>JAQPPZ010017221.1:8563333-10994166 GCA_028583015.1 Wollemia nobilis
CACTTAGTTGGATTTTCAATCCTTTTCATTAGTATCAGAGCCTAGTTCATGTTTGCACTAGGGCTTGTGAGTTGAGAGGATAGGAGATAGGATTAGTATGAGAAATGTATTCTCATTGAGGACTCGGTTTAAGCCCAAAGGGAGCTTGAAAACCATTCGGAGAAGGAAGTTCCTTCGCCGACAAACCCCTCAATCCAACTTCTTGCTTATGCTTAAAAAGTATAGGAAAATTTTGCCCCAGAGTTCTTCTTATACCGATCCTTGGAAGGGATTGGATCGTAGCTACGATCCAATTAGGATTAGGGAGCCTTTTGACCCTACTGCCCCCCCCATTTTTGAGTATTGAAGAGCTTCAGGAGGACTCCAAAGCTAGGTCGTGTGTCGACTTAGAGCTGGGTGCCTTTCAAACGCTGGTCGTGTGTCGACCGGATCTTGAAAGGAGAGCTACTGGTGGGAGCTGGTTGCTCACATTTGCATAATTTAAAGTTTTTCAAATTTTAGATTAACCCCCCCTGGTTAATTTATAATTTTTTTCAATTTGTTATAGAAAAGCTTTAAATTTATTCAATATATTATTTTAATAATATATTGGTAGATTGCTGCATTTATTTATATATTGTAAAAAAAAAAAAAAAAAGTCATTTTATTTTACAATTTTGCAGCAGATCTGCTGCGTTCGGCCTCTTCGACAGCGTACGACAGCCTTCGGCACTGTTGCCGGGCTTGCCGTCGCTTGCCGGCCGATGAACCGTCGTGCATAGCAGCGGCAGATCGCTGTCCACAAGACAGCGACCGCGGTTGGCGCTGCGCGGCCCCCTGACTGCTGTTAGGCCTGACAGTAACTTGCTGCCAGGCTGACAACGCCAGGCGCTGTCGCAGTGTTGTCGCTGCCCGACACCGGCACAGCGCCCGGAGTGAGCCGACGATAGCTGAATTGTCGGCTGGCCCGACGGCCTGACAGTCTGTCAGGCGTCGGCTCCAGGGTGCCGCGGGCCAGTGCCACAGTGCCTGACATCTTTGTCAGGCGTCTGTAGGCTTGCGGCTCGCGACGCGAGTGCTCGACGATGAAGTCAGCAGTCTGCTATCTCTGCGCCCGCGACGCCTAGGGGCAGGCGTCCGACATTGCTTGTCGGAGCGGCTGCAGAGGCTGCGGTCGCGACAGCCGGCCAGAGCCGGGGCGGCTACGTGCGTGGACCCCATTGTGCACGAAATTGTGCACACTAAAATTTGTGCAGCTCGGGATCCGTGCAAAGAATTGAAAAACAAAAATTTGAACATTGTAATTTTTATTTTTTTTGCACATCTGCCTTGGGAAATGTGCCAAGAAAAACTGGTGTTTTAACTGGAGATTGCTAATTTTTTCATGCACAGTGGAAGTTCAGTTCAAACAACAGATTGAAGGGTAAATTATTGTAAAATTTTAATTTTTTTTACTATTTTAGAGTGCATGTTAAAATTTCATTTTATTAATTTAATTTTTAATGACTTAATTAAATTCTTTAATCTTTTGATTAATTGAAATTTAATTTTTGATTAAGTTATTTTTAAATTAATAAATGTTACTTTTGCACTTTATCTTAGTTTAAAAATTTCAAAATTTATGCCTTAGGAGTAAATTTTCAATTTTAAGCAGCACTCCATTGTAACAAGGAAATTTGCATTGTACTTCCTTGATTTAGTGCTTTCTTAAACTTTACTTCTGGCTTATACCCGAGAACACATGGCTTCTGACTTGGCTGCCCAAGTGGCAGAATTGGCCCATGTTGTAAACACTTTGGCAGATAAGGCTAATGACACTACAATGGCAGAAGTCCTTGGCAATCTTGCCATGAAGGTAAATGACATTTCTTTGCATAATGCCTCAACTTCTGCTCATGATTCTCGTTTGAGAGTTCGTTGTGAAGTACCATTGTATGATGGATCCAGGAACCCTGATGTCTTGAATAGTTGGATTCTTGACATGAGTTCTTGGTTTTCTTTTTCTCAACTTTCAGAAGATGATGTAGTGCCTTATGCTAAGCTTAAACTTTCTAGCTTAGCCAAAGTACTTGTGGAACGAAAACGAGGGCAAGAACTCTCTACTTGGGAGGAGCTTGTACAATGTCTTAAGACCAATTTCTATCCTTCAAATTATTCTAGGGAATTGGTTATTAAATGGTTTCGTTTTCGTCAAGGTACTAATATGTCTGTACAAGAATATATTTTCCAGTTTAACAGATTCAGAATACTTGTAAATGTGGAAGATGATATTTCAGGTTTGATTCTCAAGTTTCAAAGTGGCTTGTTAGAACATTTGTACAAGGAACTAATTTTTGTTTCTATGGAAACATTGGATCAAGTTTTCAATCAGGTGTAGCTCACGGAGGACAAGTTCAAGGCGCAATCGTAGGCATTCCGCACACCTGTTACTCAAGTGGTTGGAAACTCATCAAAAGGGAATAATTCTTTCTCTCAAAAGAAGAATTTTGCTCAAAAGAAGAATGTGTCTTCTCCATCTCCTTCTTCTCCTTCCCCTTCCACTTCTACTCCTTCTTCTTCTTCTTCTTCTTCTAAATCTTCATCTTCTTCTTCTAAGAAATTCTGCAATTATTGTAAGAAGAAAGGGCATGAGAAAGCTGATTGCTTTAAGCTCAAAAAGAAGAGTTTAGTGATTACTACTCAAGAGGAGGATGCTTCCAAAGGTCCCCTTGAGTCTGTAGGAGAGAGTAGAGTATATATGGAATTACGAGGTAAGCTTAATGAAGTTACCTTAGTAAATGTAAGTTCTTCAGATGGAGCTCGTGATGCTTTGTTCATCACTAGAGCCCACTTACTTCACAACTTTGCAACTGATTGTATAGTGGACAATGGCTTGCAGAAAAATCTAATTGCGAGGTCCATTGTCAAGCATTTGAAGTTACCTATGGAGCCTCATCCTCAACCTTATTATTTGGGTTGGAAGGATAGTGGAAGAGGCTCAAAAATCACTCACACTTGCACTTTAAAATTTGCACTTGGCCCACAGTTCATAGATCAAGTCACTTGTGATGTGACTCCTATGGATTGTTGTGGGATTTTGCTTGGACAACCTTTTCAGTATGATAGGAGAGCTGTTTATGATGCTTTTAAAAGAACCTACACACTTCAAAAATATGGTAAGGTCTTTCTCATTAAGAGCACCAACACTCCTAATATCATTCTAAGTTCCAAGCAAACGAAAAGAGTAATTAAGAAAGGTGGTGATGTTGCTCTAATTTTCATTCGCTCTCAAAAAACTTCTACATCTACATCCATTACAAAGCAACACTCTTCAATGGATAAAATATTGCAAAGTTATTCACACATATTTCAGGAGCCAAAGTCTCTTCCTCCAATTCGCACAATTAATCACAACATTGAAATAATTCCAGGTTCTTCTCTTCCTAATGCTCCCATGTATAAACAATCTATTTTGCAAAATGAAGAAATAAAAAAGCAAATAGAAGATTTGTTGTCCAAGGGTTTCATTAAGGAAAGTACTTACGCTTGTGCATCACCTATTTTGTTAGTTCTTAAGAAAGATGGCACTTGGAGATTATGCATTGATTTTCGTGCATTGAACAGAATTTCTGTGAAGAATAGATATCCCTTACCCCGCATTGATGATTTAATAGATCAGCTTCAAGGAGCTAAGTTCTTTTCAAAAATAGATCTCAAAAGTGGATATCAAATTTGCTGCTTTCGGCCTCTTCGACAGCGTACGGCAGCCTTCGGCACTGTTGTCGGGCTTGCTGTCGCTTGCCGGCTGACGAACCGTTGGGCATAGCAGCGGCATATCGCTGTCCGTAAGACAGTGATCGCGGCTGGTGCTGCGCGGCCCCCTGACTGCTGTCAGGCCTAACAACAACTTGCTGCCAGGCTGACAGCGCCAGGCGCTGTCGCTGCCCGACGCCGACGCAGCGCCCGGAGTGAGCCGGCGGCAGCTGAACTGCCGGTCGGCCTGATGGCCTAAAAGTCTGTTAGGCGTCGGCTCCGGGGTGCCGCGGGCCAGCGTCGCAGTGCCTGACATCTCTGTCAGGCGTCTGTAGGCTTGCGGCCTGTGACGCAGTGCCTGACAGCAAGTCAGGCAGCTGCTATGCTACGGCCTGCAGCGCCTAGGGGGCAGCATTTGACATTGCTGTCAGAAAGCTGCAGGGCCTACGGCCGGCAGCACCAGGGCCAGCACCAGCCAGGCCAGGGGCGGCTATGTGCGTGGACCCCATTGTGCATGAAAATTGTGCACACTAAAATTTGTGCAACTCGGGATCCGTGCAAAGAATTGAAAAACAAAAATTTGAACATTGTAAATTTTAGTTTTTCTGCACATCTGCCTTGGGAAATGTGCCAGGCAAAACTGGTGTTTTAACTGGAGATTGCTAATTTTTTCATGCACAGTGGAATTTCAGTTCAAACAGTAGATTGAAGGGTAAATTATTGTAAAATTTTAATTTTTTTTACTATTTTAGAGTGCATGTTAAAATTTCATTTTATTAATTTAATTTTTAATGACTTAATTAAATTCTTTAATCTTTTGATTAATTGAAATTTAATTTTTGATTAAGTTATTTTTAAATTAATAAATGTTAATTTTGCACTTTATCTTAGTTTAAAAATTTCAAAATTTATGCCTTAGGAGTAAATTTTCAATTTTAAGCAGCACTCCATTGTAACAAGGAAATTTGCATTGTACTTCCTTGATTTAGTGCTTTCTTAAACTTTACTTCTGGCTTATACCCGAGAACACATGGCTTCTGACTTGGCTGCCCAAGTGGCAGAATTGGCCCATGTTGTAAACACTTTGGCAGATAAGGCAAATGACACTACAATGGCATAAGTCCTTAGCAATCTTGCCATGAAGGTAAATGCCATTTCTTTGCATAATGCCTCAACTTCTGCTCACGATTCTCATTTGAGAGTTCGTTGTGAAGTACCATTGTATGATGGATCCAGGAACCCTGATGTCTTGAATAGTTGGATTCTTGACATGAGTTCTTGGTTTTCTTTTTCTCAACTTTCAGAAGATGATGTAGTGCCTTATGCTAAGCTTAAACTTTCTAGCTTAGCCAAAGTACTTGTGGAACGAAAATGAGGGCAAGAACTCTCTACTTGGGAGGAGCTTGTACAATGTCTTAAGACCAATTTCTATCCTTCAAATTATTCTAGGGAATTGGTTATTAAATGGTTTCATTTTCGTCAAGGTACTAATATGTCTGTACAAGAATATATTTTCCAGTTTAACAGATTCAGAATACTTGTAAATGTGGAAGATGATATTTCAGGTTTGATTCTCAAGTTTCAAAGTGGCTTGTTAGAACATTTGTACAGGGAACTAATGTTTGTTTCTATGGAAACATTGGATCAAGTTTTCAATCAGGCACAACTTGCGGAGGACAAGTTCAAGGCGCAATCACAGACATTCCGCACACCTGTTACTCAAGTGGTTGGAAACTCATCAAAAGGGAATAATTATTTCTCTCAAAAGAAGAATTTTGATCAAAAGAAGAATGTGTCTTCTCCATCTCCTTATTATCCTTCCCCTTCCACTTCTACTCCTTCTTCTTCTTCTTCTAAATCTTCATCTTCTTCTTCTACGAAATTCTGCAATTATTGTAAGAAGAAAGGGCATGAGAAAGCTGATTGCTTTAAGCTCAAAAAGAAGAGTTTAGTGATTACTACTCAAGAGGAGGATGCTTCCAAAGGTCCCCTTGAGTTTGTAGGAGAGAGTAGAGTATATACGGAATTACGAGGTAAGCTTAATGAAGTTACCTTAGTAAATGTAAGTTCTTCAGATGGAGCTCGTGATGCTTTGTTCATCACTAGAGCCCACTTACTTCACAACTTTGCAACTGATTGTATAGTGGACAATGGCTCACAGAAAAATCTAATTGCGAGGTCCATTGTCGAGCATTTGAAGTTACCTATGGAGCCTCATCCTCAACCTTATTATTTGGGTTGGAAGGATAGTGGAAGAGGCTCAAAAATCACTCACACTTGCACTTTAAAATTTGCACTTGGCCCACAGTTCATAGATCAAGTCACTTGTGATGTGACTCCTATGGATTGTTGTGGGATTTTGCTTGGACAACCTTTTTAGTATGATAGGAGAGTTGTTTATGATGCTTTTAAAATAACCTACACACTTCAAAAATATGGTAAGGTCTTTCTCATTAAGAGCACCAACACTCCTAATATCATTCTAAGTTCCAAGCAAACGAAAAGAGTAATTAAGAAAGGTGGTGATGTTGCTCTAATTTTCATTCGCTCTCAAAACACTTCTACATCTACATCCATTACAAAGCAACACTCTTCAATGGATAAAATATTGCAAAGTTATTCACACATATTTCAGGAGCCAAAGTCTCTTCCTCCAATTCGTACAATTAATCACAGCATTGAAATAATTCCAGGTTCTTCTCTTCCTAATGCTCCCATGTATAGACAATCTATTTTGCAAAATGAAGAAATAAAAAAGCAAATAGAAGATTTGTTGTCTAAGGGTTTCATTAAGGAAAGTACTTATGCTTGTGCATCACCTATTTTGTTAGTTCTTAAGAAAGATGGCACTTGGAGATTATGCATTGATTTTCGTGCATTGAACAGAATTTCTGTGAAGAATAGATATCCCTTACCCCGCATTGATGATTTATTAGATCAGCTTCAAGGAGCTAAGTTATTTTCAAAAATAGATCTCAAAAGTGGATATCATCAAGTGCGTATCCAAGTTGAGGATACATGGAAGACTACTTTCAAGACGAAGATGGGCCTCTTTGAATGGTTGGTCATGCCCTTCGGTCTTACTAATGCTCCTGCAACCTTCATGAGGTTGATGAATGATGTATTTCGTGAAGTCCTTGAAAAATTTGTCATTATATATCTTGATGATATATTGATTTTCTCAAAAACTTGGGAGGAACACCTTAGGCATATCCAAGCAAACCCTTGATCTTCTTGCGAAGAATCAATTATATGCCAACTCTTCCAAGTGTTCTTTTGGCAATACTTCGGTTTCTTACCTTGGCTATGTGATTAGTGAGAGTGGAATTTAGGTAGATCCCCTTAAAGTTGATGTTTTTCTTAAGTGGTCCCCTCCTACAACTCTCACTGAGTTAAGGAGTTTCCTAAGACTTGCGAATTTTTATCGCAAGTTCATTCCTCAATATTCCACCCTTGCAGCTCCATTGCATTATCTCACTAAGTCCAAAACTCCATTTCATTGGGAGAAAAGCCAAGAAGTTGCCTTTGAGAAACTCAAAAAGAAATTGTGTACAGCATCGATGTTAACTTTACCTGACATTTCTCAACCTTTTGAGATTGAAACAGATGCCTCTAAAGTTGCCTTAGGAGCTGTGCTCAAACAGAATGGTCATCCAGTTGCTTATCATTCAGAAACCTTTTCTACTGCTAAGTTGAACTATTCTACATATGACAAGGAGTTGTATGCTTTAGTTCAAGCCATTAAGTACTAGAGACACTATCTTTTGGGAAAAGATACAGTAGTACACTCTGATCATATGCCTCTCAAGTTTTTACAATCTCAAAGTAAAATTGAAGAATCAAGACATATGAAGTGGGCCTCTTACCTCCAACAATTTCACTTGGTGATCAAGTAAAAAAAGGGGAAGAGTAATACAGTTGCTGATTGTTTGAGTAGGCCTCCAGCCGCTCTTGCCTTAACAATCATGTCCAATTCACACTTGGGATTTCAGACTTGGCCTAATCAGTATTCTCAGGATCCTGATTTTGGAAAAATATTTGAGCAAGTGAGTAAGCCTTCTTCTTCCAATTTGCGTCCTTTCCAAGATTTCTACATCAAAGAAGGACTTCTTTACAAATTGGACAAGGTTTGTGTTCCTTGTGAGCCTCGAGTGTCACTTCTTAAGGAAGCTCATTCTACACTTTATGGTGGTCACTTTGGGAAGCATAAAACACTTCATCATTTGCAACGATTTTTCTATTGGCCAAAAATGCAGAGGGATGTGTTGAGATTTCTCAAGCAGTGTGCAGTTTGTTGTCGCTCAAAACCAGCTAATAGAAAGTTTGGCTTAGGCATGCCTTTGCCCATTCCTTCCCGTCCTTGGGAAAGCATTTCCATGGACTTGGTTAGTGGTTTTCCTATGACAGTGCACCAACATGATTGTGTGTTCGTGGTGGTTGACAGATTCACAAAATGGCTAAGTTTATTCCATGCCGCAAGACAAGTTCTACATCAGACAGCCCAATTTTTATTTGACAGCATTTGGCGTTCCTTTGGTCTACCTACCAGTATTATCTCGGATCGTGATTCATGCTTTGTGGGTCACTTTTGGCGTTCTTTGTGGAATATTTTGGGAGTTTCCCTTAACTTTTCTATCGCCTATCATCCGCAGTCCGATGGGCAGACTGAAGTGGTAAACCGTACACTTGTGCAAAGTTTGCGAATCTATCATCATGCTTCACCAAAAAAGTGGGACTTGAGTCTCATGCATATTGAACATGCCTATAATAGGGCCCTACACTCTTCTACAGGTCATTCACCCTTTGAAGTTTGCATGGGATTTCAGCCCTTGGCACCTTATGAGTTACCTTTGTCTTTGCCTTCTCCTGTCACTTCACATCTTCAGAAGGAGCAAGACAAGGCACACTCATTTGTTCAAAACTTGCACAATATTCAATCAAAGGTGGTTGAGATTTTGCAAAAGACACAGTAGCAGCAGAAAAAGGCCATGGATGGACATCGAATTCCTCATCCTTTTCAGGTTGGTGATAAAGTTTGGTTGCATCTTAACAAGTGGCGTTTCACTGATAAGACTCATAGCAAAATTAAACCAATTCGCTATGGGCCTTATACTATTCTTCAGCAGGTGTCCGAGAATGCTTTTCGCCTTGATCTTCCTACACACTTGGGAATTCATGACATCGTCAATGTGGATCTCTTGAAGTTGTACTTTGACTCTACATTGGAGACTGCACCAGCTATCAGTCATCCTATGGACGTGGTTCCTGAAGCACAGTTACCATTGGATGCAGATCAGATCTATGACACGAAGACTCGACAGACTCACCAGGGGTCTACCACCTCTTATCTTGTGGCTCGACGAGGATAGCTACCACATCAGGCTCGTTGGATTTCTTTTCATCAGATGTCCCGTGACTTTCCTATTCTTTTGAAAGCATTGGAGTCCAATGCTTCTATTGTGGGGAGGCATGATGAGGATTGATGTTAGATCTTTCATATGACCCCTCTAGTAGTTCCTAGCTTAGGTTTGCTTAGTTTATTTCTAGCAAATTCATATTGTAAGTGAGTCTCTTTCTCACATGCACTTGTGGGCACTAGTTGTCTTCTAGTTGTCTTTTAGAGTGTTAGTTAGCAAGTGTGAACTCAAAGTAGGAAGTGTGTGCTTCAAGTTAGCTAAAAAGGATCTTCTAGTTAGCAATCTTAACTTAGAAGTTTACGTGCATTCTCCTTTGCATATTTGTAGCTTTTGGTTGAAGCGTATTGAATCAAATCCATGATTTCATGGGTTGGTTATGTATTTTGGGCCATTAGTGCCTATATAATGGTTTGTAAATAATAAAACACTTAGTTGGATTTTCAATCCTTTTAATTTACCATATCATACTTGCTGAGCTCAAGTAAGTAGCCAGAACTAAGATGCCCATATCTCTTGTGCCATAGGGAAGTTGCCTCCTTGGTAGAGACAGTCATGGCAACATGTGGAGTAGAGATAGCATCTAGTGCAAATAAGCCGTGCTTATATGAAGGCATGTTGCAATCTGCTTACCCTTCCTGGTAATGGTACAACACTTCTGTCCATTCTCAACACGAAAGTTGACAACCATATCTCTATCCAGAATTTGTGTCACTGACAAAAAATTGTTGGCCAATCCCGAAACATAGAGGACTTTGTCAATCTGACACTTGCCATCAGGAAGAGTGACTGAAACTGTACCCTCTCCCTGAACCCTGTAGGTTTTATCATCGACAATGGTGACAGGTTTGCCCTCTTTGGCCACAAATGATTCAAACCACGATCTATCGCCAGTCATATGTTTGCTAGCTCCAAAATCGACATACCAAACAGGATCCCTCTGTGTGGAATCTGTGGTAGTCATGAGCACCTTGTGTGCCCATTCAAAATATGAGTCAGATTCTTCAATAGCAACATTCACCTGGGGTTGCTTGTTTTTATTTTGTGGTTTGTTTTGGACTTTTCGCTTGTTCTTATGCCAACACCTGTTGGTGTCATGGTTGTCTTTCTCACGGATCTTGCACCACCTCTTCTTCTCTTGAGGTTGTTTGCCTTTTCCTTTCGTATCCTGTTGAGAATTTCCTCCTTTCTGAAAGTTGCCTCCTTTTTGCCCATTACCTTTCTTCCTAGAACCCTTCCTGTTGGTGTATAGGGCTGTATTGGAAGAATCATCCTTGTGAAGTTGGCGTGCCTCCTGTTGTTGAAGCAGATTGACCAACTCGATGTAGGTAATTTGTCATTGAGACACCTGGATGGAGGTTATCAACATATCAAATGAAGAAGGTAAAGCTCTCATCACAAGTGAAATGAGAAGCTTTTCGTCCACAATATCTCCCAGAGAACTCAATTTCTCTTTCAACTCAGACACTCTGCATAGAAAGAGTTCAACTGTTTCACCCTGCCTCAAACTCAGGTTATGAAGTTGTTGTTGAAGATGAAGAATAGTGGATTCATTCTTCCCCTCATAGATGGTTCTAAGGGCATCCCATGCCTCTTTACCACTTGCTTTGTCGCTATATGAGGTTGCACTTCATCTGAAATAGCAAACAAAATGAGCACCTTTGCTCTACTTGTCTTTCTTGTCAAAAGCTATCTGATCTCGTTGAAGGACCTGTGGATCCTGCTATTGGTGAAGGCCTAGTTGCTACTCCAGTAAAAATATCCCACAAATCTTCCATTTGGAGAATAGCCTTCATCTTATGTTTCCATGGTGTATAATTTGGACCTTTCAATAACTGATGCGGATCAGTCATCAACTTTGCAACAATGGCCATAGTGAAGGTTCCTTATATCACCAATTGGTCCCCCTTTCGATATACCTTTTTCTAGGCCAATATACCATACAAAATACCCGCCCTTACGTGAGGGAAACTATAGGTATTTAGAAAGATCAACAAAAATCACCCGCCCTTACGTGAGGGAGACTATAGGTGAGTTTTAGATATCATACGATACGTGGAACATAAGCGGTACTGAAAGGGAATCGCCTTGTTGATTGCACCTACCATAGAAGATTCTTCTCATGCGTGGGGCGTAACTTCCCATAAACACTATGAAGAATACTTAGTCAGGATTTATGCCTAAACACAAGTGCGATAAAGGGTAGTGGATGGAGTAAAAAAAAGCAAAAAAATGGCGTACTTATTCCTCCCCGACGATTTATAGAGAACAAGCTCAGACGTTGTTATAGCAGCTATATTAGGCGGCGGATACAGTAGCCAAATCATGACAACTTTACCTGTAAGTGCTGGCCAGAGGTATCACAAATACCGAACGCTGTAGTGCAATAAATTGCACGGATGGGTTTTAATTACTCCGGGGACTTAGGGAGTGTTTTGATTTTAATTTTTAATGTTATAGTGCAAAAATGAAATATGCAACATACAACGAAAAAAATGCCCACAGGAATAACCCACAAGGTGTCGGTCACAGCCGAAAATGCACCTTTTACAATTCGCCAAATTGCCTTTTCAAAAAATTACTCAACATCCCCCTTTGATTTTTTGAAAAAATATCCCCCCTTAAAAATCTCTTTAACAAAGCATTTTAATAATTATTATATATTTAAAATTAAAATAAATAATTTTAATTTATATAGTTTTAAAACTTAGGAAAAATAAATTAAAATTAAATTTTAATTTATAAAGTTTAAAACTATATTAAAAAAAATTAAAATTAAAAATTTTAATTAAAAAAATAATAATTAAAAAACAACTTTGAAAAAAAATTATACCTTAGGGGGAGTCGGCGGGATTTGAACCCCCGACCTGCAGGCTCCCTGAGCCTTACCGCACAGCTCACTGCCAAGTGAGCTAGCGGGCTGATCCGGAGGGATCAATGGACTTGCTCCTCTTTCAACCCCGGATGCTCCTCCTCTGCAACTCGCGGGCGCGACTTTGCTTCGTCGCGCGTTCCTGCTTCCGCTCCCTCGCACTGTGTTTTTTTTTTTTTTTTAATTTAAAAAAAAACAACTTTGCCCCGGCCGCTTCCGCCTGCAACTCAGTCCTCCCACCGGAATTTTTTTTTTCTTATTCCACCGCGGGCAAACAACTTCGCCCCGGCCGCTTCCGCCTGCAACTTCGTCCTCCCACCGGAAATTTTTTTTTTTTTTAATTCCTCCGCGGGCAAACAACTTCGCCCCGGCCTGCAACTCCGTCCTCCAACCGAATTTTTTTTTTTCTTACGCAAAAGGGGGGGGGTTTATACCCCGCGCCAAAACGGGCAAGAATTTTAAATTTCGGGGGGGGGGGAGCGGGTAAATCCCCGCACGCGGACGGGGGGCTGCCTCGGCCCCAACTCCTCCGTAGTGCTGTTTCCGCTGGACGTCAGCATCCCGTGTGCGGGGACGCTGTGCGGCCGTCAGCGGGGACGCCGTGCGCTGGTGACCGCTATCCGCTGGCAGTCAGCGGGACCGCTGGACATCACCGCCTGCATGGCGTGAGCGCGTCGCGGCCTGCCTGCGCGCGCGTCATGGCCTGCGTGGGGCGGCCGTCCGCCCAGTCGCTTCGATGCGCCTTTTTTTTTAAATCACGCACCCTCGACGCACTGGCTGCCTGCATGCAGCTGCGTCCACAGGGGGGGTCTCCTCCTCAGTCGCGATCACGCGACGAAAAAAATTTATAAAAAAATTCCGCACTGCGCGTCCGCCTCCAACCTTCGGCTTCTCACACCTCCCTGCAACTTGGCTCTGATGCCATGTAAAACCAGGAACTAGATTTTATTAATCACAGCAGAGTTTAAATAATATTACAACTGCCGGGAATAGAACACCGGCGCAACCAGAATTGAACTGAACTGTTACATCAGTTGTAACAGTGGGCTAAATTACGTAGTACAGACAAAAGGGAATTAAGTACGCTAACACTACCCAGTATAGTCTAATACAAATGTGAACATCTACGATGGGGAGATAGAGAATAACATGAGTCATATGACCTAACAATGAAGGCCTATCTTTCAAAGGGTCATCTATGCAAAGTGTTATCTAATTATTAGGGATATGGATGACCCCCACACTTAGAAACCTAAGAGTCTGGTTATAAAATCTCAACACAACTATGACACAACTACGACTACACAAGTTATAGCTACAATGATGATGACCCATGAATCATTATCATAGCTCGACACTAAAACTTCATGAAGGAGGAGGTCTACCTTGGTCAAGGTAACAATGTACACAATGAAACCTATAGTCCAACATAAAACTAAAAACCAAAGGTAGAAAACCTTAAATATAATTATTTAAAGAATTCCATGAATCCAACTTGGTTATTTAAGTATTGTCTAGCTCTCTCGGTTGTACTAATGAATGTTCGTATCCTTTTCCTCCTCTTCATGCGATGTCTCACCTTCTGTTTCATGGTTTTTACTGTCTATTCTCCTCTTAGTGGTCATTGCTCTATCCTTCCATGCTTGTCTCCTTCCATGCTCGTCCCTTCAACATATAAAAATCCCCCTTCTCTCTCAACGCCTATCTCTTTCCTCGGCTTCCATCCACCACCTACCCATCATAACTTCTCATTTTCCTATCAGGTGGTAGAGGGAACATTTTCCTCTTTTACACCTTCCCAAGACACTACTAGAACTGAAGCTATTCCTCCACATCGATGAAGCCATCCCTTCATGTCGATGATGCCATCCCTTAATGTTAATGAAGCCATCCATTCATGTCAGTTGGAAACTTCGCCTGGTTGGCCTGATCCAATTCTGGAGGTGGGGTTCTATATTTATTTTTTTAACTAATAGTAGATTATTATTTTATTAAGCAAATCCTCATATATTTTAAGATAGCAACAACTTTCTTAATGAGTTAAATGAATTCCTTTTTATAACTACGAATGGAGCAACCATCGTTTATCATAGAAAATATTTTATTACTTAATATGAAACACTGATTCTTTCTTCTTTAAAAGAGTTTTCTAATAAATCAACTTTTTATTTAAAATGAAATCCCTTTATCATTCTAAAAATAAATCAACCATTTATTTAAAATGAAATATTTTTATCATTCTAAAATAAATCAACTATTTATTTAAAATGAAATCTCTTTATCATTCTAAAATAAATCAACTATTTATTTAAAATGAAATCTCTTTATCATTCTAAAATAAATCAACCATTTATTTAAAATGAAATCTCTTTATCATTCTAAAATAAATCAACTATTTATTTAAAATGAAATCTCTTTATCATTCTAAAATAAATCAACTATTTATTTAAAATGAAATCTATTTATCATTCTAAAATAAATCAACTATTTATTTAAAATGAAATCTCTTTATCATTCTATTTACCAGAGCACACAAGGAGTTATGAAGACAACCTATCCATTCACACTTCCCAAATTATTGAGGCAAATAGTGCTGAAGTAAAAGACAATCAAGCATGTGCAACAGACAAAGAGGGAAATCTTTCCATCAATTTAGTCACCTATCTCAGCCTCTAGAACTTACGATAGCTACTAGGCTATCAGTCTGGGGCTCAAGGTGGCTAGCTATTGATGATTATCCCTAACCGAATGCATGCCTATATGAAGGTATCCATCCTTGTTACCTTCGAGTTGCCTTATCATCACTTCCCCAACCTCAAGTACCCTCACCTTTGGTGGATGACTCAACTTCTTCCACTTACGAGTGTACCTGATCCTACACATTGGCAATTTGTTAGCAGTATCATGCTCTTCAATATCTACTAACATTGCATAGTTGCTTAATTGCACAAAATCGAGTATTAAAGCACCATCAATTAATACATTATTTTCCATGTCAAAAGGTCCATCTAGGAGGGTCATGACATCCTCCCCCACTAGGACTAAACATCATCCCAATGTTTCTCAGTTTTACACAATCATAATACAATCAAAAGTAAATTATTATAGTTTAGAGATCATCAAACAAAAAAGGAAAATGTTTTTGCATATCTACCACTTTCTCCCAAGTGGCATTCCTTTTCGAGAAATGGTCCCATTAGACCTTACATTGCTCAAGAGTTTGATTTCGCATAGTCTTAGAGTGGAACTCAAGAATATTTACTAGCATTACTTCAATTGCCTCTAGATTTGCCATCTACAAATTAGAAACATCCCACACATGTTCAGGGTCAGCAATATATTTCCTAAGCAAAGATATGTGGAAAGTGTCATGGATTTTTGATAGATTAGGAGGTAAAGCAAGTCGGTATGCAATCAGACTAATATTTTCAGTGATCTCAAAGGGTCCTACAAATCATGGATCCAATTTTATGGACTTGATCACACTTTTCATTGGTTTGACCCTTAGGAACACTTTATCTCCTATCGAGTACTCCCTTGGAGTTCTCTTTAAATCAACATAACTCTTCTACCTATCAATAACTTCCTTGAGTCTTTGCTTGATTACCTTCAATTGCTCTTCCATTTCTTTGACCATTTTTGGTCCAATCACAACTCTATCCTCTAGGTTATCCCATGATAGTGGTGTTCTACACTTTCATCCATACAAGGCATCGAAAGGTGCCATTCCCAAGGATGAGTGATACCCATTATTGTAGGTGAACTCTACCAAAGGTAGGTAGTCTTCCCAGTGAGACTTGTGATCCATACAATACATGCAGAGCATATCTTCTAGTACTTGGTTTACCCACTCTATTTGACCATCTATTTTAGGGTGGTATGCCGAACTCATGTTCAACTTTGTGCCTATTGCCTAGTGAAGGGCTTTCCAAAATTTAGAAGTGAACTTGGAATCCCTATCTGAGATGATTACCTCAAGAAATCCATGCAATCGAAATACTTCCTTGGAAAATCTATTAGCCACCACCTGAGCATCATCCTTGGTGCTCCCAGGTATAAAATGTGCAACCTTAGTCAATTTATCGACTACTACTAGGATTGCATCATGTTGGTACCTGGTCTTAGGTAAACCTACTATAAAATCCATAGATATGACCTACCATTTCTAAGTAGGTATACTATGTGGATACAATTATCCTACGGGATGCTTGCATTCTACCTTAACCTTCTGACATTCAAGGCATCGAGTGATAAAATCGGTAATATCCTTCTTCATTCCTACCCAGAAGAAGGTTCTTTTCAGATTTTCCCTCATATTTACCCCTTCGAGGTGAGATGAATAAGGAGATCTATGGGCTTCTTGCATTATTAGCTTTCTTAAATCCCTTGATTTTGGTATGATGATTCTACCTTTGTAGCACAAAAGGTTATCTATCACCCCAAACTCCTTATTGCCCTCAGGGTCTCTATCTATTCTAGCTCAAATTTCTTGACAATATTCATCCTGATATTGCTCCTACCTTACTTGGTCCATGAGATTTATGTGACTCCTAGTTATGGATGCTATGTGTCTCCTTCTACTCAAGGCATCAACAACCTTATTCTCTTTTCCCTTTATGTACTCAATTTCAAAGTCATACTTAGTGAGAAACTCGATCCACCTTCTCTATCTCGCATTGAGTATTGGTTGGGTAAATATGTACCTTAGACTTTGATGGTCAGATTTTAACTCGAAAGGTCTTCCTACCAGATAATGGTGCTAAACCTTTAGAGCATGCACCACAATGGCTAGCTCTAAATCATGAGTAGCATAATTGACTTCATGCTTTTTAAGTTTCCTTGAAGTATAAGCTACTACTAACTCTTCTTGCATGAGTACTCCTCCTAACCCTTCCAACGATGCATCAGTGCATACTAAAAAATCTCCTTGAGGATCTAGAATCTTCAATATTGGTGTGGTAGTGAGTTTTTACTTCAACAAAGCAAAAGTAGTTTCACACTTTTCCATCCATTTGAATTCCTTCCCTTTCTTCTGAAGGTTAGTTATTGTCGAAGCAATCTTTGAGAAATCCTTTATATAACATCTATAATAGCCCGTTAACCCCATGAAGCTTCTTACTTTAGTAATATTAGTAGGGGGTGGCCAATTTAATATGGCTTTGATCTTCTCTGGATCCATAACAATTCCTTCTACTGATATGATATGCCCTAAATATCGTACCTCAAAAACATAGAAATCGCTCTTGGCTAGATTTCCGTAGAGTTGATTTTCCCTTAGTAACTCTAACACGATCTTGAGATGTTTATCGTGCTCTTCCTTGTTTCGAGAGTATATTAGGATATCATCTAGAAATACAAGGACAAACTGGTCCAAGTGCCTTCTGAACACACTATTCATTAAATTCATGAAGGCGGTTGGGGCATTAGTCAGTCCAAAGGGTAGGACTGTGAACTCATAATGTCCATACCTAGTCTTAAATGTCATCTTGTGAGTATCCTCCTCATGTATTCTTAACTGGTGATACCCTGACCTCAAATCTATCTTAGTAAACATTGTGGCATCTCTCAATTGATCAAATAAATATTTGATTCTAGGTAGGGGATACCGGTTCTTGATTGTAGCTTTATTCAACATCCTATAATCAATACACAATCTTAAAGAGTCATCTTTATTTTTCATAAATAAAATAGGTGCACCCCAAGGTGACACACTTGGTTTTATCAACCCTTTCTCTAATAACCCTTGCAATTGTACCTTTAATTCCTGCATCTCGATAGGTGTCATCCTATACGGAGATCTATGAATTGGTTCCACTCCTAGCATAAGATCAATAGTGAAATCAAATTCATGCATAGGAGGGAGCCTAGGTAAATCCTCAAGGAATACATCCTTGAAATCCTACAAAATTGGGTGTGTCTCCAACACCTCTTTCTTTCGGTCTTCACCAACTTCATTTAGCTTTATTACATAGACAATCCCTCCTTTCCTGAGGGCTTTCTTCAACTGCATAGCTGACAACATCTAGGGTTTGAATACCCCCTATTCGCTATGAATTCGTAGCCTTTCCTTGCCTCCTTCAGAATATTTGATCCATCTATCCTGGAAATTGATTATGACTTTATGGGCCTATAACCAATCCATCCCTAGGATCACATCGAAGGCATGAAGTGGAGCTACATATAAGTAACCTTTCATGGTTCCACTAGCTAAAGTAATTTCCATCATAGAAAAACATTGGTTTATGGAGTAGGTCTATCTAGAACCATACTCAACCTTCCATCCATGAGCCAAATACCCTAGCCTTTTTAGCATATATTTTGCTAACTTACAAGAAATAAAGCTATCAGTGGCTCCACTATCAATTAAGATATTTACTTGCTTATCAAAAATCTTACCTTTTATAATCAATGGGGTGGCTTGCCCCTCAAGCTTTTGACTCCCAATTGTAGCATAGATCTGGTGCATAGGTTCCTTTCCTTTAATACTAGATGTACTTGGCCCTAGTTAGTGTGGGCACTGATTAGAAAAATGTGACCCTCTACAATGGTAACATCCATCCTTGGGCCCTTGTCACTTTTTTTATTTTTGCTCCTCACCCTTGATTGTTGGAACTAAAACTTATGGTTTCTATGGTTGAGGCTTAGCATTATTGGGGTTGTTGCCTTTCTTATAAAAGTTCTTCTTGAACTTCTTTTAGCTTCCATTAGATTTCTTCTCAAGATTTTGAGGGTTTTTAGCCTTTCAATCTTGTTCAGCCTCCCATTTTACAAACCCATTGCTATTCCTCTTCTTTAGTTCCTATCAATCTTGCTCAGACAAGGTTTCATATTTATAATGAAAGTGTGACTCTGCTTTCTTTGCTAGGTCATATACCTTTTGCAATGACTTAGGTTCCTGCATCTCTACATCATGCTTTATCCTAGATTGCAACCCATGAGTAAACTTATGAATCCACATATTTTCATTATAGGTAGGTACATACTTCAACAATTTTACTAGCTTCTTGTAGTATATCTCCACTAAGTTGGTTCCTTGCCTTAAACTAGCAAACTCCTCAAATTTTAGGGCATAGAAATGTTCTGTGAGGAACCTCTTCTTGAAGATGACTATAAATTCCTTCCATGGAATATCTACTGGTTCAATCTTAGTTTCCTCATAATAAGTTTCCCACCAATCTAGGGTAGCTCCTTCAAGGTAAATAGTAGCCCAAATAGTTTGGGTTCCTGAAGAATATCCCTTTACCATGAAGAAAACTTCCAGTTCCCTTAACCAAGCCTCAACTGCATCTCCATCTCCTTCTCCATCAAACTTGGAGATACAAATATTCTTTAGATCTCTTACCATTTCCTTCTCCAAGAGGGTTCTAGCTTGTATCTGCTCTGTAGTCAGCCCCTCAGCTTGGTTAACTTCTGAACCTCTAGCTTGCAAATTTTGGTTTGCAATAGTTTCTAACACTTATCTTAACTGATCTTGCAATGCGGCAACTATGGTAGTGAGATCTTCCATTCCCATATTGGGAGTTTCTAGACCCTCATTCTAGATCCCTTCTTCGACATTACTTTGTCGAGTTTGTCTAGGTGTAGGCCTTTCTCTCCTAGCCTTAGGTGGCATCTTGATCTAGTTTCAACCAAGAAAATAATTAGATTACAACTTCATCTTAAACTGAATCACTAACTCAAACCACATTACAGAGTTCTTGCCAAATCATTAGAAATCTAACTAGGATAATATTCCAAGATTATGATGTATCATTAATACCAAAGCCCATATTGAGGTATCATAACATTCATCTACCCTTGGGATCAACTCCATTAGATTCTAATAAGCAGAGACTCTAGGTCATCCCAGATTTTAGCTTAAACTTAAGCAAGCCTTCATTGGAGACTTCCAAATCTCTTTTAGCACATAAGAAGCTCTATACCCTCGTACCTAGAGCTCTGATACCAAATGTAATGACCCAAAAATCAAGAAATAAGAAAACACACAAAGATAGAAAGAATTTTTTTTTGACTAAGGAGAGGGATTCATAAACCCCTAACCAACCTTAGATCGACTTAATGTTTAACAAACCCTAAGTTTCTCAAGAACTATACCACACAAGATTCCCCTCATGCAAGTCCCTTCTGCATAGGCATATCTCATGTCATGCACATAAGTCCATCCATCTCATCAACCTTGATGAGCTAGACTTACCACCTTCAATCATTAGAAGGTGTACACGCATCTCCATATTCCACACAAGCCATTATGCATAGGTATGCTACGTGTACTACGAGTTAAGCTATCAATATTATCCTCTAACAAGCTATCTTAACTCAGGTATGATCTTCTATAAACCTAGTTACCAATCTCCCTAAGGGGGTCTCAAGCCCTTAGGTTACCCTCTAAGTTCACCCTAGAACTTACTACTTATTTTTATAAAATTTATTCAAACAAGAAAATAAAAGATAGATCTAGATACTAAATCTAACAAAACATAATATTCAAAAAAAATAAACATGCATAAGAAAGGATTAAATACATTCATATTAAATCAATAGAATACAAAGGTACATCAACCATATTGATCATTTATTACATAAGATGTATGGTAAAACCTCCATACCTTTAAATAATACATTACATCAATATCATCGGGGAAATCTCCCCATAAATCTAATCTATTTGCATAAATAAACAAGATGTAAAGTAGAGAGCAAACTTGTGCATTGGTCCATCTATAACTTTGGTCCTCCCACTCTTCCATCGATCAAGTGAGGATAGTAGGGGATCAGGACACTCATAGTTCAGGATAGACATGCTTCTAAATGCATTTACTCATTTCATTGCCAAATTGCAACTATACAAACAACCCAAGCAATTCAACTATCTAATGCATAGTTGATATCATAGAAACTACTCTTTCTATTTCTCCTCTCATCCTCCCTATGAGAGTCTTTCAACAATGCATCTAGATCATGGGCTTTACTTGTAATAAATGATTCAACCTTTATTCAACAATTAAAGTCCCATACCCTTAATTGCCAAATAATCTAGGTTCATATTTATTTACTAAATTAAAGTCAACTACTTTAATCCATAAATAAACCTTTTCTTTTCATTTCATAAATTAAAGTCCCATACCCTTAATTTACAAAACAAACCATATTCATATTTATTTATTAAATTAAATCCAACTACTTTAATCCATAAATAAACCTTTTTCTTCATTTCATAAATTAAAGTCCCATACCCTTAATTTACAAAATAAACCATATTCATATTTATTTATTAAATTAAAGCCAACTACTTTTTTTTTTTGAAAAATTTGAAAAAACTTGTATTAAAACAAAGAACAATTACAATTTGGGAAGAGACACTTCCCAGCAGAAATTAGAGAGAACACATGCTTACAATAGTAAAAGAAGATTTGCAATGGAACCAAATCTCTTGAACCATTAACTAGCTAACAGGGGGATCAACATGATCAGTTGATGCAACTAGTCGCGATATCGCGACCCTATTTCCTTCTTCTCCTTTGGCTGCGAAAATGCAACATGTCGTGATATCGCGACACTTTTCTCCTTTGGTCGCGAAAATGCAACATGTCGCGATATCGCGACACTAAAGCCAACTACTTTAATCCATAAATAAACCTTCATAAATTAAGGAACCATACCCTTAATTTACAAAACAAACCATATTCATATTTATTTATTCTATTAAAGCCAACAACTTTAATCCATAAATAAACCTTTTTATTAATTTTATAAATTAAAGACCCATACCCTTAATTTACAAAATAAACCATGTTCATATTTATTTATTCCATTAAAACCAAATACTTTAATCCATAAATAAACCTTTTTTTTCATTTCATAAATTAAAGACCCGTAATTCATAACTAATGAAAACATGTAAGGTTTCTTTTTTTCGCCATTTAAAATTCACAATTTTAAATAATGAACTCTATAAAGAGCCTTCCTTTTCATTAATCTAAATCTACTATTTTAAATAATGAAATTATGTAAAATAAGTCTTTCATTTCCATTACTTTTAAAATATATTTTTTTTTGTTAGGTTATATATTAAAATTGAATTTTTATCAAAGTGTAGACACCAAAACAGCACCAATCCGATTACGTGACAACAAGCGCTGATCGCATTGACACACACAGCCCCAGAGGTTAAAACAGTGGTTCTAACCACTCACACAGTAGTTTTAAAAGTCAGAGATCAATTTGGCACCTTTTAGGCACTCTGCTACTTATTCGCTCCACCTAGGGATGAGTGCGGATTGGTACTCGTTCCACCCAGGGACGATTACCAGCGCTCGCTCCGGGGTGGGACGAATGCCAGGTTTGATTTGCAAAAAGTCAAACCTCGGCCCATGACAACTCAGAACTGCCACTTAGCTCTCCCTTCATGGCATAGGGGTGCGAGTGAGTTCTTTTGACAACCACTTGACTCTCCATTCACTGCATGGGAATGAGAGTGAGCTTTTTAGGACAACTCGGATTTGCCACTTGACTCTCCCTTCATTGCATGGGAGTGAGAGTGGGCTTTTTCATGACAACTCAAATTAGCTACTTAACTCTCCCTTCATTGCATGGGAGTGCGAGTGAGTTCTTTTGGGCATGCAGCAGCGATTATAGAAGCGGTTATGGAGCCCTTGATCAGGGAGAAGTCTTCTCTTCCCTGAAAGAGCATTCATGCTAAGTAGCACTTTTGCATGCTAATTCAAAGAGACCCCTTGGGTCTATAAAATGGTGAATTTCCTCACCCAAAAGATATACAGAGAAGGAGCATTTTGAGCGACGAAGTGCTGCTATTTTGCTGACTTACGATTTGTGTCTTTACATCCATAATCTCTTAATCGAAAAGGAGGTTATTGGGTGACTTTGAAGGCACGAATCAAGAACCAAAAACCCAATTTTTTTGACCACAATAGCCTATCAATTTGTCGACAACACATCACAACAGGTTTCGGACCCATCCCAAGCGGATTGGTGTCGAAACAAAGTTTCAACCCGTGGGTGGTTTGCCTTCGGGCACCCCCTGCCTTATTGCAGGTTTTCTCGTCTCATTTTGCAAAGTTTATTTGGACTCATTTTAACCATCATTATATTTATCTTTACGAACCTTCCAATCCTCTTTTATTTTTCATACACAGGTGCTACTGATTCTTTGTTTGTTTCTTTGAACGCAGATTTTCAGCATTAGAGGAGCAGCGAGGAATCTACTTTTACCAACACAAGCGGCGGCAACGTTTTGGTTCGCCCATCTTATATGTGGGCACGCGGGAGAAGGAATTCTGAAACAAGTTGTAAAAGATCAACATTTGACGCTCCTATCCCCTAAAAAGGAAGGAGACGTATTGTAACACAAATTTGAAAGCATATCAATAAAAAGGGTCGTATTTTATATTGCTTTTATATCTTGTGTTCATTTCATTTGTGTTCATTTCTCCTTTTAATGTTATTTTATCATTTACTTTGTTTAGTCTTTCCTTTTTGTTTCCGGAATCTCGTGCTTTCAATGGCGATCACGGTGGGACCTTCTGTCCTCTATTTTTTTTTAGGTTAGATTTCTGACCTGAAATTGCTTGTTTTGATTACAGGTACCTATTTTTCAGTCAGCAGACTGTTATTCATTTCTGACAGTGACGATTATAGAATTGGGATTCGTTTCACCCAGAGACGAATATACCATTCGTCTCACCCTGGAACGAATACTGTTCTGATATTCGTCTCACCCAGGGACGAATAGCTTTCTGTGCATTTTTTAGAGCAGCAAATCAGAAACATCCTGTTGGGCAGAGAAGAGGTAGGGGTTTTTAACAAGCTTCTATCAAATTTCTGTTTTCTGTTTTCTGGTTTTCAGTTTTGTATGGCTTAGGGAAAGTTTCCTTTTTGTTTGCCTGTTTCAAATTTTTGCAAATTAAAATGAACCCCACACATCACGTGGTTACTTAAACCAAGGAGCTGGTCGTAAAACCCCAGCCCTTGAGCAAGACCAATAGTGGATTTCATCACCACGTTGGCTTGGATATTTGCATCCATTTACCCCGATTGTCACTGTTGCTAGGCGTAAATCCTGACGAAAGCTGACCGAGTGTCGTTGGGGTGATTCCCAGCGTGCGAGGATAAGTCTTCTATGGTAGGTGTCATAAACAGGACAATCCCCCTTCCGTACCGCCTATGTTCCATGTATCATCTGCTCTCACGTACCTACAGTCTCCCTCACGTAAGGGCGGGTATATAGAGAGGTTGGTATATCGGTCCGGCAATGGTATATTGAAGGGCGACCATTTTGGGAGTTATAAGAGCCTTCATAATTGCATTTAAACGGTTTTCATAAAAAGTTTTCAAAAACACAAAAACAAACAACAAAAACACACTAAACCAGATTTAGGGCACACTATTAATCTTTAAAAGAGATAATCATTGCTTGTGTGTGTATGCTATTTTCTGTTTAAAAAGAAAAATCATAAAAAAGAGTTTATGCATCTTTAGGTTAACATTACCATGGTGTATACTCGTAGCCAAGCCCAATCACGGGCAGAAGCTGCAGAGAATGCACCAAGGGGGACAAGTCACCTCCGATATAGCCCTAAAGACTTGGCCATCCCGCCTTGGCGGCAGGGTACACAAGTTAGTCCACACCATGCAGTTATAGAACATGACTTTAGAGGCACCTCCTTGAGGGGCACTCCAACTCATGCCATCACTAGACAAGACTATAGAGGCACCTCCTTAGGGGGTACTCCCATGCAACAAAGATCCTTTCAAGAAAACAACCAACATGTAGCACTTGGCCTAGATACAAGGCCCCCCTTTGAAGTTCGTTATGGGTGGCCTAGTGATGAAGCGCTATGTACTACTCTAGAACAACAAAGGGTCCACAAGGAGGAACCATATGATGTCGTTACTCCTAATTTACCCCTGATTAATGTCAGACACACTAGACCATATCCAGAATATCAGGTTCTCCCGACAGGGCAAGACAATTCTGCCCGCACCTTTTATGCATATAACAGAGAATGTGAGGAAGATCACTACGTTCCTCAAGGACAGTACATAGCATGGGAACGATGCACGTCTGCACCCGCTTTATATCCAAATCGCTCATTGAGACCAGAGCTTCAAGTCAATGCTGCTAACCTCGACAGAGGGAAGCAACAGATAGGGGTCTCGGAGTATCATGACCGAGAAAGGCATGTAGGGGAGGCATCTAGGCCTCCTAACCCAGAGACGGTGGAACAAAATGACTTGGCATTTGCCAAACTAGCCACCCGCCAAGCGCAGATCACGTGGCTTAGGCAAGACCAACAACAATTAGAACATTTGTGTCACCTTAACCAAGAGCGCATTCAACGTCGGACAGCTGAACTGCTTCACAACAATGCGCCTGAGAAGGCCCCAGTCCCTCGCGCACAGCAATCTGAGATGTATGTGAGGCACAACCCCCTAGTGCGAGACAGGTCTCCATGACTTCATCAAGCACTACCTCTAAGACCTCCTAGGCCTGAGCGGGAGGCCACTCCCTGCAACCGTGATGGGCATCCTCCGTGGGCACCTATCAATGTTCACAGGCCTAGGCCAGACACTCCTCAAGAAGCTTATGAGGATTATGACCAAGAAGAAGAGTGGGCTGAAATGCCCTATCAAGGCAGAAGGGATGCTACCCAGTTACCCCTCCAAAGGCCTCAAGTTCCCCGCAACCCACAGCGGGAGCAAACCAAGGAGGAGGAGATTAAGTCCTCCGATGCATACAAAGTGTTGTTAGAATGCTTAGAGACTATGGAACTCAAGACTGCTGGGCCCCAAAAGCCTACCTTACGCCAACTCCGTAGTCATCCTGTGCATCCGTCAGTGCCAACACCTCCATACCCCAAACATTTTAAGCTGCCCCAGTTGGCACTCTTTCGAGGGGATGAAGATGCTCAAGAGCATGTGACTCGATTTTTGAGCCAATGCTTCGGTATACAAGACAATGATGCATTGCTATTAAGAACATTTATAACCACATTCGCAGGACCTGCCTCGGATTGGTTTACCCATCTACCAAAGCATAGCATCTACAACTTGGATCAGCTAGTGGACGCGTTCCTAGAACGTTTCGCTTTCAACACAAAGAAAAAGGCGTCACTAAGTGATCTAGCTAGCCTCAAGCAGTATGAGGAGGAATCTATGGTGGCATATGGGAATCGATGGAGGACATTGCTTTCAAAGCTATCCTACCTCCCTCCTATGTCCGACCTAACTCAAATGTTCGCAAAGAGCTATTTGCGATCGATCTCTGTGCTATTGCAGCTGCAGCAATACGCCACTTTAGAAGAAGCTCTGGCGCAAGCTAGAATTATCGAAGAGATCAAGATACAGGATGGCAAAATTGCCAAGCCTAAGAAAAAAGAATGGAACAAGAGCACCAAAATAGGGAATACGCAACAGAAACCCGTCGCGGTCAATCAAGTTGCTATCAATGCCCCTAAGCCTGCCCAAGCAACACAGCCTCCAAAGGCTAATTATCAGGCGGTGCCTCACAATAACTATGAGAAAGATAATAAAAAATAGGACAACAATCAGCAGCGTCGCCCTAGGTGGCAATTTACACCATACACCGAGTCCAGGGACTCCTTGTTTGACCGTTTGTCAGCGGCAAACTTGATTAATCTGCCAGAGATTCAAACAATCGATCCTAATGCGCCAAAGCCTAAGGGCTACAGAGAGGATCTTTACTGTAGATTCCATAGAAGGAAAGGGCATGACCTTAACGCCTATTGGAAATTCAAAGGTTTAGTGCAAGACCTCATTGACAATAACACATTGGTAGTGGATAACCCCATCGCACCCAACAACCAACAAATGGGTGTTTTCAGAGATCCTTTACCCGCACATGATGCACAAGCAAAACCTCTTCATGTCAACGAAGTGCAACAGAATTGCCCCATGGAGGGGTATGTTGGGATGATCAGCATTGTGACAAGAAACAAGAGATACCCAGGAGCTGCCCCGCGATAGCCACAAGGGAAGTTCCATCCATGTCACAACCTCAACCGAATCCTACACAGCTGCCCCCGCCTAGACCAGTGGCCATGATTCGAACTAGACTTACTCAAAGTCTAAGGACCACATCGGCTAGGCTCTCCATATATGAGCTTATTCAACAATCGATGCCCCATCGGGAAGCTCTCATGGAGATATTAAAGGCAATTGAGCTGCAACCCCACGAAGCGAATTCATTCAACAATTTTGTGGGGCATGTCAAACAGTGTACCGAACCAGTCATCACCTTTAGGGAAGATGAATTAAAAATGGTGACTGGGGATGTAGCGGATCCACCCCTGCACGTTATTGCATGGGTCAACGGGACTCCGTACAAGTGGGTGTTGGTAGACACTGGTTCATCCAGTAACATTATTACAACCGTTGCACTGAAACATTTGAAGTTGCCAGCCTCTCACATTGTACCTTCCACTTATACTCTTCGAGCATTTAATGACGCGATATGCTCGACAGTTGGCACAATTGTCCTACCCATACAAGTGGGACAAAAGACCATTCATACATTGTGCCACATTTTAGAAGGTGAGATGGCTTACAATATCTTGCTTGGGCGGCCTTGGATCCGGGATATGAAGTGTGTCCCTTCAATTGCTCATCAATGTTTAAAGTACACATTTGAAGGACAAGTGCACGTGGTCCCCATAGATTTAGAACCTTTTAAATACTGCAATTCAGTGCAACTAATGCCGCAATCGACCCTCCCTTCAACGCATGTGGATTTCCAGTTAAATCCATCTAAAAGGGGTCCGATTAAGCAAGAATCTCCATTACCAAATCAATCAAATTCCCAGGCGGGTGCATCTTCTTCATCCGGTCCTCCCACAACGATGCCACCTACGGTGGCCACACCAACGGACAAAGGAAAGAAGCCCCTGGAAGCAGAACCACCTTTAGTCTCCACCATCTCGATAGAAGAGATGCCTACTAGAATGGAAGTCGAGACACCTAGTTCACCCCACATGGAGTGGACTCAGGGAGAACTCCCATTCGCTCCCTCTCAATCGCCAACGATTACTATTGAGATGTCTAACACAGGCATGGGGGAGTATATAGTGTGCAATGTTGTTGCAACGCCCACACTTCAATCTATGCAAGACATGGGAAGACCTCGACTCCCCATAGGCTCCGTGGTTCCTTTAGGCTACCCACCTAATCAGACAAACTTTATTTTTGGGGGCCTGGATCATGGCGTTGAACCTTCCCGACGAGAAGAGGAAGATGAAGAGCCCTTTGTGGAAGATGTCAATTATCTGTCTAACCCAGACTTCGCATTACGATATCTTAGCCAATGCAATTGGCATGGATACGGGTTAGGCAGGTATGAACAAGGAGTGCATGTTTTGTGCCAACCAAGATACCAAATGCCTTATGACAAGTCAGGAGTAGGGTTTAATCACCCTTTGCCCCTCGACATCTTGGTCAAAAACATGCAAGGCCTAGGGATAGGCAACAAGGATGGGTTGGCATCAGATCCATATGCCAATCCAAATACAACTTATACATTGGGGGATTATTTCCCATTACAAACAAACAACCTTGTTGACCTCAACAACCCTTTCCCTTCGGTCGAACAAGGAGAAACCTCACGGACTCACCCACAAGGGGAATATGGACAAGACCAAGAAGGGTCTTCCGAAGATGAGTCGGAGTACGATCATTCGCACGAATATCCAATGAATGATGATCAAGAAAGCTTCCTGACGATGTTCCCATTGGATGCTCCAATTGAGCACAGGCCACTTCAAGACAATTAGGTCCCCCCACAGAGGGCGGAACAACCTAGATGGGACCACATAAATCTGCTTGAACAAGGTGAGCCCCATGTGTCGCAAGCAACCATTGGAGTTAACGAAGGCCTGTGGTTCTCCGACGATGATTCGAAAGATGAAACCGAGATGGCCTATCTCAACCACATGCGACAAATGCAACAAAGGCAACAAAATGCAACAACGATATCCCTTGGACATAGATGACATGTTTGAACACTTACACATAGGTCCAAGACATAGGTGGCACCTCAACCCGACGTAGTTATAGCAATTACTGCACCCGCCACTCCAGGTATACAGAGAGCATCTTCCACCTGGAGACCCTATCAAACCATCGGTGCCTAGGGCAGACCCTATTTGCATGTCCATGCATAGGGCTGATCCCTTTGTGCCAGTGCCTACAGAGCCAGATCCAACGCATCAAGAACATCCAGAATGTCAGAGTTATCACACCTACGGTAATGGAGGTTACAATCATCTCATAAACATGATCTCCATTGACTTGACCACCCCCATCCATGATCCAGCCAATCCAACATGATCATTGCATCTAGACATAGAGGCTATAGATTGGGATCGCGCTGACACACCACCATCCCCATCAGAGTATTGGCCTTGCGGTGGGATGTTTCATTTCACTCCAGGATAGACTCAGGATGTCTTCCATGTTGAAGAGGAACTTGACGTTCCTAATGATGATCTTAATTCAGCAAACGATATCCATCTGATCCCAACTCCACACCAGTTGGAGGACGGATCCCACATGTCGGTCGAGGCAACGACTGATGTAGACATCGGCACAGATCCAATGAATCCATGGATTCTCAAGTTGGGGGTAAGTCTTTCCCCCAAAGAGCAAGCCGATTATGTTGCCCTTCTTAAGGAAAAGAAGGAGGTTTTTGCATGGTCATACAAGGATATGCCGGGACTAGACCCATAGCTAGTCACGCATAATTTAACGCTTGATCCGACAATCAAGCCAGTAAAGCAAAAACTACGCAAGATGCACCCAACAGTGGCCTTAATGGTAAAAGATGAGTTACAAAAGTTGTTGGATGCCCAGTTTGTCATCTGTGTGGATTATCCTCCATGGTTGTCTAACATGGTTCCCGTCAAGAAGCCCGACGGGAGGATTCGCATATGCACCAATTTTTGAGATCTTAACAAAGCGAGTCCTAAGGATGATTTTCCCTTGCCAAGCATCGACGCATTGGTAGACGCCACAGCGGGCCACGAAATGCTTTCCCTTATGGATGGTTTCTCAGGATACAATCAGATTCGTATCAATCCTGAGGACCAACTAAAAATGGCATTCACAACGCCTTGGGGGACATTTTGCTATAAGGTCATGCCTTTTGGTCTTAAAAAATGTTGGCGCCACTTACCAACGTGCCATGACGTACATCTTCCATGATTACATGCACAAAACTTTGGAAGATTACATGGATGATTTGTTGGCCAAATCTCTTTTGCGCCCAGATCACCTCGGTGACTTGAGCAAGGTCCTCGATCGCCTCATTGAACATAAAGTCAGACTAAACCCCAAGAAGTGCGTCTTTGGCGTCACCTCTGGAAAGCTCTTGGGTTTCATAGTCTCCAAACGAGGAATCGAGGTAGACCCAAACAAAGTCAAGGCAATCCTTGAAATGCTTCCCCCAACCACCATCAAGCAGCTCAGGAGTCTGCAGGGAAAGGTTGCGTCGATCAAGCGCTTCATAGCGCAGTTATCTGACAAATGCCGACCCATGAATAAATTATTGCATAAGGGGGTCACATTTCATTGGGATGACGAGTGCCAGTCAGCCTTTGACGACATTAAATAGTACTTGGCTTCGTCGCCAGTATTGGCACCACCTAGACCAGGAGTGTCGTTCTATTTATACATCTCAGCCACTGAGGTGGCACTGGGCGCCATGTTGTCCCAGAAAAATGAACTTCACAAAGAACAGGCTACATACTATCTTAGCCGCACCCTGGTCAGTTATGAACTTAACTATGCATACGTTGAAAAGCTCTGCTTGGCAAGTGGTGTTTGCTACCAAAAAGCTACGCCACTACATGCTCGGTAATAAGACGTATGTTGTGTCTAAGGAGAATCCATTGCGATACATGATGAGTCGTACTTATCATAGTAGCCGCACGGCGAAATGGATCATGTTGTTGACGGAGTTTGACATAGAGTTCATTGGACAAAAATCCATAAAAGGTCAAGTCATCGCCGATCAACTAGCCGAGGCTCCTCTTGAAGACGATCAGCCTCTGACTTTCGAACTACCTGATGATGGGGTCTTCCATGTTTCAGAATCGCCAGATTTTGATGAGCCTGAGTCACAGGTTGACATAACCCTATTCTTCGATGGTTCTAAATGTGAGCAAGGGGGTGGCACGGGAATTGTATTCTTCACTCCGCAAGGCGCTCCAATGCCTTTGTCATTTAAATTAGACTTCCCGTGCACCAACAACAATGCAGAATACGAAGCCTTGCTCATAGGTCTTCAAACAACAATCACCATGAACATTAAACGTTTAAACATCTTTGGTGATTCGTTGTTGATTGTCAATCAAGTGAAGGGGATTTTTCAATGTAAATGTCTAGTTCTGTAGGCCTACAAAGCCCTTGTGGACAAATTCTTGGCACAACTTGAATGGTATGACATCGAGGCACTCCCTCGATCATCAAATCATTTTGCGGATACTATGGCCTCCTTGGGGTCACTAATCCCGCAAGACCCTTCTGGTGAAATGACAACCATTCAGGTTAAAACATTATCGCAATCCATGATGGAGCGTGCAAGCTCTGATCTGACGCCAGGAATCCACCTGATCCAGATTGAACCATCTTCGGATAAGTTCTCTCGAATCCATGATTGTTTGACTCGAGCCAACTAGGGGTCCTTGTTCTCCCCGACCCCTCTTAATAGCAACACCACGCTGTTTTTACAAGTTCTTTCCCGCTCAGCTTTTGTTAGGGATGGACTTCAAGAGGGATTGGCCGTTCATACTATCGAGGTTTCTGATCAGCAGGATTGGTACACACCCATTCGGGATTACCTCAAGCTAGGTAACCTCCCACTTGGATTGACACAAGCCATGAAAAGATCATTCAAACAGAAAGCGGCAAAGCATGTCTTGTTAGGAGACATTTTGTATCGTCAAAATTATGAAGGAATCCTCCTTCGTTGTTTGGACCAACGAAGAGTCCGCTTGGGCGATCACCCAAGCTCACGATGGTACATGTGGTGGCCACTTCAGTGGTATGGCCATCGCAAAGCGCATTCTTCGCATGGGTTATTATTGGCCATCTTTAGAGCGAGATTGTTGTGCATATGTGAAGAAGTGCGTGAAGTGTCAACACCATGCTAATTTGACACACGTACCTTCTCAGGCCTTGTAGCCGATCCAATCGGTTTGGCCTTTTTCGTAGTGGGGCTTTGACCTAATTGGAAAGATCTCCCCTGCATCGTCTGGTCATCACACGTTTATTTTAACGGCCATAGAGTACTTTACCAAGTGGGTGGAAGCAATTTCGCTAACCACTACGACTGGATCCCGCATTGCGGAGTTTATTTTGCATAACATCATATGTCATTTTGGTATTCCATCCAAGATCCTGTCAGATAATGGGACACCATTCAAGAACAAATATGTGCGTGCTTTGACCACAAAGTACAAAATTCAGCATAGTTTTTCAACACCCTATTATCCGTAGGCAAATGGGCAAGCAGAGGCGTCAAACAAAATGCTAGTCGCCATTCTCAAAAAGATAGTTGCAGACAATCATAAGGACTGGCACATTCAGATCCCGCTTGCCCTATGGGCTTATCGCACCAACATTCGGACGCCCACTGGGGCAACTCCATTTTCGTTGGTGTATGGCTCCGAGGCAGTCATGCCTTTTGAGTTGGAAATCCCTTCCCTACGCATTTCAATGCAAGAGTTCATCGATGATGACACTACGTGGTAGGCCTAGTTAGATCAACTGACGTTGCTCGATGAACGATGCGTTAATGCTCTCGAGCATTTGCGTATCTATCAAGAGCGACTTAAGAGAGCATACAACATGAAAGTCCACCTCAGGGAATTTTAGGTTGGTGACTTGGTCTTAAAAGAGAACCAACAGAATTCTAATTTGTCATCCCATCTACGGGACAAGTTCATGGCAAACTGGTTAGGTCCTTATATCATTGACAGTAGAATAGGACCTGGAACATACCGGCTTGCCTCTCTTGAAGGAATCAAGGAAACAGAACCCTTGAACATCATTCATTTGAGGCCATTCCACATCTAGAGAGCCATAGTCCAACCAAAAGCTCCAAGGATTTTCATAATCGCTTGGTCAACCCTAAATGCCCCAAAGGTATCTATAAACCCTTTGTCAAACCAAAAGCTCCAAATTTCCAATCGCTCAACCCAAACCCCAAAGATCTATAAACCCTTTGGTCAAGCCAAAAGCTCCAAGGATTTTCATAATCGCATTCAACCCTAAATGCCCCAAAGGTATCTATAAACCCTTTGGTCAAGCCAAAAGCTCCAAGGATTCTCATAATCGCTTGGTCAACCCTAAAATGCCCCAAAGGTATCTATAAACCCTTTGGTCAAGCCAAAAGCTCCAAGGATTCTCATAATCGCTTGGTCAACCCTAAATGCCCCAAAGGTATCTATAAACCCTTTGGTCAACACCAAAAGCTCCAAGCGTTACCATAACTGCTTGGTCAAAATAAATATTCAAAAATAAACAAAAACAATACAATCATCAAAAATCACAAAAACAATTGCATCTCAATTCCATGCATACTCATAAAAAAAATCAAAATCACAAAAACAATTGCATCTCAATTCCATGCATACTCAAAAAAATCACAAAAACAATTGCATTTCAATTCCATGCATACTCATAAAAAAATCAAAATCACAAAAACAATTGCATTTCAATTCCATGCATACTCATAAAAAAATCAAAATCACAAAAACAATTTGCATTTCAATTCCATGCATTCTCATAAAAATCAAAATACAAAAATATAGGTTGCATTAGGCATCGCATCCATACATTATACCTTTGATAGGTCATACAAGTCAAAAGCACCATAGGATAGTCATTACTTGGCAATTCCATCATTTTCCACATCAAATCCATTTTCATAAATGCATACATCTAGAATAGCACCATCGCCATTTTTAGCATAGTCAGTTGTCTCCTAATGTATCTAGGGTTTTTCGTCATTCAGCTGTCTTTAATTTTCTAGCCAAAACTGTACAAAGTTAAACGGATTTTACATGGGAAAGTTTTACTTGGATCACACCTTGTTACGTAGCATCCCAACACAAATTAACACACATATAATAATTCCTAAGTTGTGTGAACGCAAGAGAAACCTACAAAGCAGTCTAGGGTACCATAGGTGAAATATTAGCCTGTTCATCCCCCTATGCGAATGGTTCCAGAATGCTGAGAATTGACAAAAGGACGAGTTCTTCCCTATCCATTCCCCATCATAAACTAGTGGTTTTCACCACTCCCACAAATCCCAATCATAGTTGGTCCCCAAAGTTGTAAGGATTCGTACTACACGTCCCTGCCAAGGATGGGTAGTCATCCCCAAGACCTAAAAGGATCAACGTTATTCAAAAACACAATTCCAACAAACCATCATCACAACCCTTTCCATTCACCTTTGGTCTCAAAGTTGTAAGGATTCGTACTACACGCCCCTAACCAGGATGGGTAGTCATCCCCAAGGCCTAAAAGATCAATGCCCTTACTTCATAATCTCCATTATCCCCTTGGTTCCCAACGTCGTAAGGATTCGTACTACATGTCCCCTAACAGGATGGGTAGTCATCCCCAAGGCCAACAGGATCAAGGCCATTCACAAGCTCAAACTTACAAAGTTCAAAATACAAAATCAAATAACAGTGGTTATCACCACTATTCAAAATCCTTGCTCAAAAAAAAAAAAAAAAAAAAGAAAATAAACAGTGATTTTCATCACTATATAGACGAGCAAGTCTCCCAAATCATTTAGCCAACAAATAACCTGAACTTGAATCCCTGGAATTCTCAGCATTCAAAAACCATCTAGGTGATCCTCATTACAGGTTTGGTTGATAGCCTACCTGGCAATGGTGGTATCCTACCCGCATGACGATATGTCTGTCACATTAGCTTTGCGTGTGCGCAGACCAATGTTTGCATGTGGATGAGCTAGCTTATGGTACCTTAGATTGTCCCGTGGATTAATCTTGCTAAATACAACAACGGAGTTAGTGGAGCTAATTAGGTGATCCTCAAGTACGAGTTTGGTTGATAGCCTATCCAGCACTCGGCGGTATCCTGATAAATACCACATAAACGAACTCAATTGCACACACAGGGATGTGAAATAACTTGGTTAAATTCAAGTCGGATTTAGACCTTGTTCAAAAGTCTTGCGAGATAAATGTACAGTCTTGGCTAGTTAGTTAAAATATCTGCATCTCAAAAAAGCTTAACTACATTTTCAAACAACTGGTACATTTCATTCCATACATCACCATCAAAACATAGACAAAATACAAAAACAAAGTTTTCACATGCACAAGCATTCCACAAAGTTATCCCATTACTATAGCAAGTCAGTCAAATCTTGTACAGTCTATGGTGCATCGACAAATCATCAACAATTCATTTCATTCATTCCATATGCATACATCATACAAATTAGACCCATCGCATTCATAATCACATATGCATACATCAATGTAAAAACATGTACATAAAAATAAATCATGAAAAATGTATAAACACCAAAAAGAGTCATCTATATATATATATATATATATCATAACAAAATTGCCCGTAGGCTACAGTGAACCAGTCCTCGGACCTCGCTACCACAATCCAAAAACTCAAAAACCCCAAGCCTAGGGCATCGGCCACCATGATCACGCAAGATCGGTGCGACGGGAACTACCCCCTATGGTGTGGGTCCTATGGGACCTCTCAGGGCGACTGCTGCTCGCCCCTGCATCATGCCCACTAGCGCCTCCCTCATCCCACCGCCTACGACGGGATGATGCTGACTGCTCCATCCCGCTGTCTCTCATCTGATACGACGAGCCACCTCCAGGAGGCTTAGGTATTCGCCCACCAAGGCGGATAATCTCTCCCTCCATCTCTAGCCGATGTCGCCACCAATCTAACTCCCGTCGGCCCCAATCTACCTCTCGTCGACTCCACTCTACCTCCCATCGATGGTAGTAAGCTACTACATCATCGCACTATGCTAGCTACACCCGCAGGAGATCCCTCTCCATGCAGCATCCATATCACCCTCCTGTCGATGAGACGTAGTCCCTACGCTCTCCCGCTCTACCAACTACGTCCGTAGGAGATCCCTCTCTTGCACCATCTCCCCAAACTCCCCATCTCACCTCCGTAGCACCTCCGTCAATCGTGCTACCTCAGTGCGCAACCCCGCCTCTGTATCCCCCAACACGGTCGGCTACGTCGGCCTCTCTGGAGCATCGGCCTGCTTCAGAGCATCCTGCATCTCTGGCTGCTCCTCCTCACCAAAGTCCTCTCCCACATCTGCCACCTCCACCATGTCCACATCAATAGGAGCTCCCCAACCCTCGCCTGGTGCCTCTGCACCCTCTCTACCTCCCGCTGCCTCATCCCCTCCCAATGGCCCCTCACCTCGCCATTGTCGGAGCGTCCACCACTCCTGGTACTCGACAGTGACTCCGACGTCATCCACATCCAGAATGTCCAGTATTGTATCCGCCTCCTCCCCTAGTGGCTCGAGGATCGGCACAGCTAGAGTCCTCTCATCGCTCCGACGTCGATAGACTAAGGGCTCCCCAGGAAACCCCTGGTGTACCCCAAACTGTCGTGTCACTCGGAGATAATGAAAGTATTCCTGCTCTGTCCCGTGTCATCCAATGACCCACCTCCCCCTCCGGACCCGCCGAAGCCACTCATCAGCCTTCGGCCATGCGGGACAATCCCGATATGGCCTCCACACCACATCTCCTAGAGTCAGTCAGGCCAATGCATCTACGTAATGGTCCACGTCTCCCGCAAACCGCCGACTCTGCCCTCGCTCCTCAGATCGATACCATAAAGCACCATAACCAATGTCTCTATCCACCATGTCAACCCGTGTAGTCCAAGGTAGCCCTCGTGGTCGCTCTATGGCTATATGCTGCTAGGCCCAGCACTGCAATAAGTAACTGCAGCCAATCCCCTTTCGCTTTCGACAGTGGACCTCATACAACTCATCATATAGTTGAGCCAAGAGTGTCTGGCCCCATCTCATGATCACCAGCTCTGTCACAGGACAATCCACTAACTGCCACACCACCTCCAGTAGGTTCCATGGGAACCTCACCCCCGAGGAGTCTAGCAACAGCATGTTGGAAATGAGGCTCATGAGTAGTGCATGCCTCACTCCCAACACCCTCCTCTCATACCACCACCGCACTAGGATACCACCCACCTGACAATCCTCCTCTGCTTTCTGCACCGCGTCCTCCCCATCCAAGTCCCCATGTCCAAAGCACCGAGTCAGTACAGCCGTCCTCTGGCCTCGTGGCGTCGTCCGGATGGGAACCTCGTCTATCAAAATCCGAAGAATCCGATACACATCCTCCAAGGTAACTGTCATCTCCCCTGTCGAGAGATGGAAGGTGTTCGTCCGAACATCCCACAGACTGATCAAAGCTGTCAAGTACGCCCGATCCCCAACAACTACCTCCAATCGTGCCACATGCTTGAGCCCCAAGGCGTCAAGCCACTCCCAGTCCTCCGCACTCAACGCCTCGTGGGCACTAGAAAAAATAGTCGGTACCCGATGCCGACTCTTCACCACCTCGCATATCACAAAACATAAACACATCAAAAACATGCATCAAATCCCCATCACTTGTACAAAAATGCATCAATGTACAGCAACATCATTCATCAACATGTATATAAACAACAACAAAACAAAAACAAAACAATTCACATAGTTTTACCTACAGTTTAACTTACGTTTAAACCATTCAACAAAAACATTCATCAATTTTTAATCTTTAATTTCATAAAAATAACAAAAATTTGACATGGTTTACCTACGGTTTCGACCTAAGTTTACCATTTAAACAAAAAAAATTCATCAATTGTACTCTAATTTTCATCTTTCATTTCATACAAAATAACAAAAATTTGACATGGTTTACCTACGGTTTCGACCTAAGTTTACCATTCAAACAAAAAAATTCATCAATTTTAATCTAAGTTTTCATCTTGCATTTCATAAAAACAGACAAAAATGGACATGGTTTACCTACGGTTTCGACCTAAGTTTTACCATTCACATAAAAAAAAATATTTTTATAACTGTGGTTACCCTAAGGTGTTACTCTAAGTTTCATTTGGGTTTATCCTACGGTTTTCCATCTAGGTTTCCATCGGTTTGCATACACGTTTCATTTTGTTTCATGGTCTTTAAATCAAATTCATTCACCTTTTAATTAATTAATTAGGGTTCCATGTCTTAAACAAAAGAAAAACACAATAAAAACACATTTGCACTTTTCAAATTAAAACTCGAGGAGATAGTTCACTTACTGGTCTCGCCTCGGCTCCGTCGCTTGACGACCCGGTTTGTGCACTCATGGTAGCTGGAAAATTCGACAGCGCTTCGCGTCGGAAAATCTCCCTCCTCCTCCTCAGAGCTCCAAATCGCCATCGATGAACAAGTGCAAATGAGCCAAATCCGTAATTTTTGCCTATTTATATTTTTTGCTTGCTGGTATTCGTTCCTGCCTGGAACGAGCACTTTTTCCTCGGAGGAGCGCTCGTCCCACCCCAGGACGAGTACCATCATGGAGTTCGTCCCACCCAGGAACGAATACCAAAAAAAAAAAAATCAAAAAACAACCAAAATATAAAAATGACAAATGCCAACAAAACCACTAAAAATTGCCGGACAAAAGTGCTCTTGTACTTAATCTCTTGGCATCAAAAAAACCAACGTCGGGGTTTACATTGTCCTTATCTGTCTCCCTAAGAAGGCTACCATGGCCGGACCGCTCCATGAGAGATCAGCTTTTCGCCAATGTTAACCCCAAATGGCGTCCCAAAATGGGTTCACACCCACCAAAAATAGGTCAAAAAAATCGGGAAACTGCTCGAGCATTCAACGGATAGCATCTAAAGGCACCCTCACTTAAGTCATCTTGGGTCAAGCGACTCGTCGCTTTTCTCATGTCGGTCATTCCCTCATCGATTCGTCGCTTGAGGGGGTAGTCACACTTAGTTGCTAATCAACAACAATATACCCAATCATGGAAATAACACGCATTCAAAGGATCATTGACAAAGACAATCGCGCCCCTGCTTGGGGCAGCAAACAAGCAATTATCACAAGCTGATCAAACACTTGGCATTCGTGAATCATGAACTCAAGGTTCCCATAGACAAAAGGTTGCGCCCTTTGCCTATTCATGACTGATCAATGTCCAAGTTCAAGTAATACCTCACCGAACCAGGTTAATACTTGATTTAAGTTCCTTAGCTCGTCCGAAGCAAGGATTCAAGAATGTGTGCCCTTTCCATACTTGGGGTATCAAGAGTTGGTTAGGTTACCTAGAAACCCTAATCATTAGTGCTTTGGTTATCTATTTTTGCTCAGGGCTCGTGCCTTGTGCAGCGCTTCCCAAAAAGGGGCATCTGTAGACACCAAAACAACACCAATCCGATTACGTGACAACAAGCGCTGATCGCATTGACACAAACAGCCCCTAGGGCAGCCCCAGAGGTTAAAACAGTGGTCCTAACCACTCACACAATAGTTTTAAAAGTCAGAGATCAATTTGGCACCTTTTAGGCACTCTGCTACTTATTCGCTCCACCCAGGGACGAGTGCAGACTGGTACTCGTTCCACCCAAGGACGATTACCAGCGCTCGCTCTGGGGTGGGACGAATGCCAGGTTTGATTTGAAAAAAGTCAAACCTCGGCCCATGACAACTCGGAACTGCCACTTAGCTCTCCCTTCATGGCATAGGGGTGCGAGTGAGTTCTTTTGACAACCACTTGACTCTCCATTCACTCGCATGGGAATGAGAGTGAGCTTTTTAGGACAACTCGGATTTGCCACTTGACTCTCCCTTCATTGCATGGGAATGAGAGTGGGCTTTTTCATGACAACTCAAATTAGCTACTTAACTCTCCCTTCATTGCATGGGAGTGCGAGTGAGTTCTTTTGGGCATGCAGCAGCAGTTACAGAAGCAGTTATGGAGCCTTGATCAGGGAGAAGTCTTCTCTTCCCTGAAAGAGCATTCATGCTAAGTAGCACTTTTGCATGCTAATTCAAAGAGACCCCTTGGGTCTATAAAATGGTGAATTTCCTCACCCAAAAGATATACAGAGAAGGAGCATTTTGAGCGACGAAGTGCTGCTATTTTTCTGACTTACGATTTGTGTCTTTACATCCATAATCTCTTAATCGAAAAGGAGGTTATTGGGTGACTTTGAAGGCACGAATCAAGAACCAAAAACCTGATTTTTTTGACCACAATAGCCTATCAATTTGCCGACAACACATCACAACAGGTTTCGGACCCATCCCAAGCGGATTGGTGTCGAAACAAAGTTTCAACCCGCGGGTGGTTTGCCTTCGGGCACCCCCTGCCTTATTGCAGGTTTTCTCGTATTTTACTTTATTATTTTGGTGACTATTTCTTTTGCAGTATTTTATTAGTTACGTATTTATGCTTTTGTCAAATTTTACTCAATTTATTTAACCATCATTATATTTATCTTTTATTTTTCATACACAGGTGCTACTGATTCTTTGTTTGTTTCTTTGAACGCAGATTTTCAGCATTAGAGGAGCAGCGAGGAATCTACTTTTACCAACACAAGCGGCGGCAACGTTTTGGTTCGCCCATCTTATATGTGGGCACGCGGGAGAAGGAATTCTGAAACAAGTTGTAAAAGATCAACATTTGACGCTCCTATCCCCTAAAAAGGAAGGAGACGTATTGTAACACAATTCTGAAAAGAATATCAATAAAAAAGGCCGTATTTTATATTGCTTTTATATCTTGTGTTCATGTTCTTTCTTTTTACGCATTTCTCAATAACATAGGGTTTGAGCGTTATTTTAGTTTCGTTTACATTGCATTTTTAGTCTATCCTTTTTGTTTCCGGAATCTCGTGCTTTCACAAGGATCCCAAAACTTGATTACAAAGGATCAGAATGCAACACAATACATCAGATTGTAACAAAAGGAAACACTAGAGAAACATAGAAAAAAAGGGATGTGCCATCCTAAACGCCAGAGGAAGGTGCAATCCTTTGCGTCATAGGAAGACTACTTCCTAAGCACAAAAGGAAACACGATAAGGAAGGGAAAGCCCACAAAAAAAATCAATTTTGAATCAAAGGGTACAAAATAAGAATTTTCAAGCAAACCTAGGGCGGGAGAAAGCGCCAAACCACCCCATCCACTAAAAATAAATTTGAAACTTTCCCAAGGGTAGGAAAAGGAACCAAAGCTAGGATTTTAAATTTTGAATCAACCCAATGGCGGGAAAACCAAAAACCACCATTGGAAAATAGGCTTGAGAGAAACCACCTTCCCACGCAGGGGAAAACCAGAAAGAATAAAAAAATCCACCATGAACAATAGGGTGGATCAGTGAAGTAGAATGAAACATACAGGGAAAGTGCAAGATAAAGAAAACTGAGAAGACCATTCCCTGAATGCCTTAAAAAGTGAAACAACATAAAGAGGAAAATCATAGGCAACAAAATCCTCATGCAGTGGAACAACAACCTGGAGGATGGTGCATCAGTGGAACAGGAACAAGAGGAACTTCCCAGGCTATGAAGTCCTCAAGAAGGAAAAAGGAAGTCTTCGAGAAACAATGCCCAACATAGGAAACAACAACAGTGGAACAACACATCAGAAGGAGAGGTAGGAAAGTGCCATAGGAATCCAAGATGAAGGAGTCACGAAGAGGCATGGTTGCAAACAAAGGAGCCCAGAATGAAAGGAAGCAACCAGGCAACCCAGACAACCTTCAACACCAAAGCTTCAAGGATGCAGAAAAGGAAAACCTGTAAGGAGTCAGCAGTAAGAAAAGTAGAGGCCCACCCTCAAGAGCCACGAAAGGAACTGAAAACCTATAGGAACCAACACCATGAATCCAAAGAGTAGTCACAATAGGAAGCACACGGTCTCCTCCAAAATCGAAAGGATGTTGTGCAAAACTGCTCATGAATTCCTCAGACCCGCCAAAATACAGCTTCAAGGAAATGAAGGAGGAAGTCCTAAAAGGAATCAATAGTAGGAAGAATAGAGGCCCATCCCTAAAGCCACAAAAGGAGCTAAAAACCTCCAAGAACCACCACTTCAAACCCAAAGAGCAGAGCCACAATATAAAGCACATGGTCCCTCCAACCAAAAGGATGTTGTGTAGAACTGCTCATGAAGCCATAAATCCAAAGACCCAGCAAAACCACAACTGAAGCAACCCAAAGGACAATCAAGAGGAAGACTTCCAAAAAAATCCTAAGGAAAAAACCCCAAGAAAAGTCCTAGGGAAAACCTGAACACAACCCAGAACCCAGGCATCAAAGGATGGAACAGTGGAACAGAAATGGGATAAATTTTCCCACCCAAGGACAAGGAAAGGGGCATAACAGTGGATCAAGGATATCCCCCTCCAAAGGAGATCATCTACAACATATTCCTTTCTAAAAGGATGGGAAAGATTATTTAATTCATGAAACTATATAAAGAAAGCCTTTTATTTCCCTTAATCTAAATTCCAATATTTTATTAATGAAACTATATAAAGGTTTTCTACCTAGGTATTCTACGACCTCCCTTTCAGCAAAATCTACTGCTAAATTTGGTAAGAAACGGATAGAATACAGTAGACTACAAACCCTAGAGGCAACAAGGGTGCGACTTGAGGTAATACATAACACATACCAACTAATAGTGGAGACGGAGTTCTCAGGTATCATAGTCGATATTGGACGATAGCCAAGATGTGGTTGTTGGTTCATCATTGGTCCACTTAACCTATAGCCCATGGTGTGGACTATGTAGGCTAGTAAAAATCCAAGATAGAGGGTATCCTTGGGAACCCAACACTAACGACTCCTCATGGATGCCTAGATCTAACGCTACCTACCTTCTACCCAGCATAGTCTAATACAAAGGTGAACGTCTATGACAGGGATACAAGGAATGACATGAGTCATCTGACCCAACAATGAAGGCCTATCTTTAAAAGGGTCATCTATGCAAAGTGTTATCTAGTTCAAGGGATATGTACTACCCCCACACTTGGACAATTTGAGAGTCTAGTTACGAAGTCTCAACAAAGCTACAACACAACGAATACTACACAAGTCATAGCTACAATGATGACAACCCACAAATCATTCTCATGGCTCAGTACTAAAACTCCATGAAGGAGGAGGTCTACCTTGGTCAAGGGTACAACATACACATTGAAACCTATAGTCCAAAATCAAACTAAAAACCAACAATAAAAAACCTCAAATACAACTATTAAAATAATTCCATGAATTCAACCTAGTTATTTAAGTATTGGCTAGCTCTCTCAGTTGCACTAACGAATGCCCATCTCCTTTTCCTCCTCTTCACATGGTGCCTCACCTTCTATTTCATGGTGTTTACTATCCATTCTCCTCTTAGTGCTCACTGCTCTCTCCTTCCACACTCGTATCATTCAACGCCCATCCCTTCAATTTAAAACATTCCCCCTTCTTTCTTGGCACCTATCTCTTTCCTCGGCTTTCATCCACTGCCTACCCATCATAACTTCTCATCTACCCATTAGGTGGTAGAAAGGATGTTTTCCTCTTTTTTTCCTTCCCAAGGTGCTACTATAATGGAATCCATTCCCCCACATCAATGAAACCATCCCTTCGTGTTGATGAAGCCATCCCTTCACGTTAATGAAGACATCCCTTCATATCAATTGGAAACTTTGTTTGGATGGTCCGATTCGATTCTGGAGGTGGTGTTCTATATTTATTTATTTTTTAAACTAACATTAGATTATTATTTTATTAAGAAAATCCTCATATAATTTAATACAACAATAACTTTCTTAATGATTTAAATAAATTCTTTTTTATTACTATGAATGGAGCAACCATAATTTATCATAGAAATTTTTTTATTGCTTAATATGAAACACTGTTTCTTTCTTCTTTAAAATAGGTTTATGAAATAAATCAACTTTTTGTTTAAAATAAAATCCCTTCATCATTCTAAAATAAATCAATCATTTATTTAAAATGAAATCTATTTATCATTCTAAAATAAATAAACTATTTATTTAAAATGAAATCTATTTATCATTCTAAAATAAATCAACCATTTATTTAAAATGAAATATATTTATCATTCTAAAAAAAATCAACCATTTATTTAAAATAAAATCTATTTATCATTCTAAAATAGATCATTTTGTGTACGAGGGATTGCCAATACTGATGCAACAGATTTATTTGGTGTACAAGGGATTGCTTCGATGTCATACCACTCTAGTTGGGCTAAGTAATCTTAGCCTGATGATGCTCAATATCTCTATGGAAATGATGTTCAATGGTTGTGTTAGGATCCTCCATCCTAACATTATTAGTTAGTATTATTTCATTAATTATTATATTATTATAATATGAATAGTCACATCCTTTCATTAACGTAGCCCTAGGTTAATATAAATTCTAGGAGGGAGGCATAGAACTCATCATCCATGAACATTATAAAATATATATTTATTTGTCTGGTTCTCCATTCAAATCCAAAAGCGATTTTAATCAAAGGCGATTATTTTTCATTATAAGACCTTGGGTCTTAACATTTGGTATCAGAGCCATAACTCCTGGAAGCTGCACATTTTTTTCTTTTCCAGATCTAAGTTTTACGAGCTAGCTGGACTTGTAGAGTGTTGTGTCATTGCTGAACAAGATTATTTGATCCATACCACATTCTAGCATCTTAGGAGCGGTTTTTCTTAAAGATAGAAAATCAGACTTCGAAGATGTAGTAAATGTCCATATTTGTATCAAATTATGAGAGCAGACATATAGGACACAGGAGGACATTACGGTCAGCATGGAATACCAACAGATATCAAAATTAAATAGATACGTAAAGATTTGGTAGGGCATAGTAAATTGTAGTAGGATTGCTACTTCGAAGCTAACAACACCTACAAAGTTCGAAGCTAACGATATTCTTGTATAAAAATAAAATAATTTTTTTTGCAATACCATATTTTGAAAACATTGAAAAATCTTTGACTAACAAAGCTGAGCAAAAACATCAACGTCGCTGCGGTCGGGTATAGAAGACAAAATCCACATCCAAGACAGATGTTTTTGTAGCATATTTACTTCAACCTCCACAAGAAAGGTGAAACGAGGCTTGTCCAAAAATAATATCAAAATTAATTTATGTCTCCTAAAAACATTGGAATCTCAGGGAAATTTTGGTGATGGTTTGATTAGATTCACTGGCACCAAAATTCATCGTTGCTCCAGTTTCGACCATTAATCTATTCAACCCCAGTGTATTGAGCACAGGGAAGATGAATTTTGCAATCTTAAACAAGTCTATTATCGATGATTTCAACCTGATAATCGATCTTAAATCATACAAAATCCATTATGTGCCATTCCAGGTACATTTTCTAGTGAACCGTATGATAAAATGACAAAAATCTGAGTTAAACAGCTGCGACGAGTTTTTTAGCGACCCAATTAAAAATTCTAGCGACACTACAAACAAATCGACGAATTTTAAATAAAGTGAATATTATATTATAAAGTTTATAAACTAAATTTAGTTTTTCAGGAAAGGCAAAATAATTAACGACATATTTTGTGTTCCAACACTAGTAAGAACAATAAAATGGATTTCTCATTATATATCCCACATTGGCAACAAAAATAAAAAAAAGAAGTTGATATATTAAATATGCAAAGGCATCGAGAGTTTTTTGTGACTTTGATCACATCCCCTATCAACCCTTCACGCGACAAACATTGTCCCACTCGGCTGCTGTCTTGATCACTCTCTACCCTCCATCGCATGGAATTCCATGCCCAACCACTATCTTGACTTGACTGCCCTCTTTCGTGCACTACCTCGTAACTCGAGCTATTACTGTTAGTAAAATAAAATGTCGCGCACTACCTCTTAATTCTTAGGGAAATCGCCTAAACAATTTTTTTTTACATAAACATATTAACAAATCCAAAAGTTGATTACAAAACTTTTGAAGGAATTTTAGTAAAATTGTTACAAATTTTACCAAAAATTGTTAAAAGGTGCAAAATTTTTGAAGGAATTTTTGTAAAATTTTTACAATTTTTTACCAAAAATTGTTAAAAGGTGCAAAATTTTTGAAAGTTGCTAAACAAAATTTCCATGACGGACGGATGACGATCCCAAGACCAGGCAAAGGAGATCTCATAACCCCAACATGTTTTTGCAGATTAATATCACCACCCTTCGTCAACTCACCTCCGTGCGAGCATATCAGAATCAGTTCTAGGATTTCGTCACTCACACCACAGGATTAGATGAATCAATTCTCATAAGTTGCTTCGTCAGTGGATTAAAGGAAGAAATTAAGAATGAGGTGGAAATATTTCATCCCCGCACCTTAATGCAGACCTTTGGATTAGCTCTATTAGCTGAAGATAAACTCAATGTTCCACATAAATTAGGAAAATTGTCGATGGGGAAATCACAGACCACTTACCCCACTCCCAAAACTCACCAAACTTTACCAATTAAACATCTCAGCTTTGAGGAGATAAAGGAACGATGAGCGAAAGGCCTTTGTGATACTTGTGATGAGCAATTTGGGCCCAATCATTGTTGCGCTACACGAACATTGTATTTATTAACTATGGATGATCCTTGTCAATCCATCATGGGTGAAGCTGAGGAAGCTGAGCAAGATGAGCCAGATGAGCAAGATGAGGGAGAGGTGGAAAGTGAGAACCATGAACCCACACTACCCACATTATCTACTCACCACCATGACGACAATACGGTCGAGGCATACAAAGAAATAGTTGTCCCAGGAAACGATAAGGTAGACATACCTAAAGTAACCAATGTCAGCCAAGCATACACTCTATAAGACTTGCACACACCTTCCTCACCAATAGTGCTTTTTAACCACATGGCCAAACCTATTCGAAAACAACGTAGCATGACTGCACACTCATTCTTTTTTGACTCTTCTAGGGAACACACGGATATGGAAGCCTTACCACTTTTGATGGATTATTATAAAATGTTTGCATGACCCCAAAGGTTTCCATACCATCATTGTCTCGCTCCTCCTCTCCTTCTTGGCAATCCACCTCTAATTATTCCACCTTCTCGATATCCCTACTTACGAAAAAAGGACATTAAAGTTGTGCAAGAACATGAGCAAATGCGTCTGGGAAAACAAAGGACGAAGCTCCTCCCTTTGAGATTTGAGGACAAAGCTCTTTTTAAGGGGGGTGGCATGTTAGGATCCTCCATCCTAACATTATTAGTTAGTATTATTTCATTAATTATTATATTATTATAATATGAATAGTCGCATCCTTTCATTAACATAGCCCTAGGTTAATATAAATTCTAGGAGGGAGGCATAGAACTCATCATCCATGAACATTATAAAATATATATATTTATTTGTCTGGTTCTCCATTAAAATACAAAAGCAATTTTAATAAAAGGTGATTCCTTTTCATTATAAGACCTTGGGTCTTAACATGTTGCCTATGTATTAGAACACAAATTTATGGCAGATTATCTTAGATTCATAGTGAATTGATGAAGAATAAAAAACTTACTCCTTAAGCCTTTGGAAGCTCCATTTATGCATGGAAAATTGTCATACTACAATTAGACAACACCTCAATACTCCTCAAGGGATGCAAATTCACTCTCCAATCTGACAAGGCTTCACTACAATGAATTCAGAATCAATACACTATATTTTGCTCAATTTAGGGAGGCCTTAAATAGACTTCCCAAAACCCTCATCATGGCTTGTCAAGGAAGCCAATATTAAGAATTAGCTGGCATGGAGTAGTTAGGGCAAGGCTTTTGGAAGATTTGCAGCCAAAACCACCCAAGAACCATTTAAAATTGGTTAAATTCAACTGATTTTGATCATATCAAGGAGGTCGAGTTGGTTATAGGGCTAGCAGCTCTCACTCAACGTGGCTAGGGGTAGGCTACCCTTAGCCACTATTGACAAGCACGATTAGCTCTTAGCTACTCTGATCATCAACAACTAGGATCACAGCTACTAATGCCATCAACAACTAAAGTTTCATAGGACTAGGCTGCCCTAAATGAGTGGTTAGAACCACTATTGGGTCTTGGAAAGGTCCAAGGTCATTCATATGGTTTTCAAAGGTGCCCATATGAGTAGTCTCCTAAACATGACATGTTTTAGGTGTTTACAGTTTGAAATTTAGGTTCAACTACATTATCCATATAGTTAGTCTTGTTTCTTTTTTTACCATGTCCTTATAGTCTCAAAGAGTTTAACATATTCATTTATCATAAATATGTTAGAAATATGAGCAAGATTTGTTGTCATTGATGTCAAGAGTCAATTTCAGTGAGCAGTGCAAAATGAAGGATATCAAGAATCAATTTCAGTGAGCAGTGCAAAAGGAAGGATGTTAAGAGTCAATTTCAGTAATTAGTGCAAGCGAAAAATTGCTTCTAGGCCTAAGGAAAAATAATATTATAATATTCCTATTATAATATTTAAGGTGGTAAGATGAGGTCTAAAGAGCAAAAGGAAGGCCCAAGAAAAATAATATTATAATCTTGTATTATAATATTAAAGGTCTAAGGTTAAGACCTAAAGATTTAAATTAATTATAATTATTTCATTATAAATTAATTTATAACTTAATTTAATTAACTTTAAAGTTATTAAATTAATTATAAATTAATTATAATAAATTATAAATTAGTTTATGATTTAATTTAATTAAATAACCCTAAGGTTATGGTTACAAGGGCAAGCGACTAAGTTAAATGGTGACATCAATTAAAATTCTCATCCGTCGATGTGCCAAGGAGGACATCACATTGGTATAAATACCATGTGCTTTGGAAAACCCAAATTCACCTTCGATCAAATATTTGAGAGTGCATGCAAAAATTACAAACTGCGTGGAAGAAAAAAATAGTTTTTATTTACATGACAGTCATTGAAGGCATAAAAGGGAGGAGGCTTGGAGCCTCATAGCCAACCATGGTGGTTGGGCCAACGACAGGTTGTTGTGTACTTAGGATGCCAATAGGTGGGAGGACCCATGATCAAAACCTGACGACTTCATTTTGGTAGAGATTTACATTTTGGTTTTGGTGCCAAGGTAAAGCAATAAAGTGCATGAGGTACTTTTTTCTTTTAAGGTGAGCACCTATCTCACATGGCACGTGGGCCACGGCTAGGGTGCTATGGAGGCACAAGCGAGGGAGTTCAAATACTGTCGAAGGCAAAGGTATTTAATTTTTGTAAAATTAAATCGCTTCTAAATTTTAAGGTGGCATGATTAATTTTTTTTAAAGGGGAGTTATAAGGTTTAAGGAATAATTATTTTATTGTGATTTTTTTGATAAAGTGAAATTGAGATAGGAGTTATAAGGTAGAAAAAGTGTTGAGCAAGGTGCAGCAACAGTATTGTCATTTTTGTCAACACAGTCAGATAGATCTGTTGATGCAGTGGACAGGAAGTTCAAAAGCTATTCAGATGCAGAAGACAAGAGTTCAAAGGTTATTCAGAGTATGTACAGTGATTTTCCAAGAAGACTGAAGTGGTCCATATGCAAAATATCAAAGAAAAAATACAAGAAAAACTGTCACGATATCGTGACATATACAGTAGGCAAGAAAAACTGTTGCGATATCGCGACATGTTGGAAGAGAGAAAAAGCAAGAAAAACTGTCACGATTTCATGACATGTTGGAAGAGAGAGAAAAAGCAAGAAAAACTGTCGCGATTTCGCAACATGTTGGAAGAGAGAAAAAGCAAGAAAAATTGTCGCGATTTCATGACATGTTGGAAGAGAGAGAAAAAGCAGGAAAAACTGTCACGATTTCACGACATGTTGGAAGAGAAAAAGGCAAGTGGAAAAACTGTCGTAATTTCGCGACATGTTGGAAGAGAGAAAAAGCAAGAAAAACTGTCACAATTTCGTGACATGTTGGAAGAGAAAAAGGCAAGTGGAAAAACTGTCGTGATTTCACGACATGTTGGAAGAGAAAGAGAAAGCAGGAAAAAGTGTCACGATTTCACGACAAGTTTGAAGAAAGAGAACAAGTAAGAAAAGTGTCACGATTTCGTGACATGTTGCATTTTCGTGACTAAAATAGGAGAGAGAAAGTAAGTTGGAAAAGTGTCACGATTTCGTGACATGTCGCATTTTCACGACTAAAATAAGAGAGAGAAAGTAAGTTGGAAAAGTGTCACGATTTCACGACATGTCGCATTTTCGTGATTAAAATAGGAGAGAGAAAGTAAGTTTGAAAAGTGTCGCGATATCATGACATGTCGCATTTTCGCAACTAAAATAGGAGAGAGAAAGTAAGTTTGAAAAGTGTTACAATATCGCGACATGTCACATTTTCGTGACAAGACAGAGAGGAAGCGTACGGAAGCAGAACTGTCATGATTTCGTAACAAAAGCAGAAAGCAAGACTTCAAAAGTAGAAGTGTCATGATTTCACGACAAAAGCAAAGAAGTAAAGTACAGAAGCAGAAGTGTCGCAATTTCAAGACAAAAGCAGAGAAGAAGACTTCGAAGGTAGAAGTGTCACGGTTTCACAACAAAAGCAAAGAAGCTAAGTATGGAAGCAGAAGTGTCATGATTTCACAAAAAAAGCTAAGTTGAAGACTACGGAGGTAGAAGTTTCATGATATCGTGACAAAAGCAAAGTCAAAGTCTATGGAAGCAGAAGTGTTGTGATATCATGACAAAAGCAAAGATTAAGTATATAAAGGCGGAAATGTCACGATATCGCGACAAAAGAAAAGACGAAGTCTGCGAAGGCAAAAATGTTGCGATATCATGACAAAAGAATAGAGAAAGCGTACGAAGGTGAAAGTGTCGTGATATTGCGACATGTATTTTTGTGGCAATAGCAACAAAAGAAGCTACAGAGGTAGAAATGTCATGATTTCATGACAGGTCATAAATGCGCAAGTCAAGAAGGAGAACTCGACTAAAATGAGAAGGATGACAATCGACTAAAATTAGGGTTTACAGTTGTTATGAAAGCCGACTAAGATTAGGATTTACAACCAACTAAGATTAGGGTTTTCATCATAAAAAATATTGTTATAAAAGGAGGGCTATTTGAAGAATGGAGAAGATGGTTGAATGTGTGTGAAATACGATCGTTGTGCGTAGAGAGCAAGTCATGTCGAATCGTGCTAAGTGCAAAATTCTCAAAGAGAATAGAGTGCACAAAAGGGATAAGATGATTATGAAGTTCGATTGTAATGAAGCAGAGTGTGCAAAGTTATTACGCAAAGAGAGCAGAGTGCACAGAGAACACAAAGGTGAAGAAGACCAGTCAGGGTCTTACAAAAGCAAAGGTATCTTACTGTCAAACTTAGAGATTCAATTTGAAGTCTAGGTTGCATCTTGGCATCAGGGGTTGGTGCTCCTTTCTGTTAGTGCAGATAAATAAGGGGTTGGTGCTCCTTCCAGTTGGTGTTGGTAAATAAGGGGTTGGTGCTCCTTCCAGTTGGTGCTGGTAAATCAGGGGTTAGTGCTCCTTTCTATTGGTGTAGATAAATCAGGGGTTGATGCTCCTTTCTATTGGTGCAGATAAATCAGGGGTTGGTGCTCCTTTTTATTAGTATAGATAAATCAAGGGTTGGTGCTCCTTCTAGTGGGTGCTGGTAAATTGATTGTAAAGTTGGTGCTTTGCAAAGGCTGGATTTGGATGGTAGTCCAAGCAGTCAATTTTTGAGGAACATTGGTGAACCTCGTTAAATCTTATGTTGTGTGATACTTTTTTGTTATACTTTTTGTATCTAGTAATAAGTTTTAATTGCTACGATATTAAGAGCTATAAATTCAAGTTTAAAGAGCTACACTGATTCACCCCCCCTCTCAGTGTCATTGTAAGACTAACAATTGGTATCAGAGCTAAGTTCCTGTACAAGCTTAACCGACTAGGGTGATCTTGGAAGTAACACAATGGCAGGTGGTGAAGCTCTTTTCATGGCATTTGAAGAAGTAAAATCAGAAAAGAAAGGAGTGAACTCTGAAGTATGTGGTGAAAACCCCGAGGTTGAAGTAGATCTAGAAGGTGAGTTGATCTCTGCACTTGAAGAGTGGAAAATAGAGAGGAAAAAGAATAAGAAAATTTCAAAAAAGCTTGAGGATGCAAAAGAAATCATAACCATTTTGAAAGTACAGATAGAAAAATACAAGAAAATATTTGAAGATCTCGAAGTACAAATTACCATGAAAATAGATTATTGCTGCAAACTAAAAGAAGAGAATGTTGGTTTACAGACGCAGATAAAAGAGATGAATCACAAAATTAGTTGCTATCACAAATGCGAAGAAAGTTCTATGAAGCTGGATAAGATTATAAATGACCAAAGGCCTGTAGGCATCAAATTTGGTATGGGTTTCGTCGAAGGAGAATCATCAAATGGATCAAAGGCCAGAAATGTAGAATCCATAAAGAATAAATATAAGAAATAGGTTGATCAAGGAAAAACATCTCATGCAAAAGAAAGCTATAATGCCAGGCACGAAAGGATAATTCACAATGATGGATTCACCAATGTCACACATCAAAGGAGAAGAAGACCTATGGCTCCTACGACAACATGGCAAAGACCATCACCTAGGTTCAATTATCCCTTTTCCCGGTTTCTCGTTTTAAATGCAATGGCTATGGACATAAAATCTCAAACTGTAAATATAATGTAAGAACAAGGAATTTCACCAGTAGAAATGCTTTTTCTCCTCTGATGAATTATACAGTAGAATGCTATAACTGTCATAATTTTGGGCACATTGCAAGAAACTATAGAAGTACATTTGCATCAAATCAGTTTCGGGGAAGAAAATTTCAACCAAATAAGATGAGACAAAATAGAAAACTTCTCGAAAAACATGCACAAGCTAGTGATAAGGGAAAGGCAAAACAAGAGCCCAAAACTACTATCAAAACGGAGTGGAAAGAAAAAGAGTGACTTAAGGAAGAAAATGAATTATTAATCGTACAAATAGCATTTAAAGCACAAAATAAATATGTACCATGGATACTTGATAGTGGATGCTTCAGTCATATGACAGGTGACAAACAAAAATTTGAGAAGTTACAAAAATATGAAGGTGGTTCAGTAAAGTTTGGAAATAATTATGGAGCTAAGATAGTTAGCAAAGGTTCAGTTAAAATGAGTTATGGAAAAATTAAGTCAGAAGAAGTCTTATTTGTGGATGGTTTGAAACATAACTTGTTGAGCATAAGTCAAATTTGTGATAAAGGTCATGAAGTAGTTTTTAAGAAGCAGGGTTGTGAAATCAGAAAAACAAACAATGGAAAATTGATAGCAACTAGATCAAGGACATCTAGAAACCTGTACATGCTCTCAGAGACTTCATAAGGAGCTTATTTTATTGGATAGGAAGAAGAAAATTGGTTGTGGCACAAGAGACTTGATCATATCAGTTTTAATAATCTAGTAAAAATCAACTCAAAAAGGGCAGTGAGAGATATTCCCACCATCAGCAAACCTACAAACAACATTTGTGCTTCATGCCAAAAGGGGAAGCAAACTAGAGTCACATTCAAAACAAAAGAGTACTACACAAGCAAACCTTTGGAACTAATACACACCGATTTATATGGACCCATGAGAACACAAAGCATAAATGGTGACAAATATTTTATGTTGTGCATTGATGACTATTCCAGAATGACATGGATATTTTTCTTGAAGCATAAATCAGAAGCTTTTGAAAAGTTCAAGATTTTTAAAAAACAAGTTGAGAATGAAACAGGAAGGAGGATCAAATGTTTAAGATCAAAATATGGTATTAGGAGATAGTTTTTAGCAGCCAGGACACCTTAGCAGAATGGAGTGGTAGAAAGAAAGAACAAGACAGTGCAAGAAATGGCACGGACTATGTTGGTTGAAAGTAGAGTAGCAGACAAATTTTGGAAAGAAGTAGTCCATACTATGGTGTATATCCAAAATAGGTACATGCTGAGAACACATGAAAGCAAAACTCCTTATGAGTTGTGGTTCGGTAAAAGGGCAACAACAAAATACCTCAAATTTTTTGGCAGCAAGTGCTACATCAAAAGAACTGAAGATAATCTTGGTAAGTCTGAAGATAGAGCGGATGAAGGTATTTTTGTTGGCTATTCATCAAAAAGCAAAGCTTACAAATTCTACAAGAGGCTAAGAAAAATTGTGGATAGTGCCGATGCTAAAATTGATGAAGGTAGAGAATGAGTAATTAGCTATGAAGAGAACTACCCAATTTATGAAGAGGTTATTGAAGGAGATGAGGAAAACAAAACAGAAAAGATACATAAAACTGACTCAGATGATTTAAGTTGTGATTCAAAAGTAGAAGAAAATAAGAAATTCAAAACAGGTAGCTGGCAAAAAAATCATCCTAGAGAGCAAATAATTAGAGACCCCAAAGTTGGTGTTCAGACAAGAAGAAGAGTAGTAAGTTACTACTCTCTATTATCCATCATTGAACCCAAAAATATTGCTGACGCAAGCAAAGATGAAAGTTGGATGAAGGAAATAAATGAAGAATTAGATCAGATCGAGAAAAACAAAACTTGGGAGTTAGTACCTAGACCTACAAATAAAAATATAATCGAGACTAAATGGATTTTTTGAAACAAATTGAATGAAGACGGATAGGTAGTCAAAAATAAAGCAAGATTGGTATGTAAGGGTTATGCACAAGTTGAAGGCATTGACTTTGAGGAAACTTTTGCACCAGTAGCTAGACTAGAGACAATTAGAATGTTTTTGGCTTTAGCATTCTACAAGAATTTCAAATTTTATCAAATGGATATGAAATCAGCGTTTTTGAATGGGAAACTTGAAGAAGGGGTTTATATTGAGAAACTAGATGGTTTCCAACTTGGTGATGATCCCAACTTGGTTTGCAAGTTGAAGAAAGAATTATATGGCTTAAAATAGGCACCCCAAGCATGGTATACAAGGCAAGGGTTTAAAAAATGTATGGTGGATATTAATTTGTATGTCAAAACAGAAAATTAACATCTTATTGTTCTTGTTGTATACGTAGATGATATCATATTTAGCAGCAGGAAAGATGAGTCGTGTAGAGATTTAGAAAATAAGATGCAGCAAGAATTTGAAATGTCAATGATTGGTGAACTTTCGTATTTCCTCGGGTTGCAAGTTAATCAAAATAAGAAGGGCATATTTATTTCTCAAGTTAAATATGTGAAAACGATGTTAAAAAAGTTCACAATAGAGGATTGTAAGCCAGTTAGCACTCCCATGATGATAGGTTGCAAGTTGAGCAAGGATGACAAATCTCCACCTGTTGATCAAACCATGTACAGATCTATGATTGGGAGCTTACTGTACCTGATAGCTACCAAACCAAATATTTTGCAGGCAGTATGCATGGTAGCACAATTTTAGGCTAATCCCAAGGAGACTCATGTGACAAAGAGTGAAGAGGATTCTTCGGTACCTCAAGGGTACTATGGAGTATGGGTTATGGTATCCGAAAGGTAAAGACTTCACCCTTATTTTGTATTCAGATGTAGATTGGGTAGGATGTGTTGATGACAGAAAGAGTACCAGTGGAGGTGCATTCTATCTTGGAGATAGATTGGTTGCATGGCACAGCAAGAAACAAGAGTCAGTTTCTTTATCGATAGTAGAGGCAGAATATATTGTAGCGACAACATGTTGTACACAGGTATTGTGGATGAAACAAACCCTAAAAGATCTTGGTATTAGCTTTAGTGAGCCAATATCAGTTAAGTGTGATAACACCAGTGCCATTAACATCTCCAAGAATCTAATTATGCATTCACACACAAAACACATTGCTATCAGGTATCACTTTTTGAAGGAGAAAGTTGCGAAAGGTGAGGTTAAGTTGGATTTTGTTCCAACTACAGAGCAAGTAGCAGATATCTTCACAAAACCATTGTCCAAGGAAGTTTTTGAGTACCTTCGCAATAAATTGGGAGTGGTCACACTTCCCAAGAATTGACTAGCTATAGGGATCACATTCTTAGGGGGAGCATTTAAGTATTTGATTATATTTTTGCTCATGTTCATGATTTTTGCTAAGTGTAATAAATTTTTCTTGAGAATGTTGTGCATGGACTCAGGGGGAGTCTGCAGTAGCCCTTTGGTATTATTGTCAAAGGGGGATAAGAGTTACAGGAAATTGCACGTGTTACCAAAAATTCTAAAGGGGGAGATTGTTGAGCAAGGTGCAGCAACAGTATTGTCATTTTTGTCAACACAGTCAGATAGATCTGTTGATGCAGTGGATAGGAAGTTCAAAAGCTATTCAGATGCAGAAGATAGGAGTTCAAAGAAAGTATGTACAGTGATTTTCCAAGAAGACCGAAGTGACCCATATGCAAAAGATCAAAGAAAAAAGACAAGTAAGAAAAGTGTCATGATATTGCGACATATACAATAGGTAAGAAAAAATGTCGCGATATCACGACATGTTGGAAGAGAGAAAAATCAAGAAAAACTGTCATGATTTCGCGACATGTTGGAAGAGAGAGAAAAATAAGAAAAACTATCGCGATTTCGTGACATGTTGGAAGAGAGAGAAAAAGCAGGAAAAACTATCGTGATTTTGCGACATGTTGGAAGAGAGAGAAAAAGTAGGAAAAACTGTCGCGATTTCACGACATGTTGGAAGAGAAAAAGGCAAGTGGAAAAACTGTCATGATTTCACATGTTGGAAGAGAGAGAAAAAGCAGGAAAAACTGTCGCAATTTCACGACATGTTGGAAGAGAAAAAGGCAAGTGGAAAAACTGTCACGATTTTGCGACATGTTGGAAGAGAAAGAGAAAGCAGGAAAAAGTGTCACGATTTCGTGACAAGTTCGAAGAAAGAGAACAAGTAAGAAAAGTGTCGCGATTTCACGACATGTCACATTTTCGCGACTAAAATAGGAGAGAGAAAGTAAGTTGGAAAAGTGTTGCAATTTCATGACATGTCACATTTTCGCGACTAAAATAGGAGAGAGAAATTAAGTTGGAAAAGTGTCACGATTTCACGACTAAAATAGGAGAGAGAAAGTAAGTTTGAAAAGTGTCACAATATCGCGACATGTCGCATTTTTGCAACTAAAATAGGAGAGAGAAAGTAAGTTTGAAAAGTGTCGCGATATCGTGACATGTCGCATTTTCATGACAAAAGAAAGAGAGGAAGCGTACGAAAGTAGAACTGTCATGATTTTGTGACAAAAGCAGAAAGCAAGACTTCGAAAGCAGAAGTGTCATGATTTCGCAACAAAAGCAAAGAAGTAAAGTACAAAAGTAGAAGTGTCACAATTTTGCGACAAAAGCAGAGAAGAAGACTTCAAAGGCAGAAGTGTTGTGATTTTGTGACAAAAGCAAAGAAGCTAAGTACGGAAGCAGAAGTATCACGATTTCGTGACAAAAGCTAAGTTGAAGACTACAGAGGCAGAAGTGTCACGATATTGCGACAAAAGTAAAGTTGAAGTCTATGGAAGCAGAAGTGTCGTGATATCACGACAAAAGCAAAGACAAAGTATACGGATTTGGAAATGTCATAATATCACAACAAAAGAAAAGATGAAGTCTACAAAGGTAGAAATGTCATGATATCACGACAAAAGAATAGAGAAAGCGTACGGAGGTGAAAGTGTCACGATATCGTGACATGTATTTTCGCGGCAACAGCAACAAAAGAAGCTACAGAGGCAAAAATGTCATGATTTCATGACAGGTCGTAAATGCACAAGTCAAGAAGGAGAACCCGACTAAAATGAGAAGGATGAAAACCGACTAAAATTAGGGTTTACAATTGTTATGAAAGCCAACTAAGATTAGGATTTACAATCGACTAATATTAGGGTTTTCATCATAAAAAATATTGTTATAAAAGGAGGGTTGTTTGGAGAATTGAGAAGATGGTTGAATGTGTGTGAAATACGGTCATTGTGCACAGAGAGAAAGTCATGTCAAATCGTGCTAAGTGCAAAATTTGCAAAGAGAGCAGAGTGCACAAAAGGGAGAAGACGATCGTGAAGTTTGACTGTAACGAAGCAGAGTGTGCAAAGTGATTTCACAGAGAGAGCAGAGTGTGCAGAGAATGCAAAGGTGAAGAAGACCAATCAGGGTCTTGCAAAAGCAAAGGTATCTTACTATTAAACTTAGATATTCAATTTGAAGTCCAGGTTGCAGCTTGGCATCAGGGGTTGGTGCTCCTTTATGTTGGTGTAGATAAATAAGGGGTTGGTGCTCCTTCCAGTTGGTGCTAGTAAATAAGGGGTTGGCGCTCCTTCCAGTTGGTGCTGGTAAATCAGGGGTTGGTGCTCCTTTCTATTGGTGCAGATAAGTCAGGGGTTGGTGCTCCTTTCTGTTGATGCAGATAAATCAGGGGTTGGTGCTCCTTTCTATTAGTATAAATAAATCAGGGGTTGGTTCTCCTTCCAGTGGGTGCTGGTAAATTGATTATAAAGTTGGTGCTTTGCAAAGGCTGGATTTGGATGGTAGTCCAAGTAGTCAATTTTTGAAGAGTAGCCACATTGGTGAACCTCGTTAAATCTTGTGTTGTGTGATGCTCTTTTGTTATACTTGCTATATCTAGTAATAAGTTTTAATTGTTGCGATATTAAGAGTCTGTAAATTCAAGTTTAAGAGCTACACTGATTCACCCCCCCTCTCAGTGTCATTGTAAGACTAAAAAAAAGAAAATTATATTTTTGTTGGGATAAAATATGATGTGTTAAATTCTTTGAGAAAAGAGTTAAGGGTTCATAAAGAAAATTATTGTGATTATTTTCTTTAATAAAATTGTTGGCTTATATTTTGAAGTGTGGATATTATAAGGTGTAATAGATATTTATTGCTATGTATGGTGAAATATTTTGAGGGATCATTTGAGTGAATTTTTTAGAAGATATTGCAACCTAACTTTTGATATTGGTAAAGAGTTTATTGTGATTGAGATAGGTGTTTAAGGTCAAATCTTCTTCAAACAAAAAGGTAAGGGCATATTATCCTTGAGAGTGATTGTTGAATGTTGTGAATGCTAAGTAGGAGTGAAAAGGATTGTTTGATAAGCATTTTAAGTTTGGTTTTATAGAATGAAAGTTGATACTCGAAACCTTGTTTGATAAGCATTGTTGGAAATATTAAGCTTTCATATGCTTGACTAGGGTTTGTGAAAGAACATGAGTATCATTGTTATGTGAAGGTGTGAACTATCTTGAACTAAGGTTTGTAAAAGGTCATGAGTATCATTGTTATGTGATGTTTGTTTGATAAGCATTGTTGACTAAGATTTCATTGAATGATTGATTGAGTGGAGTCGATTGAGCTTAGTTGATTGGAAGTGTTTTGGAGTGATAGTTTAAGTTCTTTGAAACAAATTGTTCCATATTCTAATTTGATTTGGAAGAGAGATTGAAAGTGATTGAGTGATTGTGAGTGTGAAACATATTAGGTCTCTAACCATTCTCTATATGTTTTTGTGGTTGAACAAGAGAGATTAAAAGTGATCGAGCATTGTTGTGAGTGTGAATCATATCGAGTCTCTAACCATTCTCTATATTTTTTTGTAAGTTAAACAAGATTCTGTGTGAAGCTTGTTTGTGTGATTGAAGAGGTTTTTTATGATAGATTGAGTTGAGTAGAGTAAAATTTTATGTAAGCTTACAATGCATATTTGAGGTAAATCTTGGTGAAGACTTGTTGATCATATTGGACAAGTTCTAGTGAGGACTTGTTGAGCATATTTGAGACAAGTCTTGATGAACACTTGTTAAGCAGATTGGAAAAATTCTAGTGAGGACTTGTTGAGAAAATTTGAGATAATTATTTGAGAATATTTGTGAGCAGAGTTGATTGATTGATTTGTTCAAACCTTGAGTTAAGGTTTGGGGTAGATCTAACAGAGTTGATTTGTGATTAAGTCAAACTTTGTGTTAAGGCTTGAGGACATATTTAAGGATAGAGTTTGGTGTATATTTAAGGATAGATTTATGCTAGACCAAAGACAAATATTGAGTAAATTTGTGCTAGATCAAAGGACTGTGTTTAGTGTAAATTAGAGATAGATATTGAGCAGATTTGTGCTAGAACAAAAAACTATGTTTAGTGCAGATCAAAGACAAAGATTGAGCATATTTATGCTAGATCGAAGGACCGTGTTTAGTATAGATTTGAGATAGAGCTAAGAGTAAGCTTTGTAGGTGACAAAGTAGAGGATAGTAGTCTCCAATGGATAGATAGAAATTAGCTAGGGTAGTGAGGATAGATATATTCTGAGTGAGGATAAGAGTATTTAGTGGAGAGATATCCACAACCCAATGTAGTGGAGGCAGTAGTATTCTAGAGGATCACCAACTAGAGCAAAGGAGAAAGAGTTCTCCTATGGATAGATATCTATGAACCAACTAAGGAGATTAGTGTCTCCTGTGGATAGAGATCCACAAAATTGATTAGGGGATTGGTGTCTCCTTTGGAAAAAGGTCCATAAACATTGTAATAGGGAAAGGATTCCCAAGAGATTTTTTGAGAAAATTTTAGTGAAATATTTTCTCTGTGGAGTAGCCCACATTGGGTGAGACACATTAAATTTTTGTCTCTATTGTGTGTGGAGATTTGTACATTGCTTTTATTACTGTTGTTGATATTGTCATTGATATATTACATAATATTGTTTGAGAAAGAAAAGTAAAATGTGGTCTGATACTGTTCACCCCACCTCTCAGTATAAGCTTGAGTTCTTCAATTGGTATCAAAGTGGGTTTCTTCAAAAGAGTCTAACAACTTGAAGGAAAATATTTTAAGAACACAAATGGATTCTCAGAATGAATCATCAGGTAATTCAACACCATTTTTTGATGGTAACAATTATGCAGTATGGAGCACAAGGATAAAGTTTCATCTAATGGCACTTGGAAATGAAATATGGGAAGCAGTTGAGAATGGATACATACCACCAGTAACTCCACTTATAGATAAATATGGTAAGTTTCTACATCATTACAATTAAAAGGTAATGAATAGAATTTTGAGAGGTTTACATGAAACATAGTTTATAAAGGTTATGCATTGCACATCAGCAAAGAAAATTTGGGATAAATTAAAAGACATATATGAGGGAGACAAAAATGTCAAAATGGCAATGTTGCAAAAATTCAAGAGAACATTTGAAGACCTAAATATGAAGGAAAATGAAAACATTGTTGCATATCTACTTCATGTGGATGAGGTTATTAACTTCATGCAAGGACTTGGACTTAAATTTGAGGAAACAGATGTTTGTGATAAGATTTTAAGGTCACTCCCAAAAAGGTTTAGTGAAAATATTTCAACTATAAAAGAGTCATAACATATTGAACTTTTGACAAGGAATGAATTACATGGCATACTCACAGCTTTTGAGATGTGAATAAAAGATGAACCTATTTCCCAAAAATAAGTAGCCTTCAAAGCTACTAAGAGGACAAAGGGTAAGAAGTCAGATTCAAGCAACGAGTCATCTAGTGATAAAGAAGCAAACTATGGTAGAAGGAACAAGGACTAAAACAATTATAAAGGTACAAAATTATTTATATGTTTCAATTGTGGAAAATATGGTCACTATGCATTTGATTGTCCAGAAGCTAGAAATAGTAATGATGAAGAAAAACAAGATCATAAGAACAGAGAAATAGAAAAACATAGGTACCAAAATAAAAGTAGGGATGGACAAGGTAAGCAAGGAAATAAATTCTTCCAAAGACATAAGAAGAGTTTCTATGCAGAAAAGGTAGGTAAGAGCTCAAGTGATAGTGATGGAAGGTCCTCAAATAATGATAAATATGAAGTACTATTTCTAGCAAAAGGAAAATAAGTGATTAGAAAAATGTTTCCAATGATTCTCAAGTGTTTTAGATGTGGTAAATTTAGTCATCTTGAATATAGTTGTACAAGGGATTCAGTTTCAGTGAAGATGAATATGAAGATACACTTGAAGGACCAGAAGAAAGTCTTCCTATGGCAATAAAATAAGAAGGAAATACTTCTAGTGGAAATAAATCAGAAAGAAATGAAGATGATCCCAAAGGCAAAAAAATATAGGAAGAATCATAGAAAGGAGAAGTTGATATTGAGGGTGAGCTCATTCATGCCCTTGATGCATTAAGAGAGGTAAGAAAGTAGAAATCAAAACTCAAGCTTAAATTTCAAGAATATGATGAAGAGAAAGGAAAGCTTATAGAGGATCTAACCAACTCAATAGCTAAGACAAGAATATTCAAAGAGAAGTTAGAAGCAAATATTTTAGAATGTAAAAGGTTAGAGCATGAGGTAGCTTCACTAAGGAAGGAAGTAAAAGAGTCTAAGGAAAAGTTACACAGATTTGGGAGAAGCTCAAAAAACTTGGATAAGATTATCAAGGTACAAAGATCTTAATCAAATAAAATAGGACTTGGTTTTGAACAGGTACAAAGAAAACAAGGAGAGGAGTCAATCTCAAGCTTCAAAGAAGAAGCTTCATAAGAAGAGAGTGTAAGAGAGAGTGAGAATTCTGAGGATGAGTTGGACAATGGAAAGTTCAACAAGGAAAGGAACAATGCACAAATGAGGAACATATAGAATAGGGACCAACACAGGGTAGAAGAGACGAAGAGACCAATGAGGTCAAGAAAAGGTAGTTACAATGGAAGATGCTTCTCATATCATAGGTTTGGGCACAAGACTACACAGTGAAAGACACATAAAATATAGGAATATAATTTTTTTAGAAATAGGCAGCTTTTTCAAGGGTATTGCTACTCTTGTAATCAGTTTGGTCACAAGGCAGTGAATTGCAGGGTTCATGACAGGAATAGATATGGCTTCACCAAGAGAAATCCCAAATTTACATCTCCAATAAATAACAAAATTAAGTGAAATAATGATGGGCATAAAACAAAGTGGTGTAGAGAAAAAATTCTAGAGACAAGCAGGAATAGAAATAGTCAGAGGAATCAGAAGGATCAATTGAGGAAGAAAGTGGACAAAGGTAAAGATCAGTGCATGATGGGAGTAGACATACTCCCACCCAAAAATTAACCACCTCAAGATGAGGTGGAGGAGGGGCTAAGATAAGAGTCTCATTATTAGTCCCGAGCCCCAAAGGTGACCCTTTGCCATTGATGTCAAAGGGGGAGATATTTGAGTTAGGGGGAGCAGTTTCTCAGGGGGAGCATAATAGAAAAAGATAAAGGAAATGGTAAAATGTAAATGGGTTGCCATTAATGACAAAGGGTGATATTGTTGGAAATATGAGTAAGATTTGTTGTCATTGATGTCAAGAGTCAGTTTTAGTGAGAAGTACAAAAGGCAAGATGTCAAGAGTCAATTTCAATGAGCAATGCAAAAGGAAGGATGTCAAGAGTTAGTTTCATAATCAGTGCAAGAGAATTATTGCTTCTAGGCCTAAGGAAAAATAATATTATAATATTCAAGGTGGTCAGATGAGGTCTAAAGAACAAAAGGAAGGCCAAAGAAAAATAATATTATAATCTTGTATTATAATATTAAAGGTCCAAGGTTAAGACCTAAAGATTTAAATTAATTATAATAATTTAATTATAAATTAGTTTATAACTTAATTTAATTAACTTTAAAGTTATTAAAATTAATTATAATAAATTATATATTAGTTTATGATTTAATTTAATTAAATAACCATAAGGTTAGGGTTACAAGGACAAGTGACTAAGTAAAATGGCACTAACGTCGACTATAATTCTCATACATCAATGTGCCAAGGAGGATAGCACATTGGTATAAATACCATGTGCTTTGGAAAACCCAAAGTCACCTTTGATCGAATATTTGAGAGTGCATGCAAAAATTTGTGAACTGTGTGGAAGAAAAAGACTTCATTTTTGTTTATGTAGAAGTCATCGAAGGCATAAGATGGAGGAGGCTTGAAACCTCATAGCCAACCATTGTGGTTGGGCCAACGACAAGTAGTTGTGTGCTTAGGATGCCAACAAGCAGGAGGACCAGCAATAGAAACCTGATGGCTACATTTTGGTAGAGATTTACGTTTTGGTTTTGGTGCCAAGGCAAAGTCATAAAGTGCATGAGGTACTTTTTTCTTCTGAGGTGAGAGTCTAGATCACGTGGTACGTGGGCCACGACTAGGGTATTGTGGAGGCACAAGTGGGGAAGTTCAAATCCCGCTGAAGGCAAAGGTATTTAATTTTTAGAAAATTAAATTGCTTCTAAGGTTTAAGGTGGCATGATTAATTTTTGTTAAAGGGGAGTTATAAGGTTTTAAGGAATAATTATTTTATTGTGATTTTTTTGATAAAGTAAAAATGAGATAGGAGTTATAAGTTAGAAAAAGAAAATTATATTTTTGTTGGGATAAGCTATGATCTGTTAAATTTTTTGAGAAAAGAGTTAAGGGTTCATAAAGAAAATTATTGTGATTATTTTCTTTAAACAAATTGTTGGCTTATATTTTGATGTGTGGATATTATAAAATGTAATAGAGATTTTTTGCTATGTATGGTGAAATATTTTAAGGTGTCATTTGAGTGAATTTTTTAGAAGATATTGCTACCTAACCTCTGAGATTGACAAAGAGTTGATTGTGATTGATATAGATGTTTAAGGTCAAATATTATTCAAACAAAAAGGTAAGGGCATATTATCCTTGAGAGTAATTGTTGGATGATGTGAATTCTAAGTTGGAGTGAAAAATATTGTTTGATAAACATTGTTGAGTTTGGTTTTATAGAATGAAATTTAATACTAGAAACCTTGTTTGATAAGCATTATTGGAAATATTGAGTAAGATTTCATATGCTTGACTAGGGTTTGTGAAAGAACATGAGTATCATTGTTATGTGAAGTTGTGAACTATCTTGAACTAGGGGTTTCTAAAAGATCTTGAGTATCATTGTTATGTGAGGTTTGTTTGATAAGTATTGTTGACTAATATTTCATTGAGTGATTTATTGAGTGGAGTTGATTGAGCTTATTTTATTGGAAGTGTTGGAGTGATAGTTCAAGTTCTTTGAAACAAATTGTTTCATATTCTAATTTTATTTGGAAGAGAGATTGAAAGTGATTGTGAGTGTGAAACATATTGAGTATCTAACCATTCTCCATATGTTTCTGTGGTTGAAGTGGTTGAATAAGAGAGATTAAAAGTGATTGAGCATTATTGTGAGTGTGAAGCATATTGAGTCTTTAACCATTCTCTATATGTTTTTGTAAGTTAAACAAGATTCTGTGTGAAGCTTGTTTGTGTGATTGAAGAGGTTTTTTGTGATAGAGTGAGTTGAGTAGAGTAAGAATTTATGGAAGCTTGCAATGCAAATTTGAGGTAAGTCTTGGTGAATACTTGTTGAGCATATTGGAAAATTTCTAGTGAGGATTTTTTGAGCAGATTTGAGACAAGTCTTGGTGAAAAATTGTTGAGTAGATTGGATAAGTTCTAGTGAGGACTTGTTGAGTATATTTGAGACAAGTCTTTGAGAAGACTTGTGAGCAGAGTTGATCAATTGATTTGTTCAAACCTTGAGTTAAGGTTTGGGGCAAATCTAGCAAAGTTGATTTGTGATTGAGTCAAGCTTTGTGTTAAGGCTTGAGGACATATCTAAGGACAAATTTTGGTGCAGATTTGAGGTTAGATTTGTGCCAGACCAGAGACAAATATTGAGTAGATTTTTGCTATACTGAAGGACTATCTTTAGTGTAGATCAAAGATAAATATTGAATATATTTATGCTAGATAAAATAACTATGTTTAGTGTAAATTAGAGATAGAGATTGAGCATATTTGTGCTAGACTGAAGGACTATGTTTAGTACAAATTTAAGATAGAGCTGAGAGTAAGCTTTGGAGGTGACATAATAGAGGACAATAGTCTCTAGTTGATAGATATCCATTAGCCAAGGAAGTGAGGATAGAGGTATTCTAAGTGAGGATAAAATCTTTCAATGGAGAGACATCCACAAGCCAGTGTAGTGGAGGCAATAGTCTTCTAGTGGATCACCAGCTAGAGCAAAGGAGAAAGAGTTCTCCACTGGAGAGAGATATGAACCAGCTGAGGAGATTGGTATCTCCTGTGGATAGAGATCCATGAGCTTGATTAGGGGATTAGTGTCTCCTTTGGATAGAGGTCCATAAAAATTGTAATAGGGAAAGTATTCCCAAGATATTTGTTGAGAAAATTTTAGTGAAAGATTTTCTTCGTGGAGTATCCCACATTGGGTGAACCATGTTAAATTAGTCTCTATTGTGTGTGGTGATTTGTGCATTTATTTTATTACTGTTGTTGATATTACCATTGATATATTGTATAATATTATTTGAGAAAAAAAGTAAAAACTGGTCTTATACTATTCATCCCCCTCTCAGTATAATCTTGTGTTCTTCAAAATATATTCTTTTTACTCAAAGAAGGGGGGTTTCATATTCTGTCAACCACTAATGAACAATCATTCATTACTAAGTAACAATTGATATACCCCATGTATCCCATTTTATTTAACAAAAAGGGGTTTCATAACATGTCGACCATCAACCCATCGATGGTGGGTGAAAAATTAATTAATAAAGCAAGCCAAATAGCAAACACACAAATGCAATTCCATGAAAGTTAAACAAACAACCCATTGGAGTAGGGTAGGGTTATACCAATTGATCGGACCATCCAGAGTTGACTTGCTAGCCATCAACCGCTAGTGTTTGACCACAACCCATGGTCACTTATCAAGGGTTAATATCCCTTGGGTAAAGGCTTCCTATGCTCTGGTGGAGAGCATGTGGGATTACACACCACAGAGGGGGGTCCAAAAAGAGTTTACTCCCATGATATACTATGTTCATTATTAGTCTTAGATGCATGGTTAGTTCATAAGGAGTAAATTTGATCTAAGTCTCTCACTGATTGTTTCATGGCTTTGAACTACCAATCCATAGACCACAAATTTGACCACCACCATCATGGTAAGGGAGGTGAGGAAGGCTTACTCATTTTGGGTCTCATCTAGAAATCTGATGTGTCCCATGTGGGGTGAAAGGAAATCTAGTATAGAACATAATCGTAGGTTTTCCTCCTACGTTCGCATAGTCACCGACCATCGATTCCGATGGTGATGGATGGTTTTTGACTCCTACTCTAGGGTAGCAAGTTATTCCATCAAAGTATTCATGGTTTATTTTGACCCTACTGGGGATAATGTGCAGGTCGGTACCATCGAGGGAGATCTGAGGATGACTGATGTAGCAAGGCTCAATAATTTCAACCCTGATTGGTAATGCTTTGGTAAATCTTTGCACACCTAAGGGAGGGGCATATTTGAATATTTGAACCTACCGAGATATCCATTGGATGAAGGCCATTTATCTATGGTGATAGTGTCCCTTTGAATCCCAAGTCAAAGATGCAAGGTAATTCGATCTTTACACTAGATTTCATTCTATTGGTAGCTCATAATCCCACATGTACTATGGGGTGGATGGGGTCTAGTTCAAAAGTGCTCGTGCATGGGTAGTAAAATAGCCACCAAGTGGTGGCTTCATTGGTGGTTACTATTTCATCTAGGGTACCCGTCTAGCAATCCTTTGTTCCTCAAGAGTTTAATTAACATATGATTCGGCCAAGTGGCCTACCCAAGGTTATTAACATCCTTTTAATACTATCAATGCTATAAAAGGGTGAGTTTCTAGATATGCTAATTAGGACAAATCATTAGGTCCGATATTGCTAAAGGGAATGATGTTTGTCTAGGGTCGGATTAAAACATTCAAATATAAATAACCCACTAACCACTAGCTCCAAATGCATTTGAATATAAATGACCCATAAGACATTCAATAGATTAAAACATTTAATAGATTCAATCATATACAAGCATACAAGGTCTTCCAAAGTCATTAATTAAAGGTATAGTTAGATTAAAAAAATTTGCAAGCAAATGGGCATGGAGATAAGGTATGGTATGATCTAAATAATCCAAGCTCCTTGAAACCTTTCTATGTCCAGCCCTCCTTACTTACTCTTCCTTCTATGAATGCTTTGACCAAAGACTCTAAAACTTAGGTTGTTTGGTTTTTGATTTACCAAAGGGTAAAGAGCATAATCCCTAAGCCAAAGTTTACCTATCAATATTCTTAGAATTTTTCCCAGCATCCATGACTCATTTTTGGTTAACCCATGGTGGCTATTTATAGCATTCAGGGGTGCCTTCTCCAAAGGTGAAGGGTAGTCTAGGTAATGACTTGTTGGAGAGGTCATGAGGATGATGATGTAGGCATTTTAGTGGCATAGTATTTTCTTCTGCATCTTGGAGGACATGATGCACATCAAAGGCAGCCAATAGTGTTTTAGAGGACCTTTGAATGACTAATACTATTTTTAAATTTTGCCTAGAATATTGGGGTACAAATTCCTTTTTCTCATGGCCCTTAATGGTATTTTAGGACCCAAATACCTTTCTCAAAGTATTTTATCAACATATTAGTTTGCAAGCACACTAATAATTAAGTTCACATGAGAACTCCCATTTTCTATTTAAAATATATGTTATTTTCTTTTCTTGGGTGCATTTTTAAAAAATAAATGAATTACCACTATTTCCAATGCTTAGAAAATTTCAAAATATTTTCTATGTCTACATTAATTTTTATTTCTCTTTGCCATGCACAAGGGTTTGGGTCGAGGTGGGATGTGACATACTCCCCCTTAGACTAAACATAGTCCCTTGTGTTACCATAGTTAGCAAGCAATAAAATATTAATGCAAAATCAAAACATATCAAAGGAAGCAAATAACCATAATGCTTTTACCAAATTGCAATCATAGGCAGCCATGCAATCTCAATATTCCACACCATTGTTTTATCCTATGGATGACCTCTTTAAGATAGGCTTGCTATCACCATCATATCCAGGAGGCTAGTCTCAGACATCATTGCCCAATGGTGTAGTCATGAGTATACCTATATGCGGGTAATTATCCATGTTACCCATGGGTTGTCTTCATCATCATTTCCCTTTTTCTAGTATCTCATTCCTAGTGGTCGAACAACTCCTTCTTCCCATGAGAAGGTCAACTTCTTCCACCCATGAGAGCTCTTGGACCTGTGATGCAACAAAATATCAATAGTACCATATTCTTCAAGAAATAAAACATATATACTACATGAAAATCATTCATCAATAATTACTTTGCATGGTAAGATCAAAGCATAAAACATAAATATCATCATAAAGTAATGAGATATAAATTAGTGCATACATACCATCATCAATGCATAAGTATCTCTATTAGAGTATCTATCTATGCATCAAATAAAGTCTATCTAAAATAATATTACACATTATTTTCAAATAAATAAGGAAAGTGATTCCTCATGTCCTCCACCTTTTCCCAGGTGGCATTCCTTTCAAAAAATAGGTCCCACTGGACCTTGCATTGCTCTATGTTTCACTTCCTCATGGTCTTGGAGTGAAATTCGAGGATCCTGATTGGTTTCACTTCAATGTACGTTGGATCTACCATCTGCAACTTTGAGACATCCAAAATATGATTAGGATCAGTAATATACTTCCTAATAAGGGACACATGGAAATAATCATGGATCTTTGCCAAATTAGGTGGCAAGTCGAGTCTGTAGGCAACAGGGCTAATTCTTTCTAGGATGGTGAATGGTCCAACATATCTTGGATCTAGTTTTGTTGACTTGATAGCACTTTTCATAGGCTTTACCCTCAAGAATACCTTATCTCCCATAGAGAATTCTTGAGGAGTCCTTTTCAAGTCAACATAACTCTTCTGGTGATCCGAAGATTCCTTAAGCCTTTGTTGGATTATCTTTATTTGTTCCTCCATCTCCTTGAGTGTATCAGGCCCAAAATTATCTTGATCCTCTGGATTATCCCATGACAATGGTGTTCTGCATCTCCAACCATACAAAGCCTCAAAAGGAGCCATTTTTAGAGAAGCATGGTATCCATTGTTGTAGGCAAACTCTACTAATGGTAAGAAGTCTTCCCATCGAGACTTTTGATCCATGAAATACATGTAAAGCATATCTTCTAGGACTTGATTGACTCTCTCAGTCTATTCATATATCTCTGAGTGGTAAGCAGAACTTATATTCAGTGTAGTGTCAATTGCATGATGGAGGGCTTACCAAAAATCAGATGTGAACCTAGAATCTCGATCAGAGATGATCACTTCAAGAAATCCATGCAACCTAAAGATTTCTTTGGTGAATATATTGGTGACCACTACCGCATCATCCTTGGTGCTACTTGGTATGAAGTGTGCTACCTTGGTCAATTTTTCTACCATGACAAGTATCACATCATGTTGGTACCTAGTCTTAGGTAACCCAACCATGAAATCCATTGATATCACTTGCCATTTTTGCATGGGGATATCATGTGGGTACAACCATCCTATTGGGTGCTTATGTTTTACCTTCACTTTCTGGAATTCTAGACATCGGGTGACAAATTTGATGATATCCTTCTTCATACCAAGCCAATAGAAAGTTTTCTTCATGTTTTCCCTCATCTTGGCCCCTCTCGGATGAGTAGAGTATGGAGATCGATGAGCTTCCCTCATGATCAACCTTCTTAGATTACCAGCTTTAGGGATGACTACCCGATCCTTGAAACACAAAAGTCCATCCTTGAGATCATAATCTCTAGCTATCTTAGGATCTTGTGCCATTTTGGCTTGGATTTCAATACAAAGCTTATCCTAAGATTGGGCTTGCTTAACTTGATCCATAAGATCTATATGACTTTGGGTTAGTGTAGTAATGTGCCTTCTTCTACTCAAAGCATCGATGACCTTATTTTCTTTACCTTTGATATACTCTATGCCAAAATCATATTTGACCAAGAACTCAATCCACCTTCTCTATCTTGCATTTAGCAAAGGTTGAGTAAAAATATACTTTAAACTCTGGTGATCGGTTCTTAATTCAACGGGTCTACCTACAAGGTAATGTCACCAAATCTTCAAGGTATGAACCATTGCAACTAGTTCTAAGTCATGTGTGGCATAGTTAGACTCATGTTTCTTGAGCTTTCTTGACTCATATGCCACCACTGATGTATCTTGGGATAACACTCCTCCCAATCCTTCCAAAGATGCATCTGTGCATACATAAAAATCACCTTGAGGGGTCTAGAATTTTTAGTATAGGAGCGGAGGTGAGCTTTTGTTTAAGCAACTAGAATGTGGCTTCACATTTTTCCATCCATACGAACTCCTTTCCTTTCCTTTGAATATTTATTATTGGGGAGGCTATCTTAGAATAGTCCTTCACAAACATTTGATAATACCCTGCTAATCCCATGAAGCTCCTCACTTTTGTTACATTAGTGGGAGGTGGCCAATTCAAAATGGCCTCAATTTTTTGAGGATCTACCGCAATCCCATTTGTGAAGATTATATGTCCCAAGTAGTGTACTTGTGACACATAAAAATCACATTTAGAAAGGTTCCCATAGAGTTGATGTTTCCTCAACAACCCTAGCATGATTTTCAAGTGTCTATCATGCTCTTCTTTACTACGGGAATAGATTAGAATATCATCTAAAAATACCAATATGAATTGGTCCAACTAGTTTCTAAACACATTGTTCATCAAATTCATGAATGCAATTGGAGCATTGGTCAACCTGAATGGTAGGACAGTGAACTCATAGTGTCCATACCAGGTTTTAAAAGTAGTTTTGTGAGTATCCTCATCTCGGATCCTCAACTGATGATATCCTGATTTCAAATCAATTTTGGAGAAGATGGTGGCATCCTTAAGTTGATCAAATAGATCTTCTATCCTTGGCAAAGGATATCTATTCTTGATGGTGGCTTTGTTCAACATCATGTAGTCTATACAAAGCCTTAGTGAACCATATTTCTTCTTTACAAATAGTATCGATGCACCCCATGGTGATACACTTGGTTTGATTAACCCTTTGTCAAGTAATTCTTGAAGTTGCACCTTCAATTCTTGCATCTCTATAGGATTCATCCTATAAGGAGCCCTATGGATGGGTTCTGTGCCTAGTACTAGATCAATGGTGAAGTCAAATTCTCACTTGGGAGGTATTCCAAGGAGTTTTGACGTAAACACTTCCCTATGTTCTTGTAGAATTGGGAATTTTTGAAATGCTTCCTCCTCATTGATATCTTCAACTTATTTCAATTTAACCATGTAGACCATCCCTCCTTTCCTTATGGCCTTATTTAATTGCATTGCGAACAATAGCATAGGCTTAAAGGAACCTTGTTCACTAACCATTTTTACCCTTTCATTCCTATCATTAGTGAACTCAATCCATCGATCTTGGAAATTGATCAAAGCCTTGTGAGCTTTTAACCAATCCATTCCCAAGATGATATCAAATGCATGTAGTGGTGCTACATATAAGTGCCAAATGGTAGAACTAGTGGGTAGGGAAATTTTAGCTATGGGGAAGCATTGATCCATGGAGTAGGTCTAACCTGACCCATACTCCACTTTCCACCCTTGTGCCAAAGATCCAGGTCTCTCTAGCATGTCCCTTATTATGCTACTAGAAATAAAACTATCTGTAGCTCCACTATCTATCAAAATTTTAACATCTCTACCATAGATTTTACCATTTATGAGTAAAGGAGTGGCTTGCCCTTCTAGGTTCTGGTTCCCAGTGGCTGCATAGATCTTGTGGCCCTTCCCATTTGTCTTTTGGCTAGACTCTGCATGAAGAGGACAATTCCTAGCATAATGTGGGCCTCCACATTCATAACATCTAGATTTATGATTCTGGCCTATCCCTTGATCTGGCTTATCCTTATCATTGGTAGGAGGTGGTCCTGCCTACTTTAGGGGTTGTGGTTTTTCAACATTATTGTTGTTTTTGTTCTTCTATTGGAACTTCTTCTTAAAGTGCCCTAGTTTCTCATTGTTCTTATTTGCAAACTTGGGATTTTCCTTCCCTTTCTGACTTGGTTCAGGCTCCCACTTCCTCTTTTGCTGGGGACGATGTTCCTTTTTTGACCCATTTGGAGAGTTGCCAAATTTCTTACTAGGGTGTTGATTGTATTCTAGTCTTTAGATCACCAGGTTTATGCATGCTTACTAAATTTTTGATGTGGTATCCAGCTCCTAAAAGGAACTTATGCACTTTCATCTTGTTATCCTTATCAAAATATGGAGCATATTTAAGCAGTTTCAAGAATTACCTATAATACCCTTCTACGGACTGAGTCCCTTGGTGGAGTTGAACAAACTCATCAAGTTTCTTCATATAAAATTACTCCATAAGGAACCTCTTTCTGAAGGCTTTCATGAAGTCCTCCCATTTAAAATGAATGGCATTGATATTTTGCTCCTTACTATAGGTCTCCCACCATTCCAGACTTGTTTCAGTTAGAAGTCCTATGGTCCAAATCATTTTAGTTGTGGAGGAATAGTTTCTCATGGAGAAGTAGATTCCTAGCTCATTCAACCAAGATTCTACCAAATCTCCCCCTTCCTTTCCAGAGAACCTTCTAACCTTGACATGTTTCATATCCCTTTCTAGTTCTCCATTAATATGGGCCTTAGTCACATGATCTACTTCATCTGTGTCATTACCCTACCCTATCATGGGGTTTGTTGGCTCAAGATTCCTATTCTTTAATTTTTGCATCTCTGCCCTAATGGTTTCCAACAAACTATTTTGTTGAACCATTTGCTCTTTATATAGAGTCATTTTCCCTTGCATTATTTGCACAATAGTCATGAGATTTTCTACTCTATTTGAATTTCTTGAACTATCCCCTATGGGTCTATTCTCAACATTATCAGTGCTAGTGGGCTTCTCTTTTTGAGGACCCCTTGGCCTTCCACTTCGCAACCTAGGTGCCATGTTTTCCTGAATTTAAGAGTAGTGTCAGTTTTGTAATTATGCATTTATTCCTATTATATGTGAATCTTAAATACCACATGCTTATGCAATAAGGTATCTTACTATATAAATAGTATGCAACACTTTTATATAACCGACTACCCTTGGGTGGTCATGTAATGGTGTTTCAACCATGGTTAAGTTTTAGTTTACTACTATTGGTGGGGTACGTTTCATCATACCCTAACTAAGTTTCATATGACTTTCATATTTGACCAAAAAGGTCATGTTGTAACATTAGTAAATCTGATATTTCTTCCAATGTGAAGATCCTACTAAGTTAATTTCTTATTATTAGGATCTACAATAACTCTTGTTAGTACAGTTCCTGGCAAGGAAGAGGTTTAGCTTGGAGCTACAAATGTCAAGTACAATTTCTCAAAAGAGTATCAGGTACACCACTTAAGACCCACTTTCATGGAGGGTTCGCTTAACTCTTCCAAGCTGATTCACCAGTGGTTCGGTCTTGGGAGAAAGGACTTACCCATTGGTAACCTCCAAGCAATTTTCCTTTCTTACCAAACATGTAACCATTCAGAGTTCTTGCATTTCCATGGAAGCTTTGTGCCTAATCAACCTAGGCTTTGATACCAACTATAATATCCCCAATTCCAAGACCAATCAACCTTAGGGAAAATTTTTTGTCTAGTCTTTATCATTATCACTAGCTCATGAGTGAATTGAAAGTCTCTCCATGTGGTTCTCTTATAGATTAGTTTCCAAGTAAGTTCAAGGTTGCACTTCATAGGATTCCAACATGGTCAGTGTCTATCCTATGGATAGGAGTGGCCAACCCCTATAATGACCTACAGGTAAGGTTTCTTTACCTTGCAATTGGGAATTCTCCTATCTCAAATAGGAATACCCTTTTTCCCTACTAGTTTAAATCAAACATTAAACTAGCTTCTATGTTAGGTCTCTTTCAACCCATACATTAGGCGTATGCCTTGAGGATTAGTTGATTCTTCCTTAAGGATAGAACAACAATCATTGCAATGCTTAACCTTCCCATATCAACCATAGGAAGCTAAGGGGGTTATCACACAAACCCACATAGACTTGTGAAGGTCTACCATTTTACCCTTACTAGATTTAACCAACTATAATCTCCACGAATTAGATAACTTTCAATGTTTCCCTCTATAATCACTCTCATAGTTAATCTCTAAGTGACATGCATGAATCATACATTCCTTCTAGTTTTAAGGTCACTCTATATCAAATAGACACAATTCTTAATTCACTTTTTAAATATTCAAACCTTGTCATAAGATAACTTCATATCATGAGATAACTCTACATTTTCTTCTATGATCATTTGAAGTTAAGTATTACATTGTATACACATCCTCTCAAGGAGTGATATATTCAAATTACAATTGATCTCAATAAATACATTTTACAATAGTGGAGGCTTTTCATTGATGAGGCCTTGTTACAACATGTAAACATGATTAATAGAAGTCGTATAGTTCCAATCTTCGCTTGACTCCATTCGAGCCACCAGTACTAGATTGTAGGTGTTTTCGGGATCAAGACAACCCATTACATGTATATGAAATGCATTCTAGACAAACAATAGCATGTAATAATTTTTCATTGAATGCAACTAAACACAATACATTCTCCACAATGTAGTTGTCTAAAGCATTCCACCATTCAAAGGAAGGAAATCCCATACTTTCCTAAGATTGAAAATCACATTTTCATCTCATATCCTTCTTCACAAGGATATGCCTTTGAAACAAGTATTATTACAGTCAACTATTGCTAGTCCATTTTAGAGAATGCCATAAATTCATTCATAAATGAGATCCCTTTCATGCATATAGCATTTAAACAAATCATACTTTCACAAGTATCTCATATTTATTCAAATAGAAATAGCATTTAAATCAATCATACTCTCACAAGTATCTCATATTTCTTCAAACAGAAATAACATTTAAACAAATCATACTTTCACAAGTATCTCATATTTCTTCAAACAGAAATAACATTTAAACAATCATACTTTCACAAGTATCTCATATTTCTTCAAACAGAAATAACATTTAAACAATTCATACTTTCACAAGTATCTCATATTTCTTCAAATAAAATAACATTTAAACTAATCATACTTTCACAAGTATCTCATATTTCTTCAAAAAGAAATAGCATTTAAACAATCATACTTTCTCAAGTATCTCATATTTCTTCAAACAAAAATAGCATTTAAACAAATCATACTTTCACAAGTATCTCATATTTCTTCAAACAGAAATAGCATTTAATCAAATCATACTTTCACAAGTATCTCATATTTCTTCAAACATAAATAGCATTTAAACTAATGGATTCAATTGTAGATCTACAAATCCTTCCAAGGGTTTAGCCTACTACAAGACCATAAACCAGATTTGTTCTACAATCCATCATTATGGTCACACTATAGTTCCTTGTGTTTGCTAATTTGTCTTGTAATATATAGTTATTCCACAAACCTGGCTACCAAGTTATCTCAAGATCAATTATTCAAATAGTACTATAGTTCCATGAGTTTAGCTACAATCTCTCTTGTAATATACCAACAATATTACTCAAGTTTAGCTACAACTCAACTCGTAATCTATCACACAAGATTACACTATAGGATTACTCACTTGGTCCTTAATTTATTTTAGGAAAACACTATAGGTACACATTATTAGCAAATGAGATTTATTAGTTAATCTCGCATCAAGGGTGGACTATAGTTCTCAATAAGATATTACATAGTCTATTAACAAAGACTAATACTTATTTTATCCAAGTCTTTCTAATTTAACTCAAGACTTTAAATAAGGATTTTCTTGTGGTTAGTAGTTTTTGTCACAAACCCATGTTGTGATCTTGTCCACAATAAATTTTACAAAATATTACTAAAGTTTGGACTTTAGGTTCAACTACATTATCCATATAGTTTGTCTTGTTTCTTTTTTTGACCATGTCCTTATAGTCTCAAAGAGTTAAACATATTCATTTATCATAGATATATTATTTTTACTCAAAGAAGGGGGGTTTCATATTCTGTCAACCACTAATGAACAATCAATCAATACTAAGTAACAATTGATATACCCCATGTATCCCATTTTGTTTACCAAAAAGGGGTTTCATAACATGACGACCATCAACCCACCGACGGTGGGCGAATAATTAATTAATAAAGCAAGCCGAACAGAGAACGTACAAACATAATTCCATGAAATCTGAACAAACAACCCATTGGAGTAGGGTAGGGTTATACCAATTGATCAAACCATCCAAATTTGACATGCTAGCCACCAACCGCTAGTGTTCAACCACAAATTGTGGTCACTTAGCAAGGGTTAAATCTCCTTGGGTAAAGGCTTTCTACAATATGCTTGCCCCTTGTTATGTAAATATCACTTAGAAAAGGGGATAATGAATAGCTCCAATTTCTACAATGGATTGCCCATGACCTTGGAATGAGAAGAAATAACTATTTAGATAGTTAGTTCAAAGATCATTCAATCTTGGTGTGATAATGGAATCTCTATGAGAATCCATGAATTTGATGGTATTTTGACCATGAAAAATAGGTACTAGCAAGTTTGAATGAAATAGTACCCATAATTTCCTTTCTAGGGAAGAAATGAAGATGAGTATATACTAGAGATAATTTGGAATGATCTCAAAGAGACCTCTTCTGTGTTACCCTAAAATAGATCTATCTTATTACAAATCACTACTCGTAAGAATCAGATATTCAATAAAGCAAAAAGGTTTTTAGCAAAAAAAATTAGGCTCTTCAAGAAGAGTGAAGAACACAAGCTTATACTGAGAGGGGGGGGTGAACAATATAAGACCTCTTTTTAATTTTTTATTTATAATTCAAAATAGTAAAGCAATATACCCAAAAAAATATCAAAGCAATGCACAATATCATCCACAAAGTGACACCAATTTTAACGTGGTTCACCTAGAATGGCTGGGCTACGTCCACAAAATTTTTCTCTAAAAGTTATTTCAAAGTTCTTTGGGAATCCTTCCCAATTACAATGTTTATGAGCCTCAGCCCAAAGGAGATACCTTCCCCCAATCAGAATTTATGAGCCTCTGCTCAAAGGAGATACCTTCCCCCAATCAAAATTTATGAGCCTCTGCTCAAAGGAGATACCTTCCCCTCTGCTCTAAAAATGATCCCTCAAAAGATCAACTCGCCTCTACCTCTTGCCAGCACGTGGAACTCCTTTCCACCGAAGACCTCCTATCCTCAATGCTTAGCCTAAGAGACCTCTGCCTTCTATGATCATGTCCATAATAGCTCAACAACCTGTACCAAACACAGTCAATCAATCTAGTACAAGTCTTCCTCTGTCTGTCAGATCTATCCAACTCTTGAACAAATCAATCCTCTGCATACAAGCCTTCTCAAAGACTTGCCAACTGTCCTCAGGTTCTTCTCATAGAACCAATGCACCTTTGTTCTCAAGTTCTCTGATAGAACTATCAAACTCAGCTCACAAGTCCTCTTCTAGGACCTGTCCAAATCTGCTCACAAGCCCCACCGAAACCTATCCAAAACTTCTCACAAGTCCCCACCAGAACCTGTCCAAAACTGCTCATAAGTCCCCATCGGAACCTGTCCAAAATTGCTCACAAGTCCCCATCGAAACCTGTCCAAAAATTGCTCACAAGTCCCCACTAGAACCTGTCTAAAAACTCAGCAAGCTCACCAAGAAAAACTTTCTTAGTAGGAAATCACAAAGTGAATTGTTAGAGACCCAATGTGATTTGTCAAACTCATAGAAGCATAAAGAGAATTGTTAGAGACTCAATATGTTCTATACTCAAATCCCAATCTCAAAACTCAACTCAAATCAACTCAGCTCAATCTCAATCTCAAATCTAAAAACTCAACTCAATATCTGAAATGGATAGGATAGAATGTTTTCTTTCAAGAACATGAAACCCCAACAATTGCCAACTATGCAAAGAATCACATAACAATGATGCTCATGTTATTTTCACCATCAATTAGGGTTTCAACAACAATGCTCATCAAACTAGGTTTAGTCAACCAACACCATTCAACTCAACATCAACCTTGAAGCATTCAACCAATCATCACAAGAAAAGGAAACAAGTAGAAATCCTTTTCCCTCCAAAGATATTTGAACAAAATAGCCACCAACACATTATCACCAAATGCAAAGAATAAATTGCTCAAATCAACTCAATGGAGTAAGCCCAATATCATGAATCAAGTAAAGCAATAACTTGATCAAACAACCTCTATGGAAGAAACTCAACCATCAAACTCAAAATAGCCAACCAAGGGTTCTACCAACTCAATGCAAGTAGCTAGACTCACAAATATAAACCCTAGTGCACAAAGCTTCCACTATCTCAAACCAGAAATTATGCATTCACCAAAAACTCTCCTTAAGGATAACAATGCATAAGTAGCTTTCAACAAACCAGAAAATAGGATTTACACCCAACCAAAGGATACCTAGTAGAATACCTTTTCACTCCAACCTTATTTAAGAAAACATACACCAATCATACTCATAAGAAGAATGTGCCCATACCTTATTGGAGTAGAAGATAATTGAACCTTCAAGCTGTCACCACACACAACCCTCAAAATTCCAACCAAGTTAGGGTTAGAACCAAGATAAATGAGCATATATAAAAACTTTCCTTAATACACCTTTTAGCTCCTCTTCTTTAAAAACAACCACCAAAGAAGCCAAAAACACAACCAAAACTTACACCTTATATCTCCATTTTTAAATTTAGCATAGCAAAAGACTAATCTCAAAAATACAACCAAAGAAATATCCCCTTATTTCTCCTATGTCTTTTAAACAATGCTAAAAAATGCCAAAAATCATATCAAGAAAATAATCACACCTTATAATGGTTGCCCTTGAAGAATCCGAAATTTGTGGCACAAAACACGTTTTAATAAAAATGTGACTAATCCATGCATAGCTCCCTCCATAGGGATCGAAATGCAAACTTTCGCCTAGGCAAAGCCCAAACGCAGCCTTCGCTGGCACTAGCCCACAAGGGGCTTACGAAGTCCAAGACAGACTTCCTTCCACATAAACGGTCAAGCTTTTCGAAAGCTTTTCAAACCACAAGCTCTCCTCTTTCACAGCGTAAACAGAACATTCAATCGCAGCCAAACCAATTAATTTCCTTCGATTTTCCAAGTGACTTTAACCTTAGGAACCTTCTCATATATATAGTCCATACGTGGACTTTAGAACACGTCAACTGTAAAGAAAAGTAATTTCGAATTTAATCGAAATTTGCTTTCTAAAGGGTTTAAAAACCCTTAAGTATTTTTAATAAATTAAAAATAATTTCTCCCTTAATTAATTAAATAATTAATTAATTAAAACCTTGAAGGGTTTTAAATAATAATTAAATAAATAATAAAGAGAACCTCCATTGGTTTTAATAAAAACCATTTAACTTGGTTTTAATGAAAAACCCTTGCCAATGGAATCTCTCCGGATTCTCTTGGAATCTTCCACCTTTGAAGCCAACACATCCTCTTAACATTAATGCCATTTCCTTTTGACATCAATGACAACTCATAGACAAGAAGCTAGGATCTCAAACCCAAAATTGCCAACAAAGAGAAGAGGATTTATTATGGATATAGATGTTCTTATTGGAATGGTAAAAAAATTCACCAATGAATTATAGACTTGGTGGATTCTGTAGATATGGATAAATCCATTAAATTTCTAATAAATTTACTAAATCTCTAGTTTTTCCATCTCAGTCTACCCAAATTTACTTTTTTCCAATTCTCTGGAAATCGAATGAAGAATTGAGATGATCTATTCCGCTGTAATTCTAACAAGGATCCCGGAGATTACGTAATGCTTACTCTTAAGCTGTTCGTTTACACAGTAGTGATATTTTTTGTTTCTCTCTTTATCTTCGGATTTCTATCGAACGATCCAGGACGGAATCCTGGACGTAAAGGATAGTGAAAAAAGGGTATATAGGTCAGAAAATGGGTCTTTTCTGTAAAAAGACCCAGAGTCTATCAGTTTTGAGAAGTCATCTCAAGTGACTGAACGGAGAGAGAGGGATTCGAACCCTCGGTACAGATAGTCTGTACAACGGATTAGCAGAGAATTTAGGATTACACACCACAAGGGGGTTCAAAAACAAGGTTTACTCCCATGGCATATTGCGTTCGTTATCAGTATTCAATGCATGGTGAGTTCATAAGGAGTAAATTTGATCTAAGTCTCTCACAAATTGTTTCATGGCTTTGAACTACCAAACTATAGATCATGACTTTGACCACCACCATCATGGTCAAGGAGGTGAGGAAGGTTTACTTGCATTTGGTCTCATCTAGAAATCTGATGTTTTCATGTGGGACAAAAGGAGATCTAATATATAATAGAATCACACGTTTTCCTCCTATGTTCGAACAATCACTGGCCATTGATTCTGATGGTGATGTATGGTTTTTGATTACTCCTATAGGGTAGTAAGTTAATCCCATTGAGGGCTTCATGATTTCTTTTGACCCTACTAGGGACGATGTGTAGGTCAGTATCATTGAAGGAGATCCAAGACCGACTGATGCAGCAAGACTCAATTATTTTAACCTTGATTGGTAATTCTTTGGTAAGTCTCTACACACCTAAAGGAGGGGTATATTTGAATATTTGAACCTAATAAGATATCCATTGGATGAAGGCCATTTATCTATGGTGATAGTGTCCCTTTTAAGCCTGATTCCAAGATGCGAGGCAGTTCGATATTTACACTGAATTTTGTTTTTTTGGTAGCTCAAATCCCATATGTACTATAGGTTGGATGGGTTCTGGTTCAAGAGTGCTCATGCATGGGTAGTAAAATATCCACCAAGCGGTGGCTCCATTGGTGGTGACTATTTCATGTAGGGTACCCTTCTAGAAATCCTTTGTTCCTCAAGAGTGTAATTAATACCGTCGATGCTATAAAAGGATGAGTTTCCAAATATGTTAAATAGGACAAATAATTAGGTCTGAGATTGCTAAAGGGAATGATGTTTGTATAGGGTTAGATTAAAACATTCAAATATGTATGACCCAATAGCCACTAGCTCCAAATGCATTCAAATGTAAATGACCTATTAGACATTTAATAGATTTAGTTATATACAAGCATACAAGGCATTCCAAAGTCAATAATCAAAGGTGCATTTAGATTAAAAGATTATGCAAACAAATGGGCATGGAGATAAGGTATGATATGACCTAAACAATCCAAGCTCCTTGAAAATTTTCTTTGTCCAACCCTCCTTTTTTACTCTACTGTCTATGAATACTTTGACCAAAGACTCAAACTTAGGGCTATTTGGTTTCTAATTTTCCAAAGGGTAAAGAGCATAATCCCTAAGCCCAAGTTTACCTATCAATATTTCCTCAATATTTTTTCCAACATCCATGACCATATTTTTCTAGCCCATGGTAGCTATTTATAGCATTCAGGGATGCCTTATCCAAAGGTGAAGGGTAATCTAGGTAATGACCTATTGGAGAGGTCATGAGGATGATGATGTAGGAATTTTAGTGGCATAGTATTTTCTTCTGCATCTTGGAGGACACGATGCACATCAAAGGTATCCAATAGTGTTTTAGAGGACCTTTGAATGACCAATACTATTTTAAAATCTTGCCTAGAATATTGGGGTACAAATTCCTTTTTCTCATAGCCCTTAATGGTATTTTAGGACCCAAATACCTTTCTCAAAGTATTTTATCAACATATTAGTTTGCAAGCACATTAATAATTAAGTTTACATGAGAACTTCTATTTTCTATTTAATATATATGTTATTTTCTTTTCTTGGGTGCATTTTTAAAAATATATGAATTACAGCTATTTCTAATGCTTAGAAAATTTTAAAATATTTTCTATTTCTACATTAATTTTTATTTATCTTTGCCATGCACAAGGGTTCAGGTCGAGGTGGGATGTGACATAATAAAGCCAAAAAAGGGTGGTTTATTAACCCAAGTCAACCCAATTCTTCACATTCAAATATATTCCAACCTTGGTCACACATCTGTATTTGAACTTCGGTCAACATCCAATGGCAAGTCATCCTTACCACCTAAGGTAACAACCAATCTAGTCTTCAACTAACATTCATAGCCAATACGACCACCATAGTGTGGTAATTTCATTAGGGGTGTCTTCCCCTTATAAAATATTTTGCATGCTCCCACAAAATGCATGTGGGACAATAGTTTCCACTTCTATTAAAAATAGTTTTACCGATTTATGTCCCTAAATTTGACATCATCACATTTTATAACATCATGACAGCATCGATGTATTTCTATTGACATGGATTTTGAGGGGTGGTTGCACTAACTACTAGGTCATGCAATCAAAGGGAGGTAGCAAAAGTCTTGGGTAAATATTAGCCAATCGCCTAGGTGCTTGGCTACAAACCTTTAGGTTCCAAGCACCTTTTATATTGCCTTTGTTCCACCACATACTAAATTTGGAACAAAGGATATTAAGGATATTCAAGCTTGATCTCACCAGTTGTGTTTTCGATGCTATGGTGACTTAGGAAACACCATCAAATGTTATTGAACCAAGCCAAAACCTATCATGAAGCCCCTACCACTAGTTGAAGGCTTACTTAAGCTCCTAAGGACATCAATGGTAAAATTAATACACCTCAGAAGTCAATATTATACACATACGTAACCTTCAATTTAGTGATCATTTACAAGGCTTAATAGAGACATATATCATTATAAGCATTAAAATATCACCAAAAAATATTGAGGTGGATATCTCAGGTGTGGGCTTACTAATAATTTAATTTATAGAGGTGAAAATATCATGGTCTATGCTTTTGGTGAGAATGATCCAGAATTCACTATCGGATAACACATATCCTAGAACTCAAACCATAATATAAAAGATTGAATTAAGCATGTAATCTAATAAAACTTCACCCAAAGGATTTGGGTTATCAATTATCGAATAATATGTAGTTTTGCATTTTGGAAATGATGATTCGAATCATGCATTTTTGACTAAATTACACGATCAATTTTTTTAAAACAAATATAAGGTCAGTGTTAAAGGTATGCTAAGGTACCAAATATAGACATTAATGGGAGGGAATATCTAATCAATAGCCATTGGTGAGCAAAAATTATGTTATAAAAAACAATTATTTCCATTCCATTAATTATCAATCCGATTAGTTCGTAAACTTACAAGTGTCATGCACAATATATGCTTGTAGTGTGGGGAATGAATTCCTTTGTACCTATTGGTTTAGTGGGGGGTGTTTATATATGTTCATTTTAGCCAAACTTGATAAAACTAAGTGTAGAAAAATAAATAAATGAATTACAAACTAAAATTAAAATGCTGAAAATAAAACACACAACTGGAAATTAAAGTGCAAAAAATTAAACACAACTAAATTAAAATAAAGCAAGAAATAAAGTAGGAAAAAAATAACTACTGAAAATAAATAATAGAAAATAAAATAGGGGAGGACTACTATAGGGAGTGGGCCCAAGCTCCCATAAATAGTCTGCTCGACTAATTACGTAAATATTACTTTAAGCAAATAAGAGTATTTGAAACTCTATAAATTATGCATAATATAATAATTATATTGATTATGTAATTGATTATTAGATTCCCCTGTATTCATCTGGTCTGCATTATTATATAAAACATAGCTATATCCTATTACAATAATAGATTGGTCTATTTTAGTCATTTAATGTAATTTTCTATAAGAAGTTATACACATATATTATTCTCTCTTATTAAAAACATGCTCGTTCACCAAAAGGATAAATATAATAATCCTTAGGTGTACATAACAATATAATCCTAAGAATAATGATTTAAAATATTACATCGTCAATCGATCAAGTTTTAGAATAAAAGTGCTTTATTCTATTATAACCATAATGCACATTAAAATCTAATATGCATAAGAATACACATATTTCTCCTTTATCTTTTGTGCAACAACCCCCCTCAGAAAGTGCATAGTCAATTGGTCAACTAGTCAACGTTGGTCAATCGATCAATGTTGAATTGGTCAATCACAACTTGTAGTCAGGAGGCAAGTGCCAGCCTACAGTTGGGAGTTAGGTACCAACCTACGACTAGGAGTTAGGTGCCATCCTGCTACTGGGAGTCAAGCGCCAGCCTACTGCTGGGAGTCAGGTGATAACCTACTACTGGGAGTCAGGTGATAACCTACTACTGGGAGGTAGGCACCAACCTGATGTTATTCACCGTAGTTCTCTTCAAGATGTATTCATGCATTGTCAAACCCAAATGGGATGTAGAATCAAAAACACCATATTAGTAGCAAAAACATGCATTTACACACATTTTCCACTAAAAACACTAGTCAAGAATAATACTTCATTTTCTATCAATTATATGCAAAAGCTATATAAAAATACATTTCAAATGCTAATTAAACCAATAATTATGCCCTTAAAAGTGTATATAAAATGAGCATTTTTGGTGCTCATCATTCTCCAATGCCGAATATTTGACATGCCATTATGTCACAACCCCTCGATATAGATTTATATATATATATATATATGGGAGACATGTGCCTTTACATAGGAGTCAGGTGCTTGGATACGGGAGTTAGGTATCTCCTTTCCCCATGCTAAATATTTGACATGCCATTATGTCACATTCTCCTGGTATAGATTTTTTTCTTTGAAATTGTTCATGGGGTAATGAAATTCTTCTCATGTCTGAGGCATGCCATGTGGATGAATTATAATGGGAGAATTAATAAAGAGAAATATGGGGGCATCTACTGGTATTAACATAGAAATAATTTTTAAAATAACTATGCATATAATTAATGGAAAACTTAGTACATACCTGGGTGAATTTCACGGATCATGATATGTACAATGCTTGATGGTGTGAAATGTCTGCATGCGGCTTGAAATTGTGATGTCCCAAAAAATGAAGTTGTTGTGACATTGATGTATCTTGGAGATAATTATATATATATATATATATATATATATATATATATAATTTTTCAACCCATCATCTATTCCATGGGAGGAAGCATGACCAAAAAAAATATTCCATTGAAAATAGGATACATATAGCCAACATAGGAGGATATTCAAGTTGACTCGTGCGAGCCACACCTCTACCAAAGCTTCTTTAGGTTGTTGCATTTAACAGTGGGTCCAAAATATTTTGAATAAAACTATCACTCCATCCACGTAGTTTTCTCCATGCACTGCACCAAACTAGAAATTTGAATGATCATTCCTTGATGCCATCACTGCAACCAAACAGTTAAATCATAGTCTCTATAGAAAATTATGAGGTCTCTTTCTCCTCTAGAAATTAAATTTACAGGCATCATCCAAAACTACATTAACACTAGGTCTAAAACTAATTTCATATTTTCCCAACAATTTTCCTCTAATGGCATTCTCTAGAATTTTTCTCCAATGACCTCTGAAGCTTTGGATATTTCTTCTGCTAGGTCATCATTGGGAGTGAAAATTCCAACAATTTTACTTTCAAGTGCAACAACATAGGCTCTTGGATTGTCTTCCCATTTAAATATGTAATTATATCATTAGGTTACATACCAGTTCCACCAATCATATTTTCACATGCAACAACATTGAAATGAACCTCCACTCCTGGTGGCTTTTGCTATATAAAGAGCCACTACACACCTGAATCTATTGCATCGGGTGTATGATTAAATTACACTTAATTTTTTAAACCGATTACCACATCATCCATAATATTCTCTATAGTGGGGTCCCCATAACTGCAACAAATTTTCTCCTCACAACTCAAAATAAAGTGTAGACTAAAATAGCTTTTATTAAAACAATGTCATATCCCATGAGTTGTAAAAACCAGTTATACACAAAAATCTAGAAATAACAAACACAGTTGGATTTCTACCAATGATATTTTCTACACAACTTTCAAAATGCAATAGAGAATATGAAATCTCTATGCTCATATGTGTTGCTAATAGAGAACAGGAAATCAACTACAACAATTTGAGTTGGTAAATTTAAAACTAGGTGGCCAAGTTGGAGGTGGAGTTAGTCACAGGGGAGACTGCTAATTTTGAAATCATTATCTCCATATAAAATTCTAAATGTGCCAAAATAATACAGGTCCAGGTGCACCGATGAAGCCAAATTCTAATCTTGTGGAATCTGAATAAAATACCACCAATGTTTCAAGTGATAACTTTCATTTTTTTCTTTTCTTCAAAAAATGTTGATTGCTGGAAACAATGGCTACATCCTCCAGGAAGTTGGTCTCTTGACCTTCTACAACTTTTATAGCTTGATTGTATGGATAACATCCTCCAAATTTGGCATGCCACATTGTTACCTTGATCTTTTCTAGTATCCAAAAAATGCTTACTTGAATGAATCATTGCAAAGTGGATCTATCTTTTCACAGCATTTGTGATCAGACATATCCCCCATGCAATTCGAACAACTAAAAAATCACTTGTTACATAGTAATTTTATCTTATTTTTCAGATACCTTGCATATATTGCTACACCATGTTCAACATTACCCATCAGGGTGTTCTTTTTATGGATGTGGACTTTAACAAGTCCAACATTACAACCATAGCTTACCATTTTTTTACATGGTGGAAAAATATCCTTGAAGACTGTGTGGAAGGCCCAAATAAATAATTCAATGCACTGATCAGATAAGAGAAATTTATAGACCAAGTAATTTCCTACATGGAACAACATAAAAATGGATCTTTCATTACTTGGTCGTTGTTAAAATTTCTCCACTATGACCATCCTATCTCTTCTCCACAATTTGGGTAAAACTTTGAGTTCCCAACACAATCGCTCCATCAACGTCTACTTTGGCCATGAGATTTTCATTGACATAGTGCTGGAAAGAAAATCTCGATTTGTGGTGTTCATACAATAATTATGTCAAAATATCACCTGTCAAATCTTTGATGCTATCTCTTGTTATTGTCTGCCATTAATTTCAACAACTCATCATCATTCTTTATGGCCAACAAAACATGTTTAGAAATGATTCTATATATATATTTATTACATATAGCAACATTTTCCAGTAAGCTCTCTGTTTTCTTATTATATCTATCAACATTTCCCAGCAAGTCCTCTATTATTTTCTTATTGTCTCTGTCAGCATTTTCCAGCAAGCTCAAAATCCTCAACAACCAAGTATTCCTTGATAGTTGCTATGTATATGGGAGCACCAACACCAACCCTCATGGTGTATCAACTCTTCTTGACATATTGGGAAATTTTGCCAATGAAAAACTGAAGTCTAGCCTCAATAGACTTTGAAACAAATTTTTTCTTTGCCTTACCTTTCATGATTTTTTTTTAAGCTTTAGCCTGAGCTCTCTTCTACTGGTGTCGACGTGCAATGATAGTTATCCACTTAAGGGCGAGTGTGCTACCATCAAAGATGAACACTAGCTTCATGCTCCTCCCCTACTTTATTTTACTACTACTGGTTGGAGATTTCTCATTCCCCTTTTGAACCAAGCTAGTTCTAGGAAAAGAGGATACTCTCTACCAACAAGTAGCAAAAAATAAATAACCTATTTTAGATTTGCACTTAATTTGGACCCTTCTCAACACAAGCTTCTGGCTAGATAAAAATAGGCACTATTTTTTTTTAAATCTAAGCACTGCTTCTTCCTAGTGGAAGATTGACACCGTTTATTGGTGCCTTCCTCTAGGTAGGAAGAAGGTACTTCTGTACTAGTCTGATTGTAGGCACTATCTCCTTGGTGGAAAATAAGTGTCTTTTTTTGCATTGTTGCACTCCTAGAAGGGCATGGGATGCTTGTATCTATTAGGCCTAGTTTAATTTGGCTGCCTATAGATTGTATTCAGGATCATGTCCTATAAAACTAAACACACAAAAGCAAAAAAATAGGAATCATGGAACCTGTGCTTGATAGGCCTAGGTTACCCAAGCTGCCTATAGATTGCATTCAGTATTTTATTTTACTGCTATTGATTGGAGATTTCTCATTTCTCTTTTTAACCAAGATGGTTCTAGGGAAAGAGGGTACTCTCTACCAACAAATAGAATAAAATAAAACACCTATTTTAGATTTACACTTAATTTGGAGCCTTCTCAACGGAAGATTATGGCTAGCTAAAAATGGGCACTATTTTGTTTTTTAATATCTAGACATCACTTCTTCCTGTTGGAAGATTGAAACCATTTGTTGGTGCCTTCCTCTAGGTAGGAAGAAGGTATTTCTGTACTAGTTTGATTGTAGGGACTATCTCCTTGGTGGAAAATAAGTGCATTTTTTTGCTACACTCCTAGTAGGGCACGGGATGCTTGTATCTATTAGGCCTAGTTAAGTCGATTTCCTATAGATTGTATTCAGGGTTGTTTCCTAAAAAAACTAAACACACAAAAGCAAAAAAATAGGAATCATGGAACCTATTATTAATAGGTCTAGGTTACCCAAGCTGCCTACAGATTGTATTCAGGGCATCAATTTCTACAAAGAAAAAACACACACTTAAAGCAATAAATAGAAATTGTGTGGATCCTGTGCCTGATAGGCCTAGGTTTCCCAATATGCCTATAGATTGCATATAGGGTATGAATTTATACAAAGAAAATACATAAAAAAAAAAATCTATGTTAAGCAAGATAGGTGCCATGCAGTTGTTTTTTGAATTTGGGAAATAATTCCCAACCAAAGGGAGGATTCACACAACTTCTCTTTTTCATGTATTCCTTTTTTTTACAATGAATGTGTGAACATTCATCAAAAATATTGGTATGGTATGGGATATCCCCCATGCCTATGTCTAATCCAATATCGTAAATGTGAGGTGGTTGTAAATGGAGCCCATTGATTGTTACTCAAACTCTATCCTCTCTGACCCCATAGGTACTCTACTCTACTCTTGGCGTAGCATCTCTAACTCTTTGTCTACCATCTACTCAGGTTGTAATAGTCGTGCACTTTGCAACACAATTTCTTCAAAAACCATAACCACCTTGGGTTGGAAGCCTTTCACTTGATCAAGGTTACTTAGCCTACCTTCGAATGCCTATATTGTGAAGATAAAATTTTGCTTGCTTTCACCTGTTTGGATTAGATGCTACATGATCAAGGTACACAAGACTGTTCGTATAGTGCTATTACAAACTCCATGTATAAATCCCTCATTTTAAAAATATTCATAGACAACTCCTTATTCATTTACCCATAGTTTGCATCGCACTTCATGTTGTCCTACAAAACATAAAAAGAAAAATCTAAACTAAAAGCATTAAAGCAAAATTCTAAACTAATAGCATTAAAATAAAATTTTAAACTAATTTTTTTTAATTGAACACTATGCTATTGATGGCAATAATGAAGGTGGGGTCTCCCCCATGCCTACAACTGAACTAGTCTCTAAAAATCATCCCCTTATTCATCAAATAGTATGATATGTCACAACATGAAAATAAAATTATTCTCCATGGCCTTAAAACCAAAATCTTTCCAACTTATTGGTCAAAAAATGTCGGCTAGCAAATGACTATTTTTTTTTTTTAAATATCATTCTTCCTACTATTAATGTCATTTTTAAAATTTACCAATACATTAAGAAATGTTAAGCCTATGTTTTTTTTATCGTGAGAATTGGGCTTCTTGAGGCATAATTCCCTAATGGTTTTTATGTAAATAGACACATCCCTAATATTTTGATAGTAAAATTTTTTCAACTGTTTTATAATATCAAACGCAGGTTGTGTCATCTCTCTCTAATTTCATGAAACCATTGAGAATACAGTGGAAATCCTTCATTGCCTAATTTTCTAATTTTTCAACAACACGATTTATTTCTACTTCTACACTTAATATGGTACATCGGGTTCATTCCTAGATTTACCTGATAAGCTGGTAAATTTAAACTGTTACCTATGGGATTCAGTTCTTGTTGTGCCAAAAACTATTTTAAGGGCCATGGTGGACTCATGCTTCTTAGGTAGAGGATCTATGACTAATCTAAATATACATTTTAACTTACCTATGGATCATAACACTATAGTTTTGACACTCCTCAACAATGGTGCCAAAATGGTGAGCAAAAATTATGTTATGAAAACAATCATTTTCATTCCATTAATTATCAATCCGATTAGTTCATAAATTTATGAGTGTCATGCATAGTATATGCTTATAGTGTGGAGAATGAATTCCTCTATACCTATTGGTTTGGTGGGGGGTGTTTATATATGTTCATTTCAGCCAAACCTGATAAAACTAAGTGTAGAAAAATAAATAAATGAATTACAAACTAAAATTAAAATGCTAAAAATAAAACACACGACTAGAAATTAAAGTGCAGGAAATTAAACACACAACTAAATTAAAATAAAGCAAGAAATAAAGTAGGAAAAAAACTAACTATTGAAAATAAATAACAAAAAATAAAATAGGGGAGGACTACTATAGGGAGTGGGCCCAGGCTCCCATAGATAGTTCGCTTGGCTAATTACATAAAGATTGCTTTAAGAAAATAAGAGTATTTGAAACTCTATAAATTATGTAGAATAGAATAATTCTATTGACTATGTAATTGATTATTTGATTCCTTGTATTCGTTTGGCCTGTGTTCTTATATAAAATGCAACCAGATCCTATTACAATAATAGATTGGTCTATTTTAATCACGTAACATGATTTGCTATAATCAGTTATACACAACTATTATTCTCTCCTATTAAAAGCATGGTCGTTCACCAAAAGGATAAATATAATAATCCTTAGGTGTACATAACAATCTAATCCTAAAAATAATGCTTTAAAATCTTACATGGTCAACCAGTCAACCGGTAAACTTTTAGAATAAAAGTGCTTTATTCTATTATAATCATAATGCATGTTAAAATATAATATGCATAAGAATACAAATATTTCTCCTTTATATTTTGTGCAACAACCCCCTTAGAAAGTGCATAGTCAATTGGTCAACTGGTCAACATTAGTCAACCGATCAATATTGAATTGATCAACCACAACTTATAGTTGGGATGAAGGCACCAGTCTATGATTGGGATTTAGGTTCTAGCCTACGGTTGGGAGTCAGGCACCATCCTGCTACTAGGATTTAGGTGGTAGCCTATTGATGGGAGTCAGGCACCAGCCTATTGTTGGGATTCAGGCACCAACCTACTATTGGGAGGTAGGTGCCAACCTACTGCTATTCACCATAGTTATCTTCAAGATGTATTCATGCATTTTTAGGATCAAATGGGATGTAGACTCAAAAATACTATATTAGTAGCAAAAACCTACATTTACATACTTTCTACTAAAAACACTAGTCAAACATAATACTTCATTTTCTATCAATTATATGCAAAAGCTATATAAAAATACATTTCAAATGCTAATTAAACCAATAATGATGCTCTTAAAAGTATATAAAATGAATATTTCTGGTGCTCATCAGCCATCACCAATGATATCAACATATTCGACTTATTAAAGACATATCTTAAAGACTGAGATATCAGGCAAGAAATATGTGCAAATAAAGGATACACAAATCCTTTATTTTCAAAATATCCAAGGTCAGCAATACTCTAATTGCCAATGAGAGAAATCAATATATGATATGGGTGTCATCAATTTATGTAAACTAGCATTTCAAAGATTATAAAAAATTTATAAATCCTATGCATAAACCATTATATAGACCTATCCTAGAATAGTCAACATTTGTTCAAAAATATCATGCTTCTATCACCAATACCAAGCATGAATATTGACCAAAATAAAATTACTTAAACCTTATGCAAATCAAACATAGATAGCAAACCTCAAAACTAAGAATCTTGTAATCTTTAGGCTCCAAGTCTATCCTTACTACCTTTCTCCCCTTGCTTACTTATAGTCTTATTATCTTTGGCATCCCCCCTTAGTTAAACATTGGTAGGTATTTATAGGCCTTTGATAAACTTACCTATTCAAAATTTACGCTTGGAAGAAGACAAAAGGAAGGATCTACGAGGAAATAAATTTCTTCCATATGAAGACTAAAATGACCATGGCTCAAATTTTCTTCTTTTTCTAGAACTCAACCCATTTTTCTACTTCTTCTAGAATTTGGCTACATTTTTCTTCCCCTTCTAGAAGTCTTCTTTTCTAATTTATTTTTATTTCATTTTTATCATTTTGTAACAAAAAAATGACTAATTAATTACCATGTAGGTATTAAAGACAATTAGGTAAATTTAAAACAATAATCAATGTCAATTATTAACATTCTCCTTTTTAATGAATATTTTACAGGAATTCATCTCTATCAAGCATCTCGATTTTGGTGGTTGATTTTTCTAACATTATTGAGAGTACATGTGCCTATAAATCAATGATATATCAACAAAATATTACTCATTATATTAGCAATTACAAAAAATGATCAAACATATAAACTCCATATCAATGATGAGATCTGCCAAGGGAGGGTTGTGACATACTCCCCCCTTAAATTAAATACAGTGCTCTATGTTTTCCTGCAAAACAAAGCATACATGAGTAAGAACATAATTTTACATAATATCCACTTTCCCTAAGTGGTACATGTTTAATAGAGTGGTCCATCTAGATCCTATTTTACTCTATCATCTGCATCATAGGTATTTGTTAAATAAACTTAGAGTTATCATCATGTTTTGTTTTCATAGAGAAGATATGAAATCAAATTTCCATAGTAGAGTGAACAAAATAAGTCTAGGTTTATCAAAAAATCTTACAAGGGAGTTTCAACCTATGACTTAATATCTCTTACCATGAGTTAACCTCAATAAAATAGGTGTCATCAAAGACAAGTACATATTTTCATAAATCTCACTTCAAGATACCTATATATCCTGAACTTAACTTTGGGAAACTAATTTTCCAATACCAGTGTTTTATCCTTGATATCCCCTGGTATACATCTTTAGTCAATCTATTTACTATTATTAGATTCATACCTCAAGAGATACAAATGTCAAGTAAAGTCCTCAAAAGAGTCTAAGGTACACCGCTTAAGACCCACAAAATATGGAGGGTTCTCTTAGCTCTTCCACTTTGATTCACCAATGGATTCAATAGTGGGAGGAAAAGACTTGAACATAAGTAATATCTAGGTATTTGTTTTTTTTTTGCAAAATCTATTGATGATCATACTTACTCTACATAAGATATCCTTCCAAAAATATTATCATCCACTGATAATGACTACACTTACTCCACGTAAGGTGTCATTCCAAAAATACTAATGGTCACACTTACTCCATGTAAGGTGCCATTCAAAAAGGTACTATCATCCACTGATAATAACAATGGTCACACTTACTCCACGTAAGGTGTCATTCCAAAAGTATCATCATCCATTGATAATATATATGACTACACTTACTCCATATAAGGTGTCATAAAAAAATTCAATAATTTTAAGAGAGGATCCCATACTCCTCCCAAGAATATATTCCCTATCTATTCTTCCCCTGAATAATATTTCATACTTAAGAAACAATAGTAGTTCTATCTCTATTCCTTGTCATTAATATAGTTTTAAACTCAACTAAGAATATAATTTTTCCATTTTTATCCTTCATTATATTTGATGGATCTCAACACATATATCCTTAGTTTTTCATTCCAAGGCTTTTCACACTTGATAACAAATCACTACAGATAATCCATAAAATGGTCATGATGTAGCCCCATCCTAAAATTCTAGGGGTTTACCTAAATATACCTTCACGGTACGAGGATACATTTATACCTCCATGGTACAAGGATGCCTTAATGGTCTCCCCAAATTATCTTTCCAATTATCACAAATGTAAGATCCCTTTGATCATAGTGTAGGGTTCTCCCATTTTATCCACCAAAAAAGAAACACCTTTCCCTATACATACATAAGTATGTCTATGTAAGATCTTGGCGTATTTTCCTTAGTCCTAAGCTCCTTCATGGAGAGATGTATAGGAATTTTAAGTGCTTAATTACCAACTATCTTGTGATAATAATCCAAATCTCTGCGGTAGGATATTTAGTCCAAGCTTCCCAGCTTAGGACCACCCAGAATTTCACAAGAAACCTTGAGAGCTACTTATGTTATCTTCCCTGAAGCAAGAATACTTGAGTGTTTTTGCTACAAATCCCCTCAAGTATTGGGATCATTCGGTCCATCTCTTAGTGAATTTTAATCGTGAATATTTATTATTAGTATGATAAAATTTTTCTAAAATAAGTATTTATGCTTAAGTAAATTATTAGTAACACAATAATCCAAGTCAAGCATGGTATAAACATTTCTTTATATTGCTCAAATGTAAAATTACATGTTTACAATTTACATAAACAAAGTCCACTAGACTATACAACGAGCTTCCATATAGCACATAAATGGTGGCTTTTTAGCTATACATTACAACCAGCTTCATAGCTATTGCCTTTCGATCCATACATCACTTTGAGTTAGATCTAACTCTCTTAGAGAAGTGGTTAGAGGTCTTACTTGACTTGTAATACTCCTATGCCTACATGGTATATTGGCAAAAGGAGTGAGCAAACCATGTCTCATTAGCGCATCAAGACACAATATCAAGATGCAGCTCTGTACTCATCCCTTACTTGTTGTAGCCATGAATTCTTAGCATGTATGGTTGTTATTGCTGCTCCATCATTTCTTTGTACTTGATACTTTTTAAGTCTATCTTGCTAGACCCTAGTGATATCCATTTCTAACTCCAACCTCATATTTTCTTGAGCCCATACCATGTTTTTATTGACTCCTAAGTCACTCATTATCGATCTTGTATTAATTATTTAGAGATACATTACACCTCTTCATACTTGAAACCCTATAATTTCTTCATATGTGTCATACTTTAATGACTTCTTATCCCATTTACTATATCATAATCACTTTTTTGATGGTTCTATCAATCTATCATGTTCAAATATATTTATATGCCACATTCTTGAGATTCATTTTTCAATCTCAACCATCATTTTTTTGTTTACAATGATGCTTGCCTTGAGCCCAGCACCATCCTCTTATTACACCTATCATTTCTCGAAGTAGTTTATCGAAATACTCTTAATTTAGAATTTATCTTTATAACTTAATACATAAGAGATATTTAATTAAAAAGTGTTAAACTAAATCAGTAAATGTCTTTACACTGAGTACTCATGTTTGGATATTGAAACCACATGCATCGTGTAGTGGTGTAATCCCATATTTAAATAACATATATTGTACTATCAAACTCGACCATAGTGGTTGGGTGGCATACTATTCTATGGTGTCAGTGTTACTTGGGAAAGCTAGTTGTTTTATGGTGTCTTAGATTTGGATGGTGACCATGACTTCAAATATGGTGGTTTTTCTTCCAATATGAGGTTCACATTGCATTATTTCACTAGGACTAGGATGTTCAACTACTTGTTCTGATCATATTTATATTCAAAGACTACTTAGTCTCTACAATCATATAAATAATAATATATAATATATTTTTTTGATCATTTGATATTATAGTCTAATACTTCCTATCTCATAGTCCAAATTCCTCAATTTTCTTTGTTGAGGTCTAATTCTAGACAACTATCCTATAATCCTAACACGAATATCAAGTTTTGAACCTATAAGATTTGGTTCACTAACCACAGTTTTGGTTACACTAACTCCCAAATTTTATCAAGCAATTTTGTTTTCCTATATTAATAGCCTCTTGCTATATTGAATCTTCTAACATTATTTTTCTAGCCTGACTCCGATACCATTTGTAATGACCCACATTTTCAAACCCATTCGAGAGAGTAAATTTATTTTGTACTACATAACATAGTTATCCTTAAGGTAGAATTCATATTAATGGATCCTTATAATCAGGCTAACTTGTTCCCATTTATTAAGGTAATAAGATACCAAGAGGTTTATGACATGGTCAGTGTCAACTCTTGTGATAGGAGTGACTAGCTCCTACAAAACCCTATTATGAATTAGGAAAGTCAAAATATTTATCAACTTATAATTACTTCTCTCTCCTTTAATTAAGCAAACATAATTAATTGACTAATCAAAATATTAGCCATGAAATTATCCCTTAATTGATCTCATCATTAGTAACATTCCATAGCAACATAATCCATACATTATTACACAATGTAACAAAGTAGCCACATTCATCCATATATTATTATAATAAATTATTATCTCTTTAACATTGCATGTAAACATCAATCATTACATCATTATTCATATTAATACATTTTAATAACCATCTCATGGAAATATAAATATAATATCCATACTAGATCTATAAAGCATCAATTGTAATATCACAAGATAAAGATTCATAACACATCATATATCCTAGGAAAACCTCGAAGGAAAAAACCCAACCTCAAAATATCTCCTCACATTTCATAAATTCATTTGTTTCAATTTATAATGATATAAAGGAATCCTAAAGATCCCTTTCCAAATCATCTATAAATATCATTAATACAATGAATCACATAAAAATATCATGATTCTTATGTCCCAAAATTATGAAATGATCATTGGATTCATGAAGGGAACATCATCATTCCCTCAAGAATGAATCTCATATTCCCTCTTCAAGAATAGAGGTTATTTTATCAATCAATCCAATATGGAATGAAAGTATCCTATCATAGAGTGAAATTCATACAATACATGAGACCCCATAATCCCTTCAAGAATGAATTCCATATTCATTCTTTCTAAAACATTCATTTTTCGACAAATAAATTCCTTAATATAAACATACATTTATCATTCATGAAATTCTAAAGTAATCATGTAATTATCAATTTAATTTACCAAAGCACATTAAAAGAGAAAACCCCATAGTTTCCTCTACAATTTCTCCACAAAATTATTTTGCACTTCCATTACAATTTCTCCCCAAAATTGTACCATAGTCCATCAAGTATTTTTCCATAATATTATGTTACAAACTTTATACAAGTTTGTACTATAGTTATGCATTAATCATTTCCATAGGATTATACTTTAGTTCTTGCAAAATTTTCTCAAGTTTGTGTTATAATATTTCTATAAGGTTACACTATATTTTACCCTACAAAATTTCCATAAATTTGAACTAAAAACTTTCCACAAGATTACACTATAATTCCCTACAAATTTTCCACAAATTTGTTCTATAATATTTCCACAAGATAGTGCAAATTTTCTACAAATTTGTACTATAGTCTTACCTCAAGATTACACTATAGTTCTTACAAATTTTCCACAAATTTGTACTATAATCTTTCCACAAGATTACACTATAGTTCTTACAAATTTTCCACAAATTTGTACATAATATTTCCACAAGATTACCCTATAGTTCTTACAAATTTTCTCAAATTTATACTTTAATATTTCCACAATATTACATTACATTTCCCTACCAATTTCCACAATCTTGAACTATAATATTTTTGCAATATTATATTATAATTCCATACAAATTTTCCACAAATTTGTACTATAGTATTTCCACAAGATCCTACTATAGTTCCTACAAATTTACCATAAATTTGTACTATAATAGCTCCACAAGCTTACACTATAGTTCTTAGAAATTGTACTAAACTATTTCCACACCTACTATAGTTCCTAAAAAATTTCCACAAATTTGTACTATAATATTACCTTAAGACTACACTATAGTTCTTACAAGTTTCCACAATTGGTACCATAATATTTCCACAAGCTTATCCTATAGTTTTTTTCAAATTTTCCCAAATTTATACTTTAATATTTCCATAATATTACATTACATATCCCTACAAATTTCCACAATTTGTACTATAATCTTTCCACAATATTATACTATAATTCCCTAAAAAAAATTCATAAATTTATACCATAATGTTTCCACAAGGTTATACTATAGTCTTCTACAACACCTAATTTGTTCATTCCTTTTAATAGGATGCTACTTCAAATTCAATAAAACTAGTGCCCCTTAATCTCCCAAGTTACTAGTTATATTTGCAAAAGAAAAGAGTTATTAAAAAACTCCTTCAAAAGGATTAATCAGGCCCAAAAAGTGTGGGCTATTAACCAATTCAACCTAGTTCTTCACATTCAAGTGTATTCCAACCTCGATCACATATTTTTATTTGAAATTTGATAAAAAACCAATGGCAAGTCATCCTTAGCACCTAAGGTAACAATTGATCTAGTATTCGACTAACATCCATAGCTAATATGACCACCACAGTGTGGTCATTTCATTAGGGGTGGTTTTCCCTTATAAAATATTTTACATGCTCCCACAAAATGCATGTGGGACAATAGTCCCCACTTATTTTAAAAATAGTTTTACCAATTTACATCCTTGAAATTAACATCATCACATTTTCTATCTGCATGGTGACATCGACACATTTCTATCAGTATGGATTATGAGTAGTTGCACTAACTACTAGGTCATGTGATCAAAGGGAGGTAGAAAAAGGCTTGGGTGAGGCTTATCCAAGCATCTAAGTACTTGGATACAAATCTCTAGGCACCAAGCACCTTTTATATTTCCTTTGTACCACCACATAGTGAATGTGGTACAAAGGATATTAAGGATATTCAAGCTTGAGCTTGTCAATCATATTGTTAGTGCCATGGTGACTCAAGCAATAGCATTGAAGATCATTGAACCAAGCTAAAACCTATCATGAAATCCCCTAACACTAATTGAAGGCTTACTTAAACTCCTAAGGACATCGATGGTGACATTAATCCACCTTAGAATTCAAGATTATACACATGCAACCTTTGGTTCAACAATCATTTACAAGGTTTAACAGAGACTTGTACATCATTATAAGCATTACAAGATCATCAAACAAGATTGATATGGACATATCAACTGTAGGCTTACTAATAATTTGATTTACAAAGATGAAAATGTCATGGTCTATGCTTGTGGTTAAAATGATCTAGAATTCACTATCAAATAACATGTATCCCAAAAATCATACAATATAAAAGAGTTATTTAATCATGTAATCTAATCAAACTTTACCCAAAGGATTTGGGATATCAATGATCGAATAAAATGTAGTTTTGTATTTTGGAAATGATGATTCAAATCATGCCTTTCAGCTAAATTACATAGTCAATTTATTTTAAACAAAGATAAGGTCAATGTTAAAGGCATGCTAAGGTGTCAAAGGTAGACATTAATGGGAGGGAATGTCTAATCAATAGCCATCACCAATGAGATCAACATATTTGAATAATTAAAGTCATCTCTTAAATATTGAGATCTTAGGCAAGAAAGGTGTGCAAATAAGGGATACACAAATCCATTATTTTCAAAATATCCAAGGTAGGAAATACTCTAATCGCTTATGAGAGAAATAAACATATGATCAAGCTATTATAAATTTATTTAAACTAGAATTTTAGAGAATATAATAGAGTTATAAATCCTATGCATAAGCCATTATTCAGGCATGTCTTAAAATAGTCAACATGTGTTCAAAGATATTATCATACTTCTATCGCCAATACCAAGCATGGATATCGAGCAAAATAAAATTAAATTAAACCTTATGCAAATCAAACATGCATAGGAAACCTAAGACCTAAGACTCCTATAATATTTAGACTCCAATTGTATCCTTACTTTCTTGCTCCCCTTGCTTGCTTATAGTCTTCTTATCTCCGTCGTCACCCCCTTAGTTAAACATTGGTAGGTATTTATAGGCCTTTGATATACTTACCTATTCAGAAGTCATTCTTGGAACAAGATAGAAGGAAGGGTCTAGGAGTTAACAAATTTATACCATATGAAGACTAAAATGGCCATGGCTCAATTTTTCTCCTTTTTCTAGAACCCAACCCAATTTTCTACTTCTTCTAGAATTTTGCTATATTTTTCTTCCCCTTCTAGAAGTATTCTTTTCTAATTTTCTTTTATTTCATTTTTATCATTTTGTAACAACAAAATGAATAATTAATTACCATGTAGGTATTAAAGACAATTAGGTAAATTTAAAACAATAACCAATGTCAATTATTGGCATTCTCCTTTTTAATGAATCTTTTACAAGAATTCATCTCTATCAAGCATCTCAATTTTGGTGGTTGATTTTTCTGCCATTCTTGAGAGTACCTATACCTATAAATCAATGATACATTAGAAAAATATTTCTCATTAGACTAGCAATTACAAAACATGATCAAACATACGATCTCCATATCAATGATGAGACCTGCCAAGGGAAGGCTATGACATACTCCCCCTCTTAAATTAAACACAATCCTCTTTGATTTCCTATAAAAAAAAATATACATGAGTAAGAACATAAGTTTACATAATCTCCACTTTCCCCAAGTGGTACATGTTTAATAGAGTGGTCTCTCTATATCCTTCTTTGCTCTATCATCTGCATCATATATATTTGTTAAATAAGCATAGATTTATCATCATTTTTTGTTTCATAGATAATATATGAAATCAAATTTCCATAGTAGAGTGAACAAAATAAGTCTAGGTTTATCAAATAATATTACAAGGGAGTTTCAACCTATGACTTAATAGCTCTTACCATGAGTTAACCTCAAGTAAATGGGCATCATCAAAGACAAATACTAATTTCATAAATCTCACTTAAAGATACCCATATATCCTAAAAATCACTTTGGCAAACCTATTTTCCAACTCTAGTGTTTCATCCTTGATGTCTCCTGGTATACATATTTAGTCAACCTATTGAATATTATTAGATTCATACCTCAAGGGATAAAAATTTCAAGTAAAGTCCTCAAAAGTGTCTAAGGTACACCACTTAAGACCCAAAAAATGTGGAGGGTATTCTAAAGCTCTTCAAATTTGATTCACCAATAAATTCAATAGTGGGAAGAAAATATTTGAACATAAGTTATCTCAAGTATTTTTTCCAAAATCTGTTAATGATCATACTTACTCTGCTAAGGTATCCTTCCAAGAATATTATCATCCACCGATAATGACTGCACTTACTTCACGTAAGGTGTTTGAAACATTCCTCAATTACCAACAAAACCTAGAGAAAATATTTATATGTATATATGTATATGTATGTATGTATGTATGTATGTATGTATATCATTCACCTCATACAGATAAGTTTTGTGATCAAGGGGTTACTTAAGAATAATCTCCAACGTGGTTCTCTTAATGATGAATTTCCAAGTAAGTTCAATGTTGCACTTCATAAGATTTGGCGTGGTTAGTGTCTATCTCATGGATATGAGAGGCCATCCCTTATAATAATAGACTAGGGAGTATACCCTTATACCTTGCATTTGGGAATTTTCCTATCTTAACCCAATCAATAATAGGAATTCCATTTTCCCTTACTAACTTAAGTCTAATTTAAGCTAGTATCCTCTTGGGTGCAAACAAACCCAATATTAGGCGTATGCCTTGTAGATTAGATATTATTGCACCAATATAGAATATCAATCTTTTACAATACTTAACTATCCCCACAACCACAATGGGTAGTTTAGGTTGTCATCACATAGACCCGCATAGACATCCAATGTCTATCACTTACCTTACTTGCTCAATTCACCATTGACCGCCATGAAGGGAGATAGAATACAAACCTCCCACTTGATCAATATTACATTTATTCCTCTTAAGGTTACGCTAGTGATCCATATTTAGGTATTATTTTGAGACCCATTAGTTTACTTATAAATTGTTCTTTTCTCTCTTTATTTAGGGTTGTCCTTTATCAATTAAACAATATCTTTAATTCTCGACTAAATATTTGAACCCTAATTGTAACAATATATGATAACATCATAAATCAAAATATAACTTGACTTCTTCTTTCATACTTGTTTATAATTGGAGATTACATTAGTTACATATTCTCATAGAGAGTGAAACAATATATTTTATTCCATATTACAAGTAGTTCTCAAGAAGAGGTATATGCATTCTATTTCAATTTATAAATTAATCCTCAAGTAGAGATATCTTTACAATAAAAGGGTCCTTCCTTCATGGAAGACTTTGTACAATATGTAATATTAAATTCTAAATAAGTCTAGTCTTCATTCAATTCATATCAAACCATAAGTACTAGTGATGATGGTAGTAAGGGATCAGGATAGACCATTACATGTATATGATTATGCATTCTATATATAAAATTTTATTTAAATGCATCCATGTGAAATACATTCATCATAATGTAACTTGCAATTAAATATTTCATCAACCAAAGGAAGGAAATCCCATACTTTTCTACGAATGAATCCATAACCATTTTCATTCCTTATCATTTTCCATAAGTATATTCCTTTGATTAAATATGATCATAATCGCTTATAATCAAATCAAGAGAGAACCCCATAGTTCCCTAAAGAATGGATTCCCTATCCATTCTTTCCATACATGATTCATAAATCAAAACCTATTTCATTCACACAAAAATAGCATTTAAACAATTAGAATCAACCATTTTATTCTAGAAAATTATTTGTAAGCAAAGCATTCATTGTTTCCACAAACATGCATCAAAATATTCCCATAATATTAGCTCTTAAAAATTTATCAAAATTTTTTACTATAATATCCTTCCAAGATTCCACTATATTTTTTACTAATCTACCATAAATTAGTATCATAATCCATTCACAATATTACACTATAGTTCTCACAAATTAGGTCATAAATTTATCTCATAATCTACCAAACAAGATTACACTACAGTTCTCACAAAATTTTCCACAAACTTGTCTCATAATCTATCAAATAATATTACACTATAGCTCTCACAAATTTGTATCGTAATCTATCAAACGATATTACACTATAGTCCTCACAATTTTTGACACATTTTTTTCTTATAATCTATCAAACAATATTACACTATAGCCCTCACAAATTTGTCTCATAATCTATCAAACAAGATTACACTATAGTTCTCACAATTTAAACACAAATTTGTCTTGTAATCTATAAAAAAAAATTAAACTATAGTTTTCACAATATTATCACAAGTTTGTCTTGTAATCTATCAAACAAGATTACACTATAGTTTTTGTAACTTTATTATAAATTTGTCTTGTAATATATCAAACAAGATTATACTAGATTTTTCACAATATTATCATAAATTTATCTTGTAATATATCTAACAATATTACACTATATTTTTCACAATATTATCACAAATTTATATTGTAATCTAACAAATAAGATTATGCCATAGTTTTCACAAATTTTACAATTTGTCTCACAATAGTTTTCACAAATTTTACCACAAAATTTGTCTCACAAGCTATCAACAAGATTACACTATAGCTTTTGTAATTAACACACAAAATGGTCTCATAATAACTTTACAAATTCTCACTAAACTTGTACTATAGGTTCTCATATACAACATTCATGCATTTGCTTTGTTTCTGATATATTCCTTTTACTAAAGCGATTACTCTATAACTCTCCAAAAGTTAAACTGGAAAAATAAAAAGGAATTAAATATGAACAAGCATAATAAAAGGATTGTTATTTTCACAAATTGAGTCCTAGCATAGTCAACCATATCCAATAAATGGTCATAAATCACAGTCAAAATACCACGGTCAATCTGACTAGCACTCCACTGCTAGCATCCTAGTCTCCTCGACTAGGTGGCTAGTGCATGCTAGCCCTGACCACAACTCATGGTTATATAATAAGAAATGGTTACCATCTTATAATGGCATACCCATACTTCCATATAAATCATGTGGGATATATTACCACATGAACCAATAAAACAAGTTTTAACCATGACGGTTGCAGCATCAATAGATGTTCTAGAATCGACTGGAAATTATATTATTTTTATGAAAAACACATGTGTCTCCAACTAGAATGGCACAAATTACAAACAGTGTGACACTCGAACACCACATGGTGGTTGAGTGACAATGGGGGCTTTCTACCTTTAAACAATGTTAGGGTCCCAACATGTCCCATGTGGGACAAATGCTCAGAAACTTCTTTTCCTTTCTACCTCCTGCACAAAGTGGATCGTAAGATGACGTGCATCGAATGTGAAGGAGTAGTGATAGAGTGATCTAAAACCCTTAATAACATTTTTCAACCATAAAATAAGTCAAATAAACTTTTCATCGCACTATATTATCAACAGGGTTTTAAAGAAAATCTATTACAACACGATTTATAGAAGGTTATTCACTTGTGTGTATAAGGTAAATGAAAATATCATAAGGTATCCTAATCATTTTCTATGGTAGCATAAAGAGACTCCAATGCATGCCTTGGATCACATAAGGTGACAGTAGTAAAGAATATGATATCTCAACCTAGACAATACCATAATAGAGTCCATTTATAGATGTTTGGGACATAATAGAATCCTTCATTATATGTTTTCATCTGAAATATGACAACAATATATATATGTGTGTGTGTGTGTGTGTGTGTGTGTGTGTGTGTGTGTGTGTGTGTGTGTGTGTGTGTGTGAACATGCTCATATCATAGAAGTTATTCACATCCATCCTTGCATATATAAAAACATATAACAAGGTGAAAAGAAAATTACCTTACTTTGGTTTGATAAGGTAATCAAGGAAGTCATCATATATGATTTAACTGAACATATAAATAAGGTATAGAGTAATATTATATTTCATACAAAGCAACAATTACAAATGTTTTTTTTATAATTGAGAGCAAAGTAAAGTGAGAGTTCCTCTGACCTAAACTATCATAATGCATATTTTTCAACTTTTTCTCTTGATTCCCAAGGTTGCTCCTCTTTTGCCTCTACCCAATTCATTTTCTCAAGGGGGAATTTATAGAATCTTGGAGGTGCCCTTTCGCTCAAGGGAAGGGTAAAGTTAGGTGTGAACCAAGGAAAAGGTTTTAAGAAAATTTCTACTAAGGAAGATAGAAGGAAAGTTCTTGCAAGACAATTTTCTATCATTCTAGTACTGAAATGACCAAGGCTTCATTTATTTTAATTCCTCCTAGTACGTTTTAGGCCCAAATTTCTTTCCTTCTAGAATTTGAGTCATGTTTTTCTTATTTTTTCTATAACATGGATTTCTTTTTCTACCCCTACAATTTAGCTTATCATTATTAGGTAAATTATGAAATTAATTAATTCATAAGTGATTTGCTTTTTAAATATATTTTCGTAGAATATATTTTTACAAAAAAGGCATTAAATAAATCACCAAGCTTTACAAAATAAAACATTAGATCTATATTCATCAAACAAAAGGGTTAGGTCAGGGGTAGGTGTATCGCTCTAAATTTATTTACCATGCTAGGTCGCTAATGTGATAGACATATCACCACGCTAGGGATTACCCAAGGCCAAGCGGGTTGGGCACAAACCACCTGTTATGGGGCTTACCTCATAGTTTTTGAATAATTGAGAATTCCAGGGATTCAAGCTCATTCACCCTTCTTTTCTTTTCAAGGGGTAGGGAAAGGAATTTATTGCATTTTGCTTTTGCATTTTCTTTTTCTCTTCTTTTCTTCTCTTTTTTTTTTTTTGTATTTTTGCTTGGTACTTGAGATAATGCTGAAATATTGTTGCGATGGTACAAAATGATATTTTTCTTTTTCTCATTTTCTTTGACTTTTCTTTTTCTTCCTATGCTAGGGATACTTGCTCGGATTATCTGTAGAGCAAGGGATTTTTATTCTGGGTAGGGGTGAGCTTGTCCTTTTGTCAATTCTCAAAGATTCTAGACCATGTGCATGATAGGATAGCAGGGGAAACTTTTCGCTCAAGAAACCACTTCTACTATGTAGCATCATATTGAATTTGCAATGAAATCATTTTAATGTGAAGAGATATACTTGGTTCAAGTAAATAACAAGATCAGTTCTCTATGCTCAAAACTTTATTTAATTCAACTGTGGACTTTGATATAAGAGAGATTAATAATCATACAAAATAAAATCAAGATATTTATTCATGTGAATGTGAAAGTGCGGGATTCCAAATAAATGCTAATTTATCCAAAATAATTGAAAATATAACTGCAATACTTCAAGAATTGATAGGTATGAAAATAAAATATGTTTTTGAAGATTTTGACGATTTTGATGTTTTTTATATTTTGATTTTGATTGATGAATTGCAAGAAGAAATACTATTACTATTTTTTTTTTGAAATTTTACTAAAATGAAACAATATGCAAAATACACAATATATACAAATGATGAAAAATGACCAAATGTTATGCATAATAACGCTTAAGATGCATAATGTTCATAGGTTCTTTAAGATCTTTACCATCTAAGGTAGCTAATCGATATGCTCCCGATCCAAATTTAGCAGTGATGACATATGGTCCGAGCCAGTTGGGCTCAAATTTACCTTTAAGGTCTTTAGTTGCATTAGTATTTTTTTTATTTTCTTTTAAGACAAGGTCGTCGATCTCAAAGGATCGCTGATGAACTTTCTTGAGGTATGCTCTCTTAAGCTTGTTTTGGTAGGCACGAAGATGCTCCAAAGCATTGATGCGCTTCTCATCTAGGAGTTCCAGTTGACTAAGTCTGCCAGCATGATATTCATCTCCTACTTCAGTATCTTGAAGTAGTAGAGCCAAAGAAGGAACTTCTAATTCAAAGGGAAAAATGGCTTCAGCGCCATAGACCAAAACAAAAGGGGAAGTGCCTGTGGGAGTACGAACGCTAGTTCGATAAGCCCACAAAGCAGGATATAATTGGATGTGCCAATCTCGGCCGATTTATTGACCAGTCTTTTGAGGATTTTAATTAATGTTTTATTAGATGCTTCTGCTTGGCCATTACCCTGAGGATAATAGGGAGTGGACCAACGATGTTGAATTTTATACTTTTGACATAATTTCTTAACATCTTTATTTTTAAAACAAGTTCCATTATTCGAGATGAGATTTGCAGGGATTCCAAACCTACAAATAATTTGATTAAAAATAAACTTGGAAACTTGGGTTCCAGTGCAAGAAGCTAATGGCATAGCTTCAACCCACTTCGTGAAATACTCAGTGGCGGTTATGATAAATTTGTGTCCATCAGATGACACGGGGTTGATTTTTCCAATGATGTCTAAGCCCCATTTTGAAAAGGGCCAAGGAGATGAAATAGCCTGCAGCTCTTGTGCAGGTGCATGGACAAGGTAAGCATGTTTCTGGAACTTGTCGCAATGTCGCACATAATCATGTGCATCATTCTCCATGGTAGGCCAAAAATATCCTATCCTAAGGAGCTTCTTAGCAATGGCGCTACCACTAAAATTCCCCCCACAAGATCCATTGTGGGCTTCACTCAAAGCTGATCTAGATTCTTCTAGATTCAAACATCTCAGTAAGATGCCTTCAAAAGATCTCCTATACAAGGTATTACCAATAATCACGAAGTGACTTGCTCGTCTACGTAATAACCTACGTTGGTTGCTATTACAACCTTCAGGAAAGGTCCCATTTTGAAGAAAATTAAATATATCAGTGTACCATGGTTCGGGAGTAGTTTCATTGATTAGAAACACATCCAAAGGTTCTAAGCATGATTTTCTTGAAGCGGGTTCTTGGAGTCGATGAATAATGATGGTAGCATATTCGTCATCTAACTCCAAGGGCAAAAGAGATGCGGCTGTAGCCATAGCGTCTGCCGCACGGTTGCTAGTTCGAGGAATAGCTTCCAAGGTAACTTGATCAAACAAAGATAATAATTGTAAAACATATGCTTTATATGGGCGTAATTGTAAACATCATTGATTTGATTTATGACAAGTTGAGAATCACCAAAAACCAATAAATTTTTAATTTTCAGTGCCAAGGCAGCTCGTAATCCAAGGATAAGAGCTTCATATTCAGCAGTGTTATTAGTACAAGCAAATGTTAGTTTGAAGGACAGAGGTATAAGATGTTTCTGTGGAGATATTAAAATAATACCTGCACCAGCCCCACTCATACATCGGGCTCCGTCAAAGTATAGGGACCATTGCTCTGGATGGTCTGCCTCTAGTTTAAGGCATTCATCAGGAAACTCAATGATGAGGGGATGGGTAGACTCTAAGGGTGCATCGACTAATTGATCTGCTATGATTTGACCTTTAACAGACTTTTGTCCTATAAACGTGAGTTCAAACTCGCTTAGCGCAAGAACCCACTTTGTTGTGCGACCAGATAAGTACGGTCGACTCATGAGATATCGCAAAGGGTCGAATTTAGCAATAACATACATTTTTTGACTGAGCATATAATGTCGTAGTTTTTGTGTAGAAAATATGACTGCTAGACATAACTTCTCTAATATGGTATAGCGAGTTTCATAACTGATTAAGGTCTACGCTAATGTAATAATTAGCACGTTCTTTCTTCTCATCGTCAAGTTGAGCTAACATAGCTCCTAAGGCAAAATCGAAGCAAAAATGTACAAGATAAATGGACGATCAGATCTAGGTGGTGAAAGCACCGGTGGTTTAAGGAGATATTGTTTGAGGAGTTCAAATGCTTCCTGACATTCATCGTCCCAATGAAAAGAGACATCTTTCTTAAGAAGCTTAAGAAAGGGTCCGGTTTTGTCTGCCAACTTATCGATAAAGCGGTGAATAGCTTGAAGCTTACCTTGTAGACTTCGTAATTCCGATATATTTGTGGGTGCGGGCATATCAGTGATAGCCATGATCTTGAGAGGGTCAATTTCAATGCCACGTAAAGAAACTATAACCCCTAATAATTTATCGGACTTAACTCCGAATATACATTTAGCTGGATTCAATCGGATAAGATACTCCCTTAACCGATCAAATACTTTTCTCAAGTCATCTAAATGATCATCTTCTTTGATGGAACGAGCTATAATATCATCTACATAATCATGTAGAATATCATGCATCATATCATGAAAGATATAAGTCATGGCTCGTTGATAAGTTGCACCTGCATTCTTTAAACCGAATGGCATCACTTTCCAACAAAAGGTCCCCCAAGGGGTAATAAAGGTTGTTTTAGCCTGATCTTCAGGAGCTATCCTGATCTGATTATAACCAGAAAATCCATCCATTAGGGATATCATTCCACTCCCATCAGTAAAGTCAATGATCCGATCCATGTTGGGAAGAGGAAAATCATCTTTAGGGCATGCAACATTAATATCTCTGAAGTCTGTGCAAACCCTAACTTTAGTGGCTTCTTTCTTAGTTACTGGAACTACATTCGAGATCCATTCAAGCATAATCAATGGCTTGTATAAAAATAACATTTAAGAGTTTTTCTAATTCTCCTTTGACTAGTAAGGCCACTTTAGGATGCATTTTTCTAAGTTTCTGTTTAACAGGTTTAGCATCCGGATGGACTACTAGGTGATGCATAACTACGGAAGGGTCTAATCCTGGCATATCTTCATATGTCCAAGCAAAGACATCTTCATATTGTTTAAGGAATGCAATGTATTTATCTTGTTTTTCTTGACTCAATTCTGATCCAATGTTGATTATGTGAGGGTTATCTTTGGTTCCAATGTTAATTTTTATGATGTTTTCTACTTCCATGTGTAGATCTCTCTCAAAATTAGGTGGGGTGGGTGAAACGCCTAATTCTTGTAATTCTTCCAAGGTTAGCTTGGATAATTCATCTTGAGGAGTCGTGGCCTCAAGTTGGGCTATACTAGGTATAGAGCCATCGAAATAAAATCCGTTATGTAACAATTCCTCAATGGAGACATCATGAAAGATATCCCCCTCCAACTCATCGTCGGATTCGGCAATCATCTCAGGGTAAGCTATGGATAGCATATTACATGTAAGAGGCTTATTCATTAAATGCAAGACATCCCGTTTATCCAGATAATCTTGGTAACATATGAGGTGGTCATCATCCTCGAATGGGAAGGGCTGACCTTTACTAGGAAATAGGCCCACACCACATCGGGCGGGCCATGGTTCTACCTCAAAAGGTTCTTTCATACCATTCTAGAAAGGTCCCAAACCTTTCCCTTTATATCCCAATTTAAGCATTATAGGCTTAGCTTTAATATACTCATTAGCAAAATAGCATCTAGCATATCCATCACAATGTGTCTTGATGTTTCTAGGTATTCTTCCCCAATCATATCCCTTATAAATAAAAGCACAACTCCCAACTTGGTAAATACTTCCCATAGGCTGTGGGAGGCCCAAGGTACGAGGAGAGGGTGGGAGTTTATTTAAAATAAGGGAATCTTGCATGGCAAGTGTTTGTTTTTTCTGATATAAGAATTTTAGATAAATCGGGTAAGAGCTCATCAGTAAGAGCATAAGAGGTAGAAGGAACATTTCCTACATCGTCGGATGTGGAAAGTATGCCTATAGTGGATGTAGATGTTATAGAGATATCGATGGATGAGTCTATAGGTATGGAAGTTATAGGAGTAAAACAAGAAGCATTGGTTGTAGTTTTAGGATCTTTTCGAGGTCCTAATGTGGTTTGTTTGGAAGATGGTTGAGCTATATGTAGAGGTGTAGTTGATGGGGAAAAAGTAGATGATGTTATGGGTGTGTGTTTCACACGTTTAGATGGTTGATGAGAATTAGGATGTGTGGATGACAGAGCAGGGCAAAATTGAACTCCAACAGGTTCTGCCAAAGCACACATATCAAAGGGTCTAGGATCACCATGAATGGTAACCAACTGATTTTTAAATTCAAATTTAACACACTGATGTAAAGTGGAGGGAACAACTCGCATCACGTTGATCCAAGGGTGACCCAAAAGTATATTGTACGATGCAGGGCAATGTACAATAAACACGGTCGTGTCTAAGGTTCTCGGACCAACTTGCAAGGGGATAGTAATAACTCCACACGTTTCTTGTGTTTCGTCATTGAAGGCTTTTATGATCATATCAGTTCTTTTCATTTCGTCACTTCTAAACCCAAATATTTGGTAGAAGTCAAAAGTGCATATGTTTAAAGATGAACCATTATCAATCAAGACTCATTTAACTGCTACATCCCCAATTAGGGCAGTAATATATAAGGGGTTATCCTTATGTAAACTATGTTGTGGTATATCTCTATCCTAGAAGTCAATACAATCGACTTCTCGAGTTATGATAGTATTGGACATGGCTTCAGGTTGAATATTTTGTGGTACCATCATTTGGCTTAATGTGAGCATTAATTCATCCCTATGGGTAGGAGAAGATCTTAAAAGGTCCAAAAGGGAAATTCTAGCCGTAGTATTTGATAATTGTTCATTAATATTATAAGGAGGCTTAGGTTGAACATTAGGCGCATGATTCCCTTTATTGGGATTTTTCAAAACAAATGGAGCTGATCCATCGTTCTGAGTTTGATCTTGTTGAGAGTTTTGAGCCTGTTGTCTGGTAACGGCTCCGATGGTACCTACAATATTATTTTGTGGATGATGAATGGGTCTTGGTCTAGCATTTATGGCTTGTTCATTAGAAAGTAATTGGTGAGAAGATGGTCTAGTAGTGACTCTTCTAGGAAATGGTTCTTCTGGAACCATAGAACTTGTGATAGGTTGAATAGGATCTGATTCATCTTCAGAACTATTCGATTGATTTGAGGTGATTTCCATGTCACTTTCAGTCTCATATTCGGTATCACTAAGATCAGGGGTCCGAATATTATATAGAGGTCTGGTCGTAACCATGGATAAAGTTGTGTCAAATATTTACGGATCATGAATAGGTAAATGTCCACTAATAGTTCCTACATATCGGGTAGGAGGGGGAACATTATGATGCTCAATTTGATTAGCCACCTCTTTACCATGCTTTGGTAAAGGATGTTGAAATATGTCCAATGATTGATTGGCATTCTGATTCTGATTTTGGGGGATGTTCTTTTGAGCATTATTAGGAGGATTTTGTTTAGGTTGAAAGGCTTGCACCTCCATCTCATTGTTATCAATCAGGTCTTGTATTTTATGTTTTAATATTTTACAAGAGTTGGTAGCGTGTCCAGGTCCTCTATGGAAATCACAATGTAAATCAGCTCTGTATCCGGGTATAGTTGGATCAGGTTCCCGGATATTTGGTAATTGGATCAAACCTCATGCTAATAGTTGTGGGAGAATGGTTGATAAAGGTTGATTTAACCTAGTAAATTCTCGAGGTGGTTTATCAGGAGGTTTCAATATGAACTTCTCTGTTGTTTTTGTAGTATTAACATTGGCAATGTTTCTGCTATCGATGACTCCATCACCCACAACTTGTTTATTTTTATATTGATTTTTGGATGTTTTCTCATCATCTTTCTTTTTAAGTTGACCTCTCCTAATGAGAGCATCTTCCACTCTTCGAGCTAAGTCTATAGCTTGATCGAAGGTGGTCAAGGTAGCAGTTGATAATTCATAGGATAGTTGTTCTTGTAAATTATTGATAAAGATATCCAACATTTCTCGATAAGGTAACACAAAGTGTAATTTTCCTATCAACTGCCTCCATCGAGCTAAGAAGTCAGCAAAACACTCATCTTTGTCTTGTTTTAGGTTGTACAAATCTTTAATGGTTACATGCCTTTCGATATAGGCACTAAATTGATGCACAAAAGACTCGGCGGTTTCTTCGAAATTCCTCAAAGAATGAGTGGGTAGTTGATAATACCACTCCAATGCCATCCCTCCTAAACTTTTTGGGAACATCTTTAGTAATAACAAGTCATCATGTGATATATCATGACATGCTATCCTAAACATACGAAGATGCTCTATGGGATCTTCGGTTCCTTTGTATATAGGTAGGACAGGCATAGGAAAGTGTTTGGGATATGGTTGTGCTACAACTATAGGATCTAGAGGCTGACTACACATCTCTCGATAATTGTACGAGGGACGGTAGGGATCTATCTGGTCCATGCGGGAGACTAACTATTTCACCATGGCTTCCAGATTACTAGTTTGTCCACCATATTGGTTCGGTGGTACATGAGTATGGGATTTGTGAGCGTATGATGGCGTGACATAAGGATTAGATGCTATATTGTTGTTATGCAAATGGTTGGTAGGAAGAGTATTATGAAGAAGATTTGTTGTAGCATTATGTTGTATCCTAGATTGTTGGAAATTGGTATTTGGTTTTGTTTTAGGCTTTTGTTGATTTGAGGTATATTGATCAATAGCTTGGCGAAATAGAGCAGTGAATGAAGGTTTCTTTTGTGTGGGAATAACCCTAGGCTTGGTAACAGGCACTCTAGGTGGTTGGGTAACCTGTTGTTGTTGCGTGTTCTGGATTATAGCGGCCATATCCAAATTGGATGGTCCAGCTTGATCACTTTCTTGATCAACGAAGGACAAGGGATTAGTGCGTGTGTGATATATGTCTTCTAGGGTTGCTTGAGTGTCACTAATTTGATCTTTGTCCATATGGACTGCTCTATTAAGAGTGCCAATATTAGTATTGAGGAACTTCCAAAAATGTTCCATGTTCTCAAAAGTAATAGCTCCTTCTGGAGATATTTTAGGGGATGAGGATCCTTCCTCTCTATCATTTTCTTTTTGTTCATTTCCTACAACAAATTCTTCTTCTTGTTGGTCGAAGGTTCCTTCTTCCTGAATTGGGTCTTCAGGAAGGACATCTGGGTTATTTCCTGGTTTTCCTAACCAATCTTCTTCTACTTCAGTCTGTTTTCCATTCCTGAGTCTAGTCATTATGTCTAAATTTAGATTTTAGCAAATATATATTAATATATTTGCAACAAATTTGGGAGGTATATATTTTAATTATATACCTACTATAATGCTTAAAAGAAAATGTTTTGATTTTTGTTATGATTTTGTTTTGTTTTTATTTTTTTATTTTTTTATTTTTTTGTTTTTATGCTTATAAAGACAACAAACAACACACTAAATGCAAGAAATAACAATAATAAAAGAATAGCTTAGTTTTCTATAAATAGTTTATAGATGTCATTGATAGGATCAAGTTCATCGGGAGTCATGAAATGCTCCTCTTCAAATTGGAAATGGTTTTTCAAGAACTTGATAAAGTGTGCTATAGTGATATTATCTGTTTTTGACTCTGACTTGTAAAAATAGATTTCATGGCAATACTCTCGATATAACACAGCTCTAGGAACTCTATTCCATCTCTTTCTATCCGTAAGAACGACCTCTTGGTCCTCTATACGAGATAGAAATTTATGTACTACAACTGCATTCTCGAGGTATTCCTCAAAGGTGTACAATTTAGAAGACACAAGGGCTCTTTTATCTGCTAACCACCTATGGCAAGCTCTCTGAAGCTCATGATACAAGGTCACTTGATCGGGATCCAGGATTCTATCTAGGACAAACCTCTTGATTTGCCTAAGTTCGGTTGATCTAGATGAAATGATATTCAATCTCCTATTAAGCTCGTCCCATAAAGGTGGGACTCTATATGTTTGAGATACTCTAAGCAAAGAATTAATCTCTATAGCTGCTAATTGATTCTCAACATTAATGGTGACAGCTCGTCTTTTATTATAATCTACCATCTAAATATGATATGCAATCTTTGATTCTAAATGCATTTATGTTTTTGATTTTTTTTTTGGATTGTTTTCAAAAGGTTTTTAGTTTTTCACGTCGGGTTCACCAAAATGTATCGCTCCAAATTTTTTGCATCCTTACCTTCAGGCTATAGGATCCATGCCCGAAAGGGGGATGCGAGAAGGATGGGACAATACCTCAGACTGAGAGGCCCTTTGAAGGTCCCGCCTCTCGGGGGAGGGGTATAAGGGTGAATTTTTGATGGATGGTGGGTTCACCAGGAAACTTTTGAGTGGCGGTTTCCACACCTAGGTTGATAGTGGGTTTGATGTGTTCATTTTGTACTTCAATCATTCAATTCCTAGGTTTGGCCAAGATGAATCTAAACTATTCTATATGCCAATGCTGATTTTTATGGATACAAAAAATATGAATAAATGCTAAACACAGAGAATGTGTAGAATGGGATAGAACATACCTGATTTCGGATGTCTGATGAAGATTCTGAGTTTTGTAGCAGTCCAGATCGCCTCAACTCATACGTAATCATCCGAGATCGGACGAGATCATCGTCAATCTGATGAATTCATCAAAAACCTGCAATCATAGGAATAGATACAAAATACCAAAGATACAACTGCAAAAGCAAAGGGGAATGATAGAAATAATAGCAAACATGCCTAAATAATAGATTCAAATAACAAATAAGAGAAATGCAGTAGATTTAATGATTGATTTTAACTTTATCATGCGGTTATGCTAAATGAGGTGAACTCCAAGATGCATAAATATAATAACTAAGATAATGTATAAAGAAATGCAAAAAATAATAAAGAGATGCAAACTCTAGACTCTGATTGCCCCCAATCTGGACTACAGTCGGGATCGCCTCCAATCGTACGAGATCATCTGCGCTCCTCGACAGGATCGTCCGAAATCGTCTGGAATCGCTTGCGACGATCCGAGCTAGCTTCGACTGAAAAATAGTAAAGTTCCTGCAAGAAAACATGAAATACAGAATGCAAATGATGGTGTGAGGATGCTCTGAGGTGCGTGGAAGTTCAAGGGGTTTAAGTAGAGTTTCAGGTGAGAGTCAGATGGGGGATAAACTAAGAAAATCTTAGTTTATATAGGATTAGGGAGAGGTTAGGAGGTTGGAGATCATCCCAATCTGGGAGATCTCCAACGAGGGGGAATCTCCAACTATGCAGACGCGCTTCTGCCCAAGTTGGAGAGGTTGTTGAAACAGAAGCTAATTATGAAAATTTAGTTTTGGGATGAAATCATCTAGACATTCTGTTCCAGATGAATTCGTAGATCTGGGATGATTTCATCTAATCTGCGATGATATCATCCAACGGTCAAAACAAATCCTAAAAATGGCATGAAAAACAAGGGGAGCGGGTAACAGGCGGTTAACGGGCAGTTTGAGGTTAAAATTTGAATTTTTATCTTTTTACTAAGGTTTAACTGTGCCAATTTTAGGGTGCTACATTTTGCCCCCTCTTTAGCGAATTTTTTGAAGAAAATGCGTTAAAGACGAGTTCTTCCCGTTTTACGAGAAAGCAAAAATGTACTCAATTTTCTAGATGATGATTCTTGGTCGAATCGTACGACTGCTGACTATGGTGCCCCCTCCGTGTTTTTACCCAAATCGAACGTTTGAGGTAAAAGCACGGAAAAGCAAAAATAAATAAAAAGAAAGTTGTTTTTAAATAAAATTAAGAAAAATAGGGTAAAACCCTAATTCATTTTTACTATTCATTTTTACTGTTCTAGAGCTCTGCAGACAAAAATGGTTGAGGTAGTGCACAGAGCGACAGAGGTCCGACGCGGGCTACGGGTAAGGATCTAATCCTAGTAGATTAGGTTTGAATTTAATTTGTGCAATTTTTTGTTTTAAATTTTGATTGTTTTGGGGCATCGCGGCCATTTTTAGGCCGTCGACGATGTCGAGACGAAATCGTCCCTATTTCATCGAAATCGTCCCTAGATCGTCGATTTCGTCGGAGGGTGAAATCGATGAACTAGGGGCGATCCCGTCCAACAAGGGGTGATCCCCAAGTTGTGAAATCGGAGACGATTTCATCCTACAAAGGATGATTTTATCCAATTTGGGACGATATCATCCAATGGTGGATGATATCATCATTTTTATGAAATTTTGCTTTGTTAAAATGCATTTAATTTGATTTTAATAATTGGTTTATTAATGAAATTTTGTTGTTTTATTGTTTGTTTTGCAGAGGGGATTACTAAAGAGTCGAGAATGGAAATACGGGGGACTAAGAGATGACATAGCCACGCTCGACCAGGCAGAGCATGACCGACTAGCACAGGTCGGGCTACAACATGTGGCAGAGATGCCACAAGTACCGATGGACATGGGGCTACTGACAGCCCTAGCAGAGAGGTGGTATCCGGGGTCATCCTGCTTTCGGTTACCGATAGGGGAGATGGCTCCCACACTAGAGGACGTATGGAGGATCATGAGGATCCCCATACAAGGACGGTTGATGACTCCTACGGCCAATCAAGGCCAGGCTATGATGAGGTTGAGCGGAGACCCGAGCTTCACCCTAGAGAAGGGCGGAGTGAACATCGAGTCTCTAAGGCAGATGCCTGGGGCATCTAGGCTGACTCAAGTTTTGGTAGGGGTGGTAGGTGGCTTACTGCTGTGCCACCAGAGCGGGTGCAGATTACCATGGCTCCTCTCAGATGTGGTCTGCGACATGAGAGACCACGGATACAGGTTTGCATGGGGCAGCTTTGTACTATGCCGCTTGTATAGGATCCTACATGGGGTCGTATACAAGGGAGGTCGATGTCTAGTCTTGACATCGCTACTACAGGTTTGGTGCTGGGAGCACATCATGGTGCGAAGGCCGATAGGGCTCCCACTGATAGGGGTTGACCGAGAGAGGCCCCGAGTTTTCTATTGGTGGCTACAGAGGGGGTCACAATGGCAGATAGATCTATCGATGTCACAGAGGTTGCTAGATGACCTCATCCCAGACCAGATCACCTAGAGGCCATGGCGAGAGCACCCCAGGTGGGCAGAGGATGGGTAGGAGCTGGCTCGCATCAGGCGAGTCTATTGGCTGAGGATGGAGTGGGGAGAGGTAGAGCTCCACCGCTACGATCGGGTTCTATGATAGTTCGGTCTACAGTAGGGGATCCCTTCTCTCAGGGATTACGAGTACTCCTAGACTATTCGGGATAGTACCACACTGAGCGGGGCTCCAGACATGCAACGATTCTAGAGTCAGGACATGGATGATGCCCCCATCCAGCCAGTGGATGGTGATGATGTTAGGGTTACCGATGGATACGATGCTTGGTACATAGGCATCCGCCCTCCTTGGATGATGAGGGCATAGGGTCCGGTGCATGCCATGGTGCGACGGATGGGGAGGCGACGTCAGGCTGCTATTGAGGTAGCATGGGGTCACGATGGGAGAGAGCAGCGATGGTCTCCATAGGAGAGATGCTAGAGGATGGCACGGGCTCCACAGAGACCACAACAGATAGGGAGGAGGGAGGAGGGACTCCCTTCTCAGTAGGGGGAGAGACCACCATCACTCGATAAGGGCAAGGGTGTCGAGGTAGGGGAGAGCAGTGAGATGGTGGCTCTCCAGGTTGAGGTTGCCCGCCTTCGAGCTTAGGTGCAGACACTACAGGATGAGGCTACATGGCTTAGAGCTTGGGGTGGAGGAGCGAGCATGCAGGAGTTGGCACGGTCTATGGCTCAGACTATGTTCTACCAGGGAGCATACTACCAGATGGTTCCAGAGAGCCAGAGGTTATAGCTACCACTCGACATTGCGGGGCCGATTAGGATGGGGTCATCGAGGACATCGTCACGATCGATGTCGAGGACCCACGACATAGGGCAGACTCCGATGGGGCCTCCTCCTCCACCTCAGGGTGGGAGAGGAGATGAGGCTGAGAGCTCGAGGGCTTCTCGAGGCTAGACGCTCACTGCATAGAGATTGTATTTATTATTATATATTTTTTGAGAGGATTGAGTATGCCAGGCTATTGATTGTGGCATACCAGTCTAGTTTTGATATGATGTACATAATTTGTTGATATATATATATGGTATTTTTGATGATATGACTTGTGTATATGTTGTATGATGCTTTAATGTTGAATTTTGCAATTGATTATTGATGATTCATGTAATTATGTCATTTTAGAAATATTATAATTTTATGTCATGTTGTAAAATTTAAATGAAATAATCTGATGTAAACAATTGGTTGTTTTGGTGTGATTTGATGAAAAATAAAAGGGACTTCTAACAATAATTTCAAAGGACATTGTCGCTGTTATAGACCATTTCATGGAGTCATCGCTCACTCGGTCGTCAAGCTAATCCCAGTATAGAAATATTGCTAAAAGTAAAAGAATGCTTAAGAGACTGTCTTAAGACTTTGTGTTGTGATGGTGATGATTTGTTTTCAGATTTTCATAAAAATATTATGTATGACATATTTAAAGAAAATATGATTTTTGCTAGGCATAAATTCCTAAGTGTGATAAAATTTTTTGAATAATTCCTTAGAAATTATACCATGGTTGCAAAATTGAATGTTGACATAATGACATGAAATAGAATAAGTGTTCGTTCGTTTTAAAGCACAATTGTGTAACATAATGATGTAAGTCATATGTTTTTATGATTTAAAATGAATGGGAAATAAAATGAGAATAATGGTTTGCGCTAGGCATAGAATTATAGGTATAGACTTATACCATCATCATGAAATCCAAAGAAGAAATTGATATTTTAGTTTTATTGCATGATTGATTTTTGATTTTTGATAAACAGAAAATAATAATATACAAACTTGACTTTATTTGCTAGATTTTGTAATAGGTTGTTTAAAATAATTTTGGATTTTTGAAAACAATGTATGTAATTGTGTTTATACTAAACAGATGTTCTGAAATAAGAATAAAATTTATTCCAAAAGAGTTGCAAAAATATTTTAAATTATCTCAAAGACAAATGTAGATTTGTAAGGAACCCTCATGTGCATATGTGAGTTCATTGCCGATCTTGATTTATCATAATGATAGAGAATCTCTCAAATACAAATGTGTGTGCAATTGTATTGTTCATTCACCAATTTTGAGCAAGATAATTTGATACAAGTAATTTGAATTAACCAAATGAATGTTCGTTGACCATGATTTATATGCATGTAACCGTACCAGACTACTATGTAAGTTAGGTTATCAAGAGCTAGCTAATCCATAAGCCGACATAGGTCTGTACAAAATAAGGTCGCTAATGTGACAGACATATCACCACGCTAGGGATTACCCAAGGCCAAGCGGGTTGGGCACAAACCACCTGTTATGGGGCTTACCTCACAGTTTTCGAATAATTGAGAATTCCAGGGATTCAAGCTCATTCACCCTTCTTTTCTTTTCAAGGGGTAGGGAAAGGGATTTATTGCATTTTGCTTTTGCCTTTTCTTTTTCTCTTCTTTTCTTCTCTCTCTTTTTTTTTTTTGTATTTTTCTTGGAACTTGAGATAATGCTGAAATATTGTTGCGATGGTACAAAATGATATTTTTCTTTTTCTCATTTTCTTTGACTTTTCTTTTTCTTCCTATGCTAGGGATACTTGCTCGGATTATCTGTAGAGCAAGGGATTTTTATTCTGGGTAGGGGTGAGCTTGTCCTTTTGTCAATTCTCAAAGATTCTAGACCATGTGCATGATAGGATAGCAGGGGAAACTTTTCGCTCAAGAAACCACTTTTACTATGTAGCATCATATTGAATTTGCAATGAAATCATTTTAATGTGAAAAGATATATTTGGTTCAAGTAAATAACAAGATCAGTTCTCTATGCTCAAAACTTTATTTAATTCAACTGTGGACTTTGATATAAGAGAGATTAATAATCATACAAAATAAAATCAAGATATTTATTCATGTGAATGTGAAAGTGCGGGATTCCAAATAAATGCTAATTTATCCAAAATAATTGAAAATATAACTGCAATACTTCAAGAATTGACAGGTATGAAAATAAAATATGTTTTTGAAGATTTTGATGATTTTGATGTTTTTATATTTTGATTTTGATTGATGAATTGCAAGAAGGAATACTATTACTGTTTTTTTTTTTTTGAAATTTTACTAAAATGAAACAATATGCAAAATACACAATATATATAAATGATGAAAAGGACCAAATGTTATGCATAATAATGCTTAAGATGCATAATGTTCATAGGTTCTTTAAGATCTTTACCATCTAAGGTAGCTAATCGATATGCTCCCGATCCAAATTTAGCAGTGATGACATATGGTCCGAGCCAGTTGGGCTCAAATTTACCTTTAAGGTCTTTAGTTGCATTAGTATTTTTTTGATTTTCTTTTAAGACAAGGTCGCCGATCTCAAAGGATCGAGGATGAACTTTCTTGAGGTATGCTCTCTTAAGCTTGTTTTGGTAGGCACGAAGATGCTCCAAAGCATTGATGCGCTTCTCATCTAGGAGTTCCAGCTGACTAAGTCTGCCAGCATGATATTCATCTCCTACTTCAGTATCTTGAAGTAGCAGAGCCAAAGAAGGAACTTCTAATTCAAAGGGAAAAACTGCTTCAGCACCATAGACCAAAACAAAGGGGGAAGTGCCTGTGGGAGTACGAACGCTAGTTCGATAAGCCCACAAAGCAGGATATAATTGGATGTGCCAATCTCGGCCAGATTTATTGACCAATATTTTGAGGATTTTAATTAATGTTTTATTAGATGCTTCTGCTTGGCCATTACCCTGAGGATAATAGGGAGTGGACCAACGATGTTGAATTTTATACTTTTGACATAATTTCTTAACATCTTTATTTTTAAAACAAGTTCCATTATCTGAGATGAGATTTGTAGGGATTTCGAACCTACAAATAATTTGATTAAAAATAAACTTGGAAACTTGGGTTCCAGTGCAAGAAGCTAATGGCATAGCTTCAACCCACTTCGTGAAATACTCAGTGGCGGTTATGATAAATTTGTGTCCATCAGATGACACATAGGGTTGATTTTTCCAATGATGTCTAAGCCCCATTTTGAAAAGGGCCAAGGAGATGAAATAGCTCTGCAGTTCTTGTGCAGGCGCATGGACAAGGTCAGCGTGTTTCTGGCACTTGTCGCAATGTCGCACATAATCATGTGCATCATTCTCCATGGTAGGCCAAAAATATCCTATCCTAAGGAGCTTCTTAGCAATGGTGCTACCACTAAAATGCCCCCCACAAGATCCATTGTGGGCTTCACTCAAAGCTGATCTAGATTCTGCTAGATTCAAACATCTCAATAAGATGCCTTCAAAAGATCTCCTATACAAGGTATTACCAATAATCACAAAGTGACTTGCTCGTCTACGTAATAACCTACGCTGGTTGCTATTACAACCTTCAGGAAAGGTCCCATTTTGAAGAAAATTAAATATATCAGTGTACCATGGTTCTGGAGTAGTTTCATTGATTAGAAACACATCCAAAGGTTCTAAGCATGATTTTCTTGAAGTGGGTTCCTGGAGTCGATGAATAATGATGGTAGCATATTCGTCATCTAACTCCAAGGGCAAAAGAGATGCAGCTACAGCCATAGCGTCAACCGCACGATTGCTAGTTCGAGGAATAGCTTCCAAGGTAACTTGATCAAATAAAGATAATAATTGTAAGACATATGCTTTATATGGGCGTAATTTATCATCTCTGGTCTGATAAACATCATTGATTTGATTTATGACAAGTTGAGAATCATCGAAAACCAATAAATTTTTAATTTTCAATACCAAGGCAGCTCGTAATCCAAGGATAAGAGCTTCATATTCAGCAGTGTTATTGGTGCAAGCAAATGTTAGTTTAAAGGACAGAGGTATAAGATGTTTCTATGGAGATATTAAAATAATACCTGCACCAGCCCCACTCATACATCGGGCTCCGTCAAAGTATAGGGACCATTGCTCTGGATGGTCTGCCTCTAGTTTAAGGCATTCATCAGGAAACTCAATGATGAGGGGATGGGTAGACTCTAAGGGTGCAACGACTAATTGATCTGCTATGATTTGACCTTTAACAGACTTTTGTCCTATAAACATGAGTTCAAACTTGCTTAGCGCAAGAACCCACTTGGTTGTGCGACCAGATAAGTACGATCGACTCATGAGATACCGCAAAGGGTCGAATTTAGCAATAACATACGTTTTCTGATTGAGCATATAATGGCATAGTTTTTGTGTAGAAAATATGACTGCTAGACATAGTTTCTCTAATGTTGTGTAGCGAGTTTCATAACTGATTAAGGTTCTGCTAATGTAATAATTAGCACGTTCTTTCTTCTCATCGTCAAGTTGAGCTAACATAGCTCCTAAGGCAAAATCTGAAGCAAAAATGTACAAGATAAATGGATGATCAGATCTAGGTGGTGAAAGCATCGGTGGTTTAAGGAGATATTGTTTAAGGAGTTCAAATGCTTCCGACATTCGTCATCCCAATGAAAAGAGACATCTTTCTTAAGAAGCTTAAGAAAAGGTCCGGTTTTGTCTCGCCAACTTATCAATAAAGCGGCGAATAGCTTGAAGCTTACCTTGTAGACTTCGTAATTCTGATATATTTGTGGGTGCGGGCATATCAGTGATAGCCATGATCTTGAGAGGGTCAATTTCAATGCCACGTAAAGAAACTATAACCCCTAATAATTTATCGGACTTAACTCGAATATACATTTAGTTGGATTCAATCGGATAAGATACTCCCTTAACCGATCAAATACTTTTCTCAAGTCATCTAAATGATCATCTTCTTTGATGGAACGAGCTATAATATCATCTACATAATCATGTAGAATATTATGCATCATATCATGAAAGATATAAGTCATAGCGCGTTGATAAGTTGCACTTGCATTCTTTAAACCGAATGGCATCACTTTCCAACAAAAGGTCCCCCAAGGGGTAATAAAGGTTGTTTTAGCCTGATCTTCAGGAGCTATCCTGATCCGATTATAACCAAAAAATCCATCCATTAGGGATATCATTCCACTCCCAGAGAGTAAAGTCAATGATCCGATCCATGTTGGGAAGAGGAAAATCATCTTTAGGGCATGCAACATTAATATCTCTCGAAGTCTGTGCAAACCCTAACTTTAGTGGCTTCTTTCTTAGTTACTTGGAACTACATTCGAGATCCATTCAGCATAATCAATGGCTTGTATAAAAATAACATTTAAGAGTTTTTCTAATTCTCCTTTGACTAGTAAGGCCACTTTGGGATGCATTTTTCTAAGTTTTTGTTTAACAGGTTTAGCATCCGGATGGACTACTAGGTGATGCATAACTACAGAAGGGTCTAATCTTGGCATATCTTCATATGTCCAAGCAAAGACGTCTTCATATTGTTTAAGGAATGCAATGTATTTATCTTGTTTTTCTTGACTCAATTCTGATCCAATGTTGATTATGTGAGGGTTATCTTTGGTTCCAATGTTAATTTTTATGATGTTTTCTACTTCCATGTGTAGATCTCTCTCAAAATTAGGTGGGGCGGGTGAAACACCTAATTCTTGTAATTCTTCCAAGGTTAGCTTGGATAATTCATCTTGAGGAGTCGTGGCCTCAAGCTGGGCTATACTAGGTATAGAGCCATCGAAATAAAATCCGTTATGTAACAATTCCTCAATGGAGACATCATGAAAGATATCCCCCTCCAACTCATCATCGGATTCGGAAATCATCTCAGGGTAAGCTATGGATAACATATTACATGTAAGAGGCTTATTCATTAAATGCAAGACATCCCGTTTATCCAGATAATCTTGGTAACATATGAGGTGGTCATCATCCTCGAATGGGAAGGGCTGACCTTTACTAGGAAATAGGCCCACACCACATCGGGCAAGCCACGGTTCTACCTCAAAAGGTTCTTTCATACCATTCTGGAAAGGTCCCAAACCTTTCCCTTTATATCCCAATTTAAGCATTATAGGCTTAGCTTTAATATACTCATTAGCAAAATAGCATCTAGCATATCCATCACAATGTGTCTTGATGTTTCTAGGTATTCTTCCCTAGTCATATCCCTTATAAATAAAAGCACAACTCCCGACTTGGTAAATACTTCCCATAGGCTGTGGGAGGCCCAAGGTACGAGGAGAGGGTGGGAGTTTATTTAAAATAAGGGAATCTTGCATGGCAGTGTTTTTTTTTTTCTGATATAAGAATTTTAGATAAATCGGGTAAGAGCTCATCAGTAAGAGCATAAGAGGTAGAAGGAACATTTCCTACATCGTCGGATGTGGAAAGTATGCCTGTAGTGGATGTAGATGTTATAGAGATATCGATGGATGAGTCTATAGGTATGGAAGTTATAGGAGTAAAACAAGAAGCATTGGTTGTAGTTTTAGGATCTTTTCGAGGTCCTAATGTGGTTTGTTCGGAAGATGGTTGAGCTATATGTAGAGGTGTAGTTGATGGGGAAAAAGTAGATGATGTTATGGGTGTGTGTTTCACACGTTTAAATGGTTGATGAGAATTAGGATGTGTGGATGACAGAGTAGGGCAAAATTGAACTCCAACAAGTTTTGCCAAAGCACACATATCAAAGGGTCTAGGATCACCATGAATGGTAACCAACTGATTTTTAAATTCGAATTTAACACACTGATGTAAAGTGGAGGGAACAGCTCGCATCGCGTTGATCCAAGGGTGACCCAAAAGTATATTGTACGATGCAGGGCAATGTACAATAAACACGGTCGTGTCTAAGGTTCTCGGACCAACTTGCAAGGGGATAGTAATAACTCCACATGTTTCTTGTGTTTCGTCATTGAAGGCTTTTATGATCATATCAGTTCTTTTCATTTCATCACTTCTAAACCCAAATATTTGGTAGAAGTCAAAAGTGCAAATGTTTAAAGATGAACCATTATCAATCAAGACTCGTTTAACTGCTACATCCCCAATTAGGGCAGTAATATATAAGGGGTTATCCTTATGTAAACTATGTTGTGGTATATCTCTATCCCGAAAGTCAATACAATCGACTTCTCGAGTTATGATAGTATTGGACATGGCTTCAAGTTGAATATTTTGTGGTACCATCATTTGGCTTAATGTGAGCATTAATTCATCCCTATGGGTAGGAGAAGATCTTAAAAGGTCCAAAAGGGAAATTCTAGCTGTAGTATTTGATAATTGTTCATTAATATTATAAGGAGGCTTAGGTTGAACATTAGGCGCATGATTCCCTTTATTGGGATTTTTCAAAACAAATGGAGCTGATCCATCATTTTGAGTTTGATCCTGTTGAGAGTTTTGAGCCTGTTGTCTAGTAACGGCTTCGATGGTACCTACAATATTATTTTGTGGATGATGAATGGGCCTTGGTCTAGCATTTATGGCTTGTTCATTAGAAAGTAATTGGTGAGAAGATGGTCTAGTAGTGACTCTTCTAGGAAATGGTTCTTCTGGAACCATAGAACTTGTGATAGGTTGAATAGGATCTGATTCATCTTCAGAACTATTCGATTGATTTGAGGTGATTTCCATGTCACTTTCAGTCTCATATTCGGTATCACTAAGATCAGGGGTCCGAATATTATATAGAGGTCTGGTCGTAACTATGGATAAAGTTGTGTCAAATATTTCCAGATCATGAATAGGTAATTGTCCACTAATAGTTCCTACATATCGGGTAGGAGGGGGAACATTATGATGCTCAATTTGATTAGCCACCTCTTTACCATGCTTTGGTAAAGGATGTTGAAATATGTCCAATGATTGATTGGCATTCTCGATTCTGATTTTGGGGGATGTTCTTTTGAGCATTATTAGGAGGATTTTGTTTAGGTTGAAAGGCTTGCACCTCCATCTCATTGTTATCAATCAGGTCTTGTATTTTATGTTTTAATCTTTTACAAGAGTTGGTAGTGTGTCCAGGTCCTCTATGGAAATCACAATGTAAATCAGCTCTGTATCCGGGTATAGTTGGATCAGGTTCCCGGATATTTGGTAATTGGATCAAACCTCGTGCTAGTAATTGTGGGAGAATGGTTGATAAAGGTTGATTTAACCTAGTAAATTCTTGAGGTGGTTTATCAAGAGGTTTCAATATGAACTTCTCTGTTGTTTTCATAGTATTAACATTGGCAATGTTTTTGCTATCAGTGACTCCATCACCCACAACTTGTTTATTTTTATATTGATTTCTGGATGTTTTCTCATCATCTTTCTTTTTGAGCTGACCTCTCCTAATAAGAGCATCTTCCACTCTTCGAGCTAAGTCTATAGCTTGATCGAAGGTGGTCAAGGTAGTAGTTGATAATTCATAGGATAGTTGTTCTTGTAAATTATTGATAAAGATATCCAACATTTCTCGATAAGGTAACACAAAGTGTAATTTTCCTATCAACTGCCTCCATCGAGCTAAGAAGTCAACAAAACACTCATCTTTGTCTTGTTTTAGGTTGTACAAATCTTTAATGGTTACATGCCTTTCGATATAGGCACTAAATTGATGCACAAAAGACTCGACGGTTTCTTCGAAATTCCTCAAAGAATGAGTGGGTAGTTGATAATACCACTCCAATGCCATCCCTCCTAAACTTTTTGGGAACATCTTTAGTAATAACAAGTCATCATGTGATATATCATGACATGCTATCCTAAACATACGAAGATGCTCTATGGGATCTTCAGTTCCTTTGTATATAGGTAGGACAGGCATAGGAAAGTGTTTGGGATATGGTTGTGCTACAACTATAGGATCTAGAGGCTGACTACACATCTCTCGATAATTGTACGAGGGACGGTAGGGATCTATCTGGTCCATGCGGGAGACTAACTATTTCACCATGGCTTCCAGATTACCAGTTTGTCCACCATATTGGTTCGGTGGTACATGAGCATGGGATTTGTGAGCGTATGCTGGCGTGACATAAGGATTAGATGCTATATTGCTATTATGCAAATGGTTGGTAGGAAGAGTATTATGAAGAAGATTTGTTGTAGCATTATGTTGTATCCCAGATTGTTGGAAATTGGTATTTGGTTTTGTTTTAGGCTTTTGTTGATTTGAGGTATATTGATCAATAGCTTGGCGAAATAGAGCAGTGAATGAAGGTTTCTTTTGTGTGGGAATAACCCTAGGCTTGATAACAGGCACTCTAGGTGGTTGGGTAACCTGTTGTTGTTGCGTGTTCTAGATTATAGCGGCCATATCCAAATTGGATGGTCCAACTTGATCACTTTCTTGATCAACGAAGGACAAGGGATTAGTGCGTGTGTGATATATGTCTTCTAGGGTTGCTTGAGTATCACTAATTTGATCTTTGTCCATATGGACTGCTCTATTAAGAGTGCCAATATTAGTATTGAGGAACTTCCAGAAATGTTCCATGTTCTCAAAAGTAACAGCTCCTTCCGGAGATATTTTAGGGGATGAGGATCCTTCCTCTCTATCATTTTCTTTTTGTTCATTTCCTACAACAAATTCTTCTTCTTGTTGGTCAAAGGTTCCTTCTTCCTGAATTGGGTCTTCAGGAAGGACATCTGGGTTATTTCCTGGTTTTCTTAACCAATCTTCTTCTACTTCGATCTGTTTTCCATTCCTGAGTCTAGTCATTATGTTTAAATTTAGATTTTAGCAAATATATATTAATATATTTGCAACAAATTTGGGAGGTATATATTTTAATTATATACCTACTATGATGCTTAAAAGAAAATGTTTTGATTTTTGTTATGATTTTGTTTTGTTTTTTTTTATTTTTATTTTTTTGTTTTTATGATTATAAAGACAACAAACAACACACTAAATGCAAGAAATAACAATAATAAAAGAATAGCTTAGTTTTCTATAAATAGTTTATAGATGTCATTGATAGGATCAAGTTCATCAGGAGTCATGAAATGCTCCTCTTCAAATTGGAAATGGTTTTTCAAGAACTTGATAAAGTGTGCTATAGTGATATTATCTGTTTCGACTCGACTTGTAAAAATAGATTTCATGGCAATACTCTCGATATAACACAGCTCTAGGAACTCTATTCCATCTCTGTCTATCCGTAAGAACGACCTCTTGGTCCTCTATACGAGATAGAAATTTATGTACTACAGCTGCATTGTCGAGGTATTCCTCAAAGGTGTACAATTCAGAAGACACAAGGGCTCTTTTATCTGCTAACCACCTATGGCAAGCTCTCTGAAGCTCATGATACAAGGTCACTTGATCGGGATCCAAGATTCTATCTAGGACAAACCTCTTGATTTGCCTAAGTTCGGTTGATCTAGATGAAATGAGATTCAATCTCCTATTAAGCTCGTCCCATAAAGGTGGGACTCTATATGTTTGAGATACTCTAAGCAAAGAATTAATCTCTATAGCTGCTAATTGATTCTCAACATTAATGGTGACAACTCGTCTTTTATTATAATCTACCATCTAAATATGATATGCAATCATTGATTCTAAATGCATTTATGTTTTGATTTTTTTTTTGGATTGTTTTCAAAAGGTTTTTAGTTTTTCACGTCGGGTTCACCAAAATGTATCGCTCCAAATTTTTCGCATCCTTACCTTCAAGCTATAGGATCCACGCCCGAAAGGGGGATGCGAGAAGGATGGGACAATACCTCGGACTGAGAGGCCCTTTGAAGGTCCCGCCTCTCGGGGGAGGGGTATAAGGGTGAATTTTCGACGGATGGTGGGTTCACCAAGAAACTTTTGAGTGGTAGTTTCCACACCTAGGTTGATAGTGGGTTTGATGTGTTCATTTTGTACTTCAATCATTCAATTCCTAGGTTTGGCCAAGATGAATCTAAACTATTCTATATGCCAATGCTGATTTTTATGGATACAAAAAATATGCATAAATGCTAAACACAGAGAATGTGTAGAATGGGACAGAACATACCTGATTCTGGATGTCTGATGAAGATTCTGAGTTTTGTAGCAGTCTAGATCACCTCAACTCGTACGTAATCGTCTGAGATCGGACGAGATCATCGTCAATCTGACGAATTCGTCAGATGAATTCGTCAAAAACCTGCAATCACAGGAATAGATACAAAATACCCAAGATACAACTGCAAAAGCAAAGGGGAATGATAGAAATAATAGCAAACATGCCTAAATAATAGATTCAAATAACAAATAAGAGAAATGCAGTAGATTTAATGATTGATTTTAACTTTATCATGCGGTTATGCTAAATGAGGTGAACTCCAAGATGCATAAATATAATAACTAAGATAATGTATAGAGAAATGCAAAAAACAATAAAGAGATGCAAACTCTGGACTCTGATTGCCCCCAATCTGGACTACAGTCGGGATCACCTCCAATCGTACGAGATCATCTACGCTCCTCGACAGGATCGTCCGAAATCGCCTGGAATCGCTTGCGACGATCCGAGCTAGCTTCGACTAAAAAATAGTAAAGTTCCTGCAAGAAAACATGAAATGCAGAATGCAAATGATGGTGTGAGGATGCTCTGAGGTGCGTGGAAGTTCAGGGGGTTTAAGCAGAGTTTCAGGTAGAGAGTCAAGGGGATAAACTGAGAAAATCTTAGTTTATATAGGATTAGGGAGAGGTTAGGAGGTTGGGGATCATCCCAATCTGGGAGATCTCCAATGGGGGAATCTCCAACTGCGTAGACGCACTTCTGCCCAAGTTGGAGAGGTTGTTGAAACAGAAGCTAATTATGAAAATTTGGTTTTGGGATGAAATCGTCTGGACGTTCTGTTCCAGATGAATTCGTCAGATCTGGGATGATTTCATCTAATCTGCGATGATATCGTCCAACGGTCAAAACAAATCCTAAAAATGGCACGAAAAACAAGGGGAGCGGGTAACAAGCGGTTAACGGGCAGTTTGAGGTTAAAATTTGGATTTTTATCTTTTTACTAAGGTTTAACTGTGCCAATTTTAGGGTGCTACAACAGTCTGTGACATGCTTCCACCTTAGATTAAACACAAGCCCTTGTGTTTCCAAGGTTAAAAAGTACAAAAAAACATATATTCAACAATATATATCTCAAAGCAATGTAAAGTAACAATCAAACATTATAATTCAAGCAAAAATCACATGCATCAATGTAATATCAAGTTCACACCATCATTTTCCTTTCATGGACGGTCTTTGATAGCTCATGTTAACACCATCCTATTCAAGAGACTATAATAATCATGGTCCAATGGTGTAAAATCGAGCATAAAATGCACCTATATGAGGTTAATTATCCATGTTAGCCATGAGCTATATTCATCATCATTTTCATTTTTCTAATATCCCATTCCTAGTGGTTGATCAACTTATTCCAACCACAAGAGTACCTCGACCTATGATGCAACAAAATATCAGTAGTACCATATTCTCAAAAGAATAAAATATCTATACTCTATGACTTAGTATTGAACCATCCATCAATACATAAATATTATGATAGAGTCAAAACATCAAAAAATTTATCAATTCATAAATGCTATCATAAAGTCAAAGCATCAATCAATGCATAATTTTCATCATAAAGCATCAAAACATCTATAAAGTTAAAGCATCAAAATTTCTATCAATGTGAAATCAAACAGTAGTAAAATCTTGTAGTAGTTACTAAATTACAAATTTTTCTAAAACAAATAATGGAAATGTCTTTTCATGCCCTCCACTTTCTCCCAAGTGGTATGTATTTCCAAATATAGGTCCCATAGGACCTTGCATTGCTCTATATTTCACTTCCTCATCACCTTGAATAAAATTTCTAGGATCTTGATTGGTCTCACCTCAATGACCATGGGGTCTGCCATCTATAGTTTGGAAACATCCAATACATGGTTAGGATCAACAACATATTTCTTAAGTAGGGATGCATGGATAAAATATTAGATCTTTGCCAAATTAAGTGGCAAGTCAAGTCGGTAAGCAACAACATTAATCCTTTATAGGATGGTGAAAGTTCTAACATATATAGGATCAACTTAGTTGAATTTATGGCACTTTTCATAGGTTTCACCCTCAAGAACACTTTGTACCCTACATAGAATTCCCGAGGTTTTCTATTTAAGTCAGCATAGCTTTCTTGGTGATCCAAGGCTTCCTTAATCCTTTGTTGTATTACCTTAAGATATTCCTCCATTTCTTTAACTATCTCTAGACCAGTGACAACCCGATACTCTAGACTATCCTATGATAATGATGTCCTACACCTTCTACCATACAATACCTCAAAAGGAGTCATATTCAAGGAATTATGATACACATTATTATATGTAAATGCATAACATATCTTCCAAGACTTGGTTCACCCTTTCTATTTGTCCATCCATATTAGGATGATAAGCAGAACTTATATTTAGAGTTGTGCAAATTATACAATGGAGAGCACACCAAAAATCTGATGTGAACCTAACAAACCTATCAAAAATTATCACTTCAGGAAATCCATGTGACCTAAAAATTTCTTTGGTAAATCTATTGGCTACTACTATAGCATAATCTTTGGTACTTCTTAGTATGAAGTGTGCCACCTTGGTCAACCTGTCAACCACAACAAGTATTGAATCATGTTGGTGTAGACACCTAAAATTCATCATGTCGAGGAGACTACTCATATGGGATATGCTAGAAGACCATATGGAAGACCTTTGGACAAATCCAACGTATAGCAATGGTTTTCACCACTTATTTTGGGCACCTTTACCTAGTCAGTGCTAGTCATTGCTAATACCTATGGTTAGCAGTTCTCATCATGCCTGTCACCTATGGTCAAAACTCAAAGTCAGTTGGCCTTCATATGACCCCAAATTTTGTTGTTATGGCCAATTGGCTATGAATTGGAGTGGTTTGAGAGAGGAAGGACACAGAACCTTCCATCCAACAAACTCAACTACCCAATTCTTATCTTAGCTTCCTCATGAAGCTACCCCTAGACCTGGGCAAATGCTATAAAATCCCCCTTTGAATTGGGGAAAATATATAGAGAATATTTCAATTGAATGCAATGAAGCCCTATCAAATTGCATACCCATTCACATGCATTGAGAGGGATGCTTTCACTGCCCAATTTTAGGTCATATTGCCATGGAGAACCTATGAGGTTAGGAGAACCAAGAAATTCCAATATGTGCAATTTGTGCACTCATTGAGCAATTCAACCACCAAATCCATCAGAGGACATAAGGGCGACCCTTGAACATCAATTTTCCCAAGGAGAATCAGAGAATTGGCCCTGATTTGGAGAGCAAACTTATTTTAAGCTCAGTCATGGCTGTTAGCTACGGTAAACAGTGCTCACCGCTTGAAGAACTCGTGGTTAGAGGGTAATATCTGATCTCCCTATTCTCTCTTTTGTAGTATGTTTAGTTAAGTTAGATTAATCAGATTATAGGTTTAACTCAGCATTTTAGAGACTTTTGACCAATATATTATGAGTTAATTGCAATTTCATTTCACTATTGTAGTGTAAGTATAATGAATCTTTTTCATGCTTTCATGTCTTCAATTGATTAACTAAAAGATTAAATAGATGCATCTGAGTTTATTTTATGTTCCTAATGGTATATTATCATGATTTAAGTCTATTTACATGCATTTAATTCATTTCTTGATTTCTTGTTATTATGCCATTCATTATGCAAGAATCCTCTAAAAGCCTCATCAAGAGAGGCCTCCTTTGTTTCTAATGTTTCTTGTTTTTTATTGCATGTAGGACTAACAGGGTTTTGGGATGCAAGGCAACAAATGCCTCTAATTGTGGAGAAGAGGGTCATCGACACCCTAGAGCAGTTTGTGTCACCCTGAAAGGCATTTTGATTGTGTCTACCATTGAGAGGGATATGAAACTCTATCGTAATTGATGTATCAAATGGGTATCCCTAAGAGGGACAAATATGTAACTTGGCTTCATTGAAATTAATAAAGGGGTTCCATGTTTCTATTCATTTCTCATTGTCAACTTATGCATTCTTATTTATGCTTATTTTATCAATTGCAATAGAAAAATTAGATAGCAAGAGAGTCTTTTTGGTTATTACATAAGGTGATCATGGTGGAATACCGCATTTCTATCCATGATTTATTGACTTTGGTCTGTATTTTTATGGTAGGTACTTACCGCGACTAACATCCATGATCAAAAATTTGGCCCACGATTGACAGGCATAGGCAACAGTCGCAGTCATGCATAAGAGCTACGGTCAGCAACATAACAACCATAGAGTAGGAGTAAAAATCTAAATCATATGAGGACCTGAGGTAGGCCCTTTTGGAATCCTCTGTTTCTATTTTTTGTCTCTATATTTTTCTAGAACATCAAAAATAGAACCTATATAGGATAAGGATAAAAAGAACAATAAAATGAATTAGGTCCTTAGGGTTTTTATTTGGTGCTTCTACTAGTCACTACTAGGAATAGCGGGCCTCTGAGTGCAGCCCACCCTAATATCCAGTGGTCTAGGCCATCTGAATGTTAGATTTTACTTGCATGAGATCCAATCAGTGGCTAATTAATCATACTAGTTGCATTCTATGAACATCACCTAGTGTAGTGTGCATATATCTCTGAATATCAAATATTATTTATTGCATTTCATGTAGGAAATGATCATGTTAATATTGTATTATGCATATTTTCTTTTGTGCAAATTAAAAAAAAACCCACATACACCATGTTTCATAGTAAACACTAGTGAGTTGGAAGTCACATCCAACCACTAGTAGGGTTTAAACGATGGTGGAGGTGATTTCCATCCGTTGGTCAACTCCCTCGTACCTTATGTTCTAGACCAATATCATATCCAAGAACCATCTGTAGACAAAAAAATTTGTATGTACTTCTCTTCGGAGGGTATAACATTGATTGGGTGAGATTAGGTGAGAATATGATAGGACCTGTGCTCCCTGCCTGAGTGTGGATCTCATCACCACATTTTAGGGGGATTATGTGACATGGAGTTCATCACCAAGTTGTCGAGCTATGAGTATACAAGTGAAAGCCCTTAAAAATTTGAGAAAATCATCAACATATTGCAAAACACAATGAGAGTTTCATACTGATACAACAAATTAAGTAAAACACATCAAATAGTCTAGGGCTCACTTTAAAATTATAAATGAGATAATAATCATTATATTCTTTGTACTAATAAAATTTAAATCTAGACATAGGATACACATCATTGTGTTTACATAGAGTGGCTGATCCAGCCATAGAATTGAGATCAAAGCCCAAGCTCCACCGAATGCACAGCATAATGTAGAATTTCCTTAATCACAAAATCCTCCTGAACGATGTTCAATGAGCATTAGAGGGGATAATTCTACACGAGGTGATTCCATTGCAAACACATCAATTAGAGGAAGTGTTAAACATTCCTCTATGCATAGATCAGAGCTTAGGGCTTCCCAAAATGGGGGTTTCCAATGTGGTGGCATTTATCATGATCGTATTCCATGTTCTTCCATGGGTTTTGCTAAGGAGTATGTCATTGAGGAATCCAGATTGGTACCCCTTCGACATGTAGCTAAGGGAGGCTTAGAATCTAAACCATTCAAGTATAGATAGGATAAAGATCCACCCATTCAAGGGTAAGTAGATGGTGGTACTTTTGAGTGTAGATCCAACTAGACTCCCTACAGAGGTAAACCCTACAAGATCACCATTGATATATCTGAGGTAGGAGCTAATGGCATGCCACCTCATGGGCCTTGGTGTAGCAAGAAACTAGATGGTTTAGATAGAGTCCTAGGAAAGTTAAGCTATAAGCCTACTCCTACACCTTCTCATCCTATGAGTGTGCGTAGCGGTAGCACAATTAGGACTATTCAAGAACCTAGAGAATGCTCTAAGTGTTCTCGTGATATGTAGGCTCCTACATCCCATGCAGGCACCGAATACATGAGACATCCTGATGCAAATGCCATATTTACAGATAAAGGCAAGAGCATGGTAGATAAGTTTGTTGGAGGTCACACCCATAAATTCGCTCGAATAAAGCACACACACCAGAGGCCTCGAATGACCGACAACATAGATAAATCCCATAGACTAGTGTCAGAACAAAAATGACAGATCCTCCAAGATCAATTGGAGGATGTTCATGTAGAGCGAGACCACCTTGAAAATGAGAATGCTCAAGGGCAGAGGCTCATAAGGCAACACTTATATGAATAGTGCATGAGCGAACAATGCATCCTAGATCAAAAAGAGCATGTATAGAGAGAGGATCTATTGGCTAGAGCCACTTTACCTCCTCATAGTTAGATCAAGGAACACATCGATATACGAGCAGCTTCACAACCTGAGTTATACCCTGAGCACATAGACACACATACTCATCATGCATCAGAACATAGAGAGCAACATCCATTGTTCACACAGTGTGAGCATAGACAGTATGAGGAAGAAGTGGGAGAGAAATTGGAACAATATTATCCTAAGTCTCCCAAGTTGAGGGGTATGATGAGCCTAGTCCTCCACCTCGATAGAGGAAGAATTTGCCTCTGAAGTCGCCTCCAAGGTAATCTAAAGAAGAGGAGATTCTCTCTTCGTAGGCCTTTAAGGCCTTAGAAGAGAAGGTTTGAGCCATAGAAAAGTAAGGGATAACTTATCAAAAGCCTACCTTGAACAATATCCATAATGAACCTCTATGCACATCAGTGCCTATTCTAGCTTACCCCAAGCATTTCAAGATGCCTAGGCTGGAAAAGTTCAAAGGAGAGGAAGATGCATAGGAGAATGTGACTAGTTTTCTAGATATGTTATTTCATATTGAAAGCAATGATGCCTTGCTTTTGTGCACCTTCATCATGACCCTCTCAGGCCCAACTAGGGAGTGGTTTAACCAACTTAAGAGGTACGAAATTGCTAGTTTCTAGTGACTATCAGATGCATTTCTTGAATGCTTCTCTTTTGGCATCAAGAAAAAGATGAATATTTCTGACCTGGATACTTTATTGCAACACGACGATGAGCTAGTGATGGATTATGGAAAATTATGGAGAAAAATTATGTGAAGTTGCCATTTCCCATCCCTGATTTTGATTTTACTAGAATGTTTACGAAAAGCTATGCAAAGCACATTTCATTATTACTACAGTTGTAGCAGTACCAAAACTTCAAATATGCTTTGGTGCAAGCCAAAGTAATTGAGGATATCAAGTTACAGGAGGGTAACTTGAAGCTCTGTAATAAGAAGGAATGGAACAAGAAGGGCATCAAGAAACAATAGTCCAAGCTAGCTCATGTCAATCAGGTGGTGCTAAACCTTCAAAAATGGGATAAGGGGCAACAACAACCAAACTATAAAGCCCAACATCTGCCTGCACAGTATGAAAAGTGTAAAAATTAAAAGGATAAAAATAAAGAGCAGTGACCACCTTGTGTGTTAACTCAGTTATCAAAGTCATTAGCTTTGATTTTTCATCAGTTATGTGAGGCTAAGGCCATAAACTTACCTGAAGTAAAATTAATGGACCCTAATTAGCCTAAGCCTAAAGGCTAAAAATATGATCAATATTGCATATTTCATAGATCAAAAGGCCATGAAATTGAGGTATGTTGGTCCTTTAAACATATTGTGCAAAATATGATCAAGAGAGGTATGCTTCTTGTCGACAACCTGCAAGTGCCTGAAAATCAAAATATAGGGATCTTCAAGAATCCTCTACCCAACCATGAGGCACTAAGGAATAACATTGGGCAGGTCAACCAAGTGCGCATTGAACCACCAACCCATGGTTTTATTGGTAAGGTCAATGTTGTTACAAGGAATGCAAGGTATGAGAGACCAGATCAACCTTTGTTCCCTATTAGAGTCCAATATGTGCCTCCTCCAAGGCAAGCCCATAATATGTTAGGCCCACCAATTAGACCGGTGGTGACCATAATAAGTAGGTTGGTTCAAAACCTACAAACAAATCTAGTGAAGTTGTCGATCTATGAGCTTATTTAGTAGTCTCCTAAGAACAGGGAGACACTTATGGATATTTTAAAGTCCATAGAGGTACAGTCCCAAGATCCTAAAGCATTTACACACTTCATGGGATACGTGCAATAATGCAAGGAGGAAATCATTCAATTTCATGACCATTAAGTCAAGATGGTCTCCACTGTTATAGTAGACCGACCACTACATATTATTGCATGTGTGAATCACATACCATTCAAGCGGGTGTTGATCAATATGGGATCATCAATTAATATTATAACCAAGGTGTTAACTTACCTAAAGTTACCAAAGGTACATATCGTACCTTCTACCTTCATATTGAGAGCTTTCAATGATACCTTATGCTCGACTGTTGGTACCATAGTTTTGCCTATTCAGGTAGGACTAAAGACCATTAATGTGATGTGTCACATCATTGAATGTGCTATGCAATACAACATACTTCTAGGTAGACCTTGGATCAGAATGATGCATTACATCCCTTCCATTTTGCATCAATGTATCAAATATGTGCATGAGCGATAAGTTCACGTGGTGCCTTCAGATGAGGAACCCTTCAAGTGTGTGAACTTAGTAGATTTACTGGGGGATTTTGTGCTTCTCTCAACACACATAGATATTCTAACTACATCATAGATCCAAAATCCAAGAGGTAAAGTCAAAGAAGTGTGTGCAAAGCCTGCAATGTCCATATCACACCTATCAAAACAAACAACAACTGCTTCTACTAGACCGTCTGCATCCAAGGTGCATCAAGATGATGAGAAGCTTAAAAAAAATGGGTGAAAAGGAAATAAAACAAGTGCCCAAACCAATTATCATTGAAACCCCTACTCCCATGGAAGTATAGGAAATTCAATGAGAAGTTGAGGCACCTCAGTCTGCTTTACCTGCATCTTCAGGAGGATCATTTGCACCGTAGGTGACCATCCATATGGTTAATCCTAGATTAGGGGAGTACATTATATATAATGTAACGTTCACACCATTTATTGAGATTGCATAGGATATGGGCCAACCACAATCCCATCACCTTCCCATAAGGACAATGGTACCACTGGGGGTGCCACCTAACAAAATCAACTTCATCTACGGAGGGCTTGATCAGTTAGCTTCTCGCACAACCATGTATGAAGATGATGATGAACCTTTTGTTGTAAATATTCATTATCTTTCCAACCCTGAATACGCCATGTGATAATTTGAACGTCACCACTGGAATGTTTACGACCTTGGACTATTCGAGTAGGGGTGCAGGAGACCTATCGAACCATGATATCAGTTACCTACTGATAGATTCAATGTAGGATTTTACAGTGGAGGATAGGACAAACTCCTCACGATATCTTTAGACCGCATGTACCTCATTCTGGGGGGTGAAGTTGCTTTTAACCCTTATCACCCCAATCCCTCCACGTTTCGAAGGGATAGCCAGCTAGTGACTTATGTCACTATAGAACCGATCAAGGGATACCATGAAAACATCTTGGTGGGAACCAGTCCAGAACACATTCCAAGAGTTGACTTAGACAATCAAATTCGTGGAGCTATCGTCGATACAAGCATGCGTATCCAGAGTCTAGATACAACTATAGACATAGAATTAGAGGTTGCTTTTGAGTATGTGCATGCAGTATCCATCACCAAAAATGATGGACCAGACTACGATTCTAGAACAAACGACACTGAGTTATCCTCAAACAATGAGCAATATGAGGATGAAACTAAGTTGGCCTACCCAAGCCTTCTCAACCTGCATCATTTATTACCCATGGAACAAGTAGATGAGATCAAAGAGTGCTTCATAGTTGATATGACTATGAGGATGAAATAGAGCGGGCCTACCTCGAGCCTCATCTTATTGATATTTTGATTCCATTGGGTAGGGGTGAGAAATTTATTTATGATAGTGACTATGAAGATGATATTGAGAGAGTCTATTTAGGGCCTCTTCACTTACATCATCGTAACGCACCATATATGGTCGAGGACATGTACAGAGAGATCAATATTCATCTTCGCCTTAGAGTAAGATCACCAAATATCAATGTTATTTATTTGTAGACACCTAAAACTTGCCATGCCAAGGGCGACTACTCATATGGACATGCTACAAAACCATATGAATAGACTCCAAGATAGAGCAGTGGTTCTAACCACTCAATTTAGGCATTCTAGCCTAAGCAGTCTAAACCGCAACCTAGACTTGTGGTCTCCAACCTGAACTACGGTTGACACCTGCGGTCTCCGATCTGGACTACAGTTGTGACTTGCTGTTTGAACTGGAGTTTAGTTAGGCCTTCCATCCGAGCCAAATCAGTTGGAACAACCAAGAGATCTAGAAGGATGCAGTTGGAGGATGGAAGATTCCAGAGGCTTCCATACCAATTGACCTAACCAACCTTCTTGATCTTGGCTTATCCATGAAGCCACCTCTAGCCCTAGGGGTATGCTATAAGTACCCCCATTTTTCAATGGGGAAGAAAGGACTAAGGAGAGATAATTTGCATAGTGAAGCACTATCGAATTATCGAGCAAACTAGTTGATCAAGAGAACAGTGAAGCCCTATCAAATTGCATAATGACCTTGTGCATTTGGGAGCTCCTTTGCTATCCATTCAATGATCAATTATCCAAGGATGCCCTAGGTGCCTAGGAGGATCAAGAAACACAAATTAGGATGAATAAAGGCCCTTCATAGCGATTTGACCACCAAATCTATCAGAATATGACAAAGGCGACCCTTGAACATCAATTCAGACAAGGCGGTCAAGCCCACTGTCCTTAATTTTGAGGGAAAACACATTAGAGGTCAAACTGCGGTTGTCAGCCATGGTTTACAGTGCAAACCACCTCTCACAACTACGATTTGCAATAGGTTAGAGATCACCTTACTCAATCTGCTTTTTAATGCATAGGTAAGTCAGATTAGTTAGTTCATAGGTTAAATTGCACTTTTAGAGAAACTATGACCGTAGGAATTAGGAATTTTATGTGTTGTAGTGGCTAGAAGTACATTGAATATTTTTTATGCTTTATTTCTTTCAATTTAGTATTTGTTTAATGCATCATTCTTTTATTCATGTTTTGTATATTGTAGTGTAATTCTTGATACAATTAGAATAGCGTAGAACCTTTATTCATTCTTTCTTGTTTCATTAGTTTCATGGCATTTACATGTATAATCCTTTAAAGGGCCTCATCACGAGAGGCTATCAATCTATATAATCGTGCATTGTTGTTTCTTGTTTGTAGGGAGATAGGTGTAGAAAGGAGCCTATATCATAATCCTTCCACAACGTGGAGAAGGGGGTTAGCTCTACCCCAAGGTAGTTCGTGTCACCCTGAAGGGAATTTTGATCACACCTACCCTTAAGAGGGAAAACAAATACACACTCCTATTGTAATATTGTATCAAGATGATTATCCCTAAGAGGGATGTACTTGTAATTTGATTTTGACTTTGAATATAATAGAATAAAGCATGTTTTTTTTATTCATTTGTTGCAATTTCTTGTTCTTGTATCCATGTTATGATTTTGTCAATTATTACAATAGGAAAAAACTATAGGTGTGAGCCTTTTCGGTGGTCATAGATGGTGATTACGATGGCACCCTATAAATTTAACCTTGAATTCTAACTGTTCTTGGCTTTTTCTATCCACAGGTGCTAATCGTAAATTTTAACCGAGGTTATTTTTTGGCCCACGGTTGTAACCTGCTGTATCCACTGCAGCCCGCAAGTCAGACTTGCGGTTCACAGAGGAAGAATCAGATAAAAAAGCAATCAGTGTCCAACAGAGGAAGAGTTGAGGTAGGTTCTAATCTCACCTTCTATATTCAAAATTTTTCTCTATATTTTTCCAGAGATCATCGAATCACTACAAATTAGGAACAAAAGATAAGGGATCAACGAATAAGTCTTAATTTGCATTTGATTTCCATTCAGTAGGAAGGCATTATTGGGAATAGCGAACCTTTGATTACAGTCTACCCCTAAATACAGTGACCTTGATAAGTATTGTGTGTCGTTTACATGCTTGAGGTCCAATCAATGGTCATTTCATTATACTTACATAGTTAAAATATTATGTAGGACATTAGCATGCATTATTTTTGAATGCAAAACATTCCTTTTTCCTTTCGTGCACATCATGTAGGAATGGTCATTGTGCTCTGTGATGCATTTGTCATTTTCACAAAATAAAAATAACCACACACACCATGTATCATTTAAACATCAGTGGTGTTGGGCTCTCACATCCAAACCGCTTGATTGAGACCAATAGTGGATGTTATTACCACTTCGTTGGCTCATTTGAAATTGTACTATCGAGACCCGCTCGTTGCCAAGGCTGACCAAAAAATTGTCCTATCTGTGCAAAATAGCATGCACCCTTCCTTGGAAGGGTGTATCACTGCGTACAGTGTGCGGGGTGAGGGTTGGTAGTACCTATGCTACTTCGTTGAGTATGGATGTCATTACCATATTTGGATTGTGTGAGTATATAGGTGAAATCCAATTTAATAGAGTTTAAAATCCAATAATCTTTCAAAACATGCAAAGATTTTCTAACACTGGTACAACACATCTAAAAATAACATCAAATAGTTTAGGGCTCACAATCAAACATTTAAAAGAGATAATCACCATTTGTTTACATTATCTGCATAATAAAATACGTTTAGATGTTAGGAACATAAATGGTGAACACACAGGGTGATCGAAAAAGGTCTAAGACCGATGCCCATGATCAACCCCCAACTAGTTCACAGTAGCATGTGTCGAGTCCTTATACACATGAGTGTACCAAATGACGTTAGACTAGCATTAAAGGCGACAACTCAACACGGGGAGATCCCATTGAGTAGACCCCTGATAGAGGAGCTTCAGTACACTCCTCTAGGTGTAAGACTAAGCATGAAGCTTCTCAACACGAGGATGCTTTGCCCCAAATCCATTATCAAGATCGCACTGCATGCGTGTCCATGGTATTGGCCGAGGAATATGTAGTGTAGGGTACCAAGTTGGTTCCCATACATAATAGGTCCACAAGGGGTTCTAACCCTCCACTGTCAAAGTATTGACGAGTCATAGATCCGCCCATTCAAGGGCAAGAGGACAAGATCATTTTCAAGCATAGGTCCACCCATACTCCAATGCGTGGCTCACCATGCAAGATTACCATTGATATATCAAATGTGGGAGCTAATGGAACACCACCACATGAGCGATGGAGGTCTAGATAGCTATATGGTCTAGGTAGTGTTCTTGAGCAGCTAGGTTGCAAGCCTACAACTCTTCCCACTCATGCTTTGAGTGAGCGCAGCGACAGTTGTATCAAGATCACTAGAGAGCATGGAGAGGCTTCTAAGTTCCCTCATTTCATGCGTCCACCATCCACACATCTATCTGATGGGTACAAAACCCATAAGGTAGCTCACATAGAGCATGGACATCGGAGGTCTCCTACGGTTGACCAGATTGATAGATCACACAGAATGGTTTCCGAGCAAAGACATAAACTACTCCAAGATCAATTGGATGATGCTCGCCTAGAGAGGTAGCATATTGAAGATGAAAATATTCAAGTGCAAAGGCTCTTATGATAGAGATTATATGAGCAAGCACATGTGCAAAGAGCATATTATAGCTCAGAAGGAGTGCATAGAGCAGGAGGATTGGCTAGCCAGGGCTAGCCTATACCCTCCCAAGGACCATAGAGAGCATGTGCATAGAAGGGCTATATCCCTAGCCGACATGCATGAGGAGTGAAGAGACACTCATAATCATGCCAGTGCCCAATAGAGGGAGCGAATCTCATCACTCAATGATCTTATACAAAGGCAGCATGAGCACATAGATGCAGACAGATATGATTAGGGCTACCCTGAGAGTTCTCAGGTTGAGGAGGAGGAAGAGCCATGTCCTCCACCTCCCCTAAAGAAGGCATTACTTCCTAGACCGCCTCCATGGTAGCTTAGGGAGGAGGAATTTTTGTCTTCTAAGGTGTACAAGGTTTTTGCTAATAATGTCAAAGCAATAGAGAAGCAATGCACAACTATGCAAAAGCTGACACTGAGGAAGATACACAATGAACCTCTAGACCCCTTGGTGCCTACACCTCCATATCCCAAGAATTTTGATATGCCTCGATTGGAAAAATTCAAGGGTGATGAGGATGCACAATAGCATGTTACACGTTTTTTGGACACGTGTTTCTAGATAGAGAGTCAGGATGCCTTGTTGTTGCGCACTTTCATTACGACACTTTCAGGCTCAGCCTGAGAGTGGTTCAACCAACTAAAGAAACACAATATTACTAGTCTCAAATAGTTGGTTGATGCATTTATTGAACGCTATTCATTTGACATCAAGAAAAAATCCAACCTTTTTTATTTGGCTGCTCTAGCTCAGTGCGACGAAGAGCCCATCAAGCAATACGAAAAGAGATGGCATAGAATAATGGCCAAGCTGCCATTCCCTATTCTTGTGGCTGAATTGACCCAAATATTTACAAAGAGTTGTGCCAAGCATATCTTGCTATTGTTGTAGCTATAGTAGTACCCTACATTTGAGTAAGTCATGGCACAATCCAAGGTGATCGAGGACATCAAGTTGCAAGAAGGCAACTTGAAGCTCAAAACCAGGAAAGAGGGGTTTAAAAAGAGTACTACAAAAAATAGGGCAAGCAGGCCCACGTGAATCAAGTAGTACTGAATCTTGGAGGAGAATACAAGGGACATCATAAGCCTAATTATCAAGCTCAACCTCCTCTTGCATGTTACGAGACATGCAAAAACAACTATAAGGGAAAAAAAATAAGAGCGCCCACCTTGCCAGTTCACATCCTTGATAGAATCGATGACTTTGATTTTTCATCAACTATGTGATTTCAAGGCCATACGATTGTCTGAGGTTAAATTAGTAGATCCGAATGTGCCAAAATCAAAGCGACATCAAGATGATCTATTCTGCATGTTCCACAGAGCGAAAGGTCACAACATTGAGACATGTTGGTCTTTCAAACACATCATGCAAAACATGATAGAAAAAGGAGAGCTGGTAGTACTAGGAAACCCATAGGCACCTGACAATAGAAACATGGGGATTTTCAAGAATCCACTACCTAATCATGAGGCACCTCGTAACAATGTCGACCAGGTCAATCAAGTGCAAATCGAACCACCTATCCAAGGGTTCGTAGGCATGGTCAATATTGTTATTAGACATGGGAGGTACGACCAACCGAATCGACCTCATGCTCCCATTAGAATACAAGCTACACCAGATCAATGACCAGCTCATAACATGCCAAGCCCACCAGCTAGACTGGTGGTGACCATAAGGAGTAAGCTAGTTTAGATCCTACAGACAGCTCCTATGAATTTGTCAATATACAAGCTTATTCAGCAATCCCTTAGACACAAGGAGACCCTTATGGACATTCTAAGGTCCATTGAGGTATAGTCCCAAGATGCCCATGCATTTACAAATTTTGTGGGACATGTACAACAGTGTCAGGAACCCATGATACAATTTTATGATCATGAAGTGAAGATGGTTCCTACTATTACGGCTGACCCGTCACTGCATATCATCATGTGTGTTAACCACATGCCTTTCAAAAGGGTCTTGATCAACACTGGGTCCTCAATCAACATAATCACAACCAAGGCACTGAGCCACCTTAAGCTACCCAAGTCACACATTGTACCTATCACCTTTATGTTGAGGGCATTTAACAATGTGCTATGCTTAATGGTTGGTACAATTTTTCTACCTGTTCAGGTGGGACTCAAGACCATCTCTGTGATGTGTCACGTGATAGAGAGCACCATGCAATACAACATTCTGCTTGATAGGCCTTGGATTCATGAAATGCATTGCATTCCCTCTATCTTGCATCAGTGTGTGAAATACATTCATGAGGGACAAGTTCACATAGTGTCCTCGGACAAAGAACCATTCAAGTTCGTGAACTTAGCAAATTTTCTTGGGGGTTTTGTATTCTTGTCGATGCACTTGGATATCTGACTTGTTTCATCAATTAAGATTCTAATAGGCAAACCAGTAGCCCGTGCTTCACCATCAACATCTATGTCACACAGATCTGAGCACACAACTGCAACTTCTCTAAATCTGACTGCATCAGTGATCCACCAACAATTCAAGAAGCTAAAGGTGAAATTGGGTGAAAAAATGGAAAATCAAGTGCCCAGATTAGCCACCAATGAGACTCACACTCCCATAGATGTGGAAGAACCTCAAGACAAAGTCGAGGAGGCACCTCAGTCTGCTTCACTTGAATCTTCAATGGGGTCATCTGTACTGTAGGTAACCGTTCATCTGGCCAGCACAGGGTTGGGTGAGTATCTTGTGCAGAATGTTACTTTTGAACCTATCCTAAAAATTATGCAAGAGATGGGCCATTTGTATGCCCATAGATTTCTGATTGGATTCATAGTGTTGTTGGGTGAGCCACCCAACTAGACAAACTTCGTCTATGTAGGGCTAGATCAAGCGTCCACCAGAATGTTCATAAACGAGGATGATGATGAGCCATTTTCTATGAATGTGTGCTATCTGTCCAACCCAAAATATGCCATGCACATTTTTGAGTCGTATCATTGGCATGGGTGCAGCCTGGTCTTTTTGAATAAGGACGGAGAACTCTGCTCGAACCTCATTATCAGTTGGCTATTGATAGGTTCGATTTAGGGTTACAAGTACAAGGTCATGATGATTTGCTTTATGCATCCTTAGATCGCATGTACTTGAGTCTGAGGGATGATGTGGATTTTACTCTGTATCACCCTGATCCTTCTAACTATTGGAGGACTTTCTAGACAGTATCATTTGTTACCATAGGGCCACCTAATTCATACCATGACATACCCTTAGGGGACAACCCCAAAGACAACTTGGGTAACCAAATCTATGGTGCTATCAATGACATTTGGTATGCAGAGGCATGACCCCCATGTTGTAGGTGATCTCAAATTAGGAGATCTTTGTGATGATGATGGAGAGGAGTCCACCTCTAAGATGAGTGGACCTAGTTATGATGCATATGATGAGTCCTTAAACGATGATCAATATGAGGAGGAAATCAGGTCGACCTTTTCAGGTCTGGTGTTTATACGCCATCTACTACCTATGGAACAAGTGGAAGAGGTGAACGAGCACTCCATAGTCGATAGTGATTACAAATATGAAATAGAGGAGGCTTACTTAAAGCCTCACCCAACAAATCTCCCACTTTGCACAAACACAACAGAGTGGCCCATCCATGATAATGACCATAGTGATGTAGATGAGAGGATCAATTCCAGGCTTGTGTATCCATAATATCTATTGCCTAGGGAATCAGAGCATGTTATGGAGGAATTCCTTACCAAAAATAAGTGCTCTGAGGAAGGAGCAACACTAGTTTATGCTACAGTATCGTATATACGATCATTCTATAAAATTGATCCAAATAGTGATGATAGCAATCGTAGGATCAAGTACATGGGACCACATCTACCTAATCCCTCCTTAGAAGAGGAGGGAAGTGAAAGATTGTATTTGAATAGCGATGATGAGGACTCGATGGATATGGCCTATCTGGGGCCTCATCACTTACACAATAAGCCTCCACCTAAAGGTCCTCCACCTATTACAACTACAGGTTTGCATCGAGAGATCAATCTCCATCATAGCCTAAGGGAAAGAAGAGAGCTCAAAGAGAAGTATCAGGAAATCTTTCTCGATCTGCCTACGTACATGGAGCTCCTTGAGCTGAGAGATCCCATTCTATAGCCAATGCACTAGGATCATCCAATTATATGGGCATACCATAGAGAGGATTTATTTATGCTCGTACCATCCAAAATAGATCTTGGGTATGGAAGCTACGCTTTAGAGATAGAGTTCTACCCGTGTGGTTCTGGAGATCAATTCAATTCCATCAATATGGTCTCTATAAATTTGACCACTCCACTCCATAATCCAATAGATCCATCCAAACCATTGCATCTGAACATGGATGCTATCGATTGGGATCATGCTGATTCACCAGTCCAACCTGAATATTTCTTCCCAAATGAAGAAATGATGCAACCATTTCATTTTACACCTGGTTGCACTCATGATGTTTGTCACACCAAGGATGCTTTCCAATAGGAACATGTAAACCTGGTTGACGACATCCATCTGATTCCTATTCCTCACCAGCTTGAGGAGGGATCACATATGTCAGTAGAGAAAACCTTCAATGTGGATATCAGTAAAGATCCCACCAATACAAAGAAGGTTATATTTGGAGAGATTCTCACTCTAGATGAGCATGATAGCATCATCCCTCTACTGAAAGAGAGACCTGATCTCTTTGCTTGGACTCACAAAGACATGTCGGGTCTAGATCCAAAATTGTTTACTCATAACATTTTGCTAGATCTGTTGAAGAAGCCAGTTAAGAAAAAATTTAGAAAGATGCATCTAATAGTAGCCTTAATGGTAAAAGATGAGTTGCAAAAGTTGTTGGATGTGGAGTTCATCATCTACATCGACTATATAGAGTGGGTTTCCAATATGGTGCCTAGAGGAAAGCCAGATGGAAGGGTCCGTATTTGTACAAATTTTAGATATCTCAACAAGGCAACACCCAAAGATTCATTTATGTTGCCAAATATCGATGCTTTGGTAGACGCCACTGTAGGTCATGAAATGCTCTCCCTTATGGACAATTTTTTTGGATATAACCAAATTTGATTTAAACCCGAAGATCAGCATAAAATCATATTCATAATGCCATGGGGGACATTTTGCTACAAAGTTATGCCATTCGGTCTTAAAAATGCTGGTGCCACATATCAACAGGCTATGACATATATTTTTCATGACTATATGCATAAAATATTAGAATATTATATCGATGACTTACTATCTAAGTCGTTGCGAGTAGAGCATGCGAAGGTCTTAATGAAGGTCTTCGATCGCTTGATAGAGCACAATGTCAGGTTGAATCCTAAGAAATGCGTATTTGGTGTAACTTCGAGTAAACTCTTGGTATTCATTGTTTCTAAGTGAGTCATCAAAGTAGACCCAGCAAAGGTCATGACTATTCTAGAGATGTGTCCTCCCACTAATATCAGATAATTAAGAAGCCTTTAGTGCAAAGTAGCATCCATAAAGTGATTCATCACTAAATTATCAGATAATTTTTGACCCATGAATTGACTGCTACACAAGGAGGTCCCATTTGATTGGGACAAGGACTGCCAAGTAGCCTTTACTGATATTAAGGAATACCTGGCAACGCTGCCAGTGCTAACTCCACCAAGGTCGGATGAGCCTTTTCTACTATATATATCAGCAACCAACTTTGCATTAGGGACCATGTTAGCCCAAAAGAATGTGCAAGGCAAAGAGCAAGCCATATATTACATCAGTCGTACCTTGGTGAGTTATGAGTTAGGATATGCATATGTTGAAAAAATATGTTTCGAAGTAGTGTTCGCTACTAGGAAATTGTGGCATTACATGCTAAGTCATACAACATACGTCATATCAAAACATAATCCTTTGCAGTACATGATGAGCAAGACATATCATAACACATGTACTGCAAAGTGGATCATGCTATTGATAGAATTCAATTTACAATTCATCAGCCAAAATTCCATCAAGGGACAAGTCATAGCTGATCAACTGGTTGAGGCACCACTATCCAACAATAGGCCTCTAACCATTGAGCTTCTTCATGATGCAGTCTTCGTAATATCTAAAGCTCCCAAACCTGAGGAACCAAAAAATAATACTGATATGAAATTGTTCTTCGATGGTTCACAGTGTGAGCAAAGGGGTGGTGCAAGAATAGTATTTTTCATGCCACAAGGAGCTCCAATGCCCTTTTCATTCAAGTTAAGCTTTCTGTGCACCAACAATAATGCTGAATACGAAGCCCTACTTTTGGGCCTCCACACAGCCATCGCCATGGGTATTAAAATATTAGAAATTTTTGGTGATTCTCTGCTCATAGTTAACCAGGTTAAGGGGCTCTTTCAGTGTTGATGTCCCATGCTGAAATCCTACAAATATCTTGTTGCCACTTATCTAGTTAAACTTTAATGGTATGACATCAATGCAATCCCTCGTTCATCAAATAGGTTCATAGAAACGATGGCATCTCTAGGGTCCTTGATCCCTCAGAATTTGTCTATCGAGTTTACTACCATCCATGTTAGAATGCTCTCGCACCCAACATTAGAGTGTGCAGCATTTCATAACAAAGATTCAGTCAACATGATTGTTGTGGAACCAATAGTTGATTGGTTTCGTAGAGCAAAAGACTTTCTTAAGTAGTCACCATGGGATTCATTGACTTCTCAGAGTCCTATGGGGAGTGGAATTACCATTCACCATAAGGTTGTTGCCCAGTATGCATTTGCAAAGCTAAATACATAGGGGGAGTAGGCCATCTTAGCAGTCGAAGCTAAGGCTTTTCAAAGTTGGATGTTGCAAATCCAAGACTTCCTAAAACTTGGTATGATTCCAGAAGGATTGTCACGTGTCGCAAGATGCACATTCAAATAGAAAGCGACTAATTATGTCTTGATAGGAGATATTTTGTACCGACATAGTTATGAAGGAGTCCTCCTTCGATGTCTTGAGCCCCAAGAGTCATCTTGGGAAATTTTAGAAGCTCATGATGGTACGTGCGATGGCCATTTCATTGGTATGGCTATCATCAAACACATCCTTCACATGGGTTATTATTGGTCCACTATGGAGAAGGATTGCAATGTGTATGCCAAGAAATGCATTAAATTTCAGCATCATGCTAATCTTATGCACTTGCCATCACAGGCCTTACATCCCATTCAGTCGACTTGGCCATTTTCTCAGTGGGGATTAGATCTGATTGGAAAGATTTCCCCTCCATCATCAGGCTGACATACATTCATTATCATGGCTATTGAGTATTTTATAAAGTGGGTGGAAGCCATTCCCCTTACAATGACCATTAGAGCTCACATCACAGAATTTATTCTTGAGCATATCATATGTCATTTTGGGATACCATCCAAAATCATATTAGATAATGGAACTTCTTTTAAGAACAAAAATGTGTGGGCTTTAACGTCTAGATATCGCATTCAACATAGTTTTGCAACTCCATATTATCCACAAGTAAACGGGCAAGTTGAGGCCTCAAACAAGACTATGGTAGCCATCTTGAAAAAGATAGTATAAGAACACCATAAGGATTGGCATATACAGCTGCCCCTAGCACTATGGGCTCACAAGACTAGCATTCGAACTCCCATTGGGGCAACACCATTTTCACTAGTATATGGCATCGAGGCCATTATGCCCTTAGAGTTGGAAATTCCAATGCTATGCATCGCATTGAAATATTTCATCAATGATGACACTGCTCGACAAGCTCACCTCGATCAATTAAAGTTGCTTGATGAACATCATGTGAATGCCCTCGAGCATCTCTGTTTTTATCAAGAATGATTAAAATGAGCTTACAATATCAAAGTCCACCAGAGAGACTTTGAAGTTGGGGATCTTGTGCTAAAATAAAACCAACAGAACTCAAATTTTTTGCCTAACATGCGAGACAAATTCGTGGCTAACTGGCTAGGGCCTTACATCATATCTGAAAATATTGGTCTAGATACCTATCGCCTAACATCGCTACAGGGGGTGGATGAGCTTGGACCTCTCAATATCATCCATCTTAAGGTGTTCTATGCTTAAGAGTGTAGTAAAGGTAGCAAAGGCATATGTAAGCCCTTTGGTCAACCCAAAAGCCCTAAGGGTTTTGTCTAAACCACTCGGTCATACCAAAAGGCCCCAAGAAATCTAATTAAGAAGCTTGGTCAAGTAAAGGCACCAAAGGCATCTTTAAGCCCTTTGGTCAACCCAAAATCGTTGAGAGGTTTTGTCTAAACTGCTCGATCATCCCAAAAGGCCCCAAGCTATCTGATTAAGAAGCTTGGTCAAGAAAAGGCACCAAGGATTCCCAAAAATTTCTTGGTCAACCCAAAGGCTCCGAGAGTTCCTATAACTTCTCGATCATCCCAAAAGGCTCCACACCCTCTTGCTGAGAGTGTGGTCAACTAAAAGGTTCCAAAGGTGGCTGTAAAACCTTTGGTCAAGTCAAAAGGCTCCAAGGATTTCTAAAAATTGCTTGGTCAACCCTAAAAATCTCCAAGGACATGTACTCGTCGTTTGGTCAAATATGAAAGCTCAAAAACCTATAAAAATCAAGAAAAATATATAAAAGTCCAAAAAAAATGGATAAAGCTTAAAATCCAAAAACATTTGCATTTGCATTTTGCATTTTCATCTTCATTCACACATGCATTCACATCATCATATTGCATTTAGGCATTTTTCATCCGTTGCATTCCACAGTAGAGTGTAGTGCATTTATCAAGGTTTTACAAATAGTCACATGTTTGTATGACAATCATGCACCCTTGCATTTATCACTATTCATTGCATTCATACATGATACCTATTGTGGAGACCTATGTGTATTAAGTTTTACTATCACTCAGCCATACCTAGTGGGTTCTTCAAATATTGTAGAAAGCTTTCTTTGCTGTTATAGAAAAGGTCATCAATTGGGATAGTGCCTTGACACATCAGAATCTCGTCACTAAGCAAAACAATATAAAATCCTGCTAAGACGAGAGAGGATGAAAGCTGCAAAAGCAATCTTAGGTCGCTAGAGAGATGGGTCTCATAACCTTCTTATCCTGCAAATAGTCGGTCTAGAAAGGTGTACTTTGGCAAAAGGACAAGAATTTCCCCTATACATCCCAAAGTCACAAAAGTTAAATCCCAAGTTGCAAAGTGCAAAGAAAAAAATATACAAATTTCAAGTTCAAAATATAAAGTGACATAGTGAATCAAAAGCACTATAAAAATCCCTTGCTCAAAGAAAGTGATAACACGTGGACCAACAGTGATTTTATCACTACATCTGAGTAAGTAAGAAGGGTGAGAACTTGAATCCTTGGATTGTACACCTTTTGAAAGCCATAGAGTGATCCTTGATCACAGCAATGGGCTAGAAGAGTCCTACCTACAATCAGAGGGGTAGTTCTATATGGTGATCCCCAAACATAGCAATGGGTTGAAAGAGTCTCGCCTGCATTTGGAGGGGTAGCCCTGATAAATTTGCAAGATGAGCTAGCTCTAGGTACTTAGGATTATCTAGTTTTATAAGTCTAATCAAAGCTTAAACAAGGATGATACGATCGTATGAGGAACTCTATCTCACATATGGGTTGAAAGAGTCCTGACTGACATACGGGGTATGCTTACGATATATCTAAAAATACTCACATGCACACATAGGGATTATGAATAGTTGGGTCTGTTATGATAAAAGCCTTGTCCAATATAAGCCTGGTATAGTTAGTATGTGATTTTTGGAGAGGTCTACTAGAGTGTTTGAGTCTCAAGGAAAAACCCAACAAGGTGCTCCAATAGCAACAAAATACCACATATCATTAGACTATAGAAATATGAGTCATTCATTAATCAAAATGCATTTTACAAAGTACAATCAAATATATAAGATAGATACCGCATGAAGATCAGAAATGATGTTTAGATGACCACTGATTATATAGTACGAAATGACATAATACTTCATTAAGCATTTTACCAATCCATTTCATTGCATTTCATATATGGGTGATTAATTGATTAAGTTCTTGTAATGAGAATTATCAATTATTTTACATGATTTTTATACATTCTATGGTGTCATATTTTGAAAATTGATATACACAGTTTACATTCATTCATTATGTTTTAAGTGATTAAAACATACAGGTTCATTTCCATTAGATTATGATTCTGTACATAATGCATTACCATACATTGCATAGCATATCATAAACTGCATAAAATATACGCATGCCCACAAAGCAAAAATAAATATGCATTAAAAAAATAAGCATCGCATCCATATACATACATCATATGTCGCACATCTAATCATCTAGATCACTGCATATCATCATCATAAAAAACAAATAGCTATTTAGTGCATGACATTCATACATTTACATCATATAATTAAATATGCATTGCATCCATGTGCATCAAATAAACATAAAATCAAAAATTAATCAATACACATTTACACATAATGAGCCATGAAATATCATATCATATATATATGTGTCCAAATGAATACATAGGAGTACAAAATTCCCATAGGCTACAATTGTGTAGGTCCTCGACGTTACAAAAAGATACATCAAAATATAGTAGGCAAGTGCTAAAAAATAGATTTAGGCTGCTCCCCCTATACTGGAGCTCTCGTCGCCTCCCTCTGCACTATGCTCTAGAGCCTGCTCTCCTAGTTGACCTGGCACCTGTGGTGGGTCCTGCTATGGATCCTGCCTACCTCCAAATCCTAATGCACCCAGCACATAGGAAACTGATAGCTATAGTAGAGTAGTCCTCTAGCTGGAGGCCCCTGATGTCTACCCCGAATCTCTAGCCCTGGCCTATGACCTCGTTGTATGCATGCTAGAGGACCTATGCATCCTCTTAGTCCTATGAGTCCTATGACTCAAGCTAGCTATGGACTACCCTGAAGTCCTAGATATGGTACACTACAAATCTATAGCAAAAGGATCCTTAGGAACCGGTAACCCGTGCATCTCTATATAACTGACCAGTTGATCAACGTGGGCAAGCTGGGCTACGTGCATCTCATTGGTCATCATGACCATACCGCACAAGCATGTCACCTCAGTAGTCGGATCCTGTGTCGCTAGTGTACCTACTACTGGTACTGTAGGAGGCCCAATAATAGCTTGAGGAGGCCCCATAGTAGCTCCTCTCGTTGCTCGAGTGATATTCTGCTCTACCTCTGCTATAGTCCGATGTGCTTGTGCCAACTCCAGGGCAATTTTTAGTCATTGCACCTAGTCCTCTATGTTAGTAGCTCGAGTCATGAGCTCCTATATCTGGCCTTGCACCTCAGTTAGGCACCACTCACTATCAGTCACCTTCACCTCCAGAGTGGTGATGGTAGTATCTTGCTCTTGTTGTTGCATATGGAATCACCCAATCTGACTCTGCAATTCAGCAACCTATGCTAGTAGTTGTCCCTCTATGTTGTCAGGAGGGACCTCACCCTCCTCTAGAGCATCCTCCTTAGGGATGATCTTCGGTAGGTCCTTAGTGATGGCCTCTGGATGCCAACCACCCTTAGTACACTAGCACACCCTACTCCCGTTAGGATCAGCCTCTGCCTCTGCCTCTATTGGATCTTAGCCCAAAGGCCCGATACTGTGCCACCTAAAAAGAGACCATCACCCATCATAGTCAGGTGTGGTCCCAGCAGTCTCAACCCTTAACTCCTAGAAGTCGTTAGGTGCATCCCCTAGTGGTGGTAGAACTATCAGTAGGATATCCCTCTCTAGAGCCAATCGTCTGTACCTGAGGGGCATATCTGGTAGGTCTTGCACCATGCCAAACTATCATAGGATGCAAGAGAAAAATGGGTACTCTCTCACCTCTGGATTATGCTAGATGAGCCATCAATCTCGATGGGACCATTGCAGCCACTCGTCCACCTCTGGCCATATAGGACAATCCATGTAGGGGTGCTAGATGACATCCCCTGGCCCTAGTGTTTCAAAGCTAATAATATAATGCTATGTATCCCCAACATGAGCCATGCTGTAGACACCCTCCTCAGCACGAGCCCAATAGGTGGCATAGCACTAACGAGCGACATCTAGGGTAGTGATGTGCAAAGGTAGGTCATTAGGATGTTTAATTTGGATATTCTTCCACCCCTACATCTATAGCAAAATGTTGCAGTTGACACCCTTACAGCTTCGCTCCATGATCTGGTATAGCTCTCGGTAGAGCTGGCATAGTAAAGTGCTCCCCCAAGCTAGCAATAGTGGCTCCTCCATCGAGCTCTAAAGCACCCTCTAAGTAGGGGTTAGCATGTTCTAGGGAATCCTCATGCTTGAGGAGTCTGGAAGGACAATCTGAATGATGAGGTGCATGAACAAGGCCTCTCAAGTAGAGAAGACGTCATCTTGGTACCAGTCCCCGATGTGCACCCCTTCATGGTTTGCATCATCCTGTGCATCGATGCTTTGATCATCAAATATGCTAGCAAAGATGACATCCTTTGTTGTGTAGGCAGAGGAAATGACAGCCTCACCATTGATAGGGATCTTGAAGATCCTGTAGATATCCTCTAGTGTGATAGTCATCTCACTAGGAGTCAGGTGAAATGTGTTGATCCACGTATTCCAGCATTGGGCCAATGTATTCATATAAGCTTGATCTACCCTAATTGTGGGTAGATACACGATATAATTGAACCCAATGACTCAAAACAATGCTCGGTCCTCATCTAAAAAGACCTCATGGAGAGTCTTCATCAAGTTATGCTCCCGCACTCTAGATGTCAACTTTTGAAAAGCAAAAAGCAAAAAAATACAAACTGTAAGCTAAATCTAGCTAAGCAGTGCTAAAAAAAAACACAAGCAATTGCAGCCTGTAACTGCACCTTGTGGTCCCCAATTTACAAATTGGGAACCGCAGTTACAAATTGCAGTTCCCAATTTGCAAAATGGGAACCGCAACTGCAACTTGCGGTGCCCAATTTGCAAATTGGGGGTCGCAGCTAAAACCTGCGGTTCCCATTTTTCTAATTGGGAACCACAGCTACCAGCTATGGTTTCAGAGTGGCACCCATTTAGGGTACCTTCTTAGACCACTCATGCATCAAATGAAAATCCTAATCTAGCCTAAACTAGTGGGGTTCATTACCGGTAGTTTAATGAGGTTCAATTTCCAAATTTATTAAGTGTGTTTTATTTTACTGTTAATAAGTGTGAGGTCTCGGTTTTGAGTTACCTTGCTAAAACCCTGCCCTTGACTGGTAGACGGTTGATCAAGATCTACCATTAGGGAAGAATGAGTGTACAAGTTATGGAGTTGGACAACATTCTATATCAGGGACTATTTTTCTCTCTTTCAGAGCTCTCCAATTGCTGAAGGTTGCAGGAAAATAATGGCAAATTGCAAATAAAATTTCAAATTATAGGTTCTACTAGTCACTGTGGACTATAGATGACACCCGTGGTCCACAAACTAGGGTTTTGAGCCTGTAGGTTTGACCCACGATCCCCAAAATTTGGTAGTGGAAACCATCGATCATACCCACGGTCTGTAATTAGTAATAAATGCGCTAAAAACCCACCATGGGAAGGTATGAAAAGGTAAATTAATGACTTCCAGTGGACAAAAATCAAAATAAATGATCAAAATTGCAAATTTTATGACATTCAAAGCACCAGGATTAATCCAATAAATACAAAATTCAACACAAAAAAAAATCAAACAAATGAAAAACCAAATGTGCCTCATATTCAGTGGTTTATCCTATACACTTGGCGATTGCAGTGACTTGCGATCCATGCAATATGACAAGATGAATAGATCATAATAAGGATATTTGGGGTAAAATTGTCATTTATTCTATGACATTTTTCAGCAAATCATCGAAAATATGATTCAACACAAGTTTTCTTGAATTTGTATTATATTGACTCTCTAAGACGACTATCATAGCCAAAATGCTCCATGGGAGAGAGATATGCAAATACTACTACACGTTGCAATCATAAGCTAAACTAGACCTAGCCAAGGAATTAAAAATCTCAAATCTAAAGTTGTTAAGGATCATTTATTATGGTCAAATGATTTTGTTGCTTCAGACATTGTCATTACCCTCATCGACTCGTCGCTTGAGGGGGTAGTCATAATTTCATGTCATAATCAAAATCAATAGAAGATCCCAAAGATCGTAGATCCCTTGATCTTGTCAAAATTGTGTTTGTCCTTGCGAATCATTACTAACAACTATCATAAGCTTCCCCCTCTGCTTGGGGTAAATAGCAAATATGAAATTTCATTTGTAGCTCTCATCCATCGGTTATATAGACCTAACTCCTATTGTAGCACCAAAGCTACTTGAATGTATGATGATGAGAGTAGACTTTTCAAATGTAAGCCTTCCCACATTGGAAGCAATGATTCTAGGATGCGCATCCTTTTGTTGGACCAGGGGCATCTAATGTTGATCAGACTAATGATCATCATAGAACCTTCGACATCATTTTAGGAGGTCTATTTTGCTCAACGTTGTTCAAAATCATAATGCATCTCAAAAGGGGTATCTGTAGACACCTAAAACATGCCATTTCGAGGGTGACTACTCATATGGACATGCTACAAAACCATATGAAGGATATTGGATAGACTCCAAGATAGAGCAGTGGTTCTAACCACTTAATTTAGGCATTCTGGCCTAAGCAGTCTAAATTGTGGCCTAGACCTATGATCTCTAGTCTGAACCACGGTTGACACTTGCGGTCTCCATTCTGGACCATAGTTGTGACCTACAGTTTGAACTTGAGTTCAGTTAGGCCTTTCATTTGATCCAAATTGGTTGGAACGGCCAAGAGATCTAGAAGGAGGTAGTTGGAGGACGAAAGATTCCAGAGGCTTCCAACCTAACTTACCTAACCAACCTTCTTGATTTTGGCTTATCCATGAATCCACCCCTAGCCCTAGGGGCATGCTATAAGTACCCCCATTTTTCAATGGGGAAGAAAGGATTGAGGAGAGATAATTTTCACAGTGAAGCGCTATCGAATTTTTGAGCAAACTATTTGATCAAGAGAGCAGTGAAGCCCTATCAAATTACATAATGACCTTGTGCATTTGGGAGCCCCTTTGCTATCCATTCAATAATCAACTAGCCATGGATGCCCTAGGTACCTAGGAGGATCAAGAAATGCAAATCTAGGAGAACGAAGGCCCTTCATAGCGATTTTACTGCCAAATATGTTAGAATATGATAAAGGCAACCCTTGAACATCAATTCGTACAAGGAGGTCAAGCCCACTACCCTTAATTCTGAGGATAAACACATCAGAGGTCAAACTATGGCTGTCAGCCACGGTTTACAATGCAAACCGTGTCTCACAGCTACAGTTTGCAATAGGTTAGAGATCACATTACTCAATCTACTTTTTAATGCATAGGTTAGTCAGATTAGTTAGTTCATAGGTTAAATTGCATTTTTAGAGAAACTCTAACTGTAGGAATTAGGCATTTTATGTGTTGTAGTGGCTAGAAGTACATTGAATATTTTTTATGCTTTATTACTTTCAATTCAGTATTTGTTTAATGCATTATGTTTTTATTCATGTTTTGTATATTGTAGTGTAATTCTTGATACAATTAGAATAGCGTAGAACCTTTATTTATGCTTTCTTGTTTCATTAGTTTGATGGCATTTACATGTATAATCCTTTAAAGGGCCTCATCACAAAAGGCTATCAATCTATATAATCATGAAATGTGTTGGTCCACGCATCCCAACGATGGGATAATGTAGTGAGGTATGTCTGATCCACTCTGATGGTGGGGAGGTCTAATATGTAGCAAAACCCCACAATAGTAAACCAACCCCACTCTAGGGCAGTAAGAGTGTGGCATAGGTTGCAAAGGAGATTAGTCTCCCTCACTTTGTTTGTCAGGTACTGAATAAAATTAATCAAGTAAAAACCAAAAAATAATTAAAAAATGATAAACAAATCGTAAAATGTATTTAAAACGCAAAAACATGCATAAACATGATCAAAAATTTCATAAAATTAAAAAGAAAACTTCAAAAAAGCAATAAATGATATTAATTGCCTAGAAAAATTCAAAAAAAATTAAAAATTCTAAAAAATTTGGGCACCGTAGGTCAAAACCACGATCGACCCAACGATCAAAAATTTGACTATTGGGATTTTAATCCCACTGTAGCTGATAGTCTTGGCCCCCAATCTACCAATTGGGGATCGTGGCTACCACCCAAAGCTAAGGAGCAATACCCTATCAAGGCCTACCCTTCCCAGAAAAACCCTAAAAATTAAAAAACCCACCCCCCTAATCTATTTTATGCTAAACCTAACTATGGAGGTTTGTTATTGGCAATTTAGTGGGGTTCATTTATTGATTTCATAATGTGGTTAATTTTAATTTGGTAATTACAAGCATGGTCTTGATTTGTGTGTTACCTTGGAGGCACCAGCTCTTCCACTGGTCAAAGCCTCTAGTTGGTCAGCCATTAGTGAGGAATACAAGTAAGCAGGTACAATTTTTGACATCGTCCCAAGTCAAAGTTTCTTGTTTACCTCCCAGAGCTCTCAGTTTCACTGTTCGCATCAAGTGAATAATGATACTTTTTCAAAAAATAAAACCTTTTATCCTTTTTTAATTTGTGTTGGCCCATGATTGACATTTGTGGTCCTCGAATTAGGGTTTTGCGCTCATGTGTCCTAGTCGCGGTTAACAAAATTGCTCATATTTGAGAATCGCGGTCAGCAAGCTGCATAAAATATCCCTAATTCCCACTAAGGAAAGTTGTTAAATGGTAAATCAAACATATCAACCAGACTAGACAATCCAAAAAATATAAAATAAACAAAAAAATTATATAGCATTCAAATTCAAATGCACCTCGTAGTCAGTAATTTACCCTATAAACTTGGTGGTTGCAGCAATTGGTGCTCCATGCAACCTGACAAGATGAGTGAAGAACACAAGCTTATACTGAGAGGGGGGGTGAACAGTATAAGACCACTTTTTACTTTTTCCTTCAATTCAACTTTCAATTCAATATTATGCAGAGTATAGATAGCAGTATCAAAAGTCGTAATCAAAACAATGCACAAAACACCATCCATAATAGAGACACAACAATTTACGTGGTTCACCCAATGTGGGCTACTCCACGGATAAAATATTTCACTAAATTTTATCAAATCAAATTCTAGGAATACCTTTCTCGATTACAAATTTTATGGGCACCAACCCAAAGGAGACACCAATCCCCTAGCTCTGTTTTGGCTGGTGATCCTCTAGAAGACCTCTGCCTCCGTTGCCCTTAGCAAATGGAACTCTATCCATAGAAGACACTTGTCTTCCCTGCTCTGGCTAGAGACCTCTATCGTCAACTCTATCACCTCCAAAGTTGGTCCTCGAATTTGCACTAAACACAGTCCTTTGATCTAGGACAAATGTCCTTGTCCTCTTTCTCTGATCTGCACCAAACACAGTCCTTCGATCTGGCACAAATGACCTCGAATCTGCACCAATATTTGTCCTCAACTGGTCCTCAAATCTGGTTCACAAAATGGTTCACAAGCTTTCACTAAAGCTTGCTTGATCTTCACCCAAGTCTTCACCAAGACTTGTCTCAGTTCTGCTTTGCAAGTTCTCACTAGAACCTGCCCAAACTACTCCAATACATACACAACTTTTGTGCTTTTACAACCACACTTCGCCTTCTCTCAGGCGTCTCTCTGCACACACTGTGCACTGTCTTCGCACACTCTATGCATCAATTCACTACTTTTTCACAATCACAGTAGCATCGTCTTCACGCACTTGCTTTCTTACGATCTCTCTCACTTAGAAGATTTGACAAAATGCACTCTATACACTGCTATCAAATTTCACACTCTACTCTCAGCGATCGAACTTCTCCCCCACACTTTATCTATGAATGTCGCACTTTGAACGCACACCAAGAATCAATACTTCTTTAACTCTCCAAACAGCCCTCCTTTTATACTAATACTTTCAAGATCAAAACCTTGATCTTAGTCGGCTGCACAACCCTAAACTACGTTGGTTGCAAACCCTAATCTTTGTTAGCCCAAATTTAACTTTGTCGGCTTCACTACCTCTGCAACTCTTCTGTAGCTTCTACCGTGAAACTACAACATGTCGTGATATCGTGACACCTTTGCAACCATACACTATCTTATGGCTTTTGTCGCGATATCATGACACTTTAGCCTTTGACGACTTTGACTAAGCTCTTGTCATGAAATCGTGACACTTCTCGCTTTCTTACCCTCTTCTCAGCTTGCACCCGTGAAAGCAGAACATGTCATGAAATTAGGACACTTTCGCTTCCTTGCACTCTTCTCGGTTTCCACTAGTGAAAATGAAACACGTCACGAAATCATGACACTTTTGCTGCCTTATGCTTTTCTCTGCCTTACGCCCGCGAAACTAGAACATGTCATGAAATCGTGACACTTTTGCCAACTGTATGTTGCCATATCAATCTATCATGAAATCATGACACTTTCTGCATCCATAAGCTTTCTCTTCAACCTGTCATGAAATCGCGATGCTTTTATCTTTCGTACGTCTTCTTTGCAACCTGTCGCAAAATCGCGACACTTCTCATTTTAGACTCTTCCCTTTGCTGCATGTTGTAAAATCATGATAGTTCTCACTTTGAGTTCTACAGCATGTCACGAAACCGCGACACTTTATCTTGCTACTTTCTCTCTCTTTGAACTTGTCATGAAATCGCGACAATTCACACTACGGACTCTTTCTTCTGTATAATGTCATGAAATCGTGAAACTTTTTCTTTTGGACTCCTTCTCCTGTAACATGTCGCGAAATCGTGACATTTTTTCTTTCGGATTTCGTCTCCTACAACATGTCGCAAAATCATGACACTTTTTCTTTCGGACTCCCTCTCCTGCAACTTGTCGCAAAATCGCAACACTTTTTCTTTTGGACTCCCTCTCCTACAACTTGTCGTGAAATCGTGACACTTTTTCTTTCGGAATCCCTCTCCTGCAACTTGTTGTGAAATCACGACACTTTTTCGTCCATACAATCTTCCTTGCAATATGTCACGAAATCACGACACTTTTCTAAAAAGCTTTCTCTCTCCTGCCTAAGTCGCGAAAATGCGACATGTCGTGATATCGCGACACTTTTCCAAAAAGCTTTCTCTCTCCTATTTAAGTTGTGAAACTATGACATGTCGCGATATCGTGACACTTTTCCAAAAAGCTTTCTCTCTCTTGTTTAAGTCGTGAAACTGCGACATGTCACGATATTGTGACACTTTTCAAACTTACTTTTCCAACTTACACTTTTCTTTCGAACCTGTCAGCTTGGGGTTTTCTAGAGACCTTTGAAACTGTCATGCCGTAACCTTCATCAAAACAAATTATTTGACATCAAATCAAATTCCTTCAAAATTTTCTTGACATCAATGACAACTTCTACATTTGAGCACAGGCAATGTACCCAAGGTACCCAAAATTGCCAACAATCTCCCCCTTTGTCATTGATGGCAAACCTTTACTGAAAATGCTTCTCAAGAGCCAAAACTGAACCAAACTGTGCTAACAACTGACCAACATCCTTTGAAGTTTTTCCCCCCCTGACTTGAAGCTTTCCTCTTCACTTGAAACTCTCCCCCTTACTCATATCTCTCCCCCTTTGTCATCAATGGCAAAGGGCCACCTTTGGGGCTCGGGACTAAGAATGAGCCTCCTAGCTCAGTCCCTCCCCCACCTCTTGATGAGGTGATTAATTCTATGGTGGGAGTAAAACTCCCATTAGGCACTGATCATCATCAATGTCTATAACTTCCTTGTCGGGCCTTCTCTTGAACTCATTGTCCATATTCCTATTCCTGTTCCTGTCACTGTTCTTGTTCCTGTTATCATTCCTATTCTTATCCATGCCTTGATCCTTGGACCTGTTCATACCACTGTTCCTGTTCCTGTACCTTGGAAGATCAGCTCTACACTTTCTAGCTGTGTGACCTCCATTGTTGCACTTATAACAAGTAACAATGTTATTTCTTTGAGGCATACCTGTTCCTTGAATCTGCTAGTTCTACCCAAACCTGTTCTGACCAAACCTATTCTGGCCAAACTTGTTTCGATCAAACCTGTTCCTATTATTTACTTTGCAATAGACTGCCTTGTGCCCAAACTGTTGACAAGAGTAGCAATACCCTCGAAATAAACTAGCACTTTTGAATTTCTCATTTACTTTCTTTACTTGAGCCATGCAATATGCAGCCATGTGACCAAATCTGTGACACGCAAAACATCTGCCTTGAAATTTTCTTCTATTTGACCTCTTGGGTCTCGAAAACTTCTTCTTTTCATTCTGAACTCTATTTTCTATTTCTACGCATCTATCACTCACGGACTCTTTCTCTGAAATACTCTCTTCATCAGAACTCTCTTCTTTTTGGAGTCTCTTACTAGACTCTCCAACTTGATCCTTGTGTGGCTTAACAAATCCAAGACCTATTTTATCTGTTGTCTTTCTTTGACCTTTGATGAGAGACTTAACCTTTTTGGAGCTATCTTGAAACCTGTACATCTTATCCTTGTACTCTTTAGTTTCCTCTTCCAAAGAAGCCATTTTCTGTTCTAACTCACTATACTCATGAACCTTAGACTCTAACTCATCCTTGAGTTCTTGTGTCTTAGCTATAGAGAAATCAAGATTTTCTATAAGATCATCTCTCTCCATACAACATTCATCTAACTTATCCTTGAGTTTACCATTCTTCTTTCTTTCCTTTTTCAAAGCACTAAGAGCATTAATAAGTTCACTTTCAAGATCTTTTATTTGTTTGCTTTTTGAATCATCAAAGCCTTTTTCAGATTTCTTATCACTAGAGGTGCTACCTTTTTCAAAAACCATACATGCATCTTCCTTATAGTTTTCTGAAGCATCCTCATACATACTGGAAACCAAATCATTATTTGTACAATCATCCTCAAGGTGACCAAAATTTCCACATCTAAGACATTTCATGATAATGAATCTATGTTTCGGTTCTTCCTCTTTTTCTGAAATAAACATCTCATTTTCATCATCACTCGAAGAACTTTCACTCTCACTACTCGAACACTTATTTGCTTTGTCTAGGTAGAAACTCTTCTTGTGCTTGTGAGAATACCTCTTTCTTTGATTGTTGTGTTCATATTTGTTTTTTCTATGATACTTGTGCTTTTCAGAATCCTTGCTCTTAGAATCCTGTTTCTCTTCATCACTTTCATTCTTGGAAATAGTACAGTCAATAGCATAATGACCAAACTTTCCACAATTGAAACATCTTATATTTTTCATGCTTTTGTGCTTTCTAGAGAACTTGCCTTTCTTGATGTAATATGCCTCTTCATCACTAGAAGACTCATCACTCTCTTGAATCTGTTTACCCTTGGATTTCTTGGTAGCCTTGAAAGCTACCTCTTTCTTGACATCAACCTTCACTTGAGTTCTCAACTCAAATGCTGCAAGTATACTATGGAGCTCATCCTTTTTTAGCTTATCCAAATATTTAGCTTCCTCAATAGTAGAAATATTTTCACTAAATCTATTAGGAAGATATCTTAAAATCTTATCACAAACATCATTTTCAACAAGCTCAAGACCTAAGTCTTTCATGGAGTTAACAACTTCATCCATACGAAGCATGTAGTCACTAATATTTTCATCATCATTCATCTTGAGTTGTTCAAAAATGCCTTTGAAGTGTCTCAACTTGGCCTTTCTGACATTTGTATCACCTGTATGAACCACCTGCAACTATTTCCACATTTCACTAGCTGTCTTGCAATGAATTACTTTGGTGAGATCTGCTTTCTGTAAGCCTTTCAGGATTGCATTCATTGCTTTTGAATTGCTATGATGTAGGAGCCTATCTTCTTTAGTATATGGACCATTTACAGGAATAGTGTACCCATCTTCAATTACTTCCCATACCTCATTACCAAGTGCCATTAGATGAACCTTCATCCTTGCACTCCAAAGACCAAAATATGATCCGTCAAGAATAGGTGCTGCATTGCCACTTGAATAATCCATTGTGTTATTTACTAGCTTTTCCTTCAAGCTATTAAACTTTTTGAAGGCACCTACTCTGATACCAATTGAAGAACACAAGCTTATACTGAGAGGGGGGGGTGAACAGTATAAGACCACTTTTTACTTTTTCCTTCAATTCAACTTTCAATTCAATATTATGCAGTATAGATAGCAGTATCAAAAGTCGTAATCAAAACAATGCACAAAACACCATCCATAATAGAGACACAACAATTTACGTGGTTCACCCAATGTGGGCTACTCCACGGATAAAATCTTTCACTAAATTTTATCAAATCAAATTTTGGGAATACCTTTCCCGATTACAAAGTTTATGGGCACCAACCCAAAGGAGACACCAATCCCCTAGCTCGCTTCCGTCGGTGATCCTCTAGAAGACCTCTGCATCCACTGCCCTTAGCAAATGGAACTCTATCCATAGAAGACACCTGTCTTCCCTACTCTAGCTGGAGACCTCCATCCTCAACTCTATCACCTCCAAAGCTGGTCCTCGAATTTGCACTAAACACAGTCCTTCGATCTAGGACAAATGACCTCGTCCTCTTTCTCTGATCTGCACCAAACACAGTCATTCGGTCTGGAACAAATGACATCGAATCTACACCAATCTCTATCCTCAACTGGTCCTCAAATTTGGTTCACAAAATGGTTCACAAGATTTCACTAAAGCTTGCTTGATCTTCACCCAAGTCTTCACCAAGACTTGTCTCAGTTCTGCTTTGCAAGTTCTCACTAGAACCTGCCCAAACTGCTCCAATACATACACAACTTTTGTGCTTTTACAGTTGCACTTTGCCTTCTCTCATGAATCTCTCTGCAAACACCATGCACTATCTTTGCACACTTTGTGCATCAATTCACCACTTCTGCGCAATCACAATAGCATCATCTTCACGCACTTGCTTCCTTGCGATCTCTCTCACTTAGAATATTTGACAAAATGCACTCTGTACACTGCTATCGAATTTCACACTCTGCTCTCAGCGATCGAACTTCTCCCCCACACTTTATCTATGAATGTCGCACTTTGAATGCACACCAAGAATCGATACTTCTTTAACTCTCCAAATAGCCCTCCTTTTATACTAATACTTTCAAGATCAAAACCTTGATCTTAGTCGGCTGCACAACCCTAAACTACGTCAGATACAAACCCTAATCTTCATAGGCCTAAATTTAACTTTGTCAGCTTCACTGCCTTTGCAACTCTTCTGTAGCTTCTACCATGAAACTACAACATGTCGCGATATCGTGACACCTTTGCAACCGTACGCTATCTCATGGCTTTTGTCACGATATTGTGACACTTTAGCCTTTGACGACTTTGACTAAGCTCTTGTCATGAAATCGTGACACTTCTCAATTTCTTACCCTCTTCTTGGCTTGCACCCGCGAAAGCAAAACATGTCATGAAATCATGACACATTCGCTTCCTTGCACTCTTCTCGGCTTCCACTAGCAAAAACGGAACATGTCACAAAATCGTGACACTTTCGCTGCCTTATGCCCATGAAACTGGAACATGTCACAAAATCGTGACACTTTCGCCAACTGTATGCTGCCATCTCAATCTATCATGAAATCGTGACACTTTCTGCATCCATAAGCTTTCTCTTCAACCTATCGTGAAATCGTGACGCTTTCAGCTTCCGTACATCTTCTTTGCAACCTATCATGAAATCGTGATGCTTCTCATTTCAGACTCTTCCCTTTGCTACATGTCGCGAAATCGTGACAGTTCTCACTTCGAGTTTTGTAGCATGTCACGAAATCGTGACACTTTATCTTGCTACTTTCTCTCTCTTTGAACTTGTCGCAAAATCGTGACAATTCACACTATGGACTCTTTCTTCTACATAATGTCACGAAATCGTGACACTTTTTCTTTTGGACTCCTTCTCCTACAACATGTCATGAAATCATGACATTTTTTCTTTTGGACTCCCTCTCCTGCAACATGTCGCGAAATCAGACTCCCTCTCCTACAACTTGTCGCGAAATCGCGACACTTTTTCTTTCGGACTCCCTCTCCTACAACTTGTCGCGAAATCGCGACACTTTTTCTTTCGGACTCCCTCTCCTACAACTTGTCACGAAATCGTGACACTTTTTCTTTCGGACTCCCTCTCCTGCAACTTGTCACAAAATCGCGACACTTTCGTCCATACAATATTCCTTGCAATATGTCGTGAAATCGCGATACTTTTCTAAAAATCTTTCTCTCTCCTACCTATGTCACGAAAATGCGACATGTCACGATATCGCGACACTTTTCCAAAAAGATTTCTCTCTCCTATTTAAGTCGTGAAACCATGACATGTCGCGATATCGTGACACTTTTCCAAAAAGCTTTCTCTCTCCTGTTTAAGTCGCGAAACTGTGACATGTCGCGATTTTGCGACACTTGTCAAACTTACTCACTTTTCCAATTTACACTTTTCTTTCGAACCTGTCAGCTTGGGATTTGCCAGAGACCTTTGAAACTGTCATGCCGTAACCTTCATCAAAAAAAATTATTTGACATCAAATCAAATTCCTTCGAAATTTTCTTGACATCATGACAACTTCTACATTTGAGCACAGGCAATGTACCAAAGGTACCCAAAATTGCCAACAATGAGTAAATTACCATAACGAAATTTGGGAAAAATTCATCATTATAGAATTGTTATGCTTCATTTCAATTCCTAAGAAGGCCTACATAGTTGGACTACTCCAAGGGAACGAAGTATTCATCATAATTTTCCTATGATATTTTTAGAAGATCATCGACAATATGATTCAACATAAGCCTAATTGGAATTGCTTTCATTTTGGTTCTCTAATAAGGCCTTCATGGCTGGACCGCTCCATGGGATAGAAATGGGCAATTATCATGAACAATTGCAATTATAGTTGATTAGGTCTTTCAAAGTATTTAAATGTTAAATCCTTAAATTTTTTCAAGATATTTCCTAGTGGTCAAGAGACCTTGTCGCTTCATTTAATTGTCATTACCCTCATCAACTCACCACTTGAAGGGGTAGTCATAATATAAAATCATAATCAAAGTCAACAGAATATCCCTTGATCTTGTCAAAATTATTTTCATCTTATGAATCATTGTCAATGACTATCATAAGCTTACCCTTCTACTAGGGCAAATATCATACATGATAGTTTGTTTGTAGCTCTCCTCCTTTCAGTTATATAGGCCTAACTCCTATTGTAGTACCAAAGCTACCCTAATGCCTGATGATGAGTGCAAACCCTTTCAAAATTAAGCATTCCATTTGAAAGTAATTATTCTAATATGCACACCCATTTTGTTGGACCTAGGGCATCTAATGTTGATCTGATAAATGATCATAATTCAACCTACGACATCATTTTAGGAGGTCTAATTTTGCTCAGTGTTGTTCGATATCATTATGTATCTCAAAAGGGGCATATATAGACACCTAAAATACATAATGCCAATGTGACTACTCATATGGGATATGCTAGAAGACCATATAGAAGACCTTTGGACAAATCCAAGGTATAGCAGTGGTTTTCACCTCTCATTTTGGGCACCTTTACCTAGTTAGTGCTAGTTGTTACTGACACCCATGGTTAGCAGTTCTAACCATGCCTGTCACCCGTGGTCAGGACTCAGATTTAGTTGGCCTTCATTTGACCCCAAAGTTGGTTGCAATGACCAATTGGTTGCGTATTAGACCATTTTGAGAGACAAAGGACCCAAAACCTTCCATCCAACAAACTCAACTGCCCAATCTTGATCTTAGCTTCCTCATGAAGCTACCCCTAGCCCTGGGAAAATGCTATAAAATCTCCCTTCGAATTGGAGAAAATACATAGAGAAGCTTTCAATTGAACATAGCGAAGCCCTATCGAATTGCATACCCATTCACATGCATTGAGAGGGATGATTTCGCTACACAATTGAAGGTCACATTGCCATGGAGAACCTAGGAGGCTAGGAGAACCAAGAAATGCTAATTTGTGCAATTTTTGCACTCATTGAGTAATTCAATCGCCAAATCCATCAGAGAACATAAGCGCAATCCTTGAACATCAATTTACCCAAGGAGAATCAAATAATTGGCCTTGATTTGGAGAGAAAACTTATTTCAAGCTCAGCCACGGCTGTTAGCCATGATGAATAGTGCTCAATGCTTGAAGGACCCACAGTTAGAGGGTAATCTATGATCTCCCTATTTTATCTTTTGCAGTATGTTTAGTTAAGTTACATTAATCTGATTATAGGTTTAACTCAATATTTTAGAGACTTCTGACTGGTATATTAGGAGTTAATTATAATTTCCTTTCACTATTGTAGTGTAAGTAGAATGAATATTTTTCATGCTTTCATGTCTTCAATTTATTAATTAGAAGATTAAATAAATGCATCTTAGTTTCTGTTATGTTTCTAATGGTATATTATCGTGATTTAAGTTCATTTACATGCATTTAATTCATTTCTTGATTTCTTGTTATTATGCCATTCATTATGCAAGATTCCTCTAAAAGCCTCATCAAGAGAGGCCTCCTTTGTTTCTAATGTTTCTTGTTGTTAATTGCACGTAGGACTAATAGGGTTTTGGTATGTAAGGCAAAAAATGCCTCTAATCATGGAGAAGAGGGTCATCGACACCCTGGAGTAGTTTGTGTCACCCTAAAAAGAATTTTGATTGTGTATACCCTTGAGAGGGATATGAAACTCTATTGTAATTGATGTATCAAATGGGTATCCCTAAGAGGGATGAATCTATAACTTGGCTTCATTGAAATTAATAAAGGGATTCCATGTTTTTGTTCATTTCTCATTGTCAACTGATGCATTCTTAATTGTGCATATTTCATCAATTGCGATAGATAAATTAGATAGCAAGAGAGCCTTTTTGGTGGTTACAGTTGGTACCTAGTCTTAGGCAACGCTACTATAAAATTCATAGATATAATTTTCCACTTTTGCATAGGTATGTCATGTGTATATAGTTTCCTTATTGGATGTCTATGGTCAGCCTTTACTTTCTGGCATTCCAAGTATCCAGTAATAAAATCAGTAATGTCCTTTTTCATACTAGATTGGTAAAAAAAATTCTTCATATTTTCCCTCATCTTGGCCCCTCCAAGATGAGCATGATATGGATATCTATGTGCTTCTCACATGATTAGTTTCCTTAAATTGTCAATATCATGAATTATCACTCAATCCTTAAAACATAAAAGTTCATCCTTGATGTTCTAATATTTGTTTTTGCTAGGATCCCTCTCTACTTTATCTTGAATATCATTACAAAACTGATCTTAAGTTTGTGATCTTCTAACCTTATCCATTAGGTCTACATGACTTTGAATTAAAATAGTTATATGTCTTATTTTTCTTAGTGCATAATTGAGTTAATTTCCTTTGCTTTGATATATTTAATACCAAAGTCATATATTGCTAAGAACTCAATCCATCTTCTTTGTCTTGTATTAAGCAAAGGTTGAGTAAAGATGTATTTCAAACTTTTATGATCATTCTTAGTTCAAAGGGTCTACCAACCAGGTAGTGTCACTAGATATTTAGAGCATTCACCACTACATCTAGCTCTAGATCATGTGTATCATAGTTGACCTTGTGTTTCTTGAGTTTCCTTGAATCATATGCTACAACCACACTATCTTGGGATAACACTCCTCCCAATCCTTCTAAATAGGCATCTATGTAGACTAAAAAAATTCCTTGAGGATCTAGAATTTTTAGTATAGGAGCTAAAGTGAGTCTTTTCTTAAGCTATTCAAAGGTAGCTTCACATTTTTCAATCCACTTGAATTATTTTCCCTTCCTTTGCAAATTTGTTATGGGGTAGGCTATCTTGGAATAATATTTCACAAAATGCCTATGATACCCTGACAAACCCATGATACTTATCACTTTAGTAACATTTATAGGATACAAACACTTCAAAATGGCTTCAAACTTCTTGGGATCTACAAAAATTCCATTTGTAGAAATAATAGGTCCCACATATTATACTTGTGGGATATAGAAGTCATATTTGGATATATTATCATAGAGTTTATTATTTCTTAGCAATTCTAGCACAATCCTTAAATGTCTATCGTGATCTTCTTTACTATAGGAATAAACTAGGATATCATCTAGAAATACTAAGACGAACCGATCCAACTATCTTCTAAACACACTATTCATCAAATTCATGAAGGATGTTGGTGCATTGGTCAACCCATAAGGTAGAACTATAAATTTATATTGACCATACCTAGTTTTAAAAGCAATCTTATGAGTATCCTCTTCTTGTATTCTTAGTTGATGGTATCCTGACTTAAAATATATTTTAGAGGACATAGTGGCCTCCTTGAGTTGGTCGAATAGATCCTCAATCCTTGGAAATGGATATCTATTCTTGATGGTTGCTTTATTTAACATTTGATAGTCTATGCATAATTTAAGTGAGCCATATTTCTTCTTCATAAATAGTATCAGGGCACCACATGGAGATACACTTGGTTTGATAAAACCTTTATTAAGCAACTCTTGGAGTTGCACCTTCAACTCTTACATTTCAATAAGGTTCATCCTGTATGAAGCTCTATGGATAGGCTCTATGCTTGGTACTAAATCAATGATGAAATCAAATACATGTTTACGAGGTATTCCAAGAAGTTTTGAAGTAAATGCATCCCTATATTCTTGAGGAATTAGAAATTTTATAAATGCATCTTCCTTAGTGTCATTCTTAATTTTTTTTATTTTGACCACATAGACCATTCCTCCTTTCCTAATGGCCTTCTTAAGTTGCATTGCTGATAACAACAATGGTTTAAAATATCCTTGCTCACTATACAACCTCAATATTTTCTCATCTTCATTTGTAAACTCCATCCATCGATATTGGAAATTGATCAAAGCTTTATGGGCCTTTAACCAATCCATTCCCAAGATGATGTCAAAGGTATGTAGCAGTGATACATATATATTCCAAATGGTAGAGCTATTGGATAAGGTGATATTGGCTCTAGGGAAACATTTATCCACTGAGTAGGTCTGTTATGATCCATACTCAACTTTCCACCCTTGTGCCAAAAATATTGATCTTTTTGTCACATCCCTGAGTAAGCTACTAGAAATAAAACAATTCGTAGCTCCAATATTTCTCAAAATTTTAACATCTCTACCAAACAATTTACCATTCAAGAGCAAGGGTGTAGCTCTCTCTTCCAAGTTTTGGCTCCCTGTAGCTACATAGATCTAGTGGTTCTTCCCATTTGATTTCTTTCTTGACACTACATGTTGAGTACAATTCCTTACATAGTATGGGCGTCCACACTCAAAACATCCAAACTTGGTGGTCTGGTTCATTCCTTGAACCTATTTATCCTTCTCATTGATAGGAGCTGATTCAACCTGATTCAAAGGTTGAGGTCTTCTATTGTTGTTGTTGTTATTGGGTTTCTACTAGAATTTCTTCTTGAAATTCCCTTGCTTCTTATTGTTCCTTTTTATGAACTTCAAATTTTCTTTTCACCTTTGGTTCTACTAAGGTTCCCACTTCCTCTTCTATTGGAATTTATGATCCTTCCTTGGTTGATTTGACAAATAGATGATGCTCCTATTTGGATGTAGGTTGGATTCTACTTGTCATGCTATATCATAAGCTTTTTCTATGTCACTAGGCTTGTGCATGTTTATTGATGATCTTATCTGGTATTTAGTTTCCAAGATGAATCTATGCACCTTCATTTTATCATCATTCTCATAATAGGGAACATATTTAAACAATCTCATGAATCGCCTAAAATATGATTCTATAGATTGAATTTATTTTTGGAGCATGGTGAATTCCTCATATTTTTCCACATAAAATTATTCAATGAGGAATATTTTCCTGAATGATTTTACAAAGTCCTACCATTTAAAGTGAATCACTTTAATTTTCTAATTTATAATAAAAGTGTTCCACCACTCTAGACCTATTTCTGTTAAATGACCTATGGCCCAGACTATTCGAATGGTAGGGGAGTAGTTTCTTATGGAGAAATAAATCTCCAATTAATTCAACCAAGTCTTATCTGAGTCTCCTCCTTATTTTCTAGTAACTTTTCTAATTTGGATATGTTTCAAATACCTTTCCAATTTTGCATCAATGCGGGCTCTTGTCATACGATCTATTTCATCAAAATTGATTACTTGTTCAACTATGGGATTTGTTGGTTCAGTATTCCTACTTTCAAGTTTCTAAACCTTAGCTCTAATAGCTTCCAAAAAAATACTTTTTTGGGTCATTTTCTCCCTATACTAATATATTTGTTCTTGCATTGTGTGTACAATAGTAGTGAGATTTTCCACTTCCTTGTTGGAATTTCCAGAGATTTCACCCATAGGTCTATCCTTGACACTATCTGACCTATCGAGTCTTCCTCTTCATAAAGTTGCATTCCTTCCACTTCTAAAATTAGGGGCCATTTTAGCTAATATAAAAGGTGATATTATATTACAAAATTTCTTCAAGTTGAAGTTCTACCTCAGATCATATATATGTGATATACGTGTATATCATATAATACCCTTAATACCACATGTACTATGCTGAGATATTATCTAACATTTAAATAGTGAGCAACATGTAATTGAAGTTGACCACCACCAGTGGTTGGATGGTATTATTTTGATGATGATTGTTGGTGTTTCAACCATGGTAAAGGTTTTATTTTCCTCTATTGATAACACTTCCTAGTTCAAATTTCATACAAATCCCAAATCTGGTCAATAGCCTAGTTTGTATTGTAACATGAATAAAAATATAAAAATAAAATATTATTTTATCATTTCTTGTAGATTTGATATCCCTAAGCATCAATTTTGTTAAATTATAGGTTTATTCCATAACTCTTTCTAATAACTCTTGTTGTTCATAATACAATACTTAAGGATGAAACTTATGTTAAATATATGGATGCCAAGTACAGTTCTCAAAAGAGTCTTAGGTACACCGCTTAAGATCCACAAGTTGTGGAGGGTTCACTTAACTCTTCCAATTTGATTCATCAGTGGTTCAATCATGGGAGACAAATATTTTGACAACAGTAACCTCTAATCACTTATTCTTTCCTTACAAAGCATGTACGACTTTAGAGTTCATTTATGCAAGTTATAGCCTCATAACCTAAAATTATTTTATGGAAGAATTCAGTTATACAACTTCACTCTGCTACCAACTGTAACATTTTTTAATTACCAACCAAACCTAGAGATATGTGTCTGTGTATCATTCACCTCATATAGAAAATTTTTATGATCAAGGGGTTACTTAAGAAGAATCTCCATGTGGTTCTCTTAATGATGAGTTTCCAAGTAAGTTCAAGGCTGCACTTCACAAGAGTCAACATGGTTAGTGTCTATCTCATGGATAGGAGAGGACACCCCATATAATAATAGACTAGTAGGTATATCCTTATACCTTGTATTTGGTAATTTTCCCATCTTACCCATTCAAGAATAGGAATGATATTTTCCCTTATTAACCTAAGTCCAACTTAATCTAGTCTTCTTTTGGATCCAAACAAACCCAATATTAGGTGTATGCCTTGTATATTAGATATTCTTCCACCAAGATAGAATATCAATATTTTGCAATGCTTAACTATCCCCACAACCATTATGGATAGTAAATGTGGTCATCACACAGACCCACATATACATCCAATATCTATCACTTACCTTACTTTCTCAATTCACCATTAACCTCCATGAAGGGAGAGAATCCAAGCCTTCCACTTGATAAATCCTACATTTGTTCCTCTTAAGGTTTCACTAGTGATCCATATTTAGGTATTATTTTGAGACCCATTAGTTTACTCATAAATCATTTTTTCTCTCTTTATTTAGGGTTTTCCTTTGTCAATTAGACAATATATTTAATTTTCAACTAAATATTTGAACCCTAAATGTAAAAATATATGATATCTTAAATCAAAATATAACTTAACTTCTTCTTCCATACTTTATTATAATTGAATATTACATCAGTACATATTCTCATAGAGAGTGAAACAATACATTATGTTCCATATTATAAGTATTTATCAAGTAGAGGTATATACATTATGTCTCAATTTACAAAGTAATCCTCAAGTAGATATATATTTATAATAAAAGGAGATTTCCTTGATGGAATCCTTAGTACAATATGTAATAATCAAGTCTAAATAAGTTTAGTCTTTATTCGATTCATCTTGAACCACCAGTACTAGTGATAATGGTAGTAAGGGATCAAGACAACCCATTCCATGTATATGATTATGCATTCTATATGAAAATTTTCATTTGAATGCATCCATGTGTAATACATTCACCATAATTTAAATTGCATTTAAACATTTAATCAACCAAAGGAAGGAAATCCTATACTTTCCTAAGAATGAATCCATACCCATTTTTCATTCCATATCATTTTCCACAAGGATATTCCTTTGATAAAATATTATTATAATCACTTCTAATCAATTCAAGAGATAACCCCATAGTTCCCTCAAGAACGGATTCCCTATCCATTCTTCCCATACATGATTCAAATGAAAATTTTCATTTGAATGCATCCATGTGTAATACATTCACCATAATTTAAATTGCATTTAAACATTTAATCAACCAAAGGAAGGAAATCCTATACTTTCCTAAGAATGAATCCATACCCATTTTTCATTCCATATCATTTTCCACAAGGATATTCCTTTGATAAAATATTATTATAATCACTTCTAATCAATTCAAGAGATAACCCCATAGTTCCCTCAAGAACGGATTCCCTATCCATTCTTCCCATACATGATTCATAAATAAAAACCTATTTCATTCACACAGAAATAGCATTTAAACAATTGGAATCAACCATTTTATTCCACAAAATTATTTGTAAGCAAAGCATTTATTTTTTCCACAAACATGCATCAAAATATTTCCATAATATTAGCTCTTAAAAATTTACCAAAAATTTGTACTACAATCTCCTTCCAAGATTCCACTATAGTTTTTACTAATTTACCACAAATTAGTATCATAATCCATTCACAATATTACACTATAGTTCTATCAAATTAGGTCACAAATTTGTCTCGAAATATATCAAACAATATTACACTATAGTTCTCACATTTTTTTCCACAAACTTGTCTCATAATCTATCAAATAATATTACACTATAGCTCTCACAAATTTATCACAAATTTGTCTTGTAATCTATCAAACAAGATTACACTATAGTCCTCACAAGTTTTAACACAAATCTGTCTTATAATCTATCAAATAAGATTACACTATAGCCCTCACAAATTTGTCTCATAATCCATCAAACAAGATTACACTATATTTTTTACAATATTATCACAAGTTTGTCTTGTAATCTATCAAACAAGGTTACACTATAGTTTTGGCAACTTCATCATAAATTTATCTTGTAATCTATCAAATAATATTACACTAGAGTTTTCACAATATTATCACAAATTTATCTTGTAATATATCTAACAATATTACACTATAGTTTTCATAATATTATCACAAATTTGTCTTGTAATATATCAAACAATATTATGCCATAGTTTTCACAATTTTTACAAATTTTTCTTACAATAGTTTTTACAAATTTGACCACAAAATTTGTCTCACAAACTATCAATAAGATTATATTATAGCTTTTATACTTAATACACAAAATGGTATCATAATAACCTAACAAATTCTCACCAAACTTGCACTATAGGTTCTCAAATACAAAATTCATGTATTTGTTTTATTTCCCATATATTCCTTTTACTAAAGCCATTACTCTGTAACTCTCCAAAAGTAAACTGGAAAATTAAAAAGGAATTAAATATAAAAAAGCATAATAAAAGTGTGGTTATATTTACAAATTGAGTCCTAGCACAACAAAGCATACTTGGTCAATGGTTATAAATCAAATTCAAACTACCACAATCCATCCAGCTAGCACTCCACAACTAGAATCCTAGTCTTCGCAACTAGGAATCTAGTGCATGCTAGCCTTTACCACAACCCATGGTCATGTAATAAGAAATGGTTTCCCTATTATAATGGCCTCCACATGCTTCCATAGAAATCATGTGGGATATATTACCACATGAATTAACAAAACAAGTTTTAACCACGATGGTCATAGCATCAATAGACGTTAAGGACTAGAATCGACTGACAATTATATTATTTTTCCAACAACCACATGTGTCTCCAACTGACACAAAATTTATTAGAAATAGCATAACACTCGACCACCACGTGGTGGTTGAGTGACAATGGGAGACTTTATCCCTTTAAACAACATTAGGGTCCCATCATGTCCCATGTGGGACAAATGCTTGGGAACTCCATTTCCACTCTACCTCCTCCACGAAGTGGATCACAAGACGATGTGCATTGAATATGTAGGAGTAATGACAAAGTGGTATAAAATCCTTAAGAATATTTATCAACCATAAAATAAGTCAAATAAACTTATCCCACCACACTATGAATAGGGAATTAAATACAATCTATTACAACATGATTTACATAAGGTTATTCACTTGTGCATATAAGGTATATGAAAACATCATAAGGCATGCTAATCACTTTCTATGGTAGCATAAAGAGACTCCAAAACATACCTTGGATCACATAAGGTGATGGTGGCAAAGACTTTGATATCTCAACCTGGACAATACCATAACATAGTCCATTTATAAACATTTGAGATATACCAAGACCCTTCATTATATGTTTTCATATAAAATATGATAGCAATATATATGTGAACATACTCCTATCATAGAGAGGTATTCACACCCATCCTTGTAGAAATAACAACATATAACAAGGTGAAAATAAAATGACCTTACTATGGTTCAATAAGGTAATCAAGCAAGTCATCATATATTATTTAACTGAACATCTAAATAAGGTACATAGTAATATTACATTTCATATAAAGCAAAAATTACAAATATTTTTTCATAATCGAGAGCAAAATAAAGTGAGAGTTCCTCTGACCTGAACTATCACAAGGCCAATTTCTTCAACTTTCCTCCTAATTCCCAAGGTCGATCCTCTTGTGCCTCCCACCAATTTTTTTTCTCAAGGGGGTATTTATAGAATATTGGAGGTGCCCTTTCACTCAAGTGGAGGATCAAGTTAGGTTTGAATCAAGAAAAAGGTTTTAAGAAAAGTCCTACTAAGGAGGATAGAATGAAAGTTATTGCAAGATAATTTTTTGTCATTCTAGTACTGAAATGACCAAGGCTTCATTTATTTTAATTCCTCCTAGTACCTTTTAGGTCAAAATTTCTTCCCTTCTAGAATTTGAGTCATGTTTTTCTTCTTTTTTTTATAGAACATGGCTTTCTTTTTCTACCCCTACAATTTAACTTATCATTATTAGGTAAGTCATGCAATTAATTAATTCATAAGTGTTTTGTTTTTTAATTATATTTTCTTAGAATATATTTTTACAAAAATATATTAAATAAATCACCAAGATTTACAAAATCAAACATTAAATATAGATTCATCAAACAAAAGGGTTAGGTCAGGTGCGAGCTGTGACATTGTCATTCCAAAAGTACTAATGGTCACACTTACTCCATGTAAGGTGCCATTTAAAAAGTACTATCATCCACTGATAATAACAATGGTCACACTTACTCCACATAATATGACATTCCAAAAGTATTATCATCCACTAATAATATATATGACTACACTTACTCCACATAAGGTGTCATAACAAAATTCAATAATTTTAAGAGAGGATTCCATACTCCTCTCAAGAATAGATTCCCTATATATTCTTCCCCTAAATAATATTTCATACTTAACTAAGAATAGTAGTTCCATATCTATTCCTTGTAATTAAGATAGTTTGAAACTCAACTATGAATAGAATTTTCCCATGTTTATCCTTCATTAAATTTGATGGGTATCAACAAATGTATCCCAAATTTTTTCATTCCAAGGCTTTTAAAACTATATAACAAGTCACTATAGATAATCCCTCAAGTGGTCAGGATGTGGCCCCATCCTAAAATTCTAGGGTTTTATCTTAATCTACCTCCATGGTATGAGGATACCTTTATACCTCCATTGTACAAGAACACCTTAATGGTCTCCCCAAATTTTCTTACCAATTATCACAAATGTAAGACCCTTTTGACCATAGCGAAGGGTTCTCCCTTTTTGTCCATCAAAAAGGAAACGCATTTTCCTATACATACATAAGTATGTCTATGTAGGATCTTGGCATATTTTCCTTGGGCCTAAGCTCCTTTGTAGAGAGTTGTATAGGACTTTTAAGTGCTTAATTACCAACTAATTAAGGCTATTAACTAGCTTGGCCTCTCATATCGTAAGGTGCAAACACTATATTGTGATAATAATCCATACTCTACGATAGGATATTTAGTCCAAGCTTCCTAAATTATGACCATCCAAAATATCACAAGAAATATTGAGAGTTACTTATCATATCTCCTCTCAAGAAATAAGACTTGAGTGTTGTCACTACAACTCCCCTCAAGTATTGGGAGCATTTGGTCCATCTCTTAGTGAAGTTTAATCAATAATATCTATTCTTAGTATGATAAAAAATTTCCAAAAGGAGTATTTATGTTTAAATAGATTATTAGTAACAAATAATCCAAGTCAAGCATGGTATAAACATTCCTTTATATTTCTCATATGTAAAATTACATGTTTACAATTTACATAAACAAAATCCACTAGACTACACAACGAGCTTCCATATAGCACATAAATGGTGGCTTTTTAGTTATACATTATAAAAAGCTTCATCTTTGTTGCTTTTCGATCCATACACCACTCTAAGTTAGAACTAACTCTCTTAGAGAAGCATTTCGAGGTCTTGCTTAACTTGTAGTACTTCTACACGTACATGGTATATTGGAAAAAGAAGTGAGTAATCCATGGCTCACTAGTGCATCAAGAATCGAGATCAAGTATGCAGCTCTATACTCATCCATTGCTTTTCGTAGCTACAAATTCTTAGCTTATATGGCTATTATTGCTTCTCCACCATTTATTTCTTAATAGCTCCTATTGAAGTCTATATCACTTGGCCCTAGTGATATCCCTTTCTAACTCCAACCTCATATTTTCTTGAGCCCAGATAGCTTCTCACTCTATTCATTATGATTCTAACTGTTAGACTTGTTTCCTCAAGGACCTACTTCTACATCTAGCCGATGATGTATATGTCATTCAAGGATTTCTTTCGCTTTTCTTTCTATACCCTTAGGTATAAAATCTTCTTTGTCAATGACCTCTGCTATGCCATCCTCTTCCTCAAAAATTTCTTTATTTTGCCACTACTGAGTAGCCCACCATCTATCATATTCTATGGTTGTACCATCATCACCTTCATTTGGTACCCATATAGCCTTATCTACATTAAAGGCTAATGGTTCCATTTTTGGTGGAACTACTCCTCTCCTCCCTTTTCTTATATAGATCATAGGGAGATTCGGTATTCCCTGACTGATACCAAAATACCACAATACTCAAGTAAATTGAAAGTACTTGTATTGTGTATTTACTTTCCCAATCATCCACCTTGCTTGTTGTACATAGGATAGATAAAATCCATCTTCAACCCAAACTGGGACCTTCCTCCATGGTCTCTAGAACACATTCTGGGGCTTTAATTTTTCCCATATAGAGTGATACAACTCCCAATTGCCTTCTCATGGTTTTCTCAACCACAACTCTTTCTACTTTTTCATATTAGTTCATAAGGCACTTTTTGATCCACTAAATTATGTGCATCATAAGGAAACCCTTGAGGTCTTCTCATAGCTATATGTTTCTAGTCCCATACCTACAACAGAAGGATACAGTTTATCTTTACTCTCTTTATCATTTGCACCTTTAACAACTCTTTATAATTCTAGGCTAACAAAGTTGGTACCCATGCAAACATAATTGAATATTCCACTAGGTACTACACCACCCCTAACATATTCTATGGTAATTATGCACCTAGTGAGTCAAGTAAAATGGTGTTCGATATGAGCACCATTACCATGGCCTATCTCTGCGATAACCTACCAAACATGAAAAGTATTACATAATACTATCCTTTTCAATGTTCACTTCTCTCTAGTTTGATTTGAACATTCTTTCCAAAATTCTTCCTATTTCTACTTTCTCTATTGCTATCATTGTACATCGTTAAACTGGTAACCAATATATTTAGTATAAATTCTTTAGGGTGATAATCATATCCCTAGTAGGTAATTATAAAGTTCCCATATCAATATTCCATATTTCAATTATTGTTGATGGGTATCGTCTATCAGGCTACACTAGCTCAAGGCAAGTTGCTCTTGTTAATCCTATTTCACTCAACCACTACCAGTCATTGGCATCCAACATACTCCTAGCTTCCTAAAATATTGCTCTAAAGGTGGTGTGGGGTCTAATAATATTTAATGACACTATTTATTCTGACAATATATTTAGTATACATTCTTTAGGGTTATAATCATCTCCCTAGTAAGTAACTATAAAGTTCCCCTCTCAGGATTCCATCTTTCAATTATGGTTGATAGGTATCCTCTATCAGCCTGTAGTAGCTCCAAGCAAGTTGCTATTGTTAATCCTATATCACTCAACCACTACCATCATTAGCATCCAAAATACTCCTAGCTTCCTTAAATATTGCTCTCAAGGTGGTGTGGGGTCGAATAATATTTAATGACACTATTTCTTCTGCCCCACCTTATCGGCTCATTTTGACATTGCCAAAAGCAAAAATAGAAATATCAAGAAGAACTATGTGGTTTACCTCGAGCATGACTATTATAAATATTGAAAACTCTAATACTAGTATGATCATATTAGATGTTATGGGTAGTTTCACAAGTTGAATCTTTCCTCGATGTGGAATGAAATTCATCAAAATTTCATCTTGTTTCTTCCAACTACGATGTGCTCAACTATCTAATCAATCATAACTCCATTATATTGAGTCTATTCAATCATCCTCCATGGATCATGCTTTTACTGACTCCTAAGTTCCTCATTGTCAATCTTGTCTTAATTATGTAGAGACTCATTGTACCTATTTGTCCTTGAAACCCTATAATTTCTTCATGTGTTTCATAATTTAATGACATCTTATTATATTTTATGCCTTATCATCACTTTTTAAATGGTTCTATCAATCTATCTTGTTCAAATCTATTTATACACCACATTCTTAGATGTTTTTTTTTAATCCCAACCATTATCGTTTCGTTGACAATGATGCTTGCCTTGAGCCTAGCATTGTCCCCTTCTTACACCTATCATTTTTTGAAGCTATGTATCGAAATGCTCTTAATTTAGAATTTATCTTTTTTATTTAATGCATAAGAGGTATTCGAGTAAAAAGGGTTAAACTAAATCAAGAAATGTATTTACATTGAGTAGTCATGTTTGTATATTGATACCACATGCATAGACTAGTGGTATAATCCCATATTTAAATAGAATATATTGCACTACAAAACTCGACCACCATTCAGACAGTCTGGTGGTATACTATTATTTCGTGTTGGTTTTACTTGGTAAATTTGGTTGTTTGATGGCATCTCAAATTTGGATGGTGACAATGACTTCAGATATGGTGGTCTTCCTTCCAGACTAAGGTTCACCTTGCATTTTTTTCCAGGACTGGGATGTTCAACTCCTTGTTCTGACCATGTTTGTATTCAGAGACTGCTTAGTCTCTCCAATCCAATAAATAATAATATAAAATATTCTTTTTTGATCACCTGATCTGTCAGTCTAATACTTATTACCTCATAGTCCAAACTCCTCAATTTTCTCCATTGGGGTCAAATTCTAGACAACTATCCTAGAATCCTAACATGAATCTCAAGTTTTGAACCTATAAGCTTTGGTTCACTAACCATGATGTTGGTTAGACTAACTCCCAAATTTGATCAATTAGCCTTGTTTTCCTAAACTAATAGCCTCTTGCTATATTGAATCTTATAGAATTCTTTTGCTAGCCTAGCTCTGATACCATCTATAATGACCCACATTTTCAAACTCATTTAAGAGAGCAATTTCTTTTTTTGTACTACATAACATAGTTATCCTTAAGGTAGAATTCATATTCATGGATCCTTATAATCAGGCTAACTTATTCTTATTCATTAATATAATAAGCTACCAAGAGGTTTATGACATGGTCAGTGTCAACTCTTGTGATAGGAGTGACCAGCTCCTATCAAACCCTATGTACCTTTTTGAATTAGGAAAGCCAAGATATTTATCAACTTATCATTACTTCTCTCTCCTTTAATTAAGTCCACATACTTAATTGACTAATCAAAGTCTTAACCATGAACTTATTCCTTAATTGATCTCATCATTATTAACATTTCATAGCAACATAACCCATACATTATTATCCAATGTAACAAAGTAGCCACATTCATCCATATATGATTATAATCAAATATTATCTCTTGAACCTTACATGTAAACATACATCATTACATTATTATTCAAATTAATACATTTTAATAACCATGTCATGGAAATATAAACACAAAACCATACTAGATCTATAAAGCATCAATTGTAAGATCACAAGATAAATATGCATAACATATCATATATCTTGGGAAAACCCCAAAGGGAAAAACCCAACCTCAAAATATTTCCTCACATTTTATAAATTTATTTGTTTCAATTTACAATGATATAAAGGAATCCTAAATATCCCTATCCAAATCATGTGTAAATATCATTAATACACTAAAATCACATAAAACTATCTTGAATCTTATGTCCCAAAATTATGAAATTATCATTGGATTCATGAAGGGAACATCATCATTCAATCAAGAATGAATCTCACTTTTCCTCTTCAATAATAGAGGTTATTTTATTAGTCATTCCAATCTAGAATTAAAGTCTCCTATCATAGGGTGAAATTTTTACAATACAAGAAGAGACCCCATAATCCCTTCAAGAATGGATTCCACACCCATTCTTTCTAAAACATTCATTTTTCCACAAAATGAATTCCCGAATGTAAATATACATTCATCATTAATTAAATTCTAAAGTAATCATGTAATTATCAATTTAATTTATGAGAGCACTTTAAAATAGAAAACCCCATATTTTCCTCTACAATTTCTTCACAAAATTGTTCATTTTTGTTACAATTTCTTCCCAAAATTGTACCATGGTCCATCAAGTATTTTTCCACAATATTATGTTACAAAATTTACACAAATTTGTACTATAGTTCTTCATTAATCATTTCCATATGATTATACTATAGTTCCTACAAATTTTCCTCAAAATTGTGCTATAATATTTCTATAATGTTACACTATAGTTTCCCCTATAAATTTTTCATAAATTTGCACTATAAACTTTCCACAAGATTACATTAAAATTCCCTAAAAATTTTTCACAATTTTTTCTATAATCTTTCCACAAGATCCTACAAATTTTCCACAAATTTTTACTATAGTCTTACTTGAATATTACGCTATAGTTCTTAAAAATTTTCCACAAATTTGTACTATAATATTTCAATAATATTACACTATAGTTCTTACAAATTTTCCACAAATTTATACAATAATCTTTCCACAAGACCAATCTATATATTTTTTACAATTTTTCCAAATTTTACACTTCAATATTTCCACAAGATTACATTACATTGCCCTACCAATTTCCACAATATTGAACTATAATATTTTTGCAATATTATACTATAATTCCCTACAAATTTTCATAATTTGTACTATAATATTTCTACAATATTATACTAAAATTTTGTACAAATTTTCCATAAATATATAACATAATGTTTCCACAAGGTTATACTATAGTCTTCTACACAACCTAATTTGTTCATTCCTTTTAATAATATGGCGCTTCAGAATCAATAAAACTAATTACACATAATCTCCCAAAGCATAGGTTAAATTTGTAAAATAAAAGATTTATTAAACAAGTAAACTCCTTCAAAAGGATAAATCAGGCCCAAAAAGCATGGGTTATTAACCCAAGTCAAACCAATTCTTCACATTCAAGTGTATTCCAACCTTGGTCATACATCTATATTCAAACTTTGATCAACATCCAATGGCAATTCATCCTTAGCACTCAAAGTAACAACTAATTTAGTCTTCAACTAACATTCGTGGCTAATATGACCACCACAGTGTGGTCATGTCATTAGGGATAGTTTATCCCTTATAAAATATTTTACATGCTCCTATAAAATGCATGTGGGAGTAGTCCCCACTTTTTTTAATAATAGTTTTACCATTTTATGCCCCTAAAATTGACATCATCATATTTTCTAACAGCATGGTGACATCGATGCATTTCTATCAACATAGATTTTGAGGATCAGTTGCACTAATTACTTGGTCATGTGATCAAAGAAATGTAGCAAAATGCTTGGCCAAGGCTTAGCCAAGTGCCTAGACACTTGGCTACAAGCCTCTAGGCACCAAGCACCTTTTATATTGCCTTTGTCCCACCACATAGTGAATGTGGAAAAACAATATTAAGGATATCCAAGTCTGAGCTTGCCATTCATGTTTCCAGTGCCATGGTGGCTTAGGCAACACCACCAGAGGTCATCAAACCAAGACAAAAACTATTATGAAGCCCCTACCACTAGTTGAAGGCTTACTTAAGCTCCTAAGGATATCGAAGGTAAAATTAATCCACCTTAGAAGTCAATATTATACACATACACAACCTCTGGTTCAATGATCATTTACAAGGCTTAATAGATACTTGTTTGTTGTTATAAGTATTACAAGATCACCAAATAATATTGAGGTGGATATATCAAGTGTGGGCTTACTAAGAATTTGATTTACAAAGGTGAAAATATCATGGTCTATGCTTTTGGTGAGAATGATCCAGAATTCACTATCGAATAACATGTATTCCAAAACTCAAATTATAATATAAAAGAGTTATTTAAGCATGTGTTAAAATAAAACTTTGCCTAAAGAATTTGAGATATCAATGATCGAATAATATGTAGTTTTGAATATTGGAAATGATGATTTGAATCACACCCTTCGGCTAAATTACCCAATTAATTTGTTTTTAAAAGATAAGGTCAATTTTAAAGGCTTGCTAATGTGTCAAAGGTGTCACATATCCTTACTTCCTTGCTCCCCTTACTTGCTTATAGTCTTTGTATCTCTATCATCACCCCTTAGTTAAATATTGGTAGGTATTTATAGACCTTTGATATACTTACCTATTCAAAAGTTACGCTTGGAAGAAGACAAAAGGAAGGATCTAGGAGGAAACAAATTTCTGCCATATGAAGACTAAAATGGCCATGGCTCAATTTTTCTCCTTTTTCTAGAACTCGGTCCAATTTTCTACTTCTAGAATTTGGCTACATTTTTCTTTCCCTTCTAGAATTATTCTTTTATAATTTCCTTTTATTTCATTTTTATAATTTTGTACCTACAAAATTACTAATTAATTACCATGTAGGTATTAAGGATACTTAGTTAAATGTAAAACAATAATAAATATCAATAATTGGCATTCTCCTTTTTGATGAATCTTTTGTAGGAATTAATATCTATAAAGCATATCAATTTTAGTGGTTGATTTTTTTGCCATTCTTGAGAGTACATGTGTTTGCCAATCAATGATACATCAGCAACATATTGCTCATTATATTAGCAATTACAACATATTCAAACATATGAACTCCATATCAATTTTAAGACCTACCAAGGGAGGGCTATGACATACTCTCCCCTTAAATTAAACACAGTCCTCTATGTTTTCCTGCAAAACAAAGCATTCATGAGTAAGAATATAAGTTTACATAATCTCCACTTTCCCTAAGTGGTACATGTTTAATAGAGTGGTCTCTCTAGATCTTTATTTGCTCTATCATCTACATCATAGATATTTTTTAAACAAACATAGAGCTATCATCATGTTTTATTTTCATAGAGAAGATATGAAATCAAATTTTCATATTAAAGTGAATAAAATAAGTCTAGTTTTATCAAAAACTCTCACATGGGAGTTTCAACCTAGGACTTTATAGCTCTTACCATGATTTAAGCTCAAGGAAATAGGTGTCATCAAAGACAAAGACATAATTTAATAAATCTCATTTCAATATACCCATATATCCTCAAATTCACTTTGGCAAACCTATTTGCTAACACAAGTGTTTCATATTTGATGTCCCTTAGTTTACATATTTATTCAACTTATTGCCTATTATTAGATTCATACCTCAAGAGATACAAATGTCAAGTAAAGTCTCAAAAGAGTCTAAGGTACACCGCTTAAGACCCAAAAAATATGGAGGGTTAACTTAGATCTTCCACTTTTATTCACCAATGGATTCAATAGTGGGAGGAAAAGACTTGAACATAAGTAATCTTCAAGGAATTTTGTTTTTTTTTTTGTAAAATATGTTGATGATCATACTTACTCTACATAAGGTATTCTTCCAAGAATATTATCATCCATCGATAATGACTACACTTACTCCATATAATGTGTCATTCAAAAAGTACTAATGGTCACACTTACTGCATAAGGTGCCATTCAAAAAGTACTATCATCCACTGATAATAACAATGGTTACCCTTACTCCACATAAGGAGCCATTCCAAAAGTATTATCATCCACTGATAATATATATGACTACACTTACTCCACGTAAGGTGTCATAACAAAATTCAATAATTTTAAGAGGATCCCATACTACTCCTAAGAATAGATTCCCTATATATTCTTTCCCTAAAGAATATTTCATACTTAACTAAGAATAGTAGTTCCATCTCTATTCCTTCTCATTAAGATAGTTTGAAACTCAACTAAGAATAGAATTTTCCCATGTTTATATCTCATTAAATTTTATGGGTCTCAATAGATGTACCCCAAATTTCTTCATTACAAGGCTTTTCACACTTGATAACAGGTCACTGCAGATAATCCCTCAAGTGGTCAGGATGTGGCCCCATCCTAAAATTTTAGGTTTTTACCTCAATATACCTCCATGGTACAAGGATGCCTTAATGGTCTCCCTAAATTATCTTACCAATTATTGTGAATAGAAGACCCTTTTGACCATATTGTAGGATTCTTCCATTTTTTCCACTAATAATCAATTAATAATCAACTTACCTTTTATATTGCTAGAATATTGTTGATTGTGGAGCATAACTAATTAGGAGGCCTTTGTTGTAGCTACACTTGGACCCACTACACAAAAGAGGGGGGTGTAGGGGGGAATTAGCCCCCCTACTTGTGTCTACCAAGGGGGTCTAGGGGGGCGACGATAATTCTTTGGAGCCCTCGAAGCCAAAAATTGATGTTTTTTCCTCTATGTAAATCTAGACCATTTGATATTAGATCACAGATAGGACGATAGATTTTAGGCGGGTTTTTGACCTAAAATTATAATACACTTTTATAATAGGATGTTTTATGGTGGCCGATTGTAATGTTCAGTGCACGACTGTGTAACAGAGGGGTTTTATGGATGAAATATAAGGCCTGGTTATTTTTTTCGTGGACATAGCCCACATTGGGTGAACCACGTAAATCTGTGTCTATTGTGTATTGCATTATTTTCTTCTGTGTATTATTTCCACATCTTATTGCTCATATTTTATGCTTAAATCCTAAAATTGGTATCAAAGCTTAGGGTTTGAAAAATGCACTTGAAATGAGGGTTTTTCAATTCGAGTTGGAGCAATGGTAGAAGAAGGCAGATTTAGGGTTGAGAATTTTAATGGCAAAAACTACCAGCTATGGAAGATGCAAATGGAGGATTGTCTTTATAAAAAATATCTTTATCTACCATTAGGTGAAATAGCAAAGAAGCCATCGTCAACAACATATGAAGAATGGAAATTTTTGGATAGAAAAGCACTAGGAACAATATGGCTATGCTTGGCATCATTGGTGGCCTTCAATATTTCAAAGGAAAATACAATGGAGGGTTTAATGAATGTGTTGGCTAAACTATATGAAAAACCTCAGCTTTGAACAAGGTATTTCTTATGAAATACTTATTTAATATGCAGATGTCAGAAGGTGGGTCTAAAACTGATCATTTAAATGAATTTAACATGGTTACAAATTAGTTAAGTTTTGTAGGAGTAAACTTTGATGATGAGGTTAGGGCTCTCTTGATTTTGTGCTCATTGCTAGAAAGCTAGAATGGTTTGGTAATGACTATGAGTAATTCTATCTCTGGTTCAAATACTTTAAATTTTGATGATGTTATTGGTGTTATCCTTAGCAAGGAAATGTGGTGAAAAAGCATAGTTGAAACATTAGGTAATTCTTTGACTGTAGATAACAAAGGGAGAAAAATGGAGATAGGAAAAAGCCTAGGGAATCATGGAAAATAAAAGAAAGGTAGATCCAAATCCAAAGGGAAGTATTTGGATTGTTGGTATTATGGGAAGAAAGGACACCTAAAAAAATACTGTTGGAATCAAAAAGAAAAATAGGAAGAAGAAAAATAGGGTAATCAGGAAGCAAACATAGTAGGTGATGTATTGCAAGATGCCTTAATTATTTCACTATATAATATTAATAATTACTGGGTTCTAGAATTTGGTGCATCATATCATGCCACACCCCATAGAAAATATTTTTTAGATTATGTTCAAAGTGATTTTTGATAGGTCTATTTGGGTGATGATAGACCATGTAAAATCATTGGAAAGGGTAACATACAAATAAAGTTACCAAATGGAAACCAATGGTTGTTGAAAGAGGTAAGGCATATTCCTGACTTAAGAAGAAATTTAATCTTCACAAGGCAATTGGATAGTGAAGGATGTACAGTTACATTCTCATAAAATTCATGGAAGGTTGCTAAAAGGTCATTGTTATTAGCAAAAGGAAATAAGGAAGGTATGTTGTATGTATGTACTGGTAATACTAATATTTTTATTGCTTTAGCTTTTACAGGAGTGGATACAACTTCATGGCATCATAGACTTGGGCACATGAGTGTGAAGGGGATGCAAATTCTCCACTCAAGGAATTTATTGCCAGGTTTGAATCAGGTTGATTTAGACTTCTGTGAGAACTGCATTTATGGAAAACATACAAGAGTCATATTTCTCAGAGTTGGAAAAGAAAAGAAGAGTGAAAAGCTAGAGCTTGTACATTCAGATATATGGGGATCAAATTAGGTATCATCTCTTGGTGGCTCTTATTATTATGTTACATTTATTGATAATGCAACTAGAAAAACTTGGGTTTACTATATTTGAAATAAATCAGATGTCTTTGATACCTTTAAGAAATAGAAATATTTGGTTGATAATGAGACTAGAAATAAGTTAAAGTGTCTTAGATCTGATAATGGAGGTGAGTACTACAACAAAGAGTTTGACAGTTACTGTTCATACCATGGGAATTATAAAGTGAATATGGTTCCAAGAAATCCACAATAAAATGATGTGTCGGAAAGGATGAACAAGACTATCATGGAACGTGCTAGGTGCATGATATCACATGTAGGATTTCCCTTATAGTTTTGAGCAGATGTTGTGGATATTGCAATTTATTTAATAAATAAAGGACCTTGAAGTTCCCTTGATGGTGGGATTTCATAAGAGGCATGGACAGGTAAGCATATTAACTACTCATTTCTAAATACTTTCAGTTGTGAAGCTTTCGTGCATATTAGTAAAGAAAATCGAACTAAAATTGAGGCTAAATCCAATAAGTGTTTTTTCATTGGATATGGAGTAAATGATTTTGATTATCACTTTTGGGATTATGCAAATCACAAAATGATTAGGAATAGAGATGTAATATTCAATGAGAAGGTCATGTATAAGGATCAGTTATAGGAAAATAAATAGTAAAAGGTAAACACAGAATACACAATGTTCGATGAAATTGAAACTCCAAAGGTACTAGAAAATCAACAACAGTAGCAGACTAGCATCTCAAGATCCTACAACTATTGTTAGAAAATCTACCAAGATAGGTAGACCTCCTGTATGTTGCTCTCCTTCATTATATTATGTATTATTATTTGACTCTAGTGAACCATAAACATATAAAGAAGCAATGCATATAGAAACCAAGAAGAAGTGGGAGCAAGGCATGGAAGAGGAGATGGACTCCTTGATAAATAATAATACTTGGGATCTGGTTCAATTGCATGTAGGAAAAATAGCATTGTATAATAAATGGGTTTATAGGGTGAAAGAAGAAGATGGATGTAAAAAGAGATATAAGGTTAGACTGGTTGTAAAGGAGTTTACAAAGAAGAAAGGTATTGATTATGATGAAATTTTTTCTCCTATTGTTAAAATGACTTCAATTAGAACTATTTTAAGCTTAGTGGTTGTAGAGGATTTACATCTTGAACAGTTAGATGTAAAAATAGCTTTTCTCCATGGGGATTTGGAGGAAGAGATTTATATGCAGCAACCACAAGGGTATGAGGTCAAAGGAAAGGAGGAATTAGTATGCAGGTTGAAAAAGATCCTGTATGGCCTGAAGAAAGATCCAATGTAGTGGTATATGAAATTTGACAAGTTTATATCAGATCAAGGTTATAGTAGATGTTATTTTGACCATTGTGTTTATTTTAAAATATTGGATAATGATAACTATATAATCCTATTATTGTATGCAGATGACATGCTTGTTGCAAGGTCTAACATGTAGGATATAATTATACTCAAATTAAAATTGGCAGTCATTTGCAATGAAGGATTTGGGTGTTGCAAAGAAAATCCTTGGTATGATAATAACAAGAGAGGAAAAATTATAAATTAACATTGTCTCAGAGTAAGTACATTGAGAAGGTGTTGGAAAGATTCGGTATGTAGGATGCAAAACCTATTAGCACACCTTTGGGAAATCATTTCAAACTAACCAAAGAGATGTGTCCTAAGACATAGGAGGATATGAACTACATGTCCAAGGTTCCTTATTCATCAGTATTTGGTAGTTTGATGTATGTGATGGTATGCACAAGGCTAAATATTGCACATGCAGTAGGATTTGTGAGCAGGTTTATGAGAAATCCAGGAAGAAAGCATTGGGAGGTAGTGAAGTGGATTCTTAGGTATTTGAGAGGTACTGTCACTTATGCATTATGTTTTAGAGGATCTAATACTACTTTACAGGGATATTTTGATTCATATATGGTAGGTGATATAGACAGTAGGAGGAGTACCATAGAGTATGTTTTTACTATAGGTGAAACTACAGTAAGTTGGATTTCAAAATTATAGAAGGTTGTTGCACTATCAACAATAGAAGCAGAGTATATTGTTGTTACAAAGGCTAGTAAGGAGATGATTTGGTTATAAATGTTTATGGAGGAGTTGGAAAAGAAGTAGGAGAATAGCACATTATATAGTTATAGTCAAAGTGCCATTCATCTTGTAAAGAATTCAGCTTTCCATTTCAAGACTAAACACATACATACCAAGTACCATTTCATACGCTCAGTATTGGAAGATGGATAATTAAAATTAGATAAGATACACACTAGCAAAAATATTACAAATATGTTCACAAAGGCAGTAACCAAGGAGAAATTGAGTTCCTACTTATTTCAGTTGGTCTCAAAGCATGACAGTAAAAGGTGATAAAATTTCTATGCCCAAAGTTGAAGCATAGTCCAACAAGTGCAGTAGCGATGGAGTTACTGTGATCAGTATCCAAGTGGGATATTGTTTATTGTGGATCCTAATTAATTCAGAGGCATTTGTTTCATCCACACTTAGACCCACTACGCAAAATACGAGGGTGTAGGGGCGGCATTAGACCCCCCTGCTTGTGTCCTCCAAGGTGGTCCAAGGGGGCAGCAACAATTCTTTGGAGCCCCAAAGCCAAAAATAGATGCTTTTTCCTCTATGTAAATATAGATCATTTGATATTAGATCACAGATCGTACAGTAGATTTTAAGCAGGTTTTTTCCCTAAAATTGTAATGCACTTCTATAAGAGGATTTTGTATGGTGGTCGATTGTAATGTTTGGTGCACAGCTGTGTAACAGAGGGGTTTTTTGGACATAGTATAAGGTCTGGTTATTTTCTCCATGGATGTATCCCACATTGGGTGAACCACATAAATATGCATCTATTGTGTATTGCATTATTCTCTTTTGTATTTTATTGCTTGTATTTTATGCTTTAATCCTAACAAATATAAAATAATAATAGTCATTTTATCACAATTCAAATAGACTGATACATAACTTATTAGTTCAATCTAATTATCCATCCTTTCCATTCCTAGCACAGAAATCACCAATTACATAATCTTCAAAGGATTTCTCCACTCAAAAGAATTCTAGAAATAATAATTATTAAATAAAATCAACCATATGGTCCTCTAGTAAAATGAATATACAATGTTTTACAAATTCCTTTCCAACAAGAACTTTCAGAATGAAAACTGAATTCTTTTTTGTTGTTCTACGTTCATATACATCTTCATTCCAGCCTTCTTCAAACCTTTAATTTAACCACAGAGAAGAGATGTCTTTGAGGGATGAGAACAACTCTCTATCATGAAAGTGCATTCCTAAATGTAAAATTTTATTTTCATTGCAATCAATAATTTGAAATAAACCGAGGCATTTTCATAAATATCTTTCAATAAATTGTAGTTATATATATAATTTTTCCTAAAAAGAGAATGTATTTGCAACACACATGAAATATTTCAAATACTCTTCTAAATATAACGGCTCCATGCCCCACAGTTTAGAGCAAATCACAAGTAGCGTTGGTTATTTTTAATTGAGTAGGGATCTCATAATCCCAACATAAAATTAAACTATGCCCTCAGCATTTCAGATTTTTTATACAAATCACACCATCTTACCTTTGAAGACTAAGCATAATTGAATTATAACCCAAATAAGGGCCTCTCAAATACTTTAACCTATATCAACTAAAGAGTAATCCTTATTTATGATGTACACACATGATCTTCACAGTCACAGATGCATTATCAAAATTGTGCAAAAGATCAGTATTTCTCTAGAAGGAACATATGAGGATATTATTAACACATAATATTTAGGATCTTTTTAAAAGAAAAAGGGCTCACATTCCCATTCTAAAATTGCCAACCAGTTCAAGTGTACAATATACTTTTAAATTATCAAATTCTCATCCGGAATCTCTTTTTCATTTTCTCACGTATATGTCTAGAAGATAACCCATAAAATATCTCCAAATGGTCTCTCTACAGTCCACTATAGTCTGATATAACATAAATGGATTTAGAATTCCATTTGAATGACTTTGCTGGAATTTATTATGCATCAAGGACTTCAAAAAGGTACTGAGATCAGGAAATAATCATAAGTGAAAGAGTCGAATACTTTCATCAGATAAACATTATCAAACTATATTAAACCTACGAATGTCGTTATAATAATTTTTAAAACTATACTTGTTATTCAAACTAAGCATATAACATACAAATAAAGTATACAACACTTGGGTCAAATAAAAATATTCCAATGTTTTCTTACTAGGTAGAACACATTTTATCTTCACAATTTAGATACAATTGAATTCCTTGGTGAGATATATAATTAGAACATAAATAATTTAATATTATCATAGTAATTTTATAACCCAAGTCTCGACGTCTTTCTCAAATTGCATTAGAAGAGTTTTTTTAGGCTCACATAATTATCACACACACGATTCACTACCAGTATTAATTCCTATGTCTTCCAATTTCAAAGTACGTAGTTCGAAGGGAAAAATTACCAACATAGGTTCATAATATAGTAGAGGAAATTCAAATAAGGTACAGGCATAGAATTGAAATACATGTAAACTTCTTTTAACTACAAATGTAGAACAATTCTCCTCTCCATTAGAGGAGAAAAATATTCTTAAACTAGGCAAAATATAACAGGTTACAACATAATTCAGAGCAAGCTAGAATCTTTAAAAGACTTCCACTTCAAATTTTTAAAAATGTAAACATAAGATTTATCAAATTCTACCTGGGGATTTCAGTCAAGCTAATCAAGTTAAACTAGTAACACCATGATTTTTCTGGTTCACTAGTTAATTTCCTTCCTTTCTATGCCCTCTATTTTTCACCTCTTCTTTTTTTATCTCCTCCTCAAGAAATGCACCACCAAATTCCCTTTGTCTAATTTATCGGGTGTCCTTTCTAGGTAGTGCACTATCTCCAACAAGCACTATGGGCATCCCCTCTCATTTAAAATCTGATCGAGGACTTACCAACTAGTATGCTTAATGATATACTTATCAATGTCATCCCTGGGAATTTAAACATTACCATACTTTTTTATTGCTAATTTGACAACAAAATTTCCATAAAATAAGGGTGATAGCTCAATTATCAAAATTCTAAATTATAAAATCTCTACTTGACAATTCTCTTTGTCAAAAGTATGATACCTTATCTGATTGACGTAGAAACAAGAATAGTCAATAAAAATTATGATGAAATCCTTAATTATTATTGTTTTCAAACAAATAATAATAGCAATAATGATCCTTCCTACATTATACCAAAGCACTATTGTTAATAAAAGATAAATTCTTTTTCTCTTTAAACAAAAAAAAAGATACTTAAATCAGTCACTTAATCTTCTTTACAAATGACCATCTTATTTTAAATAAAATTGCATCTATAAAAAACTTAACAAGCAACAAATAAGTTCCATCTACAAATTTGGCATATTTATCTCATGCAGATCGTGATATGCAACTACATGAAAGAAGCATTTATCTATGTTGTTCCAAGCTATCCAATGAATAAATCATCATATCATTTCCCTTTCTTATGGAACCTCATTCTTAGTGGTTAATTCTTTCTCCCACCCACAAGAAATCTTGTTCCTGTAAAAAAGAAAATTCATTAGCAACATCATATTCTTCCATAAAATATATGTTTTATAGAAACTAAACATGAAATAGTTAGTCATTTCATCAACAAGATACATCATATTCTTCCATAAAATATATTTTTTACAAAAACTAAGCATGAAATAGTTAGTCATTCCATAAATAGACAACATAGCCATACATGAGTCCATCCTACAAAAAAATTGCCAAGGGAGGGTCATGACGTCCAACCACCCTTAGGCTAAACACAATACCCTGTATTTCATCAAAGTCCAAACATTTTTTTTTTGATTGGTCGAAAGGGTGTTGAAAGGTCCCTGAACCTTGTACAAGAATTTTTTACATGTTTTCCAAACCGATCGAAGAGGCCCATGAGCTTAATATCAAAGAAAAAGCAAAACACCACAAGAAGAAAGATGTCGCGATATAGCGACATGTTGCATTTTCGTGATCCAAAGCATAGGGAAAAAGCAAGGAGGAAAAGGTGTTGTGATATCACGACATGTTGCACCGTCGGGGCCAAAGGAGGAAAAGGTGTCACGATATCGCGACAAGATGCAACATCGCGGTCGAAGGAGAGAAAGTGTCATGATATCATGACATGTTGCAACGTCGCTGCTAGAAGAGAAGAAGTGTCATGATATCACGACAAGTTGCGTCGTCACACCCAGAGGAGGAAAGGTGTCACAATATCGTGACATGTTGCATCGTCAAGGCCAAAGGAGAAAAGATGTCATGATATCGCGACATGTTGCATTGTCACGGCCAAAGGAGAAAAAGTGTCGCGATATCACGACATGTTGCACCGTCACGGCCACAAGAGAAAAAGTGTTGCGATATCGCGACATGTTGCATTGTTGCGGCCAAAGGAGGAAAAGTGTCATTATATCGCGACATGTTGTGACGTCATGGCCAGAAGAGAAAAAGTGTCATGATATCGCGACATGTTGCAACATCATGACCAAAAGAGAAAAAGTGTCACGATATCATGACATGTAGTATCATCGTGGCCTAAGGAGAAAAAATGTCGCGATGTCATGACATGTTGCATCATCGCGGCCAGAGGAAAAAAAGTGTCACGATATCATGACATGTTGCAGCATCGTGGCCAAAGGAGAAAAAGTGTCATGAAATCATGACATGTTGCATCGTCTCGACAAAAAGATAAAAAATGTCATGAAATCGTGACATGTTGCATTGCCACGGCCAAGGAAGGAAAAGGTGTCGCGATATCGTGACATGTTGCATCATCGTGGCCAAAGAGAAAAAGTGTCGCAATATCATGACATGTTGCATCATCACGGCCAAATATAAAAAGTGTCGCTATATCGTGACATATTGCAACATCGTGGCCAAAGGTGAAAAGGTGTCTCGAAATCATGACATGTTGCATTGCCACGGCCAAAGGAGGAAAAAGTGTTACAAAATTGTGACATGTTGCAACATCACGGTCAAAGATAAAAAGTGTCACGATATTGCGACAAGTTGCATCATCGCGGCCAAAGATAAAAAGTGTCACGATATCACGACATGTTGCATCATCGCGGCCACAGAGAAAAAGTGTTGCGATATCGCGACATGTTGCATAATCGCGGCCAAAGAGAAAATGTGTCGCAATATCGCGACAAGTTGCATCATCATGGCCAAAGAGAAAAAGTGTCACGATATCTCGACATGTTGCATCATCGCGGCCAAAGAGAAAAGGTGTCACGATATCACGACAAGTTGCAACGTCGTGGCCAAAAGAGAAAAAGTGTCGCGATATCACGACATGTTGCATTGTCATGGCCAAAGGAGGAAAAAGTGTCACGATATCATGACAAGTTGCATCATCATGGCCAAAGAGAAAAAGTGTTGTGATATCGCGACATATAGCATCATCACAACCGAAAGAGAGAGAGTGTCACGAAATCGCGACATGATGTAACACCGTGACCAAAGGAGAAAAAAGTGTCACGATATCGTGACATGTTGCAACATTGTGGCAAAAGGAGAAAGAAATATCGTGATATCACGATATGTTGCATTTTCACAGCCAAAAGTGAAAAGTGTCACAATAACGCGACATGTTGCATTTTCGTTGTCGAAGGAGAAGAAGGAAAAAGTTTCGCGATATCGCGACAAGTTTCATCAACATACCAAACCAAACCCTAGGCAACATCTCACATTGTGCAAACATTGAAACTTGTAGGATCGTTCCTTAGGCCAATGGGGAAGGAGTCTCTCCACACTTAAACGTCAGATTCTCTAACTTCCTTGTTAGAAATCCAGTCCATAGCTTTGTTTCCTTCTCGGTATTGATGCTTAATGACTAATTCTGGGTAATTACCGATTAGGGCCTTGCATTCTTGGAAAATCAGAGCAAGGGGCCATGGGGGCTTAGTAGTACCATTGACCCAGTTTATATAGTGCAGCGAGTCTCCTTCGATGATAAGTTTATTGATGGCTAATCCTTCCATGAGGATCAAACTTTGGAACAGAGCCCATGCCTCTGCCATATTGTTGGATTGAATTCCCAGGTTCTGGGCAAAGGCCAAAATTATTTCTCCTTTGTGGTTTCTAAGAATTCCTCCTTCGCCAGTCACTCCTGGGTTGCCTTTACCCACGCCATCGAAATTGATCTTGTGCCACCTAGTAGGTGGTAATACCCACTTGATGACAGACCTATCAACATAATTACGAGGCATGACAGAGATGTTAGACAAATTGAAAAGTTTGGTTAGTGTCGATTCTAATCCATGAGGGGGGGGTTTGATGACAAAACAAGAGAGGCATTCTCTGCAGCTAGGGCAAAGATTTTGATAGTGATAATCTTCTTATCAGTGGCTTGATTTTTGAAAATTCTGGTGTTTCTCTCGAGCCATATCTGCCACAGGTAAATGTGGAGGTAAGCTTGCCACATGAATTTTAGTTGGTTGCTCTTGAAATGCCTGGGCCATTGCTTAATAAGGAGGGGAATAGAATGTGAGAGGACTATGGAAATTTCAAAGGTGTTATGAACCTAGTTGAGAACTGCTAACGAAAAGGGACATTCCAAAAAAACATGCAAAGTTGACTCACAGGCATTTTTGCACAGGATACACCAATTGGGAATGAGTAACACTCTGATTATCAAGTTGTCAATGGTGAGGATTCTATTTTGGATGGCCAACTAGCAAAATAATTTGACCTTGGGAATGATCTTGGGAACCCAAACCTGATTTGATAAGTCCCAATCATCTGTGGGAGTTTCTTGACTGTAGTAAGCTGATTTGATAGTGAAATTTCTAGATTCTTCAAGGTTCCAGACCATGGAATCATCTTTGTGTGAGATTGGGATGATGCAAGTCCTCAACAAGTTTTGTAACCACCTGAGAGCCTCGGTGATATTCCTAGTCCCGTTAAGATCCAAGTGTTTCCATTTAGGTCTTGTAGGACCTTTGTTAATTAAGTGACACACCTTATCTCCAAAGGTAGCTTCGGTAGTCACCTTGAGCACTGCAATATGCGGATCTTGGCTGAGAGGTTTATCACATATCCATGGGTCATCCCAAAAATGGATGGAAGGCCTAAGGTGGTGTCTATGAAATCAAATTCCAAACATTACAACAATAGTTGCATTTCATTTTCAAATAGAAATGGAAAATATTTCTGCATATCTATCACTTTCTCCTAATTTGCATTTCTCTCAAAATAATGGTCCCACTAGACCTTACATTGCTCTAGAGTCCCCTTCGTCATCGCTTTGGAATAGAACTCAAGGATATTCACTAGATGCACCTTAATAAATTATGGTTATATCATATACAATTTAGAAAAATCCCATACATGATCAGGATTAGCAATGTATTTCCTAAGGATATATGAAAGGTGTTGTGGATCTTTGACAAACTAGGTGGTAAGGCGAGTCTATACACCATAGGACTAATCTTTTCTATGATTTTTTAAGGTCCAAAAAAATGAGGATATAGTTTTGTGGACTTTATGTCACTCTTATTTGGTCTCACTCTCAAGAAAACTCTATCACCCACAAAAAAATCTCTTGGTGATATATTTAGATCGGCATAACTTTTTTGACGATCTATAGCTTCATTTAGCATCTCTCTGATCATATTTAACTATTTATTCATTTACCTAACCATGTATGGCCCAAGCACAACCTATTATTCCATATTTTCCCATGAAAATAGTGTCATATGCCTACCATACAAAGCTTTGAATGGAGCCATGTCTAAGGTTGAATGGTGGCCATTATTGTAAGAAAATTCTACCAGGTGTAGATAGTCTTCCCATTGATACTTTTGATCCATACAATACATGTTAATAATGTCTTCCAATACCTAGTTCACCTTTTTAGTTTGCCCATCATTTTTTGGATGATAAATAGAACTAATGTTCAGTGTGGTACTTATGGCATGATGTAGAGCACCAAAACTTAGAAGTAAACCTAGAGTCCCTATCTAAAATAATCACCTCAAGAAAACCATGAAGCTTGAATATTTTCTTGGAAAATATGTTAGCCACAATCATGACATAATCCTTGGTACTTTCAAGTATAAAATGTGCAACCTTAGTCAAATTGTTGACTACAATAAGGATTGCATCATATTGGAACCTAATTTTAGGTAAACTATAATGAATTAAAATAACCTACCATTTATTTATGGGTATGTCATGCAGATATAATAGTCATGGAGGGTGTTTATGTTTAGCCTTTAATTTTTGGCATTCAAGGCATTGATCAACAAATTCAGTGATAACTTTCTTCATTCCCTACCAGTAAAAATATTTTCTTCGTGTTTTCTCTTATATTTGCTCCTCCTGGATGAGCAGAATAAGGATATCTATGCACTTCTTACATGATAATTCTCCTTATATTTCTAGCTTTTGGAATTACTACTCAATCCTTGAAGCATAGAAGACCATCCTTAATTCCAAAATCCTTGCTTTTTTCGGGTTTATTTTCCATTTTATCCTGAATTTGATTGCAATACTTGTCCTGATATTGTATTTTTTTGACTTGATCCATCAAGTCCACATGGTTGTGGGTCAATGTAGCAATATGTCTTCTCCTACTTAAGGCATGTACAACCTTATTTTCCTTTTTCTTGATGTATTTGATCCTAAAGTTATATTCGGCAAGGAACTCCATCCATCTCCTTTGTCTAGCATTGAGTAAACATATACTTCAAACTCTGATGGTCAATCCTTAACTCGAAGGATCTTCCCACCAAATAATGTCATTAGACCTTGAAAGAATATACAACTGCTACCAATTCTAGATTGTGTGTAGCATAATTGACCTCATGTCTCTTGAGCTTCCTTGAGCCATAAGCTACAACTACCCCATTTTGTGAAAGCACTCCATCCAAACCTTCTAAAGATGCATCTTTGCATACTGAGAAATTACCCTAAGGGTATGTAATCTTCAATACGGGTGTCATGGTGAGATTTTTCTTAAGAAATTCAAAAGTTACCTCACACTTATATTTCCACTTGAATTTCTTTCTCTTTCTTTGAAGATTAGTTATTGGAGAGGCTATCTTGGAGTAATCCTTTATATAGTTCCTATAATAAGCAGTCTAACCCATGAAGCTTCTCACTTTTGTTACATTGGTGGGCACCAACTAATTCATTATAGCCTCTATATTTCTAGGGTCCATCATGATCCCTTTATATGATAGTGTATGTCCTAAGCACTACACTTTTGACATATAGAAGTTTCACTTAGATTCTTGTATAGTTTATTCTTCCTTAGTAACCCTAGCACGATTTTAAAATGTTTGTCATTCTCCATACTATTTTGTGAATATACCATAAATATCATCCAAAAATATAATAATGAATAGATCCAGATGCTTTCTAAATACACTATTCATCAAGTTCATGAATGTTGATGGAGCATTCGTCAAACCAAAAGGTATGACTATAAATTCATAGTATCCATACTAAGTTTTAAATGCCATATTGTGGGTATATTCTTCATGGATTATCAATTGGTGATATCTAGATTTTAAATCAATCTCAGAGAAAATGGTGAACTCTTTTAGTTGATCAAATAGGTCTTCAATTCTAAGCAAAGGGTATTTATTTTTTATGGTTGCCTTATTAAGAATTCTGTAATCGATATATGATCGTAAGAAACCATCATTTTTCTTAAAAAAAAATATGGTTGCACCCCATTGTGATACACTTGACTTGATAAATCCCTTCTCCATCAATCCTTGCAATTGTACCTTCAACTCTTGCATCTCAATGAGATTCATCCTATAAGGAGCCCTATGAATAGGCTTTGTTCTAGGTTTCAGCTCAATAGTGAAATCAAATTCACATTTCTAAGGAATTTTTGGTAAGTCCTTCGAAAAAACATCCCTAAATTCTTGAAGTACTAGGTGTTTTCCAAACACCTCTTCCTTCTTTTCCTCTTCAATTTTGTTAAGCTTAACTACATAAACTATTCCTCCCTTTCTAATGGTTTTCTTAAGTTGCATTGTAGAGAGGATCTAGGGTTGAAAATTCCCTTGCAAGCTATAGACTCTCTATCTTTCCCTACCATATTCTGAATACTCAATCCATATTTCCTAGAAATTGATCACAACCCTATGGGCTTGTAGCCAGTCCATCCCTAAGACTACATCAAAAGCATGTAGTAGTGCTACATAAAGACATCCAATGGTCATACCACTAGGTAAGGTAATTTCAATCATAGGATAGCATTGATCCATAGAGTAGGTTTGTCTAGAACCATACTCGACCTTCCACCCATGTGTCAATATTTCTAGTCTTTTCGGTATATACTTGATCAAACTAGTTGAAACAAATTATTTAGTAGCTCCACTATCTATTAGAATTTCTACATCTTTACCAAATATATTATGTTTTATAAGCAAAGGAGTAGCTTGTCATTCCAAAATTTAACTTCCTATCACTACATAGATTTTATGTGTAGGTTCCTTGTGAACAGGTTCTTTGTAAGCGGGTTCCTTTCCCTTCAAACTCGGTCCTACTTTATATGGACAATGGTTGGAATAATGTGGACCTCCACAATCATAGCATCCACCCTTGGGTCTTGGGTGTGTTCCCTGCTTCTATCCCTTTGCTTTCACTACTAGTGTGGGGTTGGATTACCCCTACAATGGTGGCTTGCTATTATTGTTGTTATGGTTTTTTGCATTGTTATTCTTTTCCTAGAATTTTCTCTTAAATTTTTCTTGTTTCCTATTATTTATTTTTTCATACCCCTGAAAATTTTTGTTCATATGTTCTCTCTCCCATTTTATGAAACCAGAACTATTCCTTTTCATGAGTGTTTTTCAATATTATTCAGATACCCCTTCTTAATCAAAGTATGGCTTTAGATAAGTATTTTTTTTCCTAGCCAAGTTATAAGCCTTCTGTAGGGTCTTAGGCTCATGCATATTCACTTCATGCTCAATCCTTTGATCTATCCCCAAGATGAATTTATGGATTTTCATCTTCTCATTGTATGTGGGCACATATTTCAACAAATTAATAAATTTCTAGTAATAGACCTCCATTGTCTTATTTCCTTACCAAAGATTAGTGAATTCCTCAAATTTCTTAGCATAAAAATGCTCCGTGAGGAACATATCTTTGAAGACCACAACAAAATTCTCCCATTTTAGATCAACTACCTCAATATTTTATTCCCCATTAAAATTTTCCCACCAATCCAGTCCAACACCCTATAAATATATAATGGCATATGATGTTTGAGTCCCTGTAGAGTAATTCTTCAAAGTGAATAATATTTCCAATTCCTTCAACCAGTATTCGACTGCATCACCCCCTTATCCATTAAAATTTGAGGATCATACATGCTTCAAATATTTAGCCATTTTTACCTCCAATCGAATTTTGGCCAATTGTGCCTCCGTAGGAGGATCATTAGCTTATCTAACCCTAGAGCTCCTAGCTTGTGAATCTTGATTCACTATGGTTTCTAACAGTTATCTTTGGTGTTCCATATGTTCCTAAATCAAAGCAACTATTGTAGTGAAGTTCTCCCTTTCATTAGTAGGATTTCTTGAACCTAAATTTGGGTCCTATCCTCAACAATATTCTGTCATGTTTGCCTCTTTGGTGGGACAACACTTCCTATCCTTTTTTTTGGTGCCATTATTTCTAGTCATACAAAAGAGAGTTTGAATTAGGTCATAATTCCTTCTTCGAATTTTACCACGTATTTTAATTACATAAGTCATTAACTTGACTAAACAACAAAGTTGATTACCCTATCCCATGTAGGGTATAATCCTTATTAATGATTTTATTCCTTCAAAATCCTTTCTTCACTTAGTCTAGCTATGCCTAGGTCTTATATAAGGAAGCTTATAGTCCTACGACCATGAGCTATGATACCAAATGTCATATCCCAAAATTCCCATCCTAATCATGAGCAAAAAAATAATTGAGTAAACAAACCCTATACTTGTTAGGGATTGGTCTATTCCTTCTTAAAAAGGAAATTTCATAAGCTTTAGCTTAAGATCTTAAGGTCCCCTAACTAAATTTTTGCCCTCTCATTCCACTTAGTCCCTTCATTGGGTACACCCATCCCTACAACTTACATATGTTTGTCGATGCAAGTGCACTAGGTGCAATACCATATTAAAGCTATTATTATCATTTTTCTAAATGAACTAGCTTATCCCTTTTATTCTATTGAAAATGGGCATGCTAATTATCACACCCTACATAAGTTCATCTATGTAGGTGCAATAAGCATGTAAGGTTCAGACTGTCCATATCATCTACACGATGAGCTAGCATTCACATCAATAGGTCTATGTAGGAACTTTCCTAACTTAACTTGTCGATACAAAGTTTATATCCCTTCTCCTACATTACATAATTAAGGTCCATCATGATAAGTCTTTAAGATAATAATGATAACCAATTCTCTGTGATGGAAGGATATTCTTGGATATATTACCAAATCCTAACTCAAGAATCATACATCCTTGAATACTTTTCAAAGATCTTTCATCAAGAAGTACTTGTTGTATATCTCCTAAAGTTTACCATAGCTAAAGCTACTTTAGGAATTTGTATACTAAAGGCACTTATTAAATAAAAATCTAGGATTAATCCTATCTCAATACTTTCCCTTTAAAGGAAACATTAAAAATGAATTATCACCTTTCCAGTATACAATTGTCATCTTCCTTTGTTTAATATCAAGACACATGTTAGATGTATCCACTAAGTTCCTTTATGATGCTTTAAAATAATTATTCTAACATAATACTTATAATATTTTTCCAATTCAACTCCTAAGGCAATGGCATACTCCTATGTTTGTTTGAGATTGGTTAACAATTTTATCTCCCTTCGTAGAAAAATTTCCTTCATACATTGTTTTGACACTGAAGGGGTAGGTTTTTGTTGTTTTACCAGTCGTAGTTCCTCTTGTAAAGTTGCCTTTTCTGTTTGCCAGCTATCTCTTTACTACTTCCAAGCACGCTCTTGTGCACTCCTATTGGTTGCAAATGTCTCTATTTGTTTGATTAGTAAATATTTTGCATTTTTAAGTTGCGAGACTTCTACTTCTAATTCAGATAACTCTTGGTCATTTTCCTCTAGTTGGACTTTCAGATCCTCCAAAGTTTGTCCTAATTCCTGAATTTCCTTTTTAACTTCATCCATTCATTCCATTTCTTCTTCTAAAAAGTTATCCTTTCCTTCCAAAGCTTCTTTGGCTTCTTTTTCAACCACCTGCTTTGCTGAGTGCACATGTTTAATCCCTTTTCCTAGCCAACTCAGCAGATATACCAAGAAATTCAACTATATAAAAATTAATAGTAATTCTGGTACTACCTCTACCTATGAGCCTTGCTCCATAGGATAATGAGGGGGATTAATACTATGGCCACAAACATATACCTATCCTATCTCCAAATAGAGTCTTGGTGTCTTTTCAGGCAATTGCTCCACACCCTCCATAGTATTCAAATTTCCCATGGAAAGTGGCCAAGTGTGGGACCCATAAATGCTAGAAATATCCTTGCACCAAGGTCCTTGTACCGCCCACTTCACCAATTGGTCCAACTCATCCTCTATCATGCTCTACCACTTCTTCCATTGGCCTACACATGCCACCTCAAATTGTAAGTGTAAATTGTCCATAATGCCTCTCAATTTCACAAAATAGTTTACCGCTTGTTGATCCATGGAGTCTGATGGATCCATAAGGTTAGGTATTTGTACAAGAAATTCCTCATCCCAAGAAACATTTTTTTTCCCTTTTGAATTACTACTTTCCCTTTATCTGGTTGCTCAACAGTTGGCCAGCTTGTCTCCTCCATGGCTATTCCAGACTATACTGGAATCTGGCTTATTTTGCCATCCTACTACTCCAACTATTGAATATTTGGTACTTGTGGTGGTTGTTCCCCTTTTTCTATTGGAATTTTCATCTCCTATGACACCTCTACTTCTTCTACCTCATATGCCACTTATTCTATATCTTATTGCTTATTCCTAGATTATTTATATCTGCTGAATCTTGAGCTATTGCTACCAACATCTCCTCCAGTGATAATGTGCTCAATTAATCTACTAGGGATGTTGGTATTTCAAATGATTCCACCACTGATCTAGTTGAACCCGTGCTACCCAAAAAATTTACCTTTGCAAAGTACTTTGGGGATCCAATCCATACAGTCGAGCTGGTTCCAGTTGTCTACTCATAAAAAATTGTAGGTATGGCAAAATCCACTTCCTCTTGTACTAACTACTATTTCTCTCAAGTGTGAGCTACCTCTAAATTCTTAGCTATCTTCTAAAATACTTATTGGGATAAAACTGGAGGTGGCACATCAAAATGTCCCTTCTTATTCTTTTACTTGGGCTTCTCTAATGAGAACAATATTTTGTTTTTGTGACTTCTCCTCCCTAACTTGTGCAACTGTTGTATCCTCCCCTTCTAGAGTAGCTAATAATTTCTCTTACCATGGTTTATGTGATATCTACTTTACATGGGCATTTTTCACTAGTGTCATATTCTTTGTTGGAGTATCCATCTACTAAAAAATATATGGTGCTAAGTTAGGTAGCTTTTTTGGAGAACCCAAATTTGGGATCTGTACTCCAGCTCTAAAAGCTGCATCTAGGAGCAATCCGATGGCATGAAATCCCATAGAGAAATTCTTCGTTGTTTGCATCAGGAAAGCCTGAATGCGAAGTGACAAATGCATCACCCAATCATAGGTTGTTCCCTACTCTATTTTGTACAAGTATGGAATCAACCAGATGGGAAGATCCAAACTATGATGTTCTCCTGATAATCTGACCATGATAAAATTTATTATGGCATGTAATTCTTTATTCTTCAATTGTGTATGTTTGATCCCTCTTCCACCGTGAATGCCCAAAATAGCATCTATCTCCTCCTTCTTCAGGGTTATGACACTCTTAATCTATTTTGGTGTCTTCTTGGAGTTCACTCTTTTATTTAGCACTAGGACACCCATTCTTGGAAGTCCAAATGTGCACTGGAATGTTGTAGGGGAAAATCAACCACTACTGTATGGTTATCTGCTTGTACTCAGCTGATGTTCTTCATTTCATTGTACATTTCTAACATTTTCAATAGATATTCTTTGAAAAATTCCTTATCAAAATGTAGAGCTTGTAGAATGAAATGCACCCATACTTGTTTAATCTTTGCCTATGTTAGATCCTTTGCTAGCATTTATGCCCACCATTGCTGGTAAAAATTACCCGTTGGACATATCCAAGTAATCTCATAAATGGTAATATGCTCCTTGCTACTATGGTGAATTTCTTTATTTTTATGAGTAGTCACTTCTACTACTTATATTTTACTCTGATCTTGTCCATTGTCTGGGCTTTCAAGATTACTACACATCCCATGCTCCTATTGGTGCCTTACTATTTTGGCAACCACTGATTTAGGTTTTAGTTTCGACTGGATTGAGGTTTTTCTAAATTTTTTGTGGGTCATTTGCTTTTTGATTCTCACTTCACTAGACATCAATTCCATATGTCCTGATCAAATAGACATCACCTTGCTATAGTCAGACATCTAATCCTCCTGCTAGATGTCTTGTTATCCTACTAGAAGTCTCTCTTCGATTAGACATCTACCTCTATTGTTTGATGTCTCCTCTTCTAGACATCTATTATTGTTGTCAAACATCTATTCATCAATTATCTACCCTAGATGTCTTCTATATGTCTCATAAATCATCTAATATCTATCATCTGATGCTCATCCTATATTTCTTCTTTGCACTAGATGTTTTGTTCTCATCTGTTGTTTCTACCAAACATATCATGTTGCTAGACATCTTCCTCCTCTGCTTGATGTTTTTTCCTACTTATATGGCTAGTACTTTTGATCTGACATCTTCTCTCTTCTGACCTATATGTCTTCTACCCTAAACATCTCACATCCTTGCCTAGACATCTTCTACACTGTCTAGACATCTATTGCCCTAGATGTATACTTTATCTTCTAGATGTCGGTTGTGTTTGCTTGATGTCTACTACCCTAGGTGTCAACTTTGTTGTCTAGACATCGTCTGTCTACATTGGATGTTACCTACATGCTTACCATATTATGTACTTCATATGTCCTTTGCACCTTAGCCTATGCACTTCTAATTCAAATATCTACCCTAGCAATTGTAATAAAATATTTGACTTGAATGTCATGGAGAAAATGATAGCTAGGTCATTTATGACTTATGGCGTTCATCCCCCGTCTTGCTAAAAAAAATGGTGCACATTGAGTAGTTATCTACTTTTGTTCTAGCATTGCACCTCTTCCTTCATATTTCTCCTCTTCTTTCCTGCACTTGAAAGTGATGTGCCAAATGGATGGAATCTCTTCCTTTTATAGTAGCGCTACTAACCCTAAAACCATTATGCAACCACCACATCACAACTAATTTCTTGCATGTGTTCCACGCTATAATTTCTAGATGTCTAAGTTAGCTTTTTGTCTTTTTCCTCTTTTGTCTTTATTCTCTTTCTATATTTTCTTTTATTTTTGACTTTTTCTTCTTTTATTTTATTTTTTTTTAAATTGCATGTGACATCTTATCTCAACATCGATGGGTGAACCGTATGGACAAGCTAATACATAGTTCCCATGCATTTGATGTCTCACTTCGATGATGATGTCTATTTTCTCTAAAACTGTTGAATTCATCATCACTGGCACTATTTATTTCCTCTATTGACTGACATCTCTTGTGATTATTTCATCTTTGGGGAGTTTTCGAGCATGACTATTATTGATGTATTATAGTATCTTGTAGTACAATACGTCATTCAGGCTATTATGCTTCTTCTGGTTGATGCCATGTTTCTGGATCACAAAACTGGTAGGTACTAGCCCATCATTTGACATTATTGGTGACTTGCTAATTTCTTTGTACTGCCAAAAGTGTTTGTTCCATCCATCTTCTACCATGCATATTTCTCATTCTTTTGGGTTAGAATTATTGTTATCTAGGTGTTATACTACCCTCTAGGTGTCTAGTAGCCATATTTGGGTGTATGATGTCATTTCCTGGATGGGCAGGCACCAGTGGAATTTGTTTTGTACTTCCATAATTTTGTCGAATTATTATGCAATCATCAAAGTAGTGAAACCTCTCCCCTTCTTGTTCCTATTGATCAAGTTCATCTTGAATGGGTTGTTACTATATCCAGTTTCCTCTATTTTTATGGAGTCATCTTACTCTTGGGCTTCTTCCTTGGTCTCTATCATTACCTTCAATTGCCCTCTCTTGATCTCTTTATTCTATATTAATATTTCTATCCCAATTTCCTCTTCCACGAACCTAGTTACCGCATCCTCAGCCTATTTCCAATTGAATCTCCCTAGTGTTGGGTTGTAAAAATCCTAGCTACCCAAGATTTGGTTGGTCCCTCAGTCATTCCTGATGATATCTTCAGTTCCTACAAGCTTGCTGAGATGGATCTTTTGGTATGTTCTCAGGAGCACATAGTGATGGGTTGGCTTGGACTAAGTTCTCAATTGGCCCTTACGATTTTAATTGAGAACTAGTTAACCTGTGGGTAGTCGAAGAGGAATTTCTTCCTCTTGAGCTACCAGGATAGAGGTCAACCATGCTCCTCCCTTGGTTATAATTCTTGATGATATTCTGATAGTACCTATGTTATCTCTACTACAGGCTTCATTTATTAGTTTTGCTCTTATTTTTGATGGATGGTGTAAATGCGTAGGTGTTAGTTGGTGCCATATCTTCAGTCTTCTATCATCCCTTATCAACCTTTGTCTCCATCTACTTTCCTCAAAGTGTCATTGCATGGAATAAGGAGTTAATTTTTCTTGATACTCTTTTAAAAATACTAAATTAGTTATGGATTCATTTGCTTCTCCTACCATGTTCATTGGCCATTCTGAGGTTTCTTGAACCTGTTGCTGCAATCTTCTTACTTCAATTCTATGTTGTCGTAAGTCAAGTGTAGCCATATGATACTTGGCTACCTCTTCTCATTCCATTGGATGTCTCATGGCTCCAATATATGGTGTTCTCCATGAACAAGGTGGTCGTACTTTTGGAATCATGTCTTCATTCAATCATTCATTGTACTCATCTTGTGGGCTTAGTAAAGCATCATCTTTGATTATGTGTGTAGTTTCTATAAATCTAACACCTGCTTGTCGACTGTGATCTTCATCTCTTTATCTCCTACGAACTGAGTTAGGACTGGCATATGGTATATCAGGAATCAGAGGTAGGTTTTCGTTATTTCTTGACTTCTCCCACCAAATTTTGGTCTTTGGTTTTTCTGGTATCATATCGATATCTTTCCATATGATGGTTGTCATTTCCTCCCTGCTTATATAATGTTTGGTAGTCAATCTTTGTCCTGCTTCCCATATCCTGATTCTTTTTGGAGATTCTCTCATCTCTTGATGGTTCATTGATTTTGATCTTGAGGAATATTCTAATTTAAGCATGATTTTTAATGTGGGTGAAGAAGAACTCCTAGGGAATTCATTTTTTGCTATTGCTTTTCCCCTTCTATTTTCAACTAGGCTTACAGTATTTTCCTGTTCTTCCTCCAAGGAAAATAAATTGCTTTCTAAATAGTTACCTATTACACTTCCTCTTAGCTCTCCTTGTTCTAGTTTTACCCATTCCACTTGACGTGCTTCATGTCTTTCATTCACTCATTGTATGGTAGTATCCAAATCCTAAATCACCTATTCCTATAGCTGATTATTATATTATCTTAGCATTTTATATTCTTCTTACAACATTTGTATCTCCAATCACATTCATTGTCAAATTCCAACTCCATATTCTTCATCTTCTTCTTCTTCTTCTTCTTTCATAACTTCTTATAGATCAACCTCCATCAAGGCTTGGGGTCAGTCTTCCTCATTGTCATTTGGAAATTAATCATGTAACTACAACCTTCATTGTTCTCCTTCCCTTTGTTCAGTTTTTTGTCCTCATTCAGTCCCAAATAACCAATCTAGGTTATGTGTTTCCTCCTCTCGAATAGCATTACTCTGCTCATCATTGTTAGGATATTATATTCCTAGATCTACTTCTCTTATCCTTGTATAGGAAGTTCTTGATTGCTCCAAGTTGATCATATTTACTTGAGCATGTGGATTGTATACCTTTAACTTAGAAACATTATTTACCTCAGGGTAAAGTGTTCCATCCAACTTTCTAAATTTCACTGTCCTATTCTCTAGTACTTCTTCTACCTGTAAGGGTCCAAGCCGCAAGGTTTTTAATTTTCTTGGCTTGAGTTCTCTCTTACCACTGTATTTGAGAACTAATTCACCAGCTTTGAGATCCATTTTCTAAAGATGTTTATCATGCCAAAATTCACTTCTTTTCTATGCGATCTTCATTGCCCATTGTGCCATTACCCTTTTTTTGTCCAACTGTATCAATGTTGTCAGTCGCTCTTGCATGCTTTCCTCATAATTCAACCAATTTTTGACTACTACCCTTAAACTTGGTACAAGGAATTAAACTGGTACTACTACCTCTTATCCATACATCATATGAAAGGGTGTGTGATATTTAGTGGGCTTGAAAGTGGTTTTGTATACCCATAACACTATTGGTAACCATTCCTCCTAGTCAACTCCTTCCACTCCGCATGTCTTATACATGATTGAAACAAAAAATTTATTTGTTGCTTCCTCCTACCCATTAGCTCTGGGGTAGTACAAACTTGAAAAGGAATGAAAAATTCTAAATTATTCTGTCAAGTTCTCAATAATTGCATTTACAAAATGGTCTCATCTATCGCTTTTCAATTGTAGAGGTATCCTAAACCTTGTAATCACTTTTTCGTACAAAAAGTGAGTTGTAGTTTTTGTTGAGTTGTCTGGTAAAGCTCTTGCTTCTACCAATTTTTTAAGGTACTCCATAGAAACTATGATATATCAAAATTTCCTCCTTCGACTTATTTTTAAATGACCTAAAAAATTCAATCCCCATATCTCAAAGAGTTCCTGAGGCTAGAATGGATGTAATGGCATGAAGTCTATTTTCTATGGTTTTCGTGTTCTTTGACATGTATCACATGTTGTTACAAAATTATTTGCATCGTGAAATATGGTGGGCCACCATAGACCTACCAATATTACTTTCCTATCTATTTCAGTTGGTCCCATGTGTCCTCTTGCAAATCCCTCATGTGTCTCTTTTAGGGTTTGCTATACTTCATCCTCCATTATGCATCTTTGCAATATGTGGTCCTCCCCCATCTTATATAGAAATATTGCAATCAAGGTGAAGAGTGCTGATTTTATAATCACCTTTCTTTGTTCGGATACTATTAACTCCTCTGGTAGCTCTCCTGTTGACAAGTATTCCTTTATATGCTTGTACCATCCTGGTATTACACTAATCATAAACAATTGGGCATCAAGGAATCCATCTGGTATTCCTCCCTCTGTGAGTTCTCCCGAGTGAATCCTTGACAATTGGTTTTCTATTATGTGTTTCTTCCCTAGTCTTACTACCACTCTAAACACAAATTCTTGCAGGGTGATGAGCCATCGACTCACTCATCCATAGATTGTTGGTTTATTGATCAAGTACAATAGGGCTTGATGATCCACATATAAAGCAAAGGGGTTCACTAGTAAATAATATCTATATTTCTGCACCGCATACACCATTCCCAATGCTTCTCGCTTTTTTGTGCTATAATTCTTCTTGACTTTAGATAATAGTCGACTTGCAAAGTATATGGGCTAATCTATCCTAAATTGACCTTATTATTCCAATCCACATCCAATGGTAAATTTTGAGGTATCCACATGCACATGGAATTCCTACTCCAAATCTAGGTAAACTAAGATAGGTGTTTTCACTAAGTGGCCTTTCAATCCCTCAAATGCTCCCTAGTGCTCCTCTATCCATTTGAATGGAACACCCCTTCGTGTAAGTGCATCTAGTTGATGAGATATTAGTTCATAGTTCTAGATAAACCTCCTATAATATCTGACTATCCCTAAAAAGCTTTTGATTGAGCTCACATCATGTGTCTCCTCCATTAGAAATATTACCCATATCTTATCTGGTTCGGGTTCCAAACCCTCTTGCCATACTATATGTCCCAGTAGCTTTACTTATTGCATCAATAAGATAAAATTATTTGGATTCAATGATATTCATACTTTCCTACATAATACCATACATTCTTCCAAGGATTTTAAATGTTATTATGTCCTGTCATACAGTGACCAATCATCTAGGAAATCTTTGAAGTTTCCTATGGATATTTTATCAAAAATATACAATATGATCCTATAAAAAGTAGTTGGTGCATTGCATAGTCCAAATAGCATGTGTTTATATACATATATTCTATTTTCCACAATAAAAGTGATCTTCAACTTGTCTTCTTTCGCTATGCTAATTTGGTTATAGCCTGAGAATCCATACAAGAATGAATATATCTCATGGTCGACTACTTCTTCTAATATGGAGTTTGTGAAAGGGATCAGGAAGGAATCCTTTATGGTTACGGTATTCAAACTTCTAAAATCCACATAGATTCATATTTTATCTACTTCTCTTTTTAATCACAATTGGTGAAACCCATTCATTTATCATAACTTTGAAGATAATGCATGTGTCCAACATTTTCTCAATTTCAGCATTCACCCTTGATGTGTATTTGGGACTCATTATGTAAGGTTACCTTCTTACAGGTTGCACACCTTAAATTAGAGGAATCTTGTGTACATAAAGTTTTGGTGGTACTCCCTTCAAGTCCTCATATGTCCAAGCAAAAATATTCTTATAGTTCAAACAAATATTAAATGTTGATGCTTTCAGGATTGGATCCCAATCATCTCGATATTTTATCATCTTCTTCTCACCATTTTCTCTCAAGTTTACTTGGATCATTTTAGGACCTTCATATTTTATGGATTCAAGGTCATCTACTGCCCTCAGTGAAACAATGGGGTGGATTCATTTATCTTCAATAACTGCCTCCCCATTGTGAATTCTACAAAATTCTTGGGAAATATCCACTTCTCCATTTCCTTGTCCTTATCTACTATTTTTTTTCTTCTATATCTAGTTCTCTTCTTAGGTTTGTGTATCTCATCCTTTTGAATATCCTTCTTCGCATCGATACAAAACTTTTGGGGAGAGGATATCTCATAATTTTCCAACTGCCAGTGTAATAGACCCTTGTCTTGATCATATTCATCTTTCGTGTAGTCTTCAAGGTGCAACACTTCTTCCTCATATAGTTCATACCCTATCTCACCCTCTTATGAAGAGGATACCAAATCATCTAAAGTGGCTATGTCTTGACTCATAGTTTGATTCTTCAGATTAATTATATACTTGTGCTATCCCTACTTGAAGGATAGATGTTATTTCTTCTAATTGTGGTTGACTTTTGTTGTTCTCAACCATCCCTGTCCTAGCATTGCATCATATACAGGTTTCTACATAGAAATGACAACAAAATATAAAATTAATTCCTACTCTTCTATGTGTACCTTTTGATTCATCAAAATGCTTGTTTCAATGCCATATTGATTAGTGCCATATAGTTTAAAATTTTGATATCACAAGGAGGGTTGCCCCATAATCTGCCATGTCTTCTCTAGCATCACGTTCACACTAGACCCTTCATATACAATCACCTAATTTATTCTATGGTCCATAAATTCCATCTAGACTATAGTTAGCTTTCTTCCAACTTCAATCATCAAGATTTTCAGATCAATGAATTATTCTTGCTTAATGGTTTCTACCTGTCGAGTTTCTTCCTTCCTCTTGATGGCTTCCCCGATCATAGTATACAACTCAGGTACTATACTAAATAGGTTGGCTACCTTCATCTCCACCTTTGTGTTTAGTACCTTTGTTACTAACCCTTCTATCGATGCCTTCTTGGTAATCTCCAGTATCTTCAATACTTTCTCCAGAACTAGTTGACCATGCTTCTCCTTTGCTATTTCTATTTTTATTAATTCTTGGGATTCCTACCATTGTTATTTCTCCTTGGAAGGGTTTGGGTACTATTTTATTCTCTTGTTATGTGCTCTTGTTACTGCTAATACTTCTTTGTCTACCTCTATCACCTCTCCAATGCCAATGAGGTTGATATTTTGAGTTCCACTAGTAATTGCCTTATTTGAAAAATTAGCTTCCTTATGGTTTCTTGGACCACACCATTTACACATTTGGGTAGTGTTTTTACCTGCATTCTGGTATTTGGAACAATTCTTCACAAAATGACCCTATTCTTGACAATTCCAACATTGAATAATCGGTCGACCCTTAGAGTCATACTATAGGCGACTCTAGATTCCTTGTCTTCCTCCTCGGCTACTATTCCTATATCCTCTGCTAGTGGCTCCTTATCCATTCCTTAGTGTATTTGATTGCTCCTCCTGTTGTATAGCCAATGTCTAATACCTTTTGCTTTTCAGGTTGAATGGGCAGTCGGCTACAGGATGTCCTGCTATCTCACATATGTTATAGTATGTGTTCTTTGGAAAGTTTACACTTGAATATCCTTCTATATTTTAGTTTGAGAACCAAATCTCTTTTCATTCCTTATGGCCTTCTCCATTCGCTTCCTTTAGGATTTTTTCAAATTCTCTCTAGAAGGTGTGAATTGTGCTCTGAAATTTATCTTCTGCTTCACTATATAAATCTTCATTATGCTTTAAGTAACCTCTGATACCTACGGTCATTTATTTGCCTTTACTTTCAAATTTTTTGGCTTTATCCAGTGCTTCTATGTATGTTTAGGATGGTACTACCTTCATCTTATTTTTAAATTTTGGTAGTAGTCCATCCAAAAACCATTGTTTTATCATCCATCGATAGGTGTCATTTCCATTTTATTTATCAATTATTTCAATATTATATTGTATCTTTTGACATCCTCATCTGCTTTTTGCTTTGTGACACATATTTTTGTGATGATGTCAGTGTCATCTCTTAGTGGTCAAGATTCTTCTATGAATGCAATCTTCAAATCCTCCCATTGTGTAAATGCTTGCATACTTTGTCTTTTCAAGTACCAGTCTATTGCCATACCTCACAATATGGTTGGGAATAGTTGCAACCATTGTGTGTCTTGTGTGACCCCATTTTCTCCCCAAATAGTAATGCAAGTTCCCACATGTTGGGATGGGTCCTCTTTTCCTTCACCTAAAAAATATGGGTATTTTTGTTGTATTGTTCTACTGGAAGGATTCACCGCCATAGTATTTGTTCTATTGTTAAAATTTCCTGGTGTTGGTGGTTGTGGAGTTTTATTTGGCTATCTATCTACTATTGGTGATGTAAAATTATACTTAAATAGCCTTTTGCTTGACTCCAATTGGCCTCTACTTCATGACCTCCTCCGTGAATACACTAAACATGGTTCCAATCTTCCTCCCCACAAAAATCTGCATAGTTATCCTAATACAAGGTTCTCTCCTTCAGTATCCTCTAGCCAAATCTCTCTCACTGGTTTTGGTGTTACCGTCCAATTCTCAATGATGGGCTCTTCCTCAACTATTTTTTCTTCTTCATTTTTTGTAGTCACCAACAATTTTTCAATGCTCATATTATCCTCATATTCTAGGTTCCAAACTCTCTCCACTTTTGTATGAGAGACTTCTTTTACCTCTTGTATCCTTAGGTTTACCATTCATGAACTTCTTCTTACTGGTATTTGATTTTTGCTTTGTAACTTGGAATCAACCATTCACCTTTTACACCTATCACTTGCATCTCTAGACTCTGGGTTCACTTAGACAATGATGCCAAATATAGATAGGGGTGAGTACATTCCCAAGATAGGGGTGATGACAATCAAAAAATTTAGGTTCCAAGCTTATAAAATGTATACTTCTATAGACTGGTTATGGATGTCAAAGTATAAAATGTCTAGATTTAGTGGATAGACATCTAAGACTAGACATCATAGGGGCTTGACATCATGCAGGTCAGCTAGACATCACAGGGTGGGTAGACATCATAAGCAACTAGACGTCTCAAGTTGGTTATATGTTATAAGTAACTAGACGTCTCAATTTGGTTAGACATCATAAGCAACTAGATGTTACAAAGACCTGATGTCATACAGGTGGTTTATACATCTACTGTCTTACTTGGTTTTGAATGGCTACTGGTCAGGATAAGACGTTAAGGTAGTTGGGTAGAAAGCTAGCCATATAATGACTACCCAGATGTCAAGGGCTAGATGCTTATAGTTTTTAATTATCTACACCTTGTACCTGCAATGAACCTCACTCGATCTCATCCTTGCTACAACAATCAACCTACAATGCTTTATCAAGATGGAAACCTGTAACTTACAAGTCAGTGCTATACAATATTCAATCTCATAAACTCACAACATCACCATACACAGAATAGAACTTCCGTACAAGAGCATTGACATTCGTATAAAAATGTGATCATGATGATATACAATATTTTAATAGGGGGTATAAATAGGGAGGTGAAGTAGTTATCTCAACTACTTAACTCCCAACTACCCCAACCATCTTGCCGTAACATATTTTAGATGCTAACTAATCTTGAATGTCTAACAACTAGACATCTAACCATGGACATCTAACTAGATGTCTAACACACTAGTTAGCCCATTAGCAAATGATGGCTAATTTTGTCATCTAGTGTTCTATATGTTTACAATCAAACCTTCCTTTTCATTGGCTGATTTTACAAAATTAAATGCAACATATACATTCCAAAATTGCTATGTACAATCAAAATTGGTGGACAACATTATTCCAGCCAGTTCTAGTATTTGTATTGCTTAGAATTGTTGTCTACATTTATCCTCCCATTCAAATAATTTGATGTCCTCAATGACTTTCTCCATTTAGTTGGAGGTATTTTAGCTTCTATGGTTTTTGGGTCCTATTGTATAGTGGCCTAAAAAAAAATTTGGTACTCTTCAAGTTAGGCCTTCATGGCTTCCTAATATTTCTTGATCCTTTGGGAATATTTATAATATTTTATCCATTCAACTCCTACAGCATCGGTACACTCCTCTATTTGTCTAAGATTGGTTAACAATTTTATCTCCCTTTGTAGAAAAATTCACTTCATACGTTGTTCTGACACTGAAGGGGTAGGTTTTTGTTGTTTTGTAAATTGCAATTCCTGTTGTAAAATTGCCTTTTCTATTTACTATTTGTCTATTTCCTACTTCCAAGCATGCTCTTGTGCACTCCTATTGGATGCAAATATATGTTTGTTTTCTTAGAAAATATTTTGCATTTTTAAGTTGTGAGACTTCCGCTTCTGATTAGGATAACTGCTAGTACTTTTCCTCCAGTTGGACTTTCAGATCCTCCAGATTCTATCCTAATTCCTAAAGTTCTTTTTTAACTTCATCCATTCATTCCATTCCTTCTTTTAAGAGGTGATCATTTCCTTCCAAAGCTTCTTTGGCTTCTTTTTCAACCACCTACTTTGTTGAGTGCACATGTTTGATCCCTTCTCCCAGCCAACTCAGCAGATATGCAAGGAAATTCAACTATGTATAAATTGGCAGTAATTCTGGTACTACCTCTACCTATGAGCCTTGCTCCATAGGATGATGAGGGGGATGAATACTGTGGCCGCAAACATATACCTGTCCTGTCTCCAAATAGAGGCTTGGTATCTTTTCAGGCAATTGTTCCACACCCTCCATAGTCTTCAAATTGCTAGTGGGAAGTGACCAAGGGTGGGATTCGTAAATGCTAGAAATGTACTTGCACTAAGATCCTTTTGCTTCCTACTTCACTAATCGGTCCAAATAATTCTCTATCATGCCCTACCATTTCTTCCATTGGCCTACACAAGCCATATCAAATTGTAAGTGTAAACTATCCATAATGCCTCCTAATTTCACAAAACAATTTACTGCTTATTGATACATGGAGTCTGATGGATCCATAAGGTTAGGTATTTATACAATAAATTCCTTAGCCCAAGCATCCTTTTGTTTCACCTCCTAAATTATTTCTTTCCCTTTATATATTTTCTCAACAGTTGGCCAACTTGTCTCCTCCATGGCTATTTGAGACTGTACTAGAATTTGGATGATCTGGCCATCCTATTGCTTCAACTATTGAATATTTGGTACTTGTGGGATTTGTTCCCATTTCCTATGGATATTTCCATCTATAGTGACACCTCTACTTCTTCTACCTCAGTTTCCACTTTTTGTACCTGGTGGTAGGCCCTCCTCTACCCCAATATTATTGCTTATTCCTGGATTATTTATATTGGTTGAATCTTGAGCTGCTGCTACCAACATCTCCTCCAATGATAATATGTTCAATTGATCTAATAGGGATGTTGATCTCACTAATGATACCACCACTTGTCTATTTTAACTCATGCTACCCCAAAATCTACCTCTATAAAGTACTATAGGGGTCCAATCCGTGTAGTTGAGCTAGTTTTGGCTATCTGCTCTTGAAAAATTATAGGTATGGTAAAATCCACTTCCTCTTGTATTATCTGTTATTGCTCCTAAGTGCAAGTTGCCTCTAAATTCTTATCTATCTTCTACAGTGCTTCCTGGGAAAAAACTCAAGGTGGCACATCAAATCACCCCTTCTTCTTTCGCTTAGGCTCCTCCGATGAGTGAACAATATTTTGTTTTTATGACTTCTCCTACTTGACTTGTGCAACCATTGTATCCTTCCCTTCTAGAGTGGCCACTAGTTTCTCTTGCTACGGTTTATGTGATATCTACTTTACACGGGCCTTTTTCAGTAGTGTCATCTTCTTCGCTACTTGAGTATCCATCTACCGATAAATAGATGGTGCTAAGTTAGGTAGCTTTTTTGGAGAACCCAAATATGGGATTTGTACTTCAGCTCTAAAATTTGCATCTAGGAGAAATATGATGGTTTGAAATGCTATAGAAAAATTCTTTGTTGTTTGCATCGGGAAAGCCTAATATGAAGCGACAAATGCATTGCCCAATCATAGGTTATTCCTTGATCTGATCCGTATAAGTATGGAATTAGCCAGATGGCAAGATCCAAACTATGCTATTCTCCTAAAAATCTGGCCATGATAACATTCATTATGGCCTATGTTTCTTTTTGACCCCTCTTCCACCATAAACGCCCAACATAGCATCTATCTCCTCCTTCTTCAGGGTTGTGACACTCTTAATCAATTTTGGTGTCTTCTTGGAGTCCACTCTTTCATTTAGCACCGGGACACCCGTTCGTGGAAGTCCAAATGTGCACTGGAATGTTGTAGGGGAAAAAATCAACCATTACTATATGGTTATCTACCTCTAATCAACTGATGTTCTTCGTTTCATCGTACATTTCCAGCATTTGCAGCAGATATCCTTTGAAAAATTCCTTATCAAAATGTGGAGCTTGCAGAATGAAATGCACCCCTACTTGTTTGATCTTTGTCTGTGTTGGATCCTTTGCTGGTATTTTTTCCTACCATTGCCGATAAAAATTGCTCATTGGACATATCCAAGTAATCTCATCAATGGGAATCTGCTCTTTGCTACTGCGGTGAATTTCTTTATTTTTGCGAGTAGCCACTTTTGTTGCTTCTCTTTTACTCCGAGCTTGTCCTTTGTCTAGGCTTTCAAGCTGATTGTCCATCCCATGCTTCTATTGATGCCTTAGTCTTTTGGAAACCACTGATTTGGTTTCTGGTTCTAATCAAATTGTGGTTTTTCCAAATTTTTGGTGGGCTATTTGCTTGTTGCTTCTTCTCACTTCACTAGACATCAATTCTATTTGTCTTGCTCAACCAGATATCACCTTGTTTTAGTTAGATGTTTAATACTCTTTCTATATGTCTTGTTCTCCTGCTAGACATCTCCCTTTGGCTAGATGTCTACCTCTACCATATGACATCTCATCTTTGCTAGAAATCTATTATTGCCATCAAACATCTATTTCATTAATTCTCTACCCTAGATGTCTTCTAGATGTCTCATAAATTGTATAACATTTATCATATAATGCTCCTATTAGATGAATTCTCTACACTAGACATCTCATTCTCATATGCTATTTCTACTATACATCTCCTATTGTCATACATCTTCCTCGTCTACTTGACATTTTTTCCTGCTTAGATGGCTAGTACTTCTGATTTGATGTCTTTCCTCTTCTAACATGGATGTCTTCTACCCTAAACATCTCCTATCCTTGCCTAAATGTCTTCTACACAATCTAGACATCTACTGCCCTAGATATCTAATCTATATTCTAGATGTATGTTATACCTTCTTGACATCTACTACCCTAGATATCAACTTTGTCGTCTAGACATTGTTTTTCTACCTTGGATATTACCTACGTGCTTGCCTTATTTTTCACTTCATCTGCCCTTTGTGCCCTAGCCCGTGTACTTCATATTTGGAGATTTACCCTAGCAATTTCACTAAAAAATCTGACTTGAATGTCACGGAGAAAATGACATCCAGGTCATTGACGACTTATGGCATCAATACCCCATCTTGCTAAACAAAAATAATGCACATTGAGCTATTATTCACTGATGTTCTACCACTACACCTCTTGATTTACCTTTCTCCTCTTCTTTCTTGCACATGAAAGTGATGTGCCAAATGGATGGCATCTCCTCCTTTTATAGTTGCGCTGCCAACCCTAAAATCATTATGCAACCACCACATCGCAACTAATTTCTTGCATGCGCACCACACCGGATTTTCTAGACGTCTAAGTTACCTTTTTGTATTTTTCCTATTTTATCTTTATTCTCTTTTCATATTTTATTTTATTTTTGACTTTTCTATTTTCTTTTTTATTTTTTCTTTTTTTTCTTTTTTTTATTTTTTTTCAAAATTGCATGTGACGTCTTCTCTCAACATCGATGGGTGAACTTTATAGCCAAGCCAATACACACTTCCCATGCATCTGATATCCCATTTTGATGATAATGGCTATTTTCTCTGAAACTGTTGAATTCATCATCATTGGCACTATTTATTTTGTCTAACATATTTAGTGATTATTTCATCTTTGGAGAGTTTTTGGGTGTGACTGATGTTGATGTCATATCGTGGCTCGTGACATAATACTCCAGTTAGGCTATTCTGCTTCTTTCTAATGTCATATTTTCAACTCATGGGACTGGTAGGTACTGGCACGTCATTCGATATTATTGGTGGTTTTCTGATTTCTTTCTATTACTAGACGTGTTTGTTCCATCCATTCTTCTACCATGCAAATTTCTCCTTTTGGGTTAGCATTATTGTTATCCAGGTGTTCTACTACATCCTTCAGGTGTCTATTGGTCAAATTTGGGTGTGTGATGTCATTTCTTGGATGGACGGGCACTAGTGGTATTTATTTTGTATTTCCATCATTTTTTTGGATTATTATGCAATCATCCAAGTAGTAAAACCTCTTCCCTTCTTGTACCTATTGATCAAGTTTATTTTGAATGAGTTGTTGTTGTCTTCGGTGTCCTCTATTTTGGTGGATTCATCTTACTCTTGGGCTTCTTCCTTGGCCTATGTCCTACAATTACCCTCTCTTGATCCCTTTTTTCTAGATTGAGATTTTTATCCTAATTTTCTCTTTTGCGAACCTAGTTAGCGCATCCTTGGCCTCTTCTCAATCGAATCTCCCTAGTGTTGGGCTACAAAAATTCTAGCTACCCAAAATTTGATTAGTCCTTCAGTAATTTTTATGATGTCTTCAGATCCTATGAGCTCATTGAGATGAACCTATTGATCTGTTCTCAAAAGCACATAGTGATGGGTTGTCTTGGACTAAGTTCTTATATGGTTGTTGTGGTCCCAACTAAGAATTAGTCGACATGTGGGTAGTCATAGGGTAATTTATTCCTCTTGAGATACCGGTATGGAGGTCAACCATGATCCTCCCTTGGTTAGGTGCTCTCAGAAGTCCTGACGATCTTCCAAGAGTACCTCTATTATCTTTGACATGAGCTTCATTTATCAGTTGTGCTCTTATTTTTGGTGGATGGTGTAAATGTGTATGTGTTAGTTGGTACAATATACTTAGTCTCTTATCGAACCTTATCATCCTTCATATCCATCTACTTTATTCAAAGTGTCATTGCATAGCACAATGAGTTAAGTTTTCCTGATACTCTTCTGAAAATATTGAATTAGTGTTGGAGTCATTTCCTTCTCCTACCATGTTCATTGGCCATTTTGAGGTTTCTTGAATCCATTGCTGCAATATTCTTACTTACCTTCTATGCTATCATAATTCAAGTGTAGTCATTTAATACCTAGATACCTATTCTCATTCCATTGGATGTCTCATGGCTCCAACATATGGCGTTATCCATGCACAAGGTGGTGGTAATTTTGGCATCATGTCCTTATTCAATCCTTTGTTGTACTCATCGTGTGGACTTAGTGAAGCATCATCTTTGATTATGTGTTTAGTTTCTATAAATCTAGCACCTGCTTGTTGACTGTGATCTTCATCTCTTTATATCCTATGATCTGGGTTAGGACTAACATATGGTATATCAAGAATCTGAGGTAGTTTTCGTCATTGCTTGACTCCTTCCACCAAATTTTGATCTTTGGTTTTTTGGTACCATCTCTATATCTTTCCATATGATGGCTACCATTTCCTCACTGCTTATCTGATGTTTGGTAGTCAAGCTTTGTCTTGCTTCCCATATCCAGGTTCTTTATAGAGATTCTCTCATCTCTTGATGGTTCACTGACTTCAAGCTTGAGGACTCTTTTAAATTAAGCATGATTTTTAATGTGGATGAATAAGAAAAACTCCTAGGGTTTTCATCTATTGCTATTACTTTTCCCCTTCTATTTTCAATTGGGCTTACAATATTTTTCTATTCTTCCTCCAAGGAAAATAAATTGCTTTCTAAAGAGTTACATGTTGCACTTCCTCTTAGTTCTCCTTGTTCTAGTTCTACCTATTCCACTCAACATGCTTCATGTCTTTCATTCACTTGTTGCATGGTTGTGTCCAACTATTGAATCACCTATTATCGTAGCTAATTATTGTATTGTATTAGTGTTTCATATTATTCTTGCAACCATTGTGTCTCCAATCACATTTTTTGCAGAAGTCTAATTCCCTCTTCTGCATCTTCTTCTTCTTCTTCTTCTTTTGGAACTTCTTATAGAGCAACCTCCTTTAGGGTTTGGAGTCAGTCTTCCTCATCGTTATTTGGAAATTGATCATGTAACTACAACCTTCATTGTTCTCCTTCCCTTTTTTCGGTTGTTGGTCCTCCTTCAATCCCAAATAATAAATCCAAGTTATGTGTTTCCTCCTCTTGAATAATATTACTCTGTTTGTCATTGTCAGGATATTGTGTTTTTGGATCTACTTCTCTTATTCTTATTTCAGAAGTTCTTGATTGCTCCAAGTTGATCATATTTACTTGAGCATGTGGCTTGTATACCTTTAACTTAGAACCATTAATTACCTTAGGGTATAGGGTTCCATCTAGCTTTCTTAATTTCACTACCCCATTCTCTAGTACTTCTTATACCTGGAAGAGTCCAAGCCACAGGTTTTTTAATTTTCTTGGATTGAGTTCTCTCATACCATTGTATTTGAGAACTAATTCACCAGCTTTGAGATCCATTTTCCAAAGATGTTTATCATGCCATAATTTCCTTCTTTTCTATGTAATCTTCATTGCCCATTGTGCCATTACCCTATTTTCATCCAATTATACCAATATTGTCATTCGCTCTTGCATGATTTTCTTTTCATGTTAAAAATATGAGTAGGATTTGTTGTCATTGATGTCAAGAGTCAGTTTTAGTGAGCAGGACAAAAGGAAGGATGTCAAGAGTCAGTTGTGCAAGAAAAATATTTCTTCTAGACCTAAGGAAAATAATATTATAATGTCCCTAATTATAATATTCAAGGTGGTCAGATGAGGTCTAAAGAGCAATAGGAAGACTCAATAAAAATAATATTAAAATATTTTATTATAATATTAAAGTTCTAAGGTTGAGACCTAAATATTAAAATAATTATAATAATTTCATTATAAATTAATTTATAATTTAATTTGATTAAATCTAAGAGTTATAAAATTAATTATAAGTTAATTATAATTTAATTATAAGTTAGTTTATAATTTAATTTAGTAAACCCTAAAGGTTAGGATTAGAAGGGACATAAAATATTAACTAATTAGAATCAAAAATTAAATTAAAATGGTCACTGATGTTTTTGAACATATGGCATAATGCATATAAGAAGGGGTAATTTTCATTCATTTTATTATCCATATGATCGATTAAAATCTAAAGTAATTCATGCGCTAATAGGAGAGAAGTATTCGCATGTGTTTTAAAAGACTCAAGGAAATAGAGCAAAGGACAATAGTGGGGAACCCACTTCACATTGTAAAGTTCTTGGTAGCACGGTTGGTAGCTGATGGTTGCACTAGGATGTTGCAAGTGTAAGTTCAGAGGTCCGAGTCACACGATCTTTGTTTTGCGAGCAAAGAAGTTTTTTTATTGATTGCACCATCGAGAAAGGGTCAAAGGAAAGGCATTACCTTTCCCTTTATGTGGAGGCATGTAGTCCACTTGGTGGGCACGCACTGTGCAAAGGTGCCTAGACAGAGGGGTTCACATGTTCAAAACCTGTTGAGGCCCTTTTTGGTGTTGGACAAGGTATGCACTCACATTTGCTAAGGTTTTATTATTGCACCCAAAATTGCAAAAGTGGAAATTTATTTTTTAATTTCTTAAAGTTTGGTTAGTTGGAAATTGCATGTTTAAAAGGGATTAAAGATTTATATAAGGAAGATAAAATGGTATGCAAAGTTTTATTTTTGTGTTTGATTTTTGAGGTGTTAAAGTTAATAAAAGGATAAATAAGGTGTGCCAAGGGTGTTAGATATTTTGTTGAAAATAAAGTAATATTATAAATATTGTTTTGAAATGAGAGATAAGGTATAATTGATTTTTGATATTTTGACTTGGTGAAATATTTTTGAAAAGAAATATTAAGGAAAAAATTTTGTTATCTAACCCTTGATATTGGCAAAGAGAGTAATTGTGATTGAGACAGGTTTTGAGGTCAAAACTTCATCAAACAAAAGGTATGGGTATATCTTCCTTATGAGTGAAATATTATTGGATTTTGTGAATGTTAAGTTGGAGTGAAAAGGATTGATTGATAAGGATTGATGAGTTTGTTTTTCTGGAATGAAAGTTGATACTAAAAACTTTTTTTGATAAGCATTGTTGTAAGTATTGAAGTAAGCTTTCATATATTTGAACTAGGGTTTGATCATGAGTATCATTGTTATGTGAAGTTAAGAACTATATTAAACTAGGATTTGTGCAAGATCATGAGTATCATTGTTATGTGAAGTTTGTTTGATAAACATTGTGACTAAGCTTTCATTGAGTGATTATTTGAGTGAAGAAAGCTTTTGTAGAAGCTTACAATACAAATTTAAGAGTAGATTGGACAAGTTCTTGAGAGGACTTGTGGATAGATTTGAGACAAGTATTTGAGAAGACTTGAGAGTAGGATTGATTGATTGATTTTTTTAAACCTTGGGTTAAAGTTTGGGGTAGATATAGCAGAGTTGATTTGTGATTGAGTCAAGCCTTGTGTTAAGGCTTGAGGATAGATTTGAGGATAGAGTTTGGTGCAGACTTGAGGACAAGTTTGTACTAGACCAGAGAAAGATATTGATCAGATTTGTGCTAGACCAAAGGACTATTTTTGGTAATTATTTGAGGATAGATATTGAGCATATTTGTGCTAGACCAAAGGACTATTTTTAGTGCAGATCAGAGATAGATATTGAGCAAATTTGTGCTAGAGCGAAGGACTATGTTAAGTGTAAATTTTATATAGAGTTGAGAGTAATATTTGGAGGTGATAGAGCATAGAGGATAATAGTCTCTAGTGGATAAAGGTCCATTAGCCAGGGTAGTGAAGATAGGTCTTCTGATTGATGGTAGGAGTCTTCAGTGGATAGAGATCCATAAGCCAATGTAGTGTAGGTAGCAGTTCTTCTAGAATATCACTATCTAGAACATAGGAGAAGAAGTTATCCTATTGATAGAGATCCATGAACTTGATTAGGGTATTGGTGTCTCCTTTGGATAGATATCCATAAACATTGTAATAGAGAAAGTATTCCCAAGAGAAATTATTTGAGAAAATTTTATAAGCAATATTTTCTTCGTGGAGTAGCCCACATTGGGTGAACCACGTATATCATGTCTTTCATGTGTGTGATGATTTGTGTGATGTTTACTTCTTTAATACTATTGATGTTATCATATGGATTGAAAAGCAAAAAGTTTTATCTTATATTGTTCACTACCCCTCTTAGTATAATCACATATTCTTAAATTTTTATTAGAGCGGGTTCCTTCGAAAGAGTTTAACAACTTGAAGGAAAATCTTACAAGAACACAAATGGATTCTAAGAGTGGATCCTCATATTGTTCAAAAAATGAGGGAGTATGCTCTCCATCCTTAATGGATGGATCAGAAACCTGACGTTGAAGAAATTAATGGCTGAAATTAGGGGATAACATGTGGAGATTTCAGACTCCTCCGGTGATATGGCGGTATGCTTACGTGATGGCAGTATTTTTTTTTTCGATCCCAACAACAGTTTTTTTTTAGCTCTTCTATGGCCATGGCAAGATATTTTCTTCCTTGCGGTATTTTTTTGATCCCAACAGCAGTTTTGTAGATATGTTGATGTTGGTGTTTGTCCATCCATCCATGGAGATGTTATGAAAGTTCTATGAATGCACCACATTCCAAAAATTCAAGACTGTATTTGGTCCATCAAAGTCATATTGATGTTGTTTGTAAGGGTGGTCAGCACTACGGTTGAGAAAATGTACTAGCAGGAAATGATTGCGTACAAGCAAAAAATATTAATGATGTGATGGCTGTTTTTTATTGCAAGGAGAATACCAGGTTGTGGTTCTTGTTTGGCCACTCCACCGTAAATTTGCCCAGTGCAGTTTCATATGGAGCCATGAAGAATTTCACGATGGGTGACAGATTTTTTGTAGCCATGGTGAGAAACCTATAGTATTCCTTCATGCTGGAATTCGAGTAGAAAAATTGGATCCATGAAAATATCTGCTTGCGATGTGCAAAGAACCAGATGGAAGTCATCGTGTGCCAAGTTTCAAGTATGCATCAGTTGCCGACTACCCAGATTTATGGCGCTTTTATTATTTTTTAGCTATGACATGGAGAGGAGTCCAATACATGCAAGCTCATCCATAGAAATCTACAGAAGCATCACATGGCATGGTGACGGCACTATGCAGCGACAAGAGGTCCACCATGAGAAGGTTTATTTTTTTAGACCCAAGGAGGTTTATTTTTTTCTACTGTGACAACTGTTGTGGCCACCAGATCTAAAGGGTATAGAACCAAGGTCTTGGACGACTCCCATGATGCTCTCCAGCCGTTCAACAAGGAGATCCAAATCTGTTTCCACCACAAGGAGTTCAAGTTTGCAAAAAATAGTTTGGTTCTCGATGTTCAAACTGTCATGGTGAAAATAGTGTTAATGGATGATTAGCTGCTCAATATGGTGATCTTTGGAGGGCTCGTCATAGGCCCCACATGTAGCGGAGATAATTTTTTAATCAGAAGTTGCAAAGTCAAGGAGGATGCGTCGCATGTTTGGAGAAAAGAAAAGAGGACCGTATGTTATGTGTGAAAGATAGCGCCTATAGTAGCTGAATCACCAATCCCTTCTTCATCTCCAGCCCCTAAGGCATCTGTGGAGCTCCGATAGATGTCATTGCAGTTGAGGCCAACAGAAAGATAATTGATCTATGTGATTCCAAGGCAGATTTGCTTGGTCGGATCCAAATCCTAAAGAAGGATTTGCAAAGATGGTGGAGGGCCTTGGTGTTAAAAGAGGTGCAAGTTTTTTTTTTTGATCTAAATGGAGGAGATGACACAGGAGTTTCCAACCCGAGTCGGATGTTTTCTATTTCCAGCAGCCTCTGTACCGACACACACCCTCTGTATGAATTTATTGAAGAAATTATGAACCGAACGAGATGCTCCTGCGCTATGGGCATTTGGCAGTTTTTTTTTGGATGAAACTGTTTCATGATGAAGCCAGCATGGTAGGACCGGAATCTCACATTCAAAGGTGAGCGATATAGGATGATTGATGTCCAGTTTGCTCGATGGAATTGATAGAGGCCACATGGCCAGTTTGCTCGATGGCGTGAGCCGACAGCGGCAACAGTGGCCCGTAGCGTAGTGAAGGAATGGTGCACAAAGAAAATCTGAGCTGTGTGCATCCCGATAATGTCATGGAGTTTTTCTTTCTACACATTCACCGCATCTTATTTTTGACGTAGCAAAATCCCTTGGAATTTACGTAGCTTTCTCAGTTTTCGTTGGAGTTGTGCTTTATGGAAGGATCACTATTAACAAATAATTATCGCTCCCATCAATGCAGTGCACTATTTGCTACAATGTCATACTTCTAGATTGTAAGGGCATATTCTATTTTTTCAAAACTAGCAACATTCTATTTGCTACAGTTTTCGGTGCCCTATGGACCATACTGGCGAGATTTGTCCAGATGGTGGCATTTTTCCCAAAAATTTATGGCATCTTGCTGAAGAAAAAAAGGAAATGGAGTGTGCATTCATGCTGTGCGACTCATCCAAATTATGTTGTTATTTGTCCTATATTGTGCGATGATGGTGTAGCCTTTCGTATATGGATTTTCACCAGTGACTTTACTATCATTTTTTGGTTGTACAGCTTCTATGCAGGTGTATGGAGCTGCGTAGCACGAAGAATCTTGAAAATGTAGCTTGGAGATGTCGTGCCACATAAAGTGGCTGAGTTATTTAAGGGGCATATTTTTCATGGGCCATATGTGAGGGCATTTTATCACTTTTATAAAGTGGAGGGACCATTTTTTGTATGGGTGTAAGTTGGACCATTACTTGGGTATAAGGTTTCCATTTTTTTTAAGTTGGACCATGCTATTATTTTTTCCACATGTTGAAGGCCCCATTCAGACACAAGTATAGGGGTATTTATAGTCATTGGAAATGGTTTTCAGCGACAGACACAATGGTGGTGTCATATTGTAATTTTGAGGCTGTTTTAATTGATTTTTTTAGCCTCAAAGTTTTTTTACCTTGGAGTGCACTCTCGGTTGAACCCGACACTCCCAAGGCACTTGTAAGTGAACCTAGTATCCAGTATTCTCCTCTTTCTACTTGGCGGATGCAGCGGATGGTTACCCATGCATTTCGGTAAGATGAGGTGACTACCATAAGGACATTTATTCTAGGGACTATAGACATAGACACCCTAGACTCTATCCAAGGTCTTTTTCGGATCTACTTCTGAAGACTACAGATGAAGACACTTCAGAAGATTCTCTTCTATTCTTCTTTCTTCTTCTCCTCCATATTTGGCTTCTATGGCTCATTTTATATTTCATGGCTCATTTTTTCTTATGTATTAAGGTGCATTTTTGGCAAATACCGACACCTTCTAGATTGAGTTCACCATGAGGAGGGACTTGATATTCATGGTGGATCTATTCAGTGACCTACGAGAGGCAACATCCTCTAAGGATGACCTACAGAGGCAACAGACCCAGAAGTGGCTGACCCTAAGGCACCCATGATGACCCTAAGGCACTTAAATGGCTGACCCAGTGGCAACAGACCCATGGAAGTGGCTAACCCTGAGGCAATAGACCAAGATGTATACACAGTGAATCTAGCATTATTCACAGTTGGAGAGCCAAGCACAAAGAGCACAAGCCTAGACCAAATCAGCAATAAAAGAGGATGATACGTTGATTTTAGAGAATTCAACATTAAGGGGGAATGTTACCTAATTTTGACTTGTTTTTTTCTTTAGTTAGGATAGTGCACATTAAGGGGGAATGTTAGAATAATGTAATGTGCACTATGCCTTCCTTAAAACTTGTCAGTTTCACTTGACAAGTGTTAAGCATTTCATATAGGCTTATGCCTATATATTGTAACCCTGTTTCATTTGTAATATATCTTGTTGTGTTCATTTTATATAAGGCCTAACACATATAACTTAGCACCAATTTTTGATGGGAGCAATTATGTATTTTGGAGTATGAGAATGAAGATTCACCTGATGGCACTTGAAAATAAAATATGGGAAGTAGTTGAAAATGGATACACACCACTAGCTGCTCCACCTACAGATAAATATGGTAAGCTTATACATCATTACAATTCAAAATAAATGAATGCAATTTTGAGAGGTTTGCGTAAAATAGATTTTATAAAGGTTATGCACTGCAAATCAACAAAGGAAATTTGGAATAAATTGCAAGGCATATATTAAGGATATAAAAAGGTCAAAAAGGTAAAGTTGAAAAATCTCAAGGGAATATTTGAAGATCTAAAAATGAAGGATGATGAAAATATCAGTGCTTATCTACTTCGTGTAGATGAGGTTGTTAACTCCATGCAAGTACTTGGACTTGAAGTTCAAGAATCTGATGTTTGTGATAATATTTTAAGGTCACTTCCAAAAAGGTTTAGTGAAAATATTTTAGCTATAGAGGAATCAAAAGATAGTGATATTTTTACAAGGGATGAATTACATGGTATTCTCACAACTTTTGAGATGATAACAAAAGAGAAATCTAATCTCCAGAAGGAAGCAACCTTCAAAGATACTAATAAGACAAAAGGAAAGAATCCAGATTCAATCAATGAGTTATCAAGTGATGAAGAAGAAAATTATGGTAGAAGTAACAAGTATCCAAGAAAGTATAAAGGTTTGAAATTAGTTAGATGTTTCAATTGTGGGAAGTATAGTCACTATGCAACTGATTTTCAAGAAGCTGGAAATAGCAATGATGATGAAAAATAGTATCATAAGAACAAAGAAACATAAAAACATAGGTACCAAAATAAATGTAAGGATGGACAAGGCAAGCAAGGAAAGAAGTTATTCCAAAGACATGAGAAGATTTTCTATGCATACACGGCAAGTAAGTAATCAAGTGATAGTGATGATAGTTCCTCATATAATGATAAATATGAAGTTCTATTTCTAGAAAAAGAAAACTAAGTGGTTAAGAAAAGGTCACCAATAATTCTCAAGTATTTTAGAAGTGGTAACTTTGGTCATCTCAAATATAGTTGTACAAGGAATGGATTCAGTTTCAGTGATGATTAATATGAAGATACACTTGAATAACCAGAAGAGAATCTTCTAATGGCATTAGAATAAGAAGGAGGTGATCCTATAGAAGATGAGTTAGATAAGAATGAAGATGTTTTCAAAGTTAAAAAAATAGAGGAAGAGTCAGAGAAAGGATAATTTGATATTGAGGGAGAGCTTATTCATGCCCTTGATGCATTAAATAAGGTAAGAAATCAAAACTCCCAACTTAAGCTTCAGTTTCAATAATGTGATGAAGAGAAAGGAAAGCTTATAGAGGATCTAAATAAGTCAATGGCTAAGACAAGGAAGTTAAAATATAAGTTAGAAGCAAAGGTCTTAGAATGTGAAAGGTTAGAGCATGAGGTAGCTTCACTAATAAAGGAATTAAAAGAGTCTAAGGACAAGTTACACATTTTTGGAAAAAGCTTAAAAACCATAGACAAAATTATTAAGGTATAAAGACGGTCAACAAATAAAATATGTCTTGGTTTTGAATAGGTACAAAGAAAATAAGGAGAGGAGTCATCCTCAAGTTTTGAAGAAGAAGAAACTTCGGAATAAGAGAGTGTAAGAGAGAGAGAGACTTTTGAGTATGATTTGGACAATAGAAAGTTCAACAAGGAAAGGAACAATGCATAAATAAGGAACATATGGAACATGAACCAACATAGGGTAAAAGAAACTAAAAGACCCATGGGGTCAAGGCAAGGTAGTTTCAATGGAAGATGCTTCTCATGTCACAGGTTTGGGCACAAGGCTACACAGTGCAAGACACATGGAAAATAGGTATATGGGAACTTCAAAAACATGTAGCTTTTTCAAGGGTATTGCTACTCTTATAATCAGTTTGGTCACAAAGCAATGAATTGCAAGGTTCATGATAGGAATAGATATGGCTTCACCAAGAGAAATCCCAAGATATTTGCACCTCCAAGGAATAACAACATTAAGTGTTATAAGTACAATAATGATGGACATACAACAAAGTGGTGTAGAGAAAAAATTCTAGAGACAAGCAGGAACATGAATAGTCAGAGGGATCAAAAGGATCAAATAAGGAGGAAAGTGGACAAAGGTAAACATCAGTGCATATTGGGAGTAGAAATACTTCCACCCCAAAATTAACCACCTCAAGAGGAGGTGGGGGAGGGGCTAAGCTAAGAGACTCATTCTTAGCCTCGAGCCCCAAAGGTGACCCTTTATCATTGATGACAAATGGGAAGAGATTTTAGTAAGGGGGAGAGATTTGAGTTAGGAGGAAAGCATTCAATCAGGGGGAGCAGTTTCTTAGGGGGAGAAAAACAAAAAAATGTAAAGGAAATGATAAAAGGAAAATGGGTTGCCATCAATAACAAAGGGGGATATTGATGGAAATATGAGCATGATTTGTTGTCATTTATGTCAAGAGTCAGTTTCAGTAAGCAGGACAAAAGGAAGGATGTCAAGAGTCAGTTGTGCAAGAAAAAGATTGCTTCTAGACCTAAGGAAAATAATATTATAATGTCCCTAATTATAATATTCAAGGTGGTCAGATGAGGTATAAAGAGCAAAAAGAAGGCCCAAGAAAAATAATATTATAATATTTTATTATAATATTAAAGGTCTAAGTTTGAGACCTAAATATTAAATTAATTCTAATAATTTCATTATAAATTAATTTTTAATTTAATTTGATTAACTCTAAGAGTTATTAAATTAATTATAAGTTAATTATAATTTGGTTTATAATTTAATTTAATAAACCTTAAATGTTAGGGTTAGAAGGGGCATAAAATATTACAAAAAATTCAAATTAAAATGGTTGCCGATGTTTTTGAACATATGACATAATGCATATAAGAAGGGGCAAGTTTCATTCATTTTATTATCCATGTGATCGATTGAATTCTAAAGTAATTTGTGTGATAAGAGGAGAGAAGTATTTGCATGTGTTTTGAAAGGCTTAAGGAAACAAAGCAAAGGACAATAGTGGGGAGCCCACTTCACATTGCAAAGTGCTTGGTAGTGCGGTTGGTATCTGGCAGCTACGCTAGGATGTAGCAGGTGCAAGGTCATATTTTTGAGTCATGTGATCTTCGTTTTGTAAGCGAAGAAGTTTTTTTATTGATTGCACCGTTGGGGAAGGTTCAAAAGTAAGATGTTGCCTTTCTCTTTGTGTGGAGACACATAGCCCACTTGGTGGGCACATGCTATGCAAAGGCACATGGATAGGTGGGTTCACATTTTCAAAACCCATCGAGGCCCTTTTTGGTGTTGGACAAGGTATGCGCTCACATTTGCTAAGGTTTGATTATTGCACCCAAAATTGCAAAAGTGGAAATTAACTTTTTTAATTTCTTAAAGTTTGGTTAGTTGGAAATTGCATGTTTAAAAGGGATTAAAGAGTTATTTAAGGGAGATAAAAGGGTATGCAAAGTTTTATTTTTGTGTTTGATTTTTGAGGTGTTAAAGTTAATAAAAGGAGAAATAAGGTGTGCCAAGGGTGCTAGATATTTTGTTGAAAAAAGTTATATTATAAATATTGTTTTGAAAGAAGAGATAAGGTATAGTTGATTTTTGATATTTTGACTTGATGAAATATTTTTTTTTTAAATATTAAGGACATATTTTTGTTATCTAACCCTTGAGATTGGAAAAGAGAGTAATTATGATTGAGACAGGTTTTGAGGTCAAAACTTCATCAAACAAAAGGTATGGGCATATCTTCCTTGTGAGTGAAATATTGTTGGATGTTGTGAATACTAAGTTGGAGTGAAAAGGATTGTTTGATAAGCATTGTTGAGTTTGGTTTTCTGAAATGAAATTTGATACTAAAAAACTTGTTTGATAAGCATTGTTGAAAATATTGAAGTAAGCTTTCATATGCTTGAATTAGGGTTTTATCATGAGTATCATTATTATGTGAAGTTAAGAACTATCTTGAACTAGGATTTGTGCAAGATCATGAGTATCATTGTTATGTGAAGTTTGTTTGATAAGCATTGTGACTAAGCTTTCATTGAGTGATTGGTTGAGTGAAGTAAGATTTTGTGAAAGCTTACAATACATATTTAAGATCAAATTGGACAAGTTCATGAGAGGACTTGTGGACATATTTGAGATAAGTATTTGAGAAGACTTGAGAGTAGGATTGATTGATTGATTTGTTCAAACCTTGGGTTAAGGTTTGGGGAAGATCTAGCAGAGTTGATTTGTGATTGAGTCAAGCTTTGTGTTAAGGCTTGAGGATATATTTGAGGATAGAGTTTGGTGTAGATTTAAGGATAGGTTTGTGCCATACCAGAGAAAGATATTGATCATATTTGTGCTATATCAAAGTACTATGTTTAGTACAAATTTGAGGACAGAGATTTGAGGACAAATATTGAGAAGATTTGTGTTAGATCGAATCACTGTGTTTAGTGTATATCAAAGACAAATATTGAGTATATTTGTGCTAGACTGAAGGATTGTGTTTAGTGCATATTTGAGATAGATCTAAGAACAAGATTTGGAGATAACAGAGTATAGAGGACAACAGTATCTAGTTGATAGAGGTCCATTAGCCAAGGTAGTGAAGACAAGTCTTATGAGTTATGGTATGAGTCTCTATCATAAGCCAGTGTAGTGGAGGTAGCAGTTTTTCTAGAATATCACCAACCAGAGCAGAGGAGAAGGAGTATTCTTGTGGATAGAGAACCATGAACTTGATTAGGGTATTGGTATCTCCTTTGGACATAGGTTCATAAGCATTGTAATAGGGAAATAATTCCCAAGAGAATTTATTTGAGAAAAATTTATAAGGAATATTTTTTTTGTGGAGTATCCCACATTGGGTGAACTACATAAATCATGTATCTCATGTGTGTGATGCTTTGTGTGATGTTTACTGCTTTAATACTATTGATGTTATCATTAAATTGAAAATCAAAAAGGTATATCTTATATTGTTCACCCCCATCTCAGAATAAGCATATGTTCTTCAATTGTTATCAGAGTGGGTTCCTTCAGAAGATTTTAATATCTTGAAGGAAAATCTTACAAGAACACAAATGGATTCTAAGAGTGGATCCTCGGATAATTCAGCACCAATTTTTTATGGGAGTTATTATGAATTTTGGAGTATGAGAATGAATATTCACCTGATGGCACTTGGAAATGAAATATGGGAAGCAGTTGAAAATGGATACACACCACCAGTTACTCCACCTATATATAAATATGGTAATCTTATACATCATTACAATTCAAAAGCAATGTATGCAATTTTGAGAGGTTTGCATAAAACAAAGTTTATAAAGGTTATGCACTGTAAATCAGCAAAGGAAATTTGGGATAAATTATAAGGCATATATGAAGGAGATAAAAAGGTCAAAAATGCAAAGTTGTGAAATCTCAAGGGAATATTTGAAGACCTAAAAATTAATTATGAGGAAAACATTAATGCTTATCTACTTTGTGTAGACAAGGTTTTTAATTCCATGCAAGGACTTGGACTTGAAGTTCAATAATTTGATTTTTTTGATAAGATTTTAAGGTCACTCCCAAAAAGGTTTAGTGAAAATATTTTAGCTATAGAGGAATCAAAAGATAGTTATCTTTTTATAAGGGATGAATTACATGGAATTCTCAAATATTTTGATATGAGAACAAAAGAGGAACCTAATATCCATAAGCAAGCAACCTTCAAAGCTACTAAGAAGACAAAAGGAAAGAATCAAGATTCAAGTAATGAGTTATCCAGTGATGAAGAAGTAAATTATGGTATAAGGAACAAGGATCTGAGAAAGTATAAAGGTACGAAATTAGTTAGATGTTTCAATTGTTGGAAGTATGGTCACTATGCAATTGATTTTCAAGAAGCTTTAAATAACAATGATGAAAAACAGGATCATAAGAACAGGGAAACATAAAAATACGGGTACTAAAAGAAAGGAAAGGATGTACAATGCAAGTAAGGAAAAAAGTTCTTCCAAACACATAAGAAGAGTTTCTATGTAGACAAGGCAAGTAAGTACTCAAGTGATAGTGATGATAGTTCCTCAGATAATGATAAATATGAAGTTATATTTTTGGTAAAAGAAAAAGAAGTGGTTAAGAAAATATCACCAATAATTCTCAAGTATTTTAGATGTGGTATTTTTTGTCATCTCGAAGATATTTGTACAAGGAATGGATTCAGTTTTAGTGATGATGAATCTAAAGATACACTTGAAGAACTAGAAGAGAATCTTCTAATGGCATTAGAAGAAGAAGCAGGTGATCCTATAGAAGATGAGTCAAAAAAAATGAAGATGTTTTCAAAGGAAAACAAATAGAGGAAGAATCAGAGAAAGGAGAAGTTGATCTTGAGGGAGAGCTTATTCATGCCTGTTATGCATTAAAGAAGGTAAGAAAGTAAAACTCCCAACTTAAGCTTCAATTTCAAGAATGTGATGAAGAGAAAGGAAATATTATAGAGGATCTAAATAAGTCAATGGATAATACAAGGAAGTTCAAAGATAAATTAGAAGCAAATGTCTTAGAATGTGAAATTTTAGAGCATGAGGTAGCTTCACTAAGGAAGGAAGTAAAAGAGTCCAAGGAGAAGTTACATAGGTTTGGAAAAAGCTCAAAAACCATAGACAAATTTATCAAGGTACAAAGATGATCAACAAACAAGATAGGTCTTGGTTTTGAATAGGTACAAATAAAACAAGGAGAGGAGTCATCCTCAAGTTCTGAATAAGAAGAATAAACTTTAGAAGAAGAGAGTGTAATAGAGAAAGACTTCTGAGGATGTGTTGGACTGAAGAACACAAGCTTATACTAAGAGGGGGGGTGAACAGTATAAGACCTCTTTTTACTTTTTCCTTTATACTTCAAAATAGTAAAGAAATATACCCAAAGCAATATCAAATTAATGCACAATATCATCCACAAAGTGACACCAATTTTAATGTGGTTCACCCAGAATGGTTGGGCTACGTCCACAAAACTTTTCTCTAAAAGTTATCTCAAAGTTCTTTGGGAATCCTTCCCAATTACAATGTTTATGAGCCTCGGACCAAAGGAGATACCTTCCCCCAATCAAAATTTATGAGCCTCTGCTCAAAGGAGATACCTTCCCCCAATCAAAATTTATGAGCCTCTGCTCAAAGGAGATACCTTCCCCTCTACTCTGGAAATGATCCCTCAGAAGATCAACTACCACTACCTCTTACCAGCACATGGAACTCCTTTCCACCAAAGACCTCCTGTCCTCAATGCTTAGCCTAAGAGACCTTTGCCTTCTATGATCATGTCCATAGTAGCTCAACAACCTGTACCAAACACAGTCAGTCGGTCTAGTACAAGTCTTCCTCTGTCTCTCAGATCTGTCCAACTCTTGAACAAATCAAATCTCTACATACAAGCCTTCTCAAAGACTTGCCAAATCTATCCTCAGGTTCTTCTCATAGAACCAATGCACCTCTATCCTCAAGTTCTCTGATAGAACTATCAAACTCATATCACAAGTCCTCTGCTAGGACCTGTCCAAATCTGATCACAAGTCCCCACCAAAACCTATCCAAAACTGCTCACAAGTCCCCATCGAAACCTATCCAAAACTTCTCACAAGTCCCCACCGAAACCTGTCCAAAACTACTCATAAGTCCCCATCAGAACCTATCCAAAAACTACTCACAATTCCCCACTGGAACCTATCCAAAAATTGCTCACAAGTCCCCACCAGAACCTGTCCAAAACTACTCACAAGTCCCCACCGAAACTTGTCCAAAAATTGCTCACAAAGAAAAACTTTCTTAGTAGGAAATCACAAAGTGAATTGTTAGAGACCCAATGTGATTTTTCAAACTCATAGAAGCATAAAGAGAATTGTTAGAGACTCAATATGTTCTATACTCAAATCCCAATCTCAAAACTCAACTCAAATCAACTCAGCTCAATCTCAATCTCAAATCTGAAAACTCAACTCAATATCTGAAATGGATAGGATAAATTTTTTTCTTTCAATAACATGAAACCCCAACAGTTGCCAACTAAGCAAAGAATCACATAACAATGATACTCATGTTCTTCTCACCATCAATTAGGGTTTCAACAACAATGCTCATCAAACAAGGTTTAGTCAACCAACACCATTCAACTCAACATCAACCTTGAAGCATTCAACCAATCATCACAAGAAAAGGAAACAAGTAGAAATCCTTTTCCCTCCAAAGATATTTGAACAAAACAGCCACGAACACAATATCACCAAATGCAAAGAATAACTTGCTCAAATCAACTCAATGGAGTAAGCCCAATATCATGAATCAAGTAAAGCAATAACTTGATCAAACAACCTCTATGGAAGCAACTCAACCATCAAACTCAAAACAGCCAACCAAGGATTCCACCAACTCAATGCAAGTAGCTAGACTCACAAATATAAACCCTAGTGCACAAAGCTTCCACTATCTCAAACTAGAAATTATGCATTCACTAAAAACTCTCCTTAAGGATAACAATGCATAAGTAGTCTTCAACAAACCAGAAAATAGGATTTACACCTAGCCAAAGGATACCTAGTTGAAAACCTTTTCACTCCAACCTTATTTCAAAAAAACATACACCAATCATACTCATAAGAAAAATGTGCCCATACCTTTTTGGAGTAGAAGAAAATTGATCCTTAAAGCTGTCACCACACACAACCCTCAAACTTCCAACCAAGTTAGGGTTAGAACCAAGATAAATGAGCATATATAAAAACTTTCCTTAATACACCTTTTAGCTCCTCTTCTTTAAAAACAACCACCAAAGAAGCCAAAAACACAACCAAAACTTACACCTTATATCTCCATTTTTAAATTTAGCATAGCAAAAGACTAATCTCAAAAATACAACCAAAGAAATATCCCCTTATTTATCCTATGTCTTTTAAACAATGCTAAACAATGCCAAAAATCATATCAAGAAAATAATCACACCTTATAATGGCTGCCCTTGAAGAATCCAAAATTTGCGGCACAAAACATGTTTTAATAAAAATGTGACTAATCCATGCACAGCTCCCTCCATGGGGATCGAAATGCAGAACTCCGCCTACGCAAGGCCCAAACGCAGCATTCGCTGCCACTATCCCACAAGATGCTTACGAAGTCCAAGATGGACTTCCTTCCACATGAACGGTCAAGCTTTCCAAAAGCTCTTCAAACCACGAGCTCTCCTCTTTCACAGCGTAAATAGAACATTCGATCGCAGCCAAACCAATTAATTTCCTTCAATTTTTTCAAGAGGCTTTAACCTTAGGAACCTTCTCATATATATAGTCCATACATGGACTTTAGAACACATCGGCTGCAAAGAAAAGTAATTTCGAATTTAATCGAAATTTGCTTTCTAAAGGGTTTAAAAACCCTTAAGTATTTTTAATAAATTAAAAATAATTTCTCCCTTAATTAATTAATTAAAACCTTGAAGGGTTTTAAATAATAATTGGTTTTAATAAAAACCATTTAACTTGGTTTTAATGAAAAACCCTTGCCAATGGAATCTCTCCGGATTCTCTTGGAATCTTCCACCTTTGAAGCCAACACATCCTCTTAACATTAATGCCAGTTCCTTTTTACATCAATGACAACTCATAGACAAGAAGCTTGGATCTCAAACCCAAAATTTCCAACATGGACAATAGAAATTTCAACAAGGAAAGGAACAATCCACAAATGAGGAACAGATGGAACAGGAACTAGTACAGAGTAAAACAGACTAAAGGACCTATGGGTTCAAGGTAAGATAGTTTCAATGGAATATGCTTCTCATATCACAGGTTTGGGCACAAGGCTACATAGTGTAGGAAACATGGAAAATAGGTATATGGGAACTTCAAAAATAGGTAGCTTTTTCAAGGGTATTGCTACTCTTGTAATAAGTTTGGTCACAAGGCAATGAATTGCAGGGTTCATGATAGGAATATATATGGCTTCACCAGGAGAAATCCCAAGATATTTTCACCTCCAATGAATAACAATATTAAGTGTTATAATTGCAATAATTATGGACATACAACAAAGTGGTGTAGAGCATAAATTCCATAGACAAGCAGAAACAAGAATAGTCAGAGGGATCAAAAGGATCATATGAGAAGTAAAGTGGACAAAGGTAAAGATCAATGTATGCTAGGAGTAGAAATACTCCCACACTAAAATTTACCACCTCAATAGGAGGTGGAGGAGGGGATAAGCTAAGAGACTCATTCTTAGCCTCGAGCCCCAAAGGTGACCCTTTGCCATTGATGACAAAGGGGGAGATATTTGAGTAAGTGGGAGAGATTTGAGTTAGGAGGAAAGCATTAAATTAGGGGGAGCAGTTTCTCAAGGGGAGCAGAACAAAAAAAGGTAAAAAAAATGATAAAAGGAAAATGGATTGCCATCAATGACAAAGGGGGCAATTTTTGGAAATATGAGAAGGATTTGTTATCATTGATGTCAAGATTTAGTTTCAGTGAGCAAGAAACAAGGAAGGATGTCAAGAGTCAATTGTGTAATAAAAAGATTGCTTCTAGACCTAAGGAAAATAATATTATAATGTCCGTAATTATAATATTCAAGGTGGTCATATGAGTTCTAAAGAGCAATAGGAAGGCCCCAGAAAAATAATATTATAATATTATATTATAATATTAAATGTCTAATGTTGAGACCTAAAGATTAAATTAATTTTAATAATTTCATTATAAATTAATTTATAATTTAATTTGATTAACACTAAGAGTTATTAAATTAATTATAAGTTAATTATAATTTAATTAAGCTAGTTTATAATTTAATTTAATAAACCCTAAAGGTTAGGGTTAGAAGGGGCATAAAATATTAAATAATTCGAATTAAAATGGTCATCGATATTTTTGAACATATGACATAATGCATATAAGAAGGGGTAAGTTTCATTCATTTTATTATCCATGCGATCAATTAAAATCTAAAATAATCCATGCGCTAAGAGGAGATAAGTATTCGCATGTGTTTTGGAAGGATTAATGAAATAGAGTAAAGGACACTAGTGGGGAGCCCACTTCATGTTACAACGCGCTTGGTAGCATGGTTGGCAGCTGGCGGCTGTGCTAGGATATTGCAGGCATAAGGTCAAAGGTTTGAGTCACGCGGTCTTTGTTTTGTGAGTGGAGAATTTTTTTATTGATTGCACCATCAGGGAAGGTTCAAAGGGAAGGTGTTTCCTTCCCTTTGTGTGGAGGACGTATCCCACTTGATGGGCATATTTTGTGCAAAGGTGCCTAGACAAAGGGGTTCGCATGTTTGAAACCCGTTGAGGCCCTTTTTGGTGTTGGACAAGGTATGCACTCACATTTGCTAAGGTTTGATTGTTGCACCCAAATTTGCAAAAGTGGAAATTTATGTTTTAATTTCTTAAAGTTTGGTTAGTTGGAAATTGCATGTTTAAAAGGGATTAAAGAGTTATATAAGGGAGATGAAATGGTATGCAAAGTTTTATTTTTGAGGTGTTAAAGTTAATAAAAAGGAGAAATAAGGTGTGCCAAAGGTGTTAGATATTTTGTTGAAATAAAGTTATATTATAAAGATTGTTTTGAAAGGAGAGATAAGGTATAATTGATTTTTGATATTTGACTTGGTGAATTATTTTTGAAAAGAAATATTAAGGACAAATTTTTTGTTATCTAACCATTGATATTGGCAAAGAGAGTAATTGTGATTGAGACAGGTTTTGAGGTAAAAAATTCATCAAACAAAAGGTATGAGCATATCTTCCTTGTGAGTGAAATATTGTTGGATCTTGTGAATGCTAAGTTGGAGTGAAAAGGATTGTTTGATAAGCATTGTTGATTTTGGTTTTCTGAAATGAAAGTTGATACTAAAAACCTTATTGATAAGGATTGTTGGAAATATTGAAGTAAGATTTCATATGCTTGAACTAGGGTTTGATCATGAGTATCATTGTTATGTGAAGTTAATAAATATCTTGAACTAGGGTTTGTGCAAGATCATGAGTATCATTGTTATGTGAAGTTTATTTGATAAGCATTATGACTAAGCTTTCATTGAGTGATTGGTTGAGTGAAGTAAGCTTTTGTGGAAGCTTACAATACAGATTTAAGAGCAGATTGGACAAGTTCTTGAGAGGACTTGTGAATATATTTGAGACAATTCTTTAAGAAGATTTGAGAGTAGGATTGATTGATTGATTTGTTCAAACATTGGGTTAAGGTTTGGGGTAGATCTAGTAGAGTTGATTTGTGATTGATTCAAACTTTGTGTTAAGGCTTGAGGATAGATATGAGCATAGAGTTTGGTGCATATTTAAGGACAGGTTTGTGCCAAACCAGAGAAAGAGATTAAAAATATTTGTGCTAGACTGAAGGACTATGTTTAGTATATATTTGAGGACATAGATTGAGCAAATTTGTGCTAGACATAAGGACTATGTTTAGTGCATATCAGAGATAGATATTGAACAAATTTGTGCTAGATTGAAGTAATGTGTTTAGTGCATATTTGAGATAGATTTGAGAGTAAGATTTAGAGATGACACAGCATAGAGGACAATAGTCTCTAGTGGATAGAGGTCCATTAGCTAGAGTAGTGAAGATAGGTCTTCTGAGTGAGGGTGGAAGTCTTTAGTGGATAGAGATCGATAAGCCAGTGTAGTGGAGATAGTAGTTCTTCTATAATATCACCAACCAAAGTAGAGGAGAAGGAGTTATCCTATGGATAGAGATCCATGAACTTTACTAAGGTATCGGTGTCTCCTTTGGATAGAGGTCCATAAACATTGTAATAGGGAAAGGATTCTAATGCAGACCAAATATTAAGTGTATTGATAGACTGTCAATATTTGCAACTGAGCACACCACTAGCAAATTCACAATATTTCTTGAAACCAAGAAAAATCTGATTTTTCATTTAAAAATATATATTTAACAATAATTATAATAAATGTAAACTATTATGAATATGTTTAGTTTTATCCTCTACCCACAATAATTTAACTATCCAGAATTTTTTCAATTGCAACAACAAAATGATTTTCAATTTGCTTGTTGATCAATACATAAAACAAAATACTACCTAAAGCTCATTACAGAGCTGCACACACCATTTAATTCTGCTGCAACAATAACTAAAATAAAACCCCTAAAAACACTTGCAAACACTAGGAAATAAAATCCACACACAGTAACCAACTTCTTATCATCTCAAACCCACCACCAATTTTTTTTTTAGATATTTGTTTCCTATTTTCCAAAACCTCTATAACACTAGCAAGACATGGCCTTTTCTCTGCTGCAACTTCTGAAAAAAAAATCCCCTTTCTTTTCCTTGTGAAACTGCTTCAAATATGCCCTCCACTGTTATGGAATCTCTCCACCAGAACCTGGCACCTAGCTCCCATATAGCTAATGTAACTTCTACCTGCCTAAAACGTTCATTATCAAAATGTATTTTTTTATTTATTCTCTATTTATACTTGAGCATTGGAAATTGCCCAGCCAATTTTTTTTTAACACTTTACAACTAGCCAATTTCAAGAGCCAATGTCTAGGAAACAGCAGGACCCAAAAAAGCAAAAATCATGAAAAATAAAAAATCTAATTTTTAATTTCCAACCCCAAAAATTAAATTCCAACCCCAAACATTTAATTATGCCCAACTATCCAGGAAATGAAGTAATTTGGGGGCCCCGGGATGCTCCTGCATCAATATCCCCAGGTAGAAAAGGAATGCTTCATAGAATATGAGCATTCATCTAGCAATGCAACACCCATTTTGATAAGTTCAAAGGCTGCCATCCAAGTGGTTCTTCCATCTCCTTACCCTTCCATTGAACTAAATATTCTTTGTATTCTTTACCCTGAGTCTTCTTCACCACTCTTGAGTCCACTATGTCTTTAATTTCTTCTCTTTGCACTGTTGGTAGTTGTTGTTCCCAATTCACTGCAGCTATTAAATCTGAATTCACACCCTTTTGAACACTTGTCTCCCCTTCATAAAACTGTTAAATATCAGCTACATTGAAAATTTGTGAGATATTAACATCGGAAGACAACTCCAACTCATAAGCATTAGCTGAAAACTTTTTCATAATTTTACATGGCCCAATATTTTTGCTCTTTAATTTATTGTAAGTGCCCTATGGAAATATTTCCTTCCTAAGGTGTGCCAAAACTAAATCTCCAACCTCAAATTGCTATTCTCTCCTTCTCAAATCTGCATGTTCTTTGTATTTTTTATTAGTTTTTTCCAATATCTCTTTCACCTCCTTGTGCAACTCTTGTAAATAACTTGCAAAATCTTCAACTACAACACTCTTTCTACCCAAATCAGCACTATCTCTCAATTCATGCACACCTCTAGTACTAAAACCATAGACAATTTGGAAATGACTTTTACCTGTACTTCGATTTGTGGAGTTTTTGTATGCAAACTCCGCTTGTGCAAGTATCACATCCCATTGTTTTGACTTCCCATTAATCAAGCACCGTAACAAGTTGCAAATACTTCTAGTGACCACTTCTATTTGCCCATCTATTTGAGGGTGAAAAGCAAATTTTAAATTTAATAGGGTGCCTAAATTCTTCCATAAGGTCCTCCAAAATTATCCAACAAACTTTGTATCTCTATCATAAACAAAGCTTCATGGCAAGCCATGTAATCTCACTATATCTTTGAAGAACAGATTAGCAACATGAGTGGCATCATTTTTTCTCTTGCACGTAATGAAGTGTGCCATTTTAGAAAATATATCTACTACAACATAAATGGAATCATGGCCCTTTTTATTTTTGGGCAGCTCAAGCACAAAATCCATACTTACCTCTTCCCATGGTTTCTTCGGTGTTGGCAATGGCTAGTATAATCCAATATTTTGACTAGATCCTTTTACATGTTGACAAATTTGACATCTCTACACCATATCATTTACATCCTTAGTAATTCTTATCCAAAAATATGCTTCACTCAGCCACCCCAAAGTTTTATCCACATAAAAATGTCCACCAAGTCCACCTCCAAGTTTTTCTTGAATTAAGTTTTCTCTCATTGATCCCTTCAGAATACACAATTGATGTCCTTTAAATAACAATCCATATTGAATGAAACAGTCCAACCACTTTATTCTATCACCTTCAATAGGATATTTACATGCAGCCCATGCTTCACAAAAATCTGAATCACTCTCATACATTTCTTTTATTGTATCAAAACCAACAACATTAACTGTCATTTTATTCAACAATAAAGTTCTTCTACTCAATGCATCAGCCACCCTATTATATTTACGACTTCTATGCTTAATAAAAATAATATTTGTGAATAAACTCCACCCATTTCATATGTCTTTGATTTAGCTTACCTTTGCTATTTATATACTGAAGAGCATGGTGATCAATGTAAAGAACAAACTCCTTTGGCAGCAAATAGTGTCTCCATTTTTTGAGAGCTTGCACAATGGCATAGAATTCTTGATCATAGATGGATTATTTCCTCTTGGCCTCATTTAGCTTCTCACTAAAGTATATTATAGTTCTACCCTCTTGACTTAAAACCCCTCCTATGGTTGTCCCACTTGCATCACAATCAACTTGGAAGACTTTATTGAAATCGGGTAGCTCTAGAATGGGTTGTTCGGTTACCTTTTCCTTTAAAATATTGAAACTTCTCTCTACTATAGTTGTCCATTTAAACTCTTTTATTTCTCCTTCACAGTTTCAGTTATTGGAGCACATATGCTATTGAAATTTTTGATAAATTTTCTATAAAGACTTGCCAACCCATGAAAACTTATTGCTTCATACTTTTTGGTGATGGCCAATCTAATATTGCTTGCACCTTAGCTGGATCCATCTTCAATCCCTATTTAGAAATTACAAAACCCAAAAATACTAGCTCCTCTTTCAATAAGATTCACTTTTTAAGATTAACTAACAATTTTTCTTCTCTTAATCTTTGCAAAACACTCCGCACATGACTTAAATGTTCTTCTCTTTCCTTGCTAAAAACTAAAATATCATCCAAATAAACAATCACAAACTTACCAAGGAATGGTTTCAGCACTTCATTCATTAATCTCATGAATGTACTTGGTGCATTAGTGAGTCCAAAAGGCATGACCAACCACTCATACAACCCTTCCTTTGTCTTGAATGCAGTTTTCCATTCATCTCCCTCTCTAATCCTTATTTGGTGGTACCGACTCTTCAAATATATCTTGGTAAAATATCTGGATCCACTCAAACAATCCATCAAATCATGCATACGAGGTAATAGAAATTGATAATTTATGATAATCTTGTTTATATCTCTGGAATTTGTGCACATATGCCATTATCCATATTTTTTTGGTGCTAAAACTATTGGAATAGCACATGGGCTAAGGCTTTCTCTTATCAAACCTTTGTCTAACAATTCTTGAACTTGTTTATTTATCTCCTCATTCTCCTTGGGACTCATCCTATACGTTGCCTTATTCGATAGGCTTGCACCCGACACTAAATCCATGCAATGGCTAATACTTCTAACTGGTGGGAGTCCATCTGGAATATCCTTCATCAAAATATCTACATACTCTTCCAATATATCTTTGATTTCATGAGGTATTTCTTCTTATTTTTTACTGTTCTAACTTCTTGTAGCTTTGGTATCATGGCAGAGGAACATGCTTCTCCTTTTATTTCCCTTAGAAACTATTTTCTAGTTATGATACACACCTGAGTATCATTGCCCTTGTCTTATTTTTGCTCCTTTAATGGACTCATGACATACTTATTTCCATATTTTGTGATTGTGTAGGTGTTTTATTCCCCGTCATGAATAGATTTTCAATCATATTGCCATGGCCTTCCCAATAGAACATGACAAGCATCCATTGGCATTATATCACATATAATTTCATCTTTATAATTCCCAATATGAAAATTAACTAAACATTGTTCACTTACCAATAACTGATGTCCTTTTTGCAGCCAAGTTACTCGATAAGGATTTGGATGCTTCTTCCTTTCCCACTTTAATTTTTCTACCATTTATTGTGACACCAAATTATCTGTACTTTCATTGTCCACTATAATGTTGCAACATTTTCCTTGATATTTGCAGATATTTCGAAAAAAATTTCTTCTTTGAGTGGGTTCTATGTGCTCCTTTTCAGGTTTAAGAAGTATTCTTCTCAACATAAGATACTCCCCATATTCTAGATTTGCACTTTCTGACTCAGCTTCTGCTTCTATTACCAAGGCTTTTATGGTATTTTATTTCCTTGTATATTGTTGCACTAATGGACATTCAAAAGCTCTATGTCCTTCCTCTCCACATTTAAATAAAACCCCTGTAAATCCTCTTCCTCTTCCATACTCTCCTCTTCCCCTTGATGTCTCACCTTGTCCTCTCATAAAATCTCCTCTTCCTCTTGTATTCCATCCAAAATCACCTTGTGACCAGCTAGCTTCTTCATATTTTTGTGGCTGTCCTCTTCTAGTATTTGTGCTTCCTATACCTCTATTAGATCTTCCCCTTCCTCTAAAATTTCCTTTTTTCTTCTTGTCAATTTTTCTTCTACCCGGAGAGCACAATGATAAGCTTCTTCTATGGCCTTCACCCGAATCATACTCAATTCATCCTGAATTGAAATTTTCAACCCATTTACATATCTTGCTACTTTCTCTTCATCATCATAAACATGTTCATCCCTTATACTTAACCTATAAAATTCTTCAGTATAATATACTACACTCATATATTTTTGTCTCAAAATTTGTAAATTCTTCAATAGGCTGAGGTTATAATTAGATGGCATGAACTTGGCCTTTAATTTAGTGATCATTTTCTCCCAAGATTTGATTTTCTCCTTTACCTTTATTTGCCTTTCGATTTGTAAACTATCCCACCAAAGGGAGGCTTGCCCTTTCAATTTCGTATATGCATATTTCACCTTCTTATTTTCTTCAATGCCCTCTAAATGAAAATATTTTTCCATTTTCGCTATCCAATCTACAAGCTCTTTAGGTTCCAAGCTTCCACTATAGTTAGACACTTCCATTTTGGGTCTACTACCTAATTTTGGTAATACCTTGAAGAATATATCTTCTTATTCATCACCCCTTTCTACATCTTCAACCTCTGCAATTTCTTCTTCCTCTTCTTTGCTTACATCTTCTATGGATAGTCCCCATATTTGATATGTTTCAACAGCCTCTAATCTAGCCATTATCCCTCTCAACATTTCCATCACTGTTGGGATATCTTCTCCCCTCTGATCTCTCCCTCTACCACAGCCTCTATGATCCATTTCTCTCAACTTCACTTCCACAAAATCCCTACTCTGATACCAATTTAATGTAGACCAAAGATTAAGAGTCTTGACAAACTGTCAATATTTGGAGCTAAACACACCACTAGCAAATTCATAATATTTTTTGAAACCAAGAAAAATCTGATATTTCATTTAAAAAAACATATTTAACAGCCGAAATTATAATAAATGTAAATTATTATGAAGATTTTTAGTTTTATCCTCTACCTACAATGATTTAACTATCCATAATTTGCTCAATTGCAACAACAAAATGATTTTCAATTTGCTTGTTGATCAATACATAAAAAAAAAAATACTGCCAAAAACTCATTATAGATTTGCACACACCATTTAAGTCTGCTGAAACAATAACTAAAATAAAACCCATGAAAACACTTGCAAAAACTAGGAAATAAAATCCACACACAGCAACCAACTTCTTCTCATTTCAAAACCACCACCAATTTTTTTTTTAAATATTTGTTTCCTATTGTCCAAAACCTCTGTAACACCATAAAGACATGGCATTTTCTCTACTACAATTTCTATAAAAAAAAACTCCCCTTTCTTTTCCCTGTGAAAATGCTTCAAATCTACCTTCAATCGTTATGGAATCTCTCCACCAGAACCTAGAACCTAGCTCCCATATAGCTAATGTAACTTCTACCTGTCTGAAACCTTCATTGTCAAAATGTATTTTTTTATTTATTCTCCAGCTATACTTGAGCGTTGTAAATTACCCAGCTAATTTTTTTTTAACACTTTACAACTAGCCAATATCAAGAGATAATGTCTAGGAAACAGCAGGACCCAAAAAAGCAAAAAAAACAATAAAGCAAATTTTTAATTTCCAACCCCAAAAATTAAATTCCAACTCCAAAAATTTAATTATGCCTAAATATCCAGTAAATGAAGTAATTTGGGGGTCCTGGGATGCTCCTGCATCAGATTCCCAAGAGAATTTATTTGATAAAATTTTATAAGGAATATTTTCTCTATGGAGTAGCCCACATTGGGTGAACCACGTAAATCATGTCTCTCATGTGTGTGATGATTTACGTTATGTTTACTACTTTAATACTATTGATGTTATCATATGGATTGAAAAGAAAAAAGTTTTATCTTATACTATTCACCCCTCCTCTTAGTATAAGCACATGTTCTTCATGTCATTCAACTGATTGTTGATTGCTACCTTTAAACTTGGTACAAGGAATTCAACTAGAAGTACTACCTCTTATCCATACATCAGTTTAAAGGGTGTGCAGTCCATAGTGGGCTTGAAAGTGGTTTTGTATGCCCATAACACTTTTGGTAAACATTCCTCCCAATCGACTCCTTCTACTTTACATGTCTTGTACATGATTGAAAACAAAACTTTATTTGTCACTTTTGCCTGCCCATTAGCTCTGGGGTAATACAAACTTGACAAGGAATGAAAATTTTTGAATTCTTCTATCAAGTTATGAATAATTGCATTTACAAAATGGTCTCCTCTGTCGCTTGTCAATTTTAGAGGTATCTCGAACCTTGTAATCACTTGTTTGTACAAAATGTGAGTTTTACTTTTTGCTGAGTTATCTGGTAAAGCTCTTGCTTCTACCTATTTTGTAAGGTACTCTATAGCAACTATGATATATTGGTATTTTCTCCTTCGAATTGATTTTAAAGTACCTACAAAATCCAATCCCCATATCTTAAATATTTCCTTAGGCTAGGATGGATGTAATGGCATGAATTATCTTTTCAATAGTTTCCATATTCTCTAACATGCATCACATGTTGTCTCAAAATTATTTTCATCATGAAAGGGTGTGGGACACCATAGACCTGCCAACAGTATTTTTTTGGTTGTTGCATCTGGTCCCATGTGTCCTCTTGCCAATCCCTCATGTGTCTCTTTTAGATTTTATTGTATTTCATCCTCCATTATGCATATTTGCAATATGTGGTCCTCCCCCATCTTATAGAGAAATCCTACAATCAATGTGAAGGGTGTTGATTTTGTAATCACCTTTCTTCATTCGGTTTTCATTATCTCTTCTAGAAGCTCTCCTATTGATAAGTATTCCCCTATATGCTTGTACCATCCTCGTATTGCAGTAATCATAAACAATTGGGCATCAAGGAATTCATATGGTATTCCTCCCTCTATAGGTTCTCCAGAGTGAATAATTGACAATTGGTCTGCTATTACATGTTTCTTTCCTAGTATTACTACCACTCTAAACACAAATTCCTATAGGGTGATAAGCCATCGACTCACTTATTCATATATTATTAGTTTATTGATCAAGTACAATAGGGCTGATGATCCACAAAGAAATTAAAGGGATTCACTAGTAAATAGTGTCTATATTTTTGCACCACATACACCATTCCCAATGTTTCTCGCTATGTTGTTCTTTAATTCTTCTCGACTCTGGATAATAGTCGACTTGAAAATTATATGGATTGATCTAGCCCGAATTGGTCATCCTGTGCCAATGCACATCCAATGGCAAATTTTGAGGCATCCACATGCACATGGAATTCCTTCTCCTAGTCTGGGTAAACTAGGATAGGTGCTTTCACTAAGTGGTCTTTCAATCCCTCAAACACTCCCTAGTGCTCCTCTATCCATTTGAATGGAACACCCTTTCGTGTAAGTGTGTTTGGTGGATGAGATGTCAGTGCAAAGTTTTGGATAAACCTATTTTAATATCTGACTATCCCTAAAAAGGTTTTGACTAAGCTAACATCATGTGGATCCTTCATTAGGAATATTACCCGTATCTTATCTAGGTCGGGTTCCAAACCCTCTTGGCATACTATATGCCCCCGCAACTTTTTGTATGGCACCAATAAGATGCATTTATTTGGATTCAATGATAGTTGTGCTTTCCTGCACAATCCCATACATTCTTCTAAGGCTTTTAAAAGTTCTTGTATACTACCATACAGTGACCAATCATCTAGGAAAGCTTTGAAGTTTCCTATGGATATTTTATCAAAAATATATAATGTGATCATGTTAAAAGTAGTTGGTGCATTGCATAGTCCAAATGGCATGCGGTTATATGCATATATTCTATTTTCCAAAATAAAAATGGTCAACTTGTCTTCTTCCGCTATGCTAATCTGGTTATAGCCTAAGAATTCATCCAAGAATGAATATATATCATGACCAGCTACTTCTTCTAATATGGATTCTATGAAAGGGATCAAGAAGAGATCCTTTATGGTTACGACATTCAAACTTCTAAAATCCACATAGATTCAAATTTTATCTACTTCTATTTTTAGAGTAATCACAATTGGTGAAACCCATTCGCTTGTTGTAACTTTGAAGATAATGCTTGCATCCAACATTTTCTCAATTTTGGCATTCACCCTTGCTGTGTATTTGGGATTCATTATGTAAGGTTGTCTTCTTATAGGTTGTGCATCTTAAATCACAAGAATCTTGTGTATATAGAGTTTTGGTGGTACTCCCTTCAAGTCCTTATATTTCCAAGTAAAAACATCCTTATAGTCTAGAAAAATCTTAAATGTTGCTACTTTCAGGACTAGATCCTAATCATATCCACATTTGATCATATTATCCTCACCATTTTCTCCAAATTTTACCTGATTAATATTAGGATCTTCATATTTTATGGATTCATGTTCATTTGTTGCCTTCAGTGTAGCAATGGGGTGGGTTGGTTTATCTTCAATAACTACCTCCCCCATTGTGAATTCTGCAAAATTCTTAGAAAATATCTACTTCTCCCTTTCCTTGTCCTTCTCTACTATTGTTTGTCTTCTATTTCTAGTTTCCTTCTCGGGTTCTTGTATCTCATCCTTTTGAATCTCCTTCTCCTCATTTGGTTCATACCCTATCTCACACTCTGATGAAGAGGATCCCAAATCATCTAAAGCAGCTATGTATTGACTGGCATTTTGATTCTTCGGATTAGATATATACTTGTGTTGTCCTTGCTTGAAGGATAGACATTCTTAATCCCAATTTTGGTTGACTTTTTCTATTCTCAACCATCCCCATCCTAGTAGTGCATCATATGCAGGTTTCTACATAGCAATGACAATAAAATCCAAAATGAAGTCCTACTCTACTATGCGTACCTTTTGATTCATCAAAATACCTATTGTTTCAAAGCCATATTGATCATCATCATATAGTTTGAAATATGGAGACTGAAAGGCGGGTTGCCCTAGAATCTACTATGTCTTCTTTGGCATCACATTCACACTATACCCTCCATCTACAATTACCTAATTTATTCTATGGTACAAAAATTTTGTTTGGACTATAGCTAGCCTTCTCCTAGCTTCAATCATCAGGATTGTCATATTGATGAATTATCCTTGCTTGATGGTTGCTACCTTTCGATTTTCATCCTTCCTCTTGATGGCTTCTTTGGTCATAGCATACAACTTAGGTACTTTACTAAATAGTTTGGCTACCTTCATCTCCACCTTCGTGTTTAGTACCTCTTTTACCAAGCCTTCTACTGATGCCTCCTTGGTGATCTTCGGTCTCTTCAATACTTTCTCTAGAACTAGTTGACCCTGCTTATCCTTTGCTAGTTCTATTTTGATTAACTCTTGGGATTCCTACCATCGTTCTTTCTCCTTGGTGGGGTTTGGGTACTATTCTATTTTTTGGTCTATGCTCTTGTTACCGCCAAGACTTCTTTGTCTACCTCTGTCACCTCTCCAATGCCAATGAGGTTGATATTTTGAGTTCCACTGGTACTTACCTTCTTCAAATAATTAGCTTCTTTTTGGTTTTCCAAACCATACCATTTACACATTTGGGTAGTGTTGTTACCACTATTATTACTTGCATTTTGGTGTTTGGAACAATTCTTCACAAAATGGCCCCATTCTTGATAATTCTGAAATTGAATAACCAACCAACCCTCAAAGTTGTACTATAGTCAACTCTAGCCTCCTTGTCTTCGTCCTTGGTGACTATTCTTATATCCTCTTCTAGTGTCTCCTTATCCATTCCTTGGCGTATTTGGTTGCTCCTCTTGTTGTATATCCAATGTTGGATACCTCTTGCTTTTTAGGTTGAATGGACAGTCAGCTACATGATGTCATGCTATCTCACATATGTTACAGTATGCGTTCTTTTGATAGTTTACATTTTAATTTCCTTTTGTCTTGCAGCCTGAGCACAAAATATCTTTCTAATACTTACGGCCTTATTATTTCACTTCCTTTAGAATTTTGTCATATTCTCTCTAGAAGGTGTGAATTGTGCTCTAAACTTTATCTTTTGCTTCACTGTCTAAATCTTCATTATGCTTTAAGTAATCTTCGATACCTATGATCATTTGTTTACCTTCACTTTCAAATTTTTTTGCCTTCTCTGGTGCTTTTGCATATGTTGAGGATGGTACTACCTTCATCTTCTTTTTGAATTTTGGTAGTAGTCCATCCAAAAACTACCATTTTATCATACCATCAATAGGTGTCATTTCCATTTTATCTGTTAATTGTTTCAGTCTTCTATTGTAGCTTTTGACATCCTCATCTGGTTTTTGCTTCATGAAACAAATTTTTGTGATGATATCAGTGTCATCTCTTAGTAGTCATAATTATTTTATGAATGCAGTTTTCAAATCCTCCCATTGTGTAAATGCTTACGTACTTTGTCTTTTTAAGTACCAGTCTATCACCATGCCTTGCAATGTGGCTAGGAATAGTTGCAACCATTGTGTGTCTTGTGTGACCCCATTTGCTTCCAAAATGGTAATACAATTTCCCACGTGTCGGGATGGGTCCTCTTTTCCTTCACTTGAAAAATATGGGTATTTGTGTTGTATTGTTCTATTGGCGGGATTCACCACCATAGTATTTGTTATGTTGTTTGGATTTCTTGGTGTTGGTGTTTGTGGAGTTTGATTTGGTTGTCTTTCTACTATTGGTGGTGCAAAATTATACTAAAATAGCCTTCTTCCCAACTCCAATTGGTCTCTACTTTGGGACCTCCTCTGTGAATACACCAAATATGGTTTTGGTCTTCCTCCCCATGAACCTCCATGTAGTTTTCCTAATACAAGGTTCTCTCATTTAGTATCCTCTATCCAACTCTCCTTCATTGGTTTTGGTGTTACCATCCAGTTCTCAATGATGGACTCTTCCTCAACTATTTGTTCTTCTTCATTTTCTATAGTCACCAACAATGTTTCATTGCTCGAATTATCCTCATATTTTAGGCTCCAAACTCTCTCTACTTTTGGGTGAGAGACTTCTTTTGCCTCTTGTTTCCTTAGGTTTACTAGTCGTGCAATTCTTCTTACCGATATTTAATTATTTTTGTGACCTAGAATCAATCATTCACCTTTTACACCTATCACTTGTGTATCTAGACTCTAGGTTCACTTAGGCAATGGTACCAAATGTAGATAGGGTTGAGTACATTCTCGAGATATGTATTATGAAAATCAAGACAGTCAAGTTCCAAGCTTATACAATGTATACTTCTATAGACTAGTTATGGATGTCAAAGGATCAAATATTTGGATGTAGTGGATAGATATCTAAGACTAGAAATCTAGGGGTTTGACGTCATGCAGGTCAACTAGATGTCACAAGGTGGGTAGACATCATAAGCAACTAGATATCTCAAGTTTGTTAGACATCATAAGCAACTAGACATCACAAAGACCTAATGTCATATAGGTGGTTTAGACGTCTATTGTCTTGCTTGGTTTCAGAAAGCTACTGGCCAGGACTAGACGTCAAGGTAATTGGTTAGATGGTTAGCCATCTAATGATTTCCCAAATTTCAAGGGCTAGACATCTACATTTTTTGTTATCTACTCCTTATACCTGCAATGAACCTCAATCCATCTTGTCCTTGCTTTAATAATCAACCTGCAATGCTTTATCAAGATGGAAACCTGCAACTCACAAGTCAGTGCAATACAACTTGCAATCTCATAAACTCATGACATCACCATACATAGAATAGAACTTCCGCATAAAATCATTGGTATTCATAGCAAAATGTGATCATGATGATATACAATGTTTGAAGAGAGGGGTATAAATAGGTATGCAAAGTAGTTACTGCAACTAATTCACTCTCAAATACTCCAACCATATTGTCTTAAAATATTTTAGACGCTAACTAATCTAGAATATCTAACAACTAGATGTCTAACACACTAGTTAGTCCATTAGAAAATGACGACTAGTTTTATCATCTAGTTTCTTGTACGTTTACAATCAAACCACCTTTTTTATTGGCTGATTTTAAAAAATCAAATGCAACATATACATTCCAAAATTGCTATGTACAATCAAAATTGATGGACAACATTATTCCAGCCAGTTATAGGATTTGTCTTGCTTAGAACTATTTTCTATCCCTTAATTGATCTCATCATTATTAAAATTTCATAGCAACATAAGCCATACATTATTATACAATGTAACAAAGTAGCCACATTCATCCATATATGATTATAATCAAAGATTATCTCTTGAACATTGCATGTAAACATAAATCATTACATCATTATTCAAATGAATACATTTCAATAACCATCTCATGGAAATGTAAATACAATATCCATACTAGATCTATAAAGCATCAATTGCAAGATCACAAGATAAATATTCATAACACATCATATATCTTGGGAAAACCCCAAAGGAAAAAACCCAACCTCAAAATATTTTCTCACATTTTATAAATTTATTTATTTCAATTTACAATGATATAAAATAATCCTATAGATCTCTATCCAAATCATGTATAAATATCATTAATACAATGAATCACATAAGAATATCTTGATTCTTATGTCCCAAAATTATGAAATGATCATTGGATTCATGAAGGGAACATCATCATTCCCTCAAGAATGAATCTCACATTCCCTCTTCAATAATAGAGGTTATTTTATCAATCATTCCAATCTAGAATGAAAGTCTCCTATCATAGGATGAAAGTTGTATAATACAAGAAGAGACCCCATAATCCCTTCAAGAATGAATTCCACATCCATTCTTTCTAAAACATTCATTTTTCCACAAAATGAATTCTCAAATGTAAACATACATTCATCATTAATGAAATTCTAAATTAATCATGTAATTATCAATTTAATTTACCAAAGCACATTAAAAGAGAAAACCCCATAGTTTCCTCTAAAATTTCTCCATGAAATTGTTCAGTGCAGTTAAAATTTCTTCCCAAAATTGTACCAAGGTCCATCAAGTATTTTTCCACATGATTATGTTACAAAATTTACACAATTTTGTACTATAGTTCTTCATTAATCATTTCCATAGGATTATACTATAGTTCCTACAATTTTTCCTCAAATATGTGCTGTAATATTTCTATAATGTTACACTGTAGTTTTCCCTACAAATTTTTCATAAATTTGCACTATAAACTTTCCCTAAGATTACACTAAAATTTCCTACAAATTTTTCACAATTTTTTTCTATAATATTTCCACAAGATCATAAAAATTTTCCACAAATTTATACTATAGTCTTACTTCAATATTACGCTATAGTTCTTACAAATTTTCTACAAATTTGTACTATAATATTTCCATAAGATTACACTATAGTTCTTACAAATTTTCCACAATTTTGTACAATAATCTTTCCACAAGACCACCCTATATTTTTTACAATTTTTCCCAATTTTATACTTTAATATTTCCACAAGATTACATTACATTTCCCTACCAATTTCCATAAACTTGAACTATAATATTTTCGCAAGATTATACTATAATTTCCTACAAATTTCCATAATTTTTACTATAATATTTCCATAAGATTATACTATAATTCCCTACAAATTTTCCATAAATATATACCATAATTTTCCCTTAAGGTTATACTATAGTCTTATGCACCACCTAATTTATTCTTTCCTTTTAATAGGATGGTGCTTCATAATCAATAAAACTAATTCCACTTAATCTCCCAAGGCATACGTTAAATTTGTAAAATAAAAGAGTTATTAAACAAGTAAACTCCTTCAAAAGGATAAATTAGGCCCAAAAAGGGTGGGTTATTAACCAAGTCAACCCAGTTCTTCACAATCAAGTGTATTCCAACATTGGTCACACATCTATATTTGAACTTCGATAAACATCCAATGGCAAGTCATCCTTAGCACCTAAGGTAACAACCAATTTAGTCTTCAACTAACAATCGTGGCTCATATGACCACCATAGTGTGGTCATGTCATTAGGGGAAATTTACCCCTTATAAAATATTTTCCATGCTCCCATAAAATTCATGTGGGAAAATAGTCCCCACTTATTTTAATAATAGTTTTACCGATTTATGCCCCTAAAATCGACATCATTGCATTTTCGAATAGCACGGTGACATCGATGCATTTCTATCGACATAGATTTTGAGGAGCGGTTGCACTAATTGCTTTGTCATGTGATCAAATAAAGGTGTAAAAAGGCTTGGTCGAGGTTTATCCAAGTGCCTATATGCTTGGCTACAAGCCTCTAGGCACCAAGCACCTTTTATATTGCCTTTGTCCCATCACATAGTGAATGTGGGACAAAGGATATTAAGGATATTCAAGTCTGAGCTCGCCAATCATGTTTCCAGTGCTATGGTGACTCAGGAAACACCACCAGAGGTCATCAAGCCAATCTAAAACCTGTTATGAAGCCCCTACCACTATTTGAAGTCTTACTTAAGCTCCTAAGGATGCCGATGGTGAAATTAATCCACCTTAGAAGTCAAGATTATACACATACACAACCTCCGATACAGTGATCATTTACAAGGCTTAATAGAGACTTGTTTTTTGTTATAAGTATTACAAGATCACCAAAGAATTTTGAGGTTTATATCTCAAGTCTGGGCTTACTAAGAATTTGATTTACAAAGGTGAAAATATCATGGTTTACGCTTTTGGTGAGAATGATCCAGAATTCACTATCGAATAACATGTATCCGAAAACTCAAACTATAAGATAAAAGAGTGATTTAAGTATGTAATATAATCAAACTTTACCCAAAGAATTTGAGCTATCAATGATCGAATAATATGTAGTTTTGCATTTTAGAAACGATGATTTGAATCACACCTTTCGACTAAATTACCCAATCAGTTTTTTTTTTAAATATAAGGTCAATGTTAAAGGCTTGCTAAGGTGTCAATGGTGTCATGTATCCTTACTTCCTTGCTCCTACTACTTGCTTATAGTCTTCTTATCTCTATCATCCCCCCTTAGTTAAATATTGGTAGGTATTTATAGGCCTTTGATATACTTACCTATTTAAAAGTTACGCTTGGAAGAAGACAAAAGCAAGGATCTAGGAGGAAACAATTTTTTTCCATATGAAGACTAAAATGGCCATGGCTCAATTTTTCTCCTTTTTCCAGAACTCGGTCCAATTTTCTACTTCTAGAATTTGGCTACATTTTTCTTCCCCTTCTAGAAGTCTTCTTTTCTAATTTCCTTTTATTTTATTTTTATCATTTTGTAACAACAAAATGACTAATTAATTACCATGTAGGTATTAAAGATAATTAGGTAAATTTAAAATAATAATCAATATCAATTATTGGCATTCTTCTTTTTGATGAATCTTTTGTAGGAATTAATCTATATCAAGCATCTCAATTTTGGTGGTTTATTTTTCTACCATTCTTGAGAGTACATGTGCTTGCCAATCAATGATACATCAACAAAATATTTCTCATTAGATTAGCAATTACAAAACATATTAAAACATACAAACTCCATATCAATTGAGACTTGCCAAGGGAGGGCTATGACATACTCCCCCCTTAAATTAAACACATTCCTCTATGTTTTCCTACAAAAAAAAGCATACATGAGTAGGAATATAATTTTACATAATATCCACTTTCCCTAAGTGGTACATGTTTAATAGAGTGGTTCCTCTAAATCCTGCTTTTCTCTATAATATGCATCATAGATATTTGTTAAACAAACATAGAGCTATCATCATGTTTTATTTTCATAGAGAAGATATGAAATCAAATTTCCATAGTAGAGTGAATAAAATTATTCTAGGTTTATCAAAAACTCTCACAAGGGAGTTTCAACATATGACTTAATAGATCTTACCATGAGTTAACCTCAAGGAAATAAATGTCATCAAAGACAAAGACATAATTTCATAAATCTCATTTCAAGATACCCATATATCCTAAAACTCACTTTGGAAAACCAATTAGCTAACACCAGTGTTTAATCCTTGATGTCCCTTAGTTTACATCTTTAGTCAACCTATTGAATATTATTAAATTCATACCTCAAGGGATACAAGTGTCAAGTAAAAGTCTCAAAAGAGTCTAATGTGCACCACTTAATACCCACAAAATGTGGAGGGTTCACTTAGCTCTTCCACATTTATTCACCAATGGATTCAATCGTGGGAGGAAAAGACTTGAACATAAGTAATCTCTAGGGAATTCTATTTTTTTTGCAAAATATGTTGATGATCATACTTACTCTACGTAAGGTATCCTTCCAAGAATATTATCATCCACTGATAATGACAATACTTACTCCATGTAAGGTTTCATTCTAAAAGTACTAATGGTCACACTTACTCCACATAAGGTACCATTCAAAAAGTACTATCATCCACTGATAATATCAATGGTCACACTTACTCCACATAAGGAGCCATTCCAAAAGTATCATCATCCACTGATAATATATATGACTACACTTACTCCACATAAGGTATCATAACAAAATTCAATAATTTTAATAGGATCCCATACTTCTCCTAAGAATAGATTCCCTATATATTCTTCCCCTAAATAATATTTCATACTTAACTAAGAATAGTAGTTCCATATCTATTCCTTCTCATTAATATAGTTTGAAACTCAACTAAGAATAGAATTTTACCATGTTTATCTCTCATTAAATTTGATGGGTCTCAATAGATATATCCCAAATTTCTTCATTACAAGACTTTTCACACTTGATAATAGGTCACTGCAGATAATCCCTCAAGTGGTCAGGATGTGGCCCCATCCTAAAATTTTAGGTTTTTACCTCAATATACCTCCACGGTACAAGGATGCCTTAATGGTCTCCCTAAATTGTCTTACCAATTATTGCGAATGTAAGACCATTTGACCATAGTGTAGGGTTCTCCCTTTTTATCCACCAATAATAAATTAATAATCAACTTATCTTTTACATTTCCAGAATACAAAATAATAATAATCCTTTTATCACAATTCAAATAGACCGATACATAACTTGTTGGTTCAATCTAATTATCCATCCTTTCCATTCCTAGCATAGAAATCACCAATTACATAATCTTCAAAGAATTTCTCCACTCAAGATAATTCTAGAAATAATAATTATTAAATAAAATCAACCATATTGTCCTCTAGTAAAATGAATATACAATGTTTACAAAGTCCTTTCCAACAAGAAATTTAATAATGACAACTGAATTCTTTTTGTTGTTCTACATTCATATACATGTTCATTCCAGTCTTCTTCAAACCCTTCATTTAACCACAGAGAAGAGATATCTTTGAGGGATGAGAACAACTCTCTAGCATGAAAGTGCATTCCTAAATGCAAAATTTTCTTTTCATTACAATCAATAATTTGAAATAAACCAAGGCATTTTCATAAAGCTCTTTCAATAAATTGTAGTTATATGTATACTCTTTTTCTAAAAATAGAATGTATTTGCAACACATAGGAAATATTTCAAATACTCTTTTAAATATAATGGCTCCATGCCCCACAGTTTAGTGCAAATCACAAGTATCATTGGTTATTTTTAATTGAGTAGGGATCTCATAATCCCAACATAAAATTAAACTATGTCCTCAGCATTTCAGATTTTTTTTACAAATCACACCATCTTACCTTTGAAACTAAGCACAATTGAATTATAACCCAATGAAGGTCCTCTCAAATACTTTAACCCATATCAACTAAATACTAATCCTTCTTTATGATGTACACCCATGATCTTCACAGTCACAGACGCATTATCAAAATGGTGTAAAAGATCAGCATTTCTCTGGAAGGAACATATGAGGATATTATTAACACATAATATTTAGGATCTATTTAAAAGCAAAAGGGCTCACATTTCCATTTTGAAATTGCCAACGAGTTCAAGTGCACAATATACTTTTAAATTATCAAATTCTCATCCGGAATATCTTCTTTGTTTTCTCCAAATGGTCTCTCTATAGTCCACTATAGTATGATATAACATAAATGGATTTAGCATTCCATTCAAATGTTTTTTTTGGACTTTCTTATGCATCAAGGACTTCAAAAAGGTACTAAGAGCAAGAAATAATCTGAAGTGAAAGATTTGAATACTTTGATCGGATACACATTACCAAACTATATTAAACCTGTGGATGTCATTATAATAATTTTCAAAACTATACTTGTTATTCAAACTAAGCATATAATATAAAAATAAAGTATACAACACTTGGGTCAAAGAAAAATATTCCAATGTTTTCTTACTATGTAGCACACAGTTTCTCTTCAAAAATCGGATACAACCGAATTCCCTGGTGAGAGATATAATTAGAACATAAATAATTTAATATTATCATAGTAATTTTATAACCCAAGTCTCAACATCTTTCTCAAATTGCATTCGAAGAATTTTTCTAGGCTCACATAATTATTCATGCACACGGTTCACTACCAGTATTAATTCCTAAGTCTTTCAATTTCCAAGGACATAGTTTGAAGGGAAAAATAACCAACATAGGTTCATAATCTAGTAGACAGAATTCAATAAGGTATAGGCATGAAATTGAAATACATGTAAACTTATTAGAACTACAAATATAGAAAAATTATCCTCTCCTTTAGAGGAGAAAAATATTCTTAAACTAGGAAAAATACAATAGGTTATAGCATAATTCTGAGCAAGCTAGAATCTTTAAAAGACTTCCACTTCAAATTTTTAAAAATGTAAACTTAAGCTTTATCAGATTCTACCTAGGGATTGCAGTCAAACTCGTCAAGTTAAACTAGTAACACCATGATTTGTCTGGTTCACTAGCTAATGTCCTTCCTTTATATGCCCTCCATTTTTTCACCTCTTATTTTTTTATCTCCTCCTCAAGAAATGCACCACCTCATTCCTCTTGTCTAATTTATCGGGTGTCCTTTTTGGGTAGTGCACTATCTCCAACAGGCACTATGCGCATTCCCTCTCATTTGAAATGTGATCGAGGACTTACCAACCAGTAGGCTTAATGATATACTTACCAATTCATCTCTGGGAATTTAAACATTACCATACTTTTTTAATGCTAATTTGACAACAAAATTTCCATAAAATAAGGGTGATAGCTCAATTATCAAAATTCTAAATTATAAAATCTCTACTTGACAATTCTCTTTGTCAAAAGTATTCTGCCTTCTCTGATTGATGTAGAAACAAGAATCATCAATAAAAATTATGACGAAATCCTTAATTATTATTTTTTTTTTAAATAATAATAGCAATAATGATTCTTCCTACATTATTCCAAAGCACTATTTCTAATCAAAGACAAATTCTTTTTCTCTTTAAAAAAAATGAAAAGATACTCAAATCATTCATTTAATATTCTTTGAAAAGGACCACCTTATTTTAAATAAAATTGCATCTATAAGAAACTTAAAAAGCAACAAACAAGTTCCATATACAGATTTGGCATATTTCTCTCATGCAAATCATGATATGCAACTACATGAAACAAGCATTTATCTATGTTGCTCCGATTAAAAAGTGGTCTTATACTATTCACCCCCCTCTCAGTATAAGCTTGTGTTCTTCAATTGGTATCAGAGCGGGTTCCTTCGAAAGAGTTTAACAACTTGAAAGAAAAGCTTTCAAGAACACAATGGATTCTAAGAATGTGTCAGATAATTCAACACCAATTTTTAATGGAAGTGATTATATATATTGGAGTATGAGAATGAAGGTTCGCCTGATGGCACTTGGCAATGAAATTTGGAAAGCAGTTGAAAATGGATACGTACCACCATCTTATCCATCTACAAATAAGGTAAGCTTTTACAACATTATAATTCAAAAGCAATGAATGCACTTTTGAGAGGTTTGCATAGAACAGAATCAATAAAGGTTATGCATTGTAAATATGCAAAAGGAATTTGGGATAAGTTGCAAAACATATATGAAGGAGATAAAAGTGTCAAAAAGGCAAAGAACGAAATCTCAAAGGACAATTTGAAAAATTAAGAATTAAGAATGAGGAATACATTAGTTCTTATGTACTTTGATTAGACGAGGTTGTTAATGCTATGCAAAGACTTGGACTTAATGTGGATGAATCGGATGTTTGTGATAAGATCTTAAGGTCTCTTCCAACAAGGTTTAGTGAAAATATTTTAGCTATAGAAGAAGCAAATGATTGTGATTCTTTGACAAGATATATGTTACTTGGTATTCTTACAACTTTTGAAGAACCTAATCCTCAGAAGGAAGCATCCTTGAAAGCAATTAAGAAGACAAAGAGTAAGAAGTAAGAATCGATCAATGAGTCATCCAGTGATGAAGAAGCTAATTATGGTAGAAGGAACAAGGATTCAAGAAGATTCAAGGATGCAAAATTTGTTAGATGTTTCAATTTTGGAAAGTATGGTCACTATGCAACTAATTTTCAAGAATCCATAAACAACAAAGATAAAGAAAAACAGGATCATAAGAACAGGGAATCATAAAGATATAGGTATCAAAAGAAAGGCAACGATGGACAAAGTATATAAAGAAATAATTTCTTTCAAAGACAAAATAGGAGCTACTATGAAGATAAGGCAAGTAAGTACTCAAGTGATAGTGATGCTAGTTTTTCAGAGAATGATAAATGTGAAGTCCTATTTATGATTGAAGAAAAAGAAGTTAAGAAAAGGTCACTAATAATTCTCAAATGCTTTAGATGTGGTAATTTTGGACATCTTGAAGATAGTTGTACAAGGAATGGTTTCAATTTCAGTGATGATGAATATGAGGATGCACTTGAAGGACCAGAAGAGAATCTTCTAATGGCACTAGAATAAGAAGAAGATGATCCTATAGTAGACAAGTCAATAGAAAATGAAGATGTATAAAAAGGCAAAAAAATAAAGGAAGAATAAAAAAATAAGGATTTTATCTTAAGGCAAAACTTATTTATGCTCTTGACACAGTAAAGAAGGTAAGAAAACAAAACTCTAAACATTAGTTTCAGTTTCAAGAATACAATGAAGAGAGAAGAAAGCTTATAGAGGATATAATCAAGTCAATGGCTAATACAAAGAAGTTCAAAAATAATTTAGAAGCAACAAAAGTCTTAGAATTTGAAGGTTTAGAACAAGAAGTAGCCCTACTGAGAGAAGATTTATAAAAATCCAAGGATAATCTACACAAGTTTGGGAAGAGTTCAAATATTGTGGATAATATGATCAAGGTACAAAGAAGGTCAACAAACAAAATAGGTCTTGGTTTTGAACAAGCTCAAAAGAAGCAAGAAGAGGAGTCAACCTCAAGTTCTGAAGAAGAAGATAGTGTGAGGGAAAGTGAGACTTCTGAGGATGAGTCAAATAGTAGAAAGTTCAACAAGAAAGGAAACAATGCACAAAGGATAAAAAAATGTAACAACAATCAGAATAGGTTAAGAGACACTAAAATACCAATGAGGTCAAGACAAGGAAACTTCAACGGAAGATGTTTCTTATATCACATATTTGGGCACATGGCTTCACAGTGCAAGACACATGAAAGATAGGAATATGAGAATAGATAACTTTTCCATGGGTTTTGCTACTAATGTAATTAGTTCGGTCACAAGGCAATGAATTGCAAGGTTCGTGATAGAAAGGGATATGGCTTCACCAAGAGAAATCCTAAGATATTTATACCTCCAAGTAATAATAAAATTAAGTGTTATAAGTGCAATAATGATGGACACACAACAAAGTGGTGTAGAGCAAACATTCCAAAATTAAGCATGAATAAGAACAGGAACAGGAACAAGAATATGGACATGGACATGAATAGGAACAGGAATAGGAATATGAATATGGATATGAACAAGAACAGGAATATGGACATGGATAGGGATAGAAATAGGAACAGTCAAAGAAATCATAAGGATCATATGAGAAGGAAAGAGGATAAAGGTAAAGACTAGTGCTTTCTAGGAGTAGAAATACTCCCACCCCAAAATTAACCACCTCAAGAGGAGGTGGAGGAGGGGCTAAGCTAAGAGACTCATTATTAGCCCCAAGCCCCAAAGGTGGAGGAGGGGCTAAGCTAAGAGACTCATTATTTAGCATTTGAGTAAGGAGAAGAGATTTTGTTTAAGGAGAGAGCAATTTCCTAGGGGGGGCAGAATAAAAAGGTCAAGGAAATGGTAAAAAGTTATTGGGTTTCCATCAATGACAAAAGGGAATATTGTTGGACATTTTGATTCCATAAAGTTATCATTGATGTCAAGGCATGATACTGTCATTAATACCAAGGAGTGAACCATCATTGATGCCAAAAGGTCAAAAGGAGCAATGCAAAAAGTTGAGGGCAAAAGAGCTTCATAATATTCATTTTTGATATTATAGGAAGCATAAGTAAAATATTTTTATTAAAACCATGGATTGGCAAATAAAAGGTTTTATTAAAAACCATGGATTGACAAAATAAAAGGTTTTCATTAAAACCATGGTTAAACGAAATAAAAGGTTTTCATAAAAACCCAAGAAGGTTTTTTATTCCAAATTAAAAAGTCCAAGGAAGGTTTCAATATTTAATTTATAAATATTTAAATTAAAATTGAATTTAAATTTATAAATAAATATTTATTTATTTAAAATAGCAAAACCCTGAGGCTATTTCGTCGATGTGCAAGTTGAAGGTTAACCCCACCGACGTTTTGGAAGAAATAACAAAGCAATATAAATATTGGCTTTGCTAAGGCAAAAAATATATGCAACTTGAATTTGAAAAACGTACTAAAAGAGAAAATTCATGCGTTGCAAAAATTTGAATTTTGAGGATTTTAAGAAGATGTAGTGCATAGCTTCTAGCACTATCCAGTGGCTAGCTTAGGTGGCATTTGGCTTGGTGCTTGTGGCAGAAATGTTACGAGTTCAAAACCCGATGGCAGTAATTTTTTGATGCACTTTTTGGTTTTCGATTTCAGCGGAAGTGAAAATGAGAATAGAGTGCTTGGGCACTCTAGCTCACATGTGAGTGCTAGCTCACGCGACAGCCAAGGCCACGGCTAGAGCGCTTAGGGAGGTAGCATCATGGGTTCAAAACCCACTAAGGGCAAAGGTACAGTTTTTGATCTAATTTTTGTTTGCCCTAAGTTTATTGTGAGTAAATTGGGATGTATAAGGTGGTAATTAAATTGGATTATCTACTTATAGGTTAAAGTGATTCTTGGGCATGGTAAAAAGTTATTTTTGATAAAGTAAAAAACTAGGGTAATTAATTTTTACCTTAGAATAATAAATTGCATTATTTTATAAATTATTTTATTTGATAAGTGCAATTTAAGAAAGGAGTTATAAGTAGAAATTGTATTATATTTTATAAGAGGGTTTTTGATGAAAATTATGATGTTGAAATTTATTATTGAGATGGAGCAATAAGGTGTATTTGGGATTTAATTTATCTTTGTGTTTAAGGTAAATTGTGAAAAGTTTTAGGGTGATAATTCTTGTCATATAACCCTTTGTACTTGGCAAAGAAAGTTGTGATAATTGATCTAGGCTTTTGAAGATCATTCTACATCAAAGAAAAAGGTATGGGCATATTCTTCCTTGGTTTGAGTTGATTGGTTGGTTTTTTGGAAAACAAATTTGGAGTGAAAAGAACTTAATTAGGTTTTCTTATTGAGTTGTGAAGATTGTTGAGTGTGTTTTGAATTAATGCTTCAAGGTTTTCTGGAATAAAGAGTTGTTAAAACCTTGTTTGATAAGCATTGTTGTTGAAGCCATTTATTGAATGAAGAACTTGAACTAGGGTTTGGGAAGAACATGAGTATCATTTTTATGTGAGATTATTTGATAAGCATTTTTGTTGAAGGTATTGATTGAGTGAAGAACTTGAACTAGGGTTTGGAAAGAACATGAGTATCATTGTTATGTGAGATTGATTGATAAGAATTGTTGGAAATATTTTGAGTGAGTGTTCATATGCTTGGACTAGGGTTTGTGAGTAAGGATTATTTTATTGAGTGATTGGTTGAGTAGAGTTGGTTGAGCCTAGTCAAGTGGATGTGTGAAGTGACAGCTCAAGTTCTATGAAATAAATTATTCTATATTATGAATTGATTTGAGAAAGAGGTTGAGTATTAATGAGTGTGAAACATATTGAGTCTCTAACAATTCTCTATATGTTTCAGTGATAAAAGAGATATTGGAAGTGATTGAGAATTTGTGAATGTGAATCATATTGAATCTCTAACAATTCTTAGTATGGTTCCAAAATATTGATTGAAATTAATTGAGCATTAAGATGAATGTGAAGCATATTGAGTCTCTAAAAATTCTCTATATGTTTCTAAAATGTGATTGAAAGTAATTAAGCATTGTGATGAGTGAGAAGCATATTGAGTCTCTAACAATTCTCTTTATGTTTCTATGATATTGGACAAGTTCTAGTGTGGACTTGTTGAGAAGATTTAAGGTAAGTCTTAGAGAAGACTTATGGATAGATTTGTGTAAGCTTTTGTGGAAGCTTACAATACAGATTGAGAGCAAATTTTGATAAGTTCTAGTGAGGACTTATTGAGCAGATTTGGACAAGTTCTAGTGAGGACTTGTAGAGAAGATTTGGACAAGTTCTAGTGAGAACTTGTAGAGCATATTTGTAAAAGTTCTAGAGAGGACTTGTGGATAGATTAGTGTGAGATTTTGTGGAAGCTTACAAGGTAGAATTGAGACAATTATTTGAGAAGACTTGTGAGCAGAGTTGATTGATTGATTTGTTCAAATCTTGAGTTAAGATTTGGGGCAAATCTAGCAGAGTTGATTTGTGATTGGATCAAGCTTTATATTAAGGCTTGAGGATAGAGATTGAGGAGAGATTTGTGGTATACTGAAGAACTATGTTTAGTGCACATCAAAGAACAAATATTGAGGATAGATTTATGCTAGACCGAAGGACTGTTTTTAGTGCACATTAGAGGATAGAGATTGAGGATATATTTGTGCTAGATCGAAGTACTGTGTTTAGTGCAAATCAGAGGATAGAGATTGAGGAGTAGATTTGTGCTAGACCAAAGGACTATGTTTAGTACAGATTTGAGGATAGAGTTTGGTGCAAATTTTAGGATGGTTTGTGCTAGAATAGAGACATAGATTGAGTAGATTTGTGCTAGACTAAAGGACTATGTTTAGCATAGATTTGTGACAAAGCTTTGGAGGTGACAGAGTATAGAGGATGAAGTCTCTAGTGGATAGAGGTCCATTAGCTAGGGTAGTGAATATAGGTCTTCTAAGTGAGGGTAGTATTCTTTAGTGGATAGAGATCCATTAGTTAGAGCAGTGGGAGCAACTGTTATTCTAAAAGATCACCAATAAAATCTAAGGAGAAAGGAGGTCTCCTATGGATAGAGATCCAAGAACTTGATTAGGGGATTGGTGTCTCCTTTGGATAGAAATACATACACATTATAATAGGGAAAGGATTCCCAAGAGATTTATTGAAAAAAATTTAGTGAGATATTTTCTCCATGGAGTAGCCCACATTGGGTGATGCAGAAGCATCCAACAAAAGGCAAAATACCACAAAGAAGAAAAAGTGTCACGATATCGCGACATGTTGGCAAAGAAGAAAAAGTGTCATGATATCGCGACATGTTGGCAAAGAAGAAAAAGTGTCACGATATCATGACATGTCGCATTTTTGTGACCAAAAGATGAGAAAAGGCTCAAGAGAGAAAAAGTATCGCGATATCGCGACATGTCGCTTTTTTGCGACCAAAGGACAAGAGAAGGCACAAGGGAGAAAAAGTGTCACGATATCGCGACATGTCACATTTTCACGACCAAAATATGAGAGAAGGCTCAAGAGATAAAAAGTGTCGCGATATCGCAACATGTCGCATTTTCGTGACCAAAAGATGAGAGAAGGCGCAAGGGAGAAAAAGTGTCGCGATATCGCGACATGTCGCATTTTCATGACCAAAAGACGAGAGAAGTGCAAGGGAGAAAAAGTGCCGCGATATCGCGACATGTCGTATTTTTGCGACCAAAATACGAGAGAAGGCGCAGGAGAGAAAAAGTGTCGCAATATCGCGACATGTCTCATTTTCATGACCAAAAGATAAGAGAATACGCAAGAGGGAAAAAGTGTCACGATATCGCGACATGTCGCATTTTTGCGACCAAAAGAGAAGAGAAAGAGCAAGAGGGAAAAAGTGTCACAATATCGTGACATGTCACATTTTCGTGACCAAAAGAGAAGAGAAAGAGAAAGAGGGAAAAAAGTGTCGCGATATCGCGACATGTCACATTTTCATGACTAAAAGAGAAGAGAAAGAGTAAGAAGGAAAAAGTGTCGCGATATCATGACATGTCGCGCATTTTCATGACTAAAAGAGAAGAGAAAGAGTAAGAAGGAAAAAGTGTCATGATTTCACGACGTTTTTTTTTGGGACTTACAAAAAAAAATGGGCAGGCGATTATAGGGGCCGTTATAGAGGAAATTATCAAGTGATGGGTATATCGAACGTCATCATTGGTTGACAGGCAAACAGAGTCTACAGTGGCAGCACTGAACAGCACATGGCACCAAGTTACAATGAAAGTAAACGAAGACCAAGAGTCAGAAAGAAAAATGTTTCAAAAGCCAAAACAACGAAGAGGCACGGGAAATGAAATGAAGGGCCACAAAAAAAGGAAACGAAGAGTCACACCAGATATTTTAAAATGGGAAGCAAAGGCATGCACAAGGGGTCAAAAACTACTAAGACAGAGTTGCAGATTTGAAGGCAAGAGGGCCATTTTGGACCTTTTTGGGATGTTTTTCTTTCAGAAATGTTGTAATAAAAAATAAATAAACTATATTTCATAATCAAGGAGTTATTTGGCAGACAGTTGCCATTTCTGTAAAAAAAAAATTCCAAGTTTTTGAATGAGATTTGGTTTGAGCAAGTTTGGTTCCCCATCAAGTGGTATCAGAGCTTAGGGTTCCTGAGTGTGTGAGTAGATCATCGAAATTGAGGCAGTTTGCACCAGGATCTGTGGAAGAGCTTAGGGTTCCTGAGTGTGTGAGTAGATCATCGAAAGTGAGGCAGTTTGCACCAAGATATATGGAAGAGCTTAGGGTTCCTGAGTGTGTGAGCAGATCACCAAAAGTGAGGTAGTTTACACCAAGATCTGTGGAAGGGTTGTGAGAAGAGAGTGAGGAAGAATGCCTCCATGAAGAAATCATGGTGGTGGAAGAAATGTGGTACCTAAAGGAGATTTCAGAGCTTTGCAGAGGTAAGTGCAAGCCCTGCAAGAGGAGTTGCAAAGAGGGGTTGAGCCAAGGAGAGAATACCGTAGTGAAGATGAAGCTTGGGAGGTAGATGATCCATCAGATAAAAAAGAAGTAAGATTATTTAAGGCCATATCTCAGATCAGGAAGAAGCCAAAGTTTGATGTCTCCACGTATTTTGGGAATCTCAATCCAGAGGAGTTGATTTATTGGATCAATGATATGGAGGAGTATTTTGAGTATGAGGAGGTTATAGATCCAGATCAGATAAAGTTTGCAAAAATGAAGTTGAAATGCCATGCTAGCTTATGATGTAAAGGAGTGTAGCTAGAAAGAAATAGATGAGGAAAGGAAAAGATAACCAGATGGGATCAAATGGTAGAGAAGTTGAAGAGGCAGATTATTCCTACAAATTACGAATTGGATATTTTGAGGAAAATGTAGAGTTTGAGATAGTCAAGCAAATCTATCAAAGAATATACAAAGGATTTTTACAAGATCTCAATCAGAACTGGCCATTCTAAGGCTAACAAGGAGAAGGTAGCCTATTACATCAATGGATTGAGAACCAATATTCAAGAAGAGTTGAGTTTGGTTAGGATGAGCACCATTGAGGATGCTTACCAGTTTGCTCTAAAAGTTGAAGAGAAGCTAAAAATAAGGTTTGAGGGTAAGCAAAAAGGAAGAGGTCATGGAGAAATAACTAGTGGAAGAATAGATGGAGGACGAGATGAGAAGAAAGAAGAAGCTGGCAGCAGTCAGGATCAGAAGGGAGATAATGATTACAGATCCCGTGGTCAGAACAACTACCCAAGAGGGAGAGGTAGATATAGTCAAGAAAATGGAGAAAGAGGAGGATTTTGTGGAACCTGTTTCCATTGTGGGGAAGAGGGACATCGGGCATATGAGTGTCCCTAGCACCAAGAGAGGACGAATAAGAGACCTGAGGGTCATGCCAGAGTTGCTGTAGTAGATGAAGGTGTTAAATCAAAACATTCTGAGGAGGCAGAGAGAGGAGAAGTTATGGTCACAAGGAGAACCTTGTTGAATGAGGAGAAAGAACTAGACCAAAGGAGGAGCCTGTTTCGCACAAGGTACAAATATTCAGATAAGGTCTGTAATGTTATTATAGATAATGGTAGTACTGATAACTTGGTCTCTGAAGAAATGATTACTAAGTTACAACTAGAGAGGAGGAGACACCTGCATCCATATCGGATTGCGTGGTTGCGAAAGGACCATAGGGCATTGGTCAGTGAACAGTCCTTAGTCAAGTTTAATATTGGGAGATACCAGGATGAGGTCATGTGTGATATCTTGCCTATGGATGCTTGCCATATGCTGTTAAGAATACCATGGCAGTTTGATCGCCGTGTAGTCCATGATGGACATGCCAACACTTACTACCTAATAAACGAAGGAGTGCACCATAAACTAAATCCACTTAAGGAGATGGATGAAAAGAGTTTGCTGACAATAATGAGAGTGGAAGTTGTGGGGTTTGAAGAACTCAAGGGTTTGTACCTTGAAGACCCAGATTTTGTTGAAGCTTGGAGAGCTTGTACAACCCCAGTTAAAAAGAAGGTGATAGAATAGTACAGAAGTGAAGGTCACTTCTCAATCCACCCTGGTTGTCTGATGCAGGAGCATCTAACAAAAGGCAAAATACCACAAAGAAAAAAAAGTGTCGAGATATTGCGACATGTTGGCAAATAAGAAAAAGTGTCATGATATCACGACATGTCGGCAAAGAAGAAAAAGTGTCACGATATCGTGACATGTCGCATTTTTGTGACCAAAATACGAGAGAAGGCTCAAGAGAGAAAAAGTGTTGCGATATCGCGACATGTCGCATTTTTGCGACCAAAGGACGAGAGAAGGTGCAAGGGAGAAAAAGTGTCGCGATATCGCGACATGTTGTATTTTCGCGACCAAAAAACAAGAGAAGGCTCAATAGAGAAAAAGTGTCGTGATATCACGACATGTCGCATTTTCACGACCAAAAGACGAGAGAAGGTGCAAGGGAGAAAAACTATCGCGATATCGCGACATGTCGCATTTTCGCGACCAAAAGACGAGAGAAGGCACAAGGGAGAAAAAGTGTCACGATATCGCGACATGTCACATTTTTGCGACCAAAAGACGAGAGAAGGCATAGGAGAGAAAAAGTGTCGCGATATCGCAACATGTTGCATTTTCATGACCAAAAGACAAGAGAAGACACAAGAGAGAAAAAGTGTCACGATATTGCGACATGTCGCATTTTCACGACCACAAGAGAAGAGAAAGAGCAAGAGGGAAAAAGTGTCACAATATCGTGACATGTCGCATTTTCGTGACCAAAAGAGAAGAGAAAGAGCAAGAGGGAAAAAAGTGTCGCGATATCATGACATGTTGCATTTTTGCAACTAAAAGAGAAGAGAAAGAGTAAGAAAGAAAAAGTGTCGCGATATCGCGACATGTCGCATTTTCATGACTAAAAGAGAAGAGAAAGAGTAAGAAGGAAAAAGTGTCACGATTTCGCAACATGTTTTTTTTGGGGACTTACAAAAAAAAATGGGCAGGCGGTTACAGGGGCTGTTACAGAGGAAATTATCAAGCAATGGGTATACCGAATGTCATCATTGGTTGACAGGCGGACAGAGTCTATAGTGGCAGCACTGAACAACACGTGGCACCAAGGTGCAATGAAAGCATACGAAGACCAAGATTCGAAAAGAAAAACATTTCGAAAGCCAAAACAACGAAGAGGCACGGGAAATGAAATGAAGGGCCACAAAAGGGAAACAAAGAGTCACACCATAGATTTTAAAATGGGAAGCAAAGGCATGCACAAGGGGTCAAAAACTGTTGAGACAGAGTTGTAGATTTGAAGGCAAGAGGGCCATTCTAGACCTGTTTGGGCTATTTTTCTTCCAGAAATGTTGTAATAAAAAATAAATAAACTATCTTTCGAAATCAAGGAGTTATTTTTGGTCATCAAATCCGCACAGGAAAGGACTTTGTGTTAAGTGTATGCACACCCTGGACCTACGACCAACATTGAAAGGCCGAGAGGAAGAGATGCCCCTCGTGCCAATCTCCGGAGAAAGGTCGGCTCCTATACTAACCTACTTTTGGGGTTTGAGATAAGAGTGCAGGAAAGAGATAAAAGGAGTTCGGGTTAGAGAAAGAAATAAAAAGGGGTAAGGGTTAGAGATTGATGATTCAAGGTGGGGAAGAACAGGAAGCATGATCACTCACTAATAACTTGAATAGCAGCAAAGAACACCAAGAATAGACGAAAGAAATGCAGTGCCGACCTTCCTATGTATCCTCTGGACGGGTTCGCAGGGTTCTCCTCTCTCTCTCGCTGGAATTCAGGGTTCAGAGTAACAGCGATTAAGAAGAGGGAATAACGAAACCTCGATCCACCAAGCAACATAAAAGAAAGCAACAGGGACGTTTTTCCTCTCCTATGTATCCTTCAGGGCGAATTTTAGGGTACAGTCCCCAATCGCACATCGGATTCAGGATTTAGAGTCTCAGTATACGAGTGCAAACAGACAAAAGAATTAAGCACAGAAGGCAGCATAAAAGAGAGAAATGAAGTACAAAAATCTTTAGTATTAGACGTAGGACATCAAGTTATAGCAGCTTTCTAGCAGAAAGTTCCCCCCCTTTTACATTGCAAAGCTTGGGTTTTTATAGAGGACCCGACCCTCTGAATCATTATTACAAAATGATGGAGTACGCCCTCGGGCCCTAAGAAATCGGCTCCTCGTGGCTGCTGCGACTGAGTTTTCAAATCGATTGCCAAAATTGGCAACTGTGACCGGGTCAACCGTGGAAACATTCATTTAATGCGTCGCCCGAGTGTCCCTGGCTTTTGGATGTTGTGCTTGAATGATCGCTATGCCCATCGGGTTTTACTTCGAGGACTGTTACGTCCCTTTCGTTTGCCAAGAATGGTCAACGGACTTATCGGGCAAGAAAGGGGGTACTTATGAGGGGCCTTCGATCACCTTGGGAAGCTGCCCACCTTGGAACGTGGGCCCAAAAAGTGCTTCGCTACATATTCGCCTCGCCAAAGCCTTGGGCCAAAGTAGATTCTTCTTGATTTGTTCTTCGCAGAATAATGCTTCGCAGAAACTTCTTCGGGGATGATGATTGCCGATCGGGTTCCATCTTTGAAATGGGCCTTTTGTCCTTCGTTGGCGAAACTGCTTCGGCTGGAAAATGTTTCGGCCCGATTCTCTCTCAAAACTATGGTTCGGGGCATATCCTCCCGAAGCACTCTTCTGCCTCCGACACATTGTCATTTTGCTTCGAGCACCACTGCTTCGGGTGAAAACTGGCCGAAGTAGGTGTCGAAAATACTTCGGGCCCGAAGTAGTTTCCTTGCCTTGGCTGATTTGGGTTATGCTCTCCTCCTTCGGCGAAGTCGCTTGGATGCTGCTTCGCAAAACTTCCGCCCGAAGCGGCTATTGAAAATGCTTCGGGTGCGAAGCGTTATTTTTGTATTTTCTTCGGCAAAATTACTTCGCAAGGTTTTCGCCCGAAGTGGTGGTTTGAAGTGCTTCGGGCCCGAAGCTCCTTTCCACATCCTCCTCCTTTTCCTTCGGCGAAGCGATTTTCCTTGGCCTGTTTGGTAGCGAAGCTCTTTCTTCTTCATTCTATGATAGGGAGAGTCAAAATTGCTATAACTTAAAATAAAAGAAAACTTTCAACAAGGAAATACTATACAAAATTCTACTATCTTCTACCCCTTGTATAATGTGGCAAAAAGTGTCAACATTCTTGGCGGCTCGCGGGGTGACGAGCTTGCCTCGACGAAAGAACCCTTTAGCCCTGATCCATTGGGCTACGGAGTCATTGGTCTTCCTTCTCATGCAGCTTCTGCGGTCCTGTTCCTCTTCTTCTTCTTCTTCTTCTTCTTCTTCTTCCTCCTCTGGCATGGCTTCTGGCTGAGGCGATGGTTCGAGGCGATCACGGATGCGCTTCATCGTTCTTCGAACATGAGTCCAGGCACTCTTTTGGAATGGCTCTTGATCTTGCAATGCCTTAACCAAAACGCGAAACCGATCAATTTGCCCGATGTCAGCATGTTTGGCCCTGATGAATAAATCATTTAGGCATGCGACCATCTTGCAGTATCTCAAGATGAAGTCGGTCACCTGCCCCTCTGAGATCGGCTTCGCCCACCCATCTATCTCTGAGACATCACCCTCGAACTAGAGCCAGACTGGCTTGAGGTCATCTTTAGTCAAAAGGTTCCCGTCATCGTCTGTGAAACTCGGGAAACCCAAGGAGGAAAGGTCCTGAAAATAATTCATCGAGGCGCGCTGCTCATTTTCAAAGATGTCTTGGAGCCTTCTCACCTTCTGAGCTTTTTGCACCTTGGAGAAAAAGGCGTGAACCGTGGCCTGAGCCGTGGACCAATCCCTAGCCGTCCGAGTCATCGCAGTGACCTGCAAGTCTTGATATTTCGTATTTTGGACGTCGAAGGCTAACTTGAGCCGACGCCTGGCTTTCTGCGTGACTTCATCAATGATTGGCCCTCCTTCGAAAATAGCGTGCTGGGCTTCGATGATGAAGGTTAGTATTGTGAGGGCGCTGGAACATCGAGACCTAAAATTCTTGAGCAAGTGGGCATGAATCTCCTTGATTCTGCTCCTATCGAACACCGTCAGGTCTTCCTTCTCGTGCAGTTGGGCCTGCATTTGTGCAACTCTGTCTTCCAGCTCTTTGGCCTTTAGATCGCTCTTGATCTATTTTTGCACTTGGTTCTCGGCTGTAGACTGGAGCTGTTGAACCTGCTATTTTAGGGCACGCGTTTCCTTTTTCATGGCCTTGCACTTCTCCTCGGCCTCCGCCAACTTGGAGCGAACCCTCGCCAGATCTTCTTCTAGCTTAACATTGGCGGCCTCGGCCTCGATCCTGCATTGGTTGGCGATGACTGCATGAGCCCTAAAGGTCTCAATTCGGACATGCATGGATGCTGATTCATTGTCTACATTTAGATGCACCAGGTCCTTAGGTGTTTCCTGGTAATCATAGTCCGCTGGAGTCATTTCATCCAGGGGTTTCTGCACCTTAGGGACCTTCTTGATCTTGTGCATCTTTTCGGCTTTCAAATCAAACACGACGCATTTTTCAACTTGAGCCGTCGCTCGCCCTCTTTTCTTTCTCGCCTCCTTCAAGATTTTGTCGGTATTCTTCCGAGCTTGGAGCAGCTTCTCGACAAGGGGGCGTTCCTTGATCAAAGACATCTCTGATTCAAACAAGGCTGGGTCACCAGCCAAAGGAGTGAACAAATACAGGGAATGGATGGGGGATGCCTCGCCAGATGGTCCGACAGAGAGTGCAGTGGGCATTTTGGCAATGGCGGCCACATCATGCGAGATGAGGGATTGGGTGGTGGGGCTCGGTGTTGAAGCGATACCTCTACTTCTGCTAAAAATCAAGGGGGTGGCAGCACGAGTGGGTGAAGTGACTTCAATGGATTTATCCCGACCGGAATCGTGGGATGGACTTGGACTAGTCACGGGTGACGTGTGATGGGGCGATGGGCTACGTAGGGGAGACTGGTGAGAACTCTCGGCCGTGGTCATAGGGGGCATGGGTGAGTCTTGAGCAAGGGGTGGAGAACGTGTACCTGAGTGCCCTCCTGGCATTGTGGAGGTGGTGGCTTTCGGTGCAGCCGCACCTTGTTCTTCTTCTGCTTCGGCATCTCCAACCTCCATGGCTTTCGCCTCAGCATCCCCTTCGGATTGGAGGAGTTCCTCCACATTGATGACATTGATATCCGGGATGGTTGTGGCGCTTGGTGGCATGGCACTCTCAATAATTGCTTCGGACGGACCCGATGTAGGTTGCCTAGTGGAAGGGCTTGGAAACCCTGTGCGAAGGCGCTTTGGATGGCCTGAAGGCACTTGCACTGATTCTGGCCTCTTTCTCTTTGTCCTCACCAGCGGTTGTTTAGACTCTTTGGAACTTGTGTCTTGGCCTCCCATAGGTACTGGAGGTGGCCTTTGTGGCGTGGCTTTGGCCCTCTTCCCTTTCTTTGGCTCCGAAGTAGTTTCCTTTCTCTTTGGGCTTTCGCCCGAACCTGGGATAGCTGGAGGAATGAGGTCGACGAAGGATAGAGGCTTCCATGTCCCGGCATTGGCCTCATAGACCGCTATGAAGTCTTTGTCAGATGACAAAAGACCATAAGAATTTGTCTTTCGGTGATGGACCCTCATTATCCACCACTCTCTTAATTGGGCCACGTCCCAATCTTTCGTTGCTTCCTTCAAATCCTCTTTTGCCTTCTTCCAGAAGGTAGAGTTGGGGCTCGGGAGAGGGTGCCGAACTGGGTCATATGCGACCTCCATCGGGTAGAACTCATGCCAGGGAGGTAGCATTTCCATTTTCTCCAGATGCCACTCCAGATCCCTCCCGTTGGGATTGTTCCTCTGCTCCACAATTTTAGGATAGGGGCAAGCGTGGAAGTTCTTGAATCGAAGATGATCCCTCATTACCCCCAAGGGGTCATAGAGCCATTGTTGAGGAAGCTAGACTAGGCCAAAATTGGTGAGCTTCTCCTCCAAGAAAATATTTTGTTTGAGGGCAAACACCTCGATAACTCCCATTTTGAAAGGGAAATCGTAGGTGTGAGCCCATTTTCGTCCATGGCCATAAATGGTGTTTGTTGCATCACTCTACCGAGCGACCTCCAATGCAAACTGGTATTCGGAGGGATAGACTGGCAGTAGAAAAGGCCTCCCTATGAAGCCGAATATGTGAATTACAAGCCCTTGTGTCAGCTAAAAAATGTCTCCCCTCCTCTCTTGTACCACTTTGTCCCTTAAGAGGAGGGGAACCCGAGGGGAAGACCCCGTTAGCATATGCATCGTGGGTCCCAAAAATTGTTGGTTAAAAGAATAATAGGACTCCGTATTCAATAGGAGAGGGGTCCACTGGTATACAGGCAGAGGATTTCCATCCTCGCCGCTCGTCGTAATAGCAATATAAGGGAAACTTCTATGTACATGAAAGAAAAATAACCAAACAAGAAGGGAACAGGGCGAAAAGTACTTATTTGCCCCAGGATTCTTCATGCTGGCGAGCCGGGTATGTAGGGTCCTAGCCACCCATTCTGCCCAATCAAAAAATACTGGGTTGGTGCTCGGCCTCGAAGCATCAGGGGCATAAAATTCCCCTCTGGAGATACACTCAGCCAAAGACACCTGCCATGGGTGCACCGAAGCGTCGGTAGACAGGCCTGCCACCCATGCAATGATGGAGAAGATGTCGGCATTTTTGAAGGCCTCCAAGGGTAGGGGCATCTGGGGCAATTTTCTCGAAGGAAGCCCGCTCTTGAGGCTCTGCTGCAAAAAATTGATTATGTAGTTGGAGGATGTGAACCTCTCCATCTGTTCGCTAAGAATAACGTTGCGAACCGTGTACCCCTTAGGAGGGCCTTGCTGTGGTGCAAAGGCTGCCTGGACATCTTCCTTCAAAATGGAGAAAAGCTTGTGCCCGGAGGCGTCTACCACTTGCCTGGAGGAGGGCTGGTAGTTCTATGCAATGGCATCAATCAGCTCAGGGCAGTGATGTGTGGGGGGCGTCAGATACCAGTATATCTGGGAGTAGTAAGCGACAGCTCTTTTGTTGTCTGTCGAGAGCCTGCTCTTCATGAACTCGATGGTGCTTCTGAGTTTAGCCATGCTCCTTGATAGCTTGGTGTCTCTGATCCTATCCCACCTGTCGACTGGTGGTTCTTCGGGCTGCTCATCCCCGAAATCCTCCCTTTCTCCCATGATTTGTTTCTCGGGGCGGCGGCTAACATCAACTTTCTTCGACCCTTTGTCATGGCCTTTTGCTTTTGGCTGCTCGAGAGCCGTCACTTTTGGTTCCTTCCCCTTTTCCTTAGAGTTCTTCTTCCCCATAGTGCTAGGGGTGATGGAGAAAACAATGCGGAGGGTTTCGGGATCGGAGGCTTCGAAGCACAAGATAGGGGAGTTTGAAGGCTAGTAGCAAAGTTTGCATGAATTATCGGGCAAATGGCTTCATTACTACTGGAGCCTGTGTTATATAGCCGTAGAAGGCAACCACCAGTATTTATGGCACTTGCCATAATTAACTTTGCCTCGCTTCATCCAATTCGCCACATGGTGGAGTAGTACACAGGGTTGCGTGTTATGATGATTGCGGCTTGCTTTGGAAGCGTGACCCTCTGCCACTTTGTACCCGAGCATGAACTTTTCTCCTAACCGAATCCCTAGAGGACGTACCCACCACCTTTTCATTTAACTCGCCCACTTTGGACGCTTTTGAAGGTGGCTGTCGGCATGTTCCCCTAGGCACGTTTTAAATGCCCCCACCTTTTTCGTCGTTGGGTTGGTGAAGCCGAAGTCAGAGTTGAAGTGCTTCGGGGCGAACCCTTGGTGCGAGCTGTTTCTTTTATGCTTCGGGCCCGAAGGGACCTCCTTCGCAGGAGAAGGTTTCCGAAGTGCTTTTCGTTTGAGAAGTGGTTCGCTGATTCTCCTTCAAAAATTGCTTCGCACGGACTCCCCTTGGCGAAGTACTTCTTGGGCCTTGGTCTTTTTTTTCTTTTTCTTTTTTCATTTTTTTTTTTGAAGTCGAACTATTTACACTATTCACAAGCTTGCGGCATAATGGGCATGCCGCCACCACGGACTCAACTTCGGGTGATTATCCGGTGAACCTGCAGTGACCCGACCAGATCAGGTTGAACTTTAGCTGACCTTCGGAGTTCGGATCATTTCTACTCGAAGTTGTCCATGCTGCGAACAGGAAGCAACGCAACCGATTTTCATTTTTGCCAATGCTCAGATTGTTGGCGAAGAAGTTCACCACTCGAAAGCCTTCTTGGGGCATCGGTCTTAGGGATAGCTGGAACCAGTACCAGACCCAATGCCAAAATTCTATAGATTCTTCCAAATGAAGGCCGGGCACAGGTTCTTCCATCCTACTGTCATGGTAACAAGGTTCCTCCGACGAAGAGTAGTCCTCCAGGAACTCTTCGGGCTCATCCTCTGAATCGGACAGGCATGATGAGCTTTGGCTGAACTCTTGCATGCCATCTCTTGGGACACAAAAAGGGTGCAAAAATATGCCCTCTTTGTTCTCGGGTTCTACCACTCGAGTCTGCTTCTCTCCTCGGTTCACCTCTTGATGGAGATTGCGAGCAGCCATGTTGTTCATTAGGTGGGCCATGCTTGCGTATTCCCATTGTTGGGCTAGTATGAGGTCTGCCTCCTGAGCTCCAAATGACTGCGTCTCAGGCCTCGGCTCAGTGTGAGGGATGCCCCATGAAGAGTACTGTGTTGGCCGAACAGGAGCCATAATTATCGAGGGAAGCGACGGAGTTTCTCTCCATTGCCACTTTCCCGATAGGAGCAGAAGCTGTTCCGCTCGTATTGCCTCCTCAAATATTTGAGGGAACCTTCATTCCCCTGATTGTAGTAGAATGAGGCTTATGTCCGGGTGGAAGGCCCGAACATAGAAGAGATGGGCTTGGGCGGGCATCGGTTGGATCTCTAGCGGGATTCTCTTCCAACTTCTGCAGAATCGGACATTGAAGTCCATGATACCTTCCGAAGGTGCTCTCTTGATGGTGGAGAGGTATGCGAAGAGATGGAAGGGGTCCTGAGAGCCATCGAACATTTCGATCAATGCCCCCGCTAAGTCATCCCATGAGCAGATGCTTTTGGGCTTGAGCAATCTGTACCACCGCAGCGCCCTCCCTTCCAAAGATAGAACAAGAAGTTTGATCATGACATCTTCATGGATAATGTCATGGAGGGTCGCTAAATCGGCAACATCTTCAAGGTGCTCTCGGGCCATTCCCACGGTGTCGCTATATTTTGTCAATGATTTCAAGGCGCTCTTGGGAATCTCGTGGTAGCTTTGGATATTCAGGGGGCCGGGATCGTTCCAGCTAGGAAAGCTTCTCCCAGCCATTACGACAGCAGCCTGTGGGAATCGCGGTTGTCGCCATTGAGGCGGAGTCGTTAGGTGGACATTCTTTCTTCGTTGATGAGGTCAAGGCTGCTCACCGAACCTTGATTCCTCCGGGATATCTTCTTTCGGATTTGAAAGGCACCTACGACCAGGAAATCTGGATCTTTGAGTCGCCAGGTGATTTTATCAGATGAAGACAGGCCAGAGATTCACCGAACTCGGACCTTCTTAAGACACGGGGAGTCTTGGTTATGAAAACCAGGTTTAGGCATTGGTCTTTATGACTTTAGAGATTCTTCGGGTAAAACAGAGTCGCCAGATGCTAAGAGTCTTTCGGTAATGAGAGCATCGATTCTCACTACTACTCAGAGGATGAGACTGACCGGATCTCATCGGGAACTTTGTTAGAACTACTGGCTCCGGTGAAGACGGGCTAGAAATTTTCTCAAATATGGGACTTTGGGTCCCACCGGGCGTGCCAAAAACTGTTGGTCATCAAATCCGCACAGGAAAGGACTTTCGGTGGGTTTGCGCACCCTGGACCTGTGACCAACATTGAAAGGCCGAGAGGAAGAGATGCCCCTCGTGCCAATCTCCGGAGAAAGGCCGGCTCCTATACTAACCTACTTTTGGGGTTTGAGATAAGAGTGCAGGAAAGAGATAAAAGGAGTTCGGGTTAGAGAAAGAAATAAAAAGGGGTAAGGGTTAGAGATTGATGATTCAAGGTGGGGAAGAACAGGAAGCACGATCACTCACTAATAACTCGAATAGCAACAAAGAACACCAAGAATAGATGAAAGAAACGCAGTGCCGACCTCCCTATGTATCCTCTGGACGGGTTCACAGGGTTCTCCTCTCTCTCTCGCTGGAATTCAGGGTTCAGAGTAACAACGATTAAGAAGAGGGAATAACAGAAACCTCGATCCACCAGGAAGCATAAAAGAAAGTAACAGGGACGTTTTTCCTCTCCTATGTATCCTTCAGGGCAAATTTTAGGGTACAGTCCCCAATCGCACATCGGATTCAGGATTCAGAGTCTCAGTATACGAGTGCAGACAGACAAAAGAATTAAGCACAGAAGGCAACATAAAAGAGAGAAATGAAGTACAAAAATCTTTAGTATTAGACATAGGACATCAAGTTACAACAGCTTTCTAGCAAAAAGTTCCCCCCCTTTTACATTGCAAAGCCTGGGTTTTTATAGAGGACCCGACCCTCTGAATCATTATTACAAAATGGTAGAGTACGCCCTCGGGCCCTGAGAAATTGGCTCCTCGTGGCTGCTGCGACTGAGTTTTCAAATCGGTTGCCAAAACTGGCAACTGTGATCGGGTCAACCGTGGAAACATTCATTTAATGCGCCGCCCGAGTGTCCCTGGCTTCTGGATGTTGTGCTTGAATGATCGCTATGCCCACCGGGTTTTACTCCGAGGACTGTTACGTCCCTTTCATTTGCCAAGAATGGTCAGCGGACTTATCGGGCAAGAAAGGGGGTACTTATGAGGGGCCTTCGATCACCTTGGGAAGCTGCCCGCCTTGGAATGTGGGCCCAAAAAGTGCTTCGCTACATATTCGCCTCGCCAAAGCCTTGGGCCGAAGTAGATTCTTCTTGATTTGTTCTTCGTAGAATAATGCTTCGTAGAAACCTCTTCGGGGATGATGATTGCCGATCGGGTTCCATCTTTGAAATGGGCCTTTTGTCCTTCGCTGGCAAAACTGCTTCGGCTGGAAAATGTTTCGGCCCGATTCTCTCTCAAAACTGTGGTTCGGGGCATATCCTCTCGAAGCACTCTTCTACCTCCAACACATTGTCATTTTGCTTCGGGCACCACTGCTTCGGGTGAAAACTGGCCGAAGTAGGTGTCGAAAATACTTCGGGCCCGAAGTAGTTTCCTTGCCTTGGCTGATTTGGGTTATGCTCTCCTCCTTTGGCGAAGTCGCTTGGATGCTAGTTCGCAAAACTTTCGCTCGAAGCGGCTATTGGAAATGCTTCGGGTGCGAAGCATTATTTTTGTATTTTCTTCGGCGAAATTACTTCGCAAGGTTTTCGCCCGAAGTGGTGATTTGAAGTGCTTCGGGCCCGAAGCTCTTTTCACATCCTCCTCCTTTTCCTTTGACGAAGCCATTTTCCTTAGTATGTTTGGTAGCGAAGCTCTTTCTTCTTCATTCTATGATAGGGAGAGTCAAAATTGCTGTAACTTAAAATAAAAGAAAACTTTCAACAAGGAAATACTATACAAAATTCTACTATCTTCTACCCCTTGTATAATGTGGCAAAAAGTGTCAATAGTTATTTGGTAGACTGCTGCCATTTCTGTAAAAAAAAAAAAATTCCAAGTTTTTGAATGAGATTTGGTTTGAGCAAGTTTGGTTCCCCATCATTGGGTGAACCACATTAAATTGGTGTCTCTATTGTATGTGGCGATTTATGCATTGCTTTGGTTACTATTGTTGATATTGCTATATTTACATTGCATAATATTGATTGCGAAAGAAAAGTAAAAAGTGGTCTTATACTGTTCACCCCCCTCTCAGTATAAGCTTATGTTCTTCATACACCACAAGACTAATATTTTCTATGATTTCAAAAGGTCCAACAAAATGAGGATCTAGTTCTGTGGACTTTATGGCACTCTTCTTTGGTCTCACTCTCAGGAAAACTCTATCACCCACAAAAAAATCTCTTGGTTATATCTTTAGATTAGCATAATTTTTTTGATGATATGTAGCTTCCTTAAGCCTCTCTCTGATCATCTTTAACTATTTCTCCATTTCCCTAACCATGTATGGTCCAAGCACAACCTGGTCTTCCATATTATCCCATGACAATAGTGTCCTACACCTACCATAAAAAGCTTCGAATGGAGCCATGTCTAAGGTTGAATGGTGGTCATTATTGTAATAAAATTCTACCAGGTGTAGATAGTCTTCCCATTGAGACTTCTAATCCATACAATACATGTGAAGCATGTCTTCCAAAACCTGGTTCACCCTTTTATTTTGCCCATCAATTTTTGGATGATACATAGAACTAATGTTCAGTATGGTACCTATGGCACGATGTAGAGTGCCAAAACTTAGATGTAAACCTAGAGTCCCTATCTAAAATAATCACCTCAAGAAAATCATGAAGCCTGAATATTTTTTTGGAAAATCTGTTAGCCACAATCACAACATCATCCTTGGTACTTTCAGGTATAAAATGTGCAATCTTAGTCAAATTTTCGACTACAATAAGGATTTCATCATACTGAAACCTAATTTTAGGCAAACCTATAATGAATTAAAATAACCTACCATTTTTGTATGGGTATGTCATGCAGATATAATATTCCTAGAGGGTGTTTATGTTTAGCCTTTACTTTCTTGAATTCAAGGCATTGAGTAACAAATTCAGTGATATCTTTCTTCATCCCCTAACAGTAAAATATTTTCTTCATGTTTTCTCTCATCTTTGCTCCTCCTAGATAAGCAGAATAAGGAGATATATGTGCTTCTGAAATTATCAAAGACAAAACTAGAAGGAAAAATCAAAGGTATTTAGGTTGCAACAGATGGTCCCTTTGAATCTCGTCTCCAATTTATTGATGACACTTTTTTATTTGGGTCATCCCTCAATTAGTGAGGACATGGAGTTTAAATCAATATTATTATGCTATGAGAAGGCTACTAGACAATTGGTTAATCCAAGTTTTTTTCCATTGACATTGGCCTTATTATGGATAATTTAGGGCTTAAAACTAAAAATTTTATATCAACCTACTTAGATATTCCTTTGTATCATAAAGGAAAGAAAAATGAGCTTTCAGACTCATGTTTGGATAGCATGAAATATTTTTTGGTAGGCTGGAAAGGTAAGTTCTTAAAAATGACAAGGCTACAACTCATAAGTGTACATTGCAATCCATCCTTAATTATATGAAGTTGCTTTCAACATTGCCATTAGGTAAGGTCCGAGGTGTGGACCAATTGGTTCATCCAAACCCCATAAGGGGGCGGAGGTCCAAGGTTCAAATCTCGGGCCTCGCCGGACTGAATGCTTGTCCCTTTCCTGGTGCTTTCAGCAGCATAAAAGGTTTTAAATGATTGTGGCATGGTGGTTATAGGGGCGGACTGCGCGAAGATCTATGTGACGGCTTCTGGGGTGGACAGTGCAGAATACTGTGGCGGCCATAAAAGCTGGACAGCCTGCCCGGATTCGTGGCGGCTATCAATTCCACCATGTAAATTCAAAAAAAAAAAACATTGCCATTAGGTACAACATCAAAAATTAATAAAATTCAAAGTTTATTTGGAAAGGATGTGAGGCAAAATTTAGGTTTTCTCTTTTCAAATGGGATAGGATTTGCAAAGGAAATAATATAGGAGGGGCATGCTTAAGAAATTGCAGACTTATGAATTTGGCCTTAGGGGCAAAATTTGGTTGGAGATTATTCAAAGACCAAGGAAAGACTTCAGTGAAAAAATTACTTCAAAAATATATAGGTTCTCTTGATGCAATGAAATTATTTAGAAAATGAAACCTACCCAAAGGATCACCAACATGGAACCTCACATCAAATAATTTGAAATTTACCAAGAAACATATAGATTGGTAGATAGATAGATATAGATATAGATATATAGTGGTCAGTCAATGAGGGGGATTATGCAAATTTTTGGTTTGATGCTTGGTTGAAGCGCTATCCTCTTATCTTTGATTAAAAATAGTAACTATTGGCTTGGGCATGTCTAGCTTGTAAAGGCCCCAAAGTCAAATATTATATTAATGTAATAACTCCAAATCATTGGTATCTATTAGTAACATGGTTGAAGGAGATGAACTAAAAAAAATAGCAAATGAGCCTCAAAATATATTTCAAGGGTCTTAGTTGTCGATTTTCACAAGTTAGGTTAAGTTGGTTTGGGATCTATCAAAATATCGTGGATAATCAAATTGAGATATAAGGATTTAGAGCAATCAAAATTTCCAACTCCCAAGGATTTTCCTTGTAAGAATGTTTTGCCATTACTATCTTTCCCTAAGGCCTCAACATTCCTTTGGTTAGCACTCCAAAGTAAGATTCTTACAAGAGAGTCTACAAAAAAGAGGATAACATGGATCTTTAAGATGTGCCTTGTGTGAGAAATATTTAGAAACATCAAACCAGGATTACTCATGAGAGTTCTCTATATTGCATATCTCATCATCAAAGTGATGAGCGAAAGCTTACTTATAAAGGATTACTATAATTCAAGTGAATCCACCCAGGTGTTGTAGGTGAGTTGGAGAGGAGAGGGCAATCCTCCAAGGGAGGTCCCAGGTTCAAATCTCCACCCTACCAAAAATTTGAATTGGGTATCTAAAATCCAATTGATAATGTTGGTGCCAGGCAGGTCGGGTGCGACTCCGGGTGACTTTGACGGTGTAGAACCCCTTGTTCGTGGTCTCTTAGACCAAGGCGACTCCGCAAGGGGTTTTTCGCTTTAAAAAAAAAAAAAGTCGAGTCAATCCACTTTATGAATGTGGGATAGACCGAGATACACACTAAAGTGAAATACAACTTAAAAGCATAAAATAACCTAAAGTCACAATGACTTTATTAATGCCCAAGTCTAAAAGCTAATTGACCATTATTAATCTGATATTAATCTAACACCCTCCCTTAATGGTCAATCTACTAACCACACCAAGCTTATCCCGAAATTTTACATGTTTGTCAGGACCCAAAGACTTGGTAAAGATGTCTGCAGTTTGGTCCTCTGTTGGACAATACTGCAGCTTAATAGTTCCATCCTCTACAAGTTGTCTGATGAAGTGACAATGTATTTCAACATGTTTGGTCCGCTCGTGGAAGACTGGATTCTTGGCTAGTTTGAGCACCCCTTGATTGTCACAGAACAAGGGTGTCGACTCTGTCTGATGCATCTTCATGTCTGAAAGCATCCTCCTGAGCCAAACTGCCTCACACGCTCCTTTCACTGCTCCTCGATATTCTGCTTCAGTCGATGAAAGGGCAACTGCATGCTGCTTCTTGCTGGCCCATGTGACTGCACCCGTGCCAAGGCTGAAAACATACCCAGAAGTGGATTTTCTGTCATCCACAGAACCTGCCCAATCTGAATCTGTATACCCACACAGCCTGGGGTCTTTGCTTCTGCTGTACAGAATGCCAAAATCAAGTGTCCCTTTCACATATCTCAACACCCGCTTCGCTGCAGTCCAATGTTCTACTTTAGGCGCTGTCATGAATCTGGAAATGAAGCTCACAACATAACTCAAATCAGGTCTAGTGGTTGTAAGATATATCAAGCTCCCCACTAGTTGCCTGTATACTGACTCATTAACTGCCTTAGAGTCAGTTTTGGCTGAAAGTTTCAGCCCTTTCTCCATAGGCGTAGACGAGATTTTGCAATCTGTCATTCTGAACCTGTCAAGCAAACTCCTGGCATATTTTGTTTGTGAGACAAAAATGCTGCTACCTGTTTGCCAGACTTCTACACCTAGGCAGTAATGTAGGAGGCCAAGATCGGACATGTCAAAAGCTTTACTCAAATTAGATTTGATCTGTTCTATAGCACCTGCCTCACTACCTGTAATGATGATGTCATCCACATATATAACCAGAAGGATGATCTCATTACCTATGCTTTTGACGTACAGATTTGGATCTGAAGGACTCCGCTGGAACCCTTGTTCACCCAAATACTTATCAATTTTAAAGTACCATGCCCTGGGTGCCTGCTTCAAGCCATATAGAGCTTTCTTCAATCTGCAAACAAAGTGCTCCTTCCTTGGAACCTGAAAACCCTGTGGTTGGCACATGTAGACTTCTTCCTCCAAATCTCCATTGAGGAAGGCACTCTTCACGTCCATCTGATGGACCTTCCAGCCATTCTGAGCTGCCATGGCTAGGACTAATCGGATGGTGCTCATCTTTGTTGTAGGAGCAAAGGTCTCCTCGTAGTCGATGCCCTCTCGCTGAGAGAACCCTTTTGCAACCAGTCGTGCTTTATACTTGTCAAGTGTGCCATCTGCCTTGTACTTGACCTTGTACACCCATTTGCAGCCAATGGGTTTCTTCCCTGGTGGGAGAGTTGTGAGGTCCCAAGTTTGATTTTTCATCAGACTCTCATGTTCGGCTGCCATGGCCTTCTCCCATTCAGGTCTCCCTTTTGCCTCCTCGAACACCTGTGGCTCATAAACTTCCTGAACATTGGCCATTAGAGCAAAGTTGACCGTATTAGGTTTCTTGCTCTTGTTCCTTGATGATCGTCCCTCGATCATTTCACCCATCCGAACATCTCCAACGGTGTTGTGCCACCACTTTGGTCTCTTCTTGGGATCCTTCTCATCCAAGTCAATGTTGTCACCATGACCTGGGCTACCTATATCTGTGTCATCCGAATGTTGATTCGGGCTATCTGTATCAAAATCCGAGCCTAGAAACTCCTCATACTCAGAATCCTCCCCCCTTTCAGGTGGAGCTGCCTGAAGCTTGATACCTGAATCCTTAGCCACAACGGGCTGCTCTTCTACCATTTTGATCTCGAAAGAAGTCTTGAAAGGCCCAACTTCTTCATCAACTACGACATCTCTGCTGAAGCTCAACTGGTTGGTGTCAACATCAACCAACCGATAAGCTTTATGATTGTCACTGTACCCTGTGATCATCAGTTTCTTGCTCTTAGGGTCTAACTTGGTTCGCTTCTCTTCTGGAATCCAAGCATATGCAATGGAACCAAAGACCTTAAGATGACTGACATTGGGCTTCCTCCCAGACCATGTTTCCTCTGGGGTCTTCTGCTTCACCGCCATCATTGGAGATCTATTCAACAGATATACTGTTGTAAACACTGCCTCAACCCAAAACCTGTTTGGAACACCCCTGTTCTCCATCATGCACCGGGCCATCTCTGTGATAGTGTGGTTCCGCCTTTCAACCACTCCATTCTGTTGTGGAGTGTAGGGTGTAGTAAACTGTCTTTTGATACCATGTTTAGCACAAAAGTTGTGGAATTCTTTTGAACAAAATTCTCCACCATTATCAGATCTAAGAGTGGTAATGTAACACCCTGACTCTTTCTCTACTAATGCTTTGAACTTTTGAAATTCATTAAACACATCAGATTTCAGTTTCAAAAAATACACCCACATTTTCCTACTGTAGTCATCAACAAAAAGAAGGAAATACCTGGCACCTGTGATGGATGTCGTGTTCATTGGTCCACAAACATCTGCATGAACCAGCTGAAGGACTCTGTTTGCTCTCCAAGCTTGTCCTTCATCAAATGGCGTTCTGTGTTGCTTCCTTGCTTGGCAAGCTCCACAAACACCTTGTATCTGTTGTTGGATGTCAGGAAGTCCATCTACCAATTTCTCTCGTGCCAACTGAGAGAGGTAGGTCAGATTTAGGTGCCCATACCGCTGATGCCAGAGTGTACTGATGTCCGATGCACTCTTGGCTGCTAATGCATGCTCCCTGACTTGTCCGATGTCAACCAGTCTGAACAGTCCATGATCCTCCACACCAAGAGCAATAGTCTTCTTGGTCTCTTTGTCAACTATGTAGCATTTGTGATTGCTAAAGATGACATCTAGATGGGGGCAGTGCCTCATAATCTAACTAACTGAGAGCAGATTAAGCTCCATTCCTAGCACATAATACACATTTAGGAAAATTAACATTTTCCCTCCAAAGGAAATCTGCACATTCCCTTTGCCCACTATCATGAAATCTTCCCCACCTCCGAAGGTCATTGAATCCTTGGAGAATTCACAAGCGGTGTACTCCGAGAACCAATCCTTCCTGTTGGTGAAGTGTCGTGATGCACCTGAATCTATGTACCAAGCAGATGATCTGGGCTGATCTGCTTGTTTCTTGGCCATGAATGCGTAGAAGGCTGACTCCTCCTCTGTATGCTCTGCGACATGAGCCTTCTGTTGAGACCCTCCCTGGTTGGTTTTCTGATCTGCCAACCTCTTTCTGCAGTGCTTCTTCATATGGCCCACCTTGCCACAGTAATGACATGTGATGGTCTTTAGACTCTTGGTTGCATCCTCACCGCTGCCTTGTCCTTTCTTCTTTGCCCACTTGCCTTTGCCCTTGACATTGGCTGCAAAGGCCTGTTCTGAACCCTCTGTCTCACTGCTGCTACCGAACTGTTTCTTCCATCTGTCCTGTTGTAAGAGCTTATTGCACAACTCTTCAAACTTCAGGTCAACATTCGTAGTGGTGATGTTCAAGGTTTCAATGAAGTGCTCATAAGCACGTGGTAAGCTTTTCAGCGTTATTACCACCATGTCCTCTTCTTCCATTTTCCGACCAATGGCTGACAACTGTTCTCTGATATCCTTGATCTTGAGTAAATGCTCCTGCAATAATGCATGCTCATCCATCGTGATCAAAAACAACATATTCTTCAGGAAGAAGGCTCTGCCCTTGTCCGAAGTCTCATGCAACTCTCTCAAATGCTTCCAAATCGTTGCTGAAGTCTTCCCTATCTGAACTTCAGGAAGCATCTCATCTGTTACGGACAACTTAAGCAACATTACTGCTTCTCTGTCTCGTTCATCAAACTTGTCCTGGTCTTTACCCGCACTTGTGGGTCGGGTGTCTTTGCCTAGGATGATATTATCCAAGCATCTGTACTCAAATATGGCCAACATACGCTGCTTCCACGTATTGTAGTTCTTCCCAGAGAATCTTTGGCTGCCTTCCAACATGATATTGGGTAAAGAGGCCATAGCTACAGGTCAAATGTGCAGAAATATATACTGAAACAGAGGAAAATGCTGGAAATACCTGTTCTTCCCTCCCTCAATCCACAATACTGGAGTAAGAACACCTGGATACTGGCTCTAAACACCTGTGGCAGCCACGTATCGCTGAAAAACACAGATTTTTAATAAATCTGCTCAAAAACAGCTCCAAATAACACAGAACACAATTTTTGAAAAATCTGTCCAAAATCAGCAGCAAAACACTCAGAACACTGTCAATTTCTCCTTGGATCTGCTGGAAATCACCAAATCAGCAACCAATTCTTCCAGATCTGCAAATCTGGGCAGCAATACAGGCAGGAACAACTTCAATTTAATTCCAACTCTTCTGTACTGTCAATAAAACTCAGAAATTCTTCTGATTGGCTGTCTAAACAAGCCGTACAGGTCAAATTTTGCTGAACGGCTCAATTCCTAGCGTTGTATGGTCCCGTACATCCATACGGATCTCCTTGGCGGCTCACGTGCGGGCTAAAAACTCTTTGGCGGCGGCTGATTTAGTGGCTGGCGGCTCAATTTGAGCTATGGCAGCTCGATGGGGGTCATACGAGGAGGGTGGCATATGGTCTTTTCTTTTTTTTAATCAAAGCGACTTCCTCTTAAAAAAAAAATCCTGGCTTTAAAACCGAAAACCCAAAAATCAAATCGATCCTGGCTTTGGCTGATCCAAAACCCTTTTGGCTCTTTGATGTGTCACGCTAGCGATCCCTCGATCTGTCTCTACCGACAGCAGTCCCTAGGTCTTCACACTCGCACAGACTCCATGGCTCTAGCTCTGATACCATATCACGATAACACGGAACACATAAAAGAAACCAAGATTACTCGTGAGAGTTCTCTATATTGCATATATCATCATAAAAGTGAGGAGTGAAAGCTTCCTTATAAAGGATTACTATAAGTCGAGTCAATCCACTTTATGAATGTGGGATAGACCGAGATACACACTAAAGTGAAATACAACTTAAAAGCATAAAATAACCTAAAGTCACAATGACTTTATTAATGCCCAAGTCTAAAAGCTAATTGACCATTATTAATCTGATATTAATCTAACAATAACATGGATCTTTAAGATGGCCTTGTGTGAGAAGGATTTAGAAACATCAAAAGAGTTACTTTGTCAATATCCCGTTCTTCACCATTTGAGGTTTGCTTTTTCAAAAATATGAAAATATATTATGCAACTCCATCAACATTGAAAGAATTGGTGAAATGATGAATTAATTATTTCAAAGCTAAAGCAAATATATTATGTGGAGGATTTGTCCTTCCATTATCTGTTGGAATTTATGGTTTGGAAATGAATAATAGGATTTTTAAAAGAGAATTTCAAAATCATACCCAAATTTAAAACCATATTATTGCCTCTTGAAGAATGTTTATAGATATAGTGCTCATCATAGGAAGTCTCAAGTGCAAAAAAGGAAATGCTAGTCACTTGGTTAAAAGATTTGAATATACATGGAAGGGTCATCAATGACAATGGCATTAAAAAAATAATTCCATTCGAAGTATGGTAAAATGAAAATGTCTTAAAATTGTGTTTATCAAAAATAATTTTGATGATACTTCTAAAGAAATTTGAGAGAAGCAAAGCTGGTGGAGGTGTGTTTTTCTAAATAATTAAGGAAAAAATCTCCATTTACTCAAATTAATATGGAACTTCAACCAACAGCTATGCAAATGCTAGGACACTTCTTACAAGATTAAAATTGCAATTGAAAATGATACAAAAAATATTTCAATTGATACAAAAAATGATACAAAAATATTTCAATTGAAGGAGATTCACAAATTGTCATTACTACTATCAACAAAAATGGATGTAAGGATTTGATTTAAAAAAATATTATTGTTGAAGTCCATCAACTAGTATTAGAAGCAATTTCTTGGAAATATGAGCATATCTATAAACAAGAAGATCGAGTATCACACAATTTAGTTAATTGCGGTGTTGATTTTCATCTTGGTGAAATTCAAAATTTAGAAGGCAATTGATCGAGTGAGATTATCTCTTAATGAAAATGGTGTAAAGGAGCTCACTAGAAATCATAGCACTTTGAGGGAGATATAAATATATTTGATAGAGAAGGAATTCTAGAATATGTTTCGAAAAAATGGCAACTAGGAGATGGTTTAATTGACCTGACAACAAATGTAATATTTTGATATTTTAATGGGACAAACAAGATAAAAAATGATACCTTGTTGCTAACACAAGCTTTTGGCTTAGAAAAAGCCCATTAGGTTGTCATGATAATACATGTCATAATATCAATATATATTTTATTGAAATACCATGATAAAGTGGTCATGATGTAACATTTAAATCTCATGTAGCCTTTACATACATATTACAATAACTTGAAAATAATGAAATGGCATGCCTCAAGTTGTTAAAAACATGAACTCTTAATGTGAAGACCCAAGTTTAAATATGGCGAAGTGATATATGCATTATTGTCATGTGGTTGGTTGAAATTCTGTCAATGTAATATAATGAATACATTTTATTTTCTAACCAAATTTAATAATAACTTGAAAATAAAAACTGAAAAATAAAGTGATATTATTAATAAATATAAATAATAAATGATAAACCAAATAAAACAACAATAAAGTTATAAAATTAATAAATAATATAATGAATACAAAACAAAATAGTGGTATTGCTTTTATTTTAATCATTAAATTTTAAATATAAAAAACTTATTAATAAATAATATAATGAATACAAAACAAAATAATTGTATTGCCTTTATTTTAATCATTAAATTTTAAATATAAAAAAACTTAAAATTATAAGGCTCTGTTTTTGGTCAATTTCATGTTTATATTTATAATCGTTATTTATATATGACATTTTTTTATTATTATGAAGGGCAATAAAAGGATAGACCTAAAATGCTGATTAAAGATTCACATAAGTTACAAGAATGCAATTGAATGGCTAACTTTACCACTTGCATTCAAAAACCAAAGGCTTGATTTAACAGATCAACCTTCCAAACCCAATATCCCCTTTTCCTTTCATGGCCTTTGTTGAAGAAGGGAAGAAAAGAAAGAAAGAGAGGGAAAAAAAAACTATTCATGTTATAGCGATATCAATAGCAAAATGTATCAAAATGTATTTAAAGCACAAAGGCCATACGTGTAGCAACAGCTGGCAGAACTGAGGTAATTACATGGATTAACCTAGCACGAACCATCTATTAGATTATCACTAAGATTTTGTTTTGATTATCTCTGGTATGTGATTCCAATGAGTCACCCTGTTCCTTTGCCATACTAAAGTTACTTGAAAATAAGGTATAAGTAGAACAGCAGCCTTGATTTGTAGCATCTTTAGCAACTGTTTTTGCATAGGTGTTGAAGAACATGTGTAGTTTTTGTGATAGTTAAAACCTCCTGGCCTGAGGCTTCAACATAACACTGCAACATAATTTTTAAACAGTTGACCTACTGGGTCATGCACATAGTAAACAATGAACCCTATTCTAGCAATTATACCATAATGATTTCTTGAGGCTATTAAGGTAGCTAAAATTGAATTAAAAAAATCTTCAAGATTCAGTCGTTCTCTAGTTCTGAGGACTGCCTGATTCTAGATTCAGTCGTATTATTTTTTGGTGGTTTTCTTTTAGCGCTTCTAATTAGTTATTTTAACTTTTTATTCCTTTGTGTCCCATTAACCTGCTTTCCTCCTACATATATTCATCGTTCTTTCTTGCCTATTTTCTCAGTTTTGTACATCATACAGACATTCCAGCTTGTCTGATCACAGTCTTCTGTGTTGTATAGTACAATTTAAACCGTAGCATTAAGACATCAACCAAAATAATAGCTACTCAGCCTTGTGAAAACATATTCAACAGATTGCAGAAATATTCGACACAAAAATATCTGAAAATAAGCACAGCATACAATCCCTTGCCTTATAAATATACGTGCAATATTTGGGTATATACAGATTATTTCATCGTGTTGATCAAATTAGCAAAACTAACAAACAAGCTAATATCATTGAAGCATCTTAAGAAGCATACCAATCTAATATCATTAAAATCTTACAGAATGAAACTAACTAATGAATTCGATCCTTACTTTCCTTGCTCATGTAAGGAACGTTAGATTTAGGTCATGTAAATTTCTAGCTCTTTGATATAATATAAGGAGCATTTTCTAGGGAAAAAAAGAAACTAATCAGGAAAATTAATTGATAGGTGCAATGAAATGCTTGAGTGAGGTCTCAAACCAGTGCTGCATATACCCATTCCTTAAGTGCTTCTGGGCAGGCATCCATGAATGCATCACAACAGATGACATCCAATGTGAATATTTTGATATCCACAAGGTGCTGTAAAGTTCATACCCTTAGTGCTGATACTGTAAAGACAAGGTTCCCAAAGTTCAAGGAATCACCTTTTTCTGTACCCCTCTAACCATGTTCAACTTCCCTCTCAAGGAAGTTTCATGGATTTCTAGCATTTACATATTCAATGCAACAACAGGAAAGACTAACAAAAAAAGTAAATTTTATTAGTTCAAAAACGCCTACAATATAAGTACCTTGTAACAAACCAAAAAGAAACCTAAGGCCTCGTATCTATACAAAAAAATGATTTCTCTACTTTGCATAATGATCTTGAATGAATATATACTTTAGATTCCAGGAACACACCGATACATTATGGAGCTTCTCCAAGAAATTGAGTAATATACTTCAAGATATCTTCTCTGGGAATAATGAATGTTACACATATACAGGCAAATGTTGTTTACTCAAAATCTTATGCAAATGGTGATACAACAGAAAGAGGGCCAAAATTGAGTGTCGAAGAAGAAGAATACAAAATCCACCACTCGCCCAGAATTCCAATCATTATCAGTTTCTGATTCAGTGACGTTACTTGAGCCAAACATAGAATTTTATAGTCTGCAACTTCAACATGCAGTGGCTTACCAACCTGCATAAACACAAATCTACTTCAGAGAACATTCAGGTCATTTCAACTACAAGCAAAGAGGACCAACATAAAGGATGAAATACTAGAATCACTTTTAGCTCCATATATAAACTTACTACTTTCACACACCCTAAAAATTATATTTCAAAAAAGAAAGTAAAAAAAATCTAGCTATGACTGTCCGACATGTATTCATGTATTCAACACAAAACCAATCTCACCTTCCACCAGTCAAATCTATGGCTCTCAAGAAGATTTTTCTGTCGCCACTGTATAAATCGCAAATAGTCAATTCAATGAGAGAACATGATATTTATCACCTTCTTAATAAAAGCATCACCAAAAACAAAATTCAAATTTAAAACAAATAGTCAATGCAATTAGAGAACATGATATCCTCTTTCTTAATGAAAGCTCCTTCACAAACAAGAACTCAAATTTTAAATTGGAAATAAAAAGCTGACAATGAAATTGAGAGCGCACACATCCTTCAAAACAATATTATAACATTCCCACATTAGCACTTGAGACCACATATGGTTTCCTTTCAAATGCACCTTTCTGTATGTAAGGTGACTTCGACAAGCTCATTGGTTATGGAATTAAAAATATAAAATTGTTTTTTAAAACATCAGAATCTTCCAGAAATCCACAAGGAGACAAGCCAATAACTTCAGCAAAGGTCTAAATTGTAATAGTAGATGAAACGGTGTGACCTAGCCTTTGAAAGCTCTTCAATGATAACTGGAAAAGAAAAACATTAAGAAATCAAATAAAAAGGTATGTTAGTTCACATGTTAGCGCATCATTGTAAAAATGTTTTTTTCATACTGCATGGAACATATATCAATGGGTCTTCGAAAGACAGGCATGACATGGCCACATCCCACTCCAAATGTAGGTGACATTTGTGGTGTCAACATGGCATCTATATGGAGTTATACAGCTTTTCAATGTGGAGTGTTCTGCAGGTAAGTACTGGAGAGACAATGTAGCATCTATACAGAGCTTTATCGCTTTTCAATGTAGAATGCATAACTACTAGGTAACACACAAGACAAGAATGTGCAACCATATGTTATATGCAATATTGACATCCTTGAGAAAATTAAGTTTGAAAGGCATCTAAAGTGGTGCAAATTACCTGTACATTTTTATGAGCTAAGGTGGCACAATCCAATCTTGGCAAATGTGTTAACTTAAGGCGCCCAACTACTGGTCCATCTTCCCTACTAATTAAATCCTTCCTAATGGCAAGAAACACAACTCTCTTCGCAAGGCCCATATCTACAAAATTGGATCTAAGACAATCTATAAAAGAAGTATAGATGCTATCTCTGAGTAGAAGCAAGGCTTAAGCATGCACAGCATAATACGCAACTTGTGGTTATCTAGGGTGGAAAATTTTAATCTCGATAATTACAAGCAAATGCTTAAGCAACCCTCGCAAGATAAACAACTGGTGGTTATTCTACAAGGAAATATTGATTCTTAAAAGCAAGCTTGGAGCATGCTGCAATAATAATCTAATTTTCTTGATTGAGAAATCCTAATACATATTAAGTATTTGAAGGCAGTTCCATTGATACTTGAATTATGGATAAAGCTATGTTGCTTGAGACCTTGAAAGAATGGTTCCCAAAACAGAAAAGCCACAATAAAACTGGAATCCTTCGAACCCTTGTGAAATGCAATAAGCGCAAGTGGTTAAAAGCATGGGTTCCCAATGCAGAATGTAACAGGGCTAACGTGACCCAGCCTTGCTTGGAACCAGTACCCCTGTTCAGACCCAGCCCGAGTCCCAAAATTTCTTAACCGACTCACAGTGGCCCTCTCTACCAGCACTCAAAATGTGTCCCCATGGGATGGAAACGTGCATACCTCCTCCCGAGACTGCTCATGGCCCCCTTGGCAGCCTGTTCACTTAGCACAAACTCTGCCTTGTGGGTCTTGCAGCAAGGGCCTCATCTCACCCAATTGTACACCTTTTTGCAAGGGACCCATGCTGTCACCCCACAGCATGGCCTCAACACTCGCCAAACAAGCTTCTTTTAATCTAGCTTACTTTGGGCCGAGGCAAAGCATCCCCCTCAGGGTGCCTACTTTGAAACCTATTCACCCAAACTGGGAGCCTAATCATGATTTCTGTTCCCTCCCCCCCCTCTTCGTGCCACCTCTTTTCTACTGGTCTTGTCAGGCAGGCTATCTGGAAACTCTGTACAAGCAAAGCAGCAGATTTGGATGGGTTACAGGCGGAATTTTTGAAGCATGGTATTGACCCTCTTGTTGGGCCCCTTGCTGATCTCTTTAATCTTGCTGTCTGTTCTGGGTTTCCTGAGTCCTGGACTCAGCATATCATTCACCCCATTCATAAGGGGTTTCAGAGGACCATATGGGGTTTCAGAGATCTTGGCCAAGCTGGTTTTCGGCAAGATCATCAGACCACAGATCACATTCTAGTCCTCAAAGCTATTATTGAGGAGGCGCGTTCCAGGTCCTCAAAGGTTTATTGTTGCTTTGTAGACTTCAAGAAAGCTTTTGACACGGTGCCTCGACATTTACTTCTTGAGAGGCTTCGATCAATTGGCATCTGTAGGCAGCTTTTGACAGCGGTTACACGGTCATATGAGACTGTGAAAGGTCAGTTTCGCTCCCCTCAAGGGCTTTCAGCCAATATTCTTAGCACCATAGGAGTGAAACAGGGATACCGCCTTTCGCCGACACTTTTTGGGATCTTTATCGACGAGCTTGAGACTTTTATCAGGGAGAACACTCACCGAGAGGATGGTTGCCTTCTTCACCATGTGTTGATTTCTATTCTCCTCTTTGCTAATGATGTTGTTCTTTTGGCCTCATCCCTTGAGGGGCTTCAGCGTCATCTGGACACACTTGCCGCTTTTTGTGACTCGAGACAGTTGACAGTGAATCTTTCTAAGACCAAGGTTATGGTATTCAATACTACCAAAGAGGCCCTATGCCATCTCCACTTCCTTTTCCAGGGCCAGGAGGTCGAAATCACCACCTCTTATGTGTATTTGGGGGTTCTTTTCACTGGTCCCACTTTTGGTATGAAACCCGCCGCCTAGGTCCGGGTGTGTAAGGGGTATGCAGCTTTGTCTTTGCTAGAGAGGAATTGCTTCAAAGCACATTTTCAGGATATACCTGTGAAGATGAGGATCTTTGACGCTTTGGTCAAGCCAACTATTACTTATGGGTCAGTGGTTTGGGGCCCTAGTCTTGGCCCGACTGAGTGGTCACGGGTTGAACGAGTGCGGACACTCTTTCTTCGACGATTCATTCGTTGCAAGGGAACAGTCCCTCGTTCTATTATTCTGGCAAAGTTTGGGGCTTCTCCTCTCCAGCTTGAGATTATCTTCCTAATTATCGGTTATCTTCACGAGATCCGTACTTTCGGAGATACCCCTGAGGGTTGCAGGCGGTACCCTTACCTCGCCCTTCGCTCCTCGATGGAACTCTCTCCAAGTTCTCGAGGAGGCCGAAGGAGCTGGTATTTTCAGGTTTCTACTCTCCTGGCCAGCATTCAGATACAGATAGACAGGCTGCCCCCTTATTCTTTAGGGGTTCTCCCCCCCTCTCAGCATACTAACGAGAAGATGCTCCACAAGATTCGGAAGGATGTTAGTCTCCAGTACACCAGATGCACATGGATCTCTCCTGTTGCCCCTCTTTCCCCCAAGTTGTCTTTCTACCATGAGCACTTCTTACAGATACAGGAGGGCAGAATAGTTCCTCCACAATACCTTCAACAGCACACAATGCATAGTCTTCGGATCACTATTGGGCAACTCAGGGTGTGTTCTCACCAACTCCGAATTGAGTCAGATCACCATCTTCCAATGGAGGAGCGGATTTGCTTGTTTTGCTCTTTGGGTGAAGTTGAGACCCTGCATCACTTCATTTTTTGTTGTCCCATTTATTATGAGATTCGGGGTGGGTTCCATTGCCTTTTCAGGGACAACTCTCGATGTGTTTCTACCTTCTTCAGATACTCCGGACCAGCGTTGTCTCGCACTCTTTCTTAGGGAGATAACTCAACTTCGACGACATAAAATTTCTCCAAATGGATCTCACCCTCCTCAACATCGGCTCATCACAACATACTTCACCAACTCCGACGGACTAGGTGACTTCGATCGAAATGCCCCACACCATCCAGCTTTGAACGTAGCAGGGTCACTAGACAGCGCACCAACAGTTTGTCAAGGTTCCGAACTGGCAATGGGCAGAGACATATCATGGACTTCTTCAGCTCCGGTACTTCGGCCTCGACTATTAGGAGAGATTAGTTTTTGGGGGATTCTCGGAGCTTGCCCCTCCTGGTCTTCTCCCTCCCCCCTCCTCTCTCTCCGTTCTTCTTGGCATGCACTTCTCTCCGTTGGACTGCAGCCCTCCCCCCCTCTGTTCTCCCTTTTCTTTTCTTTTCCCTTTCTCTTTGGCCCGTTTGTCGGGTTTGATCTTGTATTTTTCTTAGTTCTTTTCTTTTTTGGGCTTTTTAGCCTGCTAGCTGGCAGTCATTATTGTACTTCTTATAGTCCCTTGGGTCTTATTTTGGCCCACCGCGGACATTAATAATATTTCATTTCATTTCATTTCATTTCTAGGACATTTGTGAGCAAGGCCAACCTACACACACGTAACTTCATTGTTATGGGGGAATCAATCCCCGCACTCTATGTGTCAATGGGATTCCTGATCCATCATTAGGCCACTTCTGTTGAACTTGTGAAGTTGGCATCAAAAACATTGTTCCATTCACACCCTCATCTCACTTCCATGCACTTGAGTCTAGGACTTATACATGTTGTGTCTCATATAGCCTGCACATGAGGCACATTTCCTTCCCCCATGCTTGTCATTTGCCAACAATGCACATCCCAGTTTGAAGAGGATCACCCCATCCCAATCCTAATCTTGCCCAAGCATGGTTGACCCAATTCATTTGGGTTTGTTTGCACACCCTGAGCAATCGACACCATGGGACCTAAGATGTGGTGGCATAGAGGACAACTCCTTGGATAAGCTTGTGGCACCAAATAAGTTATGCTTTAGAGTTGTGCAGTAGAAGAGGGCACAACAAAATCTCTATCAAAACAAAGAAAACTTTATTCACATACAATGTAAATGTAAATATACTGCAAAATACAAGGCTCATGTAACAATATTGACAACAACATTAAAAATTAGAACATGAGGTGTATGGTGTGCTAGGCACGTCTACACTCTAGTCCTATGCAATGGAAAAAGCAGCAGAACAAAATCTTAAGAACTACATGGACAACAAGGATCTGCAAGGGAATGAAGAGAGATGTGAGGGTCAAGATGACAAAGAGGAATAAGTGAAGAAAACAAAGGAACCAATAGAAGAACCAATAATTTATAACATTCCCAAACTATATACAAGTGTACAACAATTACAATGTAGTTGGGAGGTCAAGCAGTTCAAGCCCCAACTAATCAAGAAGCAATCTCAATGATAGTTACAAAACTATTCATTATGCCTCTTCTACAGTCGGTTCTTGTCCGTAATATGCTAAGTGGTGACATTAGACTTTTATAGTTGTGTCCCTTACTCCTGTCACAAGAAAGATGCCTTTTGTGCATTCTAGCATCTAGTGGTGACACGTTGTGTTGGCACAATAGGTGTCTTTGTGTAAATGCATTGGTGCTTGAGTCGTTTGCGCCAAGGCAAGGTTTGCGCCATATTGTTCATGATGCCGCAAGTCAACTTGGTGCCATGAGTGAGTCTGACATTGCTGGTAAACATGGCGTTAGCATATCTAGTTAGTAGTCTAAATAGCCGCAAAGGCCTATGAGCCTAGAGTATTGTGGTGTCACTGCTCCTAAGGACTTAAGCAACCCTTTCTTTGCTCAGATCATTCCTCCTCCCTTGACAAGCTAGTCCATGCCATGACAACCTTCAACGGTGCAAATTCATGCTTGAGTTGGTCAAGTGTGTACCATTTGGCCTGAGCTGCAAACTAACCACTCTTAACAAGCCGAAACAGATAGTGTGTCCTATGGCAAGTATACTTGCTAAGTTGTTGGTAACAACAATCGGCTAATCTACTGGTGTAGGTTCTAACTAAGAGGGATCCAAATCTGTAGGACATTGCATTGCCATAGTTTCTAGCAAAGGATGGCATGGCTTGAGAAGTTTTGCATGAAACATTGGATGCATCCCCAAGTAAGATGGCCAATCAAGAATGAAAGCATTCTCACCTATCATGCGTTGAATGGTGTATACACCATTCAACGCAATGATTTGATCCAGTGTGGGTCAGAGATATGTTCCTTCTTCAACTGAAGACAAACCCTATCTGTAACTTGAAAATTGTGTGGATTTTGGTGTTAATCACGACTCTATGTATTTTTGTCGTTGGCACTCAAGTATTTCATACACTTGAGTCTAAATATGTTGCACTTTCTGTAGAAAGCATTCAACTCTATCAACTTCATTAACTTGTGTTGGCAGCATGGCACTTGTAAGAATGTGGAAGGCAACGTCCATAGGTGCACTTGGCTAAAACACGAAACATGCTATCAAACTGTGGAGAGCCCAATTTTACGAATGTTGAATGTATGGAAGACTCCCATTCTACAGTCAAGGACACCAGAGTAAATGCATTAGCATTCTATCCACCACTTCAGCCTATCCATCAACCTATCGATGGATAGTTGTGGAATGTTGTAGTTTGGTGTCAAGTTGTCCTAAAGATGGCACCAGATGTTTTCGATGAAGCATGATTCCCAATCAAAAAAAATGAAGCGTGGGATGCCAAAATGGACCTACACATGCTAAAAGAACGACTTTGCAATCTTCGTTGCGTCAATGTTATTCCTACATAGGATTGTTGTCGCCACCTCGATGAACTTGTCTACAACCACAAAAATAGTCATTTCGATGTTCGGTGGTTGTTAGCCCTAAAGGATAATCCGTATCGATGGATTCCCAAGGACTGGAAGGAACCTGCAATGATTTGTAAAGCACACCAAATTCTTGTTTGTTGGTTTGCAATGTTGCATGGAGCATAGGATTTGATATAGAGCTCCTCTTCTTGGTGCATGTGTGGCCAATGAGAATGTTATGGTAGCACCACAAGTGTCTTGTTCATGCCAAGTGCTTTTCATCTACAAAGGTTCTCTTAAAAACAAGATAAATCAGGTTCACCTTAAGCAGACAAAACTTGTCTTCTATGAGATCATGAAAAGAGATCTAGTGGGTCCCAATGCAGGCATTAAAATCATCCAAAAGAATGACATCACCCAAAGAGGAATATGTAGAAATCTTCGAGTATTCAAGTATGGATCACCATTAGAATAGATGACAAAGGATGAGGATGCTAGGGGAAAATAACAAATGGTTACGAAGATGTCTCGAAAAAGAGGTGGGCCCTTTTAATCTGAAGCCAAATATCCTTAGAGTGCTCGTCTTATGCAACGAAGGACACTTGTTGATGAAGACAGTCTCAAATGAAGCTAGTCACACCATCCGAGCCATGAACACCACCTAGTTTGCATGTTTCATGCCTAAAAACAGAAACCCAATAGTAATCATTAACAGGTGGGAGGGCCTGTCCAAGGCACTCATTGGCTTTTACAAAAAATAAAAATAAGATCTCTCAAAATAGAAAATCTTGGAATGTACTTGGACAAGACCATATTACCCAACTAGCTTAGATATCTAAGCTAGCACCATTGACAGTCATCACTGTTTTTGCATTGACATGTCATAAAAAGTATATTTTTTTATTACTACATTAATTAGATTAAATATTTCAAATTTTTGAAAATTTACTAAAATTTCATCCATAAGTTTGTGTGAGAAATTAAATAGATTTGTATTCCTTGTATTCTACTTTACAATGATGTTATTCTCTTCACATTATGTCCATGAATGTCTTCTTTTTTCTTTTTTTCTATTTTACTTTTAAAGAATTTGGAAGGAAGTTTTGATGCCTTGTTACTTTGAAACTGAATAACTTCCTACTAGGTGCAACCCAGATAATTTATTAGTTGTTCTTTTCTTTTCATCGAGGTGGCGACAACAATCCTATGTAGGAATAGCATTGAATTTTCCTATGATCTATAGACATTACATTCTATGGGCATTCTCTTGCTCAATTAGCTTAGAAATGCCATTGCAACATTAGATATTTATTTCCAAAAAGGATTGTTGTTGTTAGCTTTTGAGGATGTATATTAAAGGAAATGCAACCACAAGATGTAAAATAAACAAGCTATGATAACTATATGATAATGGCACTATAATATGTAGGAAAACTAGATGATAAACTTCTGCAATAACTCAGTAATATGTCATTAATAAATGCTCACGAAAATAGTACAATGCAATGTAATGGAGGACTTGAACACTCCATAATTTTTAATGAAGAACTACATTGTACCTACTCACTACTCTCTATCTTGACATCATTCCTCTCTCACTCTCATACTCTCAAAGGCCTATATATAGAAAGATATGTTCCTTGGCCTTTACTCTACCCATGACTCTTCATCTACCTATCCTATGACTCATGTACATGTGGACTACATGCACATTTACATCATTGCACATTCTAACACGTGCATTTATTACATTGCATGAAGTAACTACTTAAACCTTAATCTAAGATAAACTCCTAATCTAGAAATGTACCCAAGGTGGTGCATTGACATGTACCAAATAATGTAATATACTCTTAACAGTTGCTGCCCTAATTAGAATGAATATTTCAAGTGTTCGAAAATTGATTAAAAACTTGTCCTTAAAGTTTTGAGGAAAAAACTAAATAGGTTTGTATTTATCATATTCTACTATGGATAATCTATCAACAACTATTGATTGAATACCATGGAAAAGCAGATTTTGGTATTGATTCTTCACTTTAATTGTTACAAAAATATTTTTTGGGTACCAACTTATTTTTGTATTTGAATTAAAGTAATAAATGGTGATTGAAAGAAGCAATATTAGGTATAGAGGTTATTTAACTAATTTAGCATGATTTAGTTCATTAATTTCTAATTGTTAATAGAAGTTTTTCTTAAAGCATGTAAGGTCTCAATTAGCATCATTTAAAATTTAATTTTAAAAAGTAGATCTAAGAAAGGCATTATAGTTTTTTAATCCAATCATTTAAATCGTTTAATCCTTGCTCTTCACTTGTACCTTCCCATTGGAACAGTGCATCTGTGATGAGTTCTTTTTCCGACTAAACGCACATTTTTTTGGCTTAATTTGATGGATATGTTGGCGAAATCCAACAAGAAGGAAACTCTTGTTCCCATCTTAACTGTACATCTAAAGTCACTGCGCAGCACCACTCTTTGAAACAAAGCCAAACAAAGCAGTTCAAGGCAAACGATTTCGAACCCTACTGTTGTGCTTGGTTTCACTACATTGTCTTCTGTCCCTTGGACCCAGAGGGCATTAACATCATCTCAAAAATAAAACCCTTTCTGTAACAAGTGCAAAGGTCATGCCTGTACTTCTATGCAATTTCTTAATAATATTTTGCTAGGGTCATGATAAATTTTTTACTTATTTTTATTATTAATGCTTTTTTGAAAAACAAATGGTTCCAAAATGCGGAAACAATCTTACTATCACACACAACACATTCGCTCAGAACAACAGCAAATTATTTGCAGTCAAAGACCTTTGATTAATAAGTCCTGCAGAGAGGGCATTCTATAACAGCAAGTACCAAGGAACAATTTATTATGGTACAACCCTTGGTTGCGTACCCAAATCCTTATTCTGGAGGGGCAATGTAAATACTTGGTTTGAGCGCATATACCCTTTCAAAAGAAATTCAGGTAATAGTGAAGAATGTCTACTCTCACATAGAAGCATAAAATATCCAGGTGGGAAGTCAACTTTGGTAAATGCAAAATAGTATTAATTATGAAACATAGTTAATCTCAAACAAAATCAAGGTTTGTAATAAGAAGATTCAGAATAGGAAACATGTATCAAACAACAACAAAGGATGCAGAGCATATCACACAGATGATGACCAAGATGGGGAAGGAAACTATAGTCCCATATCAAAACCTCTTGCCTAGTCATTGAACTTGTATATGCAAGAATTATTGTGTCAAGAATAGAATTGAACAAATGGAAGTTAGGGAACAAGAGAAAGATTGTAAATTTCAAGGAATCATGGAGATTAATCAAAACCTAAAAGAAGATAATAAAGAGATAAAGAAAAAAAAAAAAAACAGAGCTTTAGGAAATATCATAGTTGTCAAACTCGGACTCGACGAGGTCCCCGAGGCTTAGACTTGGGACTCGGAAAAAGAACTTGGCAAAAAGAAAAAATGAAAAAAATACAATTTTTCATTGAAAAAATAATTTTTTCATGCATATTACTTATTAGTATCTTCTAACACACTTACTCAACATTCAACATTATACAAATAAGAAATTAACAAGAGGAAGGAGCATATTCTTTCGTGTAAAAATTGGCAAATAAAACTCTTGAAGCATCTTTTGATGTTCATCTGTAATTTGTTTGAGTTCCTCTACTTCAACCAGATTACTAAAAGAAATCCATTATCTGGAGGAGTTGCTCATAATAATATAGTCTTTGACCTTTGGACCTTTACATGCTAGGCATGCTTGTGTTAGTTTAAAACTTAAAAATTTTACCTGCAAGCAGAAATATAATAACACGAAAAAGACAGTAACACAGAGATTTTACGTGGAAACCTACAATGTGCAGGAAAAACCACGGGGCAATGGCAGCTTCTTTATTTTATTGATTTCAGCAAACTTTACATTCACACAACTTGTTTACATGCAAGGGGTCGTTCCCCTTTTATAGATAAATGAAGGAAGGCTCCAAAAATTGTTCGTTTCCTCTCCCAAAGGAAGACTCCAAAAATTGTTCGTTTCGTCTTCCGGAGCTACACGTCTGGTGGCTACCCGTCTGGAGCTAGACGTCTGGAACTACCCATCTAGACTTCTAGAGCTAGACGTCTGCAGCTACCCGTCTGGAAGTTTGTAGCTACCCATCTGGACGTCTACAGCTACCCGTCTAAACGCTTGCAGCTAGACGTCTATAGACTTCTGCAACTAGACGTCTGCAGCTACCTTTTGCTGAAGAACAATAGAGATCTGGATAGTGACTTCATCTCTTAACATTCTCCCACTTGAAGTCGGTATACAGGAATTCTTTGCCTATGTTTTTCCATACAATGCCAATTGCCCAATGCTGCCTCTTGTCACATTTTCAGCAAGCCCAGAGAAGTTTTGCACCACTCAAACTTCTCTGTCTTGATCGGCTTTGTAAGCATATATGCAAGATTCACTTCAGTATCAATTTTCTCCAATAGGATCCTACCTTCTTCCACCACATTTCTTATAAAATGGTACTTAACATCAATGTGTTTCATGCAATCATGGAATGTTGGGTTCTTCACTAGCTGAATAGCACTTTGGCTATCACAATGCAACGTAATTTTCTCCTGCATTATCTTGAAGTCACCCAACAATCACTCTAGCCAAATTGCCTCTTTGCTGGCCTGAGTTGCTGCAATATATTCTACTTCAGTGGTTGATAAAGCCACCACACTCTGCAACTTAGAAGTCCAACTCACAGCTCCATCAGCAAGAGTGAAAGTATATCCTATAGTGGACTTTCTCTCATCTCTATCTCCACCATAATCAGAATCCACAAAACCTATAACTTGCAAATTATCCGATCCGTAGTAAATAGCAGCATCTGAGGTGCCTCTTAAATATCTAAGTATCCACTTCACTGCATTCCAATGCTCCTTAATAGGATTTGCCATGTACCGGCTGACAACTCCCACCGCTTAGGCAATATCCGATCTGGTGCTCACCATGGCATACATGAGGCTTCCTACCTCTGATGAATATGGTACACGAGACATGCTTGTCTTCTCTGCCTCTGTTCTAGGACACTGTTCAGAAGACAATTTTAAGTGTGAAAGAAGTGGGGTATTAACTGGTTTTGCATTTCTGCATATTGAAGCGCTGCAGAATCTTTTCTATATATGACTTTTGACTTAACCAGATCTTTCTTCCTGTTCTATCCCTGTGTATCTTCATCCCTAAAAGAACTTGGTAAAAGAAAAAATTAAAAAAATACAAATTTTCTTTAAAAAAAATCGTTTTTTCATGCATATTACTTATTAGTATCTTCTAACACACTTACTCAACATTCAACATTATACAAATAAGAAATTAACAAGAGGAAGGGGCATATTCTTTTGTGTAAAAATTGACAAATAAAAATCTTGAAGCATCTTTTGATGTTCATCTACAATTTGTTTGAGTTCCTCTCCTTCAACCAGATTACTAAAAGAAATCCATGATCTAGAGGAGTTGCTCATGATAATATAGTCTTTGACCTTTGGACCTTTACATGCTAGGCATGCTTGAGCCAACGGTTGTCATTTTGAGACAGATATAAGAGGATAAGGCTTCAACCAAGCATTAGACCAAAAATTTGCATAACTCCCCTCATTGATGGGACCATCTAATATTTTTCTTTATCATTTGCAAAATCTCTAATATGAAGGCTAGGGCACTTCTTACATGGATTAAAATTGCAAAAAAAATATATATATATATATGGAAACATATTAGGGGGATTTACAAATTATTCTTAATGCTAACAACAAGAAATGGATGTAAGGATTGGATAAAAAACTATATTATTGTTGATGTTCATCATTTATTATTGCGGGCATTGGAAATGTGGGCATATTTATAGAGAAGGAAATCGGATATAATTTAGCCAATCTTGAAGTTGATCTTTATCTTGGTTAATTTCAAATTTTAAAAGGCAATTGGCCACTTGAAATTTTATCTCTTAATCAAAATGATGTCAAGGTAGGTTCAAACCCCACTTGGTATGAGGGGACCGGGACCCCTCATAAAAACTCGTGTAAACTCATTGAAAAAAATTATGTCAAGGAGTTGATAGTGAAAACATAGGACTCCGAGGAGGTTAAAGAATAGTGAAAACATAGGACTCCAAGGAAGTTAAAGAATATATGTGAGAAAAAATATATATATTTGTTCTAAAAAAACAAGTTTATTATGATTTTGATTATAGTTTATTTGACTTAACAACAAATCTAATATTTTGTTATTTAATATAAATAAATTTTTAAAATTACATATAATTTGTTAAAAATAATAATAAAATAAAATTTATATGAAGTCCTTGTTACAATAAAAAGTATTATTTAATTATATGGTATATTCTTTGAAACACCTAAGAAGAAAGGTTAATCTCAACTACAAAGTCAAAAATATCAATCTCAAATCTTACTTTAGCTTGGATTGACTTGGCCCCCACAAGGAGCTCAACTCAAGGTAAGGTTGTAAGCTATATTGTCTCATACATGGGAGCACCATTAAATAAATCCCACATGCATATGCAGTGACGTAATGTAGCCGTCCTTGTAAGCTATATTGTCTCATACATGGGAGCTCCATTAAATAAATCCCACATGCATATGCAGTGACGTAATATAGCCGGCCAAGAAACATCATACTCCTTTTTAAAATAAATCCAACTATAGTCTCTTAAGGCTTCCATGTAGATTCCTATCGGTCTCTTTATGTGGCCACTTACACCACCCAAAAATAAGTCCTTTTAATCAACTAAAAAAGACACACCCATATGTAACTTGGGTCAAGGTCAAACATATATAAATTCATAATTGATAATATGAAGATTAAAATAAGTATTATCCATTTTATTTTCAGAAATTTATAATTTTATATCTAAAATTCATAGATGGTATATTACTTGGTTATGTAAATTAAAATAATTATATTTATATTTTTTTATCAAATTAAATATAAACTTTATAACCTGCATAATATATTTATTTATTGAAACACCTTGGTAAATATGTTTTTGGGTTTTCATTAAAGAAACCTAAGAGTAAATGGATTCTGTTCTATCTTAGTTATACTTTACATCCTACTTCAAAAATACTTATTTATAAAAATATATTTTTAATTAATTATGTTTTATCAAAATTTTACACACAGATATTGACAAAATCTTATGTGACTATTGTTGAACCTTTTTTAATTAAATAAGTGGCCTAATAATGAAGACTTTGAAATTTTGAATAGAAGTTTAAAGTTTAAATTGGTTTTACACCATGTTTTGGTGGGTTGTACACAATAACTAGAGTAAGATTGGATAACCATATATTAAATAAAGAACATCTTTTATAAAGATTGTCCCATATGACCTATAAATGAGAATTAACTTTTAAGTGCCGCATAGCTTCCAAGCAAAAAGATAAATATATATTCTCCTTTGTATTAAAAAATAATAATAATATATAATTCCTTATGGAACACTATGAATTTGTGCTCTTATCCAAAAGACCTAAGTTCAAACCCCCTCACACACTATGTATGAAAGTGTGTTAAATATATATATTTATATAAATAATAATGTCCCACTAGGGAGGGAGTGTCAAAATTTGCATTGATATATTCACAAAAAGTACCAAAGAAAATCATCTAATGAATCATGCACATGGTGAACAACTTTCCAAATTTTTAATGCGAGCCCATTGAAAATCAAAATTTTAAATGGTATCTAGAAAGCATACATAAATATTTATATACCCGCCACATCAGTAAAATAACTGCGTGGCCTTCTTCTAGATAGTATAAAGCAGGGATACACGGGGATGCGTCCCCCACCCTTGGGGATGCATCCCCCCATCCCTGTCATCCCTAGAACAGGGGGCCGGCAAAGGGGACGTTTCCCTGCCATCTCCCTTTTGGGAGGGATGGGCGGGCTGTCCTTTGGATGCTGCTAAGCAAAAGGGGGCTGTCCCCAGTACCACTTTGGTGAGGTGACGTCGAGGGGGATGGCTAGACGTCACTCAAGATTTAAAAAAAACGAACTCAGTTTTTTTTTTTTTTTTTAAATTAAACATGATAATTTATTATTCTGGAGTGTATAGATTGTTGCAGATCAGTTGTGCATTGAGAAAAAATAAAGATATGCATCTCTAGGTTGGAACAAAAGGTACATTATGCCATGTTCTCATATGTCACCTTTGTCATTTTAATTTGCATTCTACATTCATGATGCTTTATGTAGTTTTGTCTTACCTCAAGAATATTTTGTAACTGATGTTGATTTGTAGTACAGTCATTTATGTCTTTAGTTGCAATCTACAAAATGATGAATATTATATATATTTTGTATCAAATATTATTTCCTCACCTCTTTACCATGTTTTTCTTGGATCACATACTCTAACTTGTCCTTTGATTGTCATGTCATCCATGCGCTATCCATTTGTTTCGATCACATGTTGCTTGGGGTTTTACTCACCATATTTGTAGTTGTTTATACCCATCTATCAACCTATCTCATTCTATTTTACCTCCAAATCTACCACACACCAATGCCTTTGTTCATGCATTCCTCATATTGTTTAAGAATCACTTTTTTTTCTTTTTTTTTTTTCAGCGAAAAACCCCTTGTGGGGCCGCCTTGGTCTAAGAGACCACGAACAGGGGGTTCTACACCGTCAAAGTCACCCGGGGGTCGCACCCAGCCCTGCTCGCACCAACATTATCAATTGGATTTTGGGTACCCAATTCAGCTTTTTGGTAGGGTGGAGATTCGAAATTGGGACCTCCCTTGGAGGATTGCCCTCTCCTCTCCAACTCACCTACAACACCTGGGTAGTAAGAATCACTTTCTCAATAACATGCAAAGCGCCTACATTTGTTCAGCTTCTATTCATTCTTATCAAGCACAAGCGAGTACATGGTGAATACACATCACCAAAAGTATAAAAGTTTAATTTCTTGTAGGTACATTGTGTCTTTTGTTGTAAATGAGACTATTTTTGTTGTAAATTATTCTAATGGCTTCTAAATATTTTTGTTGTAAATGAGACTATTTTTGTTGTGTAAATTATTCTAAATATGATGAGGGCAGCCCATCAAATACTATTATACTTGTCGTCCCCTAGCCGTCCCCTAGCTGTCCCCCAACCGTTTTCTAAAATCGGCTTGCCGTCCCCTGCCGTCCCTGAAACCGGTCCCCTCGTCCCTAAATACTTTTGTAACCTTGGTATAAAGGAATATAGTTGTTCATATTCCTTTGTGATGTAGAGCCAAATTGAATTTGAGCTTCTAGTGCGACTTCTCATGTGGGTAAGCTTTTTCTCTACCTTTTTCTAAGGAAGAGTTTAGTAGGTCCGTTTTGTTTGTAATAGAAAGTTGGCCCATTTGCTGATTCATGTAGAGAATTTGGCTTAGATATGGCATGCATTATTTTTTAAATTTATTTCTTAATTTTGGGCATCAAAGTGAAGACTTCTATTCTTAGTCGAATGGTGGGGTTTTGGGTTTATTGTGGGAGTTTTTTACTTTTGTGAATAATTCACTCGTTGGGCTAATATGAGGCTTTGAGTCCTGGTTCAAGGGTCCTATTTCATTGCTGCCTTTGGCGTCAGAATTGTGTGGGAAAAGTTTAATTTGGATTTCCAATAATGCCCCTAGTTGCGTTTTGAATTTTTGAACTCCTGCCCTCCTTGGAAACTCTCTTGGGCTCGGTACAAGCTCACTTTTCCTAAGGCAGCCGAGTCCCGACCTCGGGATTTGCGAGTCCTGGCTGGACTTGTTAGGAAATATTTCTGATTTTATACTTGCAAGTAGAAACACAATGACAGAGAACAAAAACAGCGACACAAGTAACACAGAGATTTACGTGGAAACCTGCAATGTGTAGGAAAACCACGGGGCCATGGCAACTTCTTTTTATTATTTTCAGAAAAACTTTCCATTCGCGTTTCAACGTTACATCATATGCAAGGGATCAGTTCCATTTTATAGAGCAGAAAAGGAAGACCCTAAACTGTTTGTTTCCTCTCCCAAAGGAAGCCTCCGAAAATTGTTCGTTTCCACTCCCAAGGAAGGCGTCTGAAACTGTTCGTCTTCCGCATTTAGACGTCTGTCCTAGACATCTAGCAGCCTAGACGTCTAGCTACCTAGACTTCTTCTTCCTAGATGTCTAGTACTGCTACCTAGACATCTGGCACTGTTGCCTAGACGTCTAGTACTGCTGCCTAGACGTCTGGCAATGCTGCCTAGATGTCTAGCAGCCTAGACGTCTAGTACTGCTGCCTAGACGTCTGGCAGTGCTGCCTATACGTCTAGCAACCTAGACATCTGCTGCCTAAACGTCTAGCATTGTTGCCTAGATGTCTAGCAACAGTCTCTGCTGGCTAAAACACTGCATAGTGACCTCACCTCCTAACATTCTCCCACTTGAAGTCAGTATATGCAAGATTCACTTCAATATCAATTTTCTCCAATAGGATCCTACCTTCTTCCACCACATTTCTTATAAAGTGGTACTTGACATCAATGTGTTTCGTGCAATCATTAAATGTTGGATTCTTCACTAGCTAAATAGAACTTTGGCTATCACAATGCAGCGTAATTTTTTCCTACATTACCTTGAAGTCACCTAACAGTCGCTCTAGCCAAATTGTCTCTTTGCTGACATCAGTCACTTCAATATATTCTGCTTCAGTGGTTGATAAAGCCACAATAGATTGCAACTTAGAAGCCCAACTCACCACTCCACCAGCAAGAGTGAAGGTATATCCTGTAGTGGATTTTCTCCCATCTCTATCTCCACCATAATCAAAATCCACAAAACTTGTAACTTGCAAATCTGCTGATCCAAAGTAAATGGCAACATCTGAAGTGGCTCTTAATATCTGAATATCCACTTCACCGCATTCCAATGCTCCTTACTAGGATTTGCCATGTACCGGCTGACTACTCCCACTGCTTGGGTAATATCTGATCTGGTGCTCACCATGGCATATATGAGGCTTCCTACTGTCGATGAATACGGTACACAAGACATGCTTGTCTTCTCTGCTTTTGTTCTAGGACACTGGTTGGAAGACAATTTTAAGTGTGGAAGAAGTGGGGTACTAACTGGTTTTGCATTCTGCATATTGAGAATCTTTTCCACATATGAATTTTGACTTAACCAAATCTTTCTTCCTTTTCTGACCCTGTGTATCCTCATCCCTAAAATTTGGTTTGCTGCTCCTAAATCCTTCATTTCAAATTTCCTAGCCAACTAAGCCTTAAGTTCAATGATTTTCTTCATGTTGGGGCTTGGAACCAGCATATCATCAACATACAGCAGCAAAGTAATAAAAATGCCATCATCAAACCTCTTATAGTATCCACAATGGTCAGTTTCACTCCTATTGAAACCTTGGCTCTTCATGAAGGTGTCAAATTTCCTGTACCACATGCTTGGCGCCTGTTTCAACCCGTACAGTGATTTCTTCAGTCTGCAAACCAAATGCTCTTTGTCTCTTTCTTCATAGCCCTCAATCTGATCCATATAAATCTCTTCCTCGATATCACCATTCAAGAAAGCAGTCTTTACATCAAGCTGCTCCAGTTCTAAATCCTATGCAACTACAAGTGCAAGTAGAACTCTAATGGTATTCATCTTCACAACTAGAGAGAAAATTTCATTAAAGTCAATACTTGACTTTTTCGCATAGCCTTTTGCCACCAAGCGAGCTTTATACCGTTCCAACAGCCCATTGTTGTTCTTCTTTACTTTGAAAACCCACTTGTTTCCAACAGCCTTTCTTCCAGGTGGGAGATCCACAAGTTCCCACGTTTTATTCTTGCGAAGTGCCTCGATTTCCTCCTCCATGGATTTCCTCCACTTATCTGCATTATCAGACTCTCTAGCTTCCTGAAATAAACTAGGCTCATCATCATCAGTTAACAAAGCAAAAGAGGACTGATAAACTTGAGAATACCTTTTCGAACACTTTTGTGGACTTGTAGATCTTCTAACCCAATGATTTGTTGATTGTGGCTCTTGGTCTTGTGACCGTTGTGGCTTCTCTACTTGATGTTCTACTTGTTCTGCATGCTGATCAAAAATTTCAACATGTTGATTTTCATATTCATCTTCATTCATTTTTACTTCAACTGGTACAACGTTAGGAGTTTGTTGTACCTCCTTCCTTTGCATGGATTTTTCATCAACAATAACATCTCGGTTAATAATTACCTTGTGGGCAGTAGGATCCCACAGTCTATACCCCTTCACTGCATCTCCATAGCCGAGAAAAACACATTTTCTTGACTTTGGGTCAAGCTTGGACCTTTTCTCTTTGGGTTCATGGGCAAACGCATCACAGCCAAAGGTACGCAAATGAGAGTAATCAGCTGGCTTACAACACCATACCTCCCCATCCAGTGTAGTTGTAGGAGACATGTTAATAACATAAACAGCAGTATTATCAGCCTTTGCCCAGAACTTTTTATCCAACATGGCGGCGTTGAGCATGCTTCTTGCACGTTCCATGATTGTGCAATTCATCCGCTAAACCACACCATTTTATTGTGGAGTATATGGTACAGTCTTCTGGTGCTTAATACCTTCCCGCATACAAAATTTATCAAATTCCTTGGAGCAATATTCACCCCCATTATCCGACTCGAGACATAAAATCGACTTGCCCAAATTCTTCTCTACCCGTGCTTTGAACTCTTTAAATTTCTGCAAAGCTTCCAACTTCTTCTTCAGAAAATAAACCCACGCTCTCCTAGAATAATCATCTATAAAAGTCATAAAATAGATGGCACCATTTAAGGACTGAGGGGGGACTGGTCCAAATATATCCGAATGGATAAGTGGCAGAAAATCAAAACTCTTACCAGGACTTGCAGTAAACTAAACCCTCTTTTGTTTACCAAAAATACAGTGCTCACACAAATCTAAATTGCAAGACTTAAAACCCAGAAAGCATACCTCTGTCATGCAGAATTTTTAGACCTTTTTCACTCATATGCCCTAGGCGTTGATGCCATAGCATTACTGCATCCTGAACAGAAGTTGTTGTTGTTGCATGGTTTGTCACCGTATCACCACATAAACGATATAGGATCCCATAAGATTCTCCCTTTGCTACTACAAGAGCTCCTCTGGTAATTTTGCAATAGTTGTTACTGAAAGTGACAGAATACCCTAGCTTATCCATCATTTTGATTGAGAGCAAATTCTTTCGCAAATCGGGCACATATCGCACATCACATAACATTCTTTCTCTACCATCGTCCAACCTCATCCTTATATCCCCTCTTCCCACAATTTCTAAAGGGTGATCATCACCCAAATAGACCTTTCCACCACAATATGGTTGATATTTGTCAAACCAGTTTGTGTGGGGAGACATGTGGAAAGATGAACCTGAGTCTAAAACCTAGGTATATAAAACATATCTGTTATTACTGATACAGAAGGCTTCACATGTTGTCATCTCTCCTGAATCTGCTGCACTGGCCTCAATTGATGGCTGATTTTGCTTTTCACCATTCTTTAAATGCCAACAGTCCTTTGAGTGTCCTGGCTTCCCACAATGCCAACACTTGTCTTTTTTCTTATGTCCTTTAGACTTAGATCTGGATTGTTTTCTACCTTGTTTACTCCTCTCGAAAGATCGACCTCTCACAGATAGGGCTTCATTGATTGAGGGTTCCAGAGACGTTTTTCGCCTCAACTCTTCTGCCAACAAAGCGGCTACCACATCATCAAATTTTAGAGTTCCTGATGATGCATTATTGATGGTCATCACCATATGATCCCAAGTGTCCGGGAGGGAACAAAGTAGGGTGATAGCTCTATCCTCATCCTCTATCTTCACATTGACTGAAACCAGTTTACTGATAAGAGTATTAAACTCATTCAAATGATCTGCCACAGATGAACTTTCCTTCATCCTCAAGCTACAAAGCTGCTTTTTCAAAAAAACCTTATTTGTTGCTGATTTTGTTTCATACAACTTTTCAAGATTTTGCCAAAGGGCTTCCGCGGTCTTCTCTTCAACTACATTGAACAAGACAGAGTCCGCTAGGCACAAACGTATTGTAGAAACAGCCTTCCTATCAAGCGTTGCCCACTCCTCATATTTCATGTTGCTCGGTTTACTCGCGACCCCTTTCAAGGCTAGAGCTTGGTCATTCTTAACCAGCAAATCCTCGACCTTCATCTTCCATAGAGCGAAGTGTATGAGGTCAATGAAAGTAGCAAGAAGGCCAAATCTGCACCAAATGAAAAAGAAAAGGCGAAGTGGACATTCCTGAAAAATTCGCAAAATATACTATTGGAGATGTTGTAATTGACGAGAGGCCAACACACCCACTCGATGTGGCAAAAGCAACAGTCGAACCTGATTCCATAAAGTATGAAGGACCAAGGATGGTACAAGTAAACCTCGGAGGACACAGAGAATATAATCCATTGCAAGGATAATTCAGGCCCCGTGCTGAAAGCAGCAGCCCTTAAGATTTTCATGCAGTACAAAGATGTCTTCGCATGGACAAATAAGGATCTGAAAGGGACTCCACTAGAGTTATGTGTGCATCGAATTCAATTGATTTCATGTGCACAATCAATGAGGAGGTCGTATAGGATGAATCCAAATTATGCAGCCCTAGTGAATGCGAAAATACAGAAGATGTTGGACGCAAGAATAATCTTCAAGGTTACAGTGAGTGAGTGGGTGTTACCAATCATCATTACTCTGAAGAAGGAAGCAAACCAAATCCACATTTGTGTAGACTTTAGAAGTCTAAATGTTGTAACGATAAAGGATCCCTTTCCTAACCCATTTACTAATTCAATTTTGGAGGAAGTTGCCAGACATGAAATCTATTCATTTTTGGATGGATTTTCCAATTACAACCAAATCAGTCTTTTGAACCATTCGAAGGAATATTGTTCCATGAAGGAGAGTCAAGTGGGACCAAAGTAGATGGTGCAAATAAAGAAGATAGTGATCCAGGTATAGTTTGGTTGTTTAGAAATGCAAATGGAGAGCAACCCATAATAGAACAAGAGGAATTGGAACCCCTCCCCATGGAGCAAAGAAGACTACAAATGCATGTAAGATTTCTTGACATAGAATAAGGTAGATTGAGATCATTGAATGGGGATGATGCACAGAGAGTAGTGGTAATGGGAGCAAAGCCACTAGAACAAAAGCCTTGGAGCGATGGGGGTGAAGACAAAGACATGAGTTTGCTAGCAAGAATTGGTCTTCAACAACAAAGAATGTGCAAAGAAACACAGCAATTACAAAAACAATATGAGCAACTGCAACGGAGAAATGAACAATTGAGGGAACAACTGCCCAAGAGATAGTAAGGCTACAAGATGATTTTCAAGATGGAAGGGAAAGAAGACTGGCAATAAATGAAATCCTCTGGAGAGATATATTTGAAACACCTACATCACCAAAAGGAGAAGCAAGGAATTGGAGAACAGACTCCAATAGTGTTTCCTTTACAAACAGACACCTCTTGAGCAATGATGGCTCAAGTAGAGGACTTAGAAGACAAGTGACAAGGGACACGCCAAGACCACAGCAAGCTCCCCAAGCAGAAGACGAGGAACAAGACACAACAAACTAACTCTGAGGAAGTAAAGCGGATAAGGAGAAGGATTGGAGGTCTGCCATCAAACATAAATGATTCCTTGGGAAGTCAAAGCGGTTTGCAAGGATTGTTAGGCAACTCAGGGCATGTGCATGGAGTAAGCAACATAGGCAGTCTAGGAGGACCATCAGGTTCCCTAGGGCGTCTGAGTTTGCCCAGCAAAGGGGGGAGGTCGGTTGGCCCCTTTCTTGGTAATCCAAAGGGAATATTTTTCCCTTCGAATGCCCCTAGGTCACATAGCGGGATGGCCCATAAGGACTACCTTATAACTGTGTAAGAAACAACTAAGTTCTGCACAACCATTAGGTTGGCCTATCATGACCACGTAGTGGTTGTCGCTCGACTAGAAATCATAGAAATATAAGGCAAAGAAATAGGAGAGCTCAGACAAACCTTGGACGATCAGGTGTAAGCAACAGGTAGTCCTAAGTCGTGAAGGACTGCTCAGGAAGAGTGAATGGCAAAAGAAACGTGTCTGAGTTTTAAGGACCATCACGAAGAAGAAAGCAAGGACGGAGAAATTCAAGGAGAGGTGGTGCATAGACAATAAATCAGACAAGGCAGTAGGAGTGACAACAACAACAAAATGAAGGAAGACAAGGCTAAACAATCTATCTTAGAAGTGGAAGTAGAGATGGCACTTGTACAACAAATTGTTGTATACATGAAAGGCACGGCCGTACAAGTGAGGCTTGTATGACAGACTATCTTACAAGCAAGGAAACAAGCTGTAAAAATGCATTTTGATGTACAGGAAGGGCCTACCATAAAAATCAAAGCGATCCTACAAATGGAGGTCATCGTACAAATAATGAGAATTGTACGGCAAACCGTCATAAAAATGCAACACTCGAGGAAAATCGTCATACAAGTGCACAGAGTTGTACAACAGAGCAGATCGAGATAGAGCATCGTTCGGATGGAGAAGATTATTCGTCAGCAAGTCGTGCAATACAAGTAGAAGTTTGCATGGTCGTACAAATGATTTTGCAGAGACAAACTCAAACGCTTCAAAAAAAAAACGAAAAGGACAAAAAAGCGCATTGTTCAATTATCATACAAAGGTGGCGAGGTGGCGAAGAGGCAATTAACAAGTGGTTATTACATGGGCGCCAACTCCACTTCCACCCTCCACCATCTTATAAATACACACATCAACGAGGCTTGGACATTCCATTGTCCAATGCCTGACAGAGAATAAGAAGAGGAAGACCAACATGTATGAACAGGTATACGGAATTGCAAGAGAAGGCATACGAAGCTACCAACATAGGCACTGCAGTGAGGCGTACGGAGCAACTGACGCAGGTGGAAGGAACTACCGACGAAGAAAGCACATATTGAACGGGCGTGCCCTGAGGAGGAAGCTACGTAGTATAGAAACGGAAGAGATTGAAGGAGGATGGTGCTACAAAAAGAAGCGAGTAACTACAAGAGGAATTTGCAAGTGTACGAACCATATAGTCATACGAACAGTTGCTGAAACAAGGGTTGCAGTGCAACGTACACAAGGGTTTGCTTTGTTGTCGAAAGTGTCATATGGACAAAGTGTTGGGGACATTCGACAAAGTGATGTAGGCATCACACGCAAAAGGGCAAATTGCAAGGAGGCTTCCATATAAGTTGAAGGAGAAAGAAGTAGCACACTTTCGTACAAGAAGCGTTGTATGGAAGCACCGTACAAGCAACAACAACTGTGTCATACAAGCAAATACCTAACGACACTACAATATAAGTGCAAACCTAAGGAAGATTGTCGTACAAGCAAAGGCTTGACATCTGTGTCGTATAAGTCGAGTGTGAAGTGTCTGTCATACAAGTAGAGGAAGTGTATAGCAAGGGTTGTACCAATGCAAATATAGCTACAAACGGAGTTGTTGGAAGTTGACAAAATGCAAAAAAGGCCAAGTATTGTGGAGAGGATACATCAAGTGGAACAACAACAGAGAAAGGTTCCACCCAACCCTATGTTGCAGATGAGGCCTTGCTCATGAGTAGAGGGCGTCGGAGTAGCTACAAAGAGAGATTTTGCAGAACATGTATGTGGTAGGGAGAGCAAACATTGTTCGGTCGCCGAGCGGGATAGCATTAGCAACATGTTGGACACTTCGGGAAATGGCCATGAACTAGCAATCCCAAGGAGATAAAAGTGGAGGCTTTGCCTCAGACGAGGGAGAAAGACAAGGGACAAGAAAGAATGCCAATACCCTTGCAAGAGATAACAAGACAACCAGTAAGAAATTTTTGTAGAAATTAGAGGCAAGAAAATTCACCAAATCATCCATTAAAGACTACATTCAAAAAAGTAGGTGTGCATTATATTCTGCAGATTCCGAATTTCAATAAAAAAAATTTCAAGGAGCATTTACTACAAATACTACATACGTATACAACAACAAATAAGCAAAATCATGATTGGTGATCGAGAGGTGCAAGTACTGTCTTCACCTGGCAAATATTTGGATTGCCAAGTTCGAGAATACCGATGAGAAAGGAGGTGGTTGACCTGCACCGATGGAAGGAATCGATGGATGGGATTACCAATCTTAGTCCGAAAGAGGCGAAAAGACTTTTAAAGCACGAGAGTTGCAGACTAAAGATGCAATAGCTAAAGACACCAGAAATGCAATGTGCCATGAATATAATTCTGTCAAAACTCTCAGAGATGCCCACATGGCTCATACCGTACATAGAAGGAATCATGGTTGGCATACCATATGATTGGGCATCATACTTGTTATACAACACCAAAAAATTTCTAATGCTATGCACGGAAAAAAATTCTATGCCTTTCCATGCCATTTTGATAATGATGAATGTTGTGATGCAAGAGAAGCTAATATTTTTGGGATTGAATCTGACTAGAGTGATTTGGGAGCATGCACTGACTATATGCAAGTGGATCCACATGATGCTACAAACAAAGCCAAGTACCCCAGTCAAGAAGAAGGGCACCTTGAAGAAGAGAAAGGGTCGGGAAGCTTCAAAAGATGAGGCAAATGAGGATTTTGAGGGAGCTAAGGAACAACTACAAACGGAGGAGCTGGTGTGAAAGGAGAAACGGCGAAGGAGGTTAAAGCAACAATGGACGAAAGCTCAACCTCAACCCCAATATCAACAAGAGGAAAGACAACATTCATAGACAAAACCCTCACAACAGGCCACAGCAAGAGTGAGTGGCAATGCACGACAATCGACGAAGGGTCAGAGCAAGACAAATGAGATGCCATAGGCAATAGTGCGAAAGGAAGTTCCTACACAACATGGGAGTTAGGCTATGCAGGAAGGTGCTACAAGTACCAATGCAGGTACTAGGCGGATGACTCTAAAAGGGACTGTTGTAGGTGAACAGCTAAAGGACTCTGTTGCGCATACAGGACACGAAGAGGAGAGGAGAGCACAACAGCCAGGCGAGAGGACTACACAACAGGCACAAGAACCAATAATTGTTGTAGATGTGGATGAAGAGATCCATACTGCAGTGGACGCAGCATAGGAGGAAGAATATACGAGGAGTATGCAGGTAGAGAAGGTTAACTCACCCAATAGCTTTGACATTATGCCAATGCAGTTTGTGCAACATGTTAGGAGGTGAAGTCAATCTCCAGAACTCCAATGTTCTTCAGCAGCAAGGTGTATGGTGGTGCAGTTACAGTCTCATCCTCACGAGTTGTTCGTATGCGTCGGGCACGCTTAGGGGGGTTGCAAGGGGAACCGGCTAGGTTCCCCCCTGCCCTGGCGTTCGGGGGCTCTGCCCCCAACCCAAATTTTTTGGCATCCTTACAACCATAATTATGGGCATCCATACATCCATAATGCTTTTGGGCGTTTGTACGTTGTGAGAGGCAGCAAACAGTTTTCTAGATGAGAACAGTTTTTCGGAAGAGGAAGCAAACAGTTTTTTGGAAGAGGAAGCGAACAGTTTTTGGAGTTTTCCTCTTTCGAAAAGAAAACAAACAGTTTTGTTTTTTCTTAAAAATGGGAATGACCCCTTGCGTGTAAAAGTTGATTGAATGTAATTTTGCCGAAATCAATAAAATATCAAGCTGCCATTGCCCCGTGATTTTTCCTACACATTGCAGGTTTTCCACGTAAAATCTGTGTTACTGTTTTTTCCTGCATTATTGTGTTTTCTGCTTGCACATATTTTTGATATTTTCTAACACAACAAGTGGATCCATGTGGATCACCCCCACTGGATGAGGATGCACACATTGAAATCACATCTACAGCACATGTGACAACACCAAGTTTAGTTGTGCCAAACAAAAGGAGGGAGAAGGGGAAACAAAATGCATCAGAGTTTAGTTGGTGGCAAAAAGGCAGAAGAAGCCAACCGTTGGAAAACAAACCATAAAGATAACAAGAAACGGAGATAGAAGTCATAATAACTAATGCAGAACAAACGATTTAGGAGGGCAAGGCGACCAAACAACCTATCAACCTAACAAGTCACGGTGGGGAGGATATGGAGGAAACTACCACCGAAGATGACACTAATATGTTACTGATGGAAGACACAAATGAGAATTTCATCATCAAAGTGTCGAATCTGAGGAGAACACCAATTCTAGGAGGCAATATCAACGAGCAGGTTGATACATTCTTTGAAAAGGTGACTAGATTGTTTGATAAAGTTCACAGTGAGTTCAAAGTAGGATGTACGGGAGATTGGTGACTATGGCAGCTAAGACTGGAGAACCAATTGGGCAAACTAGTGCATTGGGCTCATGATGAGGAGTGCATGAAGAAGTTTGCAAAAATTCACTAAACGCAGCCATTGGAGCTGAAAACTGGTAGTGTCAAATAGTTGTTGGGAATGAAGAACCTGCCAAAACGAACTCAGGTACTCTACAGGAATCCAACACGTGTATATGTAGATGAATGAAATTTGGTAGATTGTCTCAAGGAGGAAGCAAGTGTTAAGTATATCAGACTTGCACCTAAGATGGTGAAGTCATATGCAAGAATGAACTTCTTGGCATACCTGATTCAATGGTTAGCCACAAGATTGGAAAAATTTCAGCAAACAAATGTGGAGCAGGCTAACCATTTGCAAGAGGAGGCACGACTTTGGCAGGTGCAGGAGGATGCCAAAGCGAAGCTAGAAAAGTTGAAGGAGGTTAAGGAGAAGACAAAAGCATAGGAGATTAAGGAGAAGACAAAAGCATAGGAGGAACAGGATCAGTTGATTGGACAACTGAAAACTGATTGCACAATGAGGAAGCAGTTGTTGGAAGTGAAGAATAAGGAAGTTACTCACTGTGATTAACTAATAGCCGAGAGGGATGAGCAACTAGCAATTGCAGTGAGACGAGAATCTAAAGCAGTGAAGAAATTCATTGAAACAGCAAGAAAAGAAGATGAAGATGAAGTTGCAAACAGGGAGGCTGAGCTATTGGCAAAATTGGCAAAAGTCAAACAGAGATCAAATCATTATGGTGTGCAGTGGGCTCAATATGAGGCCTGTGCCAAAATATTGAAGGGAAAGACAGAAGCCTTAAAGTTGTAAATCCAAGAATAAGGAGGTGTTCCTGTTCCCACACCTCAACATCAACAGAACCCAAGTCCCCAAGAGCAGAAGCAATCATCGACAAGGACGTCGACCAATTTAAAGGGGAGGGCATATGTAGGAGCCAGTTCTGACCAGCCTCAGAAAAAGTAGTGTACATAGTAGAAATAAGTGCAAAATATGCACACATTGAAATGAAACGTAAATGAAAAAGAAATGCAATTTTGTAGTTTGATGTCAAGGGTATTGACGTCATCATTTGATAAGTTGAAATTGTTGTATGGCTAATTTATGTAGTTAATCATATGCAAATGGATGGTAGTGGTGAGGTGTTCAAGCGCCCTCAAGATTAGATAGGACCCCACATTCAATTGTTTGTATACCAGAGAGAGATACCAAGGATGTATCATGAGAGATCACCACCACCATCGAAGACCACCAGATATGCTATATGCAAAGAGCATCTGGAGTTTGTGTCCATATATCCATTGTAGTATTGTATATTGCCAATGAAAATGGTCTATAATATCAATGTCGTATAGGCAAGAGTAATAAAATGATGATTCATCCTTCATCTCTGTGTTGCATGTGTTTTGTGTGATGCTATTGCTGCAAGTAAGTTGGCAAATTGTGGTTGTTCTAAGTTTTGTGTGCAGGTGTGAAGCAGAGTTGCAGCCAGGATTGTTGCACAAGGAATTGCAGTCTAGAATCATTGTACGAGAGTTGTCGTATGAGATAAACAGTCAAGAGTGACTTCAAGTGGATTGCAGAGTTGGCATACAAGTGACTACCGTAGAAGTCAAAATTGTACAACTTGTACAAGTAGTGATCAAGTTGTCGTACAACTAGAGATGCTATGCAAGTTTGGATCAGTATTGACTGCACCCTTGTTTGGCCTCTAAATCTGTCATATCGTTCCTCCAACTATTGGAATACTCACCACCGTGGTATAAACCCAAACTTACCTATAAGCAATTTTCTTAAAGACAAACCACAATGCAAGGGCCAGATACAACAAGCAAAGAGGCTTGGAAAAATGGAGGAAACAAACCTATCAAAACTAACATGAGAAATATTGGGGAGAATGCCCAAATGTTAAGACATGGAAAGCTTTTGAAAGGTTTACATTATTTTTTAGATGACCCCAATGGAACAAGAAGCAAGGAGGAAGGAAATAAAGAAAGTGGGAACAACAGGGAATGAAGATAAATGGGCATGGTTATAAAACTGCAAAGCCTACATCACCAACCAATTACTTCAAAATAATTAGGAAGTTGGGTTGTCTTTAAAATAATTAAAATTGATATGGTAGAATTGTAGAGGGATACGCTCGGAGAAGATAAGTGAGATAATTCTATTAATGTCCACAGAAGCCCAAAGTAGGCAAATGGGACTTGTTGAAGAGAGTTGTTACAAATTACAATGCAGTGTAGTAAACACAAAGCATTATGAAAATAAGCTAAACTACAGTAAAGAGTCTAGTGTAAACTACTCAATGTACACCCAAAGGCACAATACTTTATGGCATAAAATTACAGCCTCAACGGTTACCCAAAACTGATAACCCTAACATGCTAAACGTAATGATTAAGAGAAAGCTAGAAGTCAAGGTACAACAGAGATAGAAAAGAGCTCCAATGGATTCAAGTGCCAACATTAATCTATAATGGGATGTAAAGTAGAAGCACAGTCAATGTCGTCATAGTTGAGAAAATCGGAATTGGCAAGGCAAAAGAGTCGGAAAAACTCGGGACTTGGTAAAAATCAGGCAAAAAAAAAACCCAAGAAAATGCAATTTTTCATGCATATCACAATGAATTAACATTATGCAAAGCAAAAATTAATATTGTAAGTGATGCAAGCTTAAACTACACATGAAAGTGGCAAGTGATACAAGCTTAAAGCCTTAAACTACACATAGTTGATGGCAAGGACCCTTGTATTGGCATGATCTATGAGCGTATAGACTGTTGTGAAGAATCAATTCAGGTTGCATTCAATAATGTAGAAGATGAGCACAAATTTGGGAAATGATTGATGCAAGGTGGAAGATGATGCACACTCCTTTGCATGTAGCAGCATGCTATCTGAAGCCTAGACTGTTTGAGATAGATAGCAACAATGACAATAAGGTCATGAGTGGGCTTTATGAGGCCATTGATAAGCTTGTTCCAGATATTGATGTTGCAAGGAAAATTAGAGACCAACATAGATCCTATAGATTGCAAGAAAGTATATTTGGATGGAGCAGCCTGGTGGAAATCTCACGGAGCAGGTGCACCTGACCTACAACACTTTGCACTTAGAATCTCAAGTCAAGGGGTAAGTCCATCCACATGTTAGAGCACCTTAAGCAGATTTGATAATGTTCAATCAAAGAGGAGCAGGTTGCTTTCTAGAAAATTGGGGATCTTGTGTACATTTGTAACAATTTGTGAGTCTGTATGCAAAGTTGCAAGAAACTCATCTTCCTCTTCTTCAAAGCTCTTGTCTTATCCAGAAACATTAGAAGATGGAGCTGATTTGGACTTCGATACTGCTGAACTTGATGCTGAATCCAGTGGTGATGATATAGAGCCAAGTGCCTTAGATGATTTAGAACATTTTAGCTTGTAGGAAGTTTATGGACTTGATTTTAACTGTTTTTTGCTCAAACAGATTCAAAACGTTGTTTGACATATGTTCATATGATTTTAGACTTGAATCTTTGTGGATTTTATATATTTACATGGAGTTTTAGAGTTTCATCAATGTGCAGGTTGAAACAGTTCTTTAAATAAATGTCAAGCATCAAAAAACAAACTTTTTATCGTGTTTCCCAGCCCTATCCTGCGCTGGCTGATTTTTTGGATCAAAACTTGAGAATTTTTTTGATTCCTAATTAATCAATAATTTTTTGAAAAAATCTGAGTCTCGGTCCCGAGTGACTCAGCAAAGCCAAATTGGAATTGGACTCAGATTTTTGACGATTTTTGCTACTATAGTTTACTTCTTATACACATCCACCATGGGGATTTTTGCTACTATAGTTGTCATCACCAACTATCCCAAATGAGCCAACACAAGATCTAATGATGCTCCCAAGATAATGGCCAGGACTACGAGGGCCTGGTTGGATTATCCTGGGAGGACATGGAGTTCAACCCTTGAAGACTATTCCAGCATCTATGGCTGTGGAACCAATAGAAGAGGACAAGAAACTAGTAAATAGCACCTATCTACAACTTCTAGGTCTGTGAGGGGTGGTCAAAACCCGACACCAAAGAACTACAGTCTTGTCCTATTGCAAGCAAGAAGAAGGAACTAAAGCCCTTGTAGATCTCTTGTGTGTAGACAAGGGCGCACAGATATGTCATTAATATTTTGGATAGTTGTAGTTTCAAATGAGCACTTGTTACTCTCGACTGCAGACATAGAATGAAAGAATGAGGAATTAGTTGAGTGGTAGTTTGTCTCCCCCGTACTAACTGATGCTAAAGAGTGATAGCTTCCCTAAGGTAAAGAGCCAAGCATCTTTGGTCAAGATAGCTGAAAAAAGTGGCAAGTGATCCACCTAAGTCTCTATACAAGCAATAGTACCTCCCTCAAATCTCATAATAAATAGGACACCTAAAGATGAAATGTTCTTCAGTCTTCACCTCTCGAATAGAGCAAATACAACATACCCTATCCTCTTGAGGAATATGGTGATCTGTCTCCCCCCACAACTGATGTGAACGTACTTTGAGTTGACCAAGACAAATCCTAAGGTTGTTTGTTCAATGTTGCTCAACATAATTAGGACGAGTAATAATGCCATTCTCAGTCCTCATGAAGAGGACTCGAGTTAGGGCCCATAGCAGAAGGAAGAAACATAATTATTCTTAGAGAAACGCACAAACGTGAGGATTGTAACACTCCAATCTTTGGAGGATATAGGAAAATAGTAGTATGGAATGAAGCAACAAGAAATGGCAAAGAACATGGAGGAATAATGGTTTTGACAAAAGAATTATGACACTAAATTATACAATTGGAGAAAGAAGACCCAAATAAACAATATACAAGTAAGAGTGAAAGAACAGTTAGAATTGCAGCTTGCTACTTCACAAGCATCAAAAATCTATAAAATAAAATATGGCACGCATTGTGAGGACCCATATGTAGAATTAATAAGACATTTCAAGTTATTCTAGACTCTAAGAAATACTTCTTATACAAGATTTCAATGCAAAGATGGTAAGCAAACAAAGAAGCACCCCAAACAACAATGAAGACATGGGTAACGACCCGTTATGACTACAAGAGGAGGAAAACAAAAAATGGGAAAGATGCTTGGAAGATAAAGAAGTCGTCACTATTTTTGGTGAAGAAATCTTCTGTGTAGCATATACGGGCTGCTTATTTCTAATGATATGAATAAGTGGAAGAAATCAGGAAAATGACTACGTAAAACTTACAATGGTGCAAGTATTGTAGACTATCTCATCTGTTTACAGAACTTATCAGGGAATTTGATTAGGTAGAGGTTGCAGATTCTCCAATAAAGCTGAAATCGGATTGTAATCCAGATTATATAAAATTGTCAATGCAAAGAAAAATTCAGCAACTAGTGAAGGCTCCAAACAATCAACAGCAATCCTCAGTACAAGGAAATGTTCTCATGACACAAGAAAAATCTTTAATCTTGAAGGAAGAGATAAAAAATAGAGTACAAAAAGTAGAAGAAGAAAAAAGAGATGAAGGAATTAAAAGCCATGAACTAACAAGTATAATTCAAGAAGCATTAAAAGGATGCAAAAGATCCAGGTCTAAGAATAAGGAAAAAAGCAGTTTTCAACAAATGCATGGTACGATGAAGAACAAAATAGCACCAAGAAAAATTTTGAAGGAACGAGGTAAAGAAGAGGAAAACAAAAAACATACAAAATAATTATGAAAGACAAAAAGATGAATATATGGGTCCAAGAATAAAAGAATTAATTTGTCTAGAGAAACATGATCCAAAGCAGTTTTAGAAAGAACATTTGCAAAAGAAGAAACAAACAGAGAACAATATTATAATAGTCTAGTGGTTGGAACACGCAATGCAGTCATGAACTTGATCAAGAAAAATATGCTCCTCCCACAATCAACACGAGCAAATTTGTTCATGATAAAGGAGGTAAAGAGGGTTCTACGAGGTTGGGAACAGGTAAAGCCTAAGATGTGGATAGACCATAGTAGCAAAAATCGCCAAAAAATCGCTGATTCCCCGATTTTTTCATTTGCCAAGTCCAATCACCAAGAAATGCTGATTCGGCGATTTTTTGAAAAAAATCGACAATTCAATTAGTCACCCGTTTTTTTTGGAAAAAACCGGTCGCAGCCGCAAGCGTAGAGGCTACGGTTGATTGAGTTAAAAAATGAATTTTTTTTTTCATTTAACCTCTTGCAAACGAAAGAAAGGAGCCTGCCTACCTACTACCACCCCAACCCAAACACGCTTGGGCATCCTAAGAGCGAGCAGATTGTGGTTTAAAGGAATCCGGAAGCCAGCAACAACCACCAAGAGGATTCATCCGAGGTAAGAAAAAATTTTGAAAACTCTTTTTTTTTTCTCCAAGTTGAAACTAGGTTTAGATTAGGGTTGTTTGCAAATGTTTTTGTCAATGTTTGAAGTTTAAACCCTAAACCCTAGTCTAGGGTTTCGGGTTTAGGGTTTTTTTTTCCTCCTTTTAAGTAAATACTAAATATTGTTGTCTGATGTATGCAAGCCCATTTTTCAGCTGTCAATATTTCAAGTTAAACTTCAAACCCTAAACCCTAGTCTAGGGTTTTGGGTTTAAAGGTTTTTTTAAACCCATTTTTCAGCTGTCAATATTTCAATTTTCAAGTTTAAACCCTAAACCCTAAAACCTAGTCTAGGGTTTCGGGTTTAGGTTTTTTTTCTCCCTTTAAATAAATATTGCTCAATGTTGCCTGATAACTATGTATGCAAGCCCATTTTTCAGCTGTCAATGTTTCAATTTTAGGGTTTAGGGTTTTATTTTTTAAGTAATTGTTTGTAACTTTGTTGTTACTTGTTTCCATGTGTAGGCATAGAAAAAATGAAAGCAAAAGATCCAACATGGGCATATGGAAGGCAAGAAAAAAGGAAAGGGGAAGCTATATGCAATTTTTGTGGCAATCATTTTAGTGAAGACATGCTCTAAGGTGTCGGATGATGTCAAGGCATGCTCTAAGGTGCCATATGAAATAAAAAATAAAGTAGAGGCCATGATCTCTAGCTCACAAGAAAAAACATATCTCAAACAACGTCAAACCGAGGCCATGTCAACCCCCCCTTCTCGAATTCCCCGTACCCGCAGAAGCTTTAGCCGGTTTCAGCAAGACAGTTCAAGTCCATCGTATGCAAAAGCAGCTAGTGAGACGGGAGAGTCCCATTTTGTAGAGCATTATGTGCCAAGGGTACAACCCACGCTTGAGGATATGGCCGTGTGGAACCAAGATAAGCACAATGCTACGAGGCCAACCATTGCCACTTTTTGAAATTATTCTGACATTCCCTTCAATGTGGCAAGGTCTCTATATTGGCGACACATAATAGATGTCGTCACAAGTTGCAACGCAAGATTTAACGCACCAACTTATGATGACCTTAGGGGCCCTCTCCTTCAACAATTTGTGGACAACATTTAGGTTGTGCTTAAATTTATACACATGCATGATTAAGTTATGTTTTCAAAAAGCAAACTTCAAAAAATTCAAAGGGGATTAAATTTATATAATGCATGACTAAATTTTTTTTGTACTTCAGGTTGAGCTTAAAGACCAACGCAGGGTGTGGAGGACGAAGGGTTGTAGTATCATGTCTGATGGTTGGACAGATGGAAAGGGAAGAACCTTTTTTAATTTTTTGGTTGCTTCTAAAGGAGGAACTACATTCCTCAAGCCAGTAGATGCACCGACACAAGTTAAGAGTGTTGAAATGCTTGCAGGGTTGTTGGAGGAGGTCGAGGAGGAGAATGTTGTCCAAATCACCACGGACAACGCAACATATAAGGCAGTTGATAAGATTTTGGAGCAAAGATTCCCCACTATTATTTGGACCCCATGTGCAGCCCATTGTCTCAATTTGCTCCTCAAGGACATTGGGAAATTACCTTGGGTGGCAGAGGTTGTACAGAAGGCTAAGGCTATCACAAAATTCATTTACAAGCATGCATGGGTCCTTAGCCTCATGAGGTGATTTACTGGTGGGAGGGAACTAGTGCAGCTTGGAATTACACCCTTCGCCACAAACTTTGTGACATTGCAAAGCATTTATGATGCAAGAGGGTCACTAAAGCAAATGTTTGTGAACGATGACAGGAATTCAGTCATCGTTCAATTTTCAAGTTTAACCCTAAACCCTAAAACCTAGTCTAGGGTTTTAGGTTTAGGGTTTTTTTCTCCCTTTAAATAAATATTGCTCAATGTTGCCTGATAATTATGTATGCAAGCCCATTTTTCAGCTGTCAATGTTTCAATTTTAGGGTTTAGGGTTTTTTTTTTAAGTAATTGTTTGGAACTTTGTTGGTACTTGTTTCCATGTGTAGGCATATAAAAAATGAAAGCAAAAGATCCAACATGGGCATATGGAAGGCAAGAGGAAAAGAAATGGGAAGCTATATGCAATTTTTGTGGCAATCATTTTAGTGAAGACATGCTCTAAGGTGTCGGATGATGTCAAGGCATGCTCTAAGGTGCCAGATGAAATAAAAAATAAAGTAGAGGCCATGATCTCTAACTCACAAGAAAAAGCATATCTCAAACAAAGTCAAACCGAGGCCATGTCAACCCCCCCTTCTCGAATTCCCCGTACCTGTAGAAGCTTTAGCCGGTTTCAGCAAGACAGTTCAAGTCCATCGTATGCAAAAGCAGCTAGTGAGACGGGAGAGTCCCATTTTGTAGAGCATTATGTGCCAAGGGTACAACCCACGCTTGAGGATATGGCCGCGTGGAACCAAGAGAAGCACAATGCTGCGAGGCCAACCATTGCCACTTTTTGGAATTATTTTGACATTCCCTTCAATGTGGCAAGGTCTCTATATTGGCGACACATAATAGATGTCGTCACAAGTTGCAACGCAGGATTTAAGGCGCCAACTTTGATGACCTTAAGGGCCCTCTCCTTCAACAATTTGTGGACAACATTTAGGTTGTGCTTAAATTTATATACATGCATGATTAAATTATGTTTTTAAAAAGCAAACTTCAAAAAATTCAAAGGGGATTAAATTTATAATATGCATGACTAAACTTTTTTTTGTACTTCAGGTTGTGCTTAAAGACCAACGTAGGGTCTGGAGGACGAACGATTGTAGTATCATGTCTGATGGTTGGACAGATGGGAAGGGAAGAACCTTTTTTAATTTTTTGGTTGCTTCTAAAGGAGGAACTACATTCCTCAAGCCAGTAGATGCACCGACACAAGTTAAGAGTGTCGAAATGCTTGCAGGTTTGTTGGAGGAGGTCGAGGAGGAGAATGTTGTCCAAATCACCACGAACAACGCAACATATAAGGCAGTTGGTAAGATTTTGAAGCAAAGATTCCCCACTATTATTTGGACCCCATGTGCAGCCCATTGTCTCAATTTTCTCCTCGAGGACATTGGGAAATTACCCTGGGTGGCAGAGGTTGTACAGAAGGCTAAGGCTATCACAAAATTCATTTACAAGCATGCATGGGTCCTTAGCCTCATGAGGTGATTTACTGGTGGGAGGGAACTAGTGCAGCTTGGAATTACACCCTTCGCCACAAACTTTGTGACATTGCAAAGCATTTATGATGCAAGAGGGTCACTAAAGCAAATGTTTGTGAGCGATGACCTGGAATTCGACCATCGTTCAATTTTCAAGTTTAAACCCTAAACCCTAAAACCTAGTCTAGGGTTTCGGGTTTAGGGTTTTTTTTCTCCCTTTAAATAAATATTGCTCAATGTTGCCTGATAACTATGTATGCAAGCCCATTTTTCAGTTGTCAATGTTTCAATTTTAGGGTTTAGGGTTTTTTTTTAAGTAATTGTTTGTAACTTTGTTGTTACTTGTTTCCATGTGTAGGCATAGAAAAAATGAAAGCAAAAGATCCAACATGGGCATATGGAAGGCAAGGGGAAAAGAAAGGGGAAGCTATATGCAATTTTTGTGGCAATCATTTTAGTGAAGACATGCTCTAAGGTGTCGGATGATGTCAAGGCATGCTCTAAGGTGCCGGATGAAATTAAAAATAAAGTAGAGGCCATGATCTCTAGCTCACAGGAAAAAAGAGATCTCAAACAAAGTCAAACCGAGGCCATGTCAACCCCCCCTTCTCGAATTCCCCGTACCCGTAGAAGATTTAGCCGGTTTCAGCAAGACAGTTCAAGTCCATTGTGTGCAAAAGCAGCTAGTGAGACGGGAGAGTCCCATTTTGTAGAGCATTATGTGCCAAGGGTACAACCCACGCTTGAGGATATGGCCGCGTGGAACCAAGAGAAGCACAATGCTGCGAGGCCAACCATTGCCACTTTTTGGAATTATTTTGACATTCCCTTCAATGTGGCAAGGTCTCTATATTGGCGACACATAATAGATGTCGTCACAAGTTGCAACGCAGGATTTAAGGCGCCAACTTTGATGACCTTAAGGGCCCTCTCCTTCAACAATTTGTGGACAACATTTAGGTTGTGCTTAAATTTATATACATGCATGATTAAGTTATGTTTTTAAAAAGCAAACTTCAAAAAATTCAAAGGAGATTAAATTTATAATATGCATGACTAAACTTTTTTTTGTACTTCAGGTTGTGCTTAAAGACCAACGCAGGGTGTGGAGGACGAAGGGTTGTAGTATCATGTCTGATGGTTGGACAGATGGGAAGGGAAGAACCTTTTTTAATTTTTTGGTTGCTTCTAAAGGAGGAACTACATTCCTCAAGCCAGTAGATGCACCGACACAAGTTAAGAGTGTCGAAATGCTTGCAGGGTTGTTGGAGGAGGTCGAGGAGGAGAATGTTGTCCAAATCATCACGGACAACGCAACATATAAGGCAGCTGGTAAGATTTTGGAGCAAAGATTCCCCACTATTATTTGGACCCCATGTGCAGCCCATTGTCTCAATTTGCTCCTCGAGGACATTGGGAAATTACCCAGGGTGGCAGAGGTTGTACAGAAGGCTAAGGCTATCACAAAATTCATTTACAAGCCTGCATGGGTCCTTAGCCTCATGAGGTGATTTACTGGTGGGAGGGAACTAGTGCGGCTTGGAATTACACCCTTCGCCACAAACTTTGTGATATTGCAAAGCATTTATGATGCAAGAGGGTCACTAAAGCAAATGTTTGTGAACGATGACTGGAATTCAGAACAAGCTACAAGATACCGAATCTCACCTGAAGTGCAGAATGTATATACCTATTTGTTTGAGGAGGCCTTCTAGATAGCCATGGATGAGGCCATCAAGGTACAAGACTAAGTTTATTAATTTTTTTTTTTGTAAAATATTTTCATTTAAATTATTTTTCCTTTTTTTTCAGGTGTTAGAGCCTTTGGTGAAGGTTCTCCATCTTGTTGATGAAGAACAATTTGCAATGGGATTTGTATATGAGGCTATGGAGAAGGCAATAAAGGCAATTACTGCATTTTATGGATATGCCCGCACTAAGCACAATCCCATTTGGACAATCATTGATAACCCCAATAGAAAAAACTTCAGATTTTTCACCTGCAAGACGAAACACGATAATTGAAAACACAAACAGCAACACAAGTAACACGGAGATTTACGTGGAAACTTGCAATGTGCAGGAAAAACCACGGGGCAATGGCAACTTCTCCTATTATTTTCAGCAAACTTTACATTCACGTTTCTCAATGTTTTCAACAACATACAATACGCAAGAGATCACATCCTTTTATAGAGCAGAAGGAAGACTCAAACTGTTCGTTTCCTCTCCCGACGGAAGCCTCCAAAAACTGTTCATTTCCGCTCCCTGAACCTGTTCGTCTTCCACGTTTAGACGTCTATTTGGACGTCTACTTGCTTAGACATCTGACCAAGACGTCTGGCAACCCAGACGTCTGGTGTGCTGCCTAGACGTCTGGCCAAGATGTCTAGCAACCCAGACGTCTGGCCTGCTGCCTAGACGTCTAACAGCCCTGCTGCCTAGACGTTTGGCCAAGAAGTCTAACAGCCCTGCTGCCTAGACGTTTGGCCAAGACGTCTAGCAGGTCAAACGTCTGGCCTAGACGTCTAGCAGGTCAAACGTCTGGCACGTTGCGTAGACGTCTAGCAGGTCAGACGTCTAGGATGTTGGAGCATCCCTTTCTACACCTGCATAGTGACTTCACTTCCTAACATTCTCCCATTTGAAGTCAGTATTCAGGAATTATTCTACCAAAGTTTTTCATCCAATGCCAATTGCCCAATGCTGCCCTTGTTACTTTTTCAGCAAGCCCAAAGAAGTTCTGCACCACTCAAACTTCTCTACCTTGACCGGCTTTGTAAGCATATCTGCAGGATTCACTTTAGTGTCGATTTTCTGCAACAGGATCCTACCTTCTTCCACCACATTTCTAATAAAGTGGTACTTGACATCAATGTGTTTTGTGCGATCATGGAATGTTGGATTCTTCACTAGCTGAATAGCACTCTGGCTATCACAATGCAGTGTAATTTTCTCCTGCATTACCTTTAAGTCACCCAACAATCGCTCTAGCCAAATTGCCTCTTTACTGGCATGAGTTGATGCAATGTATTATGCTTTAGTGGTTGATAAAGCCACAACAGACTGCAACTTAGTGTAGAAGGGAATTTTACATGCTCACAACAGTTCCATTTCCACTTAAATAATCTACGGATCTGCAATTATTATAGTATAGCAATAATAATGCACAAAAATCTGCAACAGTAATAATAATAGCAGCAATGACAGAAATAACAGCAGCAATGGTAGATAACAGTAAATACAGCAGTTTATATTAATAATGGCATTATGATACAGCATTACAGTTCAGCATTACAATCTGCACTTGCAAACCCTAGGCTGAACATCCTTCATGGCTGCGTACAAGACTAGACTGCATCAATCACCCTGCATTACACTCCTTACTGCATGCACATCTTCTATGGGTGAACAACCAGGCATGAACGAACAACTTGAATGAATGAGGAGGGGCTTATTTATACACCCACAAAGTGGTTATGTTCCAACTACCTTGTAACTACCCTCAAATTACATTTCATTTGCATTTGCATTTCATTTCCACTACCAAAAGAAATAGCTTCTAATTCTAATTTGGCCGACATAATTGACTTATGTGAATTTATTAATACGTACAATATTAAATTGCACTTTACAACATAATAATTATTAAATATATGCACGCATGTTTCGTCAAACACTTTGCGTACATTTACAATACCAAAACTGATTCAGCAAATAAGGACGTATTAATTTGCCTGTCTACACTTAGAAGCCCAACTCACCGCTCCACCACCAAGAGTGAAGGTATATCCTGTAGTGAATTTTCTCCCATCTCTATCTCCATCATAATCAGAATCCACAAAACCTGTAACTTGCAAATTTGTCGATCCAAAGTAAATGGCAACATCTAAAGTGGATCTTAAATATCTGAATATCCACTTCACCGCATTCCAATGCTCTTTACCAGGATTTGCCATGTACCGGCTGACTACTCCCACTGCTTGGGCAATATCCGGTCTGGTGCTCACCATTGCATACATGAGGCTTCCTACTGCTGATGAATATGGTACACGAAACATGCTTGTCTTCTCTACTTTTGTTCTAGGACACTGGTTGGAAGACAACTTCAAGTGTGAAAGAAGTGGGGTACTAACTGGTTTTGCATTCTGCATATTGAAGCGTTGCAGAATCTTCTCTATATATGACTTTTGACTTAACCATATCATTCTTCCTTTTTTGTCCCTGTGTATCTTCATCCCTAAAATTTGGTTTGCTGCTCCTAAATACTTCATTTCAAATGTCCTAGCCAAATGAGCCTTAAGATCAATGATTTTCTTCATGTTGGGGCCTACAACCAGCATATCATCAACATACAATAGCAAAATAATAAAACTACCATCATCAAACCTCTTATAGTATGCACAATGGTCAACTTCACTCCTATTGAAACCTTGGCTCTTCATGAAGGTGTCAAATTTCCTGTACCACATCCTTGGCGCCTATTTCAACCCATACAGTAATTCCTTCAGTCTACAAACCAAATGCTCTTTGCCTCTTTCATCATAGCCCTCAGGCTGATCGATATATATCTCCTCCTCGAGATCACCAAGCAAGAAAGCAATCTTTACATCAAGCTGCTCCAGTTCTAAATCCTGTGCAGCTACAAGTGCAAGTAGAACTCTAATAGTAGTCATCTTCACAACTGGAGAGAAAATTTCATTAAAATCAACACCTAACTTTTGCACATAGCCTTTTGCCACCAAACAAGCTTTATAGCGTTCCAACAGCCCATCGTTGTTCTTCTTCACTTTGTACACCCACTTGTTTCCAACAATCTTTCTTCCAGGTGGGAGATCCACAAGTTCCCACGTTCTATTCTTGCGAGGTGCCTCGATTTCCTCCTCCATGGATTTCCTCCACTTTTCTGCATTTTCAGACTCTCTAGCTTCCTAAAATGAACTAGGTTCACCATCATCAGTTAACAAAGCAAAAGAGGACTGATACACATGAGAATACCTTTCTGGACACTTTTGTGAATGTGTAGATCTTCTAACCCAATGATTTGTCGATTGTGGCTCTTGGTCTTGTGACCGTTGTGGCTGCTCTACTTGCTGTTCTGCATGCTGATCAAAAACTTCAGCATGTTCATCTTCACTCAATTCTACTTCAACAGGTACAACATTAGGATTTTGCTGTACCTCCTTCCTTTGCATGGATTTTTCATCAACAATTACATCCCGACTAATAATTACCTTGTGGGCAGTAGGATCCCATAGTCTATACCCCTTCACTATATCTCCATAGCCGAGAAAAACACATTTTCTTGACTTTGGGTCAAGCTTGGACATTTTTTCTTTGGGTACATGGGCAAACGCATCACAGCCAAAGGTACGCAGATGAGAGTAATCAACTGGATTACAACACCAAACCTCCTCCGGAATCTGTCCATCCAACGCAGTTGTAGGTGACCTGTTAATAATATAAACAGTTGTATTAACAGCCTCCGCCTAGAACTTTTTCTCCAACATGGTTGCGCTAAGCATGCTTCTTGCACGTTCCATGATTGTGCGATTCATCCGCTCAGCCACACCATTTTGTTGTGGAGTGTATGGTACAGTCTTATGGTGCTTAATACCTTCTTGCATATAAAATTTATCAAATTCCTTGGAGCAATATTCACCCCCATTATCTGACCTGAGACATAAAATCGACTTGCCCAAACTCTTCTCTACCCGTGCTTTGAACTCTTTAAATTTCTGCAAAGCTTCCGACATCTTCAGAAAATAAACCCACACTCTCCTAGAATAATCATCTATAAAAGTCAAAAAATAGATGGCGCCATTCAAGGACTGAGTGGGGACTGGTCCAAATATATCCAAATGTATAAGTTGCAAACAATTAGAACTCTTACCAGGATTTGCACTAAACCGAACCCTCTTCTGTTTACCAGAAATACAGTGCTCACATAAGTCTAAATTACAAGACTTAATCCCATAAAGCATACCTCTGTCATGCAGAATTTTTAGGCCGTTTTCAGTCATATGGCCTAGGCGTTGATGCCATAGCATATTTGCATCCTAAACAGAAGTTGTTGCTGCTGCATGGTTTGTCACCGTATCACCGCATAAACGGTATAAGGTCCCATAAGATTCTCCCTCTGTTATTACAAGAGCTCCTCTGGTAATCTTGTAGTAGTTGTTAGTGACAGAATACCCTAGCTTATCCTTCATTTTGATTGAGAGCAAATTCTTCCTCATATCGGGCACATGTCGTACATCACATAACATCCTTTCTCTACCATCGTCCAACCTTGATCCTTATATCCCCTCTTCCCATAATTTCTAAAGGGTGATCATCACCCAAATAGACCTTTCCACCACAATATGGTTGATATTTGTCAAACCAGTCTTTGTGGGGAGACATGTGGAAGGATGCACCTTAGTTCAAAACCCAGGTATATAAAACAGATCTGTTGTTACTGATACAAAAGGCTTCACATGTTGCCATCTCTCCTGAATCTGCTGCACAGGCCTCAGCTGATGGCTGATTTTGCTTTTCACCATTCTTTAATTGCCAACAGTCCTTGGAGTGTCCTGGCTTCCCACAATATCAGCACTTCCCTTTCTGCTTATGTCCTTTAGACTTAGATTTGTACTGTTTTCTACCTTGTTTACTCCCCTTGAAGGATCGTCCTCTCGCAGATAGGACTTCATTGGTCTAAGTTTCCAGAGACGATTTTCGCCTCAACTCTTCTGCCAACAAAGCGGCTACCCCATCATCAAATTTGAGAGTTCTTGATGATGAATTACTGATGGTCATCACCATATGATCCCAAGTGTCCGGGAGGGAACAAAGTAGCGTGATAATTTTATCTTCATGCTCCATATTCACATTAACTGAAACCAGTTTACTGATAAGAGTATTAAACTCATTTAAATGATCTACCACAGATGAACTTTCCTTCATCCTCAAGCTATAAACCTGCTTTTTCAGAAAAACCTTATTTGTTGCTAATTTTGTTTCATACAACTTTTCAAGCTTTTGCCAAAGGGCTTCCGCGGTCATCTCTTCAGCTACATTGAACAAGACGAAGTCCGCTAGGCAGAGACGGATTGTAGAAACCGCCTTCCTGTCAAGAGTTGCCCACTCCTCATATTTCATGCTGCTTGGTTTAATCGCGACCCCTTTCAAGGCTTGAGCTTGATCATTTTGAACCAGCAAATCCTCCACCTTCATCTACCATAGAGCAAAGTTCTTGCCATCAAATTTCTCAATCTTGAACTCGGTTACACCTCCTATCATTGTTGGAGCTCCCACTCGCACAAAACCTTGAGCTTTGATACCAAATGTTAGGAAAAAACTTCAGATTTTTCACCTGCAAGAGGAAACACAATAACAGAAAACACAAACAACACAAGAAACACAGAGATTTACGTGGAAACCTGCAATGTGCAGGAAAAACCACGAGGCAATGGCAACTTCTCCTTTTATTATTTCCAGCAAACTTTACATTTACGTTTCTCAACGTTTTCAACAACATACAATATGGGATCACATCCTTTTATAGAGCAGAAGGAAGACTCAAACTGTTTGTTTCCTCTCCAGACGGTGTAGACAGGCATATTGAGATATCCTTATTTGTTGAACTAGTTTTGATATTATGTGTTATATTGTAAATGCACGCAAAGTGTTTGACGAAACGCACGTGCATATATTTTAATGTTGTAAGTGCAATTTAATATTGCACGTCATTATAAAATCATGTATGTCGGCTAAATTAGAATTAGAGGGCATTTTGTCTTGTAGTGGAAACGAAATGTAATGCAAATCAAATGCACATGAAATGTAATTTGAGGGTAGTTGCAAGGTAGTTGGAGAGCATAACTACTTGGTGGGTGTATAAATAAACCCCCCTCATTCATTAGGGTGGCTCCAGATTGGTACGTGTGAGGATTGAAGTCTATGGGTAGAATGCAGTCTAGCATGATATGCAGCCATGAAGGATGTTCAGCCTAGGGTTGAATGGTGGATACCTAGAGGAGATATTGCAGGGCATTCATGCAGATTGATGGCAAAGTGTAGTCCAGTCCTGTCTACAGCCATGGTTATGTTGGCTGTAGGTTGTATTTATGAAACTGTAATGTTGTATCACACCTACCATTATTAATACAAACTGTTGTAATTACTGTTAACTGTTATTGCTGTATTTTCTGCCATTACTGCAGTTATTTAATGCTGAAGCAGGATTTCTGCGTGTTATTATTGCTATACTACAATGCTTGCAGATCTGTAGATTACTTACGTGGAAAGGGAACTGTTGGATATGTAAAAACCCTTTCTACAGACGAAAGCCTCCAAAAAACTGTTCGTTTCTGCTCCCTGAACCTGTTCGTCTTCCGCATTTAGACGTCTATCTGGACGTCTACTTGCTTAGACGTCTGACCAAGATGTCTGGTCTGCTACCTAGACGTCTAGCAGCCCAGACGTCTAGCCTGCTGCCTAGACGTCTAGCAGCCCTGTTGCCTAGACGTCTGGCCTAAACGTCTAGCAGGTCAGACGTCTGGCCTATTGCCTAGACGTCTGGCCCGGATGTTAGAAAATTAAAAAACAAGCAAGCATAAACAACAATAAACAATACACGAGATTTTACGTGGAAACCCTGCAGTGTGCAGGTAAAACCACGGGGCAATGGCAACTTTTCTTCTTTTATTATACTCAGCTGATTTCATACATTCACACTCTGTCATAATGCAAGGGGCATTCCCCTTTTTATAGAAATACAAAGGAAGATTCCAAAAAAGCCGTGGCACATTCCAGATAAAAGCGCTTTATTAAAAAAACTGCTTTTATCAACTGCTTTCTATAACAAAAGTAGCTTTAAAGACAAAACAGCTTTAAAAACAAAAGCAGCTTTAAAAGCAAAAGCAGCTTTAAAGCAAAAACAGCTTTAAAGCAAAAGCATTTTTAAAGCTCCACCAAGCACCACTCAGCTGAAGAACATCGGAGATCTGGATATTGACTTCACCTCCTAACATTCTCCCACTTGAAGTCGATATACAAGAATTCTTTGCCTTTGTTTTCCATCCAAGTGCCAATTGCCCAATGCTGCCCTTATCACGTTTTCAGCAAGCCCAGAGAAGTTTTGCACCACTCAAACTTCTCTCTCTTGACCGGCTTTGTAAGCATATCTGCAGGATTCACTTCAGTATCAATCTTCTCCAACAGGATCCTACCTTCTTCCACCACATTTCTTATAAAATGGTACTTAACATCGATGTGTTTGGTGCGATCATGGAATGTTGGGTTCTTCACTAATTGAATAGCACTTTGACTATCGCAATGCAACGTAATCTTCCCTTGCATTATCTTGAAGTCACCCAACAGTCGCTCTAGCCAAATTGCCTCTTTGCTGGCTTCAGTTGCTGCAACATATTCTGCTTCAATGGTTGATAAAGCCACCACAGATTGCAACTTAGAAGTCCAACTCACAACTCCACCAGCAAGAGTGAAAGCATATCCTGTAGTGGACTTTCGCCCATCTCTATCTCCACCATAATCGAATCCACAAAACCTTTAACTTGCAAATCTGCCGATCCAAAGTAAATGGCAACATCTGAAGTGCCTCTTAAATATCTAAATATCCACTTCATCGCATTCCAATGCTCCTTACCAGGATTTGCCATGTACCGGCTGACTACTCCCACTGCTTGGGCAATATCCGGTCCGGTGCTCACCATGGTGTACATGAGGCTTCCTAACGCCGATGAATATGGTACACGAGACATGCTTGTCTTCTCTCGCTTCTGTTCTAGGACACTGTTCGGAAGACAATTTGAAGTGTGGAGGAAGTGGGGTACTCGACTGGTTTTGCATTCTCGCATATTGAAGCGCTGCAAAATCTTTTCTATATATGTCTTTTGACATAACCAGATCTTCCTTCCTATTCTGTCCCCGTGTATTTTCATCCCTAAAATTTGGTTTGCTGCTCCTAAATCCTTCATATCAAACGTCCTAGCCATCCGAGCCTTAAGATCACTTATTTTCTTCATGCTAGGGCTTGCAACTAGCATATCATCAACATACAACAACAAGATAATAAAACTGCCATCATTAAACCTCTTATAGTATGCACAATGGTCAGCTTCACTCCCGTTGAAACCTTGGCTCTTCATGAAGGTGTCAAATTTTCTGTACCACATCCTTGGCGCCTGTTTCAATCCATACGGAGATTTCTTAAGTCTGCAAACCAAATGCTCTTTGCCTCTTTCTTCATAGCCCTCAAGCTGATCCATATAAATCTCCTCCTCGAGATCACCATGCAAGAAAGCAGTTTTTACATCAAGTTGCTCCAGCTCTAAATCCTGTGCTGCCACAAGTGCAAGTAAAACTCTAACAGTAGTCAGCTTCACAACCGGAGAAAAGATTTCATTGAAGTCTATACCTGACTTCTGCACATAACCTTTTGCCACCAAACGAGCTTTATATCGTTCCAACAGCCCATCACTGTTCTTCTTTACTTTGTACACCCACTTGTTACCAACAACTTTTCTTCCAGTGGAAGATCCACAAGTTCCCACGTTTCATTCTTCCATAGTGATCCCATCTCCTCACCCATGGCTTTCCTCCACTTATCTCGCATTCTCGGATTCTCCAGCTTCCCGAAATGAGTTAGGCTCACCATCATCAGCTAACAAAGAAAAAGATGACTAAAAATTAGGAGAATACCTGTTTGAACATTTTTGTGGACATGTAAATCTTCTAACCTAATGTTCTGTAGGTTATGGCTCTTGGTCTTGTGCTCTGTTCAAGCTGCTGAACTGGTTGATCTACATGCTGATCAAAAACTTCAACAACCTTATCTTCATTTTCAGCTTTGTTCATATCTACTTCAACAGGTACAACTTCAGGTGTTTGTTGTACCTCCTTCCTTTGCATGGATTTTTCATTAAAAATAACATCTCGGCTAATTATTACCTTGTGGGTAGTAGGATCCCACAGCCTATACCCCTTCATTGTATCTCCATAGCCGAGAAAAACACATTTCCTTGACTTTGGGTCAAGTTTGGACCTGTTTTCTTTTGGCACATGGGCAAAAGCATCACAACCAAAGGTACGCAAATGAGAGTAATTAACAAGTTTACCACACCAAACCTCCTCCGGAATTTGTCCATCCAACGCAGCTATAGGTGACCTGTTAATAAGGTAAGCAGCTGTATTAACAGCCTCTACCCAAAAATTTTTCTCCAACCCGGATGTGCCGAGCATGCTTCTTGCACGTTCCATGATTGTGCGATTCATCCGCTCAGCCACACCATTTTGTTGTGGAGTATATGGCACAACTTTCTCGGTGCTTAATCCCTTCCTGCGTACAAAATTGATCAAACTCCTTGGAGCAATATTCTCCCCCATTATCTGACTTGAGGCATAAAATAGGCTTGCCCAAACTTTTCTCTACTCTTGCCTTGAACTCTTTGAATTTTTCCAAGGCTTCCGACTTCTTTGTTAGAAAATAAACCCACACTCTTCTAGAATAATCATCTATAAATGTCAAGAAATATCTAGTACCTTTTAAGGACTGAGTGGGGACCGGTCCAAATATATCGGAATGTATAAGCTGCAAAAAATCAGAACTCTTACCAGGACTTGCAATAAATCAAACCCTCTTTTGTTTGCCTAAAATACAGTGCTCACAAAAGTCTAAATTGCAAGACTTAATCCCGTACAACATACCTCGGTCATGCAGAATTTTCAATCCTTTTTCACTCATATGCCCTAGGCGTTGATGCCATAGCATTACTCCATCCTGAGCATTGCCTAAAGTTGTTGTTGCTGCATGGTTTGTCACCGTATCACCACACAAACGATATAGGGTCCCATAAGGTTCTCCTTTTGCTACTACTAGGGATCCTCCGGTAATTTTACAATAATTGTTACCAAAAGTAGTACAATACCCAAGCTTGTCCATCATCTTGATTGAAAGCAAATTCTTTCGCAAAGCAGGCACATGTCGTACATCACATAACATCCTTTCTCTACCATCATCCAACTTGATCCTTATATCCCCTCTTCCCACAATTTCTAAAGGATGATCATCACCCAAATAGACCATCCCTCCATTATAGGATTGATATTTGACAAACCAGTCTCTATGTGGAGACATGTGGAAAGATGCACCTGAGTCCAAAACCCAAGTATATAAAATAGATCTGTTGCTACTGGTACAAAAGGCCTCACATGTTGCCATCTCTATTGCATCTCCAATATTGGCCTCAACTGATGGTTGATTTTGCTTTTCACCATTCTTCTCCTTTTTTAGATGCCAACAATCCTTCTTCGAGTGCCCTGGCTTCCCACAATGCCAGCACCTCCCTTTCAGCTTGCGTCCTTTTGACTTAGACCTGGACTGTGATCTACCTTGTTGACTCCTTTCGTTAGATCGACCTCTCACAACTAGGGCTTCATTGGTTGAGGGTTCTAGAGATGATTTTCGCCTCAACTCTTCTGCCAACAAAGCGGCTACAACATCATCAACGCTTAGAGCTCCAGATGATGCATTGTTGATGGTCATCACCAAATGATCCCTGGTGTCCGGGAGAGAACAAAGTAGGGTGATTGCTTTATCTTCATCCTCCATCTTCACATCAACAGAGACCAACTTACTGATTAGAGTATTAAACTCATTCAGATGATCTGCCATAGATGAACCCTCCTTCATCCTCAGACTATAAAGTTGTTTTTTCAAGAAGACCTTATTTGTTGCTGATTTAGTCTCATACAACTTCTCAAGCTTTTCCCAGAGGGCTCCCGCGGTTGTTTGATCAGCAACATTGAACAAGACAGAGTCTGCTAGGCAGAGACGAATTGTAGACATCGCCTTCCTGTCTAGCTTTATCCACTCCTCATCTGTCATGCTGTCAAGTTTACCCGCGAGCCCTTCCAAGGCTAGGGCTTGGTCGTTCTGAACCAACAAATCCTCCACCTTCATCTTCCATAGGGTGAAGTTCTTGCCATCAAACTTCTCAATCTCGAACTTGGTTACACCTCCTGTCATTGTTGCAGCTCCCACTCGCACAAAACCTTGACCAACGAGTTTTCAAAGAACCTCGCTCTGATACCGTATGTTAGAAAATTAAAAACAAGCAAGCATAAACAACAATAAACAATACACGAGATTTTACGTGGAAACCCTGCAGTGTGCAGGTAAAACCACGGGGCAATGGCAACTTTTCTTCTTTTATTATACTCAGCTGATTTCATACATTCGCACTCTATCATAATGCAAGGGGCATTCCCCTTTTTATAGAAATACAAAGGAAGATTCCAAAAAAGCCGTGGCACATTCCAGATAAAAGCGCTTTATTAAAAAAACTGCTTTTATCAACTGCTTTCTATAACAAAAGTAGCTTTAAAGCAAAAAGCAGCTTTAAAAACAAAAGCAGCTTTAAAAGCAAAACAGCTTTAAAGCAAAAAACAACTTTAAAGCAAAAGCAGCTTTAAAAGCAAAAAGCAGCTTTAAAGCAAAAAACAGCTTTAAAGCAAAAGCATTTTTAAAGCTCCACCAAGCACCACTCAGCTGAAGAACATCGGAGATCTGGATATCGACTTTACCTCCTAACACCAGACGTCTAGCGGGTCAGACGTCTGGCCTGCTTCCTAGACGTCTGACCCAGACCTCTAGCGGGTCAGACGTCTGGCCTGCTGCCTAGATGTCTAGCAGGTCAGACGTCTAGGATGCTAAAGCATATCCCTTTTTGCACCTGCATAGTGACTTCACTTCCTAACAAACCCATGGACATATCAAATCCTTCGCCCTCTTCATGCCGATTATGAGGTGAAGCTTGGCCTTCAAGATTGCATTGATCGCATGTTTTTAGGTAATAGACAATTGCGCAATAAGGTGTGTGCAAAGATACAGGATTATAAGCAATGTCAAGGCCACCAATTCTCATCTGAGCAATGCAAGAGTGCTAGGTCAACATTGAGGCCAGGTAACCCTCATCGAATTATTATTTATTGTCTTTTGATTTTATTTTAAAAAATAATCTCAATTTACTATTTTACATGTGAAATATTAAATTTCTTTTTTTTTTTTTTGTTGTTTCTAGATTTATGGTGGGAGGACTTTGGTGATTTTACGCCCAATTTGCAACACATGACCGTCAGAAGCTTATCTCAACCATGTAGAGCTTCAGGTTGTGAGCGCAATTGGAGTATGTTTGAGCACATACACTCCAAGAAGCGCAACAAACTTACACAAGAAAAGTTGAATGATCTTGTGTTTGTGCATTACAACCTTCGCCTCCACCAAAGAAGTTTTGAAAAAACAAGTACTCAACCCATTGACCTAAGTGACATTGATCCATCATCTGAATGGATCATAGATGCAGTGCAAGAGTAGAAGGAAGAGCCTCTCTTCTCGTTGAAATAATTACAACACTTCGAAGACCTAGCAGAGGAGATAGCAACCAAGGACCAAGAAGAGGCACATGCACGAGAAGTGACAAGGGCACGTCAACAAAGAGAGACTAGGTCTTTTGCTAGGGCACAGGGCAAAGGAATTGCAAGACACTAGATAGTTGGAGGCATTTTGACAAATTTTGTAATTTGTACCTTTTCATATTATAAGCACTACCAGATGTGTTTTGCCACTTTCATGTGTACTTTTACCTTGAGCCTTGTATGATGTATCACTTGCCACTTTCATGTGTAGTTTAAGCTTACAGTCTTACATCATTAATATTTGATTTGCATAATGTTAATTCATTGTAATATGCGTGAAAAAAAACCTTTTTTTTAATGAAAATTTGCACTTTCTTCGGGGTTTTTTTTTTTTTTGCCGGTCTTTTGCTGATTTTTTCCCACGATTTTTCCGGATTCCCTCCCTAGACCGATTCCAATCCAATTCCGAGTTTCTCTACTATGGGATAGACTACAAGTAGAATATTTAAAATGGGGAATAAAAATCCTAGCACCACATATCAATAGATTAGTTAATTGTGGCATTCAGCATGGTCTTTTGAATGATTGGACAAGAAGTTTAGCTATACCTCTCTTCAAAAGTAGTGATGTAGACAACCCTTCAAATTACCTAACCATATGGGCAATCCTCTATTTGCAAATCTTTCTTGTAGTATGGTTGAGCAGAAATCAGCAATGGGTAGAAGAACAAGGGAAGAGGGCAAAAGGACACGCATGTTTTAGTCCCAAACAATCAACTATAGATCATTGCATCACATTGAGATATATAATTTCAAAAATCTGGAAGGTAAAAAGGGATGCATATTGTTGTTTTCTAGACTTCAAGAAGGCCTTTGATGAAGTGCCTAAAGTAAACTATGGAGCAGGATGGAAAAACTAGGCATACGGGAACATATAGGGCAACAATCTATAGACTATATGGAGAGGCCTGAGATATATCAGAACACAAGGAAGTATCTCAGAATGCTTTGAAAGTGACATAGGAGTTTAACATGGATGTTCGTTATCCTTGAGTACATTTGCTTTATATATTAATAAGCTAGTAGAATGGCTACTTGTGAGTGGAGGGGAAGGTGTCGAGCTGAGCAATTATGTGGTGAAGCTACTTTTGTATGCAGGTGATCTCATTTTGATTGTAAGGACAGCACAAGCGTTAAGAAAGCATTTAAAGGCCTTAAAACACTTTTGCAAGTAAGTTGACATGCAAATAAATACTAGCAAAACCAAGATAGTCGTTTTCAGGAACCAGAGGAAAAGAAAATAGTTAAACTTCCAATTTGAAGGTCTCCTAGAAGAAGTAATGGAATACAAGTATCTTGGTACAGATTTCAATAAGACTTAACTGGGCAAGGTGCAAATTGAAAAAGAATAATAGGAGGTTGGAGAGCACTCTTTTCATTGCAAAATAGATGTAGGGAGGGAGAATTGCAGGATTGGACCATCCAAGTCTTATTCAGATTGTTGATAGTGTTAGTGGTGCTTTATAGATGTAAAGTATGGACCAACAATAGATCAAGCTTTAAATGGAGGCAGATAGAGAGGATCCAAAAGCATTTCATTACAAGCCATGTTACACAAGGACACACCCACCCCTACCCTCGAGGGACCCGTTTCGTCATCGTCCACATACCAAGGTCGTGGAGACGGGGCCAAAACATTTCTTGGACATCCCCATTTTTGGAAACGTGGGGATGGCTGTCCCCAAATTTTCTTGAAGCTTCTCAAGCTGTCCCCAAAATGGGGTCATTCTAGATGGCGTCAAAAAAAAAATTAAATAATAATAATAATGATGATGAGTATTCAGCTTCCCTCAATCAAATCCAAGAAGAAATTCATTGTAATAATGTTAATACGATCCTACCAAAGCAGTCATAAATGCATGTATAGGTCTTGCAGAAGACATCGAATGCATATCACGGATCTGCCAAACAAATATAATGCATCTATACTCCTTCCAAGAGATAAAAATCCATATATAGGTATGCAGTAAGGAATATTATGCATTTAACAAGCCTTTCAAGGAAGCACAAACACATTTAACAGACCTGCAATATCACAGAACATGTCTACAATGCCCATAATAGGATTGTCAAGTTTGTAACAGATCTAGTAACAAATCTTCCATTTGTTGTTTTGCAAGTAGAGTAACTAATTTCAGACATGCCCTTTGATTACAATCCCATAGATTACTTAATATACTTCATCTCTATTGCCTCATAGGTGTAGAAGACCTATAGTTGCTAGGAGCAACTTTTACAGGCAGTTTAACATGCTTTCACATTAAATCCATGTAAAGTCCAACACAACCTTACTCCAAATACCAATAATAGAGTGCACACAGCCATTTGCATTTCCATAATCAAAGGAGATAGTTCAAGTCTTTCATTCAAGCAATAAGTTTATTAAATCTTCCATTCAAGCAATACCACACAAGCTCACTTTTCACATGCCCTTGTTCAAATAAATTTTGTTCAAGAGGCTGAAGAGTTTCTTCTTTGTGGGTAAAGCCCTCAGCTGATTTGATGAGGACATCAAGTGATAGGTTAGGTTTAAGGTTTAATAAAACCTTAGTTTAGGCTTAGTCTTTTGAAATTAGGACTTAGTCTTATTTTTAGCAAATAAGCAATTTGTTGGAAATTGTAAAATGTGGGTTTTATGAGCTCACGTTGGAATCTTCTAGATTAGGAGAGTTGGCAATATCTTCTAGAGGATGTTGCTAGTTGGATTGATGATTAGTCAATCCCTGAAATAAGCCCTATGGATAAGAGCTTATCTTCCCAATTTGGGAATTGGTTGCTCCTTCCAAGGGATTGGTTGCTCATTCTTAGGGCAATTGGTTGTAAATTTGGGCCTATATAAGCCCTTGTTCTTAATGCAAATGTTAAGCTTCTTTGGTTCGAGCGTTGGATTTGTAGAGGTTTTGGGTTATTATCGACCTTATGGTGCTTGGATTTGGGTAAATGCCGGCCAAGAAGATCCTGTTCAGAAGCTCTCTATTGCAGTTAAGTTTGAAGACTGTGTTGGTGAAATACAGTCCAATCCAAGATTTAGAACTTGTTGGAGTTAGAAAATTGAGATCGGATCAAGATCTTTGTGGTGGCCAACTTGCTGCCCTTGCTGCCTTGCTGCTAACAATTTGCTGCTGGTTCTAGCACTTTGGTGGCAAAATTCCTGTTTCAAAGCTGCTGCCTTCTGCCCTTGGTGAAAAATTCATTCACTGTTTTCGTTCTCATTTCCAAGCTTTTACCAATTCCTTTCAACTAATTGGGTTTTGTTGGTCGATTTGTTGGCTTTGCTGTTTCAATTTTTTGTTTCTTGCTTGACAAGCTTTGAAAAAGCTTTATTCCAAAAATAAAAAAATAAAAAAAAATTCTACAGACCCAATCGCTTGCGACAGGCGACAGAGCAACAGTCGACTACGATAGGCGACCAGACCTATCAGGTGACAACCAATCGCCCGAGGCAGCAAGTGGCATCGTCTAGGCAACTATACATCGCTATCCGGCGACTAAAGCCAGCTAGACAACCTAAGGGCCAAGCCATCGCCAGCAACAAGAGGTCGTCGGCCTGTCCCTTTCGACGGACATCTCCAAGGCAAATTTCGACCAGCGAAAGGAGGTCGTCGGCTCGACCCCTAGAGTGCCTTGATCACCGATGCCCTCTAAACCCTGCAACAAAACCAAACGGCCCTACACTAAAACCTCTGCAACACCAACCTCCAACCACAAACGAAGCCGAAGCATGAAATTGCATGCACAGTTTCCCAAGCGGATAAATAATACGGATTGGCCAACAAGGATTTAGGATCTGAAACCTGATTGGCTGATTGTGCATACTAACCGCCCAATCACATGCAAACCTGCATTGCGAAACACAAACCGAATGTGGCAAGAGTTAGCATTCTTTGTTTGGCGCAATTGGGCAGCATTTGGCTAGACACATGGCAGGCGAAGGGTTATCGAGTTTAGCAAGGTTTCGTGAGAAATATTAATCCCACATCGCTTGTGCGGGAGGCGCGAGCATGCTTTATAAGGACGAGTTGGCCCTATTGAAGTAGAAAGTGCCCACTAGCTACAGCGAGCACCGACTACGTGCTTGGTGGTGCCTCTTCATGTGCGCCTTGCGTTGACTGTTGACCATTCAGCCTTGAGGACTGGAGGAACGTGATTTGTTGAGCGCAGTTGACCACGCCTATTCAGTTGACCTTGTTTCTTGGGTTGACCAGCACTTGAAAGCGCTAAAATATTTTTTTTTAAAGGGGTTAATTATTATTATGCAAAAAGGGGTAAATTAATATTTTGCAAAAAGAAGAATAATAATTTTACTATACAAAGGGGATTTTTGTGCTTTAATTTTCTGAGCTTTCAAAGCATTGTAAAATTGCATTAAACAATTTTGTTTTTGCAATTATCTAGGGCAAAAAGCACACAATCTTTGTAACCCCTTAGGCAAATTAGCTCTTTTTTGTCATCCTAAAATTGGCTTATACTTGGGATCAAATGACCACAATAGTCGCAATAGTTAGCATTTTGGCCAATAAGGTCACAAATATTGCTACCCCTAGTGGTCCTAGTCAAGCCCCTGACCTTCGCTCGCAAGCAAAATGCAAGGTCAAAATTTATGATGGGTCTCGTGATCCCAAGGTCCTAAACAGTTGGATCCTCGACATGAACACATGGTTTTCCTATAGCAAAATGCCAAAGGACGAACAAGTCCCATTTTCTAAATTAAAACTTTCTGGTATAGCCAAAGTCTTGATCACGGACCACCAAGGAAATCAAGATCCCATTGACAATTGGGATGATTTGGTGCAAGCATTGAAGGATACTTTTTATCCTTCAAACTGTGCAGAAGACCTTGAATTTAGATGGCTTTGATTGAGGCAAGGATACAACATGAGTGTCCAAGAGTACATCTGCCAGTTCAACAAATTAAGGATATTAACTGGTATTCAAGACCCTATTGCAAAACTAATCACCAAATTCAAGAGTGGATTGCAAGAACCACTTTTTAGGGAGTTGAAATACACTCCTATCACCAATTTGAATTCCATGTTCAATCAAGCATAGCTTGCAGAGGAGAAGTATGCAGCTCAATCAAGTGGATCTCGCTCTTCAAGCACCACCAAAGCGCCCAAACAATGACAACCTCAACAACAAATGAAGAAGACTTCTTCCTCTCCTTCTTCTCCCACTTCTTCTTCTGCCTCTTCTTCTTCTTCTTTCAATAGTAAGAAAGTTTGTGACTATTGTAAAAAGAGAGGCCATGTGGAATCTGAGTGTTTTAAAAAGAAGAATATTATTGTAGAAACTCAACCTGAGGAACCACAAGATGGTCCTATTGAGGCTATGGGAGAACCTCAAAGCTATGTTGAGCTTAAGGGTAAGCTCAACAATACTACCTTGTTGACACAAAATATGTATGAAAGTGGTCGTGAAGACTTGTTTGTCACACAAGCCCACCTAATGCACAATTACTTTGTGGATTGTATCATCGACAATGGCTCCCAAGCAAACTTGATTTCAAGAGCCATAGTCGATAAGTTGCAACTTCTTGTAAAACCCCATCCTCAACCATACCCACTTGGATGGAAGGATGTGGGTTCCTCCTTCTTCATTACAGAAACCTGCACTGTGTCCTTTGCATTTGGCCCACACTATGTGGATAGAGTCACCTACGATGTGACTCCAATTGATTGTTGTGATCTAATTCTTGGAAAGCCCTATCAATATGACAAAAGGGCTCTATATGATGCTTATAAAAACACCTACACAATGCATCATGAGAACAAGAAATTTCTCATTCATTCCAAGAAGCTCACGCTCCATTACATAGGACCACAAAATATTGCATTGGTCTTCAACAAGCCAAAGGACACACCACCACCAGTTCCACAAAAGGAGGTCATTCCTCCTTCTACAGTAACTCTTGCTGCTGCTCCAGTTGCTCCTTCCATTGCTTCTTCATCTATTCAGGAACCACAACCTTCTTTAGTTCAACAGGTTCTTTATTTGAAGCAGACTTCGCAGACTAAGCAGCAGGTCATTGGCCCTCAACAACTTCCTCAGGCTTTTTCTTGGGTTGGAAATCAAGTATGACCAAGCGTTGTCTTCCAAATAAGGCACCTCTTGGCATTTGACATCATCAGCACTCCTGCCCATTCGGCACCTGATTTGCAGCTTCCGCTTCATCCAACTCGAGTTCTTCTAAATAAGCTCACTTTATTTCTAAAAGAATTGGAGTCCAATGCTTCTATTGTTGGGAGGTATGATGAGGACATCAAGTGATAGGTTAGGTTCAAGATTTAATAAAACCTTAGTTTAGGCTTAGTCTTTTGAAATTAGGACTTAGTCTTATTTTTAGCAAATAAGCAATTTGTTGGAAATTGTAAAATGTGGGTTTTATGAGCTCACATTGGAATCTTCTAGATTAGGAGAGTTGGCAATATCTTCTAGAGGATGTTGCTAGTTGGATTGATGATTAGTCAATCCCTAAAATAAGCCCTTTGGATAAGAACTTATCTTCCCAATTTGGTTGCTCCTTCCAAGGGATTGGTTGCTCATTTTTAGGGCAATTGGTTGTAAATTTGGGCCTATATAAGCCCTTGTTGTTAATGCATATACTAAGCTTCTTTGGTTCCACATCATGATTGAAACTAAATAAGACGAGACCACTGATGGCCAACCAATCCCAACAAGGATAATATCCTTAAGATCCAATGTGTGCTGTAAGAAATCATGGTCTGCTTTCAAGGGGTCAGTAGGCTTAGGAAGACCTCAAATTTGTAGGTTGAGTCCTTGGCCTTACATGCCCTTTCCTCGTCAAATTTATCTTGCACTCCTAAATCCTCAAGGGGAAGAGGTATTTTGCCTTTGACCAATTGAACCCAGGAATTATGTTCTTCAACTTGTTTTCAAACTTTGAAGTCATTGCGGGTGACCATTTGTTTCATTTTTGTGATTCTAATGTTGGAGAAAGATCTCAATATGCTTGTGTTGTATGTCACTAACAGCTTTTGGGAGATTATGAAGCTCGTCATTTGGAGCTGTATGAGACTGTTTAAGATGTTCCAGTTTGACAATCCTTTAAGCTTGTGCTTCAATTTGACATTGCAGGTTCTCAATGGTGGTGTCTTGCTCATGAGATCAGTTCTAGAGCTGTGAAATTTGCCTCTGAAGATTAGTCCCAACATGCTGTACTTCTGCAATCCATTTCCTTTTTGGAGTTAATACAGTCTGGAAAGCCAAACTCAGAGTTCCCATCTCTCTGCTTCTAGAATCCTTAGCTCTAGATCTGCAAACCCTAGCATTGAATGTGCGAGACTAGCTATTTTTCATTAGAGAATCAAGTATCCCAAAGGTACCACCAGACATAATACCTAAAAGAATACCTCTTTCCTTTTATCCAAATTCATTTCTAGTTATTATCACAAGAAGATTTTTTACAATGATATTCATTCAAAACCTAAAACATAATATCTCTGGACATTATTGGCAACAATATCCACAAGCAACTGTGTCCAGTTCTATGAATAGGAAATGGCATCATGGCAGTGGTCCCATAGTTTGACTAGCAAATGTGATTGGAGATTTGAACCTATAACATCATTCTGCTTTTTAGGTACATATGCAAAAACCAGATATTTTATGTAACTCACCTGATTGTAATTTTTTAGGTATCAAGATTGTTGCATTGTAAAATGTTAACAGAAATGTAAGATAGTTCTCAGACGGCACACAAAATCTGAAAACAGGTGGGACTCTATTTTCTAATTTGTTGAGTGTCTTGTGGAGATCAAAGTGGCAAGAACATTTTTCTTAATATAGAAAATGAAAAGGCACAAAAATTCAAACATTTTGAGAAATTAAATCGTAGAGTGCAGGTAGTTAGTGAGAACCTCTTCGACCCAAAGGTATACAGAAGAAGGCGTAGGCTTCGTGCTCAAGAGAATAAGCAAAATATTTACTGTAAGAGTAACAGGGTAATTCCATCCCATCATCACTGTCATCACAAGTAGCAGAGGCACCCAAAGCTTTCTTGCCCATAGCAGATACTTCGATCGAACTTCATCGCGTGTCCCTGACCTCAAAGATTGATCCCAATCTTTTGCCAACTGATCTGAGACATAAAACATTATTTTCTTCTTCCCATTAGCCAACGACATCATAGCAGCCAGATGTTATTGCAGCAACATATCACTTGCAATTTTACCAATGAGGGACACAAAGCATGATATCTAGTAAAAGAAGGGTGGAGATAATATATGTAATTCTACCTGCTTCAGATAATGCATACTGAGGTGACGAGCCCAAGAGGCCTGTTACAATTGACAGTCCAAGCACATTCCCCAAAAGCAGGTTGCGACCTGTAGCAGCAAAAACATTTTCAATACTAAGATCAGCAAATTTAAGCTTAACTGCACATCATTTACCAACATAAATACATAATGTTTTCTTTTTTAATATATATATAGACTAATGATTCAAAGACATCCAATATTGGTTTGTTTATTCTGACTAGATACTGGATAAAACAATGCTGCAAACCCAACCCAATAACATTGGACTTCACACTCGTTTTTTAACATAAAAATTCTGAGATATATATATGTGTGTGTGTGTTTATTCTGGCTAAATAAAGAAAAAGCAATACTGCAAATGGACAAAATAGAACTTCAGACTTTCTTTTAACATAACAATTTTGTTAGGTATATGGACAAGTCAAGAACTAACAGATATTTGCTGAAAGATTCAGTTTTTCAACTATGGTTTCAGAGGTTAAGGACATCATCTTTAGCCATCATTATCCTAGCACGTAAGAAATCAGACCTCAATCAAAGAATTTGCTCAGAAGTTAATAATACCTTCAAACCTGTGCTAATCTGCTGAATCCCAGACTTTTCATTATAGTTGAGGTTTTCCAAGCTTTCCTTAACAAACTCTTCCAAGGAAAGAAAAGAAAAAAAAAACAGAAAATTGATCCCTCAGATGCATTATTCTAAAGCAGATTCCCAGAGTTGCAGAAAGACTGGACCAACTCAAACTAAGAATGGGAAAGCAATTACAAGTTTGGAACAACTCATTATAGAGCTAACTAGCATAGATATATAGCTGACTAAAAAAGCTAGACAGAAGCAGCATACAGTAAAACTAGTTATTTTTCACTCTGAAGCATTGATGGCAAAACTTAAAACAGAACAAACTAATGTCTTGCCCATTAGAAAAACTACAAGATGAAAAGTTTGCAGGCAAGGAAGTTCGAAGGGTAAGCTTGTAAGATATAAAAAAACAGGGTCCACTGAAATTAATATTCCATGGCATCGCTAATCACAGATGCACTGAGGCTAAACTTGGAAGAGTCGAGGGAATTGAAATAACATAACCAAGGGTCAGAGGAAGCTAGACAGGACATCTTTTGGTGACAATTACCATTTGTCTTCAGTATCTGTTGACAATGACTACAATTTCACCTGAAGAGGAATGATTTACACAAAACGATTCGTTTGTAATCTGAGTATCAACAATGTAGGATAAATTCGATATTTTGAAGTTGACAAAAAGCTCTTCAAACCTAGCCTAAAATGTATAATTTCACTTTAAAGGTTGTGGTCTAGTGGTAAAGCTCAGACACATTGAGTGCTCTCACCAAGGTTAAAAATCTCTGCAGGCTGTCTCCAAATTCATGCTGTTTAAGTACTAGTGTGAGAATTAATTACTGTCTAGATGACCTTGATGACCCATGGACGTGGTGAATCTCAGCTGTTAAGGCAACATACAAGTCCTGAGTGAACTTGACAGCATAGATGTCCCTTAGTCATGGTTCTCAACCAACGGGTTTTCCTCCTTTTCACTGAGAAAAAATGATTTATAGTTTTATTTAGATGATGACCAAGCTAAAATAGTGAAAAGTAGGACGAAGACAGTAGAAACTGGAAAGCAAGGCAATAGTCAGCCTCCATGTAGCATCTTTTATTGGTAGGCTCTTCCTTTTGATAATGTTTGAATGATTGCCCTATTGCATAGCTGCTTACCTCATCGATCAATCACTGCTGCTAATTCTATAATCATTTTTCCTTCCTCATCCAATTCCAAATAGTTAATTGTATTAGAATACAATGGTCTATAACCTTTTAAAACAAGATATTTTGACCATAAAGTGAATCCGCAAGGAAGGAGATAGCTATATTCGGTAAAGCCACAGAACCGATTCTGTAGAGTATGTTGTAGCACCATAAAATATGGATGAGTGTGGCCTTGGGATTTCCTGAAAGATAATTCTTTGTGGAATGTAGCCCAAGAAAATATCAATCGTTAAATTGACTTGTGGCCCTGCTAGTTCTTGGTAAATAATTATTCTAAGAGTTACAGCCTAAGAAAAGCTCGATCTTTGAATTCAAACTATCTCTTGCTCTTTCTCTTGATCTACTTGCTAATTCATTTTGTTTTGAGCCACAGTCCAATTATCCTTGCATAGTCGAAGGGCACTCTCATGCTGCCGCATATGGTTTTTCACTATATTAACCTTCAAATGACACTGCAGATTCCCAGAAATCATGTAACAGTGGGTGAAGAATGACAACAGTCCAATTACCCTTACTAGCTCATTCTGCTTTGAGCCATAGCTCAATCATCCTTAAGGAGCTGAAGGGCATTCTCATGCTCCAACATATGTTTCTTTTGCTACATGAACCTTCAAGTGACCTTGCAAATATTAGGTAGTAGTAGGTGCAGAATAACCATAAAGTGCTTCAAATGGAGTAATCTTAGTCGATGTGTTATGTTATACCAGCACTCAGCCAAAGCAGCAAGCCACTAGGAAAGTTGATGAAAAGTGAAACCACAAAGGTATCCTTCCAAAAACTTGTTAACATCCTTCAAAAAAATTGTTAACAATCTCTATTTGCATCTGGCCGGGAATGATATCAATTTCGAGCTAAAATAATAACATGGAAACCTCAACAATCCTTTCTAGAAATTGCTTGCAAATACCTCATCTCTATCTATGATGATCCTAGAAATCCCATAAAGTTTTTAAACATGCTCTGTAAAACATGATAGCACTGTATTTGATAAAAATCAAAAAGTTGTACAACAAAAATGGGCATATTTGGTAAGTCTCCACTAATATTAAAAGGGCAATATTCCCTTGATTTAGAATGGCAAATAATGAAGTCCATTGACACCTCTTCTCATCGTTGGCTAGGCATAGCTAGTGGTTGTAAATTTGTAATGATCAAGATACTTGTCTGTCTCACTTTTCTTAAGCCAACAAACCAAAAACTCGACCACACACTATTAAACATCTCTTTTCAATCCATCCCAAAAAAAGCACCGCTTAGCCTTGTGGCAGGTTTTGAGGAAGCCCAAATGACAGCCTATGAGAAAAACATGCATTCTACACGATTATGATATTTTAGCTATAAATTCAGACATAGCATAATTGATCTTTGTACTATAGGAAGCCCCCTTTCCATAAGAACTTACTAGGCACATTTTAATCAATTTACAACTATTGGATGATTTGTTAGGCATGTGGATTCTGCTGCTATTCTAGGCTTATGACCAAGGTAAAATTCAATGTGCCTATGCCCTCCTCTTGTCTAATTACAGGACTGATTACTTCTTCTTCCTTGTCATTCTCAAATATGATCTCAAAGTCATACACCAACATTTGGTGACAAACATTTGCCATCAATAGAAAGTATACATCACAAAAATATGAAGGCTTGTCCTAGTCAGTTTTGATTTAAAAGTGCTTGCTCATCAACTTCGGTTACTATGGCTTCAATGCATGCAATATGGCCATCATTTATTTCTAATATATGCATTTTGATGACTTTTAAATTTTTCTCATTACATTGTTAGGTTTCAAATGCTACCACCCTGTCTCTGTGCATAAATCTCATCCCAAAGCATCATACTTGACTACAAATGTTTTTTCGAAAGCAGGTATAAATAAAACTGGATTGATCCACATGGCCTCTTCGAATCTCCCAAATGTCTGGATTGATTTCTTTGTACAAAGGAATGCATCCTTCTTAAGTGGTGTTGTGAGAGGTGCAACACTGTTCCCATTGTTCATAACACAATTGTCGTTATAACCTATGAGGATAAAAAATCCCCAGACTTTGATTTTCTTGAGAATTGTCCACTCCACGATGGCCTTGATTTTGTTTGGGTCTACTTTGACGACTCCATGAAAAACAAAATGCCCATGATACTACATTTTCCACGAAGGAAATCGTTAAATTGTTGGGTTTAGAGCCAATGTTCCTCAAATAGATGTAAAACTCAATACATATGATACAAGAGGTCCTCCAAATTTGATTATAGATTTGTATATCATCAAAGAAGATTAACGCAAACTTTCAAAGGAAGTGCTTTAATACCTAGTTCATCAAACTTTTGAATGCAAGAGCACTTATGAGACAAAGAGGCAATGCAAAAACACATGGTGGCCTTCATACATGCAAAAACCAATTTTAGGTCTATCTTCTTCCTTTTCCTTAGTGCTAACTTGATGGAAGCTAGAATGCAGGTCTAGTTTGGTAATCAATATCAAACCATGCAATTCATCTAATAAATAATCCATGTTCAGAATAGAAAACTTATACTTCAAGGTAATCTTGTTTCACTCCTCATAAACCCGACAAATGCACCACGAGGAATTCTTGTAGTCCATTACCATTGGTGCAAAGAAAGCACATCAATGGGGGCCAAATGATCCCTGCACTAGTATTTCCTAGATTGTGCACTCAATCGCACTTTTTGGAAGACCTAGAATGCTCAAGTATACTTTGTAGATCTTATGGTGGGTCCACTGTCTCATGGTGGACCTCCATTCAAACTAGTTGAGCAAACACCCCTTTGGCTTGCTTCTTCAATAGTTTCTCCATATGAGGAAGGTTGATCACTTGTTAGGGGAAATCATGGACACAATTGCTCTAACACTCTTTCTCATCTATTTTAAATCTAATAAAGGGTTCCTGGAATTTTATAGAACTAATTGTAACGTTTTTGTTTACATCCTCTTAAGTAAAACTCATTGCCTCTTGAAATTCCTTGTGCTTGTGAACTCTACCCTCACACTAGATGACCTTCATCAATCAACCAATAAAATCATTTAGAAGACTTTCATTCCTAACATCATCAAACCTTCAAGAAAGATTTTGAATTGAATGATATACTTAGTTACCAATCTTATTTGATGGTGTCCCACCCTCTGGTTGGAGACGTTTTTATTCCATTGTCTATCATATTATGCAACAAGATCATTACATACATACAAACCATGAGTAAAGAGCACCCTTTTTCCTTTTTAGCATCCATTTATAAAATTTATAACACTCTCCCTCTAAATACAACGAAGCTAATGGCACTCTTTGTTCCTAAGGCACTTTTTGTAGCTATAAGAATTAATCCATTTGACTAATCCATGACAAGGGATTGTTGCCACTAGACTTACAAATATCCAGCTCAATGACAATGCTATGTTCCTATGTTCCACGAAATTCCAGGATGAGGATGGCAAGATGGCATTTTGGGATGACAAGACACATCCTGAAGATGGCCCTCAAATTCCAAGACATGTCAGTCACCATGGAATAAAGGGAAGACGCAATTCCATGGCCCTAAATTACCACGACTATTGAACTCAATCTTCTAATCCATGAGTTAACCTTAACACTTCGCACAAGTGCGAGCAAAGAGTAAGCTTCACCTTTAGAATTCTTGCTCCAGATCTTTGGAGAAATTGAAATAACAAAGGATTCTCATGAGGAAAGCTAGGTGGCAAGGTAAAAAGGCAGTAAGGATGCCCTAGTCAAAGGAAAAGGGAAGAAAAAATCTATGGTAATGCCTATCCAAGCGACAAGTGTTTCACCAAAAGTGATTACCAAGAATGGGAGGAGAGAGCATGATATAATGGTTCTTTAAACCAAAGGGTTAATATGTAGCTTCAATGGATACTAGCCAACTTATTCATGAAATTGAAGAGTGGATTTTGTAGAAGTGGGATTAAGTTCACATTATTCTCAGCCTTTCCTTCCAAAACGAATATTTTTTCTCCCTCATCATCTTTTCTAATTCGAAAGTCAAGGACAAAATAATGCATGTCAAACCATGGTTTAGGGGGGAGAGAGACCTTGTATTTAATACCATGAAATGAGAATTTTTCTATCAAGACGGAAACTTCTAAAAGGATTCTAGCGTTGGTCAGGCTTTTTGAACTTCCACATTAACTTATTAATAGGGAGGATTTGAACAATATTGGCAATACTCTTGGGGAGTTCATCCAAGAGCCAACTTTTGAGGAGAAAAAACATGTTGTATATATTCGGATATGTATTGCAAAGGATAACCTTTCGCAAAATCCATTAAGATGATATCCAAATTAAAAGAACAGGATCAGCAAGTGGATTACAAAGACATGGCATTCTGATACAGCAAATGTTATGAGATTGGACACATGGCATGAGATTGCAAAGTGAAGACGATCAAAAAACAGATGAAAAGTTTTGTTTATGAGACAACTCAAAGATGAACCAAGGGGATCATATTGTAGTAGAAGCTAGATTAGATCAAGGATTTTTTCACTCCCAAAAAAGTGGCAAAGAAAGCCCCTCTATCTCATGATATGACAAAGATCACTATGGTTTATGTGGAGCAAACACTAAAAGAAACTAAAAAGGATGCACAAGATGACGATTTGCAATGTGCAAGTTCAAATTCAAGAAATTCAAGCTACAAAGATAGATACGAAGCCACATTTTAGAATAAATAAGGTGGAAGAGGTCCAATTTAACCTATGTACATCTATATTTGCCTCAAGTAGTAGAAAATTACTTACTTGCAATATAAATGAAAGTAATATAGCGTTGGTCCCTTGCACTTTAGGGTTTAGAGGGCATCATAATAAAAAAAGTGGAATGGAGAATATCCATTGCAATTTAGGGTTTTTAGGGCAGCATAAGAATGTATTGTAGAGGATGCATCTTGCACTTTGTAGTTTCTAGAAAAGCATAAAAATAAAAATGATTTGGGGTTATTTCTTGCACTTCAAGTCTGCCAAAGCAACATAAATCTATAGATGATAAGTCAAATTAAGACCAATCTAGAAAAATGGAAGAGATTTATGAGGATGAAAGCATTGGTGGAAATGGGAAAAAGAGAGGAAGACTCGCAAAGAAAGAACAAAAAAAACCTAAAGGAATAGAACTTGAGAAGCCAAAAGCAAATATCACAAGTGTTAACAAGAGGTGGGGCTAAGCCCACAAATAAGAATAACAAGTGATAATGAAGATGGTATCTTGGAATATTTGAGGTATGAATAAAGCCCAAAAAAAGTTATCAAGGAATTAATAAGTTGTTATAGTCCTGAATTTATTTTAATACAAGGAAAAACAGATAATGAGTAATGAAGGATGCATTCAAAAAGAATTGGAAGATGGGGGATTGTCTAGCAGTTTTTTCTAAGGGAGCTTCAGGAGGTATTGCAACAATATGGAATAATTGTGAATGGGATGGACAACTGCTAGAAGAAAGAAATAATTGAGTTGCTAGTTTTTTTTACAAGAAAGAAAAAAATATGAAAACTAGAGTCATAAATGTATAAAGCTCCAAATACAGTTACTCTCTATAATAGATGCTAGAAGGACTTCAATTTAATTATGACAAACTCAATGATGGCTCACAACTGCAATCTCTATATTCTTTGGGGGGGAGACTTCAACATGGTATTGCCTCCTTCAAGAAATGAAGGGTGGTATTTCTCGATTGCCTAGATCAATGAAGGAGTTTGTTTCCTTTGTTGATTCAAATGGCTTTTGGGGATGCTAACCCTTAAAGTTTTCAATATACATGGCATAATAGATGTATTGGGCAAATCCATGTAACAGAAAGATTGGATAGGTTTTTTTTATTTGATAGGTGGTTACAAACAGACTATACAGCTCTTCAAACATTTTATTGACAGCAAGATTATCATGAATACATTCTCTTGAGATGTGATCTACTAAAGAATGGCCATTCAAAGCCATTTCGTTTTCAGTATATCTAGCTATAAGACCTTAGTTTCTTCCAAATGGTTATAATACAGTGAGATGGAGCAAGTTTTGAAGCATTATTTATTTACAAATTTGTTCAAAAGATAAAACACCTAAAGGTGTAGATGAAGATATGGAATATAAAATCCTTTGGTAACATATTTAAAAGATGTGAAGAAATTAAATCAAAGAGACGATTTAGAAAAGATAGTAGAAATCAACGGAATGGAGAAACATACTAGTGTACAACAAAAACAATTACGAAAATCCAAGGAGAGATGGCTTAAGAAAGGTAATGGAAATTCCAAAAAAAATCATACTAATATTGAAACGGTCTTCTCTTTTCATTGGCTCCAAAATATTTCAACCCCAAATGGAAAAAATATTTTGGAAGAAGATGAGAACAATAAGGAAGCAATCAATTATTTGAAAGATATTCTATCAGAAGGATGCTCACGGTGAACTTTTGCAAAATGTTCCATCAATTATCACATAAAGACAGAATGAAAGCTTGATGAGGAAGATCTCAATGGAGGAGTTACAGGAGGCATTTTTCTCTTTCCAATCTGATAAGAGACCTACTCTCAATGAATTTCCTGCAATTTTCTTTTAAAAATTTTGGACTATGTTGAAGAGTGATACATTGGTTGCGTTTGAAGAGGCTAATGAAAATAAGGTTTTATCAAGTGAGATTAATAATGCCACCTTGATTGCATTGGTTCCCAAGGATTGTGAGACAAAATATTTTGAAAATTTTGGTCCACTAAGCCTTTGTGACATGATTTATAAGACAATTTCAAAAATTATGGTAAACAGATTGCATTCTAGATTGTGTTATCTAAGAGGAAGAATGTAGTTTTCTTCATGGAAAGCAAATCCTTGATGGTATAATCATTGCAAGATATGGACAAAGCATATAATAAAGTTCGTTGGAATTTTCTAGATGATATTTTTATAAAATTTGGTTTTGATCAAGGATGGTGTGAAAGGATTAGATGTTGTAAAAACACTCCAAAATATTGTATTTTGATAAATGGATCCCTCACTAGATACTTTGAATCATCTCATGGACTCAACTAGGGTGACATACTGTCTCCTTATCTCTTCATTATTCTTGTCAAGGCATAGGAAGAGCTCACTCAAAGGAAAATCTAAAAGGCAAAATAAAAGGTATGTTGCAACAAATGGTCCCTTCGAATCTCATGTCCAATTTGTTCATGATACGTTTCTTTTGGGACATCCCTACATTAGCAAGACCATGGAATTTAAATCAATACTATCACGCTATGGGAAACCTGCTAGACAATTGGTTTATATAACAAAATCCAAGATATTTTTAACTAACACTGCCAAGGATTTACAATGGATTATTATGGAAATTTTAGGATTTGAAGTTAGAAAATTGCCATCGACATATCTACGTATTCCTCTATCTAATAAAGGAAAAGGAGCTTTAGGACTCAATTTTGGATAGAATGAAATTTTCTATGGCAGGTTGGAAAGGTAAGTTCTTAACCATGGTTTGAAGACTACATCTCATAAAAGCTACCTTGCAATCTATCCAAATTTGACAAAATTCAAAGAAATTTTCTTTGGAAATGATGTGACGAAAATAATTTGATTTCTTCTTTGCAAGTGTGATAACGTTTGCAGAAGAAATAATATTGGAGAGCCAGGGAGACTAATGAGCTTCACATTAGAAGCAAAAATTGGTAGGAGATTATTCAAAGAACAAGGAAAGAGTTGGGAAAAAATATTACTTCACAAATATATAGGTTTTGGGGATGGAATAAAATTATTAAGGAAACAAATCCTACATACAGATTCAGCAACATGGAACTTCATATCAGAGAGTTTGCAAATGATCCAAAAACATATTATTGCAAAGTTTTAGTCTGATGCTTGGTTGAAGCCTTATCCTCTTATTTCTGATCCAAAACGGCAGCCACGAGCTCAGGCCTGTTTGGCTTGTAGAGGTTCAAAAGTTAATAATTATATTGAGGTGAGTAATAATTCAAGACCTTCAATTTCTATTATCAATCTAGTTGAAAGAAAGGATCTCAAACAAACAGTAGATAAGTCACACAAGATGATTCAAGAGTTTTATTTGCCCATTTTTTTTATGGAGAGAAGAATTGGTTTAGAATAATATGGGAAAAATTCTCCTAACCTACTCAAAATCAAATGAAATGACTAACAATTATGTGGAGGCTAGGGCACTTCTTACAGGATCAAGATTCCAAGTGAAAAAGGATAGAGATATATTTCAATTAAGGGGATTCATAGATTATTATTAATATTATCAATAAAAATGGAGTCACAAGGTGGAGTCATTTGAATATATCAAGGAGACGTGCATCAAGTTAAGACATGTCAAAAGGAGACATGTGGAGGAGGTACTCTATCTGAAAAAATTGTGCATTTTGTTGTTGTCTAATACATCCTACTTTTGTTCTCTCCCTTACTGTTCAACAATTCCTCAAGAAGTCTTTGACATCACCCTTCTAGACATCACCAAGGTTGACTCACCTGCACAACCCAAGAGAAACAGCTTGCCATAGAGGTTAGCCTAGTGTTCCCTTGGCAAATAGTAGAAAGCCCTAGGAAGAAGGCCATGAATGAGATAATAGAAGTGATGCAAGAGGCTGGAAAACGAATGGGGCAAGATATTGCTAACATAAGAGCCTCCACTTCAACAACAATTGCAATCCTGCAATCACAGCTGGCGGAAGGGGAGAAGAAACTATTGATTGTTGAAGCACTCCCATAGATCCAAGAAGGACAATAACCGCCCCAGCTCACTACATTGCCAAGTTGTCCACATTGGATTTGTAAAGGACCAATCCATTCCAGATGATGCAACTAACAAGAACACGCAATAGCCATCAAATGTGCAGAAACAATTATTGAGGCAAAGAAGTACAAGAAGCAAGTCCAAGACAATGCACAAGCATTAAAGCTATTGGCAAAAGACAGTCAAACTCAGGTGATGCAACTATAGTAGCAGGCTAGCAGCTTGAGGCATTTTAGAAAGAGAACAATGATTTGAAAGAATAGGTAGCAAAACAAAAAGAAATGGAAAAACAACTTGAGGAATTAAAAGTACAACTGGCACAAGAAAGGGATCAATTCCAGCAAGAATTTGAGAAAGAAAAGAAAGAAATTCAACTAGATCAACTAAAGGTAGTATACAAAGTGAAGATGAGGAAGTTTCCAAGCTGAAGAAGATAAATGAACAATTGGAGAAGAAGGCGCAAAGTGTAGGAGCCAAAACACCGGCAACTGAACAGGTCAAGTCCCTATGGGAACAAATACATGTCAAGGTCACACATGCCAAAGCATATTTTTACTTTCATGAACAAATGCAAAGCCCTACTCAATCAAACTTCAAAAGCAATCCAACAGGTGAAAACGAGCTAGCAATCAAAGCTAGATACACCAAAATGCTCCCAAACTTGTACAGAAAGTCCAATGAGCAAGTAAAGCAACTAGGTGTATCTGTCAAAAAGACAATAATCATGCAGTTAAAGATAAAGGTAAAGGTAAAGTAGCCTTTAACATCCACAAGGCTAGAGGCCATTTGGGACGATCCTCGTGGAGGATTTTTTTTACCAATATATGTTTATACAAACCTACTCCTGTTACTGAAGCATGGTGTACAACTCTACCCCCTTTCGGGTTCAAATGGACCTCCTTTTTGGAGTCCCAAAGCCTTCACCGTTAGGCCCACTCAAGTTGTACAGAAGTGTTCCAGCAAGATAGCAACAACTCCAAGTGTCCCAATGAATGAGACAGCCACCATGTGCCTCGTGATGTGTGACATCCTCCACATCAAGCATTTAGAGTGCATTTAGACATACCTAACAAACAAAGGAGACCACCAATGATGCTCTAAAGTTTCCTTTTAAAAAGATGACGAAGGGGGCAAAGCAATTGATCATTGAAGGTTTGCCCAAAATATTCTTTGATCAAGGACAACTCACATCGAAACAAGCAGACAAGATATTTAAGGAGGAAAAAGCCAAGGCAGATGTAACAACAAATAGCGTTGCACTTGATCTTTCAAACAAGGTCATTGAGTTAGAGAACCAGCTGGATAAGTTAAAGAGCATAGGGGATCAAGGAAAAGGCCTCTCAAATGACCAATTTGAGTTGGTGTCAGATGGTGATATGTTGGGCACTTTGGACATACGTTCTGATGTAGATTGGAAAGCGCTATTGAACCCGTTGCCACATTTTGCACGGGGTGCCATGTTTTCAAAACTTGTAAGTGTACTGCTCTTCCTTCCCTCCTCTTTCTTCCCTTTCTCCATCTCTCCTTTCCCCCTTTCCTGCAGTTTCATTCCTCCCATTTTTCCCTTGTACTCCCCCCAGTCAAGTTCCCAAAATTGAGCAAGTGTTCCCTGAAAAATTCTAAGTGTCAGGGCGCAACCCGACTTCGCAGCGAAGTCGGGGTGCGCCCTCAAGTCAGTGCGCAGCAGGGAATGCGAAGTGCGAAGTCAGACAGGAGGTGAGCAGAATTTGACTAAGTGTGGGAGCGCAACCCGACTTCGCAGCGAAGTCGGGGTGCGCTCTTCTTCCTGTGCGCACTAGGGAAGCAGTATGCAGAAAATTTGGCTAAGTGTTGTCGGGGTGCGCTCTTCTTCCTGTGCACACTAGGGAAGCAGTATGTAGAAAATTTGGCTAAGTGTTGGGGTGCAACCCGACTTCGCAGCGGGTGCGCTCTTCTTCCTGTGCACACTAGGGAAGCAGTATGTAGAAAATTTGGCTAAGTGTTGGGGTGCAACCCGACTTCGCAGCGAAGTCGGGGTGCGCTCCAACACTTTGGTGCGCAGTCCGAACAGCGGGAAAATCAGCTAAGTACCGGTGCGCAACCCGACTTCGCAGGGTGCGCAGTCCGAACAGCGGGAAAATCAGCTAAGTACCGGTGCACAACCCGACTTCGCAGCGAAGTCGGGGTGCGCCCTTTGACCGGTGCGCAATTGGGTAAGATTCACCAAACAAGCCAGCAATTGACTAAGGCACAGAGGCCTCCCCAACTGCGTTGATTCCCGCCTGCGCTACCCGACAGTGCTCCGCTTCCGGGCGAAGTTGGACAAACTGCCTTTCAAGGCAGACACGTGTCACTCACTAGAATCCGACAAGTGTTCAGCCTCGGGATTCGGACCATGATATGACGGGATAAAGGACAAGCATGGGCTGCACTACCTATGCCAGCTGCCCCTATTTAAGCTGATGTGAAGTTTCATCTACCACAGCTACCCGCATTCCTGCTGACCAAAGGTTTGACCAAGACGCACTACCACGTAGCTGTACAGCTTTCAGGGAGACCTTGCTGCAAGTACAGTCCTCGCCGACAGGAGTCAGCATCAGCAGCAGCTCTTTAGCCGCTTTTGTCAGCTATTGTCTGGTCCGGGACTTTGCGCCCGTAAATGTAATCGAGGGGGGAACTTGGGCTATAAATAGCCATACATTTCATTGTAAAAGGTGGTGGAAGGGGAATATACTGCTAGGGAACCATTGTAGTTGTGCGTTTGCTTCTAAATACAAGATACATACTTGGCTTTGCTTACTGTCTTCATTTTGTATGCTGCCTCTCCTTGTCATTTCTGCCTCATGTTTCTTATTTCATTGCTTATTGTTGTACTGAACTCTGGACTCCAATATTTGGTGATTAAGTATTCCTGGAATGCATAGATAGAGGATACATAGGATGAATGATAGCTGTAGTTTCATTATGTGTTCTGTATAGGATTGTTGTTAGTAGTGGTGATTGATCGTTGACGTGCTGCTTATTCCCCCCACCCAACTCCAATCACATTTGGATTCTCTTTCCGCAATTTATCTCTTTCTTGCACTCTTAGCTTAAACACTAAAAACCCATAGGAAGCCGGCCTTCTCCGGAGATTGGCACGGAAGGCATTCCTTCCTTCCGGCCTTTCAATCTGGTGGGCGAATCTGGGGCGCATTATACCAAATCCTTTCCTCATGGCAAATTCGTAACCAACAATTTCTCTAGCACGCCCGGTGGGACATAGGAGTTTCCCACCCCAAGACAGAATCGAAACACTTTGCTTCATTGCTGTTAAAAATCAAAGCACCTGGTGACTCTGCAAGTACCTGAATACTCTCTGAGTCCGTAAAGACCGGTCCTAATGCCTTCATGCAAACGAGAAGGTGGCGAGCAAGGAATCCGGGAGATCAGCCTGACCTTTACGAGATTGACATTGCCGCTCCAGGAGAGCGCGTCAGGCTGGCCGATCACCAAGCTCGCATAGAAGAACCTGAAACTGAAATTGAAGAAGCCGAGGGTGAAGAGCAATCTACATCCTCGGAAGATACCGATACCGAGTACACCATCGGAGGAGAAGAAGACATGGCTGCCCAGCAGAACGATGATGATCTCTTCCCGGCGGTAGACTCTACGGGGCCCTTGGCCCTAGTCGGACAGCAAGTTGTGCCCCCCACTGCCTTAAAGTCCATCCCTACATACAAGGTTCCACGAGCCTGGGGGACGGGGGACGGGGGGACGGGTTCCGGGGACGGCGGGGGACGGCAGGTCGATTTTAGGGGACGGCTCGGGGACGGCTGGGGGGGACGGCTGGTATAATACTATAAAAAATGAAATTTTTTAGAAATTTAGAATAATCTACACATTCAAAATTCTACACCCAACAAAAATGATATTTCATATTACTAATCAATTATGTAAGTGCAGCCATTCATATTCAGATTCGTTACTAACACATAAGTGCAGCCATAATTGAGTCATTTCACATTTTCATGTTCATATTAGTTACTAATTTGCAGCCATTTAATTGTTTCAAGTTCAACAACTATAACTTGAAGGTTCAGCCAAGGATATCAAGTGCAAACAATGTTCAAACAGTCATCATTTTAAGTAATAACAGTCATCATTTTTTCAGCCACCAATGTTCAAACAAAGACTGTCATGTTTAAAAATTTTCAGTCACTAACTGTTCATTGTGTTCAAATATGACAGCAATAAGAAATTTGAAATAGTCATAGTATCAATGCTCATTTGCAACAAAAAGACTCAAAACTAAAATAGTAAAGGAGTATTATATTTTCCTACGTTTTGGTATATTTGTATTTGGTCTATTCCAATCCTGTCATATTTCTTAGTAGCCAGAAATGCATGAGGTGACTGTTGTGCTTGTCCTCGAGTCTATTGGATTTGTGCCCTAGTTTGATGGAAAATACTGACCTTAAGATGCTGATTTCGCTTCCTCTAACTTTGACTGCACAACATTTTGCTCTATCCTTGTTTATCTATTTAAAATGTTGCTTAGGGAAGGGAATAGCACTGTGTATATTGTGTTTTACTTCACTTATCAATATACCCTAGTTGTGCTTATTAAACAGGTTAGACTCAAAAGCGTTAGCCTTGCAATGCTTTTATGATTTTAACGTTTTAAACATACCCTTTTGGCTGTATGTTATATTAACCTTTTGGGATGTGTGTGGATGTTAAGGAAGTTTGATGCTCTTTATAATCGCTGTTCCCCCCCACCTTTTTTATACTGAACATTGAGCTTGTATGGCATCCTTTCTGCAATCTTCTGGATGCACTTTCTATGATCTTTGATTCCCAAATCGATCCTGACATGTGGCAGAGATCATAGGGAAATGCATGGTGTGTTTATAGTATTTCTACCCTTCTATTTCATGGCTGTAACAAACCTCTTTTTCAGCCATTTTCTCGGAATTATTTTAGAAGCATTCAACATGTGTTTATGACATTTTGGCTTGACGTGCATGACTGCTGTACTTTGGAGGATATAGGTCTGTTGAAGTTTGTTTAAAACCACCTTTTACCATGCCATATTTGCTTAAGAAGTTGTTTTCATATTTGGCATTGCTATGAAAACTGAAACAATATAGACTATCCCAGCCATGCCATTTTGCTTCATTTATTATTTCAGAACGATAGATATTAATTGAGTTTATATATGGCTAGTTTTATTGGTGAGCTGTAGCTTGCTTTACTTTCGTTATTTCTTTTTGGGACTCTTGAATGCATTTTATCTTGCGAAGGCCCAATCTCAGACCTTGTCTGGGTAGAATGTATATGTGTGATTGTGCAGAATGTAGACATGTGCCTGGGACAGAACTTAACAGTGGTTACTGAATAGAGCAAAACTCTGTCATAAATGATGTGCCTCTCTTAATAATGGAATCCATTTTCTGAGAGATCTTGAAACATTTTACTTAACTCCAAACTGGAGTTGTTGACTATCCAAGCTGAGATGAAAAAATGGCAGTATTTAATAGTTCATTTGTGCATGAAATTCTCGACACTCATGTTGAAAAGAACTATAAACCTATACCTCATGTGGGGGACGGCTGGGCCCCATGGGGGACGCCCAGGCCGTCCCTAGGGACGGTCTGGGCGTCCCCCATGGGGCCCAGCCGTCCCCGGGGACGGTCTGAGCGTCCCCCATGGGGCCCGGCCGTCCCCGGGGACGGTCTGGGCGTCCCCCATGGGGCCCAACCGTCCCCGGGGACGGTCTGAGCGTCCCCCATGGGGCCCGGCCATCCCCGGGGACGGCCGGGCGTCCCTAGGGACGCCCCAAAAAGGGGGACGTCCCGGGGACGGGAGGCCACAGGCCTCAGCCGTCCCCCAAAAAGGGGGACGGGGGGAAACGTCCCCCTTGCCGTCCCCCCGTCCTAGGGGACGTGGGAAACGGGGGGACGCGTCCCCCAGGGTGGGGGACGCGTCCCCGTGGAACACTGCCTACATATGATGGCTACGGCAAGACGGTGTACGAACACATCCAGGACATTCTGGCCCTGGCTGCGCTACATTCCATCACTAACGAAGGTGTGAAGACCCGTCTGCCGGCCCTTTCCCTGAGGGGAAAGCTTCTCACCGGTGGAGATCATCGCAGAGGGATCTATCACGGGGTGGCGCCAGCTGGCCGGCAGGCTCGTGAAAGGATGCAACGAGTCTGCTGATCCCTCTTCCTTGTTGCATCAATTCCAAAGCATCCAGCGACACCCCCAAGAGGAGGTGTCGGACTTCAACATCCGGTTTGCGAGGTCTTGGAAACGAGTACCTCGCGAACTTCGACCTTCGGCAGGTGAGGCTGCGCATTACTATCTGAGGTCTTTCAACTCAGACATTTGCCTGCTGCTGAAGATAGCCCGAATCGACTCATTCCCTGCCCTGTACGAGGCTGCCCAGCAAGCTGAAATGGATATCATCTCCATAGGCAGACTCCCGCACAGGGTACAACCACCCATTTACCCTGACTTTCCTCAGTCCCAGTACCCATCAGCTTCCGGTACAATGTCGTCCACTTCAGGACAGCAACCCCAGCAGCAATGGAATCCGGCGCCGGTCGTAAACCCTTACGGCCCGCCACAAATTCATTATCCTAATCCGCCTCCTCCTCTTCCGCATTATCCAGCACTCCCAGCTCCCCCGCAGTATGCGCAGTATTCTACACCTCCTCCATTGGCTGCCTTACCTCCGCCAGCTCAGTTGCCGCCTCCGGACAATGATATTCAAAACAAAATCCTCCAGGAGGTGCGGGCTTTGGCCTCTGGGTATCACACCATGTCCAACGACATGACTATACTGAAGAAGAAACAGGCCCAGATGGACCTTGTTCCAAGGAGGCCATATCCTCCTCCGGCACTGACTAAAGATCAAGCCCCATAACGGCGAGATCAGAGGCGGCCCCTTGCAAGAAATGCTGCCATCGAGGACCAACCTGGCACTTCTGGCCAGGATAACTGGTGCACCACGTGCAACGATCCACATTCAGAAGAAGATTGCACACTGCACCAGCATTACCTCCAGACTCTGGTGGGCAGCGCCATAGAGGACGAAGAACTCTACATGATCCTGGACGACGAAGGCAACTTCGCCGTCCCAGAGGAAGATCTGGTGTTGCCCCCTGCCAAAGAAGACAAAAGGCCTGCTGAAGCTGCTGCCAAGCCCTTGAAGGTATACGCCAGGAGAGACAAGGCGCAACCTGCTGGGCTGCCACCTGACAAGAGGCTGTGGCCTTACACAGCCAAAGAAAAAGCTCCCGCAGCCAAGCCTCCCGCAGCAAAAGCAGCTCCCTCTCCAGCCAAAGCTCCCGCTGCTCAGCCTCCAGCTGAAACAAAAGAACAAGCTCAAGAGAAGCTGAGGTACCCATCTCTGACAAAGAGACAGAGGGTAGAGGCCACGCAGCAATACCGCACCAAGTATGAGCCTGCGAAAGAAGCGGAAGGAGCAAGCACGTCAGGCTACAGCATAGTGGACGAGCTGAAGAGGACCCCCGCAAGAATAAGCATGTATGATGCTCTCCTGCTCCCGGGGCAAGTTGATCTCTGAAGAGCATGAAGCACGGCAAGCAGATACAGCTTGCTGTTCTGGTTCAACCCCTGACAGTCTCAACCACTGGGAAGAACAGACCACCTCCCTTCTATCTATCATTACGGATGCAAGGGTACATAGTACACAACTGTATGGTGGATTCTGGTGCCTCCACGACCGTAATGCCGAGAGCCGTCTGCGACGAGATCGGGATGGAGTATACAAGGAGCAGCCAAGGCGTGCTGCAACTAGACGGCACCCCTGTCAAGACAGTCGGTGTCATTAAAGACATCCCGATCCGGCTGCACAAAGCTCTCGACATAGTGGTCATCCAAGAAGTCGTGGTTGTCGACTTGGAACCCTACTTCGGCATGTGTCTCTCCAGGGAGTTCATTGCGAAGCTGGGAGGGTATCTGTCTCTGGATTACTCGCATATGGAAGTGCCCTTCAAAGGAAGGAGACTGAAGATCTACAACGAGAAGCCTTCCACATTTCTGGTGGAGAAGATACCCGGAGAAGAGTTGCAGGACTGCATGGTTCAGCTGACGGAGGAGGAACTGGTGGTGGTAGACATGACGGAGCAAGCTCTTGAGCTGCTGCAAGTAGAAGATGAGTTCTCCTTGCGGGACTTCAACGCCGTGATCGAGACTGAGCAAGGCTGCTACACCGTCATTCAGCCTGAGAGGCTTGACAAGTCAGCCAAGAAAGAAGTAGGACCTGCACCAGAGAAGCTATGGCAGCTTTTCTTTGATGGCGCCCGATGCAAAAATGGCGTCGGTGCAGGTGTACTCCTGGTTTCCCCGACCGGGATCCAGAAGGACTACACCTACAGGCTGGCCTGGAGCTGTACCAACAATGCGGCGGAGTACGAAGCCCTGTGCTTGGGTTTGCGAAAAGCGGAGAGGCTGGGGATTAAGCATCTGCAGATCTTTGGCGACTCAGAGCTGGTGTGCAACCAGATTACGAACAAGTGCGCCTCCAAGAAGCACTATCTCAAGGCGTACCGTAATCGGGTTTGGGACCTGATGGAGTCATTCGACTCATTGAATGTCAGAGCCATATCGCGTGAGAAAAACAAGCACGCTGACATTCTGGCGTCTCGTTGGAGCCAGGTACGCTCCGACTTATGACACTGTCCGTAAGCCGAAGCCGGTTCGTACCATTTACAAGCCTTCTGTGCCTGATAAGGACACCCACTGGCAGGTGTTTGACTGTGACGAGGAGATCGTCACATTTTTGGTTACCGAAGCGTGTTCAATCGAAGGTAGAGACCCTGATGACGAGCAATATGAGGGGTTGATACAGTTAAAAAATAATCATGTCCCAAAAGGACTGATTACATTAGAAAGTCTCTTTGATCATAATGACAGAGCAATATCACACAGGATCAAAGTAGACCCCAAGCAGTACGTCGACCTGGAGCTTGAACCTGGAAAGACAATTAAGGTCGGAACGGACTGCACCCAAGAGGAACTCGAGCAGATCAGAACATTATGCCGAGAGTTCCCTGACATAGTAGCCTGGTGCTACCAGGACTTGAAGGGGTATGACAGACAGATAATCCAGCATACCATTGAGCTAGAAGATGGTGCGAAACCATTCCGGCAGAAGCAGAGGGCTGTAAATCCAAAGATCGAGGCCATGATGAAAGCCGAGCTCCTGAAGATGCTGGAAGCCAAGATCATCTACCCCATCAAGCATTCATCCTGGGTTGCGAACTTGGTTCCCGTGAGGAAGAAAAACGGAGACATTCGTCTCTGTGTGGACTTCAGAAATCTGAATCAGGCCTCACTCAAGGACCACTATCCGCTTCCCCAGATCGATCAGATCCTCCATATAGTTGCCGGAGCCCATAGATTCTCCCTCCTAGATGGCTTTTCTGGGTATAACCAGATCTGGGTCAAAGATGAGGACCAGCATAAGACAACGTTCACCACCAAATGGGGAACGTTCGCCTATCAACGCATGCCCTTCGGCTTATCCAATGTTGGCGCCACATTCCAGAGAGCCATGGACCTGGCCTTCCGAGAGCTGCTTAACAAGGTCATTGTCATCTATTTGGATGACATGACTGTATTCTCTCATAGGAGAGAGGACCATGTTTCCCACCTACGGCAGATATTTGAGAGATGCCGCGAATTCGGCATTTCCATAAACCCGAAGAAATCAGTCTTCGCGGTAAGAGAAGGTAAGCTGCTGGGACATGTCATCTCCGAGAAAGGCCTCGCAGTGGACCCTGACAGAGCAGAAGCCCTCCTCCGCTTGCCCGCTCCGGTTGACAAGAAAGGGCTACAGTCCTTCTTCGGCCAAATCAATTTCGTGCGGAAGTTCATACCGGACTTCGCACAGGTGATCAAGCCCATGGCCGAACTGCTGAAAAAGAATGCTGAATTCTTATGGACTGATGAGAGGAGACAGGCCTTCGAGGAAATCAAGGCCCGAATTGCACAAGCACCGGTGTTGATAAACCCGGATTACTCCAAGGACTTCATCCTGTACGCGGTGGGAGAACCCGAGAGTTACGCCGCAGTCCTGACTCAGAAGGGAGACGATGGCGAAGAGCGCCCCATAGCGTTCTTAAGCCAAGTGATTCAGCCGCACGAAGAGAAGTATAATTTTATTGAGCGGCAGGTTCACGCGGTCATGAAGTCTCTCCGAAAGTTCAGACACTTCGTCTCCCAGAGCAGAACAACTGTCTTCGTGATACACCCGGACGTCCGAAATTTCATCATACAAGGAGAGCCGGGTCACAAGAGAGCAGGATGGATTGCTAAAATCCAGGAGTTCGACATCGAAGTGCGGCCAACCAAGCTTATCAGAGGCCGAGCCTTGTGCCAGGAGCTGGCCCGAAGCGCAGCAGCCGAGATATCCGCCTGTAAGTGGGAGGATCCGACAACAACCACCAACCTAGCCAACTCCTTATCAGAGGAGAGTGACTGGACAGATGACCTGGTGAAGTACTTCTGCACCGGGAGATGTCCAGACCACCTAAATGCCTCACAAAGAAGGAGGTTTCGGCTAGGTGCATTGAAATACACTCTTCGCCCCGAGGGGCTTTACTTCAAGAACATTGACGGCATCCTGTTGCGATGCGTCAAGAAAACCGACCAACCCAGGATCCTCGGAGAATTTCACTCCGGGATGCCTGGGGGTCACCATTCTGCAAGGCCTACGGCCTTGAAAATAATCAGAGCTGGGTACTATTGGCCCACTCTCTTCACAGACGCACATGCGGTCTGTGTAAAATGTGACAAATGCCAGAGATTTGCTGGCAGAAACAGAAAAGCACCCCTGCCCCTTCAACCAATCCAAGCCGAGACTCCGTTTCAGCAATGGGGTCTGGACTTCATCGGGGTCATTACGCCTAACTCTGCAGCGGGGCACAAGTTTATTCTTACCGCCACCGATTACTTCACCCGGTGGGCAGAGGCGATCCCCACGAAGAATGCGGACCAGGAGACGGTCATTAGGTTCCTCGAGAGCCTCATCACCCGTTTCGGGGTCCCAGAGTCGATCGTGACGGACAATGGTCCGGGGTTCGCAGGCGCTGTACTCACGGAGTACACCAGCAAGTACGACATTTATCACAAAATGTCTTCCAATTACTACCCGCAGGGGAACGGCCTGGCCGAGTCTACTAACAAAAATCTACTGAAAATCATCAGAAGGACAGTAGAGAAAAACAAGAGGACTTGGCACCTACTCCTGGATCGGGCGCTGTGGGCGGACAGAATATCATTCAAGAAGTCCATTAAGACATCCCCCTATGCGCTCGTATACGGCAAGGAGGCAGTCCTGCCAACCCACATAGAAATTCCCGCCCTCTGGATGCTTGATGAAGAGAGAGGCAGCGGGGATCCAGTGGACGCCAGACTGTGCCAGCTGCTGCAGTTAGAGGAAGACAGAGAAAAAGCATACCAGGCCTTCACCAAGCATGCTGAAGCGACCCAAGGCTGGTTTGCAAAAGGCACCACCGCCCGAGTTTTCAAAATCGGGGACCTGGTGCTGAAGTGGGACTCACTGAAGGCAAAGCCGGGCAATCACGGCAAATTTGACGCCCTCTGGGAGGGCCCCTATCAGATTGCCCGGGTGAACCAGTTCAACGCATTCGTGCTCCGGGATATGGAGGGACAACTTCTCCCCATTCCCGTCAATGGGTTCCACCTCAAAATTTATCACCACTGAAGGCACCCAATGGGTCCTTCCTTGTACAGTTTCCCTTTCTGTATTTTTAGTTTTCAGAATGTACATATTCAGCTTTCAGTTTTTTAGTTTTCAAGAGCCCAAGTAGGACTTAAAGCAAACCCCGACTTCGCAGCGAAGTCGGGTATCGCTCCTTGGATTGTGCGAAGTTCGAGAGAAAGCAGCTGACCAAAGGGGCAAAAATTCGGCTAAGTCTGGGTGCGCAACCCGACTTCGCAGCGAAGTCGGGCTGCGCACCGTCTTGGGAGCGCAGTTGGGAAGCAGGAAGCAAGAAAATGGCTAAGTGTCAAACCAGACTGCGCAACTTTTTGGAGCGAAGTCTGACTGCGCAGTCAAACATGGGCGAAGTCGGAGTGCGCTCATTTTTTGGGCGAAGTCCGAGTGCGCCCTCAATTTTGGGCGCAGCCTGAATAACCCATCACGGAAAACATAAAAAAAATTCTAAGTGTGGGCCCAGAGCGCAGTACGGCACAGTGCGAAGTTGGGTCGCGTCTCGGTTTAAAATCATGGGCCAGAAATTCTCCCTTGGAAAGTGTGCCCAGACGGCGGCGATGACGTCATCAAAAGCACGAGGTCCAAAGAATGTTTAATGATTGCGCGACTTTCAAGAACGATGTCATTAAGAAAGCAAGGCGCATTTGGACCAACTGCAACTTGGGTGCGCTTTTCAAGAATAAACCCATGCATAGCCGCCAAAGAATTATAACGCTCCCACCAACTTCGAGTTAACTGCCTTAACTTCCTCCCTAGCGCCATTAAAGCTGCAACCCTTGCCTAGAAAAAGGACCCTGGCATACTCAGAAAATTCAGATTGTCAAGCTGACTCCGAGACTGCAAAGCGCAGAACTGAGAAGCCAGAAGCCGTAATTTCCTGTCTCTGCCCATTCTAACAGAGAAAATGGACAAGGGGAAAGCGCCCGTACAGGCGCAATCCAGTGACGCAGAGCCCGAAGCTGAGGAACAGACTGAGTCAAGCGCTCATGAGAGCGAAGCGCCATAGGAGCAGAAAAAGAAAACCCGGACGAAGAGAAGTCGAGGGCAAATTCCGCCGCCGCCCGTCAATCACCTGGCCGGGTACAAGGACGTCGAATTTTCTATCAGCCTCACCAAGCTGCGACCGAATATCGCGAAGTGGGCTGACAAGGTTTCGCCTTCACACCACCTCGAGGCTGCGTATAAATCGAACCTGTACTGGTTCTTGTGCCCTCCTACTCACCAGTGCCCGGAGCTGATTGAAGCAATTGTAGAATATTACAAGCCAGCTGCCCGGCAAGTCTGCGACAACAAGGGAAAAGTGTTATTCACACTCTTCAGGGAGAGCGTCCAGCCAGCGTTCGCCCCAGGGCTCCAGTACGAACCCGGCGCAATTGTCAGAAGGGTGAATCTGGATGAACAAGCGGGCAGATTCACGCAGACCAAGCGGATGAGAGAGTTCCTCAACTCAGAGCTGAAGACTCCGCTGGCAGCCGGACAGTGGCCGTCAGGCCCCATACCACTGGACAGATTCGAGAACAAGTACATTTATATCATCCTAGCGTGGGTCCTCGGCTGCGACTCTGACAAAGTGGTACGCCCGTACCAGCTGGCGCTGGCAGAATGTATCCTGCATGGGGAGTTTTACGACTCCACAACGCAAAAGAGTGGGAAGCGCCCCATCTTCTTCGACTGGGCAGACTGGCTGGCATACGCCATTCATTCGAGCCTAGTCAGACTGCAGCAGAAGCAGTCGACGGAATTCCGGTTCAGTTCGTTCCTCGCATGGCTGTGCCTTTACCACATGCACTACCGGATGAACGTTCCTGACTTGAAAAGGGTAAATGAAAAAGGTGAGCCGCTGCCCGTGTACGAGTGGACCGAGATCCTGTACAGAAAAGGGTCATTCTACGAGTTTAATTTTAAATTTTTGTGCATGGTCATGGGGCTGTTCAATCGTAAGGCATCCCGCCCGCCGGAGGTCATGACAAGCATTCTAAGGAAGCACAATTACGGGGATACCTTCCGGCTGACGCAGGGCATCGTGGTCAGAATCTACGGATTCAAGGGAAAGCCGTTCCTGCTGCCCTACTTCTGCACTGACCACCAGTTCGGGATGGAGATTGCGCGACAGATGGACTATGTCGAAGAAGAGTTCGGCCAGGGAAAAAAGAGAGGCCATATCTTTCAGTATCCCATCACCTGGGCGAATACCCGAGTTTTCGAGATCGGACAACACGTCTACCTCGAACGGGAACTCATCGACATGGGTCTAATAATGCTGCCGCAGCGCTGGAAGTACGACCCAATTGGGGTCAGGGGTAAATTCACGCACATCTGCCCCCGAGCAGAGATTATGCAGGAAAGAGGCAACAAAACAGGCGCAGACCTGGAATGGCACATCGAGCAGATGCAATCATGGCCTCCATGGCATGATTTTTACTGCGAGGAGGTGGCATACGACCCGGAGCGAAACCCGGACCATCGACTGGATTCTGCGGGCTTCAAAATATTTCTCGCCAAGGTGGCGCCCCTCAACTGGCAAAAGGACAAAGTCGTCGAATGCTGGAAGATGAGATGCCGCACGCAGCACGACAAATCCAACCGAAAAACGCTGGCCGTTGATGATGAGTTTTCGGCGCTATATGATCAATACGCTGACACGTGGCGGCCTTTCGAATTTCGAAATTGCGTTCCCCGAGGCGCAAGGAAAAGATATACAAGGAGGCCCCCGTCCCAGCAATCATCAACTCCAACAACTTCCAACGCAACTCCGGCAAGCAGTCAAGTGGGCCCGATGCAACTTGTAGCTCTGAAGCAGTACCCGAAAGGTCGCAAGGGTCAGAGAGGTCAACCCCTGAGGTGGCCCCCCAACCAGAAAAAGCGCCTGCGCTACCAACCAGCAGACCGGCCACGGCAGGCATCCTTCCAGCTAGACCTAGGTACAAGTTTACCGTGGGGACATCACTGCCTGCCGCCCCAACCTCATCTCCTTCCTACGGACCAGCCACAGCACCGGAAGAAAGAAGAAGAAGAAGAGTGAGAAGGCCAAGCGGCCTAAGGAACCTGTGCAACAGCCAGCCGCGGCGCAGACAGAGACGGCTGCGCCAGAAATTGTCTCACTGGACAGCCCTGAAGCAGAAGCTGAAACTCGGGCTGAAAGCGTCCCTCGAACAGCGGCTCAGGCGGAGCCCGCAGGTACGTCCACTTCCCCGCTCCCCAAAGTCTCAGTCGGCCCTGCCGTAACGCCGTCCCCCATATCATCAGGGCAAGCCGTAGCTGCATCCTCTTCTTCCCAGACTGCCCAACCATCCAGCAGCCCCCATTCTTTCGACCAGTTCGCTCAGGACCCTAACGCCTTCCAGTCCCTGAGCCAAACCCTGGAACCCTCGCCCGCGGCCAGTGTCGAAGCTGCACATATATCGCCGCGCTCCTCACCTCAGCTGTTCAAAACCCCGCCAACACCTTCCACTCAGCCGCTCGCTTCCCCTAGGACCCGGTCGCCCTTAAAAGCGGCCACTCCTTCTGGAATCCCTCCTACTTCGTTGTTTGCAGGAAAGATGCCGCAACAGGACCAGATGCTGGAAGATCTCGACTTCATGCAGACCGCAGATGACCAGCCTCTGGCAGCAAGAGCCGCAGGGGGTTCCGCCTCTTTCCTTCAAGGCGTCAAGCGCAGAAGGGCCGAGGAGATAGCTGCCCCGGTAAAGCGCACCAGGTACGACCTGGACAGGAGAGTGCTTACAACTGAAAAGCTGATTCCAAAAGTGAAGAAGCCTCTCCGAGAAATGACCGAGGCGGACTATGAGCACCAAGTCAAGGAGAAGAGCTTCGATGACATAAATGAGGAGCAAGAAATCAACGGCATTCGCCGCAGAACCAATAATCTCCTTGTCAAGCGGCTTGAGACCCAGGAGGCGCTGTTTCAGCTGCAGAATAGCGCAAGGCAGCTAGAAGAAGATCTGGCTAGGGCCACCGCACAGCTGGGATCTGCGCAGCAAGAGATAGACGAGCTGAAAGCCCAGCTGGCCGCCTCTCAGCAGGAAGCCGCAGCGCAGAAACAGACAGCCGAGCAGCTGTCAGAGGAGAAAAGGGCAGCACTGGAGCAGGTTTCTCAGCTCCAGGATTCATTGAAACAGGCGCAGTCACAGCTTGCAGAGAAAGCATCACAGACGGCGGCCTTTTCAAAGGATAGAGTTAAGGAGATGCGGGCTGGTCTGCTGCAGGGTTGCAAGCCCAACATTGTTAAATCCATATCGGTCCTGGATTTCGCGTCTAGGATCGAAGAAGTATCTGCCCAGGGAAAGCCTGTGGTAGAGGAGGCCGAACACCAGGCGAGGCAATGGCTAAACCTGGCTATGAAACTTGAGGAGTTTGAGCGCAAAGGCCTCCGATTTCCCCCTATGTCCCAACTTGCCTCAGAGTGGGCAGATGCAAGGGTAACCTTGCATGTTTATTTCGATAAGACAGAGAAGATAAGAACTGCCAGGAAAATGCTGGACGCATTAGAACATGAAATGAGCATTTGCCTGGCCCCCTTTCAAACTCTGTCCGAACACGGGTGCCCGAGCTTCGTCAAGGATGGCGAGTTTCTGACCCTTGAGCAGGTAAAGCAGAATTGGTTGTCTTTCGAGGCAGACACAGCAGAAATTGATAGCTGGGCAGAGCCAATCCAAGAAGCTCAGGTCACCCAGATGGTGTCAAAATACTGCAAGATCAACTCCTCCCTTAAGGAGTTGGGAAAAAGATATAACACCATCGACCTGCATGCAGTTGCTGCATTCCACGCAGCACTAAGAGAGGTCAGCGACCTAGGGCCCTTCCAAGCAGCAGTCTGGGACCAAGCCAAGGCTGCATATGAACGCATCCGCGAGCGGGAAGCTGACAGCGGAGACCATTCAGATTCAGGAGGAGAAACAGAAGAGGCAACGACCGAAAGTGAACCTGAAGAAGAGCAGTTGCCCGGAAGGAAGCCGTCAGAGCAGCAGAAGGCAGGGGAAGGGAGTTCCTCTGCACCCAAAGGATGAAGGCCTGGTTCTTTGCGTCGAGGCGAGCTCGACACCCCGCGAGCCGCCAGGAATGTTGCCACATTTTGCACGGGGTGCCATGTTTTCAAAATTTGTAAGTGTGTTGCTCTTCCTTCCCTCCTCTTTCTTCCCTTTCTCCATCTTTCCTTTCCCCTTTCCTGCAGTTTCATTCCTCCCCTTTTTCCCTTGTACTTCCCCCAGTCAAGTTCCCAAAACTGAGCAAGTGTTCCCTGAAAAATTCTAAGTGTCAGGGCGCAACCCGACTTCGCAGCGAAGTCGGGGTGCGCCCTCAAGTCAGTGCGCAGCAGGGAATGCGAAGTGCGAAGGCAGACAGGAGGTGAGCAGAATTTGACTAAGTGTGGGAGCGCAACCCGACTTCGCAGCGAAGTCGGGGTGCGCTCTTCTTCCTGTGCGCACTAGGGAAGCAGTATGCAGAAAATTTGGCTAAGTGTTGGGGCGCAACCCGACTTCGCAGCGAAGTCGGGGTGCGCTCCCCTTTTGGTGCGCAGTCCGAACAACGGGAAAATCAGCTAAGTACCGGTGCGCAACCCGACTTCGCAGCGAAGTCGGGGTGCGCCCTTTGACCGGTGCGTAGTTGGGTAAGATTCATCAAGCAAGCCAGAAATTGGCTAAGGCACGGAGGCCTCCCCAACTGCGTTGTTTCCCACCTGCGCTACCCGACAACGCTCTGATCCCGGGCGAAGTTGGACAAACTGCCTTTCAAGGCAGACACGTGTCACTCACCAGAATCTGACAAGTGTTCAGCCTCGGGATTCGGACCAAGATATGACGGGATAAAGGACAAGCATGGGCTGCACTACCTACGCCAGCTGCCCCTATTTAAGCTGATGTGAAGTTTCATCTACCGCAGCTACCCGCATTCCTGCTGACCAAAGGTTTGACCAGACGCACTACCACGTAGCTGTACAGCTTTCAGGGAGACCTTGCTGCAAGTACAGTCCTCGCCGACAGGAGTCAGCATCAGCAGCTCTTCAGCCGCTTTTGTCAGCTATTGTCTAGTCTGGGACTTTGTGCCCGTAAATGTAATCGGGGGGAACTTGGGCTATAAATAGCCATACATTTCATTGTAAAAGGGGTGGAAGGGGAATATACTGCTAGGGAACCATTGTAGCTGTGCGTTTGCTTCTAAATACAAGATACATACTTGGCTCTGCTTACTGTCTTCATTTTGTATGCTGCCTCTCCTTGTCATTTCTGCCTCATGTTTCTTATTTCATTGCTTACTGTTGTACTGAACTCTGGACTCCAGTATTTGGTGATTAAGTATTCCTGGAATGCATAGATAGAGGATACATAGGATGAATGATAGTTGTAGTTTCATTATGTGTTCTGTATAGGATTGTTGTTAGTAGTGGTGATTGATCGTTGTCGTGCTGCTTATTCCCCCCACCCAACTCCAATCACATTTGGATTCTCTTTCCGCAATTTATCTCTTTCCTGCACTCTTAGCTTAAACACTAAAAACCCACAGGAAGCCGGCCTTCTCCGGAGATTGGCACGGAAGGCATTCCTTCCTTCCGGCCTTTCAATCTGGTGGGCGAATCTGGGGCGCATTATACCAAATCCTTTCCTCATGGCAGATTCGTAACCAACAGAACCTATTGCCCAAGAGTTGAACAAAGGTGACCTACAGTTTTGCAATTTTGCTACAAGACAATCCCAGTTTTGAAAGATCATGGCCAACGATAAAGGCAAGACATGAAATATATCACAAATCAAGCTTAGTGTCCCATAACATTCCCAAAAATGTACTAGATTGGCTCCTAACTTTTACTTCTAGCACAAAATTGGTCATGGAGGACAATAAAAAGGAATTTTGCAGCCCCAAAAGCAACAATATGGACAGGAACTCTTGGGGAAATTTTCAAAAATTTGGTCGAGTCCCATAAGTGCGACCCTCTCTAAAGGGCGATTCGCTTAGACCAAAGAGCAAATTGCAAATTTGGTAAAAGTGCAAATCACTCCTTTGAAAGGGCGAATCACTTGGAAACAGCTTGTAAAGTGATGTTTTGTCTTCATATGGCACCACTGAAGTATTAGAAGGTTGTTAAAGGCATTTAGGAAGAATATGGAGGCATGTAAATCTAGTGATGCATCATTTTGCTAAAACATGCCACTAAAATAGAGAATTTACTAGGAGTACAAAATATGTACGAGCAAAGCAGCAGATTTGGATGGGTTACAGGCAGAATTTTTGAAGCATGGTATTGACCCTCTTGTTGGGCCCCTCATTCATCTCTTCAATCTCTCTGTCTATTCTGGGTTTCCTAATTCCTAGACTCAGCATATCATTCACCCCATTCATAAGGCAGGTGATCCCCATGAACCCAATAACTACAAGACTATCATGATTGGGCATATCTTTGCCAAGCTCTATGCCATAGCATTGGATGTGCTTCTCTCCCGAAGGTTGGAGGAGGGGGGTTTCAGGGCTCTTGGCCAAGCTGGTTTTCGACAAGATCACCAGACCACAGATCACATTCTAGTCCTCGAGCTATTATTGAGGAGGCGCATCCTCGAAGGTTTATTGCTGCTTTGTTGACTTCAGGAAAGCCTTCGACATGGTGCCTCGGCATTTACTTCTTGAGAGACTACGGTCAGTTGGCATCTCTGGGCAACTTTTGACAGTGGTTATACGGTTATATGAGACTGTGAAAAGTCGGTTTCGCTCCCCTCAAGGGCTTTCAGACAGTATTCTTAGCACCATAGGAGTGAAACAAGGGTGCCCCCTTTCCCTGACACTTTTTGGGATCTTTATCGATGAGCTTGAGACTTTTATTAAGGAGAACGCTCATGCGGAGGATGGTTGCCTTCTTCACTATGTGCTGATTTCTATTCTCCTCTTTGCTGATGATGTTGTTCTTTTGGCCTCTTCTCCTGAGGGACTTCAACACCATCTGGACAAGCTTGCCGCTTTTTGTGACTCGAGATAACTAACGGTGAATCTTTCTAAGACCAAGGTTATGGTATTCAATACTACCAAAGAGGCTCTATCTCATCTCCACTTCTCTTTCCAAGGTCGGGAGGTCGAGATCACCACCTCTTATGTGTACTTGGGGGTTCTTTTCACCGGTCCCACTTTTAGTATGAAACCCGCCGCCCGAGCCCGGTGTGTAAGGGATATGCAGCTCTGTCTTTGGTAGAGAGGAATTGCTTCAAAGCACATTTTCAGGATATACCTGTGAAGATGAGGATTTTTGATGCCTTGGTCAAGCCAACTATTACTTATGGGTCAATGGTTTGGGGTCCTAGCCTTGGCTCGACTGAGTGGTCACGGGTTGAACAAGTCCATACACTCTTTCTTCGACGATTCATTCGCTTCAAGGGCACTCCCCCGCTCTATTATTCTGGCAAAGTTTGGGGCTTCTCCTCTCCAGCTTGAGATTATCTTCTTGATTATCGGTTATCTTCACAGGATCCATACTTTCGGAGATACCCCTGAGGGTTGCAGGCGGTACCCTTACCTCGCCCTTCACTCCTCGATGGAACTCTCTCCGAGTTCTCCGGGAGGCCCAAGGAGTTGGTATTTTCAGGTTTCTGCTCTCTTGGCTAGCATTTAGATACGGATAGACAGGCTCCCGCCTTATTCTTTGGGGGTTATCCCCCCCTCTCGGCTTAGTAAGGAGAAGATGCTCCACGAGATTCGGAAGGATGTTAGTCTCCAGTACACCAAATGCACATGGATCTCTCCTGTTGCCCCTCTTTCCCCCAAGCTGTCTTTCTACCATGAGCACTTCTTACAGATTCAGGAGGGCAAAATAGTTCCTCCACAATACCTTCAGTAGCACACAATGCATAGTCTTCGGATCACTATTGGGCAACTCAGGGTGTGTTCTCACCAACTCCGGATTGAGTCAGATCACCATCTTCCGACGGAGGAGCGGATTTGCTTGTTTTGCTCCTTGGGTGAAGTTGAAACCCTTCATCACTTTATTTTTTGTTGTCCCATTTATTATGAGATCCGAGGTAGGTTCCATTGCCTTTTCAAGGACAACTCTCGATCTGTTTCTACCTTCTTCAAATACCCGGACCAACGTTGTCTCGCACTCTTTCTTAGGGAGATAACTCAACTTCGACGACATAAAAGTTCTCCAAATGGTTCTCACCCTCCTCAACATCGGCTCATCACAACATACTTCACCAACTCCGACGGACCAGGTGACTTCAATCGGAAACACCCCACATCATCCATTTGGACAGAAATAGGGTCACTAGACAGCGCACCAACAGCTTGTCAGGGTTCCAAACTAGCAATGGGCAGAGACATATCATGGACTTCTTCAGCATCCGGTACTTCGGCCTCGACTGTTAGGAGAGATTAGTTTCTGGCGGGTTCTTGGAGCTTGCCCCCTTGGGCTGCTCCCTCCCCCCTCCTCTCTCTCTCTATTCTTCTTGGCGTGCACTCCTCTCTGTTGGATTGCAGCCCTCCCCCCCTTTGCTCTCCCTTTTCTTTTCTTTCCCTTTCTCTTTGGCCCGTTTGTCGGGTTTCATCTTGTATTTATCTTAGTTCTTTTCTTTGTTGGGCTTTTTAGCCTGCTAGCTGGCAGTCATTATTGTCCTTCTTATAGTCCCTTGGGTCTTATTTTGGCCCACCGCGGACATTAATAATATTTCATTTCTAGTTCCTTTGATGCAATCCACGAAGAGAAATCTATTGAAATATGCTCTTCCTGGCAACATGTATTAGAATTCTTTAAACACCCGAAAATTCAGACATCAGAAAGAACCCAGCAAATTACCTATGTTTCCACTAACCGGATGCTTGAATTTCAATACAATATATCAAGTTACAACATGAGAATAAATTTTGAAAACAAAACATGAGTCTACAGCCAAAAAAAAAAAACTCCCACAGCAAGACATCCTCCTTTGGAACTGCGAATTGTTTGGAAAATACCAATTTTACACATAACTCATAAAAATCACCCAAACACGTGCTGGAAAAGCATGAAATACTTCCAATTGGTATTCTTGACTGATCTGGGTGTGATGTAAATTTTCCAGCCCTAGATAACTGCTGTCCTATGTTATTTTAAAATAAATCAGATCTGAGAATAATTTATTCAAACATGCAACAGTCACACAGATGGCTGGAAAAATAAACAGCGTGAACAGCAGAAGTTAAATATATTTCTGAACCTGAAATATTACAAATAAAAGAGGCTACAGCTACAGCAGAACACTTCTGCTCTCTTGCTGCTTTTCTAGCCAGCAATCACTGTTCTTCTCCTCCTAAGCTTGTAGTTTTCCTTCAGCAATCTGTTCTCCTCCCATTCTTTCTGTGTGTCTAAAACACTCTTGATCTTCTCCTTTTATCCTTGAAAAAGGTAACCCTAATCTCTCTAACCCTAAGATTAGATCTCATCTCATATTGAGATGTAAGGTTAAAAATAGAAAATCACTTAAGTGAATATCAAAATAGAATCACTTAAGTGAATTACAAAATAGAATCACTTAAGTGAACTTAAAAATAGAAAATCACTTAAGTGAATTTCAAAATAGAATTAGAAATGTCTCGAACCACTTCTAGCACGTTCATACTGAAGCTCGTGCAAGAAGTTCCTGTCCGAGCTACATTTCTCAACACTCCCTCTTAGCGAGGAAGGAATTCTGCACCAATCCAAGTTTGTCTCTGAATGCTTCAAACTTCCCTTTCACTAAGGGCTTGGTCAGAATATCAGTTACCCGTTGATCTGTGGGAATATATTGGAGTTTTACGGCTCCCTTCGAATCCTGTCTCGTATGAAGTGATATTTGATGTCTATGTGTTTGGACTTGTCATGAAATACTGGATTCTCGGAGAGTTTGATACAACTCTGATTATCACAATATATCACCGTGGGATCCAACTCCTGATCAATCAATATTGTAAGCAACTTGCGAAGCCAAATGGCCTCACAACTAGCAATACTGGCTGCCATGTATTCGGCCTCTGTTGAGCTAAGTGCCACAGAAGTCTGCTTCCTGCTGAACCAGGATATCATGCTTGATCCCAAGCTAAAGCAACACCCCGAGGTGCTCTTCCTGTCTGCTACATTGCCTGCCCAATCTGAGTCCTTGCAACCTCACTTCACCATCTCCAAGATATCTTAGACCATACTCCACCGTGCCCCTTAAGTATCTGAGCACATGTTTTGTTGCTACCCAATGCTCTTGCCTTGGCTCCACCATGAACTGACTCAAGGTGTTCACTGCAAAACATATATCTGGTCGAGTGTTGACCAAATACATCAAGGATCCTATCAACTGCCTGTACAACGTAGGGTCCACCAATTCTGAATCTGAAGCTGTCACCTTCTTCAGATTAGTGATCATGGGTGTGGCCATAGGTTTGCAGTCCTCCATCCGAAACCTCTTCAGGATCTCAACTGCATACTTACCTTGCCCAAGGAATATCTCCCTGGTCTCTGCCAAACCTCCAAACCCAAGAAGTAATGCATCATGCCAATGTCCTTCATCTCAAACTCAGCTGCCATATCTGCTTTGCACCCTGCAATGAGCTTCTCTGCACCTGTAAGAAACAAGTCATCTACATATAGCACCAAAATGAGTAGATCAGTCCCAACAAATATGTAATATAGATTAGGATCTGCATCACTTTTGGCGAAGCCCACACTCTGCAAGTATCCATCTATCCTGGAATACCATGCTCTCGGTGCCTGTTTGAGTCCATATAAGGCTTTCTTCAGCCTACAAACATGGGACTCCTTCCCACTTACCTCAAAGCCCTGAGGCTGCTCTATGTACACTTCTTCCTCAATGATCCCATTAAGGAAAGTTGTCTTCACATCCATTTGATGAATCCGCCATCCCATAGATGAAGCTAAAGACATAATTGCTCTAATGGAAGTGTATCTGGCGACTGGAGCAAAAGTCTCCTCATAGTCCACTCCCTCTTTCTGGGAGAACCCTCTTGCCACAAACCTTGCCTTGAACTTCTCGATGCTGCCATCTGCAGCATGCTTAATTTTGTAGAGCCACTTGGAACTCACAACCGACTTCCCCTCCGGTCTTGGCACTATGTCCCAAACATCATTCTTCATGATGGAGGTGTACTCCTCCACCATGGCATCCCGCCAAACCTGTTGGTCCGTTGCCTCCTGAAAACTGGTAGGCTCTGAATTTATGATGTTACTCATCAATGCCATGTAGCTTGAAAACTTCCTTGGAGGTCTGCTCTCCCTAATCATGTTGCTAGGAGCCTCAACATACTCCTCAACATCCCTCAATGTCTGTGTAAGCCATTGAGGTCTCCTGATAGAACTGGAAGGGGCTAATGTCTCCACCTCCTCACCTGAAGGTTGTTGTTCTGAACTGGAAACCACTGGTGTCTTTGGTGACCCTGGCTCAACCTTCGGAGCTTCTTGCTCCTCATTCTCTATCACTGGAATAGGCTCATGGGACTTCCTGGATGCAACGTCCTCCTCAAACTTTACATCCCTGCTCACTACTGTCTTCCTCTTCTCTGGAATATAAACCCCGTAAGCTTTTGAAGTCTCACTCTATCCTACAAATAAACCCTTCCCTTCTAGAGGGCTCCAACTTGGTCCTCTTCTCTACCGGAACATGGATATAAACTGGACATCCAAAGATGCGGAAATGACTCACCTCCGGTTTCACACCAATGAATGCCTCCTCTGGTGTCTTGTCCTCCAAGATCCTGTGAGGACACCTGTTCTGGATGTAGACTGTTGTGTTGCATGCTTCTGCCCAAAGAAACATCGGCAAGCCCCGGTCATGAATCATGGCCCTAGCAGCCCCTATGATGGATCGATTCTTTCGCTCTGCAACCCCATTCTGTTGTGGGTTGTATGGAACGATCAACTCCCTCTTGATTCCTGTCTGCTTGCAGAAACCATCGAACTCCTTGGAGGTATATTCACCCCCATTGTCTGATCTCAAGACCTTGATCTTCTTCTCTGTCTGGTTCTCAACTAGAGCTTTGAACTCCTGAAACCTGCTAAAGACTTCATCCTTGGTCTTTAAAAAGTAGATCCATGTCTTGCGAGAGAAATCATCAATAAAGGAAACATAGTACATGCTACCTGAAATTGATGCTATTGACATCGGTCCACAAACATCCGAATGTACTAGATCTAGTATCTTCTTAGACCTATGCTCGTTGTTTGGGAAAACAGCCTTGGCATGCTTGCCAAGCGTGCACCCTCTGCATACTCCTTGTTGCTCAATGCTGAACTCTGGAAGACCTGTGACTATCTCCCTCAGAATAGGCAACGCTCTATGATGCAAGTGCCCCATCCTCTTGTGCCACAAATCACACAAGTTGTTACTGCTATGAACTAGGGCTCGAACAGGTTCACCCTGCAACCTGTATAGACTGCCTTCTCTAACCCCTATTACTTGTGTTGTTTCCGGGCTAGATTCTTTTGGTCTAATAAGGACATGTTGGTTCTTGAACTCCATTGCATAACCCTTATCCTCCATAAAAACTGAAAGCAAGTTCTTCCTGAGACCTGGAACAAACAAAACATCATCAAAGTCTAAAGATTTCCCTGACTGGAGTCGAAAAGGAATGGTACCAATTCCTACAACTGGATATTTGGTATCATCACCAAGCTCAACCTGAACCCCTGAGTCCTGCTCTTGTAGACTGGTAAAACATTGTCGGGCTGATGTCATGTGCCGAGATGCCCCACTATCCACATACCAAGCATTCCTTGGAACCGTGCTGGTAGAAAGGCAAGAGACCAATGAGAAATCCTTCTCGAATTTGGCAGCAAACTCACTCATCTGAGTTTCTGCAGAGGCTGCTACTTGCATCTGCTGCTGCTTCCCTTTGCCCTTCTTGTCTGGACACTGTGATGCATAATGGCCGTGCTTATGACAAATGAAGCACTTGATCTTGCTCAAGTCCTTCTTCCCTGACTGTGAGGTTGACTCCTCATTCTTTACCTTACCCTTGTTGGGTCCTTTACCTTTGCCCTTCTTGGTTTGCCCAAAAAGAGCTAGGTTATCGTCACCACCTTTCTTGCTGGCCTTTGACTCCATCCGAGTCTCCTCCCGGATGAAATCATCCCACAGTTTCTCAAATTTGGGAAGGTTCTCACGAGCACAAATGCCTTTGACAAATGGTTCCCATGAAGCTGAGAAACCATTAAGTGCCACGTTCACCAACTCTGTGTCTTCAACCTTCTCCCCTATTGCTGCCAGTTGATCACGAATCTGCGTGATCTTCATCAAGTAACTGGTAACGGTGTCAGATCTGGTCATCTCCATAGATCTGAGTTTGTTCCGCAATATCATCTTCCTGTTTATGTTCTCGCTCTGGTAGAGGCTAACCAGGGCATCGAACATCTCCTTTGCCTTAGTCTTCTCGGATATGTGAGGAATCAGGTGATCCTTCACTGCATCCAAGATCATCCGCTTGGCCTTCACTTCCTTCTTTTTGTGAGCTGCCAATTCCTCGCGGATCTGTAGGCAAAGTCACATCAGCCTTGACAATATCCCAGAGATCATTCTCTTCCAATAAGAACATTACCCTAACTTTCCAGGGCAAAAAATTTGAGGCACCTTCCAATCTATCCTCAAATCTGAGGCTAGCTGCTGCCATCTTTGAGATCTGCTGAAATATTAATGACTAAAAAAACAGTCCTGCAAATAAGCTTAGTCCTTCAAGCCAAAAAAATATGAAACCCTAACTGCTGTTTTTTTTTATTTGCTTGAAACCCTAACTGCTGAAATATTAATGACTCAAAAAAACAGTCCTGCAAATAAGCTTAGTCCTTCAAGCCAAAAAAAATGAAACCCTAACTGCTGTTTTTTTTTTCTTAATATCCAGCAGTGATCTACTGCTGTAAACCCTTGAGGATCTCAATCACAGAACCTAGCTCTGATACCATGTAAATTTTCCAGCCCTAGATAACTGCTGTCCTATGTTATTTTAAAATAAATCAGATCTGAGAATAATTTATTCAAACATGCAACAGTCACACAGATGGCTGGAAAAATAAACAGCGTGAACAGCAGAAGTTAAATATATTTCTGAACCTGAAATATTACAAATAAAAGAGGCTACAGCTACAGCAGAACACTTCTGCTCTCTTGCTGCTTTTCTAGCCAGCAATCACTGTTCTTCTCCTCCTAAGCTTGTAGTTTTCCTTCAGCAATCTGTTCTCCTCCCATTCTTTTCTGTGTCTGTGTCTAAAACACTCTTGATCTTCTCCTTTTATCCTTGAAAAAGGTAACCCTAATCTTTCTAACCCTAAGATTAGATCTCATCTCATATTGAGATGTAAGGTTAAAAATAGAAAATCACTTAAGTGAATATCAAAATAGAATCACTTAAGTGAATTACAAAATAGAATCACTTAAGTGAACTTAAAAATAGAAAATCACTTAAGTGAATTTCAAAATAGAATCACTTAAGTGAATTTCAAAATAGAATCACTTAAGTGAACTTAAAAATAGAAAATCACGATCATGTTGAGCGATGGCGGGAGAGGGAGCGGGAGCAGGACTGGGAGCAGGTTCAGAGACCGGTGCAGGTTTCTGGGCGGGAGCGGGATCGGAATCGGGATCGGGCACGTCAGGGCCCGGACCCGGGCCCGCAAGGCCCTCGGCGGGCCCAGAGGAGGGCTCAGAGACTGAGCAGAATGGTGGCCAGGGTGGGGACGACATCTTGGGCCCGGGCCCTCAGCCCAGCCTCGATGCGAGCGCAGGCCTAGGGAAAAAGCCTCCGGATCCTGGGCGGGTTTTGTCCCGGGCGGGTCCAAACCCTCCTATCAACGGATCTTGGGTGGCACCAGGGCCCATCCTCGGGCCCTGGGTCTAGGGCTTTCCCTCGAGGGCACTCACATTTCTATTCAAGAGGAGGTCTACTCCTCCTTTGTCGTTGGATCCTCTGTCTCCCTGGTTGGGAAATTCCTGGGAGGGCGACCAGACATGGAAACCGTCCGCAGATGGGCGGCTTCCAAATGGAAGGTTTTCGGGCATATTCAGTTGGTTGCCCTTACCAAGGGATTCTTCATCATCAAACTAAATAACAGCGATGACGTCGAAAAGATCCTGTCGGGCGGGCCCTGGTTTTTGGGACGCAAAAGCCTCTTCCTCAGGCGATATGGAGCTGACTTCCACCCCAGCACCCAAAGCATCAACTTCGCCCCGGTTTGGGTCCGGCTCCCAGACCTTCCCTTCCACTTGTGGCACGAAGACGTCCTAAGACTTATTGCTCAGTCGGTCGGGGACCTGGTGGCCTTCGACCCCGCTACCAAGGCAGGATCCCGAATGGTTCATGCCAGATTTTGCGTCAATGCAAATCTCGAATCCGAACTTCCCTCTTCTGTGACCATCTCTTATGGGTCCTTCTTTTGGCGCCAATCCCTGATTTACGAAAATAAACCTGCTTTTTGCCCCCTCTGCTGCACTCAGGGTCACCTCCCCCACCAATGCCCTGTATCCAAAAAGGTTGATGGCCCTCTCCCCAAACTCCCTTCCCGATCGGGCCGGGCCCCATCCCGAGGGCCCCCTCGCGACGGCCTCAGATCCCAGGCCTGGACCACCAAGGAGGCCTCCCCTTCTGTCCCAAAGGATTCCCAAGTGGGCCCTGGCCTGGAGGACGGTCTTCCCCAGGTTTCCCCTTCCGTTGCTCCCTCCCCTGGGTCATCTTCCGAGGCCCCGATCCCAGGTTCTCCCTCCCCGCTCGATGCGAATCCCTCCCCGTAGGCCCCTGCTTGCGCCCCCAGGCCTGCGAGCCGCCCGGGCTCTTTTCCCCGTCGGCTCCCACCTTCCCGTCTTCCTCTGTCGGGGTTCCCTCCTCCCCCCACCCCCGCTATCCCCCCCTCGACCCCCTCCCGGCCCTCCCGGTGGTCTCTGCTGGGCTTCCCCCCTTGGAGTGCGGATCCGAGAGGTCAGACGAAGAGGTTGAAGGCAGTTCTCCATCCGGGCCCGATGAAGTCAGCCCCAAGATGACCCGAAGCAGGACTTTCACCACAGACTTTGGCAGCAAACTCAAGAGAGGTCGGCCCACCCTGGGCGACCAGCGAACAAGGATCACCGAAGACGACATAGCCAATGGCTCCCAGGCAACTCTTTCCGACGTTGCCGTGAGCTTCTCCAAGACGGACGCCCTTCGACCCAAACCCCTCGCTCAGGCCGGGAAGGGGAGCAAGCGACCCCACAAGGGTGTCAAATGAAGCTCATCACCTGGAATGTCAGGGGGCTCAATGGTGCCCCCAAGAAAAGGATCCTCGGCCAACTCCGCAGGGATCACCGCCCGTCCTTCCTCCTTCTCCAGGAAACCAAAATAGATGACGCTGCTGCCCGGCGAGTAGCCCAAGCTACCTGGCGCAACTGCGAGTCCCTGTCTACCCCTACGGCTGGCTCAGTCGAGGGTCTGCTATGCATGTGGGATCCCCGGTCTTACGAGGGGAGGCTCATATCATCTTCTCCCAGAATAATCAACATTCTGGTCCATTGCGTGAAGTCAAGGCGCTCGTGGATTCTGTCCAACGTCTACGCCCCTAACAGCCCTGTTGAGAAAGCGGGCTTATGGAAGGAAATCAGCTCGATGAGAGAAGCCTTTGCCCCCCTCCCCTGGATCCTGGCAGGGGACTTCAACAGTCCCCTGTTCCTTTCTGACAAAAGTGGGGGCTCAGCGGCTCCGAGCAAAAGCATGGGGGACTTTGGAGCCTTCACCGTCCTCAACGAGCTCATGGACGTCGGCCTGAAAGGAGCCGGGTTCACCTGGTCAAACGAGAAGAGCGAGAGCAAGCCATATCCAGGTCAGGTTGGATAGAGTGTTCCTGTCCAAGGAAGCCCTTCCCCTGTTTGTTGACGCAACCTTGTTGGCCCTCCCTAAAATCGGGTCTGACCACAGCCCCCTCCTCCTCGAAACCGATCATCGCTCCTCCCCCAAGCGGCCCTTCCGGTTCGAGTCCATGTGGCTGCATCATCCCAACTTCAGGGCCCAGGTATGCTGTTGGTGGGCTCCCCCAGTCCCTGGGCGCCCCGCTGAACAAGTCTACCACAAGCTGAGATGCCTCAAAGAGCAACTCAAGGTATGGAATAGAGAGGTGTTCGGTAACATCTTTGAAAACAAAGCGGCAGTTAAGAAAAAACTCGAAGACCTTGAGCTCAGATTTCAAGCGAGGCTCCCAAGACCCGGGGAACAAGGAAGAGGAACACCTAGCCCTCAGCGAGTATCATAACATCCTGGCCAGGGAAGAAACATTTTGGAGGCAGAAGTCGAGAGCCCTGTGGCTCCAAGATGGCGATGCTAACACGAAGTTCTTCCACACGTCGACTCTCAGGAACAGGGGCTCTAATAGAATTGCTGAGTTGGTGGGCAGTGACGGCAGAATTATCAAGGAAGAAGAGGACATTCGGACTGAAGCCACCAACTTCTTCCGGGAGCTCCTTGGCGATAGCCCTCCCATGTCCTCATCCCTTCGGAACATATCCCTACTTCAGTCTCGGCCATGGCAAATGAGATGCTTGTGCAGCCCCTGTCTGACTACGAAATCCATGCTGCCACCTTTTCCATGAAGGCTGAGGCGGCCCCGGGCCCGGATGGGTTTCCCCCGATTCTTCCAATCCTTTTGGGACATCGTTGGGCAAGAAGTGTGTGCTGCCATCCGGGACCTCCAGACTGCCAGCTCCATCCCCAGAGGTATTAACTCCACCTTCATTGCCTTGATCCCCAAGTCCCAGGCAGCCAGATCCCTCTCGAATTTTTGCCCCATTAGCTTGTGCAATGTCCTGTACAAAATCCTGACTAAATCCATGGCCTCCCGCCTCAAGGATATCCTTCCCACGATCATTGCCCCCTGCCAGGGAAGCTCGGTCAAAGGTAGACTGATCACAGACGGAGTTATAATCATGCACGAGGCCATCCACTCGGCCTTCCTTTCCAAAAAGGCCTCCTTTCTGCTCAAGCTGGATATGAACAAGGCCTTTGATAGAGTCGACTGGGATTTCCTTTCCAAGGTCCTCCTTAAGTTCGGGTTCCACCCCTCCTGGGTCAGGCTCATCAGCAACTGTGTGTCCTCCCCCTGGTTCTCTATCCTCATCAACGGATCCCCTGTCGGGTTCTTCCCTAGTTCTAGAGGCCTTCGACAAGGCGACCCCCTGTCCCCGATCCTCTTCATTATCCTGGCTGAGGCCCTGGGACGTACCATCTCGAGTGTTGTTTCCCGCGGACTCATTTCGGGCATCAGGCCTGCGTCGGGCCTACCCCCTGTGTCCCATCAGCAGTTCGTGGACGACACCATCCTCGCCACCTCAGCTTCGATCCCTCAAGCCAAGGCCCTCAAGCAAATCTTGACCCTGTACGAGGAGGCGGCCGGGCAGAAAATTAACCTCCGAAAAAGCAAGATTTTCTTCATCCATACTCCCTTGGCTAGGCAAATCAGAATTGGGCGGATTTTGGGTTGTACCCCTGGTTCCCTTCCCTCCTCTTACCTCGGGCTTCCCCTGTTTACAGGTGCATCCTCCAAGGCCCTGTGGGGCAGGATGATAGAGCGGATTCAGAGGAAGTTGGCCCCCTGGAAAGGTCACCTCCTCTCTCAGGCTGGCAGAGCCACCCTCTTGGCGGCGGTCCTTCAAAGCATTCCGATATATTTCATGTCGGTCTTCAGAATCCCGGCCTCCATTGCAGCCCACATCGAACAAATTCAGAAACGCTTTCTCTGGTCGGGTAGCGAAGATAAGAAGAGGATTCCCCTGGTCTCCTGGCCCCTGGTCTGCCGCCCCAAAGGCGAGGGAGGGATCGGTCTCAGGCGGGTGACCCTCATGAACAAGGCCCTCTTGTCCAAGCACGCTTGGAAGGTGTTCACCAATGCCCCTGATGAGTGGGTCAGCATCGTGCGCAGGAAATACTGCCATCATCACCCCTTCCTCAGCGAATCTCAGCCTCGAAATGGATCAGCCTTATGGAAATCCCTGATCTCCACCAAAGACATTATTCGGAAAGGGACCAGATGGATCCTCGGGGACGGAGCCAAGATCGACTTCTGGGAAGACAGGTGGATCCATGATGAGGCCCTGACTGTTGACAGAGATCTCCTCGTCCTCAAACTAGGGTTGGTGGACAGAGGGCCCAAATTTTTGGCCTATATTTCCCAGAACCAAGGGCGGGTTACTTGGAAACCCATCCTGAACCCCAGGCACCCGCTCCAAGCTTCCAGGCTTCGGCGCCTCCTCAAGGTGATTGTTATTCCGTCCTCCGGAGGAAACGACAGATGCGTTTGGCATGGCACTCCCAGTGGCGTATTTTCTATCAAATCTGCCTACAACCTTCAAAGAGTCCCTGACGAGGCCCCCTTTCCAGCCTGGTAGGTGTGGGCCAAGAAGCTGATCCCCAAAATCAGCCACTTCGTCTGGGCGGCCATCCAAAACAAGATCCTGACTATCGAGAACCTGATCAGGAGGGGCTTTCAGATCCCGAACAGATGCTTCCTCTGCTGTGCTACCTAGGAGTCCACTAATCACCTCTTTATCAGATGTCCCTTCTCTTCTGAAGTCCTGGGCCTCATCCTTTCCCAATTCTCTATTGGGTGGCCCCCAACTCCATCTCTGACCTCCTGTCTCGGTGGCCCAACCCCTTTGCCCATCCTTTCATCCGCTTCCTCCGGGGCTCCTGCCTTCCTCATCTACTTTGGCAACTATGGCTTGAGCGCAACAGCAGAGCCTTCTCCTCCCCGGCCCGTTCCCCCTAGTGGATAGCGACCAAGGCGGTGTCCTTCGCCCTTGAGAATTCTCGCTCCATCCCCTTGACCGAGGCGCCCCGACGGTCAGGCGAGGCCACCCTCCTATCCTCCCTCGGAGTTCAGCTTCCCCCCGGTCCCCCCGCCCCCTCCCGTCGATCTATGACGAGGTGGACTGCCCCCCGGATGGGTCAAACTTAACTTCGACGGAGCTTCTAAAGGGAATCCCGGGCCCTCTAGAGCAGGCGGGGTCATCAGAGACTGTCACGGGGCCCTGATCGTGGCGTACGCTGCACCGCTTGGCATCCAGACTAACAACTTCGCCGAAGCAGCAGCTCTCCTCAGCGGGCTGACCGCCCTCAGGGAGTCCTCCTCAAAAGTCATCATTGAGGGCGATTCCCAAGTTATTATCAAAGCCGCCCGCAGCCCGAGAAACTGCTCTTGGCGCATTCACAACTCCATCCGGGAAGTCCTCACCATTCTCCAAGGACTCCCCGACCACGCCTTTCGGCATGTGTACAGAGAAGGCAACAGGGCTACCGATTTCATGGCAAATCAAGCCATCTCAGCTGAAGACTTCACCACCTGGACCACGAACTTCCCTGAAGCTCTGGTCCAAATAGCTTCGCAAGACTATCCTAGCAACGATGAGGGCCCTGGTGCTTAGCCCGCCCCGAGTCGGGGCCCCGAAGTTTCATTGTCGCGCCCCCCAGTGGCCAGGGGAATCACCTGTCTGCTCCGCCACGTCGACTGGCCCCTGTCCTCCTCTTGCTCGTGAGCCGGTCATCAAGATCCCCCTCGCGGTGCCAAGTGTCATCGGCCACGTCAGACGATCGGTTCATCCCGACCTGGATTTGCGAAGCTCCGCTGGCAGATTTGGCAAGTCCAAGTCAGAGTGCGCGTCGGCCCATTTCGACCTTCCCGCCTTGGACGTCGCATCATCGGATTCCCATGCTGCGTCAGTTCGCCCGTGGCTCTATCCCGTGAGGTCCCCTCAAGTTGATCCCCCGCTCAGATTGCGCCATCTGGAGCGCTAGCATTGGCCCTTCTCCCTTGCCCCGCGTGGCAGCCGTCAACCGCGCCCCCTCAGCCCCTCCCACCTCGTGTCGCCCCCTGCCCCTAGCGCTCCTTCCCGACGTCGGTGGCCCTTCCCCTCCTCCGCGCCCCCTGCAAGTTTTTAAACCTGTCGCGCGCAGAGTTCTCCCGCATTCTTGTCTGCTTCCCCCTCCCCCTGTCCCCGCGTCTCTGGTCAGGCCACCCCTGTTTCCCCTGCCCCTGGGCTGTCAGTTCGCTCCTCATGGCTGCCAAAGCCGTCTTCCTCGAGCCTTCCTCGCTTGAATTGAGCGAGTCGGCCAGGCTATTTTCCAATGCCAAGAAATATACCCCTTTCTTCAGCAAATTCGCAAGGGCCGACAAAGATATTACCCAAAGTTTTTTGGATACCTGGAATGATGGTGAGGTCAAAGTGAAGGGTCTCCACTTCAAAGTGACCAAAGAGTTTCTGACGGAGGTTACAGGCCTGCATCATGAGGAGAAAGGCAGAGTCGTCAGACGGGATAAGCACAATTGGGAGGAGGAGTTGTCCCGCTTCCCGGAGCAACAGTGGGATAAGGCCAATATTTTTCGCACCAACCTCCCGGCCCCCTTCGACGAGGCCATCGTCCCGGTGATGCAGTACATCACCTACGACGATCCGGACCAGCGGCTGTACAGTTTCCACCTTAGCTACTTCAACCACCTCCGTGGAGCCACGCTGGTCAGCACCCCTCGGTTCCTTCTGTACTCCCTGAGCCTTTCCATCGACCGAGCTCGCAGGAGCCACTCCCGGCCCTCCCACCAAGGCCTCATGGCTGTCCTGTACAGGCATGCCCTAGCTAACCAGCCGCAGCTCCACTGCATCCCTCCCCTGTCCTCTGTCCCCCCCGAGAAGCGGCTAACTCCCCCGGTGCTTCTCCTGCAGCTTCTAAATCCAAGGAGACCCCCTCCCCCGAAGCCTCCCCTTCCCCGAAGCGGCGCAGGCCCACCCGAAAGTGCAGAACTCCAGCCCAGGGCCCAGGCGGGGCCCCGCCTCCTGGTGCCAGTCGTAAAGGCCCGCCCCCAGGCAGCAGCAGGGCTGCTGGCAGCACCAAGAAGGCCAAGGTGGAGGCCCCGGAGCCCACCGAAGTCAGCTCTGACTCCGGCAGTAGGCTGCAGAACTTGGCAATCAGGGCCCTTCTTGACACTACGATTGGCTCCTTGACCGCGTCCGCCAAAGCGGCTTCCTCAGCGGCCAATGCCCTGGCCGAACTCCGGCGCAGGCTGGGCGATGGCCCTGATAGGGAGTGGAGCTGATCTGACAGGTTGGGCCCCGTCCAGGCCAAGCCCGGCTGCAGGGCCTCCCGGAGTGACGGCGTGTAGTTTTTGCGATATTGGCGTTTGTCGTTTTACGGCTTTTCCTTGTTTTGGTGGCCACAGGCCAAATTTTGTTGTTCTGTTTCTTAGTTGGCCTGATTTTTGTAGGCACCAGGGCCCTGGGCCCCGGATCGTTGCCCAAGGGCGCAGCCCCGGTTTTTAATCTTAATTTCAGCCTCGGCTTTCTATGTAACTAAGGTTTTGGGATCCTTCTTTAAAAAACCCGCTGTAAATATATTGCTACTTATCAAAAAAAAAATCACTTTCAAAATTGAATTAGAAATGTCTCGAACCACTTCTAGCACGTTCATACTGAAGCCTATGCAAGAAGTTCCTGTCCGAGCTACATTTCTCAACAAAACTAGGCTCGCCACACCTCCCTTGGCTAGTTTTCTTTAGTACCAGGCCCAAGAATTTGGTTCTTTTTTTTTTCCTTAAGGTCAGTGAACTGTTTCTTTTGCTTTTGCATTAAATTCTCACCAACTGAACTCAAACTTTGGTTGTTTTAACGGAAATAACACATTAAAAATATTATTATTTAAATGAATAGCTCTGGCTTGTCTAACTGAAAAAAACTCATCAAATCATGCATGCTCATGTCCCGATGCTCGAAATCCCATATTTTTTATTAATCTTTTTTAAGTATTTTTGGGGTTGATGCGAAATTGCCCATATTCCCAGATGCTCCCACATTAGACACCCTGAGTAAGAAAATGTTTCATGGGCTGAAATCTCATGAACATTTCATGAAGTCTCCAACCAAGATCCCGTGTTTGGCAACATCAAATTCGGTCATCCATGTTGCCTCTTCCACTGGCTTGCCCAACCATTTAACCTAAACCAAATATTCTCTATATGTTTTAGCTCATTTGCTTAGATAACCAAGAATCAATTATTCTTTCCGATGTATCCCTTTCCTTCTCCAGTATTTGCTTTACCCAATCTCAATCTCTTCGGACTTGATTTGGCCCTCTTCTTTTGTTGTTCCTTCATGAAACAGATACAAATCAGCAATATTAAAGATTGGTGAGATGTCTACATCATTCAGCAACTCTAAGTCATAAGCATTGGCTGAATCAAACTTTTGTATGATCTTGCACAGTCCAATTTTCTTCCACTTCAGCTTGTTATATGTTCCACATGGGAACCTTTCCTTTTGTAGATGAGCCAAGACCAAATCACCCACCTCAAACTCCTTTACTCTTCTCTTAAGATCCATTGTACTCTTATATTTCATGGTGTTCTCCTTTAATTTTGATCTCGGCTCACAATGCAACTCATGCATATATTCCGCAAAGTCTTTGGCCACACCACTTGGCCGCCCCAAATCAGTTGTATCTCAAAGCTCATCAACTCCTCTTGGGCCAAAACCACAGACAATTTGAAACGGACTTCTTGTTGTACTTCTATTAATGGAATTATTGTAGGCAAATTCAGCTTGTGTCAAAATTGAATCCCATAGTGTTGACCGCTTTCCAACCAAGCATCTTAACAAACTTCCCAATCTTTTATTTACCGCTTCCATTTGCCCATCTGTTTGCGGGTGATAGGATGACCTAAAGCTCAAATTAGTACCCATTTTATTCCATAATGTCCACCAACAATAACCAACAAATTTTGTATCCCTATTGGAAACTATGCTCTTTAGAAGCCCATGTAATCTCACTATCTCCTGGAAAAATAACGATGCAATGTGTGTAGCATCATTGGTCTTTTTGCATGGAATGAAGTGTGCCATCTTGGAGAAATGGTCAATAACAACAAATATTGAATCATAGCCCTTGTATGTTCTAGGCAAACCAAGTACAAAATCCAATCATGTTCCCATGGCCTTTTTGGAATTGGTAAAGGTTGATGTAATCCGATATTTTGGCATTGACAAGACATTTGGACAAGAGATACAGCAAAAGAGGGGAAAAAAAAAAAGAGAGAAAGGAGGGAGAGAGAGAGACAGAGAGAGAATTTATAATTTTATCCGGCTCTGAATTTCATCTAGATTGCAATGCTTGTAAAAAAAAAAATAATAAGATTATATCCGGATCTGCTTTTATAATTTATCCAAATCTAATTTTATCCTCACCAGTTTGGAAAAACAGTGTCTATATAAGGATGACCTTGTAACCATTTGAGAGCATCTCTCCAAGGTCTCCAAAGGATCTCCAAGTAGATCTCCTCGCAATTGAAGATCAAGATCTCCAAGCAAATTGAAGAGTTCTCTGCAGAAGTGGTGGCATACCCAGGTGATGAGGGGCACATTCCAACTTGACACGTCTTGCCGGCTGCGAAGAAAATTTCTGAGTTGCATCAATTTTAAAGGAAGTTTCAGGCTTGTAATTCCAGCAAATTCTGAGTAATTCCAACATTGTAATTTCAGAAAATTCTGGCATCGGTTCAAATTTAATACTGACAATTTTTCCAGCATTCTAATTCTAGAGAATTTGAGTAATTATAAGCCCTTTTGGCAAGCCCCATTAGGATATAATTTCAAGTTTGGATCAGATTTCTTCCTACTGTCATTTCTTGTTCAAATTTGTTTTTGTGCAAGTGTTTGGGCTGCTAGGTTGGGCCATCTTGTTCTTAGACTCCCCCGCTTAGATCTGCATCAATTGGTATAAGAGCCAAGGTTGGAGAAGATATGGCACATAGAGGAAGGCCGCGGACACCACGGAATGCTAGAAATGCTGATATTGTTGAGATGTTAAGAGGAATTACAGCCAGGTTGGGTTCCATAGAGACAGCACAAAGAAGGGGAGTACATGTTGAGGATGTTAGTGATGACGAGGAAGAAGAATCGATTCAAGAGCCTGAAGAATAAGGCCAAGTAGATGAACCAGAGAGTATATTCTTGAGAGCAATCACAAAGATGGATAGTAAGCCAAAGTTGGAGACCCCGTGCTACAACGGAAGTTTGAATCCAAAGGAGCTCACAGACTAGATTACAGACATGGAGAAATATTTTGAATTCGAACCAATGGAAGACCTTAAGAAGGTGAAGTTTGCATGTACTAGGTTGAAAGGGCATGCATCTTCGTGGTGGGATCATGTCCAAACAAAGAGGAGGAGAAAAGGAAGAGAAAAAAGATCAAGACTTGGGATAGAATGGTTGCCAAACTGAAGGCCAAGTTCCTTCAATCAGATTATCAAATGGGCCTTTTCAAGAAGTTGCAAAAACTAAAGCAAAAGGAGATGAGTGTCAAGGACTACACGAAGGAGTTTTACAAGGTCAACATTCGAGCTGGTCATATAGAAGACAATGAAGAGAATATTTTGAGGTATGTCAATGGACTTTGCATGTCTATTCAAGATAAATTTGGTATGATCAGGTTGAGGTCCATGGAAGAAACCTATCAATGTGCTTTGAAAGTGGAGGAGAAGTTGTCTCAAAGGCAACAAAATAATTCCAAATGAAGAGGATGGTTCTCTAGAGGAAGACAACAAGCCAATAGTGGAAAAAGGCAGCAAAAGCGAGAGGAAGAAGCTAGTACTTCTCAAAGTAATTTCATCCAAAACACTAGAGAAAGCAGAGATTTCTCAAGAGGAAGATGTGGTTACGGTAGAGGAAGGGGTAGAGGATTCCCCAGAAATTGCTTTAAATGTGGAGAAGCTTGTCATCGGGCATTCGAAAGTCCAATAGTACAGCAGGGCAGCGGTAAAGTAAAGGAAGCCAATAATCATATTGCACAAGTGGATGAAGAAAGTATTGCCTCACCAAAACACATGGAGGAACTGGAACAAGGAGAATTTCTCATGATGAAGAGTGTTGTTGAAACCAGCCAAAGGGGAGCATGGGCCGGTGCAAAGAAGTCTTTTTAGAACCATATGCAAATAGGGAGGCAAGTGTTGCAAAGTCATTGTGGATAGCGGAAATACAAATAATTTAGTGTCTATGGAGATGGTAGAAAATCTTGGGTTGAAGAGGATTGAACACCCAAATCCATACAAGGTCTCATGGTTGCAAAAGAGAGAACAAATTTTGGTAAGTAAACAACGTATGGTGAACTTTCAAATTGGTTCTTACCAAGATAAGATACTATGTGATATTATGCCTATGGATGCTTGTCATGTTTTGTTGGAAAGGCCATCGCAGTTTGATACAAAGGCAATGCATGGTGGTAGGGTGAACACTCACACTATAGTGAAGGATGGCAAGAGGTACACGTTAAAGTCCATTGAAGGACAAAGGAGAAGTGGACAGCAATCCTAAAATGTTTTTAATCTCAGGAAAATAGTTTACTAGAGAAATGAACAAAATGGAAGCTACTAACGAAATGGACAAATTCAAGGAACAGCTGAAGAATGCAGAAGTTACTATGGATCAAGTCCTGCTTGAGCTGGAGGAGGCCAAAAGATTCGTCCAAGAGCTAAGTGAAAGATTGGAGAAGACAAAGGAATTAAAAGAAAGGGACAATAAGGCTACAAAACTAGCCAGGCTGTGTGTAGAGGAGCTAGAACCAGCAAGTGCTAATGTGTCAGAGGACATCATTACAGGTTGACAAGCGGAGGTTAGAGAAAAGCATATTACAACTATGTCTGAGTTGGATGATGCTAAACAGGAACTCAGAACAGTGAAACAAGAATTGCTACTTCCTAAGCAAAGGCAGCTGAGCAAGAATTATTGATGAAACTAGAAACTGCAAATAGAGAGATGGAAGAAACTAAGTTCACATCCAAACAAGCATTGCATAAGACAAAGATGGCAGAAGCAGACAAGAAAGCAGTTGAGGATGAACTTAGAAGATGGAGAGAGCGAAAGCAGTTGCCGAAAAAGGAACAGGATGAGATAGAAACAGTGATAGATTCCAAAGCGGTTAAGAGAACAAGAGGTAGGGAGTATCATGAGTATTTGGTAAAATGGAAGAACTAGGCAGCAAAAGAAGCCACATGGATGAGTGCATCCAAAGCTGCCATGTATGGGATCTTGGTTGAAGATATCGTAAAATGTTCATGAAGCATTTCTCTTACCCGGCATGTATGATGCAGGAGCACCAGGTTCACAAGCAATCTTGCATCGCCAAAAAAAGAATTTCGCAGCTAAAAAGAAAAGAGTTTCTAATTTTATCCGGGTTCCGGATTGCAATTTTAGCCGGATTTACGATTTTGTGGGGAGTCGGCCTGAATCCAGAGATCGGAGAAACATGACCTTGTGGGCACATACCTCTATGCGAGTTCACCAAATCAATACTCAGATCTTCTTTTCATGTTCTTCTAAGACAGTCACCCTATGTGGGTCTTCTTTCCATTAATATTGATCAAGGTTTTAATTCCATGATTTAATCTAAAGAGAATTTATTAAGCGTTAGTGTATAAAGTATGTTAAGTTTCCAGGAATGTTGCTTTGTCTAACTGGAAAAATAAAAAATAAAAATAAATAGTTTTAAAATCCTCTTACCCAACTGAAGAAAGGTATGTATATACATCACAACTTACTCAAGCATAAATATGGGGCTAACACTATATATCTTACAATGTTAGTAGCAGAGATGTTATTTATAAAACATTCTAGCTTGTTAAACATCAATATGGTGCTAATACTACAGATTCTTACCAGGGGAGTGACAGAGGTGTTGCAGCGAGTCATGCAATTTCGAATTTAACTGATATCTGAATCTTGAGACAATATGGTATTGGGAAGACTGGAAGTTCATAAGCCTTGTCCTTGACAAACTCTGATAGCTTCCAATAACTTCATTGACAGAGACACTCAGTCAAAATTTAGAAGAGAAACTAACATAGAAATACTATGGGTAAATAAAAAGCAGCATTAGACAATATACTTCTAGCTTGAAATTCAACAGAGCAATTATGAATCCAAATCACATGCTACCAAGCAATATTCTTGAAATTTTAAGACCCGGATCTCAGATTTTAGGTCATTTTCCCAAGTCCTAATTCAAATCTAGTCAAATGTTAGAAATTTATGTGCATATATTTAAATATGCCTAATTTTTTGGTTGACTCGGATAAGCATGCTAAAAGAATAATATGAGCTACCCAGTCAGTCCATATAACAAAAAAATAATATCATAGCAACATATATCAACATTAATGTTAACTGGCAAAAAATCATATTCCCATACTTGATAACCACGCACTTTTTAAACAATTATGGTTAAAATTTTAAATTCTAGTGCAATTAATCTACAAAATGTCCTTTGATAATAATACCCAATATTGAAGAGATGTATGCAAAACATCAGAAACCGGTGTGTGAGAGCCATTCCAAATCTCAGTCTCCACTCCTTGATATTTTTTACAACTTTATAGATGAGTGGAGACATGCAACTCTGCTGGATGAAACCAAGTAGGTAAAGTAAAATTTGCAGGTCATTTAAACCATACTGCTTTTGGTAACCGAAAGATCATTTTAAGCTACCACAAAGGGGATCAACCAAGCCTATGTAAGACAAAATGAAGTAAAAGTACGAAAGTTTCAATCAATAATTCCTGCATGTTGCATGGTGGTATTGGTCAATAGCTTGCAAAGGATGAATCCTATTTTGTTAGGTTTCAGACGAGGACAACCAGGTTTAGTAGTCTGCAAATGGAATCAAACTGATTACTCTCCACTTTCGACCTTGAACTTATCACTATCAGCCATAAAACTTCCCACTGGATTAACTCACAATGGCCGAGAAAAATACTTTTTATGCAGCAGTTTCTGTTCTAGAGACATGACATGTTTATCGCTTATGTCCCTATCACCCAATGGAAATGTAGTGTCCTCCTGGAAACAGTGCTCACATATTCTATATATTTTCTTGGAAAAAAAGGTTGCTTATCTAGGAGACATGTATAACGAATGTTAGAATATTAGATTATAATATTTACTTCATGTTAGCCATCTATGTTGACTATTTTGCTCTCATGTGCACATATGCAAAGTCAAGCCGTCTATGTTGACTATTTTGCTCTCATGTGCACATATGCAAAGTCAAGCCTGTATTAAAGGCACCCATCTAACATAGATGAAGTAGGTGCCTGTTAGGTAGGTTATTTAAGTATGCATAAGGCTATTTATACAGCCCTTGTCTCCATGTAATCTTAATCTTTTGTGAGGAATTCACAACTGTTTCATTGCAGACCAATTCTGCTGTTTTTTATCTGTGCTATTGGATCTATTTGTTGTTCTCTGCTCTTTGATTCCATCAATTGGTATCAGAGCCTGCACAATCCTTGCTGGAAGGAGAACTGTGGAGCAAGCTGGCTTCGATTTGGCTGTATAAAAAGTTCCCCTGTTTTTAATATTACCAGAGTTCCCAAGTTGCAGAGAGCATGAAAAGAATTTTATAAGCTTTTTTTAATAAATCTGCTTTATAGTTTTTTTTATAAGTCTAAGGGAAAAGTTGGAAAGTTTTTTTTAAGTAGGATTTATTTTTTATAAGATTAATTTTTTTAATTAATAATCTTTTATTAATTAAAAGATTATTTAATTAAAGCTGCAAGCTTACTGCAGTGGTAAGGGCTTTGGCTTCTCTTTGACAGGTTCAAGGTTCAAACCCCACTCAGTATGAGGGGACCATGACCCCTCAGAAAAAACATATGTAAACTCATTGAAAAAAAAAAAATTATTTAATTAAAATAAAAAGAGACTTTATTTAAAAAAAAAGAGGATTGTTTTTTTAGTTAATATTCTTTCATTAATTAAGAAATTATTTAATTAAAAAAAATTTAAAAACTGAGTCAATTTGCTTGTAATTGGTAAATTGTGTTAGTGGACCCCACTTCTTGTAGCCCTTTGTTTTCTTCAAAATCAGGTGTCAGATGGCCAATCCAGGCACCATGTTGAATGCATTGACCAAGAAGCTCCTCGGAGCTGAAAACTTTGGGGTATGGAAGCATCAAATGAAGAATTTGATGATGCTTCATGACTTGTGGAGCCATGTAGAAGGCACTGCAGTACGCCATCAGACAGATGCTGCAACACAAGCTGAATATGACACAAAACAGCATGTCGCTCTTGCCTTAATTAATCTGTCAATCAATGGAGGCATTATTGAGAATGTGGCAGATGCTACTACTCCAAAGGAAGCATGGGACTCCATCATGACTTTGTATGAGCACAAGAATGAAGCTCGTGCTCTCACACTGAGACAACAACTTTACAGTGTGAAGCTAAGTGGTGCCATAGCAGAACACATGCAATCCATCAAAGGCATCACAAACCAGTTGAAGTCACTTGGTGAAACAGTCACCAACAAAGAGCTAGTTTCAGCCACCTTCAAGAGTTTGACAAAGGATTATCAAAGTTTGATTACAAGTCTCACGCATAGTGGGAAACTTGGTACCCTCACATTCAATGAATTGGAGGGAATCCTGTTGCAACATGAACAACTTCTCTTGAACAATGAAGAAGAAGATTCTTCTGGAGCTTATGCAGCAAAGTTCAAGAAGTTCAAGCAAAAGAAGCCTTTTGTGAAAAAGGTTGAGGAGCCTCGCAATCAAAGACAGCCTCAAAAGCAGAAGAAGGTTGTCACTTGTTTCTATTGTGGCAAGCTAGGCCACATGTCAAAGGATTGCAGAAAGAGGCAAGCTGATAATCAGAAGAATCAAGGTGGCCATTATGCATCCAAACAGGATGACAACATATTTGTTGTTGCATACCAGTCAAAACATGATGATGATGACCAAGTGTGGTACATCGATTCTGGTGCTACAAGGCACATGACGGGAAAAGAAGATTGGCTCCATGACATCCAAGCGATGGAAGGAGGAAATGTCACCTTTGGCAACAACTCAACGTTGCAAGTGAAAGGAGTTGGCAAAGCTTCCATCAAGATGCCTAATGGTAAGAAGACTTACATCAAAGATGTTTTGTATGTACCTGGAATGAAGAAAAATCTGATTTCAGTTAGTCAGATAGGACAACAAAACATGAAAATCCTGTTTAGACAAGACAAATGTATGATACAAGATAGTCAAAACAATGTAATTGGTGTAGGCAAAGAGGAATCAGGCTTATATAAACTTGTCACTCATAGTGACAAAGCCTTGATTTCTGAAGGATCATCAAAAGACCAATTATGGCATGAACGCCTAGGTCATTTGAACTACTCTAGTCTTAAAGACATGAATAGGTTGAATATGGTACATGGTTTACCAAAGATCTCAACAGATAAAAGCTTGTGTGAAGCTTGCATCATGGGCAAGCAACATAGAGACAAGTTCGAAAAGGACAAAGCTTGGAGAGCCAAATCAAAGTTAGAGTTGGTACACTCTGACCTGTGTGGCCCAATGAAGACTGCATCTCTTGGTGGTACAAACTACAAAGTATTTCATCACATTCATTGATGATTTCTCAAGACGTACTTGGATTTATTTTCTCAAGTACAAATCACAAGCTTTTGATGCATTCAAAGAATTCAAAGCAGAAGCTGAGAATGAAAGCAACCAGAAGGTCAAAATTCTCAGAACTGACAATGGAGGAGAATTTACCTCAAATGCCTTCACTGCATTTTGCAAACAACATGGTATTAAAAGGCAACTTTCAGCGCCTTATACTCCTCAGCAAAATGGAGTTGCGGAAAGGATGAACCACACCTTGGTTGAGAAGGGCAGATCAATGCTGAAGGCAAAGCAGCTGTCTAACACACTTTGGGCAGAAGCAGTGAGGACAGCCTGTTACTTGACTAATAGAAGCACCACAAAAGCTGTTCAAAACATGACACCAGAAGAAGTTTGGACAGGTAAAAAGCCCACTGTTACTCATTTAAGAATTTTTGGTTGTACTGCCTATATGCATGTTCCAAAAGAAAAAAGGCAGAAATTAGATGATAAGAGTAGCAGATGTATATTTGTTGGTTACAGTGATGTAAGTAAAGCATATAGGGTCTATGAGATCAAAACCAAAAAGGTTCATGTATCTAGGGATGTAATCTTTGATGAAGGCATCAAAGACTCTTGTGTTAAGGAGTTGGAACTTCTTCAACATAGAGTAGCTGGAGAACAGCCAGAATCCAGCACACCCACACCCAGTGATCCTGAAAGTACCCTGACAAGTGATAGTGAAGCACAGGAAGAAGTCTCTCATGAATCCTCTTCAACTTCAAAGAAGCTGCCCAAATGGTATCTTAAAACTGTAACTGAAGCACAGTTGCCAGATGAAGAGGGCAAAAGAAAGTCCAAGATGAGAACAGATTCAGTAAATTTTGCACTTATGTCACAAGTGCTGAATACCCATGAGCCCTCCACATATGAAGCAGCCTGCCAAGATCAGAAATGGAGAGCTGCAATGGATGTTGAGATGGCAGCCATCAAGAAAAACAAGACATGGGATCTTGTTAACATACCTCCTGGTAAAAAAACCATTGGCTGCAAATGGGTCTACAAGACCAAATTCAAATCAGATGGTACTATTGACAAGCATAAGGCAAGATTGGTAGTCAAAGGTTTCAGTCAAAAACATGGCATAGACTATGAGGAGACATTTGCACCAGTAGCCAAGATGATCACCATTAGAGTTATTCTTGCCTTAGCAGCTCAATACAAGTGGAAATTACATCAACTTGATGTAAAGAATGCCTTCCTAAATGGAGATCTAATTGAAGAAGTGTACATGGACCAGCCACCTGGTTATGCAGAAGAAGGTAAAGAGCAGCTTGTATGCCGCCTCAAGAAGGCACTTTATGGCTTAAAACAAGCTCCTAGAGCTTGGTATGCGAAGATTGACAAGTACCTACTACAAAATGGATACCAGAAGTCTTCTGCTGATTCGAATCTCTACGTGAAGGTTCGAAGTGGTATTATCACCTCTCTTGTAATTGTTTATGTGGATGACTTAATAATTACAGGTGATGATGAAGAAGAGATTGATAATCTCAAAAAGGATCTGAAGAAGAACTTTGAGATGACAAATTTAGGCCTACTCCATTATTGTCTTGGAGTAGAAGTTTGGCAAAAGCCTGGAGAAATTTTCATTTCTCAAGCTAAGTATGCCAAGGAAATCTTGCAAAAGTTCAACATGCAAGATTGTAAATCAGCTCCAACTCCCATGGAAACTGGCACAAAATTGGTTGCTGATGAGAAAAGAAAACCAGTAGATAACACATTATTTAGACCATAGTTGAGAAAATCAGAATTGAATCAGAATCAGCAATGGAAAAGAATCGGGAAAATTTGAGAATCAACAAAAAATCAGGGAAAAAATTGGCATTTTTCATTGAAAAAACCGAAGAAAATGATATTTTTCATTAAAAAAACAAAAATTTCATGCATATCAGAATTTTTCGGGAATAAATCGGCAAAATCGGCAAAATCGGCAAAACCGGCAAAACATTGGCTAGCCTGTGAATCGGAAAAATCGGCTCGAATAGGGATTTTTTGCAGATTTTCTCAACTATGATTTAGACAACTAGTTGGTAGTCTAATCTATTTGACTACAACTAGGCCAGATTTGTTGTATTCAGTAGGTATGCTATCTAGGTTCATGAATTGTCCTAAACAGAGTCACTGGACAGCAGGAAAGAGAGTGTTGAGGTACTTACAAGGCACTCTACCATATGGCTTAAAGTTTGAGCACAATGCAAACTTCAAACTTGAAGGATACTCAGACTCTGATTGGGCTGGTTGTCCAGACAGCAAGAAAATCCACATCAGGATACTGTTTCCATCTTGGTTCAGCATCAGTCTCATGGAGCAGTAAGAAACAGCCCACAGTTGCACTCTCATTACAGAAGCAGAGTGCAAAGCAGCTGTAGAAGCAACCAGGGAAGCCATTTGGCTTCGACAATTCATGTGCGATCTTGGTCTTCAACAAGCAAAACCAACCATGATCTATTGTGACAACCAAAGTGTCTTGAAGATTGGAAAGAATCCAGTGTTCCATGCTTGCACCAAACACATTGAGGTGCACCATCATTATATCAGGGAGCAAATTCAGAATGGACAAGTAGAGCTGATCTATAAGCCAACAAATGAGCAGCTGGCTGATATATTCACCAAACCCCTCAGCATTCAGAAATTTCGGTACTTCAGAACTGAACTTGGGCTAAGAATAAATAAAATAAATATTAAGTGGGGGTGATAGGGGGGGTGATAGAATATTAGATTATAATATTTACTTCATGTTAGCCATCTATGTTGACTATTTTGCTCTCATGCGCACATATGCTAAGTCAAGCCATCTATGTTGACTATTTTGCTCCCATGTGCACATACACAAAGTCAAGCCAGTATTAAAGGCACCCATCTAACATATATGAAGTAGGTGCCTGTTAGGTAGGTTATTTAAGTATGCATAAGGCTATTTATACAGCCCTTGTCTCCATGTAATATTCATCGTTTTGTAAGCAATTTACAAATGTTCAAGTGCAGACCAATTCTGCTGTTTTTTTATCTGTGCTGTTGGATCTATTTTCTGTTCTCTGCTCTTTGATTCCATCAACAAAGAGGGTTCAAAGTGGATGGAGGGAACTTTATTCATACAAAATAGATGCATCAAATTGTGGGATTGGAAATCTATGAAAATCCTATTTGGACAACTCCTCTATCGCTGCGAGGTTTGGGCCACCGAGGCTTGGGCCAGCCATGCATCAAGACTGAAAGGGAGGCAAATTGAAAGAATTCAAAACCACTTAGTCACAAACAATTTCAGAAGGCATCAGTCCCGTATGAAATCCTGGTAGCAGAAAAAGTTACATTCCCTGTAGCAGCAACAACAATGGGTCCATTAATATCATCTTTAAAGAAAACAACAAGTTCAGCAACTGACAAGTGACCCAAAGCAGTAGAGAGGAGAAACTAGGGAGAAGAAAAAACACATGGATGAAACAAAATGACAAGTGGACAAAAAGATGAGGCATCGGTCTACATGAGTGCCCTGTTAGCATAGGTTGATCTTTATGCATAATTTATTACATTATAATATGTTACGTTATCATATTATTAACATAACATAGAAGGTGGGTGCTAGGAGGTGATTCGCATTTGGTTCAGGTAGTTGATTTGGTTATCGTTGGTTACGAATCTGCCATGAGGAAAGGATTTGTTGTTAATGCGCCCAGATTCGCCCACCAGATTGAAAGGCCGGAAGGAAGGAATGCCTTCCGTGCCAATCTCCGGAGAAGGCCGGCTCCTATAGGGGGGTTTGTTAAGATAAGAGTGCAGGAAAGAGATAAAAAGAGATAAGAGTGCAGGAAAGAGATAAAAAGAGATAAGGGTGCAGGAAAGAGATTCCAAATGTGATTGGAGTTGGGTGGGGGGAATAAGCAGCACGGCAACGAATCAATCACCACTACTAACAACATTCATCTACAAACACACATTGAAACTACAGCTATCGACGATCCCATGTATCCTCTATCTATGCATTCCAGGAATACCTGGCCATCAAATGCTGGAGTCCAGAGTTCAGTACAACAACAAGCAATGACACAAGAAACATGAGGCAGAAATGACAAGGAGAGGCAGCATGCAAGATAAAAGACAGTAAGCAGAGCCAAGTGTATGTCTATATTTGAGGCAAACGCACAGCTACAATTGTTCCCTAGCAATATATTCCCCTTCCACCACTTACAATCAAAATGTGGTGGGTATTTATAGCCCAATTTCCCCCCATTACATTCATGGGCACAAAGTCCCAGACAAGACAGCAGCTGACACGAGCGGCTGAAGAGCTACTGAGGCTGACTTCTGTCGGGCCGGACTGTCCTTGCAGCATGGTGTCCCTGAAGGCGGTACAGCTACGTGGCAGTGCGTCGGGTCAAGTCTTCAGTCAACAGGAATGCGGGTAGGTGCGGCAGATGGTACTTCACATCGGCTTAAATGATGACAGATGGTGCCGGTGGTGTTGCCCATGCTTTGTCCTTGCGCGGTCAAGTCCTGGCTCGGATCCCGAAGATGGACACTTGTCGGATGTCGAGGTGTGACACGTGTCTGCCTTGAAAGGCAGCTTATCCAACTTCGCCAGGAATCCGGGCGCTATCGGGTTGCGCAGGAGGAAAACAGCGCAGTTGGAAGGCTTTCTTGCCTTAGCAGATTTCTGGGTTGACTTCACCCAACTGCGCACCGGTCAAAGGGCGCACTCCGACTTCGCTGCGAAGTCGGGTTGCGCACCGGTGCATGGCTGTCTTCATCCTCTGTTCAAACTGCGCACTGGAAAAGGGGCGCACTCCGACTTCGCTGCGAAGTCGGGTTGCGCCCCAGCACTTAGCCATTTTCCTGATGAATGATTTCCCTAGTGCGCCCAGGTTGAGGGGCGCACTCCGACTTCGCTGCGAAGTCGGGCTGCGCCCCAACACTTAGAAACTTTTCAAGGCACACTTGCTGAAGTTTTTGCTGGGGGAAGAAAGGGGGAAAGAAGAAGAGGGAATGAAGCTGTGAAGGAGAGGAAGAAAGGGAGAGAAGGAGAAGGGGAAAATGAGGAGGAGGGAAGGAAAAGAGCAGCTCTTTTGCAGAAACCAAAAACATGGCACCCCTGTGCAAAATGTGGCAACATTCCTGGCGGCTCGCGGGGTGTCGAGCTCGCCTCGACGCAAAGAACCATGCCTTTATCCTTTGGGTGCAGAGGAACTTCCTTCCCCTGTCTTCTGCTGCTCTGGTTGCTTACCTCGGGGCAACTGTTCTTCTTCATTTTCACTTTCACCAGTTGCCTCCTCAGTCTCGCCTTCTGAATCAGAAGGCTCTCCGCTTTCGACCTCTAGCTTGCTGATGCGTTCGACCACAGTCTTAGCTTGATCCCAGACTGCGGCTTGGAAAGGAGAGGGGTCGCTGATTTCTCTGAGTACTGCGTGGAATGCAGCGACCGCATGCAGGTCAAGGGTGTGAAATCTTTTGCCCAACTCCTCAAGAGAAGAGTTGATTTTGCAATACTTAGCCACCATTTGAGTGACCTGCGCTTCTTGAACTGGTTCTGTCCAGCTGTCAATTTCAGCTGTATCTGCCTCGAAGGACAGCCAGTTCTTCTTTACCTGCTCAAGGGTGAGGAGTTCATCATCTCTGACATAGCTCGGACACCCGTGCTCGGATAGAATACGGAAAGGAGCCAGGAGAATTTGTCTTTCCTGCTCTAAGGCGTCCAGCGCCTGCCTGGCTGTTCTGATCCTTTCCGTCCGGGCGAAGTAAGTGTGCAAGGTTACCCTTGCATTTGCCCACTCTGAGGCAAGACGGGACATAGGGGAGATTCGGAAGCCATCGCGCTCTAACTTCTCAAGTTCCATAGCCAGGTCTAGCAATTGCCTCGCCTGGTGTTCGGCTTCCTCTACCACAGGCTTGCCTTGGGCAGATATTTCTTCAATTCTGGATAAGAAATCCAGAACTGTCAAGGACTTGACAAGGTTGGGCTTGCAACCTTGTAGCAGATTTGCGCGCATCTCCTTCGCCTTGCTCTTTGAAAAGGCCGCCGCTTGTAATGCTTGCTCCGCTAGCTGCGACTGCGCCTGTTCCAGCGAACCCTGCAGTTGTGAAATCTGCTCCAGCGCTGCTTTCTTTTCTTGTTCGGCTGTCTGCTGAGCGGCGGCCAGCTGAGCCTTAAGATCTTCAACTTCTTGCTGTGCTGACCCCAACTGGGCCGTAGCCCTCGCCAAGTCTTCTTCGAGCTGCCTTGTGGTATTCTGCAGCTGGAAAAGCGCCTCCTGGGTTTCGAGATGCTTGACAAGGAGGTTGTCTGTTCTGCGGCGAATACCGCGGATCTCATACTCTTCGTTGATATCATCGAAGTTCTTCTCCTTTGTCTGAAGCTCGTAGTCTGCCTCGGTCATGTCGCGGAGAGGCTTCTTCACCTTAGGAATCAGCTTTTCTGTCGTAAGCACTCTCCGATTTAGGTCAAACTTTGTGCGTTTGACCGGGGCGGCTATCCCTTCGGCCCTTCTGTGCTTAACTCCTTGAAGAAAGGAGGCAGATCCCCCCGCGGCTCTTACTGCCAGAGGCTGGTCCTCAGTGATGCTCATGAAATCGAGATCTTCCAGCTCCTGGGCCTGCTGCGGCATTTTTCCCGCGAACAATGAAGTCGGTGGGATACCAGAGGGGGTAGTAGCTTTCGAGGGCGACCGGGTCCTAGGAGTGACAGGGGTTTGGCTAGATGGCGCTGGTAGGGTTTCAGTGGGCTGGGGCGAAGGATGTGGAGATGAGGGAGCGGCTTCAGCACTAACCGCGGGTGAAGGCTCTAGGGTTTGACTCAGGGACTGAAAAGCATTGGGGTCCTGAGCAAACTGGTCAAATGAGTGAAAGTCGCTGGACGGCGGGGTGGCCTGAGATGCGGAGGGTGCGGCTATGGCTTGCCCTGAGGAAGTGGGAGTTGGAGTTTTTGCAGGGCTGGCGTGGACTTGGGCAACGGGCACAGAGGACGTACCTGCGGGCTCCTCCTGAGCCGATGCTGGAGGGATGGTTGCGGCCTGGATGTCCGCTACTGGTTCTGGGCTGTCTAAAGAGACAACCTCCGGCGCTGCTGCTTGTGTCTGCTCCGCAGGTGTCTGCTGTACTGGCTCCTTTGGACGTTTAGTCCTTTCGACCTTTTTCCTTTTCTTTTCTCCCGACGCCGCGGTTGGTCCTGAAGGAAGCGGCAATAAAGGGGCAGGCGCTGATGTCCCCACGGTAAATTTGTACCTGGGTCGCGCTGGGAGGATACCTGCCGCACTTGGTCCACTGGCTGGCGGCGTGGATGTCTTTTCTGTTGACGGAGGGGCCCGCTCAGGAGTTGACCGTGCTGATCCTTGCGCCGCCTCGGGCGCTGCTGCAGAAGTAACAGGCTGCATTGGGCCCACTTGACTGCTGGAAGGAGTCGCGTTGGAAGTCGCCGGGGTTGACGATGATTGAGGGGTAGCCCTTCTTTTATACCTTATGTTTGCGCCTCGGGGAACGCAATTACGAAATTCGAAGGGCTGCCACGTGTCGACGTGTTGATCATAAAGTGCCGAAAATTCATCATCAACGGCAAGATGCTTCCGGCCTGACTTGTCGTGCTGTGTGCGACACCTCATTTTCCAGCATTCGAGGATTTTGTCTTTATGCCAGTTAAGCGGCGCCACCTTAGCGAGGAATTTCTTGAATCCTGCTGACTCCATTCGGTGGTCCGGATTCCGTTCAGGATCGTAAGTGACCTCTTCGCAGTAAAATTCATGCCATGGTGGCCATGACTGCATCAAATGAATGCGCCAATAGAGGTCCGCACCTGTCAAGTTCCTTCTTTCTTGCATGATCTCAGGTCTCGGACAGATGTGCGTGAACTTTCCCCGGACTCCGATTGGGTCGTACTTCCAGCGTTGGGGCAGCATTACCAGGCCCATATCAATGAGCTCCTGTTCAAGATAAACGTGCTGCCCAATTTCGAAGACTTGAATATTGGCCCAGGTCATAGGATATTTGAATATGTGACCCCTTTTCTTTCCCTGGCCAAATTCCTCTTCGACGTAGTCCATTTGCCGCGCCACCTCCATCCCGAACTGGTGATCTGTGCAGAAGTAGGGCAGCAAACACGGCTTTCCCTTGAATCCGTAGATTCGGACAACAATACCCTGGGTCAGCTTGAAGGTATCACCAAGCTCGTTGTCTATCAGATGTTTTGTCATAGCCGCTGGTGGTCGAGCCGCGCCACGGTTGAACAGTCCCATTGCCTGGCCCAGAAAACTAACATTAAACTCGTAGAACGAACCTTTCCGGTACAGGGCCTCAGTCCATTCGTACACGGGGAGGGGCTCTCCTCTTTCGTTTGCCTTCCTCAGATCGGGGACGTTCATCCGGTAATGCATATGGTACAGGCACAGCCATGTGAGGAATGAGCAAAACCGGAAGTCCGTTGACTGCTTCTGCTGCAGTCTCACCAGGCTCGCATGAATTGCGTAAGCCAACCAGTCCGCCCAATCGTAGAAGATCGGGCGCTTCCCGCTTTTCTGCGCCGTGGAGTCGTAGAACTCCCCGTGCAGGATGCACTCGGCCATCGCCAGCTGAAACGGCCGTACCACTCTGTCTGAGTCGCAGCCAAGGACCCATGCCAGGACGATGTAGATGTATCTGTTCTCGAATCGGTCCAGCGGTATGGGGCCAGTCGGCCATTGTCCAGGGTTTAGCGGAGTCTTCAGCTCTGAGTTAAGGAACTCTCTCATCCGCTTTGTCTGCGAAAATCTGCCGGTCTGCTCTTCGATGTTCACCCTTCTGACAATTACGTCTGGGCTGTACTGAAGCCCTGGGGCGAACGCCGGCTGGACGCTCTCTCGGAAGAGAGTGAACAGCACTCTTCCTCTGTTATCGCAGACCTGCCGCGCAGCTGGTTTATAGTATTCGGCAATCACCTCAACCAGCTCCGGACACCAGTGAGTCGGAGGGCACAGGAACCAGTGAAGATTCGAATTATGTGCAGCTCCGAGGTGGTGAGAAGGCGGAACCTTACCCACCCACTTTGCGATAGTTAGGCGCAGCTTCGTGATACTGATGGAAAATGAACCATCTTTGTACCCGGACAGACGATTGATCGGTGGCGGCGGAGTCTGACCAGCTACGCGCCTCTTTGTTTTGGATTTTGCTTTCTTGCCCTTCTGAGGCGCCGTGCTTTCATGTTCGCTGGATTCTGGAGACTTGTCAGCCTTGCGCGGACTCATACTTGATTGCGCCTGTACGGGCGCTTTTCCCTTGTCCATCTTCGTTGAAACAATCAGATACCGGGACAAATCCTTCAGAGCTTGTCAGGCTTATTCTCTGCAGTCCGGGAGTCAGCTTCGAACTTATAAATTTTCTGGCTGGCGCCAGGGTCTTTTGTAGATGGTGACTGCCCATTAATGGCGCGAGGGAGGAGGTTAAAGCAGTTAAACCTGGGTTGGTGGCGACGTTATGGCCTTGGCGGCTGCGCAGGGGCCCGTTCTTTGAAAAACGTGATTTGTTGGCCCAGGGCGCGCCTTACCTCCTTAAATGCGTCACCCTTGGATATTGCGCAAAGTTATCTTTTACATGTATTACCCTTGGTTACCGCGCAATCATTTAAAGCCCTCCCTTGGACGTTGTGTCGTTGCTGACGTTGCTGCCACCATTGGGCACGCTTTTCAAGAGCTTTTTAATTAGCCACACCTCGCCACGTGTCGGGCTTTGCAACGGGCCCATACTTGTGAACTTTTGGCGCTGCTGTGATGAGAGGTTCGTGCTTCGCCCGAAATCCGGGGCGCGGTCCGACTTCGCCCGAAAAAGGGGCGCAAGTCGGACTTCGCCCGTTTTGGGCGCAACCCGAACTTCGCCCAAAAACGGCGCGCGCGACTCGCCCAACGGCGCAGTTCCCGTTAGCCCCAAGAGTGGGCGCAGCTCGGACCTTACCCTTGTCTTTTGTCAGCTTACCGTTCGGTCTTTGCCAGCGCGGTCTTTGCTCGGATTCGAAGGGCGCAGTGCGGACTTCGCCCGAAAAAGGGGCACAGTCCGACTTCGCCCACCAACGTGGGCGATCTTGGGTTTCGGACTTAGTGCTTTCAGCCCTCATCGGACTACTCAGGGTGCGCCTGAGAATGAGTGCGCACTCGGACTTCGCCCGAAATTAGGGCGCAGTCCGACTTCGCCCGGCAACTGGGGCGCAGTCCGACACTTGGCATTTCCTTGTAGTCTGCTACCCAACTGCGCCCTTTGGAGAGGGCGCAGCCCGACTTCGCTGCGAAGTCGGGTTGGGCAGCCAAACTTGACATTTTTAGCTCTTTTTAACTGCTTTCTTCCCTTCTTCGCCTCATTTGATGAGCGCTGCCTGACTTCGCTGCGAAGTCAGGCATTTGCCTCGGACTTACTTGGGCTGCTTGGAAAACTGAAAACTTAAAATAATTACATGCTGAAAACTTTAAAATGCAAAAAAGGGAAATCTGTACAAAGAAGGGCCCTTTCGGGCGCCTTCAGTGGTGGTACAATTTTAGGTGGAACCCGTTGACGGGAATGGGGAGAGGATGTCCCTCCATGTCCCGAAGCATGTATGCATTGAACTGATTCACCCGGGCAATCTGATAGGGGCCCTCCCAGAGGGCATCAAACTTTCCATGGTTGCCGGGTTTGGCCTTGAACGAGTCCCATTTGAGCACCAAGTCCCCGATTTTGAAAACTCGGGCAGTGGCGCCTTTCGCGAACCAGCCTTGCGTTGCTTCAGCGTGTTTTGTGAAGGCCTGGTACGCTTTCTCTCTGTCTTCCTCCAACTGCAGCAGTTGGCAAAGTCTGTCTTCCACTGGATCTCCGCTACCTTTCTCCTCATCGAGCATCCAGAGAGCGGGTATCTCAAGGTGAGTCGGCAAGACAGCTTCTTTGCCGTACACGAGCGCATAGGGGGACGTTTTGATGGACTTCTTGAATGAGATTCGGTCCGCCCATAGCGCCCGATTCAGGAGTAGGTGCCAAGTCCTCTTGTTATTCTCTACTGTCCTTCGAATGATTTTCAGTAGATTCTTATTGGTGGACTCGGCGAGACCATTCCCCTGCGGGTAGTAGTTGGAAGACATCTTGTGATAGATGCCGAATTTGCTGGTGTACTCCGTGAGTATCGCGCCTGCGAACCCCGGACCATTGTCCGTCACTATCGACTCAGGGACCCCGAAACGGGTAATCAGACTCTCAAGGAACCTGATGACCGTCTCTTGGTCGGCGTTCTTTGTGGGGATCGCTTCTGCCCACCGTGTGAAGTAATCGGTGGCGGTTAAGATAAACTTGTGGCCCGTTGCAGAGTTCGGCGAAATCACCCCGATGAAATCCAGGCCCCATTGCTGAAACGGAGCCTCGGCTTGGATCGGTTGAAGGGGCAGGGGTGCTTTTCTGTTTCTGCCAGCAAATCTTTGGCATTGATCACACTTGGAACAGACCGCATGAGCGTCTGTGAACAGAGTGGGCCAGTAGTACCCGGCTCTGATTATTTTCAAGGCCGTGGGCCTTGCGGAATGATGACCTCCAGGCATCCCGGAGTGAAATTCCCCAAGGACCCTGGACTGGTCTGCTTTTCTGACGCACCGCAACAGGATGCCGTCGATGTTTTTAAAGTAAAGCCCCTCTGGGCGAAGAGTGTACTTCAAAGCACCTAACCGAAACCTCCTTCTTTGTGAGGCATTCATGTGGTCTGGACATCTTCCGGTGCGAAGTATCTCACCAATTCATCTGTCCAGTCGCACTCCTCGGGTAAGGAGTTGGCTAGGTTGATGCGTGTTGCTGGGTCCTCCCACTCGCAGGCGGCTATCTCGGCTGCCGCGCTTCGGGCTAGCTCCTGGCACAAGGCTCGGCCTCTGACTAGCTTGGTTGGCCGCACTTCGATGTCGAACTCCTGGATTTTGGCAATCCATCCCGCTCTCTTGTGACCCGGCTCTCCTTGAATGATGAAGCTTCGAACGTCCGGGTGGATCACGAAGACAGTGATCTTGCTTTGGGAGACAAAGTGTCTGAACTTACGGAGAGATTTCATGACGGCGTGAACTTGCCGCTCTATAAAGTTGTACTTCTCTTCGTGCGGCTGGATTACTTGGCTCAGGAACGCAATGGGGCGCTCCTCGCCATCATCTCCCTTTTGGGTCGAAACTGCGGCGTAACTCTCTGGTTCTCCCACCGCGTACGGGATGAAATCCTTGGAGTAGTCCGGGTTTATCAACACCGGCGCTTGTGCAATGCGAGCTTTGATCTCCTCGAAGGCTTGCCCCCTTTCTTCAGTCCATAAGAACTCAGTATTCTTTTTCAACAACTCGGCCATGGGCTTGATTACCTGTGCGAAGTCCGGGATGAACTTCCGCACGAAGTTGATTTGGCCGAAGAAGGACTGCAGCCCTTTCTTGTCAATCGGGGCGGGCAAGCGGAGGAGGGCCTCTGCTCTGTCAGGGTCTATAGCTAGGCCTTTTTCTGAGATGACATGCCCCAGCAACTTTCCTTCTTTCACCGCGAAGACAGACTTCTTCGGGTTTATGGAGATGCCGAATTCACGACACCTTTCGAATATTTGCCGCAGGTGGGGAACATGATCTTCTCGTTTGTGAGAGAAAACAGTCATGTCATCCAAGTAGATGACAATTACTTTGTTAAGCAGCTCTCGGAAGGCCAGGTCCATGGCTCTTTGGAATGTGGCGCCAGCATTGGATAAGCCGAAAGGCATGCGCTGATAGGCGAACGTTCCCCATTTGGTGGTGAACGTTGTCTTATGCTGGTCCTCATCCTTGACCCATATCTGGTTGTAGCCGGAAAAACCGTCTAAGAGGGAAAATCTCTGGGCTCCAGCAACTATATGGAGGATCTGATCAATTTGGGGCAGCGGATAATGGTCCTTGAGGGAGGCTTGATTCAGATTTCTAAAGTCCACACAGAGACGAATGTCTCCGTTCTTCTTCCTCACAGGAACCAAGTTCGCAACCCAGGATGAATGCTTGATGGGGTAGATGATCTTGGCCTCCAGCATCTTCAAGAGCTCGGCTTTCATCATGGCCTCGATTTTTGGATTGACGGCCCTCTGTTTTTGCCGGAATGGCTTGGCGCCATCTTCTAGCTCAATGGTATGCTGGATTATTTCTCTATCATACCCCTTCAAGTCCTGGTAGCTCCAGGCTACTATGTCAGGGAACTCTCGACACAATGCTCTGATCTGCTCGAGTTCCTCTGTGGTGCAGTCTGTCCCGACCTTGATCGATTTACCAGGTTCCAGCTCCAGGTCGACATACTGCTTCGGGTCTACTTTGATCCGGTGAGATATGGCTCTGTCGTTCTGATCAAATAGACTCTCGAGAGTAATCAGTCCTTTTGGGACATGATTATTCTTTAACTGTATTAACCCCTCGTATTGCTCGTCATCAGGGTCTCTACCTTCGATTGAACAGGCTTCATTTACCAAAAATGTGACGATCTCCTCGTCACAGCTAAACACCTGCCAGTGGGTGTCCTTATCAGGCACAGAAGGCCTGTAAATAGTACGAACCGGCTTCGGCTTCTGGACAGTGTCATCAGCCGGAACGTACTGGCTCCAACAGACGCCAGAATGTCAGCATGCTTGTTTTTCTCTCGTGAAATAGCCTTGACATTCAACGAGTCAAAAGACTCCATCAGATCCCAGACCCGATTCCGGTACGCCTTGAGGTAGTGCTTTTTGGAGGCGCACTTGTTCGTGATCTGGTGGCACACCAACTCTGAATCTCCGTAGATCTGCAGATGTTTGATCCCTAGTCTCTCCGCCTTTCGCAAACCCAAGCACGGGGCTTCGTACTCCGCCGCATTGTTTGTACAGCTCCAGGCCAGCCTGTAAGTGTAATCCTTCTGGATCCCGGTTGGGGAAACCAGAAGCACTCCCGCACCGGCGCCATTTTTGCATCGTGCGCCGTCAAAGAAAAGCTTCCACAGCTTTTCAGGTGCTGGTCCTACTTCTCTCCTGGCTGACTTGTCGAGCCTTTCAGGCTGAACAATGGTGTAACAGCCTTGCTCAGTTTCAATTACAGCGTTGAAGTCCCGCAAGGAGAATTCATCTTCTACTTGCAGCTGCTCGAGAGCTTGCTCCGTCATGTCCACTGTTACCAGTTCTTCCTCCGACAGCTGAATCATGCAATCCTCAGGCTCTTCTCCGGGTATCTTCTCTACTAAGTAAGTGGAAGGCTTCTCGTTGAAAATCTTCAGTCTCCTTCCCTTGAAGGGCACTTCCATGTGCGTGTAGTCCAGAGACAAATACCCTCCCAACTTCGCCGTGAACTCCCTGGAGAGGCACATGCCGAAGTAGGGTTCCAAGTCAACGACCACAACTTCCTGGATGACCACGATGTCGAGAGCTTTGTGCAGCCGAATGGGGATGTCTTTTATGACACCGACTGTCTTGACAGGGGTGCCGTCTAGTTGCAGCACGCCTTGGCTGCTCCTTGTGTACTCCATCCCGATTTCATCGCAGACGGCTCTCGGCATTACGGTCGTGGAAGCACCAGAATCCACCATGCAGTTGTGTACTATGTACCCTTGCATCCGTAATGACAGATAGAAGGGAGGTGGTCTGTTCTTCCCAGTGGCTGAGACTGTTAGGGGTTGCACCAGGACAGCGGGTTGTATCTGCTTGCCGTTCTTCATAATCTTCAGAGATTCTTGCAACAGATCAACCTGACCTGGGAGCTGAAGAGCATCATACATGCTGATTCTTGCGGGAGTTCTCTTCAGCTCGTCTACTATGCTGTAGCCCGAAGTGCTTGCTCCTTGTGCTTCTTTCGCCGGCTCATACTTCGTCCGGTATTGTTGAGTGGCCTCAACTCTCTGTCTCTTGGTCAGAGACGGATATCTCAGCCTTTCCTGAGCTTGTTCTTTTGTTTCAGCTGGAGGCTGAGCAGCGGGAGCTTTAGCCGGAAGAGGTTTGGCTGCAGGAGGCTTGACTGCGGGAGTCTTCGCCGGAGGAGCTTTGTCTTTGGCCGTGTACGGCCACAGTCTCTTGTAGGGCGGTAGCTCCTCAGGTTGCGCCTTATCTCTTCTGGCGTACACCTTCAAAGGTTTGGCTGTGGGTTCGGCAGACTTCTTATTTTCCTTGGCAGGAGGCGGCATCGGAACTTCGTCTGAGACGGCGAAATTGCTTTCGTCGCCTAGGATCATATAGAGTTCTTCGTCCTCAATGGCGCTGCCGGCCAAAGTCTGGAGGTAGTGTTGGTGCAGTGTACAGTCATCCTCATCATGCGGGTCATTGCACGTGGTGCACCAGTTGACCTGGTCTGAAGTACCAGGTTCTTCTTCAATGGCAGCATTCCTCGGAGGAGGCCGCCGTTGCAAATGTTGCTCGGGGGGCCGATCCTTTGTCAACGCCGGAGGCGGATATGGCCTTCTTGGGGCCAGGTCCATCTGGGCTTGTTTCTTTTTCAGAACAGTCATGTCGTTAGACATGGTATGATAGCCAGAGGCCAGGGCCCGTACCTCCTGAAGAATTTGATTCTGAATATCATGATCGGGAGGCGGCGGCAACTGAGCTGGGGGAGGCAATGCAGCCAATGGAGGAGGAGTTGAATATTGGGCCTGCTGTGGAGGAGCAGGAAGTGCTGGAAAACGTGGAGGACGAGGAGGCGGATAATGAATCTGCGGCGGGCCGTAAGGGTTCACGACCGGCGCCGGGTTCCATTGCTGCTGGGGTTGCTGTCCTGAAGTGGACGGCTCCGAACCAGAAGCAGACGGATACTGTGATCGGGGAAAATCAGGGTAGATGGGCGGTTGTACTCTGTGTGGAAGCCTGCCGATGGAAATGATATCCATTTCAGCTTGCTGGGCAGCCTCGTACAGAGCAGGGAATGTGTTGATTCTGGCGACCTTCAGCAGCAGGCAAATGTCTGAGTTGAAAGATCTCAGGTAGTAGTAGGCGGCCTGTCCCGCTGACGGTCGGAGTTCGCGAGGTACTCGTTTCCAAGACCTCGCAAACCTGATGTTGAAGTCTGACACCTCCTCTTGGGGGTGTCTTTGAATACTTTGGAACTGATGCAACAGAGAAGAGGGGTCAGCGGACTCGTTGCATCCTTTCACGAGTCTGCCGGCTAACTGTCGCCACCCTGTGATGGATCCCTCTGGCAGTGATCTCCACCAGTAGAGAAGCTTTCCCCTAAGGGAAAGGGCTAGCAGACGGGTCTTCACACTTTCGTCAGTAATGGAGTGTAGCGCAGCCAGGGCGAGAATGTCCTGGATGTGTTCATACGCCGTCTTGCCGTAGCCGTCGTACGTAGGGATAGACTTTAAGGCAGCAGGAGGCACAGCTTGCTGTCCGGCCAGGGCCAAGGGCCCCGTAGAGTCCACTGCTGGGAAAAGATCATCATCATCTTGCTGAGCAGCCATGTCTGCTTCTGACCCGGTAGTGTACTCAGTATCGGAACTGTCCGAAGATGTGGATTCTTCTTCGGCCTCTTCTTCTTCAATTTCAGCTTCGGCTTCTTCGATTTCAGCCTCGGCTTCTTCTCGGATTTCTTCTTCGCGAGCTTGGTAATCAGCCAGTCTGACGCGCTCTCCTGGAGCGGCAATGTCGATTTCGTAAAGGTCAGACCGATCTCCCGGATTCCTTGCTCGCCACCTTCTTGTTTGCATGAAGGCGTTAGGACCGGTCTTTCGGACTCAGAGAATATTCAGATTTGCAGAGTCGCCAAGTGCTCTGATTTTGAACAGCAATGAAGCGAGCACTAGTACTTCGATTCTGTTTGGGGGCGGGAAACTACCATGTCCCACCGGTTAAGGCCAAGCAACTGCTGGTGCCAGGTGGAAATGGGTTGGAAATTTTCTTCTAAAATATGGGACCTCGGTCCCACCGGGCGTGCCAGAGAAACTGTTGGTTACGAATCTGCCATGAGGAAAGGATTTGTTGTTAATGCGCCCAGATTCGCCCACCAGATTGAAAGGCCGGAAGGAAGGAATGCCTTCCGTGCCAATCTCCGGAGAAGGCCGGCTCCTATAGGGGGGTTTGTCAAGATAAGAGTGCGGGAAAGAGATAAAAAGAGATAAGAGTGCGGGAAAGAGATAAAAAGAGATAAGGGTGCAGGAAAGAGATTCCAAATGTGATTGGAGTTGGGTGGGGGGAATAAGCAGCACGACAACGAATCAATCACCACTACTAACAACATTCATCTACAAACACACATTGAAACTACAGCTATCAGCGATCCCATGTATCCTCTATCTATGCATTCCAGGAATACCTGGCCATCAAATGTTGGAGTCCAGAGTTCAGTACAACAACAAGCAATGACACAAGAAACATGAGGCAGAAATGACAAGGAGAGGCAGCATGCAAGATAAAAGACGAGAAGCAGAGCCAAGTGTATGTCTGTATTTGAGGCAAACGCACAACTACAATTGTTCCCTAGCAATATATTCCCCTTCCACCACTTACAATCAAAATGTGGTGGGTATTTATAGCCCAATTTCCCCCCATTACATTCATGGGCACAAAGTCCCAGACAAGACAGCAGTTGACACGAGCGGCTGAAGAGCTGCTGAGGCTGACTTCTGTCGGGCCGGACTGTCCTTGCAGCATGGTGTCCCTGAAGGCGGTACAGCTACGTGGCAGTGCGTCGGGTCAAGTCTTCGACCAACGAGGAATGCGGGTAGGTGCGGCAGATGGTACTTCACATCGGCTTAAATGATGACAGATGGTGCCGGTGGTGTTGCCCATGCTTTGTCCTTGCGCGGTCAAGTCTTGGCTCGGATCCCGAAGATGGACACTTGTCGGATGTCGAGGTGTGACACGTGTCTGCCTTGAAAGGCAGCTTATCCAACTTCGCCAGGAATCCGGGCGCTATCGGGTTGCGCAGGAGGAAAACAGCGCAGTTGGAAGGCTTTCTTGCCTTAGCAGATTTCTGGGTTGACTTCACCCAACTGCGCACCGGTCAAAGGGCGCACTCCGACTTCGCTGCGAAGTCGGGTTGCGCACCGGTGCATGGCTGTCTTCATCCTCTGTTCAAACTGCGCACTGGAAAAGGGGCGCACTCCGACTTCGCTGCGAAGTCGGGTTGCGCCCCAGCACTTAGCCATTTTCCTGATGAATGATTTCCCTAGTGCGCCCAGGTTGAGGGGCGCACTCCGACTTCGCTGCGAAGTCGGGCTGCGCCCCAACACTTAGAAACTTTTCAAGGCACACTTGCTGAAGTTTTTGCTGGGGGAAGAAAGGGGGAAAGAAGAAGAGGGAATGAAGCCGTGAAGGAGAGGAAGAAAGGGAGAGAAGGAGAAGGGGAAAATGAGAAGGAGGGAAGGAAAGGAGCAGCTCTTTTGCAGAAACCAAAAACATGGCACCCCTGTGCAAAATGTGGCAACAGTTACACGAACCACTTGTTCGTTGAAGTCATGTAATTTATATCCTACATTATAATTGAAGAACATGTTTTCACGACACGCTTCCCGAGGCTTAGCAGACAGAATATCTGCAAGCACGAACCCTATAACATTTGGTGCGATGAGCAAGACATTCTGCAGACATGCCGACCAAGCACGCAGACCAAGAGGAATCTCTGCAAGTAGACCGAGATAGCAGGCATTGGCAACACATGGCGAGCATTGGTGGCTGATGACGTGATTCTACGGTTGATGTCGCAGGTTCATTGGGGGGTGACAGCGTGGCAAAATGACGGTCAAGGGACTCGATTGCCCGAAGGCAATCGAACTGTTATCTACGACAAGCGGTTGATAAACCGTCTCCATTGCTCTATCCCTGTGCGTGTGGGACAAATCGTCCCTATTTTTTTTCGTCTTCAACGGGCTCGAAGGCAATAAACAAGACGTGTTTCCCTTCACGTCTCGTCGGCGCAAATAGCCCGACTGGTCATTTGGACAGTTGGCACAGAGGAGGTCTCGCGTTCGAATCTCGTGAAGTGCGAGGACGGGTTTGTTTTTTTATTTTTTGTTTGCTGACATTGCGAACGAACGAAATTCAAATAACACACGTTCTGTTTTGTGTTTCATCTGCTGCTCTAGCAGAGGCGGTCGGGTGACTCATGTTAAGACGGTCGCAGGCAGATCGCGGGTTCAAACCTCACTAAGCCCTTTTTTTTTGCCCAAATACAAGCAAAGAAGGTATTTTGCTTATCTACCTTGCTTCATTTACATTTTTTTTCACATGGAGGGATAAGAAACCAAGAATATGCACATTGTTTCTTTTGCAAACTGAAAGGGTCATCAAAATTCTTCACACCTTGTTTATTTTGCAAACAAAAGGGGGGACAAAACAGCATTATTTTTTTGCAAAATTCTAACACAAGGGGGGGAAATTGTGGAATTGTGAATATCATTTTTTTGCATTTTCAAAACATCAAATTTTTTGCAAAAATTATTGTAACAAAAGGTGCATTTTCGATTGCATTCGACACCTTTAAAAATTGGCATTGTAGAATAGGTGCATTTTCGGTGGAATCCGACACCTATATTTAAAATTTGTGGGCACTTGTGATTGTTTATTGCATTTAATTTCCTATTTTTTGCATTTCAATCATAAGTTAAAATTCAAAAACAAATAAGACCCCAAATTTTACACCTATTTGTGCAATTTATTGCACAGCAGTGTTCGGTATATACGGTACCTCTGGCCCACACTTACAGGTAAAGCTGTCGTGCTTTGGGCTACTGTATCTAACGCCTAACATAGCTGCAACAATGACGTCTGAGCTATTGTTCTCTATAAATCATCGGGGAGAAATAAGGAAATCCAATTTTATTTTGATATTCACTCCATCATATACCCTAATTCATTCTTATTGCTTGGCTTAAACTCCTCCAACTCATCATCCTTTTTCGGAAGGGTTTTGAGGTAGGTGCCATCAATTTGAGTGAATTCCCTTTCACGTACTCTTTGTAAGTATAAAGAAAGGGGGACCATTTTGGTGAGATAAGGAACCTTCACAATGGCCTCTGTTCACAAATATCTTTCAGATTCACAGTTGCTCAAAGGTTCCAATTTTGCTCCATGGAAAACAAAGATGAGAGCCATTCTTCAGGTTGAAGATTTGTGGGATGTAGTGACTGACACTACAAAACGTCCTGGTACACTAGGTACTGATCAGGATGAATATGATAAAAAGGATAAAAGGTCCCTCATGTTTATCATACTTGCTACTACTGATGAGATACAACCTCACATTTGTGATGCTAAAACTGGTAAAGATGCTTGGGATGCATTAGTTACCATATATGAAGGGAAGAATCAGTCCACCATTCTTAACCTTCAATCTCAACTTCATACTCTCAGTATGAAGTCTGGTGAATCAGTAGAATTGTTCCTATGTAGAGTGGCAGAATTGAAAGCCAAGTTGAATGCTTTGGGAGAAAAAGTAGAGGATATGCTCTTGACTTCAGTCATTTTGAGAGCTTTGCTAGATTCCTACAAGATGTTGATCACATCCCTTCAAGTGTCCATGAGACAAGTTACTTTTGTGGAGTTGGTAAATTTGCTTCAAACTGAGGAGGCAAATCAACTTCAAAGAGATGAAGTGACAGATAATGCACTTTACTCAAAACAGGGGTCCAGAAGATAGGGTAACTTTCAAAAGGGAGGATCTTCTTCCAAAGGTTCCAAAGGGAAGGAACCTCAACAGAAAGAAAAGAAATATTGCAAGATTTGTGATATGGATAACCATGACACCAACAGGTGTTGGTTTAAGAATAAACAACCCCATGACCAAGATCAAAAGAAAAAGGGCAAGGGCAAATACAAACCACAAAAGAAGAATAAGCAACCCAAGGGAAATGTTGCTTATGAGGAATCAGACTCAGACTCTGAGAGGGCACACAAGGTGCTCATGACTCACACAACTTCTCAGCAGAAGGATCCTGTGTGGTATATTGATTCCGGTGCCAGTAAACACATGACTGGTGATAAATCATGGTTTGAGACATTTGAGGCTAAGGAAGGCAAACCAATTACAATAGCTGATGATAAGACCTACCGAGTCCAGGGTGAAGGAGATGTTTCTTGTCACTCTTCCAGATGGACAATGTCAGATTGAGAAAGTTCTCTATGTTCCAAGATTGGCAAACAATTTGTTGTCAGTCCCTCAGATCTTGGATAAAAACATGGTTGTTGATTTCAGAGTTGAGGATGGAAAGAAGCGATGCTTCATCACCAGGAAGGGAAAGCATGTTGCAACAGGTTCCTACAAGCATGGCTTGTTTACTTTAGATGCCATTTCTACGCCTCATGTTGCCATGGTGGTAAACACAAAGGAGGCCACTTCTCTTTGGCATAAGAGATATGGGCATCTAAGTTCAGGATATTTACTTGAGTTAAGTAAATATGAGATGGTGAAAGGTCTTCCCAACCTTTCATCCACTTTTCCAGTTTGCTCGGATTGCTTAGCAGGGAAGCAACACCGAGTACCATTTGAGTTGAGCTCTTCAAGAGCCAAAAGACCTTTGGAGTTGGTACACACCGATCTGTGCGGTCCTATGCCAAACAGTTATGGGGGAAAGAGGTATTTTCAGTTGTTTGTTGATGACTACTCACGGAAGATGTGGGTTTTCTTTCTACAACTAAAGTCAGAGGCCTTTCTATATTTTTAGCAGTTCAAGAAAAGTGTTGAGAAGGAAGCAGGATGTTCTATTAAGACCCTCCGCTCAGATCGAGGGGGGAATATACCTCAAAATAATTTTCCACATTTCTTAATTCACATGGGATTAAGAGGCAGCTTACAATAGCCTATACTCCTCAGCAAAATGGAGTTGTTGAGAGGAGGAATCGTTCCATCATGGAAATGGTTCGTTGTATGCTTACAGGGGCACATCTTGAGCAACAGTATTGGGCAGAAGCTATCAGTACAACAACGTACCTCCTGAATAGAGCACCCACAAAATCTCTTAAGGGAATGACTCCACAAGAATCATGGAGTGGTAGAAAACCCTCCATTTCTCATCTAAGGATTTTTGGGTGTAAGGCATTCATGCACATTCCAAAACAGAAGAGAAAGAAGTTAGATGAGAAAACCTTGCAGTGTATTTTTCTTGGTTATGATGAGCATTCCAAGGGATATCGGTTGATAGATCCTAAAACCAAGAAAACTCACATAAGTAGAGATGTGGTATTTGATGAAGCTTTCACATCAGATGACACATCTTCAGCTGTATACCTGGATGAAGAGGAGCCTAAGAAAGAGACTCCAACCCCACAGAAAAAGGTTCCAAAATGGTATACTAGCACAATGAGAGATTCAAAACTGACTACACCTCCAGATCTAACTCTAGATCGACCTTGTACACGCAGTATGACTCAGCAGATGAGAGCAGAAGCATCAACTTCAGAGGTTGACGAGCTTTACCAACAATTTGATGAACTTTCTGTAGATGCAGAGGAAGATAGAGAAGAAGATATGGATGTGGATGATGAAAGGGTTTATATGACTTCATTGGATGAGGATGAACCTACCTCAGTTCAAGATGCACTTAGTGAGCCTCAGTGGAAGGCTGCTATGGATGCAGAACATATGTCTCTCATGAAAAATAACACTTGGAAGCTAGTTGATCTACCTTCAGGAAAGAAGCCCATTGGCTGCAAATGGGTATACAAAGTGAAGTATAAGGCAGATGGAACGATAGATAAGCATAAGGCCCGCCTTGTTGCAAAGGGCTATGCACAGAAAGAAGGCATTGACTATGAAGAGACTTTTGCACCCACAGCTAGAATGACTACCATTCGTGTACTTTGTGCTATGGCAGCTCAGTTCGGATGGAAGCTACATCAGATGGATGTCAAAAGTGCCTTCTTAAATGGTGATCTCTAGGAAGAAGTGTATATGACTCAGCCAGAAGGATTTGTGGTTGAAGGCCAAGAGCAAAAAGTTTACAAGTTGGTTAAATCCTTGTATGGGTTAAAACAAGCTCCACGAGCTTGGTACATAAAAATGGACAATCACCTATTGCAGCATGGATTCAAGAGAAGTCCTTCGGATGCTAATCTCTATATCAAGAAAAATGGTTCTGATATAGTGATCTTAGTACTCTATGTTGATGATCTGATTATCACTGGCAGTTCAGAGAAATTGATAGATACAGTGAAAGATGACTTGAAAAAGTCGTTTGAGATGACAGATCTAGGACTTCTTCATTATTGTCTTGGTTTAGAAGTGGCACAAAAGAAGAATCACATCAGAGTGACACAAAAAAAATATGCCAAGACATTAATTGAGAAATATCGCATGACTGATTGTAAGCCCAAAGCAACTCCAATGGAAACAGGGTTACAATTATCGCGATATGATAAATCTCCACAGGTAGATGGTACTCTCTATCGCCAATTGATTGGGAGTCTCATATATCTGACCAACACCAGGCCAGACATCAGTTTTGTTGTGAGTTATCTTTCGAGGTTCATGCAGGAACCTAAGGTTAGTCATTGGAAAGCAGCGAAACGAGTTCTTCATTATGTCCGTGGCAGTACAGAATATGGCCTGGAATACAAGAAGAATGACAACTTCTTCTTGCAAGGTTACACGGACTCAGATTATGTCGGGTCATTTGATGATAGGAAATCCACTTTTGGATACATTTTTCATCTTGGCTCCGGTCCTGTCTCTTGGCACAGTAAAAAGCAGCAGGTGGTTGCTTTATCATCTACAGAGGCAGAATATCGCGCAACACGTGGAGCAGTCTACGAGGTGATATGGTTACGTCGCATTCTTGCAAGTATGGGTCTTCCCAAGAAACTTCCAATTCACTTGTTTTGCGACAACCAAGGTGTTTTGAAGCTCGTCAAGAATCCAGTATTTCATGAATGCACCAAACACATTGACACTCAATGTCATTTCATTCGAGATGAAGTTCCAAAACACAAGATCCAACTCCAGTACATTCCCACCGATGAACAGGTTGCAGATATTTTCACTAAGGCACTTGGACGTGTCAAATTTGAGTTGTTTCGCAACACTCTTTGTATTTCAAAATAATGTAATAAGGGGGGGATGTTAGCATAGGTTGATCTTTATGCATAATTTATTACATTATATTATGTTATGTTATCATATTATTAACATAACATAGAAGGTGGTTGCTAGGAGGTGGTTCGCATTTGGTTTGGGTAGTTGATTTGGTTACACGAACCACTTGTTCGTTGAAGTCATGTAATTTATATCCTACACCATTCTAATTGAAGGTTAATGCTCACATTTGATTATATGCCCAAACAGCAATCAAGGGATTAAAAAGATATTTAAAAAAAAGCACACATGTGGATGGTAAACCTAGGAACAGAGGCTCTATTACTCACAGACAAACAGCAACAAGAGGCCTACATAGGAGCAGAGTCAAAAAGACAAAGATGCTCATAAAACAGCTGAGGACTAGCTCACACCGTCTCAGCTGTGAAACAGGGATGTGAACAACACCCAAAGAAGAATTGGAAAACAAGGTATATGTATTTTGTACATCAGGGGCAGTAGAGACTAGATGCTTTTTTATGTTAGAATGTTCATCCTAAATGACGTTCAAGCTACATACACTGACAAAAGATGTGGGAATTACTGATCAGCATCAACAGCAGGAGAATAAGCTCCAAAAGAGGGCAGTAAACCTTAAAATATCTTGTTACTATTTTAGGCAAATGTTTTTATGTAAGAGCTCTTGTAGCTGCAGTCCCATAGACTGTTTGTCTCATGGATGTAATTAAAATCATTTCATTAAATGTCTCAGTCTGCTACAGGATGACAAATAGCCTTTTTGGCATGTCCAAAAGTTCTAGAAAGTATAGTATCTCCTATGGTAAAACACCAATAATGTTTCCCAGTTACAAATGTTTCAGTACTAGTGCACTGTCCTAAGGCTAACAGCCCTACACATTTCAGTCCACATTGTGCAGTCCATAGTTACGACACTATGCCGAGTCCACACCCGAGTTGGCCCTCCCGGATTTTTTTGACCCGGCTTGACGACTTTTCTAGACTCACCGAGTTTTTTTTCTTTTTACCCGCAAATTCTTTTGGCCTCGCGAATTTTTTTTTAACTAGTGAGTCTTAGAAAAAAAACTCAGTTGCAGTGGCCAAAACACAGAAAAACTACATAAAAACTTTTTTTCCCCAAATTGGCCTCATTTTTGCTGTTTCCACTTGCAGAAAGAGCAGAGAGAAGGTGAAATCAGACCCCAAAAAACACTCATTTGCATCCTACACCTAATTTTTTCCTAGTTTTCAAGAATCTAACAGCCACACCCATCAATTACACTTGAGGTACAAAAAACGAAGTTTCAACTGTCAATGCTTAAACCCTAGGGCTTTTTTTTGTCTTTTTTTTAGTTTCTAACTACTTGATTATTGTTTCCATGTGCAGCCACATTGAAATAAAATGACCGGAAAAAGAGACCCAACTTGGAAGCATGTGAGGGATGGTTCAAAGAAAGGGAAGGTTTATTGTAACTTTTGTGATGAAAAAATTTGTGGAGGCATAAACTGCCTCAAATACCACTTGGCAAAGTTAGCTGGCCATGATGTCAAGCTATGTGAAAAAGTGGAACCTGAAGTAATGAGGGAATGCAATGCCCTCCTAACAGATTATGAAGAGAAGAAAGAACTAAAAAGAAAAACAAGCGAAGCAATGGCTACTCCTCCTTCTCGGCCTCCTATAGAGGGTAGCAGCAGCATATTTAGCCATTTTTAGCAGTGCCACAGTGGATCGAGTCCATCAGTGGCACACCCAGGGAGTGGGACAGAGGAGTCATTTTTCGTGGAACATTCCATGCCAGGGTCACAACCCATGCTTAAGGGTATGACTGCATAGAACCAGAGAGGCACAAGGCGGAAGAAGGCTGGCGCTTGGATCTCCCTCCCCCCCCCCGGGGGGGCGGTGGGGAATGGTTGATGTCCTCATAGTTTGCGGCCCAAGATTTAAGCCGCCCACTTATGATGATTTTAGGGGCCCTCTCCTTTAGGAATCCGTGGAGGATATCCAGTTTTTGGTTGAAGAGCAACGCAAGATATGGAGAAAAAGGGGTTGCACGATCATGTCCGATGGGTGGACCGATGGGAAGAATCGGACATTGATTAATTTTTTGGTTGCTTCTATAGGAGGAATTGTGTTCCTTAAGTCAATGGATGCATCAACACTGCTAGATTGTTGGAGGAGGTTGTGTTGGAGGTAGGGGAGGAGAATGTTGTCCAAGTTATCACGGACAATGCAGCAATGTATGTGGCAGCTGGAAGGATTTTGGAGGAGAGATTCCCCACAATTTTTTGGACACCATGTGTAGCCCATTGTCTTGATTTGCTTCTCAAAGACATTGGGAAATTACCCTAGGTGTCTGAGGTTGTAAATAAGGCCAAATGTATTACAAAATTCATCTACAACCATACGTGGGTTCTCCAGCTAATGAGGCAATTCACTAATGGGAGGGAGCTTGTGCAAGCTGGAGTTACACGATTCGCCACAAACTTCATTACATTGCAAAGCCTCTTTGATGCAAAGGGGGCATTGAAGAGGATGTTTGTGAGCAAGGAGTGGAATGGAGAAGATGCTACTAGATATCAATTCTCCAGTGAGGGCCAGAAGGTGTACGATTATGTGTTTGAGGAGCCCTTCTAGACAGCTATGAATGAGGCAATCAAGGTACAAGACAAAATCCTTAAATTTCCATTTGCAAATTTTGAATTGTAATCCAAATTTCAAATAGCTAAGTTGCTAACAATAACTAAAATCTCTTATTTGACTTCAGGTGTCAGAGCCTTTGGTGAGGGTTCTCCATCTTGTTGATGGAGAAAAATCACCAATGGGATACCTATATGAGGCCATGGATAGGGCCAAAGAGGCAATTGCCTCATTTTATAATTATTCCAAGCCCAAATACAATCCCATTTGGGAACTGATTGACCGGCAATGGACTTCTCAACTCCATAGCCCACTACATGCAGCGGGGTACTACCTCAACCCCAAATTCTTTTATGATGATTCATTTGAGGCTGACTATGAGGTGATGTCGGGCCTTCAGCAATGCCTTACCCGGATGGTGCCAGATGAGAACACTCGCAATATGATACAGGATGAGTTGCAAGATTACAAGAGATGTGAGGGCTACCTTTTCACAACCCCATAGTGCATTCGGGGAAGGGCAACTCAGAGGCCAGGTAACCCTTATGAATCGAATTATTATTGATTTCGTCTTTTGATTTTGTTTTCAAAAATAATCTCAATTTACAATTTTACATAAATTATTAAATTTCTTTTTTCTTGGCATTTTCTAGATTTATGGTGGGAGGACTTTGGTGCCTATACGCCCAATCTTTAACGCTTCGCCATCAAAATTTTATGTCAACCATGCAGTGCTTCAAGTTGTGAGCGCAATTGGAGTATGTTTGAGCACATTCACTCCAAGAAGCGCAATAGACTCACGTAGCAGAAGTTGAATGAGCTTGTATTTGTTCATTACAACCTTCGCCTCCACCACAAAAAAATTGTGGGATCAAATTATGAAGCCATTGATTTAGATGAGATTGATCCATCATCTAAATGGATCACAGAGCTAGAGGAGGAGTAGCAAGAGCCTCTCTTTTCAATGGATGATTTTGAAAGTATGGCGGAGGAGTTAGCGACAAAGGCAGAGGAAGAGGCACGGGCACAGGCACAAAGAGAGAGGACTAGAGCTTCAGCTAGGGCAAAGGGCAAAGGCATTGCTAGACGCTAGATAGATTAGTTGACTGTTGTAGTGGGCCTATTGAGGCATTTTGACACATTTTGTACCTTTTTATATGATAATCAATACAAGAATATTACTTGGCATTAAAATTTCTTTAATTGATGTGTGTTTTGTCACTTTCATGTGTAGTTTAAGGTTGTATCACTTACAATATTAATTTTGGATTTGTATAATGTTAATTAATTGTGATATGCATGAAAAAAAACTTCTTTCCAATGAAAATTTGCATTTTCTTTGGGTTTTTCTTTTTTGGCCAAGTTTTTTGCCCAATCTGTGTCCAGGTCAATTTACTCAGACATGGCCAAAAAACCCGGAATAAGTCGGCAAAAAACAAAATTCAGAAAATGCCATTTTCTGAATTTTTCCTGCCACTGCCATGTTTTTTCATCAAACTCACAAGTGAAAAAAAAAAAGCGTGAGCTTAAAAAACATGGCAAGGAAAAAAAAAACTCATCGAGTCCATTCAAAAAACCCAATAACTGTGACTTGGACGCGGACTCAGCTTACATAACTAATTAGAAAGGAGATGGGACCTTGGATCAAGAAGTGAGGTTCAATTTCAATATTAATCCAATCACGTCTGTATCAAAATTTAATAAACAAGTAGCCTTCCTCAGCTACAACTTAGCCCTGAATGCGAAATTGTAACGAATCATGACCCATATTCCTGATACCCAACATGTATAATAAAGTAAAGTACTCACAAGTAAAGTCTTGAAGCAATAAAAAATCCAGGTAGACAGATGTTTCCTCTAGCGATTTAAATTTGAAGTTCAAAAGTTCGTTGTTTCTTTCGTTTCCTAGACATCTGATCTTTTTGCAACATTTCCCATGATATACATATCCCTTTCACCTTTAAAAGTCAACATGTATCATATGAGAAACATATAAAAGATTTTACAATTATTGAACCCTGTCAAAACAATTGATTATCAAGTTTACCATAAAATTGGTATCTAGTTCTTTAGAAACTAATCAACTTTTTTATGTTGTATCTCTTTATTAAGTATAGAAAAGTGGTTCCACTAACCCCCAACCAAGGCACACCTGCAGGAGCTCTTTCGGCAAGAAGTCCAAGAATCCTTGCTGGAAGCTCTCCGGCTTTCAATTCGACTCCTTGTTTCAGGCTCAGGCTGCTTTCCTCGTCAGCCTGGGGAATAGTTCCTTCAACTCTTCCATTTAAACCAATACAAGACAAGGCTCTAATCCATGGTCAACAATGCACATCAATGCAAATTTATTATACCAGTTTTTCAGCATGCTACTGTGATTTTATGGTGGAATGGGTTTCTCAATTTTTCTAACAAAACAATTTAGTGTACAAAATATTACTTAGGTTTTTTGGGGTTTACTTCAAACTTTCTTGTTTAAACCTTGGCTTGAAACATGTTTTGCAAATACTAGAGTAGAATCTCGACTCTTGTTAGTTTGTCTTTGGCAAAGCACTATGCAATGTCACTTTACCAATATGCCTTATTAAAAGTAAGCAATGGACTCAGAAAACAAGAATTTGTTTATGATAACAAAGCTACTGTGTCACAAAACCAACTTATGCAATATCCCATCAAAAAAAAAAACTATAAGCATATCATAATAGGTGACTCAATTTCATAATAATTATAGTACACTACTACACAGTATAGGTATTGGCCAAGAAAAGGAACATCGCACATAACACTGGAAACGCTAGGGCAATTTATGACTCACTTCCGAGAAAAGTTTTATTGTTTGCACTTGCATTATGACCATTGTAATCATTATGAAACTGCATTTATCTTCAAATGTCTTTCTGAACTAAATCAGAGCAAAGGAAAAAAACAATGTTCCATCAAGTACCCTTATGGTGGGGACAAGGAAATGAAGGCATGTGAAAAGGGTACAACAGGAAGGCACCACAAATCCAAGAAAAAAGGAACATCGCACATAACACTGGAAAGGCTAGGGCAATTCATGACTCACTTCCGAGAAAAGTTATATTTTTTGCACTTGCATTATGACCATTGTAATCATTATGAAACTGCATTTATCTTCAAATGTCTTTCTGAAATGAAATGAAATATTATTAATGTCCGCGGTGGGGCCAAAATAAGACCCAAGGGACTATAAGAAGGACAATAATGACTGCCAGCTAGCAAGCTAAAAAGCCCAACAAAGAAAAGAACTAAGATAAATACAAGATAAAACCCGACAAACGGGCCAAAGAGAAAGGGAAAAGAAAAGAAAAGGGAGAGCAGAAGAAGGGAGGGCTGCAATCCAACAGAGAGGAATGCACGCCAAGAAGAACGGAGAGAGAGGAGGGAGAAGGGAGCAGCCCAAAAGGGGCAATCTCCAATACCCCTCCAGAAACTAATCTCTCCTAACAGTCGAGGCCGAAGTACCGGAGCTGAAGAAGTCCATGATATGTCTCTACGCATTGCTAGTTCGGAACCCTAACAAACTGTTGGTGCGTTGTCTAGTGACCCTACTTTTGCCCGAACTGGATGATGTGGGGCGCTTCCAATTGAAGTCACCTGGTCCATCGGAGTTGGTGAAGTATGTTGTGATGAGCCGATGTTGAGGAGGGTGAGAACCATTTGGAGAACTTTTATGTCGTCGAAGCTGATTTATCTCCCTAAGAAAGAGTGCAAGACAACGCTGGTCCGGGTATCTGAAGAAGGTAGAAACAGATCGAGAGTTGTCCCTGAAAAGGCAATGGAACCTACCTTGGATCTCATAATAAATGGGACAACAAAAAATAAAGTGATGAAGGGTTTCAACTTCACCCAAGGAGCAAAACAAGCAAATCCGCTCCTCCGTCGAAAGATGGTGATCTGACTCAATCCGAAGTTGGTGAGAACACACCCTGAGTTGCCCAATAGTGATCCGGAGACTATGCATTGTGTGTTGTTGAAGGTATTGTGGACCAACTATTCTGCCCTCCTGAATCTGTAAGAAGTGCTCATGGTAGAAAGACAGCTTGGGGAAAGAGGGGCAACAGGAGAGATCCATGTGCATCTGGTGTACTGGAGACTAACATCCTTCCGAATCTCATGGAGCATCTTCTCCTCACTAAGCCGAGAGGGGGGGAGAACCACCAAAGAATAATGCGGGAGCCTGTTTATTCGTATCTGAATGCTAGCCAGGAGAGCAAAAACCTGAAAATACCAGCTCCTTCGGCCTCCCCGAGAACTTGAAGAGAGTTCCATCGAGGAGCGAAGGGCGAGGTAAGGGTACCCCGCCTGCAACCTTCAGGGGTATCTCCGAAAGTATGGATCCTGTGAAGATAACCGATAATCAGGAAGATAATCTCAAGCTGGAGAGGAAAAGCCCCAAACTCTGCTAGAATAATAAAGCGGGGGATTGTGCCCTTGCAACGAATGAATCGTCGAAGAAAGAGTGTCTGGACTCGTTCAACCCATGACCACTCAGTCGGGCCAAGGCTAGGACCCCAAACCACTGACCCATAAGTAATTGTTGGCTTGACCAAGGCATCAAAACTCCTCATCTTCGCAGGTCTATCCTGAAAATGTGTTTTGAAGCAATTCCTCTCTAGCAAAGACAAAGTGGCATATCCCTTACACACCCGGTCATGGGCGGCAAGTTTCATACTAAAAGTGGGACCAATGAAAAGAACCCCCAAGTACACATCTCGACCTCCCTACCTTGGAAAGAGAAGTGGAGATGAGATAGAGCCTCTTTGGTAGTATTGAATACCATAACCTTGGTCTTAGAAAGATTCATCGTCAGCTGTCTCGAGTCACAAAAAGCGGTAAGCTTGTCCAGATGGAGTTGAAGCCCCTCAAGAGAAGAGGCCAAAAGAACAACATCATCAGCAAAGAGGAGAATAGAAATCAGCACATACTGAAGAAGGCAACCATCCTCTGCATGAGCGTTCTCCTTGATAAAAGTCTCAAGCTCGTCGATAAAGATCCCAAAAAGTGTCGGGGAAAGGGGGCACCCCTGTTTCACTCCTATGGTGCTAAGAATATTGTCTGAAAGCCCTTGAGGGAAGCGAAACCGACCTTTCACATTCTCATATAACCGTGTAGCCGCTGTCAAAAGTTGCCCAGAGATGCCAATTGACCGTAGTCTCTCAAGAAGTAAATGTTGAGGCACCGTGTCGAAGGCTTTCCTGAAGTCAACAAAGCAACAATAAACCTTCGAGGACCTAGAACGTGCCTCCTTAATAATAGCTCTGAGGACTAGAATGTGATATGTGGTCTGGTGATCTTGCCGAAAACCAGCTTGGCCAAGAGCCCTGAAAACCCCCTCCTCCAACCTTCGGGAAAGAAGCACATCCAATGTTGTGGCATAGAGCTTGGCAAAGATATGCCCAATCATGATAGTCATGTAGTTATTGGGTTCATGGGGATCACCTGCCTTATGAATGGGGTGAATGATATGCTGAGTCCAGGAATCAGGAAACCCAGAACAAACAAATGAGGGTGGGGGTGGGCAGCAATAACAACTGCTGCACAGTGCAGCAGTTGTTATTGCTGCCCGAGAAATTAAAGAGATCAGTGAGGGGCCAGTGCAGCAGTTGTTATTGCTACCCGAGAAATTAAAGAGATCAGTGAGGGGCCAGTGCAGCAGTTGTTATTGCTGCCCGAGAAATTAAAGAGATCAGTGAGGGGCCAACAAGAGGGTCAATACCATGCTTCAAAAATTCTGCCTGTAACCCATCCAAATCTGTTGCTTTGCTCGTACAGAGTTTCCAAATAGCCTGCCTAACAAGACTAGTAGAAAAGAGGTGGCACGAAGAGGGGGGGAGGGAACAATAATAGGAGGCTGATTTGGGATGGTATAGAGGGAAGAGACATGAATGGTCCAAGAGGAAATATCGATCCCATGAGTAATCCGATCACGGGGGAGGATAAGGAGCCAGAAGGATTTAGGAGACTGCTGAAGAGAGTGGATAAGATCGAGTCGATGCCGAGAGAGGAAGAGATGCTTCTTCTTTCGGAGAAGCATCCTGTAGTCTTTAGGAGAAATGGTATAGAGTTGGGAAGGATTCTGAATGGCATATTTCAACCTTCGATGGGCAGACTTACATTCCTCATCATACCAGATGTTCATGGGGCAATGACCAAGGGGACAAGGACGAGGGAGAGGACGAATAGTGTGGGGGTACGAGTCCAAAGCAACCTTCCAAATAGTTTGGACCAAGCAAGCAGAACAATTGGAAACATCGGGAAGAGAAGACACCCTAGGGAGAACCTGACGCAACCGGTCGATGTAGGGAAAGGAATAATAGTCAAAGTCTATAATGACTCGAGGGGCTGAAGGGGAGGGAGGAGGGGGAGGTGTAACAGGAAGGGAAACAGTGGATAACATAAGAGAAAGAACTAAATGATCGGTAAGGGGGGAGGGTGATCAGAGACGTTGAATCGGGAAAAGAATGGAATGAGGGTAGTAGAGGAAATAGCATAGTCGACGACACTGGCTCCACCACTATGAGGAAAGCAAGTAAACCCATCGGAATCCGGAAAACAATATATACCATTGAGAAGAACTAGCCTGTTGGATTCACCCGACTCAGTAAGATGCTTACCGTAAGCAGTCACCTGTGTGTCTGGAGGTTCGAGCAAAACCAAGGTCCTCAAGATCCAATTCCCGAGTCTGCATCTCATCAATTGTGAGATCATGAAGAGAAACCTGCATAGGTTCGGTCCGAGCATTGAAATCTACCAGTAGAAGTATCTCCCCTAAAGCCGAGTATCTAGTAATGTCCTCGTAGAGATCCTGGAAGGACCCGCTCAGGACTCTCGTGTGTCTCACAGATAAGAATGATGTCATGTCTGAACTAAATCATAGGAATAACTGCAAAGGAAAAAAACAATGTTCCATCAAGTACCCTTTTGGTGGGGACAAGGAAATGAAGGCATGTGAAAAGGGTACAACAGGAAGGCACCACAAATCCAAGAAAAAAGGGAACAACAAAGTGTATAGTTGTGTATGTGTGTAGATACAATTATACTATTGAGACTAAGACTGCTCTCAAGCTCAGTGAGTCTGTTTTTATGGATCTGAACTCAGGCTCAGGGCAAAACTTGGAGGAAAACTTAGCTTTCACTCAGCAAACAACAAAAAATAACACGTAACATATCTTACAGAAAGAGACTGTCCAAGGTCAAAAAACTCAACCGGGGTCACTTGGCTCGTAGGCTCACACAAGTTTTCAGGGACTCAGGAAGAGTCTCAACACTAAAAACAATTAATAATAAACATGTGACAAGTAACTTTGGCTTAACGTGCATGATTTATTCTAATCTAACAAAAATATCAGAATATCCTACAAGCTAAATACCAAAACTAGCTTGAACGAATAATTGAACATTCAGGCAACACTTCCATTTCTTTCTTCCTCATGCCGATTGTCATATGAAGTTGCCATGGTGTATCATGCTTCCCTAGATTGAGTCCACTTACTTTGACCATCATGGTTGTTATAAACTTATAACTCGCTTCTCCATGAATGATGATTTATGTTGTTGACAGTTTTAGTAGCATTTTCCCTATTTGGTTATTCCTAGTATAGTGCTAATTTCATCCAAATTTTCAATAAATGACAGGTTCATTTCTCCTCCAAGCTGTAATGGTTTATAAGACATCCCTGAACAATCTACATAATGCATATGAACAGTCTGATCAAGGAAACATCCTAAACAAATAATGTTCAATAGAACAAAGAAGTCACGATTTTCAATCTGCATCCTCCACAATTCTTCAGTTTGAGAAATAGAAGAAAGAGGTGGTAGTCTTTCAGATTATCTGATTAGATTTAGGGCAGACACATTTTTAGAGTTTTCTGTTTTGTTGGACTCATATGGTGCTAGTGTGAACATCTACACACTCCCTACGGAATAGGGAAGGAGGAGGGACACAATGGGATGAACGGGACTAATTGGAAATGTCTCCACTGCATTCCCCATTCCCATAGAGATGAATCCCGATGGGTATCTAAGTATGGGGACACATTCCTGTGGAACCTAAAAAAAACCTCAGATATAATTGGAGAAGGAAGGGCAATTCCTCCTTTTTCATTTCATGACATGATTTATCCCCAAAAAAAATTCCTCCAGAATGTATTTATTTTATGTGCTTTTTGCAAATAAACTCAAGACAATACTGCTAAATGTAATTACTATCTGCTTCTAGAAACAATCCTAAGACACTACTGACTAACCAAAAAAAAGTTACAATGATCAAAAGGTATTAGTTCAACTGGTTAAATTCATTGGACTTTTAAGGAGGAAACCCAGGCTCAAATCTTGCCAACTGATACATACATGATGATGGAGCTGTTGTATGTGATATAACATGGATGGAGATGCATATAGCCAATTTTAAAATAGATATATTTTAATAACTTTTTAAGGCCATAAGCATTACATATAGAGCCACCCTGCACTTCTCTGGGTCTATTTTGTGTGGGAGGAAGAACTTATAGGACATACATACCCTATCCCCTTCAGACTCGAACCTTGGACCTCCTATCTGGAGCACCCAAGCCTTTGCCGTCAGGCCTCTAAGGCTGTAAGTTTTGATACGGAAAAAAATAAATAAATAAATAATGAAATCAGACAGTAAATTTCATGTGACCAAGTTTTGGGTCCAGGGCCCATGATCTAGCGGCAAGACATGGCAATTGATATCGCCATGCCTTTGCCTTCTAAGTCTAACGATGACCTAAGTTTGATGATGCATTCCCTGTGAACTAGGAGATGATGGGTAGAAGTTACAACCGACCCAGCCCTACATATATGCAACTAAGTTTCCATGCCCGTCTAGAGGTACGTTTAGAGTGCTTAGCAGCATAATATCTCAGGTTCAAAACTCAAAAGTGCAACATGTTTGCTGTAATTTGTAAATAACTGAATTTCAATAACCTATGATACATAAAAGGGCTTCCTGCATCCTAACAAAAATACAACCAAGTTTCATATTAAAGGGCATTGAAATCAAACCGTCTCTACAGGCTTTTAGGCCATTGCTACTCTACCACATTACAGCAAAAATTGATACCCAGGAGTAAATATGACTCGAATATAATGCGAACAAAATCTCAATAGATACCAGTATAGAAACAGAATTTGGCTAAAACGAACAAAGTAAAAGTGAAAGTTGAGAAACGGAACATACATGACAAGGATTTGGGGAGAAACAACCCAGCAACACTGGGGATCGTAAGAGTTGGAATCCGTCGCAATAATAGTTTGAGTTGGGTCGTCATCTCAACAACATCGAACTTCTTAGTTGCGGTCCCTGCTTCTCGTTGCTCTCCATTCAGATACAAAAACAAAAAAAATAATGGTAAGACATCATGTATTCATGGTTAATTCAAATGCAATGCCTACTATTTGTCTCATGCTCACTATTTGACAGAGTGCCAAGTAAAAAATTATGAAGTAAAATGAAAGAGCTAGAGGTTCCAATTCATTACAGGGCAATAGTTAACAGACTATCTGAGCATGTCAAGGCTAGAATCAGAACATAGGAAGGGTTATCTGAATGTTTTGGTAGTGACATAGGTGTCAAACAAGGTTGCCCTTTATCTCCGACCTTATTTGGGTTTGGGTTGTACATTCACAAGTTAGAAGAATGGATAAACAAATTTGGGGGAGAGGATGTGCATTTAGCCAAATATGTGGTAAAATTCTTCATGTATGCAGATGATGTAATTTTTGTGGCCAAAACAGCCAAAGATCTAGAAGATCACCTTCAAGCTCTAGAACTCTTTTGTAAAAAAGTTGGGATGCAAGTTAACACGAGCAAAACAAAAATTATAATTTTTTCAACAAAAAAAGAGACAACAACTCAAATTTCAGTTTGCAGGGGACTGCTTGATGTAGTAGTAGAATACAAATACTTGGGCAGAAGACTTTCATAACAAACTTTATCAGAATACATGTAGGATGAAAAGAACTCAAAGTGATTGGAGAGCACTATATGCACTTCAAAACAGGTGTAGGAATGTCGAGTTGTGGGACTGGAAGGCCACCAAGGTCTTATTTGGCCTATTTGTTACACCGGTTTTGTTGTATGGTTGCAAGGTGTGGGCTAGTGGCACAACAAATGCAAAATGGAGGTAAACAGAAAGGATTCAAAAATATCTAATCACAAACTTTCTCAAAATTAAGGCCACAACCCCTTATGAAATTATTCTAGTTGAAATTGGAATGTTCCCTTTAGAAACAATTGCTATGACCAAGCTGTTATGTTACTTGAAAAAAACAAAAAACGTGACAAATGATAGATGGCAAGTTGCATAGGCGAAAGAATACATGGATGAAACAAAATCAGAAATGGATGAAACGTTGAGAAATCAACATAAATGAATGCCCAAATGTCAACAAATACATAAAAAATTATGTGAATGAAAAGTTCAGAAGTGGAATGTAGAAAAATGCAAGCGAGAAAAGACAATATTATATTGCAAATTTTAACCCAACGTATGACCACAAGGAAAAAGCGTATATAGGCGCTAAAATCAAGTGTAAGGAAAAATACTCATTGCTCAGATAAGGACTAGCTCTCATAGGCTTAGATGTGAAACAGGGAGATGGACAACGCCCAAAGAACAATGGGACAAAATGATATGTACTCTATGCAACACAGGGACAATAGAGACAAAGGAACACTTCATCTATAAATGCCCGAGTTTTTCAGATATTCATGACAAATACAAAGAAACACTTGGGGACAAGTTTATGGCAGATTTATTTGAAGACAGTAAAATAAAAAAAGTTGGAAAATTACTAACACAAATCAACAGAGAAGGAACAATCTTCTCAAAGATATTAAAGATCATATGATATGATTTGAGTAATTGTACTTCCATATTTGAGGTCCCATAGATCATATTTGGGTCTTGCGGACGTAATTAAAATCTTTCATTTCATTTCATATTTGATAGAAAAATATGGAATGTATTGCTTTTAAAATGTACTTACGCCAATTTTGTTTTTTTTTTAAATACGATAAGTTGTCTTGCTAGAATACTTCAACGGTATGTTGTTAACATTTCATTGTGTTGACGTAAGTTCGAATCATGAGGAGGGAGATTTCCTTTGTTACCATACTTATGGAGAGTATGGCCCCAATTGTACCACCTAGTGTACTTTGCATTACGTAAAAAACATACAGTAAACTAGGGGCACATGTGGCCCCAATTGTACCACCTAGTGTACTTCTCATAAAAAAAAACATTAGACAAATGGGTTACCCTATGTGGTCCCAATTGTACCACCTATTGTACTTCGCATTTAAAAAAACATATATTAAGCTCGGGGTGCATGGGCTACCCTCTTCACAAGGAGAACCCAATGTCTTTACCATTGCATTGTTAGGAGTTTCATCAGTTAATTATTATTATTTTTAATTTTTTTTTAAAGAGTATGGCCCAATTGTACCACCTATTGTACTTTGCATTAAAAAAGAATCATACAGTAAGCTAGGGGCACATGGGTTACCCAATGTCTTTACCATTGGGGTGTTAGGACTTCCATCGGCTAATTATTATTTTTATTTAGTGTGGCCTCAATTGTACCATCTATTGTACTTCGCATTAAAAAAAAGAATGCAATAAGTTAGGGGACATGGGCTACCCTCTCGCAAGGAGAGCCCAGTGTCTTTACGGTTTTACCATTGCGGTGCTAGGACTTCCATTAGGTAATTATTATTTTTTTAATAAAGTGTGGCCCCAATTGTACCACCTATTATACATCACATTAAAAAAACATACAGTAAGCTAGGAGCACATGGATACCGCCAGAGAGAGCCCAATGTCTTTACCATTGCGGTGTTAGGACTTCCATCATTTATTTATTTTTAATGTGGCCCCAATTGTACTATCTATTGTACTTTGCATTAAAAAAACATTCGTAAGCTAGGGGCACATGGGCTGCCCTCTTCGCAAGGAGAGCCCAATGTCTTTACCATTGTGGTGTTAGGACTTCCATCGGTTAATTTTTTTTTTTTTTCAATTGTACCGTAAGGAGAGCCCGATGTCTTTGTCATTGCGGTGTTAGGACTTCCTCCAGTTAGTTTTTTTTTTTTTTCTCTTGGCATGTGAGACTCTCTTCAAACCTATATTTGGTGCAACTTCAACTTGAGTAGTTTAAAGTGGAGATTTTAGAAAAGGGTACAACTTCCTTGAGTAGTTTAAGATTGGAGATTTTAGAACTTTGAATAAAGGTTTAAATCTCATAGGCACGGGTGTACACCATATTTTATTAATTATAGTATGATAATTAGTAATAAAATAAAGATTATTTCATATGACTTATATTTTTTTTTTAATGAATGTTAAAAACAATTTTTTTTAATGCGATAAACCTCTATGATCTATGCATAGGATTGAGCAGCCCCTCCTAACCATGATCCCTCATAAGGTTCAAGGTTACTTTTATCAATGAGGAATTAACATAAAAGTCATGGCTTGAACTTTGGATCTCCAAACCCCAAAATATTACGATGCCCTCTGATGATAACAATTTTAGCCTACTACTTTGCTATTATATATATCTTTGTAAAGTTACAAAGTTTTGTCCTTCTAAGATACCCAAAAGTATGTAGCTGGCATTTCATCTTAATGACTTAAGTTCATATAATGAGAAGAGAAGCCCCTTGTTGCTATGCCCCCAAGGAGTATGGCCCCTTGTAAATTCAAAAAAAGTAACAATGTTTTATTTATAATTTTAAAAAGTATTTGATTTTCATTTGTTAAGTTTAATGATGTTTTTCTTTTTTAGGTTTTTTTTATATGGTTAGTGTGAGAAACCCTTACGACCAAGGCACTGAGCAGTCTCCTTCTAACCATGATTCATCGTATAGCCGAGAGCTATGTTCATCAATAAGGATTTTAACACGCAACCACCACACACCCCCTCACACACTCACCCATGTTGCGCTTTGAACTTTAAATCTCGAAGAAGAGCCAAATCTCGATCTATTGAGATGTCCACTTTAAAAAAATAATAATTATTTTTGTTTTTAATTTTTTAAAATAATTATGAAGTTCAATGTTAAGGTATTAATCAATTAAAATATTTTTTTTTAAGATTTGGTTAATGTGAGAAACCCCTACGACATCTTTTATGAGGGTCGTTCCATAGCTTATGGTCTCTAGATATTAAATACTTTATCTTTACATTAAGTTGATGTGAGTTGAGCCATGAGCATCTTTACTATATATTTGATGTGTGATCTTATATAAATGTTCAAGCATTCATTAGCTAGAATATCATTTCATGATAAAGATATTTTTTCCTTACCTAATATTTATAAAGTACATACATTTTCTTCTTGTTTTTTATTTTGGTCATTTTTAACGATAAAAACTTTACAACTTTAAAAGAAAATTTAAAGTTTTGAATCCTACGAGGAGTAGGGTTGTAAAACATGATAATCAAAGTATGAGAATAACCTATGATCTCGTAGATATTAAATACTTTACCTTTACCTGTTTAAGTTATTTATCTTACATCTAAATTGATGTGGGCTAATCTTCAATTAAACCATGAGCATATTTACTATATATTTGATGTGTAACTTTATATATGTCTTTTGATGGTGATGATACGTGAGGTTGAATTTAACAAAGTAGTGTTCTTTCTTCCTTCCTAGATCATTTATTCTCATAGCTCTTCTTCCCTAAGTTACACCTTTATATCTTTATTAACATTTTAACATTCAAGTAATTTAATATCCCATCAAAATTTGGAATTTAACATATATCTCTTTACATAGTAGAATTGAATAGATTGAATTTTAAATTACCTTACATTTATAGAATATGAATGAATGAAAAATTTTAATTACATCCGTGAGACCCAAATATGGTCTATGGGACCTCAAATATGGAAGTACAATTACTTAAATCATATCATATGATCTTTAATATCTTTGAGAAGGTTGTTCATTCTTCTGCTGATTTGTGTTAGCAATTCCTCAACTTTTTTATTTTACTGTCTTCAAATAAATCTGCCATAAACCCGTTCCCAAGTGTTTCTTTGTATTTTTCACGAATATCTAAAAAACTCGGGCATTATAGATGAAGTGTTTCTCTGTCTCTATTGTCCCTGTGTTGTATAGAGTACATATCCTTTCTTCCCATTGTTCTTTGGTCGTTGTCCATCTCCCTGTTTCACATCTAAGCCTATGAGAACTAGTCCTTATCTGAGCAATGAGTATTTTTTCCTTCTACTTGATTTCAGCACCTATATACACTTTTTCCTTGTGGTCATACGTTGGGTTAAAATTTGCAATATAATATTGTCTTTTCCTGCTTGAATTTTTCCACATTCCACTTCTGAACTTTTCATTCACATAAATTTTTATGTCTTTGTTGACATTTGGGCATTCATTAATGTTGATTTCCTAGCGTTTCATCCATTTCTGATTTTGTTTCATCCATGTATTCTTTCGCCTATGCAACTCTTCGTCCCTAGCTACCCTAGGCCATCTATCATCTTTCATGTTTTTTGTTTTTTTCAAGTAACATAACAACTTGGTCATAGCAATTGCTTCTAAAGGGAACATTCCAGTTTCAGCTAGAATAATTTCATAAGGGGTTGTGGCCTTAATTTTGAGAAAATTTGTGATTAGATATTTTTGAATCCTTTCTATTTGCCTCCATTTTGCATTTGTTGTGCCACTAGCCCACACCTCACAACCATACAATAGAACCGGTGTAACAAGTAGGTCAAATAAGACCTTGGTGGTCTTCCAGTCCCACAACTCGGTATTCCTACACCTGTTTTGAAGTGCATATAGTTCTCTCCAACCACTTTGAGTTCTTTTCATCTTACATGTATTTCAATTAAATTTTGTCATGAAAGTCTATGCCCAGGTATTTGTATTCTACTACTACATCAAGCGGTTCTCCTGCAAACTAAAATTCGAGTTGTTGCTTCTTCTTTTTTGCTGAAAAATCATAATTTTTGTTTTGCTCATGTTCACCTGCATCCCAACTTTTTTTACAAAAGAGTTCTAGAGCTTGAAGGTGATCTTCTAGATCTTTGGCTGTTTTGGCCACAATAATTACATCATCTACATACATGAGGAGTTTTACCGCATATTTGGCTAAATGCACACCCTCTCCTCCAAATTTGTTTATCCATTCTTCTAAATTGTCAATGTACAACCCAAATAAGGTTGGAGATAGAGGGCAACCTTGTTTGACACCTATGTCACTACCAAAACATTTAGATAACCCTTCCTGCATTCTGATTCTAGCCTTTACATGCTCATATAGTTTGTGAACTACTGCCCTGTAGTGAATTGGAACCTCTAGCTCTTCCATTATGCTCCATAATTTTTCCTTGGCACTGTGTCAAATGCCTTTTTGAAGTCTACAAAACAACAAAAAGCCTCCTCTTTTTTATCCCATATTTTTTCCACTATGTGTCTGAGCGTGATATACAATGATCAATAGTTGAGTGTTTGGGCCTAAAACCTGCTTGCCCCTTTGCTCCCTTTCCCTTTTCTTCTGCCCATATGTTGATCCGATGCTCTATCATACTCCCAAACAACTTTGCAAAGAGAGGGTTGATCATGATAGTTCGATATCTTGAGGGATTATTTACATCTCCACTTTTAAACAAATGAATGGTCAAGCTAGTTGTCCACTCGGTAGGGAAGCCATTTTGTATGACCTCATTGAAAATTTCTTTGATCTGCGGTGCCAGGATATCTACCCCCATTTTATATGCTCTGCTTAAAGATTGTCTATGTCACGGGCTTTACCAGTTGCTAACTTTTTTATCCCTTGAATAATATCTTCAATTGTGAAAAGTTCTTTCTTGACAATGATAGTAGGGGGTGTCTTCTACTGGTTACTACGTTGATACAGTTGTTTTGAATACTCCAACCACTGATTAATTGTTATGTTATTTTCATTTTGCATCCTTTTCACGCTTAGTTCCTTCCAAAAAAAAATTGGTTCATGCTTCTCTAAGTAAATCAATTATTTCCTCCTTGTTCTAGTGTATTCTTCTTTTTTTTCCCTTACCAGTTTCTCATATGTTTTTTTGTTTGCTTTTGTTTTACCCATTGGTTCCTTTAGTAATCTTCGCATTTTTCTGCAATCTTCATCGAACCATGGGTTGGTTGGGAAGTTATTCCTATCTTTCTTTTTAGGTTTTGCTCTCTTGCATTTGTTTAGAGCTTCTTGAATAACGTGCATTAACCATTCACTCTTACTGTAATCTCTACTGTGAGGTAGTTCTTCCCTTTCTTGTAACTTGTTATTTAATATAATTGTGTATTATATTATTCTCGAGAACATCCATTTATTGAATTTTCGTAATTTTTTTTTAACATGGTGGAATCGGTAGCCGCCACGAATTCGGGCAGGCTGTCCAGCTTTTATGGCCGCCACAGTATTTTACGTTGTATGCCCCAGAAGCCGCCACATAGATCTTTGCGTAGTCCGCCCCTATAACCGCCATGCCACAATCATTTTAAACCTTTTACGCCATTGAAAACACCAGGAAAGGGACAAGCGTTCAGTCCGATGAGGCCCAAGATTTGAACCTTGGACCTCCGCCCCTTATGGGGTTTGGATGAACCATTGAATTTTCGTAATTTATATTAAACATCGTTATAAATTTAAGATAATACGCAATTAGTCAAAAGTCATATACTTTTTGAAAAATATTAATGTGTATAACCTATTATATTAGGAAGACTGATTAAGACCAGTTAACTAAGCATATAAGTAAAACCAATGTTTTATAATTTTAAAGGACATACATTGTGATGTTTATTGCTTAAAAGAAACTATAAAATACATTTTAAAGGCTAAATATGTCTAAATAGATGTTTAACTAAGCATATAAGTAAAAGCAATGTTTTATAATTTTAAAGGACATACATTGTGATGTTTATTGCTTAAAAGAAACTATAAAATACATTTTAAAGGCTAAATATGTCTAAATAGATGTTTCGAGCCTGATATCACATATTTATTCACTTGTTATTTATTTCATCTATGAATTTTATATTCGAATATTCTCCCAATATAGCTTTTAGTTTTCTATTTGTATTTATCTTTTAATTTTTTAAATAGTCTTGAAGGCAAATTGATCTACACCACAAGCCCTATGATGTGATGGTATGGAGGATGACTCTCTAGACTAATTTTGACACGCGAAAAAATTATGCTTCAAAGTTGTGCGGGGGTGGGCAGTAACAACTGCACTTGCTATTGAGGGCAGGGGTGGGTAGTAACAAATGCATTGTGTAGGGAACAACATAATATTTCTCACAATAATACAAATTTATTTACAAATAATGTAATAAAAAACCACACAACCATATTGGCAACAACAATACAAAATACTTAGTAGGTGGGGTGTATGGCATTGTACGATGTAGGGCTCTTTGTTCCAATGCCATGAAAGTAGTATAACATAAAGCTTAAACAATGTAGAAACAACTTGAGTCTATAAAGTGAGAAGGAGAAGAAAAAAATGAATATCAATATAACAAAGGAGAGTAATTTTTAAGAAACAATAACATGAATAGCCTAAGACAACCCTGATCTATATATAAAATGTATAAATAATACAAAGTAGTTGGGAGATGAAGTAGTTTAATTCCCCAACCAATCAAGAAGCAGTTTTAATGGTAGTTACAAAATTGTCCATTATGATTTCTTTGTTGTTTGTGCTAGTCTATGGGGTGCTAAGTGGCAAGACTAGATGAGTGTAGATGTGTCCTTGACGGATAACATTGGAAAGATGCTCTTTATGCATTTTGGTATTTGTCAATGATACATAGATGTGCATTGGTGCCACTAGCATTCAAACCATGGTAAGGCCAACACTAAAGTGGTAATGATATCATGGGTTAGGTTGGCATTATGAGAAAGTCTAATACTATAGGAAGAAATGGTGTTCTCATATATGATGAGAAGTCTAGCTAGATGCAAAGGTCTATAAGGTGAATGTTTTATGGCATCATCATCACTAGAGACTTGAATGACTCTTGCTTTGTTCAAATCATTCATACTCCCTTTTGAAATCAATGATCTCCCATCACGTCAACCTCTAAATATGAAAAATAATGGTTGAGTTGGTTAATCATGTACGATGTAGCTTAAGTTGAAATTAATATTTCTTGAAAACCCTAAAAAGGTTGTATATATCATATTGAGTACTCTTACTAGTGACATCAATTAGTCAACTTATTATTTCCAGCTAAGTCGGATCTAGATATATCACATGTTATATTACCATTATGTAATGGTGTCATTATGGGATAGCTTGAACAATGGCTACAACTTTGTGTATATTGAATAGCAGTAATATGTGTCTAGAAAGTGTATCAAAATGGTATATTGGTGGGTTCCTATTTTGGGTTAGGATGATGTTAAGTATGTAAGTGTCAACATAAAATGGTTTAGTGATGTCTCACATGGCTAGCTACTAGCATCAAACAAAGGTATTACTTGAGCTCATTAAATGCTTGTAATTATTGCAAGCTCTAGTAAAATTTCACTTTCTAAAAATGAGACGCGAGAATCCCAAAACCAACCTATGATAAAAGTTGGAAAGCCCTAACATTTTTTGAGTTTTATAAAAAAAAAATTGGGTTGGCCACTCTTTGATGACACAAATACTCTTCAAGGCTACATATATACTCTAATGATTGATGATATAGCCTACATTGAATATCTTAGTGACATTGTAGGCACACTTGCCTAGGTTGGGTTGAAGCCTATGCTAGTGTAGAGTGTTTAAAATTTAGAGCACATAAAGTAGATGCTCATTTAAATTTTAATTGAAGATGAGGATGTCATCCAAGTAGACAATTATAGAACCTATGAATGGTCATAGAACATCATTCACCAAGTACATGAATATCAATAGAGCATTTGTAAATCCAAAAGGTATAACCATCCATTCATATAACCCCTCTCTAGTCTTAAAGGTCATCTTCCATGTCTTAGTAGTGTTGATAGAAACATGATGATAACCTGAATTGAAGTCAATCTTCATGGAATATCGTACCCCTAGAGCTAGTCTAGGAGGTCATCAAAGCATAATAATGGGTGCTAGTTCTTCATGGATATTTTATTTAGTGTCTCATAGGTGATGTAGAGTCATCATATCCCATCCTTCTTTTACACTAGGATAATGGGACTACCATAGGGAGATGAACTCAATCAGATACTACCCTAAGATATTAGCTCTTAGATATACAACCTGATTTTGTCATTCTCTAAGATTGATTGGCGATATAGTGGAATGTTGGAGAGTGATGATCCAAGGACCAAGTCAATCTAATGGTTAATTGAGTAGTATAGTGGTACTCCTTGGGGATCTTAGAAAATATTATAATATAGATAAAGAAGGACATCCATTTGTTGATATTGTGCTAAACAACTAAAACTATTGCGATAAGGCTAAACTTCTTGGTGCCATAGTTGTCAAGTCAAACCATCAATAAAATGAAATTGAATGCATAAAAGATCACTTTCTTTGGCAATCAAAGAGATATAGTATTCCTAGTAGATCAAAGAGATATTATTATTAATCTCTTATTATGGTTATTCAATTGATATGGAATAACAATTATTATCTATAGGTTTGGGTGCTTCTTTGGCGATCAAAGAGATAGTCTTTCTAGTAAGACATCACAAATATCAAATGGTGCCATATCACAAGTGACTGAATCATAGATTAACATAATGTCATACACGAGGGTACATTAGCACCAAACCTTTATGTTTTTCTACATGTGAAGCTAAACTAGTGTAAGACCATGGGTGTGTTGTTTATAAGTCTAGGTGTTCTATTATGTCTTGCTCGACGATGTTCTTTTGGTTTCTAATATCAATGATGATGTGAAGAGACTTTAATTCTATCTAGCAACAAGTGTGAAATAGATAATTTCACTCTTTAAAAGTTTTTAGGGTTCAAGCATTATCATACTACTAATTTTTGGTGCTCACACATATGGCATCTACATCCTCTTCACCTTCTAATACAAAGGTATAAGCATTGACCTATGGTTGCACCATTATAAACTTTTGTTAAACTTAAAACCAAACATCATTATGAGAGTGACTTTTATAATGGCTACACCAGTCATTTATATTTTGGTTATAATTATCCTATATTATTGGAGGATTCTTGGGCTTAGATGGAATTGATAGACCATTAGGCATTGTCATTATAGGTAGTCATCAAACTGGTGGCTTGGATTTTAGATTCAATGATGTCTTATAGGGAGCTAACATTAGACCTTTTTTGCTTTGCTCTTGTTACATACCCTACAATTATAACTCGTAGTGGCATATGATATTGTATGTAAAATGGACCATGTATTAAGTTAGGAGTGGGCCACATGTAAGTTAGATATAGGTAGGAGTGTGTGTCATAGAATCATGTATGTAATTGCTTTGGAATCATAAATGTAACTATCATAGAATATGTAGTCAGGAATATTATTATAGAATATTGTCATAGTAGACTATCATAGAATGACAAGAATTATACTCATAAATATTATCAAAAGGAAATGATGTAACCCTCAAATAGCTAGTGAAGAATTTGCATATTTTAAAAGGAGGTTGCCCCCTCAAAGAGGCCAATGGTAGCAATATTACTTGTCCCAAATTCGTACAATTATTGTTATTTTGTATTTCCATGTTTCATTTAATAAATGCATCTTATATTAGATATATGATATTAGTGTTGCTTTTGTCAATACTCTTTGTAATCGTAGTTAGAATTATCTTTGGCACTAAATTTCTTATCTCAATACAATTTAGAACTAAGAATCTTGAGGTGAAATATTTGCATGAGAAGAGGTTCATTGCAAGTAGTATCAAAGCTCTTTTCAAGGTATGGTAAGCTTCTACTATGAGTAATTTGCTTTTTGTAAACCCTAGGTCCATAGGTTAGAAATGATGTTATGGTTGTTTTAAAGCAACATAGAGGAGTTGTAATTATTAGCTAAGCTAGATTACCCATAAAGTGTCTAGTGAAGTGAGCGACAATCAGGCTCCAATACCCAGGCCTCAACCAAAACTATATATAGATTTAAGCTCCCACATACCTTGTGTATATCAGCAGACCCTTTTTAGGAACCTTAAGCGAAGCCTTCATATATAGGAATCCATTTGGTCGTGTAATATCCATAGTGCATTGAGCACAACACTCACGAAGATTACCATTCCATACTGATCAAAGAGAGAGGTAGAGTGCCTAAGGAAATATTAGTTATATCCTCCTTAGGCAGTGGCCTAAAATACTAGTTCGAACATTATCAATTATTGTTGTAGTATATTAGAGGGTTACGGAGAGTACACACACCTTAACCTAGAATACCTCTATTTCCTATTTGCCTTACCAAAAAAAGTTCTTATAGGATAGAAAACTAGAGTATAAAGGACTATAGAGCTCAGTTACAAATTACAGAGGGTCAAATAGCTCGGTTTGTAAAAAAAGGTACCCAAAAAATCATCATTTTGGGGTATAGCTCATTTCGATTGTATTTTCGTGTTGATTGTTTTGGTATATAATGCCTATACACGTTTTTTGAGAACCAAAAAAATGTCATTTTTTAGTTAATCTATTTTGATTGTCTTTTCAAGCTAATCATTTTGGTCTATAGCACCCTTACAATTTTTTGGGACCCTTACTAAAAAAGTAACTGCTTAGTAAATGCCATCAAAGATCCGTTGTTAACCAGTGGAGACTAGAATGCAGATGGAGGAACAACTCACCAAATTAGATACCATAGTTGATATCCAGAGTCAAATATCTTCTCTCTCCACCATGATAGCAGATTGCCAGCATAAGCAAGACAAAATGGATCATGCCTTGAAGTGCTTAAGATTAAAAATCCAAATTTTGATGGGTATGCTAAAAACAGACCAAACACTCAGAGGGGAAAACTATTGATCGATCAAATTTCTTAAGGGTATTTACTGAGGAAAATAATCAATGGTCAAGAAATAATAGATGCATGACTCAACTTCCTAAAATATATATTTTGGAGGTTTGATGGGATCGAGCCATAGAGGTGGTTGATTGAGATCGAGCAATGGTATGAACTACATGAAAATCCCTTCCGCCAATAAATCTTTATAGCCATTTTTCATTTTGACCTTGGAGCACTACATTGGTATTAATGGTTGCAAAAGCAAGTACCAAACCTTGGGTGCATACAGTTCAAGAGGGAACTCCTTAGTCGATTTGGATTGTCAAAGTTTGAATATTTTATTAGTGCCCTTACTAAGCTTCAACAAACAAGTATTGTACTTGAGTATATAATTGCTTTTAAGAAGCTCACAAACAAAACCAAAGATCTCCACAATGAATTCTTCAAGAGTTGTTTTATTAGTGGCCTTAAGGAAGAAATAAGAACTAAGGTCCAAATGCTCAAGCCAACCACCCGCATGACTGCTATAAGACTAGCTAAACTTACAAAGAGTAAATGTAATGACCAATGAAAGGCTTTTAGACCCTTGGCATTATAGAATAAATATTTTACATCCATAAAAACTAATACTCCAAAGGCTCCCATAGTCAAGAGGCTAACACCTGAGAAGATGGTCAACTGTAGAGCCCATGGGCTTTGTTATAACTATGATGAAAATGGACCATGGGTCACAAGTGCAAAACATAATGCCCCTTCCTTCTAGATATGAGCAATACTTTATTTCCTTCTATAGATATGAGGGATGAATTTGTGGATTTAATATAAGAGAAGCCAAATATAGAACCTTTAATCGATAGTCCCATAGAAGAAACTCTCACCCTTTCTTTCAATGTTGTTGCAAGAATATTGACACCCCAGTGCATGACAATCCATAAAAATTTTGAAGGCCACAAGGTTTTGATGGTATTGGACTTTGTTAGCACAAATAACTTTATTGACTACGATGTCACTAAAAAGCAGTTTGTTTCATCTGGATCAAATCAAGGTCAAAATTGATAATGGAGATATTATGACTTGTAATGGCAATTATCAATGTTAGACTGATCTCTACGCAACTCCATTGGAAGGAGTGGACATTGTGTTGGGCTACCTCTAGCTAAGAAATTTAGGACCAATGTTGTGGGACTTCTCAAAACTTTGGATGTAGTTCACTATCAATGATAGAACACACACCATTTAGGGAGTAAAAGAAGGAAAACCCAAAGTAATAACATCCCATCAAATGCAAATATTGATTAAGAAGGGCCTTAGGGCAGTATGGGTATATTTTTTCAAATGTAGCTGTGTTATTCATGATGAAAATATGCCTTTAAACTTGGACATTCTAACAAGGAATCAAAGGGTCTTTAATGAGCCTAGACTCCTATGTTGGAAATATGTTGAATATTTTCCATGTTATTTTAGCAAGGTTAACTCTAAAAAGTATTGGACACTCTTCGTGTATCCTTGTCAAGGTTCGGGGGCGATAGCCCCTGATGAAAATTGTAGGGTTTCTTAAGCTATTTTTAGATCCATATGGGTTGTTTAGGGTTAAAATTTTGAACCCATGGTTTTTCGCCCATGGTATTGTAAAATTCGTTCTTGTGCTATTGTTATTTAATTGCACTTGTAAAATCATGTTTTCCTAGATTTAGTTTATCGGGGCATTTTGCTCTTCATTTGCTATAAGAGCTAGGTTTTTTAGCTTTGTTTAAGGAGTGAGGGTTTCAACTTTGTGATAAATTAATTCTTGAGTTGCAGTCATATGTGAAAGAATATAGGAAAAGGAAAATAATGAGAAACACATGGGTAGGGATTGAACAATTGAATGGTAAAATTTTGAGTTATGAAAACTCAAGATGGAGGATCTATTAGTTAATAGAGGTTAGTGGATTGTGGTCTTGAGAATAAAACCAACATCAACGATAGATGAGGATTGGTTGAATATTAATAGGAAGGAAAATGGTTCTATCAGATTGTGCTTATTTGATTTGGTATTATTGAATATATCAATAGAGACAGTGATAAAGTTATTATTTACCAACAACTTTGTATCAAACAAAGTTGTTGGTAAATAAACTATTTCTTCAGAAGAAGTTTTTGCTTTGGATGGATGATGGTGACTCTGTGGCTGAGCATCTGAATGCTTTTGACACTATGGTAAGTCAGTTAAACTTTGTTGAAGTAAAAATAGATATAGAGAAAAAATGTATTACTTTAATTTGTTCATTACCTTATTCATGGAATAACCTACTTATGGCTATCACCAATACTACTTCTACATTGAAAGTAGAGGATATAGTAGGAACATTTCTATATAATAAAACGAGACAAAAATATTATGAGGATTATCATCAGAAGGATGCCTTGGTTGTGAGAGGTCGTTCTCAAGAAAGAAGCAAAAATAAATCAGGAGAAAGGAAATCAAGATCTAGGGGTAAATTTGTTGCTCCAAAAAAGAGGAAATGTTGGAAGTGTGGTAAAATAGGGCATTATAAAAGATATTTCAAATCTAAAAGGTTGATAATAGTCAATAATCTAATGAAGTAACTTCTACGAAAACGAAGACCACAATTGAAGATTTAGGGAACTTATTCTTAGCTGCAGTGTGCTCAAGTGAATGCCATGACTCATGGTTGATTGACTTAGGTGCTTCCTTTCATATGACTCCTCATAGGGAGGGGTTCTATGAATATGAAAATATAAATGGAGGTGAAGTATTCTTGGGATACAATTCGACATATAAAATAATAGGTCAAAGAAGAGCCAAGTTGAGGTTCAAATATGGAAGAATTAAAACCTTCCTGGTGTGTTGCATATTATGGGTTTGGCAAGGAATTTGATATCCGTGAGTAATATGAATTATGGAGGTGAAACTATGGTACTCAATAAGGATAGCTATAATATGGTTCATGGAATCTAGGTGTTGGCAAGGGAAGCTCATATAGGAACTCTGTTCAAACTTGAGGCTAACACTATAAGTATTTATGAAGTGAGAATGACAGCAGAGTAGCAGAAGGGTGAAACCAACAGCCGCCAACAGCTGGAGAGTGGAGCAGCAGTCTCCAAGTGCGAGGAGGGAGGAGATGTCTATGGGCGAGAAGTCGTCTGCAGGGGAGCCCGAGAGCGGCTACGGTTCGTGTCTTGGGCGCAGTGGAGCAATCAAAGGGCACCAGGGATCTGGAGGTGCGGAAGCGTCCGGACCCATTGAAGAAGACCGGGCTGTTGACGGTGTCAGTCGGGGTAAGGACCCACCAGACAAAGGGGGTGGTGGGGCTCAAAAGTCTTATGCCCAGGCAGCGGCCTCAGAAACCCTAAATGGGTTTTTTACCAAAGAGTTGTTTTCGGTTGGGGATGAGCTAGACATCCCGACGAAAGTTCTTTCAAGCTTCATGGAGTTTGAGAAATTTACCCTCATAGGCAAATTCATTGGTGGTCGTCCCGACATGGAAACTATCCAAAAGTGAGCAGCAAGCAAATGGAGGACTTCTGGTCATATGGAGCTAGCAGCCCTATCCCGAGATTTTTTTGCCATTAGACTGAACAATAAGGAGGATTACTATAAAATTTTGGCTGGCGGGCCATGGTTTCTGGGCCACAGAAGTTTATTCCTTAGGAAGTGGGACATGGATTTCAGTCCTGATATCGAGAACATCAACATTACCCCAATATGGGTTAGGCTCTCGAATCTTCCCCTCTTTGGATGGCATGAAAATGTCATAAGGGGTATTGCACGTTCCATCGGGGAGTTGGTCACCATTGACCCACCCACCCGAGCTCGAACAAGGTTTGTCCAAGCCCGTTTTTATGTTTTGGCAGATTTGGAGGTGAAACTCCCAACTTTCATCACTCTTCGATCTGGAGGTACCTTTCTTCATAAACAAGCTATTGTCTATGAAAATAGACCAGCTTTCTCGCCCTAGTGTCGGTCCCAAGGGCACCTCCAATCCTAGTGTTCTCTTCAAAAATCGGGTAAGCAGAAGCATGAAAACGACAACCCCTTGGAGCATGGGGAAGGTCAGGCAAAGCAGTCAAATCTTCCAAATGCGAAGGGTCATGAATCTCTAGGCCCCTCTAGAGTCTACGTCGGACTCTCTCAGCCTGAAGAGAATCCCACTCTCCAATCGGACCCCGAGCAACTTGAGGTTGACAATCAGCAAGGAGCAGACTCCCACTTGGAAAGTGAATCGTAGGAAGAGAAGGAACGGACCCCATCCCAAATTATGACTCTGACTGTTTCTCTGCCCCAAGATATGGGTCATCCCGATTTGAGCCAGTCGTAGACGATGCTAGAAGATTACCTCTTAGGAAGGAGGGGTGAACAATCCGATCACATTAGCCCCTGAAAAACGAGGAGCCGAAAGCAAAGTGTGGATTTTTGTAGTGAGAGGAAGCAGGGCCGTACTCCTAACAAAGACAAGTGGGACAAAGAGACAGTAAATGACGTTGCAAATGGAACCCAACGTTTTCTGGTTTTGGATGACTGTGGCACTCAGACGGACAAAGCGCATGCATCAAAACCTCCCCCTCAACAAGGAAGGGGAGGTAAGAAAAACCTCAAACTATCCAGATGAAAGTCCTCTCATGGAATGTGAGAGGACTGAACGGTGCAGCCAAACGAAGGTTAGTGGCTGATCTCTGTAGGAGGACTAATCCTTTCATCCTTATTTTGCAAGATACCAAGGTCGATGCTATCGGCTCTGATAAAGTTACGAAGGCCATTTGGGCCAAGGCAAATTGTCTGTCCAGCCCTGTAGTGGGAACAGTGGGAGGACTCATGGTTCTGTGGGACCCTTTGAGGTTTGAGGGCAGCCTGCTATCAACTTCTAACATAATCATCAATGTACTGTTCCAGTCCAAAACCACCAATTTTTCCTGGATTCTGTCCAATGTTTATGCTTCAAATTTTGCCACAGAGAGAGTAGAAATGTGGAAAGCTATCTCTCATATGAGGGAGAATTTTAGTAATTTTCCTTGGGTTTTAGGGGGTGACTTCAATTGTCCCCTTCATCCTTCAAAAAAAAAATGAGGATCCGACCACTTCAGCCGCAGCTTGGAGGACTTTAGGGATTTTGTCTCTACTAATGGCTTGCTCGACATCAAACTCAAAGGGGCTTCCTTCACTTGGAGTAACAGAAGGATTGGGAGCAGTTTGATTCAAGTCAAGCTCGATAGATTTTTTATGTCCCAAGAAGCCATTCCTATCCTTGGCGGGGCTATCCTTTCGGCTCTTCCAAGGATTGGGTCTGACCATAACCCTATTTTCTTGGAGGCGGATGATGGGCTTGTTTTTAAAACCCCCTTTAGATTTGAATCCATGTGGATCTCTCACAAGGACTTCAAAGGTTTGGTTTTAGCGTGGTGGCAATTGAAGGTGGAATGAAATGCTCCTAAGAGGGTGGCTTTAAAGCTCAAAATGGTCAAAGAAAAGCTGAAAGTTTAGAATAAAGAGGTTTTTGGCAACATTTTTGAGTCCAAAAAATCCATCTCTGAGAACCTGAAGGTTTTGGAGGAAAGGATGGAACTCGAAGGTTACACTGAGGGTCTCAGGGAGGAAGAGTGAAGTCTTTTGGTGGACTTTCATTCTATTCTCACTAGGGAGGAAACGTTCTGGCGCCAGAAATCTCGTGACCTTTGGTTGAAGAATGGAGACACCAACACGAGGTTTTTCCATGCATCTACTATGAGGCACAGAGGGGCGAACAAGATCGGATAAGTGGCTTGTAAGGATGGGCACATTACCAGGGAGATAGAGGAAATTAGGAGTGAAGCGGTTGACTTTTTTTAGGATTTGCTTGGCACTCCTCCGGATAGCAACCTTCAGGTCCAAAAATCTTTGCTCGCCAATTTTCTGACTAAAGTCCCCCATGAGGTAAGCATTAAGCTTTTGGAACCTTTTTCCTCATCCAAGATTAAGGAAGCATTGTTCTCCATGCAACCAAATAAGGCCCCTAGCCCCGATGGTTTCCCCCCTGATTCTTCCAAGTCATGTGGGAGGTCGTGGGTCCGGATGTGTGCGATGCTATTCGGGTTATTCAAGCTTCCAGATCCATCCACCCGAAACTCAATTCCACCTTTCTTGCCCTCATTCCTAAGTCTCCTGCCTGCAAAAGTTTCTCTGACTATCGGCCCATCAACCTATGCAATGTTTTTTACAAGATTCTTACCAAGTCTATAGCCAATAGACTCAAAACAGTCCTCCCCATCCTGATTGATCCTTGTCAGGGAAGCACTATTAAAGGCAAAAACATTCTTGATGGTGTCATCACTATCCATGAGACCCTTCATTCCGCTTATCGCTCCAAGAATGCTGCTCTTTTTCTTAAGCTCGACATGAACAAAGCCTTTGACCGAGTTGATCAAAATTTTTTGTGTGCAGTCCTCCTCAAGTTCGGCTTTCATCCCCACTGGATTGACCTTGTCTACAGTTGTATATCCACTCCATTTTTTTTTTGTCCTGGTCAATGGGTCCCCAGCTGGGTATTTCCAAAGCGCCATAGGCCTCAGACAGGGCGATCCTTTATCCCCCATCCTTTTCATTCTTCTGGCGGAGGTTTTGAGTTGGTCCATGAAAGAGGCTCTTCGTTAGAACAAGATTTTTGGCATTTTGCTAACTTCTAGAGTTTATCCTGTCACTCATCAGCAATTTGTGGACGACACCCTCATCTCCACTGGGGCATCCATTGCCCAAGCCAAATTGCTCAAGCGGATCCTGTCCTGTTATGAGCAAGCTGCAGGGCAAAATGTCAATTACATCAAGAGCAAAATCTATTTTATTAACACTCCCCTGCGCAGGAAACTTTGGATTGCTAGAATTCTTGAATGCACTATTGATTCCTTGCCTACATCCTATCTGGGGTTGCCTCTATGTTATAGAGGGCGGGTGAGTGGGGATATGTGGAACATGATTCTTGAGCGCCTTCACAAGAAACTCGAAACTTGGAAGGGCAAACTCCTATCGCAAGCCGGAAAAGCCACCCTTACCAAAGCTTGTCTTCAGGGGATCCCGACCTACTTCATGTCGGTGTTCATGCTTCTGGTTGCAGTTCACTCCAAAATTGAGAAGATTCAGAGGACCTTTCTATGGTCTGGCAGCGAAGAGAAATCTAGACTCCCCCTTGTTGCCTAGGACAAGGTGTGTTCGAGGATAGACCAAGGCGGTCTGGGGTTGAGAAGATCAAGACTTATGAATTTGGCTCTGATAGCAAAGCACGCTTGGAGGATTCTATCTAGCGACCCGGTGGAGTGGGTTAAGCTGGTTAAAAAGAAGTATCTTGGCCCCATTTCCTTCTTGGATGCTGAGACCTCCTTCGTGGCGTCGACCTTTTGGAAATCTGTGCTCTAAACCCGACATTTGATCAGCCTGGGAGCCCACTGGATTTTGGGTGATGTCAACCTCATTTTATTTTGGAAGGATAGGTGGGCGACTGAAGAAGCCCTTGGGTCGAGGGTGGATCTCGCTGGGCTAAGAGGTTTGACTGACCCTAACTCCCAACTCAGGGTGGCAGAGTTCATAGATCGGAGCACCCGTTTTCCTCGATGGAAGATTCCAGTTGTGGAGGGGTTTAATAATGAGGTTACCTTTCTTGCAAATATCCTCCATTCGGTTTTAATTCCTTCTGCCAGGAGGAATGACAGAATCATCTGGAGTGGTACGGAGGATGGGCTTTTTTCTGTTAAATCAACTTATGAGTTTCTTACCACCAAGACTGTTGTGGACTACAGGTGGAATACTGTGTGGAGGAAAGGATTCGTCCCTAAAATCAACTTCTTTGCGTGGATTGCTTTCCACAACAAAGCCTTAACAATTGACAACCTTCACAAGAGAGGTTTTGCCTTCCCTAACAGGTGTTACTTGTGTCTTGTAGATTGCGAGACGAGGGATCATTTATTCTTGCATTGCCCATTTTCCCACTCTGTTCTTAGTATTATCCTATCCTCCTTCCAAATCCTATGGTGCTCTCCCCGTTCCCTCAGAGATGCTTTCCACCAATGGCCTAATCCTTTCAAGAATCCCAAACTCCGCTTCCTCCTTGAGGCCTCCTTCCATCATTCAATTTGGCAAATTTGGTTAGAGAGGAATGCCAAAATATTTGGTAGAGCTCCTAGAGGGCCCCCTTATGTTGCTCAAAGGGTGTTGTCCTACGCCATCGGGAATTCTATTGTTGTTCCCAGTCCTCGTCCCTACCTTCTAAGCGAAGAAGCGATTCTCAAAATGATGAATCTCTGGCTGTTTTTGGAGGTTGTTAAAGGGCCCTGTTGAAGGAATATTTTTTGGACCAAACCCCCCGTGGGGTGGATTAAATTAAACTTTGATGGAGCGGCTAAGGGGAATCCTGGGCCCGCTGGTGCTGGGGGTGTTGTCAAAGATCATGATGGGAATCTTGTGATGGCCTATTGTGAAGATTTGGGCTCCCAGACAAATCACTATGCCAAAGCCTAAGGCGCTCTGAAAGGTATTCGGACACTCTTTGAGGATCCTCGGCCTCTTATTATTGAGGGTGACTCGCTCAACATCTTGAATTACCTTCTTGGCACCAAAAATCCATCTTGGAAAGTCTACAACATCATCCTCAAGGCAAGAACACTTCTCTCCTATCGTGGTAGGTGGAAAGCAAATCATACTTTGAGAGAAGGTAATTGCGTGGCTGACCACATGGCCAACAAAGGGCTCGTGACCATGTGTCCGGTCGTGTTGCGGTCTCGCTTCCCATCCGAGGTGGAAAGGTTGGCCAGAGCAGACATCCATTCATGATGCTTCCCTTGCGCAGCTTTTGGAAAGCCCCCTTCGACGATTTTTGGTGTGGCGTGGCAATTTTGTCTACTTAGCTGTCCATGGTGTCTTGTCTGTTTTACTTTCCTCGTTTCATTTCTTCGGGCTCTACTTGGTGTTCCTTCGATTTTGTCCTGTTTCTTTTTTGTTGGGTTTCCAGGCCTAAAAGCCCTTTTACAGTTTCCAAGTCTTTAGCATTAGGATGGCTTTACTTGCAATTAGGCTTATTGTTACAACCAAGAGGTATGATGCATCATTAGAAATATGGCTAATTTTGTACATAAGGTTTTGGGATCCTCTATAAAAACCCACTGTTAATATATTAAAATAATTACAAAAAAAAAACACTATAAGTATTTATTGCAATAACTCTTTAGTTGTAGAGGAGAATAATACGGTAGAAGCAACTTCGAGTATTCTTATAGTGAAGACAATGTTATGGCATCAATGCATGGGGTATATTGGTGAGAAAGGCCTTCGAACATTAAAAATGAAAGGTATGGTTGAAGGAATTTTTGATTGCCATTAAATTTTGATTTTTGTGAGCACTGTGCTTTTGGAAAGCAAACTTGAGTCAAGTTTCCTAGTAGTGCTACAAGATCAAAAGGAATTTTGCATCTAGTTCATAGTGATGTGTTTGGACCTACGAAATTACCAACTTTAGGTAAATCTATCTATTTTATTACATTTATAGATGAATTTTCAAGAAAGACCTAGGTATATTTTTTACAGAACAAATATGATGTTTTCAATAAATTTAAAGAGTTTAAGTCTCTTGTGGAAAATCAGATAGAGAAAAAGATGAAGGTTTTGAGAAGTGGCAATGGTGGTGAGTATTGCTCTAATGAATTTGAGGAATTTTGCAAGGAGTGTAGAATAGAAAGACATAAAACAACTTTGTATACTCCACAAAAGAATGGAGTTGCAGAACATATGAACATAACATTGATGGATAAAGCCAGAAGTATGCTAAGTGATGCAGGGTTAGAAAGGAAATTATGGGCAGAAGTCTTGTTAATTGCTTGTTACCTCATCAATAGATCTCCTACCTCAACTCTGGTGGACAAGACTTTATAGGAAGTGTTGACTGATAAGAAACTCTCTCTCAATCATATAAGGGTTTTTGGTTCTAATGCTTATATGTATGTCCCAAAAGAGAAAAGGACTAAGCTAGACTATAATCTAAAAAATACATATTTGTGGTTTATAGTATCGATGTTAAAGGATATAAGTTATGGAACCCAAAAACATAGAATATTATTTATAGTCGTAATGTGATATTTAGAGAAACAAAAGGGGTTTAAATGCAACCAAGCAAAGAACCTGAAATAGTTCAATTCAAATTGGAATAAGAGGAAGAACCTGTGGTAGAACCTAGTGTTACAAAATAAGATGAACTATGGAGAGAGTTTGAAGAGAAAAATTCCAAGGAAGAAGGTGAGAAGGAAGTTGAAGAAGTAGAACTTGAAACTCTAAGTTTGAGGAGATTAGATCGAGTGAGAAGACTACCACAAAGGTATAGCCCTTCAAATATTTCTTATGCATTTAATATATCAGTTACTGATAAAGAACCCAAGACTATAAAGGAGGCACTTTAGTTAAGTGAGAATAAGTCTTGGAAAAGGGTTATGGAGGAAGAAATGGAATCCTTGGATAAAAATAAGATGTGGGACTTGGTGAAATTACCCCCTGGAAGATAACCAACTGGATGTAAGTGGGTACTCAAGAAGAAGCACAATATAGAAGGAAAGTTGAAGTACAAGGCTCGCCTAGTAGCAAAAGGATTTTCTCAAGTTGAGGGAATTTAATTTGGTGAAATTTTTTCTCCTATGGATAAACTAACTTCAATTAGTTTTTTGTTGTCTATTTATGTTGCTTTTGATCTTGAAATCGAACATATGGATGTAAAGACAATATTTCTACATGGTGAACTTGATGAAGACATATATGTTACAACCAAAATGCTTTAGGGTAAAAGGTAAGGAGGACTTGGTATGCAAGTTGAAAAATTCTCTTTATGGCTTGAAGCAATCTCCAAGAATGTGGAACCAAAAATTTGATAGGTTTGTTTTGACACTTGGGCTTGGAAAAAGCAAAGCAAATTTGTGTGTGTATTTTAAACAAGAAGGTGAAAATTTTGTTATCATTGTTTTGTATGTAGATAACATCTTGTTAATTGGTAACAACAAGGAGATAATAAAGTTGCTAAAATCTTAGTTATCTTTTGAATTTGACATGAAGGATTTGGGTGCTACAAAAGTTATTTTGGGGTGTGTAAATAATAAGGGATTGTACAAATAGAAATTTGTGATTAAATCAAAGGAAATATGTTGATTTGATACTACAGAGGTTTAGGATGCATTATTGTAAACCAGTATGTACTCCATATCCTGTTGGTCAAAAGTTATCTGCTGAGCAGTGTTGTAAAACAAATGAGAAAATTAAACAAATGCATCATGTTCCTTATGCTAGAATTGTTGATAGTTTGATTTGTGCAATGGTATGTACTAGACCCGATATTGCACATGCAGCGGGAGTAGTTAGAAAATATTTATCCAATCCAAGAAAGGAATATTGGACTATTATGAAAAGGATCTTAAAATACTTGCATAGAACTTCATAATATGCTATTTGTTACCAAGGAAAATATGGAGATAGTAATATTGTAAATCTACAAGGTTTTATGGATGTTGACTAGGCTGGAGATTTGGACAAGAGAAGATCCACAAGTGCTTATATGTTCAAACTATTTGGAGGGGTAGTAAGTTGGATGAGTAAAAATCAATCAATGGTTGCTTTGTCCACAACAGAGGCAAAGTACATTGCAACAATTCATACCTATAAATAAGTAGTGTGGCTACAGAGGTTGTATTCAACATTTGGTATTAAGGAGAAGGTTGTAACAATTGACAATGACAGTCAAAGTGCAATATTTTTGGTCAACAATTCTGGTTTTCATGATCGATTAAAACATATCGATATCAAGTACCATTTTGTGAGAGATGGTTGAAGGGAATCAGGTGATGTTAGAGAAAGTTGATACATAGAATAGTATTATTGATTTATTAACAAACGCTATACCTGCTCAAAAAAATTCTTGGTGTAGAATATCTATGGGCACGGTTTCCCTTTACAATTTATAATGACAATTTTCGATCCCTATGGAAAGTATTCAACAAGTGGGAGAGTGTTGAAAATATGTTGAATATTTTCCATATTATTCTAGCGAGGTTAACTCTAAAAGGTATTGGAAACTCTCTGTGTATCCTCGCCAGGGTTCAAGGCCTAGCCGAGCCTCGAGTAGGGGTTCGGGGGTGACAACCCTCGATAGAAGTTTTAGGGTTTATAGACACCAAAATCCAACACCTTCAAAGTCACATTTACCATCCCACCACCAAATGCTGCATAATTAAATTATATGCCTAAGTTCTAACTTAGGGATATAAAATCCTGCACATTATCCTATTTTCCAAATTTATTAAATCTGGAAAATTACCCTAGGATACCCTACTTGCCCATTGGACATGTGTCCTGGACACTTCACCCAACATCTTTGCCACATCTCACCCACTCTTGTCCCCCTGTCCTTGCACATGGAACAGATTCCCAACACCCATGCCACATCTCATCCATTTTTGTCTTCCTTGTCCCTTCACATAGGATAGGATCCCACATTCCACTCCACTTGCAGCCACATCACCCCAATTAAGTGAGGCACACTAAATGACTCACTGTAACTACCCCTTCCACCTGGCAGTCCAAATTTGCCACTTGGCAAGTTAGGCTTGCCACCTCCCATTTCCCTCCAAAACCCCAAGAGGCCTATAAAGGCACCATGTTTCCACCAAGAAAAGGAGATGAATTTACATATCGACAAGCTACCGAAATCGACCTAGACCCAACGAGAAATTGCGAGCATGAGCATCATTCCATATTATTGGTTCGAATCTTGAGGCAATTTGTTTTTTAGTAGAAAACACCCATCCGTGGTTCCATAGTTGAAAACATGCATTCGCGATTTCATAACCACAGGTCCACGGTTTCCAGTCCACCATCGTGTGTCCGCGGTTCCATAGTCCCGAGCACAAAAACCACACGCACATCATAGATCAATAAAAGGAATTTATTTGTTAGCAAGGCTTTATCTGTTAATTGCTTCTGTCACTTATTTTGTACGATTACTTGCTTAGGGTTTATGCATAGCATTGGTTTTATTGATCAAATATATAGGTGCTACTAATCTCTTTGTCGGTTTGAATGTGTGCAGATGACAGGTACTTTGGAGAAGCTGTTGAAGCTAGAGTGGTCCCTTGCCGAATACCAAAGCCCACTCACCTTGGACTGTAATTGGAAGAACGAAGAGCATGAGTTCCTGTGAAGAGTTGGAAGATCCCCGTTCCATCAGATTATTCATTTGTAACAATACAGAGAGGGCAAATTGTAACATTGCTCCCAAACACACTTGGGGCAATTCAAAATTCATTTGTAACATTTGTATCAAAGATCAATAAAGAAAGCAATTTTGGCAATTTCATTTCTCTGTATTCTCGTTATTTATTTGCTCAGTTCTTTTGGTTACAAAAATGGCGATCACGGTGGGACCCCCTAAAGGTTCCATTTTGTTTTGCCTCACTTTTTGAATTTATTTTTTGATCTCTGTTCTTTGCTTACATGTTTCAAAATTTCAAGGCGCGCACATATTCGATCCTGACTTGATAGATTTGAAAAACCCTATGCTCGACTTGGTGACTGTAAAACGCAGAATCACAATTTCTACCCTGATAAAATGCAAAGGTACAATTTTTACCCTAAGGAAACACAAAGGTGCGGTTTTGATTCTAAGGAAACGTGAATGCGCTGTTGCTGTTTGTGGAAACGTAGGCCGACGGTTGACAACTGGAAGGAGCAGTGATAGGATCATAGGTCTGTACCCTTTGATTTCTATTTCTTCTCTACTTCTTTATTTGAATTTTGTTATTAGCATTGCACTTAGGGTAAATTAGAAGGTCAATCATATTTGCCATTTGTTTGCATGTAGGTCTCAGGATAGAGTTCATATAAAAAAAAATCTACATTCGTATAAATAGAAAATAGATCATCTTTACATCTGTCGGGTTAGAAATAACTTGGAAATTATTTTTGGGTTCGGGTTTGTAAAATTCCAATCTATTTTCGTTGATAGAAAGGACCCGCGCATTTGCGGTTGGGATATCCCAAATGCAGACGTGTAGTTGGCAAACTGCGCATCCGCGGTTTACCAGAACTAACCGCACACTTGCGGTTAGCCTTGTTAATCAGAACCTGATTGGATTGTACCCAAAGTTGGCACTTTTGCCCCTGATCTACTGTTTGACATTCTTTGTTTTCTATTTTTTTGCATCTAGGCATTGAAATGAAATTGCATGGTAATATTGCATACCACAATAATTAAACAAAACCACCACACACTCACATAAACATTGGAAAACGATGGATTTCGTCACCATCGGGTTTGGATTTCATCATCGAACCACCAACATTGTACCCTGATTTTTGGCCAAGACCGGCTCCAAGAACCGTCATAGCTTGGAAAATTTGCATATATTTCTCTTCGAAGAGTATGACGTTGACCAAGTGAGACTGGGTGAGGATCGGTAGGACCTGTGCTCCCTGCCCGGGTGTGGACTTTCACTACCACACTTTGGGGGGTTTACGTGACCTGGAGTTCATAGCCAGGTTGTCGAGCTGCGAGTATACAGGTGAAATCCTAGATTTATTTAGGGCAAAACATTGAGCACACGTCTTTTCATTTTTTTTAAATTAAAACAAAAAACAAAACTGGCAAAAATCTAAGACCAAAAAAATTGTGTGTTTGTTTGCTTTGCGTGTTGTATTGCATTGTATTGTCATTTTATTTACATAAGACACATAGTTGCACTTGGAAATTTATCACATAGTAGCGTATGGTAGTGACTCGTAGTCAGGCTAAGAAATTAGTTCCAAGTAAAAGTCAGTGGTCTTCCCCCATGGCATCTCAGTCTGGCAATATCCCTAACACTTGGGTGGTAGGACAAGTAAGCATGCCCCTCTCTATGTCCCAAAGCCTTAATGTAGGGCCCTCTAGTAGTGCCCCTAATACGAACATGGATATTATGCATAGGGCTACTCACATAGCCATACCTGAGACACCTAGGAGTGAACCTCCTACAGTGATGGATAGTCGTGTCACCATGTTGGACATGGATACTGTTAGAATGTACTTGAATGTAGTTGGAATGGTCTTCCCATCATTGCCACCACTCTCCATTCCTTCTCGTGTCATACCACCACCACAACAAGAATCCACATTCACTTACCCACAACAGTTGAAACAAGTCTTCACAAATCCTCTCTTTGAGTTGGCTATTGTAGCATTGGCTAACCAACCATTATCATCCAACCAACCACCCCTCACATTGCCTCAACAAATAATTGTTTCCACCAACCCCTTGTATTAAACAATTCCTCTTGTTTTGCAAGCCCCTGCATCCACTCCACCCACTACCTTCATAGGGTCCACATCTCATACCATACCACATTCAGTGGCAATACCCTTTGCTACTTACCCCCCACTCACTTCCACTACCATGGTTGCCTCACAACCAACCCAACCTACCACATCACATGTGGCGGTCCCTACTTCAAATAAAATTGCTATGCAACAGGCTTTCTTGCAACTACAATAAATGATTTTAGATAACGTTAACCACAGCGTAAATCCTGACCCCAACCAGCATTTGCAAGGGATTGAACACAACTTTCCACCTACATCTCACCAAACTAATACCTTTATCCAAGATCCATCTTGGGTAATGCACCCTCCATATACCACTATGGTTCATAATCAACCTCCACATCCATATATTAATACAGTAGGTCAGCATACCATCATACCTCCATCACCCCATCTGTATCATAACCCCCATCAACATCCCTACCATAACACATTTCAGCCAACCGCACCTTATCACTCGCAGCTTACATACAATCCACCCCATTACCAACAACATCAAGTACACTCGAGTGTCAGTCCTATGGATGACCCTAGATACCAGTTCTTACAGAGTCAGATTGATAGTCTTGCCATGCAAACTCCAAGTTTGCAATATCAAAAGCCAACTTTAAGGCAACTACTCAATCATCCTATTCACGCTTCGATGCTTGAGCTGCCATATCCAACGGATTTTCAGATACCCAAGCTTGAATTTAAGGGGGAAGAGGACCCCCGTGAACATGTAACTAGATTTGTAAATTCATGCTTAAGAATAAAGAGCAATGATGCACTTATGTTACACACATTTCCTTAGACATTAGGGGGAGAAGCCCAAGACTGGTACAACCACCTGTCACATCAAAGTATTTTCACCTTTGAACAACTAGCGGACTAGTTCTTGGAAAGATTTGCCCTAAATGTCAGAAAGCAAACCACATTGTCTGATTTTATTTATTTGAAACAATATGATGATGAATTAGTCCATGACTTTGGCAATCGATGGAGGGCAATCATGATCAAGCTACCATTTTCTCTCCCTATGTTAGAGATAACATGAATGTTCACAAAGAGTTGTGCTAGGCCCATCTCTTCATTACTACAACTACAACAGTATAGAACATTCGATGAGGCACTTGCCCAAGCAAAGGTTATAGAAGAGATAAAAATTCAAGAAGGTGAGATAAAGCCTAATAAGAAAGAGTGGAACAATAAGAATCAAAAGGGGAATAACCACGGTCCATCCAAGACCCTGCAAGTTAACCATATAGTCTTGAGTCAACCATAATTAAATCAACCAACCCAAGCACAAATCCAACAACCCCAACAACAAAAACAACCACAACAATTGAATTATCAAGCGGTTCCACCCCCACAATAGGTACAAAATCAGACACAACCTGCAGAAAGGCAACAACATCATTTTAAGCCAAAAAGAAATTACACACCAGTACAAGAGCCATATTCATCAGTTTTTCAAAAGTTGTATGCGACAAAACTCTTTACATTTCTAGAGATGAAACATGAGGATCCTACCAAACCAAAGATAAAAGGCTACAAATAGCACTTTTTTTGTATCTATCATAGACAAAGAGGACATGACATCGAAGGTTGTCATGGGTTCAAAGGTATTGTGCAAGATTTATTGGAAGCGGGTACGATCAAAGTTGACAACCCATTAGCCCAAAATAATCAAAACCTTGGCATCTATCAGACACCTTTGCCACATCATGAGGTGAATCAACAACCGACGAGAGCATCAACTTCTACAGTTCCTCCCAATCAGGTTAATTATGTGTCTCAATTACCACAAGGTTTTGTAGGGGCTATCAACATAGTCACCCATGGACAAAGACAAGCTAACCGCACAACTCAAGCTCCAACAACACAACCCACAAGTGTACCCATACAACTTGGACCAAACATTCCACCACCACCTTTTCATAATCGCCCAGTTGTCACCTTAAATAGCTGGTTAACCCAAAATTTTAAAATGGCTTCAGTAAAATTGTCAATTTATGAGCTGATACAACAATCACCACCCCATAGGGAAGCATTGATGGAAATATTAAAGTCTATCCAAGTACAGTAAAAAGACCCCAATGCATTCAATTCCTTCGTGGGAAGTGTGCAAAAGTGCATGGAACCCTCGATAGCATTTTATGACTTTGAGGAAAAGCAAATTTTGGCAGATTCACCCAATCCACCATTGCACATAGTAGCTCACATTGACAGGAAGCCATTCAAGAGAGTGCTCATTGATACTGGTTCCTCCATAAACCTCATCACCACACCTACAATAAAAAACTCAACATCCCATCATCACACATCACAACATCCACCTTCACCCTTAGGGATTTTAATGACACTTTATGCTCAACTATGGGAAATGTTGTTCTTCCCATCACCATGGGGGTGAAAACAATACATGTCCTCTTCCACATCTTGGAAGGATAAATGCAATACAATATACTTCTTGGATGCCCTTGGATTAGAGAAATGAAATGTGTACCTTCAACATTGCATCAATGCCTAAAATATGTACATGAAGGGAAAGTGCATTGTATTCCAGCCGACATAGAGCCTTACAAGTACTACAACTTGATTTCAAACCCATATGAACCCTTGCTTCCATCAACACACCCATCCATCCAGCCACTCACCATGAGAACCATTCCACCTAAAAATACCTCATCAAAGGCTCCCATCCAAGAGGAATTGCCTATAGTCGACCCAACTTTTACATCAAAAAATGTCAGCTCAATTCAGCTTTCAAACACTACATATCATTTTCCAATCACACTTGATCATCCTGCTAACCAACCACCAACTCCAACTACCACACTGCCAGATCTACAAAAACCATTCATATTCACGACACAACCCACTCTATCCATCACAAAACCACATACATCACAACCCGTAGTCTTGCAAATAGGGCCACCTATCCGAGAAAATCCACCTCTGCCATTAGAGCCACAGACTAGCCCAAAATAACCCTCTTCATCCATCGAGCCATCTGCCTCCCAACCTTCTCGAGTTGTAGTACATCTTGCCAGTCCAAGTATGGGCGAGTATATTATTGAAAGTGTTACAATTACACCACCTATTGAGTCAGTCAGAGATTATGGTCGCCTTCGTGACCCACCCTTTGCCATAGGTGAGATATACATAATGGGTTCCCTATTAAATGCAATTAATTTCATATATGGGGGGGTAGATTCTTCATCTGACCCATCTCCTCCAAACGAGGACCCTTTACAAGAGTTTAATGAAGACATTGATTATTTATCTAACCCAACATTCCCAATGAGATATTTTCAAAGGGTTAATTGGTAAGGATATGGACTTGGACGACATGAACAAGGTCCTCGCCATATTATTGATCCGGAATATAGAGAGCCAAATGACCGCTCTGGTCTAGGCTACAAACCTTCCATTGCAAGCTCTTATCTTAATCATGCATTCCAAGAACTTGACATTGAGTGTGAAGAAGAAGAAGAAGAAAGCGACAAAGAGGATGAACCTAATGATGAGGATGATGATATAGATGGTGAGTACCTAATCTAAAATTTTTACCCTCATGTGCTAGGAACTTTCCTAGAGCAAGCCTTACAACAAGGACCAAAATATGAAGATCCAACAGAGATGGCCTACCTTAGGCCAGACTACACGCCACTCGTTCTGGGACCTCATACCAATGCTAATGGTTTTTGGATAAGTGATGATGATTATGAAGATGAGTCAAAAATGATATTTCTTAATCATATGCATGAAATGCAAGCTAGGGAATACTCCGAGAAGAAGCACAACCTGAAGGACTCAATCAGGCAGCAGAAGATCCTCAAGAGGAAGTGGTGTATGCAGAATCTATTTAGAGAGATGACTGGTACCGAAAGAATTTCCAATAGACCGCACTCTCTTTCAACTAAACAAAAAGCGTGAGTCTTGAACCAGAACCTCCTCCACCACCTTGGCCACTCCTACAACTCTGCCAAACACACACACACTAGGTTAGTTGCAACCTATATAGAATCAGTCATCATCTCTAAAATCGTAGTCAATTCATTTCCATCAAGTCAATATGATTTTTGTTGACTTACTAACCCCACTCCGCAATACATACAATTTGGAAAATCCAACTCATGTCGACACTAGCCTCATTTACATAGACAAGATCTCATATCCATCATCCATTACCGAATTTATCCTGTTCGAAGAATTACTACATGCTTCAAATGCATAAATTCCACAACAATCTTCATCATCAAATAACTCAGTTTTTCAAATTGAAATAGAAGGGGAAGCCCCTGAGACATTTGAGAATGTGGCAGATGATATCCACCTCATCCCAACTCCACATCATCTAGAGGAAGGTTCTCACATGCTAATTGAAGAATCTATAGATGTGAACCTTAGTCTAGATGCGGATAATCCCCAAATTGTCAAAATTGCAAAAAATTTATTCGTAGAAGAAAAAGAATGCATGATCAACATGCTGATGAGAAAGAAAGAAGTGTTTGCATGGTCATACAGAGACATGCCTGGATTAGACCTCGATTTGGTAGTCCACAACCTTACTTTAGCATTAGATGCTAAACCTTTTAAGCAAAAGCTTAGGAAAATTCAACCAACGGTCGCATTACTTATGAAAGAAGATCTACAAAAGTTATTGGACGTAAATTTCATAGTCCCAATTGATTACCTAGAATGGATCTCAAATATGGTACTCATTTGCAAACCAAATGGAGGGATACACATATGCTCTGATTTTAGAGATTTAAACAAAGCGTGTCCAAAGGATGATTTTCCTTTGCCCAATATCGATCAACTAGTAGACTCCTATGTTGGTCATGAAATACTTTCTTTAATGGATGGTTTCTCGGGATACAACCAAATTCAAATTAATCTCGAAGATCAACACAAGATAACATTTACAACACCCTGGGGTACATTCTGTTATAGATTGATGCCTTTTGGAATTAAGAATGCAAGATCTACATATCAGCGTGCTATGACGTACATATTTCATGACTATATGCATAATATCATCGAGGATTATGTAGATGACCTGATTGCTAAATCAAAAACACGTCTTGAGCACATTGAAGTCCTAGAAAAAGCGTTCGATCAATTTCTAGAACATGAAGTAAGGTTAAATCCTAAGAAGTGTGTATTTGGTGTCACGTGCAAAAAACTTATAGGATTCATTGTCTCCAAGCGAGGCATTGAAGTGGACCCAGGTAGTCTTCAATCAAAACCCCTTTTTTTGATTTAATTCTTCTAATTTTGGATGTTGATCTCTTTACTATTGCTATCCTTTGAAAAAATTATATTTTTATCTTCTTTTAACCAAGTCTGTCTCAATTTTAATCTTCAAAATTTATCTTCCTTACTCAAAATATTATGATATTCACTAAGCAACTCCTTTTCCTTTGAGCTTGGATTATTATGATCACCTTTTTGGAATTTTAAAAGTTTATCTTTTAGTTATTTCTTCTCAAAAATATTTCCAAAAGTGTTCTTATTCCATTATTTTCATCTATATGTTATTGGTTTAATTTGATTAGGAAATGTATACAACCCACAATTTCTTGAAGAATTTCACGTTTGTGCTATCATATCAACACATTGAGGATGGTCTTCCCACATTTGCTTATATTTAAAATATGATATTTTTTGAATTCATTCACCACCATTTTAACTCTTATTGGCCAATGATCTAAACCAATCCTTGTTAAGGTATTAATTTTAGCACAAGTTCCTTCATCTAGCCAATGATTTGAGAGCACATTTGTCTAATTTTTTTTGTTAGATTATGTCCTCTCCTGTTGTTGGTCCATGTATAGTTTTCTTCAAACTCAACCTCCCATATAATAGTATTATGAATAAAACCTGAGAAATATCTCATACTTTGTGTTAATTTCCTAATTCCCCTTAAATTTTCGTCCATCTTGGTTATGGCATTGAAATCTCCTATGATCATGAATTAGGTTTCTTGGTATTTACTTCTCATAAAGGCTTCAATCCCACTCCATACTTCTAATCTGCTTGGCTGAGTTGTAGGTCCATATACATTGATAAGGATGAAACAAATGTTAGAAAAGTAACATGTGACTAAAAATACTATCCAATGCTAAGAATGGTTACACAAGAGGTTTTAATAGGATTCCAACATGTTAGAATTCCCCTTTTGCTCCTTAAAAATCCATAGCATCCCATTCACATCTTGTCCATACTACTTTCATAGCTTAGAAACTTCTTTGTCATTTTAGTTTCTTGAATACAAAGAATATCAAGCTTATTGCTTAAACAAAGGTCCCTAACACACCTCTACTTTGAGGGGGTATTAGCACCCCTTATATTCCATGATAACGTAATCATGTATCATTAGGGGCTACTAGCCCCACCTACGAATTATCAATATCATTTTGTTGTTTGGTAAAATAAAGTTCAACCAACTTAATTTGTGTTATTTGCTCTTGCTTCCTTAGATCTCGCTTGATAATTTGAGGGTTTTCCTCTTTTTGCCTTATTTGTATAAGGAGTAGGTCTTATTATTCTATCCCTCAATATTCTTTCACAACTATATTTTTCCCTAGACTTATCCTCTCCTGGATCTACTACGAGAGCTTTTGACTTGTCCTGCTCATTTTATGGTATTTCCTTATTAATGGTAGATGCATTAACTACAAATACCGAAAATCAACAATTTTTAATAACATAATAAATTAAAATAAATATGCCCCCTCTCTGTGCTGGCTGTCGGCTTCCTACAGGATGGCTCTCGCTGAACTGAATGTTTTACCGGTGGGCGGGATGGTTTCTCCACAAGGCGGGATCCGCCAAATCCGTCGATTTTCCTGCGAGGCGGGATCCTTTCTTTCTCGCTGGTTTCCCGGATGGCGGGATTTCCCTGTTGCTTCCCGCTAGGCGGGACTCGTTTGTGGTGGTTTTGATCTGCTTCCTGCGAGGCGAGATTTTATTGTAACGGTTTTCTCGTGCTTCCTGCTAGGTGGGATCTTCTCGATGGTGGTTTTTGGCTACTCCCCGCTGGGCGGGATCTCCAAAACTACTTTCTTTCTTATTTGTTTGTTTCCCGCTAAGAGGGATTGTTTCATGCTTACTGTTACCACTAGGTGGGATTTCTGTTTTGGTGTTCAGTTTCAAGGGATTGATGCCCTAGGCCCATTGCTTATGTAATCAAGTTTTGGGATCCTTGTTAAAACCCGCTATAAATACAAACACTTATAACTATCAAAAAAAAAAAAAAATGCCTGAATAAGACGTTATAAAATTAAAATTAACTTGAATTGCCTAATAAAAACATAGAAACACTATAAATATTAATATAAATAAATAAACCAATTTTGAAATTTATCCTACATGTATAAAAGTAACAAATAATAATTAAATAAACTTTGAATCTACCCTCTACACCCCCAAAATAATAAAATATTAAATAAAACTCCTACACCCTCACATGTCACTAATATTTAATAAATATGCTATTAAGCCCAAATTTTGTTAATTAAAAATAATTAACATCTCCATCATTACCACATTTATTAGTCCCCTTGCATAGAAAACAATAAAATAAATAAAATAATAATAACCCTAATTAATCCTAATTAAAATATTACTTAAAGCCCCTTAAACATAATTATGTCATGTTCTAGGCACCACATTAAATATGAAATCTAGAAGCCTAGAAATCACCCCCTTTTTTATGATTAAAAATTTACCAATAATCTAATATACCCCCTCATTGGTACTTCCCCCCCATGGCAAAAAAAAGAGTTAAAAATTTAAATATGATGCCTAGTCAAAATTGTATTAATGCCACTTGACCCAAGGACATGCCACATAATTATCCTCCTAATTTCTAATCCTTTCCCATCCTCCCATAGCCCAATTTTAAAATTATATCCCATCCTCCTAGGACACCCTACCTAAATTTCCTTAATGTGCCACCTCACCTATGGGACACATCACCATTTTTAGGAATTTTAAATTCCTCCACAAACCCCCATGCATCTAGAAACTTAATTTAAAAATAATTCCCATCCTTCTAGACTCCCCCTTTCCCCAAGGCACTTAAATGAGGTTTTCCACCTCATCTTCTCTAGAGCCTTCTCCCACCTAACCCCACCCATGTGGAGCCTATGTGGCATACACATGGCATCCCACTCATCCTTGCTCAAATTACCTATAAATACACCCTCCCATGGCCAAATTGAAGGAGCCCATTTTGAGCTAGGATTATGCTGCCAAAATCATTCCCCAACACTTGCCTAAGCCTACTTGCCATCATACACAACCTCTAACACCCTCAAGTGCCTTCTTACATATTCATATTTTATGCTTTAATATGCTATTTACTTGTTTTTGTTGATGCTTTCAATATGTAACAGGTGCTACTAACATGTTGTTGTTTGTATGTGTGTAGGGCTTTCAATTTAACTCAACTACATCAAGCACAACTCCAACATATTACCCACATTTACCTGTAGCATAGGGAATAAAGACACCATCTTGTATTTTTAAAAGGAATTACTCCTTTTTGATACATTTTTTATTGTAAAAAACCCACAAAAGGGTTACTTTGTACTTAAAAGGACTTTATTTTTAATTTAATGCATACTTTACTTTTAATGTTATGGTATATTTCCTATGTTTATAAAATGGCACACCCCTCCAATGGTAGTATATGGGAAGAAGGTAAAAGGGGGGATAAGATAAGGTGTGTGGGGTAAGTGGGGGGTAAAAATAGGGGAAAAGGAGGGCAAGGTAGGGGGGAAGGTAAGGAAGATAGGGGGTTACAATGGGGGAAGAGGGGTTAGCTCCGGACTCCTTGGAGAGAAGGATGAGGGTAGGAGAAGATAAGAGGATATAGTGGGAGGAAAAGGGAGTAGGAGGATATAATGCAACCATGGAAAAATAGCAGACCCAGATAGGAAGAGACCACATGTGCACTATGTAAAAGAAAACAATGAGAAAAATAAAAATAAAAAGGTGTGGGGCCTAAGGAGGCCAGCTAAAAGTGTAAAGCCCAAGGGGGCGAGTGTAAAAGTGGGTGCCCAAGGAGGCAAGTGTAAAAGGGATGCCTAAGGAGGCATTGTGAAAAAGGGTGCCTAAGGAGGCATATGTAAAAAAAAGGTGCCCAAGGAGGCAAAAAGAGAAGAACAATGCAATGTGAAGATACAACCAGGTCTGAAAAGTATCATGGTGCATTATGTGTGGGAGAAATATGTGTAGCCTAAGGAGGCTAGTGAGAAGTGCATAGCCCAAGGGGACGAGTGTAAAAGAGGTGCCCAAGGAGGCAAGAAAAGAGAAAGCAATGGGGCATCTGTTGAGAGTTGGAGGCTACAAGATTGAGGAAGGTAGGACAACTCGAGGTTATAGAGTGAGATAGGTTGTGAGTTGAGCATAAGGATCTAGTAGTGAGGATATATTAGTGAAGCCAAGAGTGAAATCGATATATAGGGGGAGCAGGATGGCTTCTGATGCTAGATGGGGAGTTTGGAGGCAGAGTAGATGTAGGAGGTTGAGTTTTGGGAGCGCTATCTATCTATTGGGGAGGACAGGAGTAATGATAGGCTAAGGGTAAAATGGATGAAAGGGGATAGGCTAAGGATAAGGTTGGGGATGGGGGTAAAATAAAAGGGTAAAAGGGAAATTAAATGGTAGGCCAAGGAGGTGAGTGACAAGTGCATAGCCCAAGGGAGCAAGTGTAAAATGGGTGCCCAAAGGGGGTAATATGAAAAGGGATGCCTAAGGAGGCCTTGTGAAAAGGGGTGCCTAAGGAGGCAAGTGTAAGAATAAGCATAAGCAAGTATAGGATGGATAACAATGATGCTAAAAGGATAATATAGGACAAGGAAAATGGATCGATAAAATGGGAAAGTAAGATGCTTACCTCATTAATCAAAAATATTTTTCCTACATACACAAGGGTATATAATGTCCACGGGGAAAAGGGGAGAGAGGAATAGAAGAAAATAAGGGAGGATAGTATCCATAGGAGATTTCACGAGACTCAAACACCCTAATGCTCCTCTCAAGTGATGAGATTACCATGCAAATACCATTAGGATTTAGAGGTCCCTTGAAACATATCAAAACGTCCTAGAACCACTGTGTGTGCAGTGAGTTCATTAACCATATTTTTGAATAGATTCAGACTTAATTAAACATAGTTCTAATGAGAAAGATAAGCTCATTGTGAAGGTATACTCCACTTCCAATCAGGCATCTATAGCCTCAATGGAGATAGAACATGATCCATCAACGTTGCTCCACTATCGACCAATCATCTATAGCCTCGATGGAGTCGTTTAATACGCCCAAGGATTCAAGCTATATTATTATTTTTCATTTTTTTGTCATCATTTCATTTTTTCATTTTTTTTAGCGTAAACCCTTGGGTTTTGGACCATTGAATGATGCACGATGAGCTAATATAGATGTTAGGACTAATCATGATGTCATCCTTGCCTAGTCAAAAATAACATTAATTATGTGTGTGATGTGGGGATTCTAGGATGTCTCAATAAGTCACGAAGAGAGGTTCCAAATCGTCATGGCTTTGAATGGGATATATGCACACTTGAAGAGGATACTAGGTATGGTTGAGTGACGAAAAGTCTGTGGGATACGAAGAAATGGATAAAAAGAAGAAAGAGAACATAAGAATAAATGGGGATTGTGAAATATATGTATATACCCATACATATAAAATGAAATGTGAATGGTTAATGAGGTAAGCACCTTTCATGCATAAAAAAAGGGGGTGGTGAAATGTAGCAATAGGTATATATTTATTGATAGTAGAGAGAAGAAAAAGGTATGTACAAGGATTGTAGGGGATATATATGTTATGCATAAAGGCTCGTAGGCAAATAAGTAGATGCAAATGAAGGTATGATGCTCCCCCAAACCAAGGGGAAGGTAGGAAGAATATGTACTAGAGGGTGAAACCTAGCCAAAATTTGTGGGGAATGGTGAACTAGTCCTCGAGCTAGTGGAGGAGGAAGGAGTGGGAAGGGTGAAATTGAGGAGCAATGGGACAAATGATGTGGTTGAGGATGGATGTATAGGGATGAAGTGGCATTTGAGTGAGGTATTGTTGGCAATTTGAGTTATTTTATGTTGTGATTGATGTCACATGGATCACATTGAATTTTGGTGGCAAAATCACTTCATAAAATATCATTTATGATATTTTAGGGAGCATAGATATATATAGGGTTTTTGTGAAAAACCAAGGCAGGCACAATAAAAGGTTTTATTTAAAATCATGTATGGGAGATTTGAAATGGGTTTTTCTTAAAACCCAGGTTATATTTTCGTTTCATCGAAAAAGGTGCCCCGATGATGGAGATATTTAGTTTTAAATATTTAGTTTAAATTTAAAATTATTTAAAATTTAAAATTAAAATAATAGCGCTGACGTCAAAAAAGAGAGGAAAAACGGCATATATAAATATACCATCAAAATTTTAGAAAATCTATTCTTGCACTTAATATCGAAGACATTCGGATCGATTACGATCTGCGAAAAAGAGCCTGCATGTTGAAATTGAAGCGCATGTGAAACATTTATGAAGCTTCAGGTTTGTTGAATAAGTGTTCGTGGAGGTTAACAAAACACATAGGCACCATTGACCTAGCGTTTGGTGCGTTGTGTGTGATGTAGGTCTTGCGATCGATTCCCGCCGTGGTTGTTTGTTGTTTTAAAGCACTCGAAGCACTTTTAATTTTTTTAAGGGCGCAAAATTTCAAAGGTTATGTTTTGATTCGTGTTCCTTTGAACACGTGAGGGTGTGGGGCCCAACTACGGCTTGGTTGCGATTAAGGCACCGAGCAAGGAGGCGTCAAGAGATCGAATCCCGTCAGGGATAGAGGCAAGTTAATATTTTTATTATTATTTTATTTTTCTAAAGTTGCCCTAGGAGAAATAAGGGTTATGATGCAGTTTAGGAAAAAGAGATATTTCTGGTGATTTTCATTTTGGAAATACATCATATTATATATCGTTGGGAAGATTATTTCGAGGGCTATTTGATTAACTTGCTTAGAGGGAGAAATAAGGTGTGTGTAAAGAGATATTTCTATTTTTGTAAAGGGGTTCAAAAGTGAAGGTTGCTTTGTTCTTTTTCAAAGGGGATTAATTCTTTCATAAGGGGACATGATGTATTTTATTGAGTAGGAGTAATAAGGTATTATTTGGATATTATTGTTGTGTTGCTAATCAAGAACTCTAACCCTTGTTGAAAGTTGAAAAAGGAAGTTTGTTGAGTGTGGCAGATTTAGTGGACAACCAATAAGACATCAAAAGGTATGAGCAATATTCTCCATTGACTTTGTTTATGGTGGTTGATTTATGAAATATCATTGGAGAGAAAAGGATTGATTGTGGTTTCTTTTTCGAAAGTGGTTGGTTGAATGCTTCAAGGTTTTCTTGTTTGAGAGTTGGTTGATACATGCTTGGACTAGGATTTGTGAGAAAGAGTTGTTCCTCCTTGTGATTGGTTGAGATGAGTTGATTGAGCCTAGTCAAGTGATTGTGTAAATTGATGGTTCAAGTACCATGAAACAAACTATTCAATAATTCTGATTTGAGTTGAGATTGAGCTTTGAGATTAGAACATATTAAGTCTCTAACAATTCTCCTTATGCTTCTATAAGATTTGAGTTGAGTTGAGATTGATTTGAGTTGAGCTGAGATTGATTTAAGTTGAGATCATTGTGGATCATTGTTATCATCCATTAAAGAGTGTATTGCCATTCATTGTTGAGTTCATCATTGAGCCTTGACTTTGTAGATTTGTGGATGAGATTTGAGTGCTATTTGAGCATGATTGGTTGAGCCTTTGAGAAGGCTTTTTGGGACAGATTTGTGGTAGTTTTTGTGGATGATTGATTGAGAATTTGAGAAGACTTTTGGGATAGATTTATGGAAATATTTGGGACAACATTTGAGCAAGTTCTTGGTGAGCTTGTTGAGCAGTTTTGAGGAAGTTCTTGGTGAGCTTGTTGAGCAGATTTGAGCAAGTTCTTGGTGAGCTTGTTGAGCAGTTTTGAGCAAGTTCTTGGTGAGCTTTTTGAGCAAGTTTTGAACAAGTTCTTGGTGAGATTTTTGAGCAAGTTTTGAGCAAGTTCTTGGTGAGCTTGCTAGAGCATATTTGAGAAAGTTTTTTATGAGCTTTCTAGAGCATATTTGAACAAGTTCTGAGTGAGCTTGTTGGAGCATATTTTGAGCAAGTTCTTGGTGAGCTTGCTAGAGCAGATTTGAGCAAGTTCTTGGTGAGCTTGCTCGAGCAAATTTTGGGCAAGTTATTGGTGAGCTTGCTGAAGCAGATCATTGGATAGCCTAGTTGAGTAGGTTAGGATTACCTAGCTAAGAAGATCAATGGATTGCCCACCTAAGCAGATTAGGATTGCCTAGCTGAGCAGATCATTTGATTGCCAACCTGAGCAGATCAGGATTACCTTGCTAAGTAGATCAGTGGATTACCTACCTAAGTAGATCAAATTGCCTTGCTAAGAAGATTAGTGGATTGCCTACATGAGTAGATCAGGATTGCCTAGCTGATTAGATCATCAGATTTCCTATCTGAGCAGATCAGTGGATTGCCTAGCTTTGAGAAGATCAAAATAATCATTTGTATTAGGATAAGGATCCTTATTTTTCTGTGAAATATTATAAGGATATTATCTTGTGGAGTACCACACATTTGGGGAACCACATTAAATCTTGTGTCTCAATTGTGTGTGGTGATTTGTGCTCTTACTTACTATTGTTGTCTATGTCATTAATGCACACTGCTATATTTGGTTATTGTAATTAAGGATACCAATTGATATTGGTTTGGAAAGAAAATAAAAAGTGGGCACTATAATGTTCACCCCCCCTCTCAGTATAAGATTATGTTCTTCAATTGGTATCAGAACGGGTTCCTTCAAAAAGGCTAACAGCTTGAGGGAAGATTCTACAAGAACACATATGGCTTCACAAAATGGATCATCTACAAATAAGGCTCCACTATTTGATGGTAACAATTATGCTTTCTGGAGCATGAGAATGAAGAACTACTTGATATCACAAGGATATGAGGTATGGCATATGGTTGAAAAAGAGTATAAGGTTGAAAGTGATCTCGAGGCATATAAGACTATCAGGAAATTAGTTGAGATCAATGCAAGGGCAATGAATTATATTTTGAGTGGGCTACGTGAGACAAATTTTGTAAAATTCATGGTATGTAATTCATCTAATGAAATGTGGACCAATTTGTGGAAAACCTATGAAGGAGATTCCAAGGTAAAGTTGGAAAAACTAAAAATTCATAGAAAAATATTTGAGGAATTGAAAATGAAAGATTTTGAAGATATTGCAAAGTTTTTATTTCAAGTTGATGAGATTACTAACACCATGAGAGGCCTAGGATTTGAGATGAAAGAATCAAAAGTTACTCAAGAGGTTTTGAGATCACTTCCCATGAAGTATGATGCAATGGTTTTAGCAATAGAAGAAACAATTGATATCAACAAGCCAACAATGGAAGAACTACAAGGAACTCTCACAACTTATGAGATGAGGGTAAGTAAGCATCATGTTCCAATAAAAGAAATTGCATTCAAGGCTTCAGAGAAAAAGAAAGGGAAAGTTTCAGAGATATATAGAGATTCAGATAATGATGAAGAAGCTAACTTCATCAAAAAGAAAAAGGACTTAAGAAATTACAAGGATATGAAGAAAATAAAATGCTACAAGTGTGGTGATTTTGGTCACTATGCACACAAGTGTCCACATGAAGAAAATAGTGATAATGAAAAATAGGGTCACGGAAGAAAAGAATATGGAAAGCATAAGCATGACAAAGATGACATATTCAAGAAAAATAGGTATGAGAAGAAGACAAGTTTTCGTAAGAATAAGAAAAACTTATACATTGAAGAAGCAAGTGATGGTTCAGTTCACAGCAATGAAAACCAGTCAGATGAAGAAGAATGTACATTCTTTGGAATAAGTGAATAAAGGTAAGAACAATTATTCCTAGGTATTGAAGTTAAAGAAGAGGATATATTTATCGAAGAAATACATGAAGAGCTTGCCATAGCCATTGAGCAAGCAAATAGATACAATAAGGGTCTAAGATTACTAAAATACTTCATATGTAGAGAATTTGGGCATATAGATGATGATTGCACATACTACAGTAATTGCAACAAGGAAATTTTATTTGTTGAAAAAGAAAGTAGCAGTTCCAATATTAGTTCTAGTAGTAGTTCTAGTGACAATTCAACAATAGTGATGATGAAGAAGAGGAATCCACAAAACAAGAAAATAAAATCAAGAGATTGGAAAGGAAAATTAAGAGGCTTGAAAATAAGGTTCATGAAAGTGAAAAGGTCAAAATGATGCTTAATCAACACATTCAATATTTGGAAAAAGAGCTTCAAGAAACAAAAGAGCTTGGCATCACTATTTTTGAGCAATTGAAGGAGAAGAAAGAAAGATGTAATAAGTTAAAAGAAGAAGATCAGAAAAGTTTGGGGACCTCCATAAATGAGTTAGCATGATTTCAAAGGAATTCAAAATCTCTGGATAATTTTTTGGATTTACAACAAGATCCATTTATAAAGACATGGTTTGGTTATGAAGAATGGAAACCAAAAATAAGTACACAAGGACCTATATTTGTATCAGGAGGTTTTGTTTCAGAAATCTATAAGGAAGAACCTGTTCCCAAAGAAAAATAAGCGGCATAACTGGATACTTGCATTTTAGAGGCTATAGAGACATGTGCCAATTTGCTACTTGACACAAATGAAGAGAAATTCCAAAGCACCAAAGGTCTCATATTTCAGGTTTGGGGAATCACACTCAAAAGAAAAGGAAGTTCTAAAATATGAAAGCAAGGAAACACCTAAGTGTTATGAATAAATTTCCAAAGCTCCTATGGCTCCAAACATTCAGTTTGGATCTTGTTTTGAGATAGGTGAATCAAGTTCAAAAGGAAAATAAATTCTTGAAGAGGAAAGCAAGGAAGAAACTAAGGAAGAGGATTTAGATACTACAAAGAAGGTTCAAGGATACAATGCACAAGTAAAAAATGATCACAAGGATAATGGTCAAGAAAGGTATGAGGAACCAAGGCATGAACAAAGGGTTTTTCAAGGACATTATTTTTCTTGTAATAAATTTGGACACAAGGCTATACACTGCAGGGTCTATGGATCAAAGAAGTTTGATTTTGCTAGAAGGAACTTCAAAGGAAGAAGGTATGGTTTTCAGGGACATTGCTTCTCATGTAATAGGATTGGTCATAGAGCTTCTCAGTGCAAAGAAAATGAGCAACATGTTTTTGATTTTAGAGCTACACAATTCAAAAGTCATGGTCATAATGATTATGGAAACATAACTTCACAACACAGGGTTCAGGAAAGAAAAGGATATGGAAATTATTTCAAGAAGCAAAACAGAATATGGGCACCATCCAAAGGCTACAATATCAAGTGTTTTAATTGCAATAAATTTGGACATATTACAAAATGGTGTAGGACTCAATTCCAAACAGGTTCAAGACAAGAAGGTCAAACAGGTTCAAGATGATAAGATCAAGTAATTCATCAAGAAAAGGATATCAAAAAAATATGGAAGGAAGTTGACAGAGGAAAGAAACAATGCAAGATGGGATTAAAAGTACTCCCACCCCAAAAGTAATCATCTCAAGAGAGAAGGTGGTGAGGGGGCTATGCTTGAGAGTCATATATTTTAGCCCCATAGGTGTCCCTTTTGCCATTGATGTCAAAGGGGGAGAGATTTGAGTAAGGGGGAGAGCATTGAGTTAGGGGGAGCAGCCTCCATAGAGAGTATTGAGTCAGGGGGAGCAACTTTGATTCTTAGAGATGGTTTTTGCAATGATTGTGGTTTTTGCATTAGAGGTGTTGCCATCAATGACAAAGGGGGATATTGTTGGCAATTTGAGTTATTTTATTTTATCATTGATTTCACATGGATCACATTGAGTTTTGGTGGCAAAAGCACTTCATAAAATATCATTTTTGATATTTTGGAGAGCATGGATATATACAGGGTTTTTGTGAAAAATCAAGGCAGGCACAATAAAAGGTTTTATTTAAAATCATGGATGGCAGATTTGAAATGGGTTTTCTTAAAACCCAGGTTAGCTTTTCGTTTCATTGAAAAAGGTGCCCTAGTGATGGAGATATTTAATTTTAAATATTTAGTTTAAATCTAAAATGATTTAAAATTTAAATTAAAAATTAAAATTAAAATAATAAAATAATAGTGTCGACGTCAAAAAAAAGGAGGAAAGGCATATAAATATGCCATCAAAAGTTTAGAAAATCTATCCTTGCACTTAATATCAATGACATTCGAATTGGTTATGATTTACGAAAAAGAGCCCGCGTGTTGAAATTGAAGCGCATGTGAAAAAGGGCATGTGAAACATTTACCAAGCGTCAGGTTTGTTGAATAAGTGTTCACGAAGGTTAACAAAATGCTTAGGCACCTTTGACCTAGAGGTCCGTGCAATATGTGTGACGCAGGAGGTCCTGCGATCGAGTCCGTCGTGGTTGTTTGTTGTGTTGAAGCGCTCGAAGCGCTTTTAATTTTTTTGAAGGACGCAAAATTTCAAAGGTTATGTTTTGATTCATGTTCCTTTGAACACGTGAGGGTGTGTGGCCCAATGGTGGCTTGGTCGTGGTTAAGGCGCTAAGCAAGGAGGCGTCAAGAGATCAAATCCCGTCAAGGACAGAGGCAAGTTAATATTTTTATTATTATTTTATTTTTCTAAAGTTGCCCCAGGAGAAATAAGGGTTATGATGCAGTTTAGGAAAAAGAGAGATTTTTGGTGATTTTCATTTTGGAAATACATCATATTATATATCGTTGGAAATATTATTTCGAGGGCTATTTGATTAACTTGCTTAGAAGGAGAAATAAGGTGTGTAAAGAGATATTTCTATTTTTGTAAAGGGGTTCAAAAGTGAAGGTTGTTTTGTTCTTTTTCAAAGGTGATTAATTCTTTCATGAGGGGACATGATGTATTTTATTGAGTAGGAGTAATAAGGTGTTATTTGGATATTATTGTTGTGTTTCTAATCAAGAACTCTAACCTTTGTTGAAAGTTGAAAAAGAAAGTTTGTTGAGTGTGGCAGATTTAGTGAACAACCAATAAGACATCAAAAGGTATGAGCAATATTCTCCATTGACTTTGTTTATGGTGGTTGATTTATGAAATATCATTGGAGAGAAAAGGATTGATTGTGGTTTCCTTTTCAAAAGTGGTTGGTTGAATGCTTCAAGGTTTTCTGGTTTGAGAGTTGGTTGATACATGCTTGGACTAGGGTTTGTGAGAGTTGTTCCTTGTTGTGATTTGTTGAGTTGAGTTGATTGAGCCTAGTCAAGTGATTGTGTGAAGTGATGGTTCAAGTCCCATGAAACAAACTATTTTATAATCCTGATTTGAGTTGAGATTGAGCTTTGAGATTAGAACATATTGAGTCTCTAACAATTCTCTTTATGCTTCTATAATATTTAAGTTGAGTTGAGATTGATTTGAGTTGAGTTGAAATTGATTTGATTTGAGATCATTGTGGATCATTGTTGTCATCCATTAAAGAGTGTATTGTCATTCATTGTTGAGTTTATCATTGAGCCTTGTCTTTGTAGATTTGTGGATGATATTTGAGTGCTACTTGAGCATGATTGATTGAGCCTTTGGGAAGGCTTTTGAGGACAGATTTTGGGATAGATTTGTGGTAGTTTTTATGGATTATTGATTGACCCTTTGAGAAGACTTTTGGGACATATTTGTGGATAGATTTGGGACATCATTTGAGCAAGTTCTTGGTGAGCTTGTTGAGCAGTTTTGAGCAAGTTCTTGGTGAGCTTGTTGAGCATATTTGAGCAAGTTCTTGGTGAGCTTGTTGAGTAGTTTTGAGCAAGTTCTTGGTGAGCTTGTTGAGCAGGTTTTGAGCAAGTTCTTGGTGAGATTTCTAGAGTAGATTTGAGCAAGTTCTTGGTGAGATTTCTAAAGCAGATTTGAACAAGTTTTGAGTGAGATTGTTGGAGCAGATTTTGAGCAAGTTCTTGGTGAGCTTGCTAGAGCAGATTTGAGCAAGTTCTTGGTGAGCTTGCTGAAGCAGAGTTTGAGAAAGTTCTTGGTGAGCTTGCTGAAGCAGATCAAAGGATAGCCTAGCTAAGCAGATCAGTGGATTTCCCACCTGAGCATATTAGGATTGCCTAGCTAAGCAGATTAGTGGATTTCCCACCTGAGCAGATCAGGATTGCCTTGCTGAGTAGATCAGTGGATTGCCTACCTAAGCAGATTATGATTGCCTTGTTGAGTAGATCAGTGGATTGCCTACCTAAGCAGATCAAGATTTCCTAGCTGAGCAGATCATTGGATTGCCTACCTGAGCAGATCAGTGGATTTCCTAGCTTTGAGAATATCAAAGTAATCATTTGTATTGGGATAAGGATCCTTATTTTTGTGTGAAATATTATAAGGATATTATCTTGTGGAGTACCTCACATTGGGGGAACCACGTTAAATCTTGTGTCTCAATTGTGTGTGGTGATTGGTGCTCTTGCTTACTATTGTTGTCTATATCATTAATGCACACTGCTATATTTAGTTATTGCAATTAAGGACACTAATTAATATTGGTTTAGAAAGAAAGTAAAAAGTGGGCGCTATACTGTTCACCCCCCTCTCAGTATAAGCTTGTGTTATTCAGGCATTCAAGGTGTACAAGGTGGATGAAGCCGATTGGAAAAGAGTGGAGTAGGAGAAGATGTATTAAAATAAAATGAGCAAGGTGATGTTGAAATATGACCAAAATTATAAGGAGAGGGACAAGAATATGGAGGATATGGAGGAAAGAGATAGGATGAATGGTAGAGCTGTGAGCATCGAGACATGTGAGGGGTATGGGATAGTGAATAGTATTTTGGAAGAAGAGGTGGTAAAGAGGGTGTTGGAAGAAGAGGAGGAAGAGAAGGGGTTGGAAGAAGAGGTGGGAGAGAAGGTGTTGGGAGAATGGGAGGAAGATAAGGGGTTGTAATAATAGGAGGAAGAGAAGGGGTTGGAAGAAGAGGTGGGAGAGAAGGTGTTGGAAGAAGGGGTGGAAAATAAGGGGTTGGAAGAAGAGGAGGAAGAGAAGGGGTTGGAAGAAGAGGTGGGAGAGAAGGTGTTGGAAGAAGGTGAGGAAAAGAAGAAGTTGTAAGAAGATGTGGTAAATATGTGGAGGATTTGTGCGAAGACTTGTACATGGTGTTTTTGTGACCACCTATGGATGACCTAGTTGGAGGGGTTTGATGGATTGGTCTAGAAGGCAACTACCCTAAATAACAATCCATATCATGATGAGAAGGAGAATGGAGAGGTGTGGATAGGGTGCAAGATGAAATAGGAGTCTCCTTAAGAGAAGTTGGAGGGATTTTAAGTGGGTGAGGCATTTTCTTGTCATCGTGGATGTTAGAGGAAAAGGAACAGATGAGGGTGACTTGAGAAGAGTCAGTTGTCAAAGGTTGCGATGATGGAGGAGCAAGAGCGATGAAATTTTTTTTCAAGTAGTTTTTATGTGAAATAGTGGCGAAGGTGAGGTATTAGAGTGGTATACCTCCTCCTCATTCTCTTCGTCGATGGAAAGGGATCTAGTTAAGGAGACAAGGGAAGGTGCGAGTAGAAGGATGTGGTGGGGGAAAAGGGATATAATGCAACCATGGGAAAATAGCAAACCCAAACAAGAAGGGACCACATGTGCACTATATAAAAAAAAAAAGGTAAACAAAAGGTATGTAGCCTAAGGAGGCTTGTGAAAAGTGTATAGCCCAAGGGGGCAAGTGTAAAAGGGGTTCCCAAGGAGGTAATGTGAAAAATAAAATGCCTAAGGAGACAATGTGAAAAAGGGTTCTTAAGGAGGCAAATGTTAAAATAAAATGTCCTAGGAGGCGAGGAAAGTGTAAAATAATGCAATGTGGGATGGTAGCCAAGTCTACAAGGTAGCATGGTGCATTGAGTTAAAGCACAAGAGGAAGGGTGGTTGGATAGAGTGTTGGGTGAGGTCAATAGATCAAGAGACCAACTTGATCTACCCAAGCCTACTCTGGTGTTGGGTAATTGATATGGAAGGTTTATAGTGGTGTGAATGTCTTTGTTATGGTATCCTAAGCCAAACCCATGCCAATGGAATTTCTAAATTTAGTGTAAGACAAAAGATGATTTGGAGAGGTAGTTAATGTCAGCACAAATATTATCTTGGAAGAAAATGGAGAAGGATGATAATGTAGGTGTATCGAGTTCCCAATAAACAAAATTGGTGTGGTTAGGGGGTAAGCCTAAGGGTACAATAATGTATATGGCGAAGGACTCATCTCATGGTCTATTAAAATCGATGATAGGATTTATATGCAGTAGGTTTTGAACACTTAAATTATGTACAAGGTGTTCACCTATGTCCAGATTAGTCATATGTACAATAATGTGTGGGATTGTAAGAAGTAATGAGGTCAAAACAATAGAAGTGGTAGGGGTATCCTCGGATGAGGAAATAGGATCAGATGAGGTAAATTGAGGAATAGTGTTAGGGGAAGCATCTTGTGATGAAGATGAAGAGTCAATTGAAGTGTGGGGTAAGTCATGGGGATCCTCTTCTTCTTGAGAAGTAAGAGTGGTAGAACCAAGGGTAAGATTAGTGATGGGATTAGGATGATGGTTTATGACTTTGAGTAATGGAAGGGGTGTAGGGGTAAGTGTCTGATTTTAGGATGAAGAATAAGTGGAAGGAGGAATGATTGGGAATTGGTCATGTAAGGTATTAGTGTCAATGGAGGTGATGTGGGGATGCACCGGTGGGCTATGTGGTGAGGTAGGGGGAGTCACCTTTAAAGAAGTTGAAGGGACTTCAAGTGTGTGTGACATGGGTGTCTATTAAGGTGTTAGAGAAAAGGGGATGAGAGGGGACAACTTGAATAAAGTCATCTGGCAAAGGTTGAGAGGGTGGAGGATCAATAAATTTATCATCACTTTCCTCCTTAAATCAATAAGGTTAGGCAAAGGATATTTGAGGGGGTTGATTGAGTGAGATGAGGAGGACGAGCATGGTGATGTATATTGTGAGGATGACAAAATGGAAGGGGGTTGGATGGAGTAGGTGGAGAAGGTGATGCGATAACAGGTTGAGAAGGAGTAGGTGGAGTAGATGTCATAGAATATGAAGATAAAGGGGAAGGCAGGGCAATAACTTGTGTGGTGGTGGATGCAACTAGGGATGGAGGCTGTTATGGTGTGGCAAAAAGGTTGGGTGAGGTAGGACTAATGTGGTCATGATGGATTATGTCCACAAAGCCTTGGTCAATTAGATCCTATACAAGATTTTGAAATGATTGACAATGATTGATATCATGACCATGTTGGCGATGGTAGACACAAAATTGATCGGTAAGAGACCCTAGAGATGTGGTGTTATGTGTGTCATGTAGCCCTAGGTGGGGTAAGGAGAGTACTCGTACCTCAAGAAGTTTCCAAAAATGGATGATAAGGGTTCAACAAGAGGCATGAAGTGACATTGGGATCGAGGAGGAATGTGTGGGGTAGGGAAAGAGGGTTGGTTTTGACATTGAGTGGGAGGAGGTGTAGCTCAATATGTTGGAATTTGGGGTAAATATGAAGGTTATTGTGAAGGGGGGTGAGGTTGCTGAGGTTTGTGTGGAGGTATGAATGCTGTAATGGAAATGGTTGATGTTGGGAATATGGGTAATATTGGTGTGAAGTGGTGAGAGGTGCTTTGGAGGGTTGTGGCAGAATATGATCCGTGTGATATGATGTGGTAGGGCTATGGGTAGGAGTGTAAGATGGTTGGGAAGTGGATTGTATGGAGGGTATGGTTGTGATGGATTAGGGGTATGTTGATATGGATGAGTTGGTGGGGGTTGATCTGAAGGGGGGTGTGATGATATGCAGGCGATGATTGATTGTAAGTGGGATATGATTGAGTGTAAGTAGGTGGTGGTTGTGATGGATATGGTTGGGTGGGTGGTTGAGGTTGATTGGATGAGTGTGGAGGTTGATAAGTTGGATGAGGGGGTTGATGATACTGTTGAATTGGTGGTTGATGATAGGTGGATTGGGAGTGATGATATGTGGGGAGTGAGTGATGAGATGGTGAAGTTGATGGTTGGGGATATTGAGGTGGGGGTTGATGATGGATAAGAGATTGGTGGTATTGCGGGGTTGGTTGTGATTGATAAGTGGGAGGTAGTTGATAGGGTTGATGGTATGTCGAGGTTGGTTTTTGGTATTGGATGAAATGAGCCATGGATGTATGGAATGTTGGAAAAATAGTGAGGTTTGGCAAGGTTTTCAAAAATAAGGTCGCTATACCCAGGTGTTGTAGGTGAGTTGGAGAGGAGAGGGCAATCCTCCAAGGGAGGTCCCAGGTTAAAATCTCCACCCTACCAAAAAGCTGAATTAGGTATCCAAAATCCAATTGATAATGTTGGTGCGGGTAGGGTCGGGTGCGACCCCCGGGTGACTTTGACGGTGTAGAACCCCTATTCATGGTCTCTCAGACCAAGGTGGCCCCACAAGGGGTTTTTCACTTTTAAAATAAAAAAAAATAAGGTCGCTATCTAATTAAATCTGATAAATGCAAGTAAACAAAGAAATCAAACAATCAATATATTTTTTTGTTGTTTTCAATCAACAAAATGTAAAATAGTGCGAAATGGTAGATCATGCAAAAGTGTGTGCAAAAATATGTTATGATATGTTGGTGTTTTGGTTTATGGGTTTGGTAATTGTGTTGATAATTTATGTAACAAGTTTTTGAAAATCATGTGATAATTTTTTTTAATTAATTAATTTATTATTATTATTATTATTATTATTTTAAATAGTATATTTTTATATTATAAAATTACTCTTGCCTATACATGTACATATATAAACATCACAAAGTCCACCCACATGAGATGGAGAGAGTAGCAAAGGAGACAAATTGAAATCGATCTACCATAATTTTTGTGGAGGTTGTGAAGGCTTCGATACTCACTCATTACGCTTAACTAGTAGCCTATCTTGTTCTCGCTCCGTATACTTGAGTTGTCTCGCCATCCTCAACATCACAACTTCCCACTCTTGGCAATGCACCTCTCAATGTTTCCTACCACATCAACCCCATACAACCACCCTTCATTCCATCAATTACCCCATGATATCTTTTAGACTTGGCTATACCCCACATGGCACTATTTTGTGTTTTTCTTGCCTCTTTGGGCATTCTCATTTTCACATAGCCTCATTTGACTACACCTCCTTTTTCACATCATATCCTTAGGTATTTTCTTTTTCACATTGCCTCCTTGGGAACCCTTTTCACACTCACCCCCTTGGGCTATGCACTTTTCACTAGCCTCCTTTGGCTACCCCCTTTTTCACATCACCTCCTTGGGTATCCTTTTTTCTTCTAACACCCTCTCTAACATATTTTCCTCTAACACCCTCTCTAACATATTTTCCTCTAACACCCTCTCTAACATCTTTTCCTCCAACACCCTCTCTACCACCTTTTCTTCCAACACCATTCTTGATAACCTTTTCTTCCAACACCTTCTTTGACATATTTTCTCCCAACACCTCATCCAACCACCCTTCCTCTTGCATTTTGACCCAATGCACCATGATCCTTTTTAGACCTAGATATACCCCTACATTGCACTACTTTTTATATTTACTCACCTCCTTGGGCACCCCTTTTTGCACATTGCCTCCTTGGGCACACTTGTTCACTTCGCCTCCTTGGGCACCCCTTTTTACACATTACCTCCTTGGGCATTTTTTTCACATTGCCACCTTAGGCACCTATTTTACACTCGTCCCCTTAGGCTATACAATTTTAGCTCACCTCATTAGGCTACACATTTTTTTACTTTATACCTTTTTTACGCAATGCACGTATGGTCCCTTCATGTTTGAGTCTTATATTTTTCCATGGTTGCATTATACTTCCTTACATCCCCTTGACAAGTTCCTTCTACCCTCATACTTCTCCCCAGGATTTCAGAGTTAACTCCCTTCCTCCCCCTATATCCTCCTATCCTTCCTTATCCCCCACCATTTTCACTTGCTCCCTTGGGCGTTTTCTTTTACACTTGCCTCCTTGGCCACCTCTTTTACTCTTACCCCCTTCCACACCCCTTTTACATTCACCTCCTTGGGATATACACTTTTCACATTGCCTCCTTGGGCACCCCTTTTACACTCACCCCCTTGGGATTCACATTTTTTTGCTAGCCTCCTTAGGCTATACACCTTTCCTTATTTCACACTGCCTATGTGGTTAGATACTATCTAGGTATGATGCTCTACCATGGGTGCATCTCTTCCCCACCATTTTAATTTTTCCACCATCCTCCCCCTCCCCTTTGGCTAGGTGGTCTCACCTGACCGCCTCTGAGGAGATGGTCCCCCTTTCCAACCATCACCACCTTCCCTTATTTTCCCTTCCCTTATATTTTCCTCCCCCTTTCTTTCTTTTCCATTCTCCACTTTTGTCAAGTGGCTCGTCCTTGGCCTTGTAACCTCACCTACGCACTCACCACTTGAGGGGGTTGTCAAATATACTCTCAAAAGGATAATTATTCAAATATACTCTCACGAGGATAATTATATTACTAGGGCAACAAACAAAATTTTAACACAAGTTTTTGCACTATGTTGTTCTTACAAACAACGCATTGCAAAAAGGGGTATCTGTAGATACCGAAAATTAACAATTTTTGATAACATAATAAATTAAAATAAATATGCCTAAATAAAACCTTAGAAAATTAAAATTAATTTGAATTTCCTAATAAAACCTTAGAAACACTATAAATATTAATATAAATAAATAAACCAATTTTGAAATATTTCCTACATCTATAAAAGTAACAAATAATAATTAAATAAACTTTGAATCTACCCCCTACACCCCCAAAATAATAAAATAACAAAAATAATAAAATATTAAATAAAACTCCTACACCCTCACATGTCACTAATATTTAATAAATATGCTATTAAGCCCAAATTTTGTTAATTAAAAATAATTAACATCTCCATCATTACCATATTTATTAGTCCCCTTGCATAGAAAACAACAAAATAAATAAAATAATAATAATCCTAATTAGCATTAATAAATATACTACTTAATGCCCCTAAATCATAATTATGACATATTCTAGGCATCACATTAAATGAGAAATCTAGAAGCCTATAAATTTCCCCTTTTCGAGGATTTAAAATTTGCCCCCATTTAATATGCCACCTCATATGATACTACCCCCTCATGCCTAAAAAGGTAATTTTAAATTTAAAAATGTGCCTAGTCAAAATCCTAATTAATGCCACTTGGCCCAAGGACATGCCACATAATTATCCTCCTAATTTTTAATCCTTTCCCATTCTCCCATAACCCAATTTTAAATTAATATCCCATCCCCCTAGGACACCCTACCCAAAGCCCTTTAATGTGCCACCTCCCCCATGGGACACCTCACCATTTTTAGGAATTTTAAATTCCTCCACAATCCCCCATGTATCTAGAAACTAATTTTAAATTAGTTTCCATTCTTCTAGACCCCTTCCCTTCCCCAAGGCACTTAAATGCAACCCTCCACCTCACCCTCTCTAGATTTTTCCCCCAACTACCCTTGTCCATGTGGAGCCTATGTGGAGTCCACATGACATCCTACTCACTCAAGCTAATTTTGCTTATAAATACACCCTCCCATGGCCAAATTAAAGGAGCCCATTTTTATGTTGAGAGCATGCTGCAAAAATTTCTACTCACCATCTACCTTAGCCTACTTGCTACCATATGTAGCCTCTAACACCTTCAGGTGCCCTATTACATGTTCATATCTTATGCTTTAATATGCTATTTACTTGTTTTTGTTGATGCTTTCAATATGTAACATGTGCTACTAACATATTGTTTGTTTGCTTGTGTGTAGGTCTTTGAAGAGACTCAAATCAACTCAACTTCATCAAGCATAACTCCAACATATCACCCACATTTGCTTGTAACACGAAGAACGAAGACACCATCCTTGATTTGTAAAAGGGATTACTCCCTTTTGATGCACTTTTATTGTAAAACACCCCACAAAAGGGTTACTTTGTACTTAAAAGGACTTTCTTTTTAATTTAATGCAATACTTTACTTTTAATGTTATGGTATGTTTCATATGTTTATAAAATGGCACACCCGATATATTTCTTATGTTTTTACAATGTGTTTTTTGTAAAAACAATATTAACATCTAACATTGCATTTTCTCTACCAATTTTCTTCTCCTAAATGATGCATCATACTTCAAGAAAGTCTTCAAAATCTGATGAGACACATTCCTTATGTTCATCGAAAATGTTCTTCCTTAAATTTGAATCATACTGAACAAACGATTCCTTGTTAATATTTTGAACCTGTTGTATTGTGTCCTCTAAGCTTTTATCTACTTGTTATTCATAGTCTAAAGCCTCAAAAGAATAGGTATTTCTTACAATATCCTTCTTTGTTGGTATCTACTATTTATTTACTTTCTTCTATCTAGACCTATTTTTTGGAAGTTGAAAACCAACCTCATTCGTATCCATTTGTAAATTTCTCACGATTTTCTACACATGTTTCTGCTAGACTCTTTTTAGGGCATGATCTTTTAATATGCCCCATCTCATGACATCTTCAATATCTAAAAGATATGTTTTCATAATCTACGGTTTGGGTCCACAACTTACCCCCATACTTAAGAATGATTTATTATGGTAAAAGTTTACTTATGTCAATCATGACCAATATCCAAGCATAAATAGCCAAGAAACCATCCTTTATAGTTTCTAAATTCTCAAAGTGTCGCCTATTTCCTTAAAGGTTTTTATTTCCCAAAATTCAATGGGCAATCCATACATTCTAAGCCAGACTAGTACTAGGAAAAGGTTTACATTTTCCAATGCAAAGCCTTCATATCAGTAGGTAAGGAAGAGTCATGCTCTTCCCATAAACCAAGGACCCCATTTTAGGATTCTATCTCTTTTCTCCATAGAACAAAAAATGGCTAGGAAGAAACCTTTGGGGAAAAAATCTAGAATCGCTTTTGGAGACTTCAAACTCCTATCAAATCATTTTCTCCACGTTGAAGCCCTTGACCAAGACCCTTTAAATTTACCAAAAACTTCTCTATCTTTGAGATAAGAGGATCGATCCTATGTGAGGCTCTCACTAACCTCTACTACTAGAGATGTTTCTAAGGATTTAGTTATAAATTGATCCATGGTAAGGAAACTAAAACTTAAAATCTACTAAAATGTATTAAAATATCCTAAAGCAATTATGATATATGAAAAAATCTAAAATAAATTGCAAGCAAAATTTCTAGGAAAAAAAACTTAGTTGAAAAATTCTATGCCTAGACAAAATATCTTACCTCACTAAAACCCCAGCCCTCCATTGCTCCTCCCATCATCCGAATCCTAGTGGATAGATATTTGCAATTTCATTTTTTATGACTTGAAAAATCGTCACTACCCTTATTTCAAAATTTTGACTTCACAAGGTCGTATCTCCCTCAATATTTCTCGTATTCCTTTATTTGACCACTCATTTTAAAGCTCCTCAATTTTCTCGCAAATTGGTCCAAGAAACAACTGAATTAGACGACCCTTTGCAAAGATAAGGCTCCTAAAAGTTGAGATGTTTTTTAGAAAAATTTGCCCTAATGCTGCCCTAGTTTTGAACGACTTTATTCACATGGTCATATCTCCCTCAATACCGCTTGGATGATTGATCATACTTTATTGAAGGATATCCTCAATCATCTCATCCTTGGTGATCACTTCTAGTGTAATATTTACTACCTAGATAGGACTTGCAATAGATTAGCTCTTTGTTTTGTTCTCAACTAAGACATCCATACTTTTAATTAGGACATCATTAATTCTAGATAGAAGTTTCAAAAATGACTTTCTTGTCATGCTACCTAAATTTTCTTCGTAAGAATCTTTTAGTTTTAAATTTTTTTAAAGATTTGGAATAAAAAAAGTGAAACTTACTCCTTGCTCAAACTTGGTTCCTTTTTACACTTGCCACACTTGCTTTAAAAAAAAAAAAAAGGCTCCTTCCTTGCTTACACTTGCTTTTAAAAAAAAAAAATGAGGCTCATTCCTTGCTTACACTTGCTCATACTCACAAACATTATAATATATAAATAATATTATTAAACAAAAATAAATAAAAATAGTAAATTAAGTTTAAAAGAAAGTTTTACATAAAAGTAAAAATTTGATAATAAAAAATTCATTCGATTAAAGTATAGCTAAGATATAGGATAATTAAGAACTATGAGATCAACAAATATTATTTATATATATTTTAAGTCTTATTATCTTAATTCTTACTATATTTTCAAAAAGTGAAATGCAAATAAAAATGAATTTTAGTAAATTAGGAATTATTGTGACTTCACCACATATATGTATATATTAAATTTAAAGTGAAATGTAAAGGAAAATGTGAATGACATTTGGTGTAATGGTAGTTGCCTAGTTATTATCATCCATGTGGTTGTGAGGTCGATTCCTCTTGTGTTTGCTCAAACGATGTTCAATATAAAAAAATGTAAAGAAAAATGAATTTTAGTAAATTAGGACTTATTGTTTGTTTGTATATATATATATATATATATACAAAGATTTTAATTACGTCCGCGAGACCCAAATATGGTCTATGGGACCTCAAATATGGAAGTACAATTACTCAAATTATATCATATGATCTTTAATATATATATATATATATAGAATTATGAAATGAAAGATTTTAATTACGTCCGCGAGACCCAAATATGGTCTATGGGACCTCAAATATGGAAGTACAATTACTCAAATTATATCATATGATCTTTAATATCTTTGAGAAGGTTGTTTCTTCTCCTGCTGATTTGTGTTAGTAATTCCCCAACTTTTTTTATTTTACTGTTTTCAAACAAATCTACCTTAAACTCATTTCCAAGTGTTTCTTTGTATTTGTTACGATATCTGAAAAACTCGGGCATTTATAGATGAAGTGTTCCTTTGTCTCTACTGCCCCTGTGCTGTATAGAGTACATATCCTTTCTTCCCATTGTTCTTTGGGCGTTGTCCATCTTCCTGTTTCACATCTAAGCCTATGAGAACTAGTCCTTATCTGAGCAATGAGTATTTTTTCCTTCCACTTGATTTCAGCACCTATATACACTTTTTCATTGTGGTCATGTGTTGGGTTAAAATTTGCAATATAATATTGTATTTTCTGCTTGCATTTTTCCACATTCCACTTTTGAACTTTTCATTCACAATTTTTTATGTCTTTGTTGACATTTGGGCATTCATTTATGTTGATTTTCCAACGTTTCATCCATTTCTGATTTTGTTTCATAAATGTATTCTTTCACCTATGCAACTCTTTGTCCCTAGCTGCCCTAGGCCATCTATCATTTGTCATGTTTTTTGTTTTTTTCAAGTAACATAACGACTTGGTCATAGCAATTGCTTCTAAAGAGAACATTTCAGTTTCAGCTAGAATAATTTCATAAGGGGTTGTGGCCTTAATTTTGAGAAAGTTTATGATAAGATATTTTTGAATCCTTTCTATTTACCTCCATTTTGCATTTGTTGTGCCACTAGCCCACACCTCACAACCATACAACAAAAACGATGTAACAAGTAGGTCAAATAAGACTTTGGTGGTCTTCCAGTCCCACAACTCGGTATTCCTACACCTGTTTTGAAGTGCATATAGTGCTCTCCAACCACTTTGATTTCTTTTCATCCTACATGTATTCCAATTAAGTTTGACATGAAAGTCTATGTCCAGGTATTTGTATTCTACTACTACATCAAGCAGTTCTCTTGCAAACTAAAATTTGAGTTGTTGCTTCTTCATTTTTGCTGAAAAATCATAATTTTTGTTTTGCTCGTGTTCACCTGCATCCCAACTTTTTTACAAAAGAGTTCTAGAGCTTGAAGGTGATATTCTAGATCTTTGGCTGTTTTGGCCACAAGAATTACATCATCTCCATACATGAGGAATTTTATTAGTTGATTATTGATTATTTTAAATAATTATAATAATTAATTATTTTTTTTATCAAATGGTACTAGTTGAAGTGTTTAAAAATACACATGATACCTAGGTTTAAATATTGCCAAAATTCATTTATTTTTTGTTAGGATTAATTATCAATTATATTAAAAAATAAAACATGTAATTCATTTTTTTATTTAGTGGTATTATTTTGGTTAAAATTATAGGCTCCAAACGAAGACATTTAGGTTCAAATTTAGTATTTTTTTAAAAGAACTATTTTAAATCTTATGCGTTCAAGATACCACTTGCATTATCGGTGATGTGACCCGGGTTCAATTCCCATGGTGGATGTGTATATGAAATATTACTCAAAAAAAAAAATCTTATGCGTTCATAATTTTCTTAAATTATTATTTTTTCTTTGTTTTTTACTTCATTATGTATTTTTATATAATAATTTAAATATATTAATTAAAATTAATTAATAATATTGTAATTAAATAATAAAAACAAATCAAAGGTCATGAGCTCAACTTGTTAAATACCTTGACTTTCAAGAAAACTCAAGTTCCAGTATTATTAAAGAATACATGCATAATTGAATATGAGCTCAACTTAATAAATACCTTAAATTACCTTAAATTCCAAGAAAAATCAAGTTCAAATCTTATCTTGAAATACATGTATAATTGTCAAGTTTAAATACCTTAATTACCATTAGGTGGTCATGATGTAATACAAGTGAAACCCATTCCTATTTCTATTGCATATAACTAATTTAAAAACTAAATAAAGAAATAAAAAATAATGCCATTTCTATTTCTATTGCATGCAACTAACTTAAAAACTAAATAAAATAAATAAAAGATAATGCCATTTCTATTACATACAACTAATTTAAAAATTAAATTAAAAAATAAAAGAGAATGAACTTAATTATATATAATTTGAAGTTTTGAATATTACACAATATATAAACATAATTTAAAAGTATATTTTCTGGTAAGTTAAATGATATTATTTTATTTCGGGAAATATAAAGGCTCCCAAATACCTTTTACATCAACAAGGAACAACAAACATCAACCTAATCCCAAGAGAAAGAAAAGAAAAGCAGGTAAATCTTCACGTATTACACCGACAGAAAACACCACAACAAACACAGAGAAAAGGATTCATTCTTCAAGACTACAAGATGAAAGTCGAACCCAAGAAAAAAAAGAAACCCCTTGGGCACTACCCAAACCAAACAATAGGAACATCCAAGCAACAATCTACTGGTCAGGACTGCCCATGACCTCTTTATGTCTGTCCACTTTTTTGCTAGAAGCTTACAAATTCTTCTCAGCTCCTCCCAATGTCTGAGAATTCTAGGAAGAAGCGAGTAATTTTCTGAATTGCTTCTGATGCAACAAATTATTCCCACCCTATCACATTCAGTGATGGTTCCAAGACTTCTGGCTTTTTCAAAAATGATGATTTCCAACATTTTCAGATTTCTTGTCTCAGTCCTAGAGCAAATCTTGTCAATATTCAAATAAACATCTCTAAAAATCTTTTGGTGCCAATGATCTTTCCAAGTTTGGCAGGGATCTCTCGAATTGGAAAGAGTGAGATCTCCATTTGTGTTGTTAATGTCCCTATTATATCTGCAAAAAAAATCCTTTGATTTGTTCCCAAACTTTATATTTGAGACGTTAGTAGGATTTGGGAATGAACTATTACTCCTAGCTGTTGAAAAATCATAATTTTTTTGGAGAAATGGACAAATCATGTGGCAATGGACATAGATGCCAGACATGCTAGGGGTTATGTGACAGGACACCCGCCTATTATGGAAATGATGTAGATTAATATTCGTGAGATGAATGGGTTCGAACAAGTCCAGATGATCATGAGACAACCATTCAACTGATAGTTCCACAGAGAGAAGGGGTGCCTATTTGGTGCCTATTGTCCTACTAGAACTTTTTAAAACTTCAACACTCTTACACATAATGAGGAAACTTATAAAAAAGATGGTAACCCAGCTAATCATTGTCAAATTTTTCAATAGTGGCTAAAGCATGTACCTCCTGTGGTAGTGTGTTTGTCCAAGTCAACAAACCTGGACCATCAATCCCAATGTTTGTCAGTTTATCTGCTACCTTATTTTCTTCTTTGAAAGCATGTTGGAAGAAAACTTCCTCCTGGTGAGTAGCAAGTTTCTTGATCTCTGCAATGCAACTTCTAACTTTCCAAGACGATCTTTTGGAGCTTTTCATGTAATTAATAATATTGAGATAATCCCCTTCAATGATGATTCTTCCTGGGATATGTTTAATTAATGCAAGACCTCTCCATAATGCCTTTGCTTCAGCCATATGATTGGATTGTTCACCAAGGTATTCAAAAAATGCTAAAATCGAGTTTCCTTTATGATCTCTGATTATGCCTCTTGCTCATGCTTTGCCTGGATTGTCTTTTGCTGCTCTATCAAAATTCAATTTAATCCATCCCTGGGGTGAGGGACACCATTTAATGTTACTTCTGGGCTTAGGTTGAGATACAATCGTGTCCTGAGAAATGTTCAAAAAATGAAGAATGACAATTTCAAACCTGGAACAAGGCCTTGGATCATATGGAATAATGGAAGTGTTCTCTTTGGAAGGAAATAATATTACTGGTTAGAGATGAAATATCCTTGGAAAAATTAGAGAACACTTTTTGGTTCCTTTTTAACCATATTTGCCAAATAAAATGATATAGACAGAACCTCCAAATTGTGCTTAGCTTGGGATGGTGGAAAGGTTGAGGCCACTAAATGAACAACTCTACAATAGAAGGAGGTTTTACCCAACTTATTTGGAACCTTTGGAAGAGGTCATCAAGAATGAAAATGGATTAGGGACAATTGAGAAAGATGTGGTGGGAGGATTCCCAGTTAGATAAGCATAAAAAACATCTATTTGGGATAATGATCCCTATTTTAATGAGGTTATCAACTATCAAAATTTTATTTTGAATGGCAAGCCAAGCAAAGAAAGCAACTTTGGGGGTAAGGTGTTTGATCCATACCAAAATGAAAGGAATTTGCGTTTCTTCTTAGGAAATGAGGAGTTGATAGCAGATTTGACTGTAAAATTCCCATCTTTTGTTGGGACCCAAATAATGTTGTCTTTAACTTCTCCTATGGGGATGATTATGGAATTGAGCAGTCTTTCTAAGTCCCTTGATTCTTCAGGGTGATGGATGTTGTGAATGCTTTTCCACCTGCAGATGTTATTTGTTTTGTGAAGGAAATCAACCACTTTGTATCCAAAGGTTGCATCTGTAAAGTCTTTGAGAATTCTGATGTTTTGAGCCTGAATGAGTGGCTGATTTATATATTATTATAATATAAAAATATCAGATAATAAAGATTATGTAAATACATTGAGGGATTAACCTAATAAATAAACTTGATATATATAAAGATGAAAAGTTAAATAAGATAATGATTTTCATATTGAATGCTTATTTTAAATTAAAATTGCATTAACATTAATAGGCATGGAGCAAGCAATCAAATTGCGTTAAAGGAGGAGATTCAATTTGGAATTTAATCAAGCATAACATATGAATAATTGCTAGTAGTTGTAATTTGGAATCTTCTTAATCATAATATATTTATAATTATTTTAAAAAAAAATCTATAATTATAGAAGGTTGTAATAATAAGACTTTGTTTCAATGCACAATCCTAAGTATTTGTAGTAGGGGTTTATCATGCACTAACCAAATCTAAAAAAATAAAAACTCATACAAAAGAAAAGCTTTGTAAATTTTTGCAATCTAGGGTTTCTAGGGTTTGTTTGTGTCGTACTGTCATCATACCGCCATCTTTGTTGGAGATCATGCAAGAGATTTTACCACATATTTTACAATTAATTTTCACTAACACCACCTTGAGCAGTTTTCAACAAACTTTTTAATGGTCGTTGCTCATCAAGCAGCTTCAGTTGATGTTGGAGATACTAGAGCAAATAATGGCGTCCAAGAAACGTCCTCGCAAGTTTGTTTTGAGAGCATTCCACGAGGTAATGGCCTTGAGATTATTCTTCCTATTGAAGATTTTCAGAATGCATGTAACTGGTATGAACAAACTCATCTAGTTGGATACTTTCTTAGTCGTATTCCGAATGATACCTTGGTTAGAAATTGGGTCAAGCAAGTCTGGCAACCTCATGGTATTAAAGCTGAAAATATACAAGGTTCTTTCTTGTTTTATTTTGCTGATCCCACTCATGCTAAAAAGGCTTTGAAAAGAGGCCCCTGGATTGTTAGAAGTTCTCTGCTTATCTTACAACCATATAACCGTTCTTTTACAGTTAGTGATGAAGCCTCTCTAGAAGTTCCAGTGTGGGTGGAGTTCTCAGGTTTGCCTATTCCCTTATGGCCTTTCCTGCAATCTTTAGATTCTCCTTTAGGGACTTTTGTGTGTCTTGAATCTGAACGGTTTTTCAGTCCTCATCCCGCTCGACGAGGGTGTGTCAAAGTCGATATGAAAAAATACATGCATGAGTTTATTGATATCAAGTGCAGGGAACATACCCTCAGGCAACAGGTTGCACATATCAATTTGTCTAATACTTGTTATCGTTGTCAATCAACGACTCACAAGATTAAAGATTGCCCTCTTATGGCTGGCAAGTTCAAACTGCGTGAGGCTCTTCCTTCTACTTCTACTGTTCCACCACCTTTTGAGAAACGAGGGCAAGATGATTGGGTGGTGGTGAATAACAAAAAAACCGTCAACCTAGACAATTTGAGAGGGTGCCTAAACCCTTAGTTTCCAGTCAAGCGGTAGTAAATGGTGCATCTCAAGTGCAACCGACTCCACAACCTGTCCCTACAATGCAAGAACAACAAGCTCTCCCTACCCCTAAAATTCCTTCAGCTTTTAAAGCTTCATCTGGTCCTTCTTTCGCTAAGTTTATCAGCTAAAGTAGGAAGATAAAGTCACTTATGATGTTGTGGTATTTAATACTCCTTTTTCTTTGTGGCCCCAAATTTTCAAGCACTTTTAGAAGCCCTGGTGGGCTGATTGGGGTTGGCCTAAGAATAAATCCATGACTCAATATAAAGCCTATCTGGGTTATTCTTGGTTATCTCCCCATATTCCTATGGTTGTTGTTTTAAATGCTCATTGGGATCTGATTTCTCTTCCTTCTAAATAGAGAAGTAGGTTCAAAATGGTTTTGGGCGAAATATATTGAACCTAAGCAATCTTTTTTTGCATGGCGTTTACTGATGCAAGGCCTACCAATGGGGCAAAGACTTAAATATATTGGCATTGATAACCCTACCTGTTATTTCTGTGGAGAGCTGGAGGATTGTATGCATGTATTCTGGTCTTGCTCCAAGGCTCGTTCAACTTGGACCTGGATTGAGTCCTTTCACCCCTTCATAAAATCTCCCTTTTCATGGTAGCAAATCCTTCTTGGAGACCCTCCTGAATTTTCAAAACCTTTGTTGGAATTCTGGAACATATTTAGAATTAGCATTCTTTATCATATTTGGAAATCAAGAAACAAGATTGCTTTTTCTAATGATATTAGTTCAAGGATTTTTTCCTTGGTTGACCAGTATGTAGTGTTTTATGATTCTTGGCTACATATTTCTATACAGGTGGAGAAGGTTAATGTGGAGATTCAACATCTCCGTAGCCTTATTGACTATTGGGGTAATGCACCTTGCACTGTTAGTCGAATTCTTGAGGATCAGTCGTCCCATGGTCGGTCAGGATCTCGCTCTCGTTCCCGAAGGGATCCTTCCTATCACAGAGGAGGGTCTCCTCCACGGAGAGGGAGACATTGGTCTCAACTTCCAGTTTTCAAACGTGGAGTGTTAGATGCAAGTTCTTCTAGATAACACAATGGTTGGGATGTTTGTCCTCCTGCTCTAAGCCCTACTTCTATTTGGGAGGATACTGTTCACAATGATACTGTAATGAATGCATTGGTGCCAGGAGATACAATAATGAATGCTTTGGTTCTAACGGATACTACACGCACTGTGGTTAATGCTTGCACAAATGGATGTGACAATGGGCCTTATATTGTTGGTAATGATAAGGGGCCCCATGATGATGGTTGGATCATTCCCGTACCTTCCAATGCAGGTTGGCATTACATGGAAATGGATGAGGCAGATGCGTCGCCCCACACTTCTCCCAAAGTATGACTCTCTGCAGTTATGTTTAGTTAAAGCATAGTTATGATATTTTGTTAGCCGTGGGCTCGTTGTATCTGAACTTTATAATGTTTTGGTATTTTTTGTGTATCCTAACCATGGTGGTTAGTTTGGAACCATACTGAGATGTGATCTTTTCCACCCACTTTTTTTTAATGTAAAAAGACCTAATTATTCATTAATAAAAAAATTTCTTCTTTTTCATTAAAAAAATTTAAAAAACTAAAAAATAAATATATATAAAAAATCTAAAGATTCAATTTTCTAGACAAAAAAATCAAAACTGTAATATTTTTATACACATAAACTACGAAAATTAAACCCAAGTCAAAACTCAAATTTTTAATTATTGACAACATCATTCCGTATATATTATAAAAAAATTCACTTTATTCCATCGAATTATTGTTTAGGAGATCCCGTGAAGAGTGTTACGTTCAAACGCGTTCGTGCTTATCCGCGTTTTGTACAGGAAAGTCAGTTTTATTCGAACACGAGTCTAATAAAATACTCGCATCTCCAACACTGAAATTTCTTTCAATGCAAAGAAAATCAGATACCATGTGCCGTCATAAACTTAGGCCAAAACATGAAAAATAAATAGATACCATGTTCATGTCTTGAATTTTAATACAAATGTACAGAAAAGTGCCCCAATAGAACCCTGCTATTTACTGCCCAAGTATGGAATATCTAATGCCTTCCCCTCACGTCACTTCTTTTTGCATCCAACAAACAAAAAAACAAGGAACCCAATCCCAAATTAAATTTATCAATAAAACCCATAAAAATCTAAACCCAAAAACAACAATAACTTTGTTAAATGTTTTTGAACTTTTATCTAATATTTTGACTTTTTTTAGAGGTATGTCCGAGTGATATATTTTTAAACTTTTATTTAAAATATCTAAATTTAAATCACAAAGAAGACGGATACATCCAATGTTCTTATTCATCCTAGTGATATATTATTGAACTTTTATTCAAGATACTTAAGTTCGAATCACAAAAAAAAAAGTGATTGTACAAAAAAAAAAAACAAAAATAAATAAATAAATGACTTTAATGAGATATGCAATTCGAATTACAAAGAAAATGACCTCTATTATGCTTAAAAAAACAATGTCTTTTATGATCTTAGTTATACTTTCCATTACTTAAAAAAATAACAATAGATTTTTTTTTTTTAAATAAGATCACAAGAAAGGCATCAGCATTGGGGACCACCAAAAGCACTGAAATATCTTTGGTTTTGGGAGAAAGTTACGTTGGACATATCTTAGCTTAAAGGTGTCCACATGAACCAAAAAATAAAAAGTGTCCACGTGAAGGAGATTCAGGTGACATCTGGGAAGGAGCTTAGCACGTGGACAAGCCCCCCACCGGCCGCCGACTTTCACGTGACCACCCGCTAGGAAGGATCCTGCTACGTTTTGGATTCTCATTTGAGATTCATTACATTTATAGTATTTATCCATGTTCAGATTCAATGGTACATCGAGGCGGTAGTTTTCAATTTTATTCAATGCAAAGGGCAATACCAACACATAATGTTCGGCAACATTGACGAATAATTTTGGCTGGACTGCTAGGTCCAACCATCAAATTAGCCGTGTTTTAGACCGTCAAGCTTGAAAGTCACTTGCAAAAGGTCTTTATTTTTCCAAAGTTCCCGAAACTTGCACCCGGTCTAGTCCACTTGTGATCCAATTACCAGAACAATTTAAAACAGGAATCATGTCTAGCTGAGCTTTAACCCGAGTCACCATGATGGCAATTGTGCTGCCCAGATGTTAAACCATGGCCAGTTGGACTTGTGTGCTTGTTTGATTTCATTTTGGTGCACTGCAAATCTGTTTATGGAAACAATATTTTTTATAACTGAAACAATAATAATATATAATATGCATTTGTAACTCATAGAAGGTGAACCACCACATGGATGATTTTGTAACTCAGAGAAGGTGAACCACCACATGGGTGATTTTGTAACTCAGAGAAGGTGAACCAGGACATTTTTATATAAAGAAATATGTACCCTCTATTGTAGAACTCATATATCAAGTATTCTGTGTAGAAGTTTTGGCTAGTGGAGCTAGAGATATTGTTATTGTGGAGGGGCTTCCACCTCAAGAGTATTATAAATCTGGACTTTATTGTGTGGATTGTTGTTGTGAAATTTCTTTGTGAATGCATATTGTATGTTTTTACATGTTGATTTATTGTTAACGAAAAGAGAGGTTCATAACATAGTTGGTCAAGTGAAATTTTTATCTCTTTATGAAAATTATTTCAAAAATTTGACTTCAAAAACATAACAAATTGGGGAAGAATAATATCTTTGATAATAAAGCAAATGAAAAATACATTTAATAAAAATTCAAGTTGGATATTGTTTAATTAACTTGAACAACCAGTGTAACGAGAGCAATATAATATTTTATTTTTTTATAATAGCGACCCCAAATAAAAACCACAAAAAACTTATTACAAAATAATAATAATAAAATGTATAAAAATAAAATAAACATCAATTAAACTAAAGTGTCATTTTCATATTGAACTAAACAAGGTTTTAAAAATATATAACTAATAAACAAAGAAAATGAGTTGTTGATTATATATTCATAAAAAATAATTTTTTAATCAATAATCAACTTGAAAATGGTTAAAATTGTTATATTATTAATTTTGTTTACAAATAATTATAACAAAAATTATAACAAATATAAAGTTACTGGTTTATGGATATCAACATCTATCAAGTTCTTCGTCAATGGGATAGTAGATCTACAGTTATACTACATCAGTCATGTATGCAGGATTCTCACTCCCTATTAGGATTGAGTTGTGGGTGTATTGTTTAATGAGTTTTTTTTTTTATATGTTTAGTTCATACTTTTATTACATGTTGTATTTTTATTTGTGACATATCTTCAATAATAATTGTTTTTGTTCGTGTTAATAGTCATGACTATTTTAATGTATTTTTTAAAATCTCAAATTTTTATTTTTAAAAAATGGTTATATGGATAAAAATGGGTTACCATATTACATTATGAAAGAAAATGCTATTATAACTTGTTAATTATGCATACATTATTGGGCAATTTAGACTTAGCTCTTCTTCTTGAAATTCTAAGTATTTAAAGGGTTGAACTCATGCAAACTAATTATTTTTTTAATGTGTGTGGCTTGTGTTAGACCACTCCTATCAAAATAACAAAACATTTCATTGTTGTTAGGTTAATTAAACCATATCTAATTTACCTTTTTTTATCAAAGATATTTTTCATTTGCTTTTTTATTAAAGATATCTTCATATTTCTTAAATTGTTATGTTTCTACAATCAATTCTTTGAGATACTTTTCATTAAGAGATAAAATCTCATTCAATCAATTACCTTTTGAAATTTAAATTTTATCAAAACAAAGATCAAGAACATATTTGTCTAAAATATCTACTACCTTGTTTTCTTCTCTATAAATATGATGGCTATAACAACATGCCAATTTCATAATATCTTTCTTTTAAGGACTTTATTCATGCCTCTAATATTTCAAGGTACCATTTTTTTTTTGGTATAAGGTAGAGGTGGTTATAAGGTCCACAAACCTTTAACATAGTCAAAATGGGCTGGTTCTAGCATCAAGCCCGTATAATCAAAATACAAAATGGATCTTTCTAAGAATCACATTAAGCCATACTTAGAGTCCACAGACCTATACTTGTCGCTTGACTATTCGAGATAAAACAAAAACCAAACAACACCTAGCACTTACTAACACTAGGTTGTTGTACTCGTACACTTGTCACCTCCCGTGCCCCAAAGCAAATGGGATGCCTTTTCTCGCCTAATTCCATCTCGTCGGATTACTCATCATCGACCCCCTCCGATCTCCCCGATGCTCTAACGAGTTTGATCTTAGCTCTTCTCTAGCAACCAACACCAATAGTTCTTGAGGGAAGTTATCCTTCCAAATTTGCATCTCCCCAACGAAACCGCAATATTTGCCATTAGATCCGCCGCTTGGTTCCCTTCTCTGAAGGTGTGTTAGATTCGGGCATTAACCAAATGAGATTTATGAATCTTTGCTTCTAGGATAAGCTCCAATATGGTCCAACTGGGGTCTTTATCCTCCTTAATTGCCTTGATTATATTAAGCGAAACCCCTTCAAAGATAACTTCCTTATAACCCTCAAGTCTGGCAATTCTCATTGCCTGCATGTAGGCTCGGGCTTCTGCAAAATGATTTGTTTGAGTTCCCAAAGGCTCTGCAAAGGCAAGGACCACTTTTCCTTCCTCATTTCTCAAAACTCCTCCTCGCTCCTGCAGCCCCCGCATTTCCTTTAGTCGCCCCATCAAAATTAAACTTAACCCACTTTTGTGTGGGGGGTATCCACTTGACACCATCCCGTGGGTTGGTTGTAATGTCTAGGTCTGGAGGTTCCTCTCCCGGCTTCGCAAAATCCTCCTTTCCCTTAGAGACATGGTCTCATTTTTGAAGAAGAAAGTTTTCCAGTTTTCTTTCAAAGCTCTGATTATTTTATTACCACATAACCTGGGATCTTTCTTACGTCCTTTAAATACTCTCTTATTTCTATCATTCCATATCCCCCATAAAAAATGGGGTAAGCTAAGCTTCCAGAGCCAAGTCAAAAGCTTTGCCCGGAAGGGGGAAGCCCACTGTATGCAGAAGTCAGACATGCTATTTGGACAGACCCAATCTATATGAAATTTGGACAGGATCATTTGGAAGATTGTACAAGAAAAATCACAAGTTAGAAATATATGACTTACAAATTCTATTGCTTTCTCACACAAGATACATCGATTGATGAATTGGAAACCTCTCCTTTGCAGATTATCTGTTGTCAGGATCTTATTTTGAACTCGCCAACCAAAAGAAGAAAGCTATTTTTGGGGTTAAATTATTTAACCAAATAACGTAAGTCGGAGTCCGACCATTGAATCCCGAGTGGATTAACTTATAGGCGCTTTTACCGAATAGATCCCACTTGTAGTTTTGCCCCAAATCGCCTTGTCTCTTCCCCCCCCAGGAATGATCGGGAACACCCTTAAAGCATCATTGAGTTTGGTTAGGGCCACCTTCTCTTGCTCTAACAGATTATGAACTGTGATTTTCTTCCAAGAAGAAGTTTCCTGTGCTACAGCAATAAAATCCCCTACTTTTCCTCCCATTTCCTTCGAAAGTTTATGTTGGAGGACCTGAAGGTCTAAGTTATCTTTCAGAGGGGCCTCTTCCAACCATGGGTCTTTCCAAAAGTCCACTTGTCTTCCATTACCAATTCTCCATCTGATGCCTTTCCTGACTACCTCCCGACATTCGAGCAAACAATTCCAAAAATAGGATCCTCTAGGAAGATTATCGACTTTCAGGAAGTCCCGATTATTTCGATATATTTTGCCTTAAGAAGTTTTACCCATCCCAATTGATCATTATTGATAAATCTCCATACCGTTTGCCAATCGTAGCTTGATTCATTTATTTCATTCTCTTTAACCCCGAGCCCCCCTGATCCTTGCTTGCACACACTCGATTCCATGCTACCAACGAAATTCTCTTTCTCTCCTCTGAACCTGACCATAAGAAGTTGCGTTGAATTAGCTCCAATGTAGCTCGGACCTTTGTAGGCATTCTAAATAGAGACATGCAGTAAATTGGAATGCTCTGTAAAGTAGTTTGAACTAATAAGGCTTTTCCCGCGGAGTCGAGAAGGTCGCCCTTCCACCCTGCTAACATTTTGGAGATCCTGTCAATGACTGAGTTCCACAATGTAGCCTTCATTCTTCCTTCGAACATAGGCATGCCTAGATAAGTTGCTTGTAGAAGCTCCTTTCCACAACCGAAGAGGTTAGCTATTCTTTCCTCCCTCCCACCAGGCGTGTTAAAGAAATAGATGCTACTCTTCTTATAGTTTATGTACTTGTCCCGATTCTCGTCTCATACTTGGTTAGAATTCTCTTCAACTTCCTAGCTTGAGGCACCGAGGCTTTGGACACAATGATTGTATCATCCACAAACTCGTTGGTGAGACACCGCTCTCTTGTTGAGGCTGGTTTAAAACCTTCCAATTGACCATCCGCCACCGTCGCTGAAATGTTCCTACCCAATGCTTCCGCTAAAATAATAAACAAGTATGGAGACAAAAGATCTCCTTGTCGCAACCCCCTTTCACTCTTAAAGTAACCGGAGGGTGACCCATTCACCATGATAGAAAATCTTGTAGTAGAGATACAACTAAAAATCAACTTAATCCACTGGGGACAGAAACCAAACTTACCCAAAATCTTGGTGAGGAACCACCATGAGACCCGGTCGTAGGCTTTATTCATATCAAGCTTTAGTAACATACCCGCTTCCTTACTAGTCACCATTGAATGAATAACCTCATGAATTGTGATGATACCATCCAATATTTGTCGCCCTTTCACAAAGCCACCTTGGTTCATATCAATGATGAAAGGAAGGATAACCTTCGACCTATTGGCGATTGTTTTTGTGAGAATCTTCATCAGAGTGTTACATAAACTGATAGGGCAAAAACTGGAAAATTCCATTGCTCCCACTAGTTTAGGGATGAGGACTAAAAAAGTAGCATTAACTCCTTCTGGGATTTCCATGTCATTTTGAGCCTCAATTATAGCTTCCACTACATCATTGCCTAGGATATCCCAAAACTTCGGAAGAAAGCTGCAGGGAAGCCATCCGGTCCTGGGGAGCTATTACCATCCATGTCAAAAACGACCTTCTTGATTTCCTCCTTTGTGAAAGGACTAAGTAAGAATCCATTAAGATTATCAGTTACGAGGGGTGGAATGGCTGCCAACAGAGAGTCCTCTTCTTCAATAGTCGGATTTACATCTTCTAGCAATGATTTAAAGTACTCAACCGCTTCCCTCCTTATGTCTTCCATATCTTTGGTGTTAGACCCATCGGCCATCTTGATCTCCTTAATTTTGTTAGTACTCCCGTGGCGAAGAGTAGAGACATGGAAGAACTTTGTATTTCGGTCACCCTCCTTTAACCAACGCGATCTGGATTTCTCGCTCCAAAGGTTTCTTCAAATCCTAGCATCGTGTGGTATTCGGCTAACAGCCTCCCTCTCCCGGTTTCTCGGATCCTCTCGTAAGTCGCTCCGACTTCGACTTCTCCCGTAGTTCATTGATCTTGTCTTTTAGTTCTGCCTTTTAACAAAAATATTGCCAAAGGAAGTTTTGTTCCACTCTCTAATGTTAGCCTTCACATTCCTTAGTTTACATGCCACTTGGGCCGGTTTCGAACCATTATACTTTTTGTCCCACCATTGGGCAACCAGATCCTTGAGATCCTGATGTTGGAACCACATAAGTTCGAATCGAAAGGGTCTGATGTATCTTTTATTAGAGTCCTCCCCTATTTCCCATAGAATTGGGTTATGATCAGACCCGATTCTTGGGAGTGTCGTTAATGAAGAGTCCCCAAACCTCTCCGGGCATTATTGAGAAAGAAGAAACCTATCTAATCTGATCTCGAATTTGGTTTTCCTTCAATATTTTGTTAGACCATGTATAGGAGAATCTATGCGAGTCCACATCCATCGACTCATGTTGCTCAACAAAATCTCTAAACTCGTAGATATTAGCAGTTATTCTTTGAGAGCCCCCCAATTTATCTACAGGATTAAGGTAGCAATTGAAATCCCCCGCCACAATCCAAGGGTAGTTGGGGACCGTCTCCCTCAATTCAGCCTAGTCGACTCCAAAGAACCCTTCTCAGTCCCTGTCTAACTGGAGCATATACATTCGTTAAGATCCACTCTTCCTGCGCGGTTTTATCCACACATAAGAGACAAATAAACCAACTAGACATCAAAATCACTCTACTATCAATCACATTTTTTTTCCACATAACCAGTAACCCTCCTGTTGTTCCAGTGGCCTCTTGGCCTACTACTTCAGCTTCTCGCCAAGTCCTATTCTTAAAAGGAATAACTATACTCTCCTCCATTTTAGTTTCTTGCAGAAAAATCATATCCGGTTTGTGTTCTTGTCTAAGAGCATACAAAGCTCTTATTTTTGCAGGATTACTCCCACGAATATTCCATGAAAGAATCTTCATTTATGGGCTTTGGATCCTCGAGCCTTCACCCCAAAGAGCAATACTGCTTGAGTGCCATCAACCACTCCTCGCTCTGCTTCTTTCTGCCTTAAGGCAACATTGCTAGGTTTCCCTCTTCCTACCGAACCATATCCCCATACATCCGCTCTAGGTTGAAGTTCCTTGGGATTCACTTGGCTTCTAGTAACCATCTTGGGTAGGTCAGTCTTGGTCTTTGGGGTAACAATCTGGCTTTCCAGGTTAACTGGTCTTTTTGACAGTGGAGATGATTCCGTGCTCTTAGCTTCTTGATTAGTAGATTCTTTTTTCCCTGCTTTGGGGTTACACTGATCTTGGTGGTTCACCTCTTCCTCCTGAGTATCCTTGCCTGGATTATTAGTTTCCTGCTCCTTCCTCTGATTTTTCTCCTCTAAATCCTTCTCTTGAGTCTCCTCTACCTCAAATTCCACTTCTTGGTTGTCCATCTGATCTCCCTTCAAATGATTTAATGCATCAAAACTGTTCTCCACTGGGATGTTGATCTCCTTGGAATTTCTTCCCATAAATTCCTCTGCAGTACATGGGACCACTTCCACCGAGCCTCCATAGGCCTCCCGTATCACCCAATCAAACTTACTTGCCCCAGGGTGTTGATCTATGGGGTTCTTTCCTTTGTGATTTGGCTCTTTGGCTTGCTGTATCATCTTAGGAGCAGGTTGAGCTTGAGGGTTCCCATCAAAGGGACCAGCTCCCCTGTGAGAGGGTTTTGGGGCATAAGAATTTTTGGGAGGAGGGTTAAAATGTTGCCTCTTGATTACAATAGGGCGAACAGGGTCTCTGATATTCGATTTCGAGCTCCACGTCCTTGAGGCCCAGATTGGGTAGGAATGGAGATCTCTGGGGGAGGGATATTATTCTGGGTTTGAGGATCAATATTTTGGAGTGGGGGCTGGTTCTTGGAAATGCAGTGGATACCCTGGTGCCCTACCTTCCCACAAACACTACACTTAAAAGACATATTTTCATATTCAAAGACCTGAGTATGAAGGCCAAACATAGACGACAAAATAATGGATTTAGGGAGCTCTTTACTCAGGTCCACCAACACACACATGCGAGCGAGATAGGAGTCTTGTTTTGCTCAAGGTTGCGGGATCAATAGCTATTAGTTCTCCAATCTCCGTAGCTATCCCGACCAAGATTTGTTCGTTCCAGAAAGCAGAGGTAATCCTGGCATCTTAACCCAAATAGGAGCCAAATCTAGCACCTAAGTCTGGGGGTTGAAATCGGGGGACCAACGCTTCAGATACAAGCCCCTTTTCCTCAAAAACCAAGGACCTCCTTGGAGAGTCCTTTCCATGTCCTGTTCACATTGAAATGTCACCAAAAGAAAACTCTTGGGTAAAGCCTTAATCATCATACCGGCCCTTGGTTGCCATTTTTGGATGGCCCATCTCCTTATGACTTCCAAGTCCGGCCTCACCCCCATAAATTTAGCCACCAGAGATGTTCTCCCCTCCATAGCCACATGCTGAGCTAAGGTATCCGGAACGTGCAACCTACCATTGACAAATTTTAGATTAAAACAAGAGTCGGATAATTTTTGCTTACCGCAAAGAGCATTAAGATATGAAGGTCTCCAATTGCCAGGTTTCTCTTTGTCTCCTTCTTGGGTCTTCCTTTGATCCTGACGCATAGAGTCCTGGTCCCCCTCAGAGAAATCTTCAACCGCATCCGCCCAACGCCCTTGGACCGGTTCCAATAGAACTTCCTTGTCCACATCCTCCGCCTCGGGGGCCTCGCTATCTCGCCGAGCCCCCACCTGCCGTGTCTACTGATCTGCCCTCTGAAGTCCCACACCTAGGGTTTGATGCCCCTAGACCTCTCGCTCCTCCTCCTTGCTCCTCCATCCGTCACAACTTGTTGCCTCCAAAATCTGCCATTTTTTTTTTTTTTTTTCTTCTCGGGGCCAAAATTTTTGTGACCGCTACCGTGCACGGATCGCTACAGAGTGTGCGAGCTTCTACAGGTGTCGGTCTACATAGATGGCGAATTTTATGGGAGACTCTTTGCTCCCCTCTCCGACTGATGGCGGCTGCTGCTTCTGCTGCACTATTGCTACTGCACTGCGGCAGAATCAAGTCAATTAGATTATTATTTGTAAATTATTTATTTATTTATTTATTTTTCAATTTTCCTTGCTAGCATTTGCAACAAATCAGATCCATTCAAGGTACCATTTTCATCATCACTTTTTATTTTCATTTGTGGCTTATCCTACTTCTTATATACACTTGTGATACTTGATTTTGTTTTCACATATAAATATCCCTTTCAATTTTCTTTTCCCTTCATGGCTTGCTCCTTGAAACATAAAATTTTTAAAGCTATGTATGGCTTATATTAGGAACCATTCTCATTAAAATAAAAGAACATTACATTGTTATTAGGTAATTTTTTTTTGCTAGAGAACAAGGGGTTGTACTCGGTTCTCTAATCCTTGATAAATCACAACTCTCTCCTTTATAGCTTGAGATTTTACAAATATATTCAATTCTCATCTCAATCGAGTTACTATCGATAGATACTTATATAATTTTACATAAAATGTCTGAGTTTTTGACTTTCATTTTTTGGTTTTTCTTCAATTGTCTATGTGAATAAAAATATTCCAAAATTTAGCATCCTTCTTAACATTTCCTACAACAACGTTCACAATACCAAAAATCTACCTCTATTGTCTATGCATTGCATCTTAGTAGAGTAATATTTCTAAAACATTGCACTATCATAATCCACTTTACCAAATATCGATTGCTAGTTTCCTTTTTGAAGTGCAACGACAAAAATTGTGATAAATAGTTTATATGAAAACACATTAATGATATAAAATAAAGCAAATACTACCAATGGAAAACATTAAAGTAAATCTTAACTTTATTTGAATCAGGCAATCAATATTTTCTTGTCAACTTCATCTAAACTTACTACTTCATCTAACCAAGGAAAAGAGAATTTAACTTCACAATCCTTGGTTAAAACCCCTATATTGGCTAAACTATATGCACATTTGTTTTTTCCCTTAACATATATGTAAACCTAATTTCTTCAAACTTTACAACAAGCTCTCATATTTCCACAATTATCTCTTGTATGTTCCATGGAGCCTTTGCTTAATCCACTATTGACAGTGTAGTGAGACAAAATCTCTCCCCTAATATTTATAATTATTCCTCCTCTTGCTAGTCCAGGATTCCTTTAGATGCTCCATAAAAATTTAATTTGACCAATTCCACATCTAGTGATTTCCACTTTATATTATTACCCTTCTTTTTGTTTCTCCTATACCCATCATCATAATTTCATTTGATGACTTGACTCTATCTATCAAGGTTCTCTGCTTTCATATTAGGGATTGGGTGAGTTGATAGGGTTGGTCTAGAATCCTCTATGGCTAAAAAAAATCTTTCTTTTTATTACCTCTAATTTTTTTTCTTTCCTTGAAATATTCTTCTATTTCTTTCTAGCCATACAATCCAAAGTTTTGTATCTTATAATATATCCTATAAAGCCTCACTTTTAAAAAAAATTGCCATTGTTTTAACCATTCTTCAATTCTACCATTCATCACCATGCATTTACCAAACATATTAAGAAACTATTGCCATAGTTTCAAGACTATAGAGCAATGTCTCAAGAGATGATCTATACTCTTATCCTTTTTACATAGGAAAACATTACGAGGGGTTATCCTCGAATATAATTCTTCTATGACCTACTAGCCAAACAAACATATTAACTTTAGGAATACTTGGGTTATCCCAAATATCTTTCCATATTCTTGTGATATTCCCATTTTATCAGTGCTTAACATTATATCCACTTCTTGTTGTGTATTCTCCTAAGTTATTCAAATCTCAAATTAACTTATCCTTGGCTCCCCTCGAAATAATCACTATTGCTATCTTTCTACTCAACTGCCTCCTAGCATCAATGTCTTGTATATTTATAAAAACAATGTTCTTTCCATTTGTATTTTCCTTCCCGATCCTTGTATAAAATGTTTGAAACGTTATCACCATATTTGTTTTGAAGTCATCTCATCTATTGTTTCAAAACTGGATCTAGATTGAGTGGTATTTTACCACACCAAGTATCCATCCAAATAGAATTTTTTTCTCTAATTCCCACCACCCATATTAGACCTTGAATCACTAGATTAATTGATTTTTTAAATTATTCCATAATGTTGAACCATTTGGTAGTGATAATACAGTAAATATTAACCTTGGATTGTTGGGCTCAACATACTTAGAAGAACTCATGCCCATTGTCTTTGACTCTCTTTGTACAATCTCCAAATTATTTTTCCCTTAAAATCTAAGTTTGCATCCATAAGAAATATTAAACCAAGACCTCCACTAGTTTTATCATCATACATCTTGTACCATTTCACCAAAGGAAATTTCCTTTTATCATGTAATCATGACCACAAAAATGACAGTATAATATAGATTAAAAGTTTTTCTATTGATTTTGACATGGCATACAATGATATATAATAATTTGGAATGGCTTGTAAGACTGATTAATTAATTACACTCTTCCTATTAACGATAACCATCTACATTTCCATGCTTGAAGTTTATTCTAAACTTTACTTATAACTAGATTCCAGAATTATATCCTCATGCTCCCCTCAAATAAGGGTATCCCTATATGAGTTGTTGGTAAAATTACCTCCTCCATTTGAAGTAACCTACATATCCCTGCTTTGATTCTAGATAGGATATTTAGGAAGTAAATTTTAAATTTTTTTCCTCTTAACTTTCTGCCTTGAAGCTCTTTTGTATTCCACTAATAATTTATTTAAAGCTTTGGCCTCGTTTATCCTTGCCCTCCAAAAAAGATGTGTATCATCTACAAACTGTTAATGGGTTATGTTGTGTATGTTATTAATAGCCTTAAGTTCACTTATAAGACCATATTTGTTTGCCTTCTTCAAGTTCCCACCCAAAACCTCTCCCATAATAATGAACAAATATTATAATAGAGGATCTGCTTGTCTAAGACTTCTCTTGGATTTAAAATATTTTTTTACCAACCCATTGACTAGCATTGAATATAAAACTGTAGAGACACAAGTTTTAATTCATCTTACCCATTTCTTTCCAAATCTAAACTTTTATAATACTACAAAAAAGAAAATCCCATTTAACCCTATCATAGGCTTTACTCATATCAAGTTTTAAGATCATTTCTTTCTCTTTTATTGAAGTTGCTAAATGCATAACTTCATGAGCTACTATAATCTTGTCCAAAATTTGTCTCCCTTTCACAAATCCTCCTTGCTCTTTTCAAATAAATTTATCTTAAAATTGTCTTAACCAATTCACCATCACTTTGGAGATAATCTTATATTCCATATTACATAGGCTTATAGGCCTAAATGAATCAAACAATTATGCATCCTTCTTTTTTGGAATAAAGGTAGGATATGTTGCATTTATTTTTAATTATGCATCCTTCTTTTTTGGAATAAAGGTAGGATATGTTGCAGGTAGGATAAGTTGGATATTGTTTAATTAACTTGAACAACCAGTGTAACGAGAGCAATATAAGATTTTATTTTTTTATAATAGCGACCCCAAATAAAAACCACAAAAAACTTATTACAAAATAATAATAATAAAATGTATAAAAATAAAATAAACATCAATTAAACTAAAGTGTCATTTTCATATTGAACTAAACAAGGTTTTAAAAATATATAACTAATAAACAAAGAAAATGAGTTGTTGATTATATATTCATAAAAAATAAATTTTTAATCAATAAGACCATATTTGTTTGCCTTCTTCAAGTTCCTACCCAAAACCTCTCCCATAATAATGAACAAATATTATAATAGAGGATCTCCTTGTCTAAGACTTCTCTTGGATTTAAAATATTTTTTTACCAACCCATTGACTAGCATTGAATATAAAACTGTAGAGACACAAGTTTTAATTCATCTTACCCATTTCTTTCCAAATCTAAACTTTTCTAATACTACAAAAAAGAAAATCCCATTTAACCCTATCATAGGCTTTACTCATATCAAGTTTTAAGATCATTTCTTTCTCTTTTCTTGAAGCTGCTAAATGCATAACTTCATGAGCTACTATAATCTTGTCCAAAATTTGTCTCCCTTTCACAAATCCTCCTTGCACTTTTCAAATAAATTTATCTTAAAATTGTCTTAACCAATTCACCATCACTTATAAGACCATATTTCTTTCCAAATCTAAACTTTTCTAATACTACAAAAAAGAAAATCCCATTTAACCCTATCATAGGCTTTACTCATATCAAGTTTTAAGATCATTTCTTTCTCTTTTCTTGAAGCTGCTAAATGCATAACTTCATGAGCTACTATAATCTTGTCCAAAATTTGTCTCCCTTTCACAAATCCTCCTTGCTCTTTTCAAATAAATTTATCTTAAAATTGTCTTAACCAATTCACCATCACTTTGGAGATAATCTTATATTCCATATTACATAGGCTTATAGGCCTAAATGAATCAAACAATTATGCATCCTTCTTTTTTGGAATAAAGGTAGGATATATTGCATTTATTTTATAGGGTGTGTATTGTTTTACCCTAGAATATTCCAATGTCACCAATAAATAATCCTTTACTATATCCCAATTATATTGATAGAATGTTGCAGAGAATCCATATGGACATGGGGATTTATCCTTATAAAAAGAGAAAAGAGTTAAATAAACTTCTTCCAGAGTAATAGGTTCCATCATTTTCCTATTATCTTCAACTATTATAATTGAAGGTACTTGTAGTAGTTTATCATTAAGAACTTCAAACTCCTCTGATCCTAGAATATTCTAGTAAAGAACCTTGCTTCCTTTCTGATTTCACTCTAGTCTTCAATCCAAACCCCTTTTATTGATTTAATTCTACTAATTCTAGATGTTGATCTTTGTACTATTGCCATCCTATAAAAAACTTTATATTTTTATCTCCTTCTTTTAACCAAGTCTATCTCGATTTTAATCTCCAAAATTTCTCTTACTTACTCAAAATATTATGATATTCACTAGGCAACTCTCTTTCCTTCGAACTTGAATTAATATGATCACCTTTTTGGAATTTTAAAAGTTTATCTTTGAGTTATGTCTTCTCAAAAATATTACCAAATGTATTCATGTTCCATTCTTTTAATCTAGATGTCGTTGATTTAATTTGTTTTGGAAGTGTATACAACCCACTGTTTCTTGAAGAATTTCACATTTATGCTATCATATCAACAAATTATGGGTGGTATTTCCACATCTACTTATTTTTAAAATGTGATATTTTTTAATTCACTTACCACCATTTTAAGTCTTATTGGCTAGTGTTATGAGTCAATCCTTGTCAAGGTATTAATTTTAGCACAAGTCCCTTCATCTAGCCAATGATCTAAGAGTATGCATCTGTATAATTGTTTTGCTATTAGATTCTAACATCTTGTATTGTCCCCTTCTCAACAGTAGGAGAAATAAGGATTTGTTAGCCTAGTCATGGGGGTACCCTAGGCTAAATAGAATGGTGTGGGACTCAATTTGATGAAGATCTCATATTTTAATCCACGACAAAGATTTAGTTTTGGTTTATGAGCTCAGTTTTATCTTGGCACAGGATATTTACCAATTACAGGGCTTAATTCTATCAACTACAAGTGTTGACCAAGGCATATGGTCGCTAGGAAAGGGGAACATGTTATAATGATGAATTATAATGTTAAGTTATAACTTAAAGTTATAACTTAAAAGGTAAAAAGTGACTCGACTAGGACATGGGGGTGGGTGTGGCCCCTTTACATGTATTAAAATACATCATTTGAATTTAAAAAACCCAAGGCAAATGTGGCACCCAAACCCTAATTCGACCCTCACCTCATATTTTCATGTTGGGTCTCATTTTGCATATGGAGATTTTATGTTTTTGTCAAGAGTTGTAGAGATTTTTGTCAGAGAATCTATAGGGCTTGTTGGGAGTGGATTTCTTAGTAGGATTATCAGTTTCAGATGTGTGAGACCATCTCTAGCTGATCAGGGATTGAACTTCTCATCATAGATAGATTATCTGAGCTAAACAGAGGCAGACAAGGGTTTGCCAAATTTGAAATTCATCTGGGTTGATGAACTGACCATCTAGGTTATATTGTTTTGGCTATACTTCATCTGGGTCAATGCCATTTTGATTGATTTTAGAGTGATAGATGCAATATTGGAGTAGGTCGTACAACATATGGGGATCGTGTCATTTCCTCATAGTAAGAAAATATCCCATTGAATCATTCTGGGCAATTTACCAATCTCTTTGGCTCACTAGTTGATCATTTTAGTGGCATTTTGAAGGTATTTAGAGTGAGGTACAAATTTCAAGGCAAGGTCGAACCCTTTAGCAGTTGTACATCTTGCCTGCAACTACCTCAAGGTGCGTGTAACAATTAATTGGGCTTGGATTCACATTTTTGAAGGTTAAATTTTGGGTGGCTTCATTGGAAGAGATAACTATACTTTACGGGGAAGGAATCAGAGTTTCGATGATCGAGTTACGAGCAAATAAACATTTTAGTTGGGTAAATTTTAGTTTGCTATGCAAATACAGACCTGTACTTTCAAGTCAGAAAATTAAATAAAAAAATCTCCTTATTGAAAATTTATCATTTGTTCAAATTTTTGTTTCCTTATTGCATTATAAATGAAATTCAAGTCAATGTCTCAAACTAAACAAGCAAAACCAATCGTTTCATTGTAAAAACAAACAAGCACAAACCAAAATAACTCAGAACCAACAAGTGGAGGTGTTCATTATAGCAGTATCAGAGCCACTTAATCCTGTCAGCCTATGAAGCCCACGTTTCATGAGTGAGAGGGATAGACGGGCTATTGAGATGGAGAAGAAAAAATCAAAACAAGACTATTTGAATTGACAACATAGGCAGAAGCAGGGGCCCAAACCTCCTCTAGATCAAAGAGTAACTAACATATTGGGAATATCCACAAGTTCATTTTTCGAACCATATATTGCCATGGGGGATAGAAATGCACAATATGAAATAAAGAGGAATATGGTTGAGGATATCAGGCAGATGCAGCATAACATGCAACACATTTTGGAACAATTAGTGGATTTGATGACACAATAGGTACGTAGGATTAATATTTTGATTAATGAACAGGGCCCACAGATTGAACAAATTAATGCAAGACAAGAAATGGGAAATGAGGAATCGACAGTTAATAAGGTGTTCACTTATATCAGGACAGAGAGAGTTAGTAGCTCTAGACCATTTATACCCAAATTTCTACCACGTCCTGAACCTCTAGTGGCCCTAGTAGCAACCCCAGCAAAAGAGAAACTATAACTTTTAGTGGTAGATTAGTATCAATAGTACAAGCATGAGTGGGAGGCACTTGGTCCTGATTTTTAGAATCTCATGTCATTCAGGGACTTCGTGGACACTCGTAACAGGTAAACTCCTAGAAATAAGGGAAGGCCCGTTCACCAAGGACAGTTTCAATAGGGGTAATTCCAATAGGTACAAGGAGATCCTATACAGTCTACATCTCAAGGATGTCCAAAAATATAGAGGAGGATAGAAAAAATCCACATACCCTTCTTTGATGCATCAGGAAAAATGACAGTTAAGGCTTGGGTCCAAAAAATGGACACTTATTTGCAGTTGAACTTAATGATAGAAGACGAGGCCATTCCATTTTGTACTCTGCATTTGGAAGGTGTTACCCATGATAAGTGGCATCACGGTATGCACACTTTAGGACATGACAGGGTGGATACTTATGTTGAGTTCATTGAGAGACTTATGCAGAGATTTGATAAGAAGGAACAAGAATTGAAATTCAAGGAGTTGACACATTTGAGACAATGGGGTTCAGTGGACTCCTACATAACTGAATTCCAAAGGTTGTTAGTGATGGTCATAGATATGTTAGAGAGACGTTTGGTGGTTTTATTCATGGATGGGTTATCTGAACCTTTGAGATGTTGGGTCAAAGCATTCAACCCAACTACCTTGCATGATGGCAATAGACAGGCTAGGGACATGGAAGCCACTTCATACAATTCTAAGAGTCAATATAAAGGGAAGGATTTAAAAAAAAAAGAAGGAACAAAAACCAATCAAAAAGGACATTGACCAGCAAAAGGGTATGTTCAAAAAGTTAGATCCAAACACCCTTCATGAACTCCAAAAGAAGGGGTTATGTTTTACTTGCAAAAATTCATGGACTCTTGGGCATAAATGTGAGTTTAAGGGTAAGTTACAACTGATAGAATATCATTCAGATGATGAAACTAATTCTGAAAATTCTAATCAGCAATCAGAAAATCAGGATAGTGAGGATGAACATGCCTTAGAAGACCAAGAGACCACCCAAGATCAAGTAGGGAAGGACAATAACACTCTAGATCATCTTCATAGTGTTTAGGGAGCTCAATATTTAAGAATACGAAGTTTTCTTAAGGGGTATCATGTGGTAATGTTGATTGATACATGTGCCACACACAACTTCATCGATGAGGGATAGGTAGCTAGAAGGGGATTAGAGACATTTGAAGTGGATGAGTTCAAAGTAATTATTGTTGATAGTTTCTCTATTACTTGCACCAGGAAGGTACCACAGTTACGGATTACTCTAGGAAACTATGAGGTATGTGATTATTTCTTTATGGTCAGCACAAAGAGTTTGGATGTAGTGTTGGGTATTCAGTGGTTGCAGACATTGGGTGAAGTTACCTTCAACTTCAAGAAAATGGAGTTGAAGTTTGAGGCGAATGGTCGATAGGTGGTGTTACGAGGGATGTCAATAGGAGGACCTCATGTTATCTCTTTCAAACACATGGAAAGGTTTAAGAGGCATAATCAGATAGAGTGGGCAGTCCACTGTGTTATTTTACCTACACTTACATAGGAGGAGCACAAGACATATCATTCAAACATCCAAGCAATACTCAATAAATACAATAAGGTATTTAGTGATATACCACCAGGGCAACCACTAGACAGGGGTAAAAAGCATATTATTGAGCTTGAGTAAGGAGCTACAATTTTCATTACCACTCCTTATTGACATCCAAAACATCATAAGGATGATATAGAGAGAGCAATCAAGGAATTAATTAAGATGGGACACATACGACCAAGCAAAAGCCCATTTGCATCCTCTATTGTTTTGGTAAAAAAGAAGGATGGGTCCATGCATATGTGTATTGATTACCGGGCTCTCAATAAAAAGACTATCAAAAATCAATACCCAATTCCATGAATAGATGAATTTATTGATGAGTTACATGGTGCCACATACTTCACCAAAATAGACCTAAGTTCAGGATACCATCAAATAAGGATGCGGGAATCAGATGTGGAAAAGATAGCTTTTTGGTGTCATTATGACCATTTTGAGTTTTTAGTCATGCCCTTTGGGTTGACTAATGCCCCAACAACATTTCAATCTTTAATAAATAGGGTTTTTAGCAGGCAGCTCCGGAAGATAGTGTTAGTCTTCTTTGATGATATTTTTATCTACAGTAGATCATGGGAAGAGCACCTGGTACACCTTGAAGAGGTGCTTAGTATGCTGGAGTCAGAGTCTCTTTATGCTAAAGAGACTAAAAGTAAATTTGGTATGACCGAATTATTGTATCTAGGTCATATCATCAGTGCACAGGGAGTTAGAGTAGACCCAAAGAAAATTTGGGTAATCATTGAACGACCAACACCCACAAACCTAACACATCTAAAGGGATTCTTCGGTTTGTGTGGATTTTACCATAGGTTTGTCAAAGGTTTTTCATATTTGGTGGCACCTTTGATAGATTTAACAAAGAAGAGAGCATTTCAATGGTCAAAAAGGGCACAACAGGCATTTGATAGGTTTAAGCAGGTTATGAGCAGCTGTCCAGTTTTGGCTTTACCTAATTTTACCAAACCATTTGAGGTGGAGTGCAATGCATTAGGAGAGGGCATTGGAGCAATGTTGATGCAGAATAAGCATCCAATAGCCTTTGAGAGTAGGAATTTGAGGGGAGGAGAGATGAGTTATTTAGTGTATGATCGAGAGATGCTAGCCATTATGCATGCACTAGCAAAATTTAGGCAATATTTGGTGGGTAGGAAATTTATTGTAAAAACTAACCATAAAAACCTTAGATATTTCATGAACCAAAAGGATTTGAATGATAGGTAGATGAAATGGATCAGTAGAATACAGGCTTATGACTTTGACATTGAATATGTCAAAGGAAAGAAGAACATAGTAGCAGATCCACTGTCTAGATGCCCACATTTATATTCATTGACATAAATTTCAGAAGATTGGAGGCCTAAGCTTATGGCAGACTATGTCAAATATGAGTTTTCTCATAGAGTATTGGATAGTACACAGGATGATGATAGGTATATTGTCAAGGATGATGTGATTTATTACAAAGGGAGAATTTGGATTCCTACAGATTCTAAATTCAAGAGGTAAATATTTAGGCTTTTACATGATGCACCAATGATTGGTCACCCTGGCTACTACAAGACTTACAAGCTGATCCGTGAGAGGTTTTCTTGGAGAGGACTCAAGGATGAGGTTATGTAGTACATCCGAGAGTGTTCTCTGTACCAATAGAACAAGCATGAGCATACTTTTCCAACAGGGTTACTACAACCACTTCCCATTCCTTCACAAAAATGGGAAAGTATATCTATGGATTTCGTTACAGGACTTCCCAAGGCATAGGAAAAGGATTATTTATTTGTGGTGGTAGATAGACTTACCAAGTTTACCCATTTATTTGCTATCACCATAGGATTTTCAACAACACAGGTGGCTGAACTCTTTTTCAGGGAAGTTTTCAGATTGCATGGTCTACCTAAGTCCATAGTCAATGATAGATATAGTAAGTTTATGAGTCTCTTTTGGTAGGAGTTTTTTATATTGTGTGGGACAGATTTGAAATTCGACATAAGTTATCATCCTCAAACAGATAGTCAAACCAAAATTATCAATAAATGGATAGAAGGATATTTTAGGAATTATGTGTTGGGGCAGTAAAAGGCATGGGTTAGGTGGGTACATCTGAGTGAGTACTGCTATAATTCATCCTATCACATGTCAATCAAAATACCCTAATTCATGGCCTTGTATGGTTATGAAGCTCCTAGCTTCATGTATTTGGTGTTAGGTGATAGTCGGGTTCCCAGAGCCAAAGATCTTCTATAGGAGACACAAGATATCATGTGTTCATTGCAAGAGAACATCAGACAGGCACAAGAGTAACAAAAAAAAATACTGATAAGAAGAGAATTGAAACACATTTGAGGAAGGAGATATGGTCTAATTGAGACTACAACCATTCAGACAGTCATCACTGAAGAGAAGTGGAGCTGAGAAGCTCAAACCTCGATTCTATGGCCCATTTCAAGTCTCTCGATGAGTGGGTGAGGTAGCTTATGAGCCAAAGCTACCAAAGAGCAGCAGGATATACAATGTGTTTCATGTGTCATGCCTCAAGAAGACCTTGGGATACAATGTCACATCCTTAGTAGATTTGCCACCTCTGGATGAAGAAGGTAAGCTAGTACTAATTCCAAAGGTAGTGATTGACCAGTGTGAACGTACCCTCAGGATGAGAACCATTAAGGAATATTTAATCAAGTGGAAAGATTTACCTAAGGAAGATGCCACATGGGAGGAGAGTCAATATTGTAGACTCCAGGTTTCCAATTGCTTGGGGATAAGAAATTTCAGGAAGGAGAGACTGTAATTTCTCCTTCTCAATAGTAGGAGAAATAAGGACCTATTAACCTAGTCATGGAGGTCCCCTAGGCTAAACAGAATGGTGTGGGACTCAATTTAGCGAAGATCTCACTATTTTAATCCATGTCAGAGATTTAGTTTTGGTTTAGGATGTTAGTTTTACCTTGGCATAGGATATTTTACCAATTACAGGGCTTAATTATATCAACTACAAGTGTTGACCAAGGCATATGGTCGCTAGGAAAGGGGAACATGTTATAATGATGAATTATAATGTTAAGTTATAACTTAAAAGGTAAAAAGTGACTCGACTAGGACATGGGGGTGGATGTGGCCCCTTTACATGTATTAAAATACATCATTTAAATTTTACCAAGGTAAATATGGCACCCAAACCCTAATTCGACCCTGACCTCATATTTTCACATTAGATCTCATTTTGCATATGGAGATTTTATGTTTTTTGTGAAGAGTTGCAGATATTTTCGTTAGATAACCTATAGGGTTTGTCGGGAGTGGATTTCTCAACAGGAATATTAGTTTCAAATGTGTGATACTATCTCTAGCTAAGCAGGGATTGAATTTCTCATCAGAGAGATTATTTGAGCTTAACAGAGGCAGACAAGGGTTTGCCAAATTTTGAATTCATCTGGGTTGATGAACTGACCATCTAGGTTATATTGTGTTGGTTATACTTCATCTGGGTTAGAGCCATTTTAATTGATTTTGGAGTGATAGATGCAATATTGGAGTAGGTCGTACAACATATGGGTGCTTAATAAATCGTGTCATTTGCTCATAGTAGGGAAATATCCCATTGAATCATTCTAGGCAATTTACCAATCTACTCAAGGCAAGGTCGAACCCTTCAGCAGTCGTACATCTTACCTGCAACTACCTCAGGATGCATGCAATAATTAATTGGGCTTGTATTCACATTTTTGAAGGTTACATTTTGGATGGCTTCATTGGGAGAGACAACTGCACTTTATGAGGAAGGAATCGGAGTTTCGGTGATTGAGTTATGAGCAAATGAACGTTTCAGCTGTGTAATTTATAGTTTGCTGTGCAAATACAAACTTGTACTTTTAGATTATAAAATTAAATAAATAAATCTCCTTATTGCAAATTTATCATTTGTTCAAATTTTTGTTTCCTTATTGCATTATGAATGAAATTCAAGTCAATATCTCAAACTAAACAAGCAAAACCAATCGTTTCATTGCAAAAATAAACGAGCACAAACCAAAATAACTCAGAACCAGCAAGTGGGGGTGTTTGTTATACATCTCCTATTATTGGCCCATGTATAGTTTTCTTCTTCAAACTCAACCTCCCATAGATTATTATTTTGAATAAAAGTTGAGAAATATCTCATACTTTAGGTTAATTTCCTAATTCCCCCAAATTTTTCATCCAACTTGGTTATGGTATTAAAATCTCCTATGATCATGAATTAGGTTTCTTGGTTTTTACTTCTCATAAAGGCTTCAATCCCACTCCATACTTCTAATATACCTAATTGACTTGTAGGTCCATAGACATTGATAAGAATGAAATGAATATATGCAAAGTAGCATGTGACTAAAGAGGCTATCCAATGCCTAGTTTTATGAATGGTTACACACAAGGTTCTAATAGGATTCCAACAAGTTAGAATTCCCCCTCCTGCTCCTTTAGAATTCACAACATCCTATTAACATCTTTCCCATATTGCTTTCATAATTTTGGAAACTTATTCCTTTGTCACTTTAGTTTCCTAGATACAAATAATATCCATCTTATTAATCAAACAAATATCCTTGATACAACGTTGTTTTGAGGGGGCATTAGCACCCCTTATATTCCAAGATACCCTAATCATGTATTATTATGGGCTACTAACCCCACTTGCAAATTACCAATATCATTTTTTTGTTTAGTAAAGAGAAGTTTAACCAACTTAGTTTGTGTTCATTTCTTTATGTTTGCTCTTGCTTCCCTAGATCTTGCTTGATAATTTTAGGATTTTCCTCTTTTTGCCTTGCTTGTATTAGGAGTAGGTCTTATTATTTTATTCTTTAATATTATTTCACAAATTTATTTTCATCAAATTTATCTTTTCTTGGCTCTAGTACAGAAGCTTTTGACTCGTCTTGCTCCTTTTCTGGTATTTCCTTATTAATGGTAGAGATATTAACATCTAACGCTACATTTTATCTACCATTTTTTTCTCCTAAATGGTGCATGGTACTTCAAGAGAGTCTTTAAATTTTATGAGACACATTCCTTAGGTTCATTGAGATTGTTCGTCCCTAAATCAAGATCATACTAAATAAATGAATCCTTTTTTAATATTTTGAACATGTTGTATTGTGTCCTCTAAGCTTTGATATGCTTTTTCTTCATAGGCTAAAGCCTCAAAAGAATTGGTATTTATTTCAATATCCTTTCTTATTGGTCTCTACTGCTTATTTACTTTCATTTGTCTAGATCTATTTTTTTGAAGTTGAAAACCATCCTCATCCATATCCATTTGTTTCTCTTGCAATTTTTTACATATGTTTTTGTTGGACTCTTCTTAGGGTATGATCTCAATATGTCCCACCTCATGACATCTTCTGCATCTAAAATATGTGTTTTCATAATATATGGTTTGGATCCACAACTTACACCCATACTTAATAATGATTGATTATGGTAACGATTTACTTATATCAATCATGACCAATATTCGAGCATAAATAGCCAGGAATCCATCTTTTGTAGTTTTTGAAATCTCAAGGAATTCACCCAAATTGTTGCCTATTGCCTTGAAGGTATTCATTTCCTAAATTCAATAGGTAACCCATACATCCTAACCTATACTAGTACTAAGGATAAATTTACATTTTCAGGTGCAAAGCCTTCATACCAACAAGTAAGGAAGAGTCTTGCTCTTCCTATAAACCAAGGACCCCATTTTAGGATTCTATCTCTTTCCTCCCTAGAAAAAAATGGCTAGGAAGAAACCTTTGGTAAGAAATGATAGAGTCACTTCTGAAGACTTCCTACTCCTATCAATCTATTTTCTTAAGGCCAAATCCCTTGGCCAAGACCCATTAAATTTATAAAAAAATTGTTCTATATTTGAACAACGAGGATCAATTCTCTATGAGGCCCTTAGTAACCTCTACTACTGGATATGAATCTAATATTTAACTATAAATCGATCCATGAGAAGAAAATTATAACTAAAAAACTACTAAAATTTACTAGAATATCCTATAGCGATTATAATATTTGATAAAAAAACCTATAATAATTTGCATGTAAGATAAAGCAGACAAAGAAACTTAGCTAAAAAATTATATGTCTAGATAGAATGTCTTGCCTCATTGAAGCCATAGCCCTTCATTGCTCCGCCCATCATGGAGAAGCCAAGACCAAGAAGGTTGGTTAGGACAGTTGGGATGGAAGCCTTTGGAATCTTTTGTCCTTTAACTCCCTCCTTCTAGATCTTTTGGTCGTTCCAATCGATTTGGCTTGGATGGAAGGCCTAACTGAACTTCAATTAAGACCGAAGGTCACAGTTACGGTCCAGACTACAGACAGTAGGTGTCAATCATAGTTTAGACTGGAGACCACAGGTCTGGGCTATGGTTCAGACTGCTTAGGCCAAAATACCTAAATTGAGTGGTTAGAACCATTGCTCTATCTTGGAGTCTATTCAAGATCCTCCATATGGTCTTGTAACATGTCCATATGAGTAGTTGCCCTCGACATGACACATTTTAGGTGTCTACAAATGCCCATTTTGAGATGCATTGTGAAATTGAACAACGCTGAGCAAAAATATACATCTTAAAATGATGTCTAAGGTTCTATGATGATCATTAGTCAAATCAACATTAGATGCCCCAGGTCCAGCAAAAGGATGTGCATCTTGGAATCATTGATTCTAGCTTGTGAAAGGCTTACATTTTGAAAAGTCTGCACTCATCATCAGATGTTCAGATAGCACCAATGCCAAGTATGGGTATCTTTTGACCCATAAATCCGAAGGATGAGAGTTACAAACCAATTATCACATTTGTTGTTTACCCCAAGCAAAGGGGGAAGCTTATGATAGTTGTTGACAATGATTCGCAAGAAAAAACACAATTCTGACAAGATCAGGGGATCTACGATCTTAGGGATCTTTTGTTGACTTTGATTATGATTATGAAATTATGACTACCCCCTCAAAAGATGATTTGATGAGGGTAATGACAATGTATGAAGCGACAAAATCGCTTGACCATAATGAATGATCATGAATAATTTAAGATTCGAGCCTTTTAATGCCTTGGCTAGGCCTAGTTTAGCTTATGATTGCAACTCTTAGTAGTATTGGTACATTTTTATCCCCTGGAGCAGTCAGGCTACAATAGCCATCTTAAGGAATAAAAATGATGCAAATGCAATTAGACTTGTGTTGAATCATATTTGTCGATGATTTGATGAAAGATGTCATAAAAGAAATGATAATTTTGTCCCAAATGTCCTTATGGTGATTTACTCATCTTGTCGGATTGCATTGATCACAACTCACCACAACCACCAAGTGTATAGGATAAATCACTGAATACGAGGTGCATTTGGTTTTTAATTATCTAATTTTTTTTGTTTTAATTTTGCATGTATTTGATTGGTCCTGGTGCTTTTATCATCACCAAATTTGCAATTTTAATCATTGATTTTGAATTTTTATCTGGTGGAAGTCATTAATTTGCTCTTTTAGACCTTCCCACGGTGGGTTTTGAGTACATTTAATGCTATTTGTGGATCGTAGGTACGGTCTGCGATTTACATTTCCAAATTTTGAGAATCGCAAGTCACAACCTACGGGCGAAAAACCCTAGTTTCGGAACCGCAGGTGTCAGCTGTTAGCCGAGACTAGGAAAACCTATAAATTAAATTCCCATTTGAATTTTTTTATTATTTCTTGGTAAACATTAGCAATAGAAGACTCTTCCTAATCTAAAATGCTACCACACGCTACCGTGATTACACTCCTCGACCTCGATGGCGGATCTTGATCAGCCATCTACTAACTGGGGCCAGGGTGTGGGCAAGGTAACTCGAAACCGAGACCATGCACTCAATACTAGTAAAATGAACTACATTAAGTAATGCAAATAATGAACCTCACTAAACTGCTGGAAATGAACCCCACTAGTCTAGGCTAGCTTTAGGAATTTAATTTTATGCTTTAGTGGTCTAGGAGGGTACCCAAAATGGGTGTCGCTCCTAAATCGCAACTAGTAGATGTGGTTCCCAGTTGGCAAATTGGGAACCGCAGGTTTCAGCTGCGGTTCCCAATTTGCAAATTTGGGACCACAAGTTTCAGCTGTGGTTTGCTATTACTATTTTTTTTTTAGCTCTAGTTAGCTAGATTTAGTCTTAAATTATGCTTTTTATTCTAGAGATTGACTTCTAGAGCTTGAGAGCCAGATATTTTGATGAATCTCCGCGAGGCTTTATCCGATGACGATCAGGATTGGTTTTGAGTTGTTGGGTTCAGATACGTCATGGATCTACCCATTATTAGGGTAGATCAATCCTACCTAACTACGTTGGCCTGATGCTAGAATGTGCAGACTAACACATTTCACCTGCCTACAGGTGAAATGACTGTTACTTTAGAGGATATCTACATGATCTTCAGGATCCCCATTGATGGTGAGGTCGTCGTCTCCTCTACCTCCAGGGTAAAGGAGGTTATTTTTGACACTATCTTCGATGACCAGAGCGAGGATGCTCAGGATGCGATTGACCACGGAGGAGTGCACATTGGTGAGTGGTACCACAAGGATGTCTTCTCTACATGGGAAGCCCTCTTTATGCACCTCATAGTACATATTGTGCTTCCAGACTCCTTGGGCGTGAGGATTCCCTAGAACCTCCTGTCCACCACCTGGAGGGTGCTGCAGAGATCTATAGAGGCACCTCTACTTATAGCTTGGGGGAGCACCCTACTATGTCAGCTCTATAGGGAGATATACAATATTACAGAGCATAGTTATAAGGGCCTCAAATGTAGTCTTTTGTTGCAGATCTGGGGGTGGCAGCACATTTGGATCGAGCATCCTACAGATCTGCCACTACAACTTACTGCTATTACTGATGATCATCAATGCTATGCTACCTGCTGGCCTCGTGAGGAGGAGGGTACCCATAGCAAGATCCATGTTGGTGACGTCCAACACTATATCACTCAGTTCGTGACACTTGGCTCGAACGATGTTCAGTGGCAGCCCTATATGGATTGCCCAGCATGGCCAGAGGAGGGCTAGTGGCTGAGATAGGCACGTCGTGATAAATGGTTGATCGGCTGTAAGGCCAAGATTCAAGAGTACCATTTCTACTCTCGGGTCCTACGGTAGGTTGGGCTTGTGCAGGATATTCCAGATATCCTCCTTAGGTACTGATGCTTGGTCATGAAGCATGATCTATAGTGGATCATTTCGAAGCCTCTAGGAGATGCTGCTGACGACTACCAGGAGACTAGAGTCGATAATACTAGGACCACTCCAGAGTATAACAGGTGGTGGTCCATGTTCATATGGTACGACATAGGGCCTCTAGGTCGAGAGCCATACCTGGCAGAGGTAGAGGCGGATCCTAACAGGCACAGGGTGTGCCAACAGATAAAGGGTGGCTGGGGCACAGTGACCATCATCGAGGAGGCTCTCGAGGTTGACCCCGATGAGGAGGCTCCAGAGGAGGGTGAGGTCCCTCTCAACAATGCAGAGGGTTAGATCTTAGCTCAGGTGGCTGACTTGCAGAGTTAGCTAGGACGATTCCACACGCAGCAACTAGAGTGAGATACTACTTTTGCCACTCTAGAGGTGAGAGTAGCTGACAAGGATAGGCACCTTACTGAGGTGTAAGATCAGATACAGGATCTGACTATGCAGGCCACAGATGTAGAGGCCCAAGATCAAAGATTTCAGACTACTCTAGAGTTAGTGCAGGCACAACGAACTGTAGTAGAGGTAGAGAGGGATCTTCTATGGGTATCGAGGGGGGCTATGCCACCTCCTCAGGCTACTATGGGGTCTTTAATAGTACCAGCAACAGCACCAGCAGCTGTACAAGATTTGATTATTGAGGTAGAGCGACTGTACAGTATGGTCATGAGGACTAATGAGATGCACACAGCCCAACTTGCTCGTATTGATCAGCTAGTCGGTTATATTAAGATGCACGAGCTACAGGTTCCTGAGGATCCTTTCTCCTTAGAGTCTTAGCATACCAAGTCTAGGACCTCAGGGCAGTCTATGGTGAGCTCAGGTCACAGGACTCATAGGACTAAGAGGACGCACAGGTCCTCTAGCACACATGGGGTGACATTGCGTGTCAGGCCTAGAGATGCAGGACAGACTTCAAGGGCCGTCAGTTAGGGGACTAGCCTGCTGTAGTTACCAGTTTCTCATGTGTTGGGTGCCTTAGGATTTGGAGGCAAGCGGGACCCACAACAGGACCCACCATAGGTGCCAACGCAAATTGGAGAGCAGGCTCCAGAGCACAGTGCTGAGGGAGGTGACAAGAGCTCCAATACAGGGGGAGAAAACTAGACCTGGGCTCTGCTAGATGCAGACTATACTTTTGCTATGTTGCATTCATTTTGAGTGTAAGGTCGAGGACCTACACGCTTTGTATCCTACGGGTATTTTGATACTCCTCATATGTACTCTTTTTACACACACACACACACACACACACTATATATATATATATATATATATATATATATATATATATATATATATATATATATATATATATATATATATATATATATATATATATATATGACTTGGTCTTTTTGGCTCATTATGTGTATCTGATGTTTAATTTTGATTTTATGTTTATTTGATGCACATGGATGCAATGCTTATGTGATGCTATGTTGATATGATGCAATGTTTACATGACATGCACTAGATAGCTATCTTTTTTATGATGATGATGTTATGCAACAGTGATCTATATGATTAAATGTGCCATATATAATGGATGCAAATGGATGTAGTATTTATTTTGAATGCATATTTATTTTTGCTTTGTTAGCATGTGTTTATTTTTTATGAAGTTATGGCATGTTATGCAATGTATGGTAATGCATTATGTAAATAATCGTAATCTAATGGGAATGAACATGTATACTTTAATCACTTAAAACATAAAGAATGAATGTAAACTGTGTATATCAATTTTAAAATGCAACACCACAGAATTTATGACAATGATGCAAAATAATTGATAATTCTCATTACAAGAACTTAATCAATTAGTCACCCATATATGAAATGCAGTGAAATGGATTGGTATAATGCTAATGAATGAGTATGTCATTATGTATATTTTTCTTTGTTGCACTATATAGTTAGTAGCCGTCTAAACATCATTTTTGATATTCATCCGGTATCTATCCTATATGTTTGATTGTGCTTTGTAAAATGCATTCTAATGAATGAATGACTTGTATTTTTGATGTTTAATGATATTTGGTATCTTGTTTCTATTAGAGAACTTTTTGGGGTTTTCCTTGAAACTCAAACACCCTAGTAGACTTCTCCAAAAATCACATACTATATGTACAAGGCTTTTATTGGATAAGGCTTTTTTCGTGACAAACCCAACTATTCATTATCCTTGTGTGTGCATGTGAGTATTTTTAGATAGATCATAAGCATACCCCGTATGTCAATCGGGACTCTTTCAACCCATATGTGAGATAGGGTTCCTCATATGATACCATCCTTGTTTCAGCTTTGATTTGACTTATACAACTAGAAAATCCTAGGTACCTAGAGCTAGCTCATCTTGCAAAATGATTAGGGCTACCCCTCCAAATGCAAGTGAGACTCTTTCAACCCATTGCTACGTTTGGGGATCACCCAATAGAACTACCCCTCTAATTACAAGTGGGACTCTTCCAACCCATTACTACGATCGGGGATCACTCTATGGCTTTCAAAAGGTGGACAATCCAGGGATTCAAGCTCTCACCCTTCTTACTTTCTCATATGTAGTGATAAAAATCATTGTTAGTCCACGTGTTACCGTTTTCTTTGAGAAAGGGATTTTTATAGTGCTTTTGATTCACTATGTCACTTTACATTTTGAACTTGAAATATGTATTTTTGCACTTTGTAACTTGGGGTTTAAACTTTGTGACTTTGGGGTTTATAGGGGAAATTCTTGACCTTTTGCCAAATTTCACCTTTCTACATCGACTATTTGCAAGATAAGCAGGTCATGAAACCCATCTCTCTAGATACCTAAGACTGCTTTCGCAGCTTTCATCATCTCTTGTCTTAGCAGGATTTTATATTGTTTTGCTTAGTGACGGGATTCCGATATGTTGAAGCACTATCCCATCTAATGACCTTGTCTATAACAGCAAAGCAAGCTTTCTACAATATCTGAAGAACCCACTAAGTATGGCTGAGTGACTGGAAAACTTAATATACATACATATTTCTCCGCAATAGGTATCATGTATGAATGCAATGAATTATGAAAAATGCAAGGGTGCATGATTGAAACACAAACGTGCGATCATTTGTAAGATTTTGATAGACACATTACACTCAACTGTGGAATGCAACGAATGACAAATGCCTAAATGCAATATGATGATGTGAATGCATGTATGAAAAATGCAAACTACAAAAGCAAATGTTTTTGGATTTTATGCTTTACCATTTTTTTTAGAATTTTATATATTTTCAATTTTTTAAATATTTTTCAGCTTTCATATTTGACCAAATGACGATTATATATGCCTTTGGAGCTTTTTAGTTGACCAAACTCTTAGCAAGAGGGTGTGGAGCCTTTTAGGATGACCGAGAAGCTACAGGAACTCTCGGAGCCTTTGGGTTGACCAAGCGATTTTAGAAATCCTTGGTGCCTTTTTGGGATGATCGAGTGGCTTTAAGCAACCCTCGGAGCCTTTGGGTTGACCAAGCAATTTTTAGAAATCCTTGGTGCCTTTTTGGGATGAACGAGTGGCTTTAGGCAACCCTCGAAGCCTTTGGGTTGACCAAGCGATTTTTAGAAATTCTTGGTGCCTTTTTGGGATGACCGAGTGGTTTTAGGAAACCCTCAAAATCTTTGGGTTGACCAAGCGATTTTAGAAATCCTTGGTGCCTTTTTGGGATGACCGAGTGGCTTTAGGAAACCCTTGGAGCCTTTGGGTTGACCAAGCGATTTTTAGAAATCCTTGGTGCCTTTTTGGGATGACTGAGTGGCTTTAAGCAACCCTCGAAACCTTTGGGTTGACCAAGCGATTTTTAGAAATCCTTGGTGCCTTTTTGGGATGATCGAGTGGCTTTAGGCAACCCTCGAAGCCTTTGGGTTGACCAAGCAATTTTTAAAAATCCTTGGCATCTTTTTGACTGACCAAAGGGCTTACAGATGCCTTTGGAGATTTTTTTGCTACACTCTCTAAGCATAGAACGCCTTAAGATGGATGATGTTGAGAGGTTCAAGCCTCTCACATTTTTTGTAATCTGGATGTGATATGTCTACAAGAAGTTAAAATTAGTGATTTCATTCTATAGTGTACTTGTAACTTTTTATGGGCACGCAGTATTTTTTATGCCACAAATCACTCTTTTGGTAAAGGAGGTACAACCGTTGTTTTTGCGCCCAAGTGGTAACACCATGTGGTCTCTTGGGGCGTTGACCCTTCAAACCAAGCGATTTGGACTTTGCTCGATATTTGTGGCAAACCGCTAGGGATTGTAAATATTTATGCTTCTAATGATCCTCCAGAAAGGTGCCTCCTGTGGCGTTGGCTTGCTCTAGATTTACCTTTTTCCAAATGGATTTTTTGTGGTGATTTTAATATGGTGGAAAAAGTTGCTGATAAGTTGAGTCGAACGTGTATGAGATGGTGTGCAAGAGAGTGTGTTGGTATTTCCTAAAAAGTAATATTAAACTTTTTGATCCCAATTCCCTTTATTCTTCTTCTGACTTTCCTCAGGATTTATGGTTTACTTGGACTAATTTTTAGGCTAGCTCGGCTCGAGTTTTTGAGTGTCTTGATTGGGCCATGATTTTTGACTGTAATTATTTCCATTTCTCTCATCTCAAGCATTCTCTTCCTCATGTTGCATTTGTTGCTAATACTACATTATCTGATCATTTCTCCAATCATCTTTCAAGTTGATTCTCAGAGGATACAACCTCCTTCTTTTCCTTCACAATTTTATTTAAATGTCTCATTTTTGCATAGCCCTTCAATGAAAACCCATATTTTTCGCATCTAGAATTTGCTCCCCAGACCTTCTGGGTCTGTCGGATGGATTGCTTGGTAGAATTTGACTATTAACCGTACTACCAAATTTTTGAGAAGTTTAGGAGTCGAAGTTGCTAAGCGAAGATGTCATTCTAATTATGCCCTCAAAGTTGAATTAGCTAGAGCTTCAGTTCATCTTGAAGCCTCTCCCTTTAATGTAGATCTACAAGCTCACGTAGTTGCCTTACGCCATGAACTTAAGAAGTCTGACATTTATGAAGCTAAAGGTGCTCAACTTTGAGCTCGGATGCATTGGATTCAAGTTGGAGATAGGGTGTCTAAGGAATTCTTTAAAAAACTTCACCCCCTTCTCATTCTTTTGAATTTCAAGCCATTCAAACAAAAGATGCAAAATTTACTGCTCTTTCGAATATTATTAAAATTTTTGTTTCCTTTTATCAAAAAGTCTTTGCTTCCCAACCTCTTTTGACTGTCAGACAAAGAGCATTAAAGGAATATTATTTTGTTGTTTCAGTCAAACTTACTCAAGAACAAAGTACAATTTGTAATAGGCCTTTATCTCTGGAAGACCTTTCTGAAGCCCTTTCTTAGATGGAAAATAATAAAGATCCTAGTCTAGATGGTTATCCTTGTGAGTTTTATAAGGCATTTTGGGATTTTTTGGGGTCTAATCTTCTTTAGGTTTATAATAAGGCAACGATCTGTGGGTCTCTTGGTTCTCTTATCAATAAAGGTAATGTCAAGTTCTTTTCTAAACCAGGGGATCTTGAAATCATCACCAATTGGCGACCCATTACTCTACTCAATGTCAGTTATAATATTATTGCTAAAGCTTTAGCTTTAAAACTCAGGCCTATTTTGCCTTTGATCATTAGACCTGAACAAATTGGATTTGTATAGAGCAAATACATCCTTGATAATGTTCTTGAAGTATAGGAAGGTATGGAGTGGGATAGAGCCTATGATCAAGATACTTTATTCATAAAAATAGAATTTGAAAAAGCTTATGACCGAATTGAATGGTATTTTATAACTTCTATGCTATAGGCTTTGGGATTTGGGCATTATTTCATAAATTTTGTTATTATATTTTTCAAAGGTGCATTAGTTGTTCTTACCTTGAATAAATGCCAATCTAAACAAATTCAATTTGGTAGGTCAGTTCACTAAGGTTGTCCCCTTGCTCCCTCCCTTTTCATTTTGGCAACTGAAGCTTTTGGATATCTTCTAGAAAATAAAGTTTCTCAAGGCTTGATTCGAGGAATCACCCTTCCTAATTCTACTCAACATCTTGTTAATGGACATTTTGCTAATGATTTTTTTTTTACCATTAGGGAGGAAGAGCAATCATTTTACACTGTCATTGAGTGTTTGGATACCTTTTGTCTTGCCTCTGGCTCTAATGTTCAATGGCGACAAACTTCCTACTACAGACAATCTGTTCATCCTCTTCCTTCCTAGCTTAGTCACACCCAGTGATCTTAGATACAACTTGGGGAAGTTTTTAAGTTCTTGGGTATCCCTTTTGCTTTTCAAGTTTCTCCTGCTCAGTTATGATAATATGTTGTGCAAAAGGTAGAAAATAAATTATCCTATTGGTCTTCTAAGAAATTATCTTTAGCTAGGAAATTTCATATTTTTTCTAAAGTTCTTGCTTCTACCCATGTGTACTATTCCTCGTACTGGGTCCCTTCTAAGGCCTGTTATAAAAAACTAGCAAAGCTATTGCAGGATTTTATTTGGGCCAAGGATAAGGGTAAAAAAGGCTTTCACAGAGTAGCCTGGGGGTCCTGTTGTCTTTCCAAAGCAAGTAGTGGAATGGGATTATTTGATTGTCAAAAATAAGGATTTTCTCTTTGTGCAAAGTGAATTATTTGAGCCCTTACAGGTAATGAAGCTTGAAAAGTTCTTATTAGACACTGCTTGTCTCAAGGTTTACCTTATGGTAAAAAAATATGGTACGGGATTAGTCTTCAAGCTATTCTCATTGCTCCTATTCCTATTAAAATCCCAGGATCCTTTATAATTAAGAGTATCTGGAAAGCATGGGAGGCTTTGAAGCCTTGGTTATCCTGGAATGGTTCCGCCTCAAGAGCAGGTGCTTCAATCTTCACTATTAATTTTTGGTGGTCTTTTGCTATTACTTATCAAGGTTTGCCTTTGGCTCAAGTTCAGTGGGTTAGAGCTAAGAGATTTTATAAAAATTTATTGCTTATTTGTTTAATTTTTTTTAATCACACCAGGGATTGGTTACCATGGGACTCTTTTAAGCAATATTATAATATTAATGAGGAAGACAAATCCATTTTTGAAGTGGTGATTGATCATATTCCTTTCTCTATTTGGAGGAAAGTTAATATACATTTTTAGAACCACTGGTGAGTTGACTGGTTTTGGCCAAAAAAATGGCCATTACTACAATACAAGGCTCATTTGGCCTATAGTTGGCTGACATCGCACATTCTTATGTGGGACAAGTTGAATGCAAAATGGGATTTAATTTCTACACATACCAGATGGAAGCAGAGATTTCAAATGGCATGGGCCTCTTATATTACACCTATACAACAATCTTTTCCTAGAGTATTTTACATAAAGGGTTACCTATTGGGCCTCGTCTACTTTATCTTGGGATGGCAAATCCTACATGCATTTTTTATAAACAACCTGAGGAGTTTCTACATCCTTTTTGGAATTGTTTCCATGTGTAGCTTTCTTGGGAATGGATCCTCTCATTTTTCAGAGCTTTTATGAAGAGCTCTTTCTCCTGGCCCCATGCTATTTTGGGAGACCATATTGACTTTGATGAAAAATTGCAAGTAATTTGGAATATTTTCATAATCAACACTCTTTTTCACTTGTGGATGACTCGGAATCATGTTATTTTTTTGCATAAGATGTATCAATTGCATTTTCTCTTGTTGATAAATATTCCATCTTTTATGACTGTTGGTTATAGATTTTTGTTCAGGTCGAGAAGGTGAATGTCGAGCTTCAACATTTACAAAATTTGATGGTTTATTGGGGTAATGTTCCATGCACTATCAGCCGAGTTCCCCCAATCTCTCCTAGAGAGTGTTCCTCTTCTAGGGTTCATCCCAAATAGAACCCTCAAACTTAGTCTCCTTCAGAGTTTTAGGAGCGACACTAGTCTCCACCTCTTCCATGCGGGAAGAGGCTCAATACTAGTGGAGGAAGATCTTCACGCTAATATTGTTGGGATGTGGCTCCAGAATCTTCTCAACCCATTGTTGGTTGGGCTACTCCTGTCGTATATGTTCAACATACTGGTGCAGATCATGCAGACGAGGAAGGATCTCCACAGACTACTGAATTTAATGATGTTGGCTAGAATGTTCCCACCACCTTGAATGGTGGTTGGCATTATGATAATAGGGATGAAAATTTTCTCTTTCCTGGTTAGAATGTTTAAGTTTGATCTATGTTTTGATAGTGTGTTGTGGAGATATGATCTTTTGGGGGTTGTCCTAACTCATGTGATTGGCACGGTTATCTAGTTTTTTGGTTGGAATGCTTTTGGTTGTTGCTCTTAACTATTTTAGTTCGTGTGAACATTGGGGTGTGTTAATTCCACCCACTCAGTTTTGTATGGTTTAGCTAATTAATATAATTTGGATTTTCCATTCAAAACTATTTAAGTCCATGATGTCTTAAATGAAATTTTATTTTATTTTATTCTAAATCTTTTTGTGTTACATCGACTCTAACTTTTAGGAATCCTTTTAATCTTGTGAGTAGTTTCCTTCGTTGTTTAATAAAAAATAAAATAAGAAATTATTTCCTTTGATATTCAAGTTGTTCAGTAATATCTTTTTTGGGGGTTACATAGGGAGTTGGTTATAGCTACTATTTTTAGTAAATGGTAAGTGCAAGGTTCAAACCACAGGGACTGCTCTCAACAATTTTAGTCATCTCGTTGTTGTTGACCCGATGTGAGATGGAGACCACCAGTCGCTCAAGGTTCGTATCATTGTCATCGATTTTGACACGCACTCAAAGGATTCAGATCAGACTAATTCCTTTGCTAAATGGCACCCCCAAGGTTTGAACCTAGGTCTCTTCTTAGTAAGTGCCCAACCAAGGTCTCTTCTTAGTAAGTACCCAACCACACTAGCACTTGTCAATCCACCTAATCCTTGGAGGTTGAGTTGTTCAGTAATATTAGTCAATGTTTTATTAGGGGCCACATTTCTCGTGAATTAAACTTGGATTTTTTTAAGAGAGTTATGTTTCTATCGGGATATTAATTAATGCTTTTTATTACAAGTGTATTTTTTTCTTGTGGATTGGTTTTTATATAAGTTTAATTTTTTAAATAAATATATTAATTAAAATATATTAATATTTTTTTTAACATGGTGGAATCAGTAGCCGCCACGAATTCGGGTAGGCTGTCCAACTTTTTATGGCTGCCACAGTAATCTACGTTGTCCGTCCCAAAAGCCACCACACAGATCTTCGCATAGTCCATACCTATAACTGCCATGCCACAATCATTTTAAACCTTTTACGCCGCTGAAAGCACCAGGAAAGGAACAAGCGTTCAGTCCGACGAGGCCCGAGATTTGAACCTTGGACCTCCGCCGCCCTTATGGGGTTTGGATGAACCAATTGGTCTACACCTCAAACCTAAAATATATTAATCTTACAAGTTAAAAAAATATATATATATCCTTAAATAGTCAATAAATTTTCATAAAAAACAGAAGTCGGACATACCTTAATTTATTAATTAATATTATAACAACTATTAAGACTATGGAGGCTTGTTTTTGGTAGATTGCTCTTAGTCGTCACATCCTACAACGTGTGTTTCAACCTGATGTAGAAGATGAATCATCTAAGTGGTCAAACCTATTACAGTTACTCGCGAGCTCTATGGATTTGGCCGAAGAAATGGCTAATGCAAGAAAACAATGCAAAAAATATTATCGTAGTGCAAAGAGCATTCCTCAAATGCACAACCAATTCCTTCAAATGGGTCATTAAATGTCCATAGAAAATTGAGGCCAAACATACCTCAGACCACTGACTATGTTTACCACGACTACCAAGACTATAGAGGTTTGTTTTTTGTGGATTGCTCTTAATTATCATGTCCATTTGCATTGTGTGTTCTAGCCTGACATAGAGGACGAACCATTGAGGACGAATCACCTCAATGGCTAACCCTACCACATTCTATCTCAAATAATGTGTAACTGGCCAGAGAGATGGCCAATGTCAAAAAATAGAACGAAAAGCATTCCCCCATTGTTCAATCAATTCCTGCAAATGGACATGACACAGAGGACGAATCACCTCAATGGTCGAACCTACCACATTTTGTCTCAAATTATGTATAACTAGCCAGAGAGATGACCAATGTCAAAAATAGAACACAAAGTATTTCTCTATTGTTCAATCAATTTTTGCAAATGGGCCAAATTTATTGCCACTTTGTTGGCCTACACTGAGACTTGCTACAACATGAAAGAAATCACATTGTCCCAGTCAACAACACTGTAGAATGGAACAATAGAGGCATGAGAAAAAAAGAATCATTTTTGGCTTTCCATAAAGAAAATAAAATATCAATTCTAAAGAAGTGCCAAACTTCTAGAAACACCAAAGGGAGGAGAGAAGAGTCACTGAGGGGAATTTGTTGTCATATGAACCATTGTGGAAGAACAAATTGAAAAGAGAAAAAATCCACTTCCACGCGTCTTGAACCTTATGACATCTACAAAAGAGGTGAACAGGATCTTTAGGTTCATGGTAGAATGGACAGAGTGGATTGGGAACCCCAATGTAGATAAGTCATTTACCACGCAAAAGGCCTTGATGAATTAAACTCTATGCAAAAATAATTTGTTTGGATTCGAGAAAAGCAAACCAAGGTGGGTTGGGAACCCCAATGTAGATAAGTCGTTTAGCAAGCACAAGGCCTTGATGAAAAAAATTCTATGCAAAAACAACTTGTTTGGATTTGAGAAAAGCATTCCAAGTTGTATAAAAATGACGAGCCCAAATATACTTAGGTGAAGAGAGGCCCCAATAAGCATTTAATTTATCAACCATAAATAAATATGATGACAGTTATTCATAACCCAATTTTGTTTTTATTAAATTGATGTGAAAAAACTCTACGACAGACGCTCAAGGTTGGGCATCCCTATCCCAACCATGACCTCTCATAAAAGTGAGAGCTGAACTTATCATAAAAGAGCCAAAACTCAAACCGTTATACTATTTCCTCATTTCCTTCCAAACATTCATAATCCAATTTGAATAAGTATATTTCATTTTCTTATGGTTGAATTTTAAATCGCCAAAGGTATTATCTGATGTTCAAGGTAATAAGAAACAATATCACATGTAACAAAAACTCTAATATTTTAACCTTTTCATTATTTTCATTTATGACTTCATTGATAAATTTATAAATTTAATTAATGTGTTTAAGTATATTTATTGTTAAATATTTATTTATAATTAGATGTGTGGCTTTTATGCTTTCGTCCTCTTTAAAAAAACTTTGAATCAATAATTTGAAGGTTATTTACTTTGGTTGACCGCAATAGGTCGCACATGGACAAAGTAACAAGGTGAAGAAAGGGCAAACGTGGTCTTTACTGTGGTTTCTTAAATCAGTGAAAGTGTTATTGATTCTCTTCTACAATAAAAAAAAATAACACTTAAAAACATAATCGTTTATACTACAATAATATTAAATTGCCAGTAGCTATTCAACCAATATTAAAATGAAAATGGTTGACATCAAAGTGATTAAGAACGAAGGAAGAAAGTTCTGCTTAACGAGAAAATGCTTAGTAATTATCTTTAAACTAATAAACAAATATTAAAATAAAATAAAACTATATCACTTTATATGTTTTTTTATTAATTGTAGATTTAGAAAATGTTTAATTATTATTTTAATAATAATTGTTATCAGGTTAATTAAATTATATCTAATTTTTTTTATAGTATATATTATATTTGTTGGAAAGGTGACTAACTAATATTTAACTGTGGCTTTTTAAATATATAAAGGAATTAGTAACACCATTGGGTGTTGTCACTATAAACCCTAGCCGATTGGATTAGATGAAGTCAATAGGACCCCAACCCTCATCGAGCCCTCACCGGTTGGATTAGATGAAGTCAATAGGACCCCAGCTCGAGGGTGAGGGTAGCTTAAATTTGAAACAAGGAGATCATACCATAGGAGAATCTAGGTTAAATCAAGGATTTTTCACTCCTAAGAAAGTGGCTAGAAAAAACCTTCTACATCATCAAATGGCAAAGGCCATTATAGTTCACTTGAATCAACCATTAGAACACAAAATGATATGAGGGATGCGGAAATACAATGCACAAGTTCAAATATGGAAGAAGCTAAAGATTCAAACGAAGGGGTGAAGGCAAATTTTAAAGCATAGGAAGATGGGGAGGCAAATTTTAAAGCAAATGAGGTAAAGGAGGTCAAGCTTAGTCCAGGTAAATCACCTTTATTCTCCTAAATTAGCATAAAATATTTTCCTTACAATAAAAAGTAGTTCAAAATGTATTCCTTGCACTTTAGAGTTTCAAGAGTAGTACAATAAAGAAAATCATTTGGAGGATATCCAAGGAAATTTAGGGTTTCTAGGCCAACGTAAGAAAGTAATGACTATGGAGGATCATCTATGTAGTTTAGAGTTTTTAGGGCAATTTAAAGAAAAAATGCTAATGAGGCTGCTCCTTGCACTTTTGATTCTTTAGTGCAACATAAATATTTAGAAGACAAGTCTCATTATGAACAATATGGAAAAATAGAAAAAATAGAAGATATTGATGAAGATGAAGGTGTTGGCGGGAATGGAAGAAGGAGAGGAAAGCCATCAAAGCAAGAACAAAGAGAAAAAGAAACTCAAAAGGATATTGATCTGGGAAGCCAAATAAAAATATCACAGGTGTTAACAAGAAGTGGGGCTAAGCCCACTAATAAAAATAAAAAGTGTTGATGATGAAAATGATATCATGGAATATTAGAGATATGAATAAAACCCCTAAAAAAATAGTTATTAACAAATTAATAGATTGTTATAGTCATGAGTTTATTTTTATACAAAAAATAAAATTAAGCAGTGAGGAATGTAATGATGCTTTTAAAAATAAAATCTTCTACAAGAGCTTCAAGCAGTATTGCAATAATATGGGATAATACAAATGGGATGGGCAATTATTAGAAATAAAAAATAATTGGGTGACTGTTTAGTAGTTTCTTCTAGAGGAGCTTCAAGCAGTATTACAATAATATGTGATAATGCAAATGGGATGGGCAATTATTAGAAGCAAAAAATAATTAGGTTGTTGGATTATTTTGTAGAAAAGAGGAAAACGTCAAATTTAGGGTTATAAATGTATATGCGCACGCTATAATTACTCCTTGTGAAAGATGTTGGAAGGATCTTAGCATATTTTTATCAAATACAATGATGATTTATTGTGATTTATGGATTCTTGGGGGTGATTTTAATACTCTTCTATCTCCTTTGAAAAAAGGGTAGTATTCTAGGATGGTTCAAATCAATGTAAAACTTTGCTTCATTTTCCAATTCAAATGACCTTTGGAATGTTAGTCCCTCAAGATTTCAATATACATGGGATAATAGATGCATTGGGTAAAATCATATAACATAAAGACTAGATAGATTCTTGTTTTCTAATAAAAGGTTACAAATGAAGTATACAATCTCTTCAGATATTTTATTGTGAGCAAGGTCAGATCACTTACCCGTTATTTTGACTTGTGAGTTACCTAATAATGGTCATCCAAATCCATTTTGCTTTCAATCTATGTAGCTCTAAGACCCTGATTTTTCTAGATGGTTATGTTATGGTGGGATGAGTCAAAATTTGAAGGATCATGTATGTATAGGTTTGTTCAAGAGTTGACATATTTAAAGGAGAAAATGAAGATTTAGAATGCCACATCTTTTAGTAACATTTTTAAAGAAAACCAAAAAATTGAATCCAATATGAAAAAAAATTACAAGAGATAGTAGAAATTAACATAATGGATTAGGATTCTTATGTGAAAGAAAAACAATGATTTTTTTATTATCATAATGCATTGAAAAATGAGTCATATTGGTTCCAAAAATCTAGAGAGAAATGGCTCAAGGAAGGAGATAGAATTACAAAAAAAATCATGCTACAAGAAAAATAAAAAAATTTGTTCGTCATATCAAAAATAATTTAAGTCTATATCGAAGAAATATTGAGAACAAAGATCTAACAAAGGAAACAATTAATTATGGACCTAATAGAAAATATAATATTTTTTATTTTGATGAGAGTGACTCCTATGAGGAAAAATTGCTCTGCTAGGATTTGATGAGGAAAAATTGCTCTGCGAGGATGGCAGTAGTTTTTGGAGGAGGTCTCAACAATTGGAGGAATGTTGTGATGGCATCGGGCCCGTCATAGAGAGTACATGTTAGTGATGTTTTTTCATTTGAAAATGATTGGAAGGAACATGATTTCCCAATGCATGTCAATAACCGCATGTTAAAGAACAATGGATGTTTGGAACGATGTGAAGCCAGGTTGGTTCTAGTGGTTCAACCAGACTCGATGGCGGAATATGTGGAGTATTTAACCAAACATGCACTTATTGGCAAATTTTTGGGCATTCAAATTTCTCTTCCCTTTGTGGAGGCTTGGTTCAGGAAAACTTGGAACCCTGAAGGTGACGTGGAGGTGATGTTGAGTGCGAGCAACTATTTTAGGGTGGTTTTCTCTTGTCTTGCGGATCGTAACAAAGAATTTGAAGGGGGTCCTTATTTCTATAATCAAGTAGGACTCTTTCTTAAACCCTGGCATGTGGTTTTCATCCCATCAAAGGAGCGGTCGTCGTAGGTTCCAATGTGGGTTCGACTTTCCTGGCTCTCGTTGGAATTCTGGAGAACTGATATCCTGCATAAGATTACCCTTCTTCTTGGGAAGTCGTTTGGACCATCACAATAGACGATGGATAAAAAAGTAATCTCTGTTTCCTATATTTGTGTTGAAATTTATTTAAATAATCCTATTTCAGATTCTATTGAAATACAGTTTGGATCGACTACATGGGTTCAAAAACTTGACTATGAAGCTCTTCTATTTCGATGTCGATTTTGCCATGAATATGACCACCTGTAAATAAATTCCTTAATTTTGTCCTGCTCATGGCTTCAAATCCTAGGCCCTCTCGATTTGGAAAAAAATTGGATAAAGGAAAAGCCCTGATAAAGGAAGGGGAACGGGATAAAGAAGGCTTTGTTTCAATAAAACCCCAAAACAAAGGACAAAGGGCAAACAAAGACCTTAAGGATAGTCAGCCAGATGCGAGTAAATCATCATGTCCCTGAATCTATAATCCCAATCCGAACCTATCAGTTGGCAACTGATAACGTGGTTCAAAAGGGGTTCTTCGTCCTTGTTTAAAGAGACCAAGGTTGTATCCATGCCAATGATAGAGCTCAAAAATGTGCATGACATACTCAGGGTTGGACAAGTACCGAACGTTCATCGTGAACTATTCGTCATCATCCACCTCCATGGGTGTCCGCGTTGAAACTTGATCCAACCCGGCATAAATGAAGTTTGTTTGGTTGGGTGGCTTGTCCAACGGTACTACAGATCCAACTGGATATCGATGGGCTATCGACCAACCCATGTCTCGTGTAGTCTCTAAAATAGGACCAAAGGTCACATTTTGCACAAGATATTCACCCAAACCTATGTTGGCTAGGTGAACAGTCACCTGCGGTGCGGATGACCCTACTAATGATGCAAGAGAAGTAGGTTGAGGTGCCTCCTTGAATTTATCCTGGGCTTCCTCCACCTCCATGGGAGTGGTAGCCTCAGTGGCGACTGGTTCGGGCACGTTCTTTGCTTCTTTCTTGCCCAATTTTACCTTTAATTTCTCGTCATTTCGATGCATTACCGATGCACTCGGTCTCAGAGAAGTTGCAGTGGTATGTTCAAATCTGTTTGATACAAATACCGATGGTTGAACATGCACCACCTATTTACCTCTTGGAACCCTCATCGACGATATGGGTCGTATGTCTAAGTGCGTTGATGGGATCACAAAACACCTTGGCAAATATGCTAAGTTCACGAACTTGAATGGTTCTTCATCTGATGAAACCATGTGAACTTGTCCCTCATGTATATACTTGACACACTAATGCAATATCGAGGGAACACAACATATTTTGTGAATCCAAGGCCTCCCTAGTAGGATGTTATACTGCAAGGCGCCCTCTATCACGTGACACATTACAAGAATGGTCTTTAGTCCCACCTGAATAGGTAGGACAATCGTGCCAACCGTAGAGCATAATGCATCGTTAAACACTCTCAATGTAAAGGTGGTTGGTACGATGAGTGATTTAGGCAATTTTAAATGGTGTAGTGCCTTAGTCATGATTATATTGATCGACAAACCAGTGTCAATCAAGACCCTTTTGAATGAAACATGGTTAACACATGCAATGATATGTAGTGGTGGGTCAGCCACACTTGCAAAAACCATTTTCACTTCGTGATTGTAGAATTGGATCATTGGTTCCTAGCACTGTTGTACGTGCCTCACAAAGTTTATGAATGCCTGTGCGTCCTGGTACTATACCGTAATGGACCTCAGAATGTCTATAAGAGTCTCCTTGTGCCTAGGGGACTATTGTATAATCTCATATATCGACAACTTCGTAGGAGTCGTCTGCAGGTTTTGAACCAGCCTCCTCCTAATGGTCACCACCGATATTGTTGGTGGGCCTGGAATATTTTATACCTACCGCTACTAGGGCATGGCTTGTATTTGAATGGGAGCACAAGGTTGATTCGACCATTCGTACCTCCCATGTTTGGTAACAATATTGACCATACCGACGAACCCCTGGGTAGGTGGTTCGACTCGCACTTGATTGACATGGCCAGTGTGGTTACGGGGAGCCTCATGGTTTGGTAATGGATTTTTAAAAATCCCCATGTTTTGGTTGTCTGGCACCTAGGGATTGCCTGGTACTACAAGCTCTCCTTTTTCTATCATATTTTGCACAATGTGTTTGAAGGACCAACACACCTCGATGTTATGGCCTTTCACTCTATGAAATATGCAAAATAACCCTTCCTGATAGTCTTTGGGCTTAGGCTGATTTGGATCAACCATCTTGAATTTGGGCAATCTTATTGCCTTGGCCTCGTAGAGCTAACGAAATATCGATGTCATTGATTTTGTCAATGGCGTAAATATGAGAGGTGGGCGTTGCACTTTGTTCTTGCCCTTGTAGTTATTTTTGCACTAGTCGTATTGCGCAAGAGGAGGATTGGCTTGATAATTCTATTTCTTTTGCCCCTTATCCTCATTTTGAAGATTCAATACCACCTGATTCACATGGGCCTGCTTACCCTGTTGCTTTGAGGTACTCTTCTTATATCCCTCTTTCTTGGTTTTTAGCTTCAAGTTGCCTTCCTGCAACTTGATATCCTCAATTACCTTGGCTTGCGCCCAAGCTTCTTCGAATGTGGCGTACTGCTATAGCTGCAACAGTAGAGAGATGTGCTTGGCACAACTCTTTGTAAACATTCGGGTTAATTCTGTGGTAGGAATCAGGAATGGCAACTTTGACATTAATCTCCTCCACCTCTTCCCATACTGTACTATTGGTTTGTCATCGCGCTGAGCTAGCGTAGCCAAATCAAAAAGGTTGGCCTGTTTCTTGACGCTGAATGAATAACGTTCAAGAAAGGCATCAACTAATTGCTCAAAAATTATTATGCTATGTTTCTTTAGCTGATTAAACCACTATCGGGTCAGCCTAGAGAGTGTTGTGACAAACATACACAACAACAGTGCATCGTTGTTCTCTATCTGGAAGCAAGCATCCAAAAAGCTCATGACATGTTCTTGCACCTCTTCATCACCCTTGAATTTGTCCAACCTGGGCATATCAAAATGCTCTGGGTATGGGGGTGTAGGTACTAAGGGATCTAAAGGTTCATTATGAATTTTCCTAAATGTCGGCTTTTGGACAGTCGCGCCTTGTATCTCAATTGCCTTGACCTTCTCAGCCAAAGCTTTATAAGCCTTAGAAGAAAGAAAGTTCTCCTGCCTAAGTCGGTGCAGAGGCAGTCTGGGAGGTATATTCCTCTTCTATCAAGGTGGAGGGCATTGCTCTTCCTCCTCCTCAGCTCAAGAACTCTCGAGACATTCCTGGTTGCATCCATTTCCCTCTTGTTCCTCATAATGTTGTTGCCTCTGATTGTCGACCGAGGGCGGTTGATCTCTGTGATGGGCAGTGATATGAGTGTGAATGCTTGCACGCTCATGGTACATGTTGACTTGCAAAAAATCCTTCCTGTGCACCTACTCTCTATGCTCGTCTTGAGAGTATAGGCTGACCCTAGCCAACCTATCTTCTTGCTCTACACGCTCCTTCTGGATGAGGATGTGCTCCTCGCGCAAGCACTACTCATACAACCTTTGTATAGTAAGCCTCTACGCCTGAAGATCTTCATCTTCGATGCACTTCCTCTCTAGACGAGCATCCTCCAATTGATCTTGGAGGAGTTGGAATTTTTGCTCTGAGGCCAGTTGATATGATCTTTCAACCTGGTCAGTCATTGGAGACCTTTGATATGCTTGCTCTGTACAAGCGACCTTGTGGATTTTGTACCCATCAGACTGATATGTTATGCTTTTGCCTCTGTCTGTGAAGATGACATCGACATCGTGCTGTGTCCTGTGCTGCATGCCACCATGTGTGGATGGTGGATGCGAGACATGAGGGCACTTAGAAGCCTCTCCATGCTCTCTAGTAGTTCTAATGGTGCTCTCGCTATGCTCACTCGGAGCATGAGTGGGCGGAGTCAAAGGCTTACAACCTAGCTGCTCTAGCACACTACTTAGACTGTCTAGCTGTCTAGACCTCCACTTCTCATGGGGTGGTGTTCCATTAGCTCCCACCTTTAACATATCGATGGTGATTTTGTGTGCTATAGTATGCGTGGGACTATGGGTAGACTTGCGCTCAACAGGGAGCCTACCTACTTGCCCCTAAGTGGGTGGACTTCTATTCCTTCTATACTCAAAATGTGGGGGTATAGTACACCCTATAGACTTAGTGCAGATGGGTACCAATATGGTCCCCTACATAACATACTCTTCGGTTGATCCCATGGACGTGCGTGCACTACGGTCTCGATAATGGATTTCGAGTGGAGCACCCTGATGCTGATAAGCCCCATGCTCTAATCTACATCTAATAGTATGCATTGATGTTAGTCTATCAGGGGTACGCTCAATGGGATCTCCTCGTGTCGATTTGTCTCCTCTAATGCTCACCAAACATCATTCGGTTTGCTCATGTGGTTGAGGACTAGACACGTGTAATTGTGAATCGGTTGGGGCTTGGTCATCGACCTCAGGCTTGCACCTTTTTTGATCACCCCGTGTATCCACCATAGTGTACCTAACATCTAGATGTATCTTTTATTATCAAACAAGGTATACAATGATGCTTATCTTATTTTTAAATTTTAAAATATGCCCTAAACTGTTTGATGTTGTTTCAAAATGTGTTGTATCAGTATGAGAAACTCTCACGTGTTTTGCAAAATCGTTGGATTTTATTCTCAGTTTAATTGGCTTTCACCTATATACTCGCACAAGACGAATATGGTAATGAAGTCCATACTCAACAAAGTAGCATGGGTACTACCAACCCTCACCCAACACATCGTGCGTAGCGATACACCCTTTCGAAGATGAGTGCATGCTATTTTGCATGGATATGACAGTTCTTGGATCAGCCTTGGCAACGAGTGGGTCCCGATAATACAATTTCAAATGAGCCAACCAAGTGGTAATGACATCCATTATTGGTCTGAATAAAATGGGTTGGATATGAGATCCCAACGCCATTGATGTTTACAATGAAATGTGATGTGTGTGGTTCATTTTACTTTGCACAAAGACAAATGCATAAAAGAGCATTCATATGATCATTCCTACATGATATGCATAAGAAGGAACACTTCAAATTCACAAATGTATGCATGTTATTCCCTAAATGACATTATGATAATGCAATTACGATGACATGGTCTCTATTGGGCCTTATGCATGCAAACGACCACACAATTTTATCAAGGTCACTGTATTCTAGGGCGGACTGCAATCAGAGGTTCGTTGTTCCTAGCAACGCCTTTCTAATGGAAAGAATGCGAAAGCAAATTAGGAATTATTCATTGATATTTTTCCTTTAATGTACCTAATTTGCCATCGATTTTTCGCTTACTATAAAAATACATAGGAGAAAATGTAGAACAGAGAATAAAAATAGAACCTACCTCAACTCCTGATCTATCGCCAAGTGGTTTCTTTGTTGTCTATTGCTTCTGTTGTAAACCGCAGCTCTGGTCTACGAGCTGTAGTGTAAACCGCAGGTGACAACCACGGGCCAAAAAATAACCGTAGTTGTTAGCTGCGGTTAGCACCTGAGATAAAATATACAAAAATATCAGCACTCAAGGGCTAGAAATGCGAAGTTCCATCATGATCGCCATCTGTAACCACCAAAGAGGCTCACACCCGATCTAACTATCATAATAGAAGAAAAATACACAAATAGACATGCATAATTTGATAATAAAAAATAACATGAATACAAGGAATCCTTTATTAATTTCAATGAAGTCAAATTACAGATTCGTCCCTCTTAGGAATACCCATTTGATACATTAATTGCAATAGTGTTTAATCCCTATCAAGGGTAGGTGTGATCAAAATGCCCCTCAGGGTGACACGAACTGCTCTAGGGTGTCGATGACCCTCTTCTTCGCAATGGGGAAGGGATTGGATGCTTTATCTCTCATTTGGAACTATTCCCTACGGTCAAGAAACAACAAGAATGTGAAAAAGATAAGCAACCTCTCATGATGAGGCCATTTTAGGCAAAATGCAAAATGACACCATTAACATGCATAATCAATAAAGCATAAAGAAAGTTGCTAAACTATGCAAAGTGAATCAAGATTCATGTAATATCATAAAGTAAAATAACATCTACACTATGCATGGATCAAATATAGAAAATGAAACATAAACATGCATAAAGAAAACATTTTAGCCCTAATTGAAACATAAGCATAAGATGTGAATCTAGCCTAGTTCTACGGTCAAAAGTCTTCTAAAAGGCTATTCAATCACAAAAATAACTAATCTAACCTTATTAGTCGGACATAAAAGAAAAGAGTAAGGTGATCTATCACCTGATGCAAACTACAGCTCTGGTGAGCGGTCTGCACTGTGAACCACGGCTAACAACCGCAATTTGATCTTTGATAAGTTTACCTTCAAAATCAGGGGCAGTGGGCTCAATCTCCTCGTCTAAATTGATGTTCAAGGGTTGCCTTCGGTGTCCTTAGACTAATTTGGTAGTCAATTCAATGTGAAGGGCCTTCATTTGCTCGAATTTGCGTTTCTTGATCCTCATGAGCACCTAGGGCATCCATAATGCAATTCATCATGAATGGTGGCAAAATGGTCGAGGATTAAGTGCAATAGCTCTATCCCTTGGTATACTCAGTTTAAGTGTATAATTCGCCAGGGCTTCGCTGCTCAAATATCCAATGCTTGCTCTCTTTTTCTCCCCATTTGGAGGGGGTATTTATAGCATGTCCCTAAGGCTAGGGGTGGCTTCATGGAGAATCCAAGACCAAGAAGTTTGGTTAGGACAGTTGGGATGGAAGCCTCTGGAATCTTTCGTTCTTCAACTACCTCTTTCTAGATATTTTGGTCGTTCCAACCGATTTGGCTCGAATGGAAGGCCTAACTGAACTTTAGTTAAGACCGCAGGTCACAGTTGCGGTCCAAACTGCAGATCGTAGGTGTCAACCACAGTTTAGACTAGAGACCATAGGTTTGGGCTACGGTTTAGACTGCTTAGGCCAAAATGCCTAAATTGAGTGGTTAGAACCACTGCTCTATCTTGGAGTCTGTCCAAGATCCTCCATATGGTCTTGTAACATGTCCATATGAGTAGTCACCCTCGACATGACGCGTTTTAGGTGTCTACACCAAGACTATTCCATTCCTAAAAAAAAAGAATCCTTCACTACATACCAATTAAGTTAATAGAATGTTGCAGAGAGCCCATCCAAACCTAGAAATTTATCCTTATCAAAAGAGAAAAGAGCTAAATGAACTTCTTCCGGAGTAATAGGCTCCATTAGTTTTCTATTGTCTTCATCTGTTTTAATTGAAGGTACTTCTTGTAATAGTTTATCATCAAGAACTTCAAGCTCCTTTGATCCTAGAATATTATGGTAAAAAAATCTTACCTCTTTTCTGATTTCACACTGGTCTTCAATCCAAACCCCTTTTGTTGATTTAATTCTACTAATTCTAGATGTTGATATCTATACTATTGCCATCCTATGAAAAAATTATATTTTTATCTTCTTCTTTTAACCAAGTCTATCTCAATTTTAATCTCCAAAATTTCTCTTCCTTGCTCAAACTATTATGATATTCACTAAGCAACTCCCTTTCCTTTGAGCTTGGATTATTATGATCAAATTTTTGGAGTTTTAAAATTTTATCTTTTAGTTCTTCTTTCTTCTAAAAAATATTTCCAAAAGTGTTTTTGTTCCATTCATTTCATCTAGATGTCATTGATTTAATTTTATTAAAAAATGTATACAATCCACCATTTCCTGAAGAATTCCACGTTTGTGCTATCATATCAACACATCAAGGATGGTCTTCCCACATGTGCTCATATTTAAAATATGATGTTTTTTTGAATTTATTTACCACCATTTTAACTCTTATTGGTCAATGATATAAACCAATCATTGTTAAGGTATTAATTTTAGCACAAGTCCCTTCATCTAGCCAATGATTTGTGAGTGCATCTGTCTATTTTTTTTGGTATTATGTCCTCTCCGATTGTTGGTCTATGTATAGTTTTCTTCAAACTCAACCTCCCATAGAATATATTATGAATAAAACCTAAAAATATCTCATACTTTGTGTTAATTTCCTAATTCCCCCAAATTTTTCATCCATCTTGGTTATGGCATTGAAATCTCCTATGATCATGAATCGGGTTTCTTGGTCTTTACTTCTCATAAAGGCTTCAATCCCACTCCATACTTCTAATTTGCTTGACTGAGTTGTAGGTCCATATACATTGATAAGGATGAAACAAATGTTTGCAAATTAACACGTGACTAAAGATGCTATTCAATGCTTAGTTTTATGAATGGTTACATAGGAGGTTCTAATAGGATTCCAACATGTTAGAATTCCCCTATTGCTCCTTCAGAATCCATAACATCCCATTCACATCTTGCCCATACTGCTTTCATAGTTTAAAAACTTCTTCCTTTATCATTTTAGTTTCTTGGATATAAAGAATATCAGACTTATTACTTAAATAAAGGTCCCTGACACACCTTTGCTTTGAGAGGGTATTAGCACCCCTTATATTCCATGATATAGCAATCATGTATGATTAGGGGCTACTGGCCCCACCTAAAAATTATCAATATCATTTTGTTGTTTGGTAAAGCCAAGTTCAACCAACTTAGTTTGTGTTTCTTTCTCTATATTTGCTCTTGCTTCCTTAGATCTCGCTTGATAATTTGAAGGTTTTCCTCTTTTTGTCTTGCTTGTATAAGGAGTAGGTCTTATTATTATATCCTTCATTATTATTTCACAACTCTCTCTTTCCTTAGACTTATCCTCTCCTGGCTCTACCACAAGAGCTTTTGACTTGTCCTACTCATTTTTTGGTATTTTCTTATTAATGGTAGATGTATTAACATCTAACACTGCATTTTCTCTACCAATTTTCTTCTCCTGAATGATGCATCATACTTCAAAAAAGTCTTCAAAATCTAATGAGATACATTCTTTAGGCTCATCTAGAATGTTCATCATTAAATTCGAATCATATTGAATAGATGATTCCTTATTAATATTTTGAACCTGTTGTATTGTGTTCTCTAAGCTTTGATCTACTTGTTATTCATAGGCTAAAGCCTCAAAAGAATTGGTATTTCTTAAAATATCCTTCCTTATTGGTCTCCACTATTAATTTACTTTCTTCTGTCTAGACCTATTTTTTGGAAGTTGAAAACCAACCTCATCTGTATATATTTGTTAGCTTCTCTTACGATTTTCTACATATGTTTATGCTAGACTCTTCTTTGGGCATGATCTTTCAATATGCCCCATCTCATGATATATTTTAGATATATGTTTATGCTAGACTCTTCTTAGGGCATGATACTTCAATATGCCCCATCTCATGACATCTTCTATATCTAAAAGATATGTTTTCATAATCTAGGGTTTGGGTCCACAACTTATCCCCATACTTACGAATGTTTGATTATGGTAAAAGTTTACTTATATCAATCATGACCAATATCCAAGCACAAATAGCCAAGAATCCATCATTTATAGCTTCTAAAATCTCAAGAAATTCTCCCAAAGTGTTGCCTATTGCCTTAAAGGTTTTTATTTCCTAAAATTCAATGGGTAATCCATACATCCTAACCCAAACTGGTACTAGAAAAAGGTTTACATTTTCAAACGTAAAGCCTTCATACTAGCAGGTAAGGAAGAGTCTTGCTCTTCCCATAAACCAAGGACCCCCTTTTAGAATTCTATCTCTTTCCTCCATAAAACAAAAAATGGCTAGGAAGAAACCTTTGGGAAGAAAGGATTGAATCACTTATGGAGACTTCCAACTCCTATCAATCCATTTTCTCAAGGTTGAAGCCCTTGACCAAGACCCTTTAATTTACCAAAAACTTCCCTATCTTTGAGATAGGAGAATCGATCCTATGTTAGGCGCTCACTAACCTCTACTACTAGAGGTGTTTCTAAGGATTTAGCTATAAATTGATCAATGGGAAAGAAAAAAAAAACTCAGAATCTACTAAAGTGTATTAAAATATCCTAAAGCAATTATGATATATGAAAAACCCTAAAATAAATTGCAAGTAAAATTTATAGGAAAAAAAAAGGAAAAAAATCAATTTAGCTAAAAAATTCTATGCCTAGACAAAATGTTTTGCCTCACTAAAACCCCAGCCCTCCATTACTCCTCCCATCCTCCGAACCCTAGCAGATAGATATTTGCAATTTTATTTTTTATTCTTTGTTTTTAACCCTCCAAAAAAAAATAGTTATGTATTTTTTGTATAATAATTTAAATATATTACTTGAAATTAATTAATAATATTATAATTAAATAATAAAAACAAATCAAAGGGCATGAGCTTAATTGGCTTTCAAGAAAACTCAAGTTCAAATCTTATTGAATTGAAAGATTTTAATTACGTCCGCGCGAGACTCAAATATGGTCTATGGGACCTAAACTATGGAAGTACAATTACTCAAATCATATCATATGATCTTTAAAATCTTTGAGAAGGTTGTTCCTTCTCCTGCCGATTTGGGTTAGCAATTCCCCAACTTTTTTTATTTTACTCTTTTCAAATAACTCTCCCATAGATCCGTTTCCAAGTGTTTCTTTGTATTTGCCACTGATATCTGAAAAACTCGAGCATTTATAGATGAAGTGTTCCTCTGTCTCTACTGTCGTTGTGCTACATATGGTACATATCCTTTCTTCCCATTGTTCTTTGGGCATTGTCCATCTCCCTGTTTCACATCTAAGCCTATAAGAGCTATATCTGAGCAGAGAATTTTTTCCTTCCCCTTGATTTCAGCACCTATATACACTTTTTCCTTGATATCAGCAGGAGAAGGAACAACCTTCTAAAAGATATTAAAGATCATATGATATGATTTGAGTAATTGTACTTCCATATTTGAGGTCCGATAGACCATATTTGGGTCTTGCGGACGTAATTAAAATATTTTCTTTCATTTCATTTCATATGTTGGGTTAAACTTTGCAATATAATATTATCTTTTCCTGTTTGCATTTTTCCACATTCCTGTAATATAATATTGAAGAATGCATGCATAATTGGGCATGAGCTCAACTTGTTAAATACTTTGGCTTTCAAGAAAACTCAAGTTCAAAAACTTATCTTGGAATACATGCATTTAAATACCACTACTTGGTCGTGGTCATGATGTAATACAAATGAAGCCATTTTTATTGCATAAACTAATTTAAAAAAAAAAAAATGACGATCTAAATAAAGAAATGTTCGAATCTCCACCCTACCAAAAAGTTGAATTGGATACCCAAAATCCAATTGATAATGTTGGTGCGTGCAGGGCCGAGCGCCACTCCCGGATGATTGCAGAAATCTGAGGTAACTTTGACGGTGTAGAACCCCCTGACCGTGGTCTCTCAGACCAAAGCAACCTTGCAAAGAGTTTTTCGCTTTAAAAAAAATAAAGAAATAAAAAAAGCCCATTTTTATTGCATACAACTAATTTAAAAAAAGAATGACCGTCTAAATAAATAAAGGAATAAAAGAGAATGAATTCAATTATATATAACTTAGAGTTTTGAATCTTACACAATATATAAACATAATTTAACAATATATTATTAAAATATAAAAATATTAAATAATAAAGACTATATAAATACATTGAAAATGAACTTAATAAATTTAATATATATAAAAATGAAAACTTAAATTATATAATGATTTTCACATTGATTATTTTAAATTAAAATTGCATTAACATTGATAGGTGTGGAGCAAGCTATCAAATGACATTAAAGGAGGAGGAGATTCAATTTTGAATCTTTTCAAGCATAAGATATGAATAATTGTTGACAGTTGTAGTTTGGAATCTTCTTAATCATATTATATTTATAATTATAGAAGGTTGTGATACTAAGACTTTGTTTTAATACCTAACCTTAAAGTTTATAATAAAAATTTATTACATTAACCAAATCCAAAAAAAATAATAAATAAATATTATATAAAAAATCTAAAAATTCCATTTTCTAAACAAAAAGTCAAAACTCAAATTTTTAAATATTCACAACATCACTCCACGTATATTATAAAATTTTTTCACTTTCTCCCATCGAATTATTGTTTAGAGTGTTACGTTCAAACGCGTTCCGTGCTTATCCGCGTTTTGTACAGGAAAGTCCTCAGTTCTATTCGAACACGACTCTAATAAAATAGAGAATCTCTAACAATGGAAAGAAAGAAAATCAGATACTATGTGTCGTCATAAACTTAGAACAAAACATGAAAAATAAATAGATACCATGTCCATGTCTTGAATTTTAATACAAATGTACAGAAAAGTGCCCCAATAGAATAGAACCCTGCTATTTACTGCCCAAGTATGGAATATCTAATGCCTTCCCCTCACGTCACTTTTTTTTGTCCAACAAACAAAAAAAAACAAGGAACCCAATCCCAAAATAAATTTATCAATAAAACCCATAAAAAAATCTAAACCCAAAAACAACAACAACTTTTTAGTGTTATGTTCTTGACCTTTGGTATGTTGTTGAACTCTTATCCTATGTTTTTGTCAACCATGCAAGTGGTATATTACTGAATTTTTATTTAAAATATCTAAATTTGAATTACAAAGAAGCGGGATACATCCAATATTCTTGTCAAACATCCCAATGATATCATTGAACTATTATTCAAGTTACTTAATTTCTAATCACAAAAAGGTGGTCTCCAAAAATAACCTTAGTAATAAGATGTGCAAATTCGAATTAAAAAAAATAACCTCCATTATGAGTTCTTATCAGCCATACTAGTGGTATATTATTGAACGTGGTATATTATTGAATTTTTATTTAATATACCTAATAAATCACAAAGAAGGCTGGATACATCTAATGTTCTTGTCACATAGTGATATATTATTGAACTTTTATTCCAGATACGTAAGTTCGAATCACAAAAAAGTGGCTCCATTGTACCCAAAAAAATGACTTTAGTAATAAAATAGGCAAATTCGAATTACAAAGAAAATAACCTCCAGCTGGTTTATGATCCCAATTATATTTTCCATTACTTAAAAAATAACAATAGATTTTTTTTCAAATAAGAAAGGCATCAGCATTGGAGACCACCAAAAGCACTGAAATATCTTTGGTTTTGGGAGAAAGTTACGTTGGACATATCTTAGCTTAAAGGTGTGCACATGAACCAAAAAATAAAAAGTGTCCACATGAAGGAGATTCAGGTGACATCTGGGAAGGAGCTTAGCACGTGGACAAGCCCCCCACCGGCCGCCGACTTTCACGTGACCACCCGCTTGGAAGGATCCTGCTATGTTTTGGATTCTCATTTGAGATTATTAGGGCAACGTGAGGGGACACAGGCCGTCCGAAGTTCACACGCACTTTTGATCGTGGCCGTTGGAGTGAAGGGAACGAGATGCGTTTCTGTCCGCATACGTGGCGGACGGTGGTTAGCCAGAGCGAGATACTTGCAGACTCCCTCGCGTTGACACTTTTCGGGTGTATATTTCCGGATAGCAGGAAGAGTTTTGCTTGTGCAAGGAGTGCAGTGGGGGTATACACATCGAATATATATCAGGTGTGCCCTACGACTTTGAAATTTAGTGGTATATTCATTACGTATGTGCTGATTTTTATGGAATTTTGCCCGATGCAACGTAAATGTAAGCAAATTTCTGAGAGCGATAGGGAATTTTTTGTTTTTCTGCATTGTTTGTGGTATTTCTGATTAAATTGAATTATTGTGATTTCAAATGTTGGGATGTGGTCTGAAATTCATTTCTGGTTAATGCTTTCCATTTGTTTTGGGAGGCAAATTTAAATTTGAATTGTTTTTGGTTTGTTCGATAGAAAGCATTGAGATTAGTTCTCGTTTGCAATTTGAGATCTGCTGTGTGGAGTATCCGTTATGAATTGGTAGATCTCAGTGATATTGTTGACTTTGGATCTTTTGAATTTGCATGAATAATTCCATAGTGTAATGACAATTTTTAAGTAGTTAGATACTTTGTAGTGTAAAGTTATTTCTAGTGGAAATTCTCACAAAATAAATATCTTAAAAAAATGATTATTAAAGTTGGAAATCTCACAGATTCAAGAAAACATTGTTATTTAGTAGAATTCTGGCAAGCCCGTAACATTCATCTTGTCTTTTACAGGAGAGCTTAAATTTGATGTCAATATGAACGTATTTCATTATTTTGGCAGTAAAATAAGCTCAATATTTTGAAATAAATGTCTTCAACGGTGGACAATGGAGATCTCTGGCCGTCACATTTATATATAATATTTATCCATGTTCAGATTCAATGGTACATAGAGGCGGTAGTTTTCAATTTTATTCAATGCAAAGGGCAATACCAACCCATAATGTTGGGCAACATTGACAAATAATTTTGGCTGGACTGCTAGGTCCAACCATCAAATTTAAGCCGTGTTTTACACCGTCAAGCTTGAAAGTCACTTGCAAAAGGTCTTTATTTTTCCAAAATTCCCGAAACTTGCACCCGGTCTAGTCCACTTGTGATCCAATTACCAGAACAATTTAAGACAGGAATAATGTTTAGCTGAGCTTTAACCCGAGTCACCATGATGGCAATTGTGCTTCCCAGATGTTAAACCATGTCCAGTTGGACTTGTTTGCTTGTTTGATTTCATTTTGTTGCACTGCAAATCTTTTATGGAAACAATATTTTTTATAGGTGAACTGATTTTTATTTTTAGATTACAATATATGCTGGTATATTTGCTTCACTGGTCATTTCGTAACTTTTCTCCTTTATTTTCATGATTTTTTTCAGAATTTTGGTGTAAAATAAGACTTCAAATAATTGTTGACAGCTGGATTTGTCTGAGATAGAAAGAAAAAGATAATCAAAATGCTTGGAAATGGTATACTTCAGTCAGCAATAAGCAGGCCGGTATCTTCCGGCTCTTCAGCTGGACTTCTTATGAGCAGTGTTTCCAAAGTTGCTCCAAATCCATCACTTAATCTGTCCTCAAAACCTGTTTTTCATAGTAAATTTTTGGGCGACAATCTACACTTGCCAAATAAAATTTGTTTTAAGGGAACCTTGCGTGCAAGTTGGATTGGGCCCCATGCAATCCTGGCAACAGATCGAGCTGCTTCTGAGGTATGATCATCCTTTCAATTTCCTGCATGTTTTGCAAGTGCTTGGATTTTGTTCTATTGGTTAATGTAGAAAATCTAAAGGGACTGCATGCACACTACATGGTATCCCAGTAATTACTTGTACACTTCACGGTATCTCAGTAAAGCACTAGCTCCTTCATTTAGTCTAGCTCAGTGAATGGTACCAAATTCAGTATCCCAGTAATTACTTGTACACTAAATGGTTTCCCAGTAATTACTTGTACACTTCATGGTATCTCAGTAAGCACTAGCTCAGTGAATGGTACCAAATTTAGTCCCTAAAAGTGCAATTAGTTGCCATAATTGCTATATTGGTGCATCAATCCAGCATGGAGTTTCCTTTTGTGTGGTTCCTATTCAGAGATCTTTCTATTTAGCCTCAGAAGCAGCAGTATAGTGAGGTTTTGTTTGACATAGAATTGCATGATTAGAGAATAATAGAATATCAAAGGGCTTGGGATTTTCTTTAAAAGATAAGAAATATGCCTTTCAATGCTGGCAAGAGGTTTTCCTTGAGCTCAGCACTGAAAACTGTAGTATTACATTAGGACCACATAGTGGTATTGCAACAGCTTGGCAATTATGTATGTATCGCTTGGTAAGATTGGAACCTGGGTCTCCTCCTTGAAAATTGAGGAATTTAACTGGTTGAGCTAATGCCTTTTGATAGCTGCAAGGGGTCTTTGTCACATTAAGAAATGGACTTTCTTCCCCAATTATCGCTGACAAAAATGCGTGCTCTGCTTGTAGACATTTGTGCTCGATCTTACTGCTCTATACTTTATTAAGAATATATTGTAACTGTTCATTTTTGCATTTGTTTGTTCTGTTTCAGCAACTTACGGAGGTATTTGACCTTGATGGCCATTCTCAGCTGCAGGTATATATTCAAATTAAACTGCCATTTGGTAGCTGCGTGTGTTCAGCGTTTGATTCTGTATAGACATGGTTAGCCTCTAATGATTGTGTCTTCTTCCAGGTGAACCTTGTTAAGTGTACAGGTGATTCTCCGACAAAGGTTAATTTGCAGGTTACAAATAGCAGTCCGTCCTTAATTCTTCATTGGGGCGCCATCAAATACGGTGACAAGTAAGTCTTCTCTTTTCTTCCTTGGAACTGTTTCTTGGAGGCCTTTCTGGGTATCTCTTTTGTTTAGTAAGGTTCTGATGAAAGTTATTTCAATCCACAGAAATTGGATCCTTCCATCTCATTGGCCCAATGGGACAAAAAATTATAAAAAAAGAGCTTTGAGGACTCCTTTTACAAAGGCATGTTTTCTACTGTAACTTCCTAAATGGGCATATCTTGTGTATTGTGGATTTTAAATTTAGTTGACCTGCAGTCAAGCTATTGTTATTTGATGGATATCAGTCTCTGATGTACAACTAGATTATGCATTTTGGATTTTCCTGTTTTGCAGTCTGGGGATAGCTCTTTCTTGACGATTGAGATTCTTGACTCCAACATAAATGGAATTGAATTTCTTTTGTATGATGAATCAAGAAACAACTGGTGAGTGTCTGTTTGCATTGCATGTTATTTTCCAGTTTCTAAAGTTTCATTGTTGTTATAATCAAATATAACTGGTTGTTACAGAAATCTTACCTGATAAAGCTATGCCACTTATACAATTTATATTTATATTTTATTCAGGTTCAAGTATAAAGGCCAGAACTTCCACATTGACTTACCTAGGAGTGACGGAGGAAGCACGCAAATATCAATTCCCGAAGATCTTGTACAAGTCCAAGCTTTTTTGCGATGGGAGCGAAGAGGAAAACAGATGTATACCCCAGAGCAGGAAAAGGTACCACAATTTATTACAATGTTCTTTCATGTATGGAGAAATATCAGACAAAGGTTTGCCATGTCAAAAATCAACCTGATAATTATTGAGTTTCAAAGAATTCACAAAACAGAAGATAGTTGAGACAGAATGAAAATGGAGATGACAAAACTTAGGACTCAGGAAAGTAAATTTAACTAGAGCCTTGTAAATATCAACTGCCTCCTAACTGTCAACTAGCTCGTTACTGTTAACTAACCCATAATTGTCAATTATCTTACATATTACCTACATTCAGTGGCCATATAGACCACAAGTTAGTACATGAAGTTTATCTCTAAACTTAATGATTTTTTCAGGCACAGGTTAGGTTTTACCCACTTGTGGGTCCATCCCATAAGGCTGTAATTTGATGTTGCACAGTTGTTTAATTTCACTGTGGTCTACTTTAGTTTGTTTACTCTAGTTTAGTTTTATTACTATTTTCTTGGTTACTACAGTGTAGTGTAACAGCTTTTTTTTGGCCACTTCTATTGGCCTACTTTGATTATTAGTGGACATTAATAGAATTATTTTATCTATCTACTGTTGAGTACTACAAAAATGCAGCTTGATTACTCCCTTTCTCATTAGCTGAATGAATTAACAGTAAAAATAAAGGTAAAAGCAAAAGGTGACTTTTTAGGTGACAGCCAATCCAACGTGCCTGTTGGTTGTATGATGCCTCTTTGTCAGAGCAAAGAGAATTTTTCACTTTAACTTCTATGTTAGTTTAATTGTGTACCTCTTTGGAATTTGACCTTTTGACCAAGTCGTGGTAAATTGAATCTTGTCAATCCTTTTAATTCCAAGCATACTTCAATATGCTTTTGTCTGCATGAAATACTAGATCCTTGGTCATTTTTATTTTAGTTCTAATTGTCGTAATGAAACACTGTTACCCACAACTTAACCATCTGTAGCTTAGAAAGCAGACTTCTCGAACAAACAACTTCACATACTGTAAGAACCACAGTTTTCGTTTCTGTTTTAGTGGAAGAAAGTGATACCATATGTTTGTTTCATGGTAGCCCAAGATCCAACTCGCCTTCTTGTGTCAAATACATACTCTGTCGTGGATTTTCTATCATCTTTAGAATCTTTCTAATTAGTATCTATAAATTGAAAGAACTGAATTTCCCATATCAAATGCTAAAATATGTTGTTTCCTGCATATATATAAATATTCATTTTGCTACTTTGGTGCACTTTTGAATACGGAAATATAGTTTATGGCAAAATTAATATAAGGCCTTGTGGCTGTGAAGGTATATTAGTCAAAACTAATATATTCAGGGACTCATTGACTTGTTTTATGCCCCTATGGGCTCGTAATTTATTATTTGCCTCCATAGGAGTAGCCATCTATTTGTGATTATTCATATAAAAATTTTCCAATAAATTACTGGCATTATCTATTTGAGACATGAAAACAATAGCAAAAATCTGGTTTTACCTTCTGCATAATGCTGGTCTTTTTGCCTGTTGTGAACCTATGAAGGATGTCAAGTCTTCTTATAGAACAAAGTCGAGAGTCATCTTCTGTGGTGCTAAAGGCTTTCCCCAAAAACTTAGCAATGCATTGAGGATGTCCAAAGGTTTTTAACAACATACACAAACACGTGGTTCTAAGGACAATAGGCAAACAATTTTTGAAAGGGGAAGTAGAACCGAGTAATGGAGATTCAAACCTGCTCTGATATGTTGAAGAAGCTCCAACACTTAGTCAACACATTACCCAAAGTAAGCCTAAAGAGACAAAAACAAAAGATAGACACAGAAGATGAGGAAGGTGCCCTTAGACACCCATTGTCTTCTTTACTAACAATGAAAGAATGATTTTTAACTGATATATGAAAAGGTTGGGTCGGTGGTGTATAATGACACCTTTGATACAAAGGCACATATCCCAGTTAATGTCATATTGACATATTATTTGCTAATACAACATCACATAGATCACTGTACAAGGTTTCGGATAGGTCCATGGACAAATGTAATACAAAATATTATACAATGTCTGCTGTGGCCAATAAGTGAAGATAAAACATTTAACATTGACGACTCGATTTGGAAAGGTATTTGGTTCAAATGGACAAAAAACAACAAAAGGCACATTAAGAGTTGAACACGAAGCTGATTAGTCTGCTGATTTTAATAGTTTATGTATAGGATGCTTTCAATTCTGTGGTTGGTTGCATGCTGGCTCAAGAAGGCAGTTATAGGTTGAACTAGTAGACCAGCACAACAAAGCGAGAGGCATTCGGGATGTTCTAGTCATTTAAAATTTTTTACTGTTATCTGTTGTTGAATTCTTTCAAATCTTATGTGGAGCTCCAAGTGTTTTATTGTTGGTCAATAAGTTAGTCACAGAGGGAAGGATGATCAGATGTTCATTGCTATTGGAGGAGTTGCCTTTTGAGATTGTGGCGAGAGCAGACAGGAGTCATGTAATTGCAGAGAAACTACCTAGAATGAAGTTTGGTGAGCTGCTTGTGGGTTTGAAAGATGAAGTATTTGGATGTAAGATCGGGGGTACTACCTTCATGGTATGAACAAATTGGTAATATTCTTCCAAATTCCAACAATGACTTTACCAAGACATAATAATTGATTAAAGGATTATTTTTTTAGATTGGGCTAGCCTAAAAATTCAGACGTAAGATGCACCAAAACATTCGTGGTACTTTGCAAGAAGCCAATGAGGATTTGAGAAGAGTACATTTGCTGCCCTTTGTCATAGCAGGAATGGTATTGCCTATTTTTTGGTTGGCTACCTTGTTTTGGAATGCTGAAGCATGCGAACAAGCTTGAGACACATGTTAGAGGATGGGCAAATCATCGAAATGAAATGCTTTGCCCCTATATAAGTTGCAGACTCAAGATCTATTTGAGAGGTGAGGTCTCAACTTGATTAGATCATTTAAGATACTGGGCCAGCTCCAACTGTGCAAGCATGTTGTGGTAATTACAAAATATTTACTGAAGATGACCTAGATGAGAGCCATTTGGTAACTAATTAAGTAGCACAGCAAGGATATTTCCAGAGTCCAGAGAATGTTATAAAAAGGTGTATAAAATATCATATCATGAGTGATAGAGGTGAGCACTTCATGAACATACCCATCAAAAACCTTGTCACAGAATATAAATTCTTCAAGTCCATATTATTTGAGAGCCAGTAGCCATGGAGAGTATTGATATTGAAGTGTATCAGGTGACAGGAAACTAAGCCAGGGAAGTCTAAGACACTTTTGGCTTGGACCCTCCATGAATTCATGAAGTATTGGACAATATGCTAGATTGCAGAACACCAATGATACACCTTGTAAAGAATTAATCAATGCACTAAAACTGAAACTGTATAGATTGACAACATTAGTGGAGGAGCACATGCAGATACATTGAGAGAGTAATCAGCAATTCAATCCCAAATTTCAAGTAATAATGAAGGTATAGATAAAAAAATTATGAACTCTTTCAATGGTCTAAAAATTGAATCTCTAGAAATAGAAACTGTTGACAATTTTGTCACATTGCTTGGAGGGGTAATGGAAATCAAAATTTTGTAAAGTATTTTCTAAGTTTTCATGAATTTGTTCCCTTGCTTTTGAACATTTTTAAGTATTGCAGCAATTTTGGCTTTCATTTTTGTCCCCTTTGTACATAAGCTATATGTGTAAGAGCTTCGCCACAAAGCAAACCAGGTTTAGGAGCTTCGCAGGAGAAAGAAGGATAGCTTCGCCAAGAAAAGAAAACAAGAGAGCCCAGATAGTAGCCCAAAATTTGCTAAGGCATAGAAGGAGCTTCGCTAGCGAAGCAGCCTAAACAGTCACTTCGGGTGAAGACTTTGCGAAGCGGTGAATGCAGAAATTTCTAAGTGTTGAGAAAGTGCTTCGCTAGAATTTAAGCGAAGCATCCGCTTCGGACCCCTCTCCTGGCGAACCACTTTTCCAAGCATAATCTACTTCGCCTCAGACCGCTGCGAAGCATCCACTTCGGCCAACTTTTGTGCGAAGCTCCCTCATTCGAAGCATTAGTTGCCCTTGAAAAGTCAAAGAAATATTCTAAGGCAAGAATGCGCTTCGGCCGAAAACCTCCCGAACGACTATCTTGGAGGAGGTTCGCAGCGAAGCATTTTGTGGTCCATTGGCGATTATCTGCCGCTTCGGACAAAACCCCCTGCGAAGCGGCATTCAACCCGTTTTTCTGGCGAAGTAATAAACAGTTAGGAGCCACGTTTTGAAAGGTGATCATCCCCGCTTCGGCCCACATCTGTTGCGAAGCGAAGCCCCGAATGTGAGTTTGGCGAAGCTCCTTCGAGGGCGCTTTTCTCAAGGGCACACACCCCTAGGCCGGGCATTTTTCCGAGGCAATTGAGTGTTTCATAAATGCGTTTTTACTTGCCCGAAAGACCCGGTACCCATTTGTGGCAACGGGAAAAGAAATATCAGCCGCGGAGGAGAGCCAGAGGGACTCGAAGACCCACTCGAGCACCGCACCCAGGAAAATCCAGGACAAGTCAGACGGCCCATAAATGCAGATTTCCCCGGCTAATGCGGCCGTAATGGTTAAATGTGGAAAAGGATGTGAGAACTCAGTCGCAGGAGGAGCAGAAGCAGATTTTCCAGGTTATCGAGGGCGTACCTCCAGATTTAGTGCATTAATGGCTCAGAGGGTCGGGTCCTCTATAAAAACCCACGAATTGTAATGAAAAGGGGGGGAACTTTTGCTAGAAAGCTGCTGTAACTTGATTTTCTGCAATAGATATTAAAGACTTTGGGGCTCCATTTCTCTTTTGTATGCTGCCTTCTGTGATAATTTCTGTCATTCCATTTCTTCATTTGCATACTGTAATTCTGCATCCTGAATTTAGGTGTGTGATTGGGGGTTGGACCCTGGAATTCTCCTGAAGGATACATAGGGGAGAAAATACTGCGTGATATTCTTTTTATGTTGCCTGTGGTTAGTAGTTTCTGTAATATTCATGTATTTTCCTAATTGCTGTAATTCTGCAATCTGGATTTAGGCATAGGAAAATAGTTGAATCCTGGAACTCTTCCAGAGGATACATAGGGAAGTTAGCGTGGTGTTCATTTAAGTTTTATTCTTTGTATTTATTGCTGCTACTTCAAGGTATTAGTTAGTAATCGTGCTGTTGGTTCTTTCCCACTGAATCATTTACATTTCTTCCCTTACTCTCTTTTATTTCTTTCCTGCACTCTTAGCTTAAAACCCCAAGTAGTTTAGTAAAGGAGCCGGCCTTTCTCCGGAGATTGGCACGGAGGGCATCTCTTCCCTCCGGCCTTTCAATGTTGGTCCAGGTCTAGGGCGCGTATACATTGCAAAATCCTTTCCTGTGGCAGATTTGTGACCAACAGTTTCTGGCACGCCCGGTGGGACCCGGTCAGTCTCACCTTGTGAGTGGTAGTGAGAGCTGATGCTTATCTCATTGCCGAAAGACTCTAGCATCTGGCGACTCTGTTCAACCTGAAAATCTTAAAGCCGTAGAGACCGGTACTAAAATATCCGTGCCTTCATGCAAACGAGATGGAGAGTTAGGAATAGTGGAGAAGAAACTGAGTTCTTTGAACTTGATATTGACGCCTTCGGGGAACGCCCCAGGCTAGTCACCCCTGAATCACTTTTACGCGGAGCGTCCTCGCAAGAGGCTGCCTTTGACGAACAAGGTCTAACTTCAGACAACACAGCGGCTAGTCTTCCTCCTAACCCTCCTAACTCACCAGATCATCCAAGTGCCTCCGTTCCAGTTAGCAATCAACAAGGAACTTCGGGAACTCCTGTTTTTCCGAATCTAGGCGCAAGCATGGCACACCAGCAACATCAACAACAAATGCAACAGCAACAACAACATCAACAGCAGCAACAGTCGCCGCCGCAGCAGCCGCCCAGATTGTTCCCGGCATGGAATTCTTCCGGACCATTAAATCTAGCGGGACAAGGGCAGGTTCCACCTGCTGCTATGAAGAAAATCCCTACATTCGATGGCACAGGGAAGACAACTCTGGAACATATACAAGATATTGTTTCTCTGGCGGCAATTCATGACATCACAGAAGAAAGAGTTATGGTAAAGCTTCTGGTTCTGTCTCTCCGAGGAAAGCTCCTCTATTGGTATAGATCCCTACCACCTGGCACTATAACTGGATGGGACCAGTTAGCCGGACAACTGATGAGGGGTTTCAATGAATCTGCCGATCCATCCTCTCTCTTGCACCAGTTTACAATGATTCAGAGACACCCGCAGGAGGAGATTGCTGATTTCAATGTGAGGTTCGCTCGAACTTGGCAAAGGGTACCAGCTGGACTTCGACCAACCAGCGAAGCTGCAACGTACTATTACCTTAGGGCCTTTAACCCTGACATCAGCGTGATGGTAAGATATTCGAACATTAATACCTTCCCTGAACTGTATGAATTGGCCCAGAAAGCGGAAATGGATTTGATAGCTGTGGGTAAGCTTCCTCAAAGGATGTCGATGCCCATACTTCCAGAATTTCCTCAGTCACAGTACCCAAGTGCGTCTACTTCGCAAATCTCCGCAGCCCCTGCGTATCCAATCTCATCATGGAACCCGAACCCCATTGTGTCCCAGATCACTACTCCACAAATACATTTTCCTACATTTTCGGCACCACAGCCCACTGTCCCTTCGGCATTTCCCGTGTTACCGGCGCCACCCCAATACCCTGCCTTACCTCCAATACCAACGATGGCTCCATTGCCACCTGCCCCCAAAGCCGAAGATATGCAGGCTAAAATACTGCAGGAGGTTCAATCTCTAAACTCCACCGTACAGACCTTGTCTAATGACATGACCATCATGAAAAAGAAGCAAGCACAACAGGAATTTCTGCCAAGAAGGTCTTATCCCCCACCAGCGCTCACTAAAGACCAAGTGGTACAGCCGGGAAGGTCTTCGGCAAGGAATGCCGCGATTGACGAAGGACCGAGCACTTCTGACTACGTGCATTGGTGCTCCACATGTAACGACCCACATGAAGAAAATACCTGCATGCTGCATCAGCATTACGTGCAAACGTTGTCGGGTAGTAGCCCTAGCGGTCAAGTCAATATAATAAGGCAAGCAGATCAGAACCTGGTAATTGATGAAGAAGAACAAGTTTCAGTTCTTACTAGGGAAGGAAAAAGACCAATGGAGGTAGATGCGGCTCAAATGGCCCCCTTAAAGGTGTATACTCGCCGCGAGAAGGAGCAGCAACCTGCTAAGGCCCCAGACAAAGTTTCTCATCCTGCGCCAGCAAAAGAGAAGACCCAACAGGCCTCCGCAGCCCCGCTCCAGGCTGAAACCAAAGAACAGGCTAGGGAAAAGCTTAGGTTCCCTTCGCTGACTAAACGACAAAGAGTCGAAGCCACGGAGCAGTATCGCACGAAGTATGAAGCTAAAAAAGAACCCGAAATACACACCTCCCTAGTGTACAACATCGTGGACGAGCTAAAGAAAACCCCTGCCAAGATTAGTCTATACGACGCATTACAGCTACCTGGGCAAGTGGACTTGTTGCAGGAGTCCTTGAAGACAGCAAAGGCAGGAAAGTTAGCACCACTTGCCCTGGTGCAAACCCTATCCACGTCCATTACAGGAAAGAACAGACCTCCTCCGTTCTACCTGTCCTTACAAATGGAAGGGCATATCGTCCACAACTGTATGATTGACTCCGGGGCCGCGACGACAGTCATGCCTAAGGCGGTCTGCGAGGAAATAGGAATGGAGTACACGCGAAGCAGCCACGGTGTGCTCCAGCTGGATGGTACTCCTGTGAAAACAGTCGGCGTAATCAAAGATATACCTATTCGACTGCACAAAGTGCCCCAAATTGTAGTGATACAAGAGGTGGTAGTCGTTGACCTAGAGCCATATTTCAGCATGTGTCTTTCAAGGGAATTCACAGCAAAGTTAGGAGGATATCTGTCCATGGACTACTCGCATTTAGAAGTTCCATTCAAGGGAAAGAAGGTTAAAATTTACAATGAGAAACCTTCTACATTCCTCGTACAAAAGATGACCGAAGAAGAAAGTAATGATCCCATACATGCAATAGCAGAGGGGATAGAGCAGGTGGACCTAGTTGAAGAATCTCTTGCGCAGTTGAATTCTGAGGACGAGTTTTCATTGACAGACTTCAATGCCATGATAGAGACAGAAATAGGATGCTATACTATCACCGAACCAGAGAAGCACACTAAGCCGAAGAATAAGATGTCTGCCCAAGGGGAATTATGGAAATTATTCTTTGACGGCGCCCGATGCAAAAATGGCGTCGGGGCAGGAATACTTTTAGTATCACCGTCTGGCGAGCAAAAGGAATATTGCTACCGGTTGGTTTGGAGCTGCACCAACAACGCAGCAGAATATGAAGCCCTATGCCTAGGACTAAAGAAAGCAGAAAAGTTGGGCGTAAAGCATCTCCAAATTTTCGGAGATTCCGAATTGGTATGTAATCAGGTCACCAACAAGTGCATCTCCAAAAAGCATTATCTTAAAGCATATCGCAACAGAGTGTGGGACCTGTTTGAGCAGTTTGAATCACTTAATCTGCAGTCCATCCCACGAGAGAAAAATAGACACGCTGACGTCCTGGCCTCCATCGCGGCTAGATATTCTCCAGCCGACGACATGGTACACAAGCCCAAAGCTGTGAGAATGATTTATAGGCCCTCCGTACCAGATAGAGACATGCACTGGCAAGTCTTTGACAATGATGAACAGATCATCAATTTCTTGATCCAAGAAGCAGCTACTATTGAAGGAAGAAGCCCAAAAGATGAAGAATATGAAGGGCTGGTCCAGTTAAAAAACAACCATGTTCCAAAGGGGTTGATTACTCTAGAAAGCCTGTTTGATCAAAATGATCGAGCGGTTTCCCACAGAATCAAAGTCGACGCTAGGCAATATCAGGATCTGGAGCTCGAATCCGGGAAAGTGATAAAAGTCGGGACAGATTGTACCCCGGCTGAACTAGAACAAATCCGATCTTTGTGCAAAAGGTATCCAGACATAGTGGCATGGTCTTATCAAGACCTGAAAGGTTATGATCGACAATTGGTTCAACATACAATTGAGCTGCAGGAAGGAGTCAAACCTTTCCGACAGAGGCAAAGGCCTGTCAACCCGAAGATCGAAGTCATGATGAAGGCCGAACTTCTGAAAATGCTTGAAGCTAAGATTATTTATCCCATAAAGCATTCTTCTTGGGTAGCGAATCTAGTTCCCGTCAGGAAGAAAAATGGGGACATTCGTCTATGTGTAGACTTTCGCAATTTAAATCAAGCTTCGCTAAAAGACCACTACCCTCTCCCATGATTGATCAAATCTTGCATTCGGTAGCTGGAGCCCAGCGTTTCTCCCTACTTGATGGTTTTTCAGGGTATAACCAGATTTGGGTTAGAGATGAGGACCAACACAAAACGGCATTTACTACTAAATGGGGAACATTCGCTTATCAGCGAATGCCATTTGGCCTTTCAAACGCAGGAGCCACCTTCCAGAGGGCTATGGATTTAGCATTCGGCGAACTGTTAAATAAGGTCATTGTCATCTATTTGGATGACATGACCGTCTTCTCCCGGAAAAGAGAAGACCATCCTTCACACTTGCAGCAGATATTCGAAAAATGCAGAGAATTTGGCATCTCAATCAACCCGAAGAAGTCCATATTCGCAGTGAATGAAGGGAAATTACTGGGACATGTTATATCAGAGAAGGGGCTCGCCGTAGACCCTGATAGAGCTGAGGCTCTCTTAAAGCTCCCACTCCCGATGAATAAGAAAGGGCTGCAGTCATTTTTTGGCCAAATTAATTTCGTAAGGAAGTTTGTTCCAGACTTCGCCCAAGTCATTAAGCCGATGTCTGAGCTCTTGAAAAAGGATGCTGAATTCACCTGGACCGATGATAGAAGGAAAGCATTTGAAGAGATCAAGGCCCGAATCGCTCAGGCACCTGTTCTAACTAACCCTGACTATAGTAAGGACTTCATTCTGTATGTTGTAGGGGAACCTGAGAGTTACGCCGCAGTCCTAACGCAAAAGGGAGAAAATGGCGAAGAACACCCCATCGCATTTTTAAGTCAGGTAATACAGCCCCATGAAGAGAAATACAACTTCATAGAACGACAAGTGCATGCTGTCATGAAATCTCTGAGGAAATTCAAACATTTTGTCTCCCAAAGTCGGGTTACAGTGTTTGTTATCCACCCAGACGTGCGGAATTTCATTATCCAGGGAGAGTTGGGCAGCAAAAGGGCCGGTTGGGTCAACAAAATACAGGAGTTTGACATCGAAATTCGACCCACAAAATTAGTTCGCGGTCGCGCGCTATGCCAGGAGCTTGCCAAGAGCGTCGCAGCCGAAGTGACAGCCTGCCAATGGGATGACTTAATGGCAGAAGAGAGCTTCGCGAATCAGGAAGTAGATGAAAAGGACTGGGTCAGTGAAATAGTTGAATATTTCAACACTGGGAAATGTCCTCCACATTTGAATGCTTCGCAGCGAAGACACTTCAGGATGCGGTCCCTCCGATACATATTACGCCCCGAAGGCCTATTCTTCAGAAATATTGATGGTGTTCTTCTAAGATGCATAAAAGAAGACGATAAGAAAAGGGTCCTTGGTGAATTCCACTCCGGGTTATCAGGGGGCCACTTCGCAGGAAGAACAACAACTTTAAAGATAATCAGGGCAGGCTACTATTGGCCTACGCTCTTCGCCGACGCCTTTGCAGTCTGCCGAAAATGCGAACAATGTCAGAAGTTCGCCGGCCGAAGCAAAAATGCTCCCATGCCCCTCCAACCAATACAGGTAGAAGCACCGTTCCAACAGTGGGGATTAGATTTCGTAGGAGTTATCTCGCCGAACTCCTCTGCAGGACATAAGTTCATCTTGACTGCAACTGACTATTTCACTAGATGGGCTGAAGCGGCGCCCACAAAACACGCCGACCAGGAAACGGTCATTGCGTTCCTAGAGAGTTTGATCACCCGGTTCGGCATCCCTGAAGCAATAGTTACAGATAACGGTCCTGGGTTCACAGGTGCCAAGATCAATGAATTCACCTACAAATATGGGATATACCGCAAGGTCACCTCCAATTACTATCCACAGGGTAATGGATTGGCAGAATCAACAAATAAGACCCTGTTGAGGTTGCTGAGAAAACTCATAGAGAAGAACAAAAGGACTTGGCACCTTCTCCTGGATCGAGCCCTGTGGGCTGATCGGATATCTATCAAGAAGTCGATCAAAACCTCACCCTATGCCCTGGTATATGGCAAGGAGGCTATCTTACCAACCCATATAGAAATTCCTGCGTTACGGTTGTTAAACGACGAAGAAGAGGAATTCAGTCCCATGGAGGATAGACTAGCTCAACTGCTACAACTGGAGGAGGATCGTGATAAGGCCTACCAGAACTTCGCAAAACATGCCCAAATCACCCGAAACTGGTTCGAGAAAAGGTCCTCTGCCCGGACATTCAAAGTAGGAGACTTGGTATGGAAGTGGGACTCTTGGAAGGCCAAGCCTGGCAATCATGATAAACTAGACGCTTTCTGGGATGGGCCATTCGAGATTGCAAAGGTAAATTCAGCTAACTCCTTTATCCTCAAAGACGCAACCGGCCAGACTTTGCCAATTCCTGTAAACGGTCTTCATTTGAAGACCTTCCATCGTTGAAAGGTTCCCTTAAAATTTTTTGCCTTTGTATATAATATCTTGTTGTTTGTACTTGTATATACTTTGTTTTAAGACTTTCAAAGAGTTAAATAGATAGTTAGAAGAGGATCGCAGCTTCATACTGCCGTAGCAATGGATTCCGTTTAAGGCTACTAAATCCGGCTTTACCAAGTCTAGTAGAACCTCCTTCGGGAATTTTTCGCGCGAAGTGGCTGATGCGAGTTGGTTCGCTGCGAAGTACCTTGGCGTCAAAACATGAAAAGGCTCCTCAAAGGCCAAAACAACATCAAAATGAAGACTGGGACCAGAGTATAGCGCGTCGCCAACAACCAATATCAAGGGATGGCTCATAATGCTCAAACCCCAAAGGAGAAAGCAGATATAAACAGCTTCGCTCAGCAGCAGGCTTCGCTGAAGAAGCAAATAGAAATACCTCTCCGAAGCCTCCAATTGACTAAGGCATGAAAAATGCTTCGCAGAAAAGGAACCGAGCGAAGTGACTTTCAAAAGAGACTCAGCGAACCATTTCCCTGTCTAGAGACAAAGAGACGCGTTAGATAAACGCTTCGCTCAAAAGGCAACTCAATCCCCACTTCGGGGTTAATCTTTCGCGAAGCAGCCAATGAGGCAGCAAGGTAGCCTGAATCCCGTGGGTAAAACAGCTTCGGGTCCGAAGTATGGAAGACCGGTGGGTCGCTTGAGGTTTGCCGCGAAGTGTCCTTTGCTAAGATCAGCTTCGCCAAATCATAAGGCGCAAAACGAGAAGCATTTAAAACGTGCCTCGAGATGTGTGCCAGCGGCAACCTAGGAAAACGTTCAGGGCGTGCGGGATTAATGCAAAGGTGGCGGAGCGTATTCCAAGAGAATTTAGTTATGATTAAAAGTCGTGCCCAGATACGAGGTGGCAGGAAGTTAGATCTTCGAAACATGGTCAGGACTTCGAAGTACATCGACCCGCGTACACCTGCGCTACGAAGCCAATTAGAGGGCGAGACGATCTCTTCGGCCTGATTTATGAATTTAATTTTGGCAGATGCCATAAATGGTGGTAGCTTCCACCTGCAGCTATAAAACCCAAGTTTTAGCAGTGAAAAACTGTTCACCCGCTGATAAGCACGAGTATAAGAGCCCTGGCCAGAAGTCTGCAGTACTCTCATTCTCTGCGTCGAAGTTCTGCTGCTCTTGAAAATCAAAATGGGAAAGAGGAATTCGAAGGAGAAAAGGAAGGAACCTGAAGTAGCCGGCCCGAAAAAAGCTAAAAAGGTTAAGGAGGAGAGAAGGCATAGACCCAAGAGGGTTGACCTTAACCTCCGCCCTGAAAAACAGGCTATGGAAGAGAGGGAAGATTCAGAGGAAGAGCAACCCGCAGAACCACCCATTGACGGGTGGGAAAAGATAAGGGACACCGAGCTTTCGAAGAGCATTGCCGAGCTCCGGTATACCATCGACTTCATGAGAAGCCGACTGTCCGCGGAGAACAAAAGGGCCGCCGCTTATTATTCACAGATATACTGGTACCTGACTCCGCCAGCGCACCACTGTCCCGAGTTAGTCTATGCTATCGCGCAAAACTATCAACCCTCCACCAGACAGGTTCTGGACGTTGCAGGCAACAAATTGTTCACAATTTTAAAGGAGGATGTGCAGGAAGCTTTCGCTCCTCAGCAAGGGCCGCCCAAAGGATATTTTGTTCGTAATGTTATTCTGAGTGAACAAATGGAGAGGTTTACCACTTCCAGCTACATCATAAAATTTTTAAGTGAAAATCTCAAGGACGGACTCCCTTCAGGCAAGCTACCTCAGATGCCTCGCTCTCTGAAGGATTTTAAGAACACGGACATCTTCTCCATCATTGCGTGGGTCGCGGGCCTGTCTACAGACGCTTCTGTACACCCCTGGCAAGTGTCGCTGGCCGAGTGTATTTCGCGAGGGGAGTTTTATGCTCCAGACCCATCAAGGCCAAACACTAACCCGGTTTTCTTTGACTGGGCGGAATGGGTGGCCCGGACCTTACATACGCGGCTGGCTAGCATGAAAAATTCTGGAACGGGCCAGTATTTTGGGCCTTGCTCTTTCTTGGTTTGGCTCTTTTTCTATCATACTCAGAAGCATTTTCCCCACATTGCTATTACTCCGAGCGGCAAAGATGGAACCCCTCTGCCAGTATATCAGTGGACTTCCCTCCTGGCGAGGACGGAGTCGTATTATGCTTTCAATCAACAGTTTTTAGGACCTGCTATTCAGCTGATGCAAGGTTCTTGCCCTCGGGTGCCCATGAGCCTTAGAGATAAGGTAGTTAGAGAGAGAAAGGGGGATGTTTTTCAATTGACACAGGGGCTTGTTGTTCGCCTGTTCGGATTTACAGGGAAACCCTTCCTGCTGCCGGTTCACCCTTCTGAGTACCAATTCGCATTGGAGGTCGCTCGCCAGAGCGACGCAACAAATGTCATTTATGGCCACGGCCGAAAGTGGGCACCAACCTGTGATTTCCCCTTCAAGATGGGAGTCATTGAGGTTTTCGCCCTCAAACAACATGTTTACTTAGAGGATAAACTTGCTGACTTCGGTTTACTGCAGATCCCTCAGCGGTGGTGCTATGACCCCTTGGGGGTAACGAGAGACCACCTCCGATTTAAAAACTTCCATGTTTGCCCCCACCCGGAGATAGTGGAGCAGCGGAACAACCCCACCGGAAGAGATTTGGAGTGGCACCTGGAGAGAATGAAGACATTACCCCCGTGGCATGAGTTTTACACCATGGAGGCTGAATATGACCCGATTCGGCACCCCTTTCCAGGCCCAGACTCCGCATTCTGGAGGAAAATGAAGGATGATTTAAGGGGAGAATTAAGAAGTTGGCGTGAAGAACAATTGAAAGAATGGTGGGTGATGAGAGTCCATCGCCGAAAGCAAAAATCATATGGACTCCTAGAGATGGATAAAGATTTTGCCATTTTTTATGAAGCTAACGCCGGATCTTGGCAGCCCATCTCCTTCGCTGACTTCGTTCCTCCTAGTGCCCCGGGTTCGGGCGAAAGCCCAAGAAGAATTGATGATGTTTCCGAGCAGGAAGAAGAAGAAGAGGCAATAGCGACGCAGCAGGAGCTGCCTAAAGAGCCTGTTGGAGGTTCTGACACAAACGTTGTGAGGTCAGCACAACAACAAGAAAAGGAGGAGAAAAAGAAGAGAAAGAGACCTGAACAGGTCCAGATGCCTCCCCCTCACCCGAAGCGACCTCGTACCAGACCCCCGGTGCTTCTAACGAACAATCTACAATAGGCTCAGCTGAGGTGGATGTTGGAGGAACAACGTCGCAAAGGACAAAGGAGATTTTTGAGGTAGATATCATTAATGTGGAGGAATTCCTCCAAAAGGAAAAGAATGTTGAAGGAGAAGTCGAGGATGTCGAAAGTGCGGAGGCCGGGAGAGAGCATGAACCAAACACGCAGGTATTTTCCGCTTCTGCTCTATCGCTAGAGCACGCAGGTACGCATCCCTTACCTTCTACCCTGGTTTCCCAAGTCGTGTCTATAGTAGTCCCGGCCGAAGGTCTCCAAGAGTCTTCCGCCCTTTTGAATAAATCTCCCCAAAACATTTGTCGAACTGAACAGTCGCCCCATCGTGTGGTGTCCTTTGTTGCCACAAATCTGTCTCACAATCCCGCCGGCCCCATAAACGTCTCCACCCCGTCTGAGTCGTCAGGCCGGGACGAGTCCACAAACACCACTTCGCTCACCCACGCCACCATTCCCTTAATACTTGGTCAGACCGGAGGCGATATTTCACTTCCAAACCCCGACTCCCGCTCCCCAGTCGCACATGCCATCGTTTTGATGTTCACACAATGACACTGAGAGGGGGGGTGAATCAGTGTAGTTATTTAATTTCGAAACAACAGCATTCAAAGACTGAAGCACAGAAAACTTATAAAACCGGAAGAACAAAATAAGAGCACACCACAACACACAATATAACGAGGTTCACCAATTTGGCTACTCCTCAAAAATTAACTACGTGGACTTCAATCCAAATCCAGTCTTTACAAAATTTCAATTTTACTTCTTTACCAGCATCCATTGGAAGGAGCACCAACCCTTGTAATTTTCTACGCACATGGATGGAGCACCAACCCCTAGTACCAAGCACCAACTTGGACTACAATTCGATCAATTAGAATGACATAAAAGTGTCTTCACTTCATGCACAACTCTGACTGGTCTGCAATTAAACGGCTCTGCTAATTTTCTTATTCAAACCCTCTTTTCACAGCAATATTTCTCTTTCTGCAACAACTTCTCTCTAACAGCAGCAACATTATTTTGTGCTCGACTGTCCTTTTATACCCTATTTTTCTCATCGGGACTCTTTGTCTTCTATCGCGTTTCAATTCTTCATGCAGTCGGATGACATTCTCGAGCCGTTCGAATTCTTTTCTTCTTTCCAATGCGGCTGTTCGAATCCTTCCAAATACTGTTGTTCGAATCTCTGCACATCCTTCTTCTCAAAAGCTTTTCGATCCTTCCTATTTTATGTTTCGAATGTTGTAAATGCGTCTATTTTAATCGACTGTTCTAATGCATTCTTCAATCGGCTGTTCATTTGCACTTTCAATCGATTGTTCGAATGCTGCACTTCGACCGTTCGAATGCTTTTTTGATACAGCCTATACGACACTTAGAAAGCGTTTCAAGCATGCATCTACATCTGTTTCCATGTTTGTTCGACACCTGTCCATGTGTAACTATGCATCGACATCGATTCTTGTTTATGTAACGAGTTGCATGATTATGCTTTTTCGACACGTGTCATTTTGCATGCTCCTGCAGCTTTTACCCGCCAAACAGTTGACTGTCGCGATATCGCGACATTTTTAATTTCTTGCGACGTCATCCTTCATAATGTCGCGAAATCGCGACGCTTCCAGTTCCAGCACCTTTCCTAGCATCCTGTCGCGAAATCGCGACACTTTCTGACTTTGCTGACGTCATCATCATTCTTGTCGTGAAATCGCGACGCTTCCGACTCTTGCTGACGTCATCATCCTGCTTGTCGCGAAATCGTGACACTTCCGGATTCCGTACACTCTTCTTTGCCAGCAGCAGCGAAAAAGGAACATGTCGCGAAATCGCGACACTTTGCTCTTCCGTACAACTCTCCTTGCCAACTCCAGTGAAAATGGAACATGTCACTAAATCGCGACACTATGCTTCATGCAATGGCGAAATTTTTACATCTTTGTGCCTTGTGTTTTCACCTTGCCTCTTTTCATGAAATTTTGACTTGTAATATCATTCTTTGCTTCTTTCAGTTCTACACTTTTGACTAGTAGCGAAATCGCTACACCTTAGTTTCCCTTTGTTTCAACATGTAGCGCCATCGCTACACCTTAGTTTCTCTTTGTTTCAACATGTAGCGCCATCGCTACACCTTAGTTTCTCTTTGTTTCAACATGTAGCGAAATCGCTACACCTTCTTCTTGTGAATTTTTACTTGTGTCGAAATCGTTGCAACTCAGTTTTCTTAACTTCCGATTTGTAGCGAAATCGCTACACCTTTGTTTCCATGCATTTCCAGCTGTGCTTTGAAATGCGAAACTTCAACATGCATGGAAATCGCTACTCTCTTCATTGCAAGCTCCTTTCCTCCATTTATGTCGCGAAATCGTGACACATTTTCTCTCTCCTCAGCGAAAACTCGACATGTTGCGACATCGCGACATTTTGGCGTGCATTTTCTCTCTCCTGCTTTTTGTCGTGAAATCGCGACACATTTTCTCTCTCCTCAGCGAAAACTCGACATGTCGCGACATCGCGACATTTTGGCGTGCATTTTCTCTCTCCTGCTTTTTGTCGCGAAATCTCGACACATTTTCTCTCTCCTCAGTGAAAACTCGACATGTCGCGACATCGCGACATTTTGGCTTGCATTTTCTCTCTCCTGCTTTTTGTCGCGAAATCGCGAAATGTCGCGATATCGCGACAGTTTTCTTCCTTGTCTCTTTCTGCCAATTTCTGAATCTGGGTCACCTCTGTTTTGCTTGAAACTTTCTGCACTTGATCTTGACCTCCGAGCGCATCAATGCATCAATGCATACGTGTTGACAACAATGACAATACTTTCTCAAATGCTTTTGCTGCACCTTGCTCAACAATCTCCCCCTTTGGAATTGTTGGCAACACACTACAACCTTGCTCAACTTCTTCTCCCCCTTTGCCAATAATACCAAAGGGCTGCTGCAGACTCCCCCTGAGTCTCTGTACACCATTCTCAGGAAAATATTGTTATAGTTAGCAAAAATCATAAACATAAGCAAAACTATAAGTATAGGCATGCATGCACCCATTGAGAATGTGATCCCTAATGATAGTCAGTTCTTGGGAATTGTGACCACTCCCAACTTATTCCTAAGGTACTCAAAAACATCCTTGGGCAATGGTTTTGTGAATATATCAACTACTTGCTCTGTAGTTGGAACAAAATCCAACTTGACTTCTCCTTACTGCAACTTTATCCTTCAAAAAATGATATCGGATTGCAATGTGTTTGGTTCTTGAATGCATAACTGGATTCTTGGATATGTTGATAGCACTAGTGTTTATCACATTTTATTGATATTGGCTCTTTGAAGTGGATACCAAGATCTTTCAAAGTTTGTCTCATCCATAATATCTGTGTACGGCAAGTTGTGGCTGCAATGTATTCTGCCTCTGCGGTGGATAGAGAAGCGATTCTTGTTTCTTCTTTGTGCCATGCTACCGACTGTCTCCAAGATAAAATGCTCCTCCACTTGTACTCTTCCGGTCATCAATGCACCCTGCCCAATCTGCATCAGAATATGCAATCAAAGTGAAGTATTTGCCTTTTGGGTACCACAACCCATAATCCATGGTACCTTTGAGGTACTCGAAGATCCTTTTACAGTTGTGACATGAGTTTCTTTGGGACTTGCCTGAAATCTAGCAACCATGCATCTTGCCTGTAGTATATCTGGTCTAGTAGGCTGTTAAATACAGCAGGCTTCCAATCATAGACCTATACATTGTTTGATCCACATATGGAGATTTATCATCCTTGCTCAACTTATAGCCTGTTGTCATGGGAGTGCTGACCAGTTTACTGTCTTCCATTGTGAACTTTTTCAGCATTTCTTTTACATATTTAACTTGAGAAATAAAAATGCCTTTTTCATTTTGATTGACCTGCTGTCCTAAGAAATAAGAAAGTTCACCAATCATTGACATCTCAAATTCTTTTTTCATTTTAATTGATATGTCTTTGCAGTATTCATCCATCTTGCTGCCAAATATTATGTCATCTACATAAACAACAAGAACAATAAGATGACCCTTCTCTGTTTTGACATATAAGTTGCTATCCACCAAACCTTTCTTAAACCCTTGTTTAATTAGATAATTATCTAGCCTTGCATACCATGCTCTGGGTGCCTGTTTTTAATCCATATAAAGCTTTCTTTAACCTGCAAACAAAATCTGGATTGTCACCAAGTTGGAAGCCATCTGGTTGTTCAATGTAAACCTCTTCTTCCAGTTTTCCATTCAAAAATGCTGATTTTACATCCATTTGATATACTTTGAAGTTTTTATGAACTGCTAATGCCAGAAACATTTTGATTGCCTCTAGTCTGGCTACCGGTGCAAAAGTTTCTTCAAAATCAATGCCTTCAACCTGAGCATAGCCTTTACATACCAATCTTGCCTTATTTCTGACAACCTGCCCATCTTCATTCAATTTATTTCTAAAAACCCATTTAGTGCCAATTATGTTTTTATTTGTTGGTCTAGGTACTAATTCCCAGGTATTGTTTTTCTCTATCCGATCTAGTTCTTCATTGATTGCCTTCATCCAACTTTCATCGAGTGCTTGCTTGAGCAACATTTTTAGGTTCAATACTAGATAACAGAGAATAGTTCCTCACTTCTTGTTCTTCTTGTCTGAATACCATCTGTGGGATCCCCAATAATCTGTTCACTTGGATGATTTTTCTGCCAGTTGCCTGTTTTAAATTTCCTGTTTTCTTCTTCTTCAGATTCAGTTTTTACACCATCTGGATCAATTTTCTGATTCTTCTCTGTTTCTTTTTCATCATCACCTTCAATGACTTCTTCATACATAGGGTAGTTTTCTTGATAAGTAGTTTCTTGTTCTCTACCTTCATCAACTTTCACATCAGCACTTTCAACAATTTTCTTCAACCTCTTGTTGTAACATGTGTATGCCTTGCTTTTTGTTGAGTAACCAAGAAAGATACCTTCATCCGCTCTATCTTCAAATTTACCGAGGTTATCTTCAGTCCGTTTTATGTAGCACTTGCTGCCAAATACTTTGAAATGTCTTGCTTGTTGCCTTTATGCCAAACCACAACTCATAAGGTGTTTTGCTTTCATGTGGTCTCAGCATGCACTTGTTTTGAATGTAAACTGTAGTATGAACTGCCTCTTTCCAAAATCTATCGGCTATTTTGTTTTTACGCGACATTGTCCTTGCCATTTCCTGCCTTTGTTCTATTCTTCCTTTCTACAACACCATTACTGTGAGGTGTCCTAGCTGCTGAAAACTGTCTTCTTATCCCATGTTTTTGACAGTATTCTGCAAATTCTTCGGAGATAAACTCTCCTCCCCTGTCTGATCTTAGGCATTTAATTTTTTTTTCTGATTGATTCTCAACACAAGATTTTTGAAGGTTTTAAACATCTCAAAGGCTTCTGACTTGAGTTTCAGAAATAGTACCCATGTCATTCTTGAGTAGTCATCTATACACAGCATAAAATATTTGTGTCCATTTATGCTTTCAGTTCTCATGGGTCCACATAGATCAGTGTGAATTAGTTCTAATGGCTTGCTAGTGAAGTATTCTTTTGCTTTGAAAGTGGCTCTGGTTTGTTTTCCCTTTTGGCATGACTCACAGATGCTATTTACAGGTTTGCCAATGTTTGGTATATCTCTAACTGCTCTTTTTGAACTGATTTTTGCCAGATTGTCAAAACTAATATGCCCAAGCCTCTTGTGCCATAGCCAGTTTTCATCTTCCTGTCCAATCAAGCATGTTCCTTCTGCAGTTTCTGAAAGTGTATACTGATTTCCAGAAGTTCTCAGTCCAGTGGCTATTAACTTTCCATTTTTTGTCTTTCTTACTTCATGACCCTCCTTCTTGAAGATTACATCATGGCCTCTGTCACATATTTGACTTACACTTAGCAAGTTATGCTTGAGGCCAATTACAAACAAGACTTCTTTTGATTTTATATTGCCATCACTGATCTTGGCTGATCCCTTTCCAACAATCTTTGCTCCATCATTATTTCCAAATTTCACAGAACCACCTTCATAATTCCGTAAATTCTCAAACTTTTGCTTGTCACTGTCATGTGGTTGGAACAACCACTGTCAAGTATCCAAGGTGCTGATTTTTTCTGAGCTTTAAAAGCAATCTGGAAAATCAAAGATTCCTTTTCTTTCCATTATGGTTTGATAGCAGATTTTGCTACTTGTTTTGCCTTTGTCCTTTCATTAGCATGTGCCTGTTTTTTAGGAAATTTCTGGTTTTGTTTCAACCCACTTGGCTGAGATTTTCTACCTTGATAATTATTTGATGCAAAAGTGCTTCTGCAATTTCTAGCAATATGTCCAAAATTATGACAATTATAACATTCAACTGCATAATTCATTAAAGGAGAAAAAACATTTCTGCTGGTAAAATTCCTTTGAGATACATTATGCCTGCAATCTGAAATCTTATGGCCATAAGCATTGCATTTAAAACAATAACCAGAAAATGCATGATTAAACTTGGGTGCCGGTCTTTGCCAGTTTGAAGTAGGAGCCATGACTCTTCTCCTCCTTGGATGTGTGACTTTTGTGAATCCATCTTTGTCAGTATTCTTCTTGAATCCGGCATTATTGTTTTCTTTTGCAAGATTTGGTTTTTCTGGTTCAACCACTGATCTTTTCTTCTTTCTTTATGAGTTCTATATTCAAGTTCTTTGAATCCTTTGAAGATTCTCCTTCATCAAAGCCTAAACCAAATTTTATGCCGAAAGGCCTTTGGTTATTTAACATTTTATCCAGACTTTACAGTACTTTCTTCAAACTTATGAAAACAGTTCAATTTTCTATTCATCTCCTCTAACTTCATCCTTAACTTAACAATGTCTTCCTCTAACTTCTTTGCATTCAACTGTCTTTACAGTTAATTGTTCATCAAGAACTTCAGACATTTTCTTGAATTCCTCTGTCTGTATTTTCAGATTGTTTATTATGTCTGTGGCATTCTCTAATTTCTTTGAAAATTTCTTATTCTTCTTCCTTTCTGCACTCAACTCTTCAAGTGCAGCAACCAATTCTCCTTCCAAATACACTTCAGCTTCATCCTTGGAATTTTCATCACCTTCCTGATTTTTCTCTGTTCTTTCTTCTTCAAGTGCCATGAAAAGAGCTTCACCTCCTTCTTCTTGAGACTCCTCATCTGTGCTTTCTTCAGCTAGCTGACATTCTTGGTTATGAAGCTTTTCTTCTTGAAGTTGTTCTTTTTGAAATTTTGTTTCTTCTTCCAGTCACCTTTTTCTTGGTGTGAACCTTCACCATTTTTGGTTCTCTCCTGCATTGGACATTTGGCTGCAAAATGACCGACTCCTCCATAATTGAAGCATTTAAAAGGTAGCTTCCCTCTATATTTTCCTTTTCCTTTTGTGAGTTTTCGAACAAAATTGGCTTCTGTTTCATCCAGTGTTCCTTCATCCTCAGATTCATGTTCAGCTTTTACATTCTTGTGTGCTTTAAAAGTTGCTTCTCTGTCTGTAGACTTGGTTTGTCCTATTCTCATTTCATATGCTGTCAGGGAACCATGCAACTCATCCATGCTGAAGTTGTTTAGATCTTTTGCCTCTTCTATTGCAGAGACTTTGGAGTTAAATCTTTTGTGAAGTGTTATGAGAACCTTTTTCACAACAAGTGCATCATCAATTTCTTCACCGAGTCCTCCGATTGCATTAATAATTCCGTTGACTCTCGGCATATAAGTCTCTATGTTTTCATCTTCATTCATTTGCGGTGCTTCGAACTGTGCTCGATGAGTTTGCGGTTTTGCTTCCTTAATCTTCTTGTCTCCTTCATGGATGCTCTTGAGTTTATCCCACATGTCTTTTGCTGATTTACAACTCATGACTCTTATCGGTTCACTTGTCAACAAGCCCACACATTATGGCATTCTTAGCTTTGGAGTTGTTCTCAAATTTCTTTTTCTTAGCGATGTCTGTTGGAGGAGTAGTGGGTCGTTGTGTATCCACTATCTACGAGAATCCCAAATATCATATCCCAATGCACTCGAGATATGTTTGCATTACGAGTTTCCAGAAGGTGTAATTTGTTCCATCAAATAAGGGAGCTTTGTTGGATGAAAATCCTTCACACTTTGCCATTGTTTCTTCCAAGATCTCCTTAGCTGATTAAGCTTGTACAAGGAACCTCGCTCTGATACCAATTGATGTTCACACAATGACACTGAGAGGGGGGGTGAATCAATGTAGTTATTTAATTTCGAAACAGCAGCATTCAAAGACTGAAGCACAAAAAACTTATAAAACCAGAAGAACAAAATGAGAGCATTCTTAGCTTTGGAGTTGTTCTCAAATTTCTTTTTCTTAGCAGTATCTGTTGGAGGAGTAGTGGGTGCTGTGTATCCACTATCTACAGAATCCCAAATATCATATCCCAATGCACTCAGATATGTTTGCATTCGAGTTTCAGAAGGTGTAATTTGTTCCATCAAATAAGGGAGCTTTGTTGGATGAAAATCCTTCACCTCTGCCATTGTTTCTTCCAAGATCTCCTTAGCTGATTAAGCTTGTACAAGGAACCTCGCTCTGATACCAATTGATGTTCACACAATGACACTGAGAGGGGGGGTGAATCAATGTAGTTATTTAATTTCGAAACAGCGACATTCAAAGGTGAAGCACAAAAAACTTATAAACCTAGAAGAACAAAATGAGAGCACACCACAACACACAATATAACGAGGTTCACCAATTTGGCTACTCCTCAAAAATTAACTGCTTGGACTTCAATCCAAATCTAGTCTTTGCAAAATTTCAATTTTACAACTTCTTTACCAGCATCCACTGGAAGGAGCACCAACCCCTGTAATTTTCTGCTGCCATAGATGGAGCACCAACTCCTAGTACCAAGCACCAACTTGGACTGCAATTCCGATCAATTAGAATGACATAAAAGTGTCTTCACTTCATGCACAACCACGGTGAGTCTGCAATTAATCCAACTCTGCACACTCTCATGGCTCTGCTAATTTTCTTATTCAAACCCTCTTTTCACAGCAATATTTCTCTTTCTGCAACAACTTTTCTCTAACAGCAGCAACATTATTCTGTGCTCGACTGTCCTTTTATACCCTATTTTTCTCATCGGGACTTTTTGTCTTCTATCGCGTTTCAATTTTTCATGCAGTCGGATGACATTCTCGAGCCGGTCGAATTCTTTTCTTCTTTCCAATGCGGCTGTTCGAATCCTTCCAAATACGACTGTTCGAATCGTTGCACATCCTTCTTCTCAAAGCTTTTCGATCCTTCCTATTTTATGTTTGAATGTTGTAAATGCGTCTATTTTAATCGGCTGTTCTAATGCATTCTTCAATCGGCTGTTCGTTTGCACTTTCAATCGACCGTTCGAATGCTTTTTCGATACAGCCTATACGACACTTAGAAAGCGTTTCAAGCATGCATCTACATCTGTTTCCATGTTTGTTCGACACCTGTCCATGTGTAACTGTCTGTCTGACATCAGTTACTGTTTACGTAACAGGCTGCATGATTATGCTTTTTCGACACGTGTCATTTTGCATGCTCCTGCGGCTTTTACCCGCCAAACAGTTGCCTGTCGCGATATCGCGACACTTTTAATTTTTGCTGACGTCATCCTTCATAATGTCGCGAAATCGCGACGCTTCCAGATTCCAGCACCTTTCCTAGCATCCTGTCGCGAAATCGCGACACTTTCTGACTTTGCTGACGTCATCATCATTCTTGTCGCGAAATCGCGACGCTTCGACTCTTGCTGACGTCATCATCCTGCTTGTCGCGAAATCGCGACACTTCCGGCTTCCGTACACTCTTCTTTGCCAGCAGCAGCGAAAAAGGAACATGTCGCGAAATCGCGACACTTTGCTCTTCCGTACAACTCTCCTTGCCAACTCCAGCGAAAATGGAACATGTCACTAAATCGCGACACTATGCTTCATGCAATGGCGAAATTTTTACATCTTTGTGCCTTGTGTTTTCACCTTGCCTCTTTTCATGAAATTTTGACTTGTAATATCATTGTTGCTTCTTTCAGTTCTACACTTTTGACTAGTAGCGAAATCGCTACACCTTAGTTTCCCTTTGTTTCAACATGTAGCGCCATCGCTACACCTTAGTTTCTCTTTGTTTCAACATGTAGCGCCATCGCTACACCTTAGTTTCTCTTTGTTTCAACATGTAGCGAAATCGCTACACCTTCTTCTTGTGAATTTTTACTTGTGTCGAAATCGCTGCAACTCAGTTTTCTTAACTTCCGATTTGTAGCGAAATCGCTACACCTTTGTTTCCATGCATTTCCAGCTGTGCTTTGAAATGCGAAACTTCAACATGCATGGAAATCGCTACTCTCTTCATTGCAAGCTCCTTTCCTCCATTTATGTCGCGAAATCGCGACACATTTTCTCTCTCCTCAGCGAAAACTCGACATGTCGCGACATCGCGACATTTTGGCTTGCATTTTCTCTCTCCTGCTTTTTGTCGCGAAATCGTGACACATTTTCTCTCTCCTCAGCGAAAACTCGACATGTCGCGACATCGCGACATTTTGGCGTGCATTTTCTCTCTCCTGCTTTTTGTCGCGAAATCGCGACACATTTTCTCTCTCCTCAGCGAAAACTCGACATGTCGCGATATCGCGACATTTTGGCTTGCATTTTCTCTCTCATGCTTTTTGTCGCGATATCGCGACAGTTTTCTTCCTTGTCTCTTTCTGCAAATTTCTGAATCTGGGTCACCTCTGTTTTGCTTGAAACTTTATGCACTTGATCTGACTGACCTTTGAACTGCATCAATCTGTCTGTGTTGACAACAATGACAATACTTTCTCAAATGCTTTTGCTGCACCTTGCTCAACACGTTTCGCTCATCGGAACCCCCACCACACCTGTCGCCGAACCCACTGGCGACGCGTCACCCATACAATCACTGTATTTGTTCACCCCCTTGGCTGGTGACCCAGCCTTATTTGAGAATGAATTGGCTATGATCAAAGAGCGTCCTCTATCAGAGAAGTTGATCCGAGCCCGACAGAATACCGACAAGATGCTCAAGGAGGCAAGGAGAAAGAGGGGACGTTCTCTAGCAAAGGAAGAAAAGTGCGCTGTATTTGATTTGAAAAATGGAAAGCTTCACAAAGTAAAGAAAATACCCAAGGTCCAAAAGCCCCTGGATGAGATGACCCCTGTGTTGCGGTCCAAACAAGGTTAACTTTCTATCTATTTTGTCACTTGCCCGATCATTAATTATCAACCAGGGATTCGTAAACTTTCGAAGGATCTCTTATAGGATCATTCACAATACCACCTTGAGATGAGTCCTTCTAACTCTACTATTGGGGGGTGTTCAAAAGGTTGTCAATCTCTCATGCACTCCTCAATAAAATGCGTATGAACAATTAAATCTTCAGAAAGAAAGCATTCATACGTGCATCTAAGAAATAATCAAACCTACTGCAATAATAAAACACAAATACGGGAAATGAAACTATGAAAGCATGAAATCTACAAAGCATAGAAAAGAAGGGGAAGAATACTGTCTTGGAGTGGGCCCAAGCTCCAGCAGATCCCTCCCAACGTGAACACGCTTTAGGAACTTGTAGACTTTATTATGCAATCAAAGGATTACAATGTGTATTCTATATCTTCTATACAATTGCTATATGTTCTATATTCTATATTCTATATCTTCAGAGAGGTCTGTGTGTGTTTATATAGCACACGCACAGGTCTTCTGTTACAACTCGGTTACAACCATCGGTCTATTCCAGACTCGACGATGGCAATCTGGTAAGCTTCGGCCGTCGTCTACCGAAAACTGGCTTTGTTCCTAATATTGGCGTGTTTCGTAATTGGCTCATGCTTCACTTGGCATGGGTGGCACAACTCCCGCAAATATCCTGTGTGGCGTGGAGTTGTAACTGCACCATTTATTATCGCCCGCGTCGTGTTTGATCTGGTCAACGTGCAAAAATAGAGGCGCCTTCCTTTGCGGAAGGCGCCTACCTTCTATTGGCGCCTTCCTGGAAGAGGAAGGCGCCTATCTTCAATTGGCGCCTTCCTGGAAGGGGAAGGCGCCTACCTTCTTCTGGCGCCTTCCTGGAAGAGGAAGGTGCCTGTCCATTATGCATCAGTTCCATAGTAAACAAAGTGCCAGGTCCATGAAAAAGACCTCGACTGATTAAATATGACAAAATCAACAATATCTCCACAGAAACACACTAAAACACACAAATAAGATAATACGCATAATCTCATTAAATAAATACATAATCATTGATAAAAACATACAATTCCTAATATATCACCGCATAATATCTGCTAAGACTCATACAAAAATATAGGTAATTCTGGGACTCATCATCCCCCCATGCCTAACATATGCCACGCCCTCGTGGCATCAAAACCGTAGGCACTCTGGTCATCGCTTGTATCTGGACGTTCCTGTTGCTGTTGATTTTTGTCGATCTGCTCTCCTTGTTCTGGCTGCTATTGGGGCCGGCATGACTACTGTGGGTGTCCTTGCCTGAAATGCTGCTTCTGCAGCCTGCCACAGGTCGGTTTCTTCGGTCCTGGGAACCGCAAGGGGGATATCTGAATCACTTCCCCTTTGATGAACCACCTGGGCCTTATATGTTCTGGCCTCCTCAGGATCAGGCCTTGGATCTTCCTCGGCCTTAGCTGCAACCTTCGACTCTGGGCTGAATATCCCCCATCTCTCTAACCATTTCCTTATTTTTGAGGGTCGCCCTAGGGCTGAGCCGTAAATTTTCCAAAATTTACTCTTATGTGCCGGATCAATACTGATGCCAGAGGTTCCTCGGACCCTCGAAGAGGATTTTCTCCCCTACTTAGCTGCCCTCACCTCTCTGCGCAGCCGTTCAAACACTTTCTGCCTGTCGACAAATGGATGCATATCCTAGTCATCATCTTTCGGCTCTGTGACAGCCTCCTTGGCCTTCTTTCGAGCAGTCCTAGGCCTTTTGGTTGTGGCCTATGCAGGAACTATGGCAGCTCGGTCAGAGGGCTCTCTAGCGGCCATTCTTTCATTGTTGGGGACCTGCTCTGCTGTCCCCACTGCTGCTGATGTTTCAGCTTCTTCTCCTGTAGGTTCAGCAGGTTCTTCCCTGAGTTCCAGCTCTATCTGCGGGGGCTGATCTGAGTCGATTAGGTCAATAATAGGGGGCTCTACGGGGCTCTTGCGCTCCTGGCTCCCAAAAATAGAGGATTATTCCCCTGCCTCCGGGCTGTTCTATCGCACATCTGATTGGAACTCTCCCACAGAGACTACTCGCTCTCTGGAAGTGGGAGAGTTTGTCGGAACCTCCATCGCCCAGTCAGTCTGGGTTGATGCGTCCTTCCTTTCCGCTCGCCCTGCCTTCAATTCTTGATTTTATTTTTGCAGTTGTTGAATCAGCTGCTCGAGGTGGGCAATTTTCTTTGCCTGCTCTTCCAGCTCACCTCTCTGACTGCTTTGGCAATCCTCCAACATCTGCTAGGCCATCCAGTAGTTGGTTTGCCAGTCTAATGCTTCCTCCAGGGCCACGTCAATCTCACTGTTGCCCCTGGGGGTTTCTCTTTCTCGTGGGTCCTGGCCCGTCAATTCCCGTAGGGCCTGTGCTGCAGCCCCGACCTCCGAGTCTTCTTCCTCTTCCTGTGAGGAGAGGAGGAGTCACCGTAGGCGCTTTCTCCTGGGGGCCAATTCTGGCTGCTGTGACTCGGTCGCGCTGCTGGCGAGTTGTGCCCCTGTATCTTCATGTTCGGGCACAGGGGAGTGTCCTCTCTCTTCTATGCATTCGGGCAGCGCTGGCGGCCCGATATCCCCTGCTTCCCTTGCAGGGCTTTCTTCTGCTTGCATTGCGGGGCTCCCTACCACTTGAATTGTAGGGCTTTCTACTGCTTGCCCTGCCTCGACAACTTCCATTGCCTGGCCTCCATCTTCTCCTGCATCAGGGTCCTGCCTCTGCGCCTCTGCGTGGCGGGCTAGTGCTGATATGAGCCCATGGTGGGCCAAAGCTGTAGGTGCTCCCTTCTGATATCGTGTCGCTTCTTCCTTAAGGGTTTGCGCCAGGTAGAAGGGCACGTTAATTCTTCTCCCATGCACCAGGTGGTTCAAAAACTGCACATGGTGGACGTGCAGGTGGGTGTATTTCCCGGTGCAAGTGAAGAATCGAGCAACCTGCTCGAATATCTCCCATAAATTTATAGGGAGGGTGCTTTTGATCAGCCCATCTCTATCTATCTATGGATTCTCTCCAGGCAGCAGCTGTTCGGCGCAGGATTTCAACGTCCCGCTCTTGTACACACATTCACCTGTCAGGGGTAAGCCAGTCACCTCTGAGATGTATTCTGGGGTGACTGGAATTGCCATCCCCCGCACCTGAGCAGAATCTCCCCTTAAGGAGGCAGCAAACTCCCTTGCTGCCTCTGCGTCCTGGTTCTGGCTAACCAGGGCACAGTATCCGAGCCATCCCTCTGCCTGAAATTGGGCTCTCACCGCCCCCTTGATCCCATCTATGTTGCTCGGCTCGTTCTTTTTTATCGAATGATTCTTTGATCGACCTCCCATGGTGCCTTCCTGCAAGCTACTATTTCTCTTCTTTGCTTTCTCAGGGAGGCGCCTTCCTTATAAGGAGGGTGCCGAATAGCTAACTCCCAATCCTTGCCAGGCACGCCTTTCGAGGTACACGTTGGCACGATCGGCCATGGGGGGTGTATGATTTTTTTTGTTTTATGGCGGTGATATTTTGGTACTCGCATATTTTAACAATGATTACATATAAATCTAAGTAGAGTATGCGCGTACCTGATTGGATGCCTCGTGTGTCGTGGGGATCATCGATTCGTCGATTCTTTACGGGGGATGGGTACCTTGTTGGTGCGGATTATGTTGTTGAGTTGCTTTGATGACAGGTGTTGAAGACAAACCAAAAAAACCGATTGTTGTTGGAACGTGCACCGATTTCACCCCGTAATTCTCCAAGATTTGCTTTGATTGGGGTGGATTCTACTTACGTGCTCCTGGAGATAAATTTGTGCCATGTGTCGCGTGATGATTGAGGCACGTGTGAAACTTGATCGTTGGCTGCATACGGAAGGTGCACTTCGGTACCTTCCCGATGCGGAAGGCGCCTGTTGTGGTGCCTTCCCGATGCGGAAGGTGCCTGATGGGCTACCTTCCCGATATAGTCATGGATGCGCCTTCTGATGAGGGAAGGCACCTTTAATGAATGCGCCTTCCTGGAAGAGGAAGGCGCCCTTAAGGACACGTGCGCCTTCCTGGGAGAGGAAGGCACCCTTCTATATAAATGTGCCTTCCTGGTGTGGAAGGCGCCTGATGGACGGATGCGCCTTCCTGGTATGGAAGGCGCTTTGAAATGCATGCGCCTTCCTGGGTAAGGAAGGTGCCCTTGAGGCTCATGCACCCAAAAAGGAGGGTGCTCCGATTTGATTTTTTTTTTTTTTTTAGGATGCGCCTTCCTGATGAGGAAGGCGCTCCCCTACTCTTTTTTTTTTTTAGCACATTCTTATTTCGGTGGGGCGTCTTTCGGTAGTGGAAGGCGCCTTATTCACACGGGGCGCCTTCCTGGGAGAGGAAGGCGCCTTATTTCGGTGGGCGCCTTCTTGGTGGCTGAAGGCGCCTTATTGAGGGGCACCTTCTGGCGGGGGAAGGTGCCTTATTTACATAGGGTACCTTCTTGGAAGAGGAAGGCACCTTATTTTATCGACAACCATGTCGTATTTGATCGAGAAAGGTGATCAGGCCTCCTCGGGCTGACTTCATGCCTACTTTTATTCTATTAGTGTCGACGTCGGGGTGCTGAGCCGAACCAGGCCTGGTGTCCCAGATGCCTATCCGTCGAACTATCAGTTCCTCCACCTACAAAAAGCAAACGAAAAAAAAGAAAAATGCGGGCAGTTAGACGCATTCCGTGCCTGTTAGGCCCTGTGGCCAGGATGCCTGCAGCTTGCATGCGGGTGTCGTCCCTGCAAAATAAAACATGTTGTAAGAAAATTATTTACACCTATCTACTATTTTTTTTTTTGGTGAGCATTTTCATGCCCACCGTTCTGTTTTGCTGAGAGTTTGGATCCAGATTCACGGGGATGAGGTCTCCCCCATGCCTGTTCTGGATCCCACCAGTACATTTTTGGACGTGCTATAGGGACGCAGTCGGTGGCCATTGACAATCAATAGAACATTGCTATCGTCGATAGTTCTAACATGCACAACTCCATTCTTAATGAGTTCTACCACCTCATACGGTCCCATCCATCTCTGCATAAGCTTTCCCTTCCTTTCCTGGAATCGAGAATCATACAACAGTACCCATTCTCCTTCTTTGAACTGCTTCAGTTTGATGTGGCGGTCATGCCACCATTTCCTTTGCTTCTGTGTGATTTTCGTCTTCTGCAAAGCATCCATTCGGATTTCGTCTAGCTGATCCAGCTGCCGAATCCTTTCTTTTTGAGCGTCATCCAGGCTCAAATTCAATTCTAAAGTTGTTCTTAACGTCTTAATCTCAAACTCAATGGGCATCATTGCATTCTTCCCGTAGACCAGTAGGAAGGGTGTGAAACCTGTGGTAGACTTCCATGTAGTGTTGTATGCCCATACTGCCTCTGGTAGCCGTGTAGCCCAATCCTTTCTGTGTTGTTGCACGGTCTTCGTCAGGATATTCTCAATCTCCCTGTTTGTTACTTCCACTTGCCCGTTTGCCTACGGATGGTAGGGTGTAGTCTTATTGTGCCAAATTTTGTATTGCTCCATTAGCTCCTCAATCAACTTTGAAGTGAACTGAGGTCCCTGGTCCGTTGTTATTTCCCTGGGGACCCCGAACCGTGTAAAAATGTGAGCAAACAAAAAATCGGCAACTGTTATTTCTTTTGAATCTTTCAGTGCCTGGACTTCAACCCACTTGGTGACATAGTATGTGTAGACTAAGATAAACCTCTTCCCTATTGAAGGTGGGTTAATTGGCCCCACAAAATCCATACCCCACTTATCAAAGGGTTCCAGGTGTACTTGAGGCTGGAGGGGCATTTCATCACGATGGGTTGGTCTACCCATCCTTTGGCACTCATCGCACTTGTTGACATACGCGGCTGCATCTTTGAATAGGTTAGGCCAGAAATACCCAGCCTGCAGAACTTTATATGCAGTCTGTTTCCCTGCAAAGTGTCCTCCGCAAGGTTCATCGTGACAGGCTTTGAGTATCTCTGAGAATTCCTGCTCTGCCACGCACCTCCTTATGATTTGGTCACGTCCTATTTTGAATAGGAGGCCATCGATCCATAGGTAGGGTGCGCTCTTCTCTATCACCCCCTGCTTTTCCCGGTATGAGAGAGCAGGTGAGGTTCTACCAGTGGCCAAGTAATTGGCTATGTCTGCATACCACGGGATTTGCTCGTCGATGGTAAATAAGTGTTCATCCAAAAACTGGTCTTCCACTATCGTATAGTCTGCTGGTGTCAACCTGGATAGGAAGTCTGCTACCACGTTGTCCTTGCCCGGTTTGTCAACTATGGTGATATCAAATTCTTGCAACAGTAGGAGCCACCTAACCACTCTCCCGCCAATATCCGGCTTACTCATCAGGTATCTGATGGTTGCATGGTCCGTATGGACGAACACCTTATAGCCGGTGATGTAATGGCAGAATTTGTTTATGGTGTGCACCACTGCAAGAAAATCCTTTTTCGTTACCGTATAATTGAGCTCGGCTCCTGCCAAGTTTTTACTGACGTAATAGATGGCGTAGAAATATTTGCCATATTTCTATCCCAGGACCGATCCAATCGCATTATTGGATGCATCACAATAAATGTGGAAGGGTATGGCCCAATCTGGTCCTCTTAAAACCGGTGCAGTTATCAGCTTCTCCTTAAGCAATTGAAAAGCTTCTTCGCAGTCTTCCGTCCAGTTGAACTCTACGTCCTTAGACAATAGAGTGTGCAGTGGTTTTGCAATCTTGCTGAAATCGGCAATAAATCGTCGGTAGTACCCGCAGATCCGAGGAAACTCCTCACTTCTTTCTGCGTCCTGGGGCTGGGTAGGTCTTTGATGACCTCAATATTCCTTCTATCAACTTTTAGCCCTGCTGCAGAGATATGGTGTCCCAGCACGATGCCTTCTTGCATCATCATGAAGCATTTTTCATTGCTCAGGGACAGATTGTTCTCCTCGCTTCTTTCGAGCACTTTCTCCAGGTTCAGCATTGCTTCTTCAAAGGTCTCTCCATAAACGGTGAAGTCATCCATGTATACTTCGACCGCTTCTCCTATCATGTCCAAAAATATGCTAAGCACCGCCCTCTGAAAGGTGGCCGGTGCGTTGCATAACCCAAAGGGTAATACCTGGTAAGCAAACGTTCCCCATGGGCAGGTGAACGTTGTTTTATCCTGATCCTCTCCTCCTATCTGGATCTGATTGTATCCACTGAACCCGTCCAGGAAGGAGAAGTACTTTCATCCCGAAAGTGTGTCCAAGACTTGATCAACGAATGGGAGCGGGAAGTGGTCTTTCTTAGTTGCTTTATTCAGCGCTCTGTAGTCCACGCAGATTCACCATTTCCCATTTTTCTTAGGGACTACCACAAGTGGTGACACCCACTCACTGTCAAAAATTGGATAGATGAATCCGGCAGCCAAGAGTTTCTGTAACTCTATTTTGACAATGTCCTTCATTGTCGGGTTCATTCTCCTCTGTGGTTGCCTGCTTGGAGTCGCTTGCTCATCAAGGTATATTCTATGAGTGCAGATTTTTGGGTGAATACCCTTCATGTCCGAGTAGTCCCATGCAAATGCCTACTGGTGTCTTACCAGGAGTTCTTCTACTTTTGCCAGCTGTGCAGGAGTCAACCCACTGCTGACATTCAACGTCCTTCCTGGCCCAACAGTTATCTGCTGGACGTGATGATCATGAGCGCCAGCCAATGGCGATCCAGGTGTGCTGGTAGAGGACTCTCCATGGAGGAATTCTACAATAGCCCCGTCCTCATCTTCTTCCTCTGCTAACTCATCTAACGCCATTACTGGCTGGATTATGGACAACTCCTGATAATTATGCCTGGGTAACGTAGCTTCTCCCAATGGGTTGACAGACTACGCAGGGGGCGAAATGGTCAATCTCTTGATGTTTTGGCCATCGAAGATGGTCATCAACCCATCCCGACAGCTGATGTAGGCATCGGCTGTTGCCAGCCATGGTCTCCCCAAAATGAGCGGGTAGCCACCCAGCCTAGTCTTGGACTGCAAGACCAGGAAATCGGTTGGGTATTCCCACGCGCTAACTGTCACCGTTACATCCTCTAGCATTCCCTCTGGTGCTACTGTCGATCGGTCAGCTAATTGCAGCACTGTCGTGGTGGGTCTCAGGTTCGTGAGTTGTAGCCTCTGCATGGTTTCTTGAGGCATTACGTTGATGGCTGCTCCAAGATCGACCAACGTATTAAACAAGGAATGCCCTTTGATTTTTATAGTCAATATTGGACTGCCTGGATCCGCGTACTTGGGATGACATATCTTGCCCATCATCAGGTCCGCTAATTTACCCATGACATTGATAGTCTGGGTTGCTTTCCACCCTGGCTTCCTCAAGCACATTTCTCTTATTGCCTTGTTGTATATTGGAACATCTCGGATGGCTTGAAATAGTGGTATCGTCACTGTGAGGTTCTTCAGACTCGATAGGATATCAAACTCCGGCTGCTTTTGTTTCTTCTATTCTTGCAGCTGATAAGGGAATGGAGCCTTTGCTCTCTCAGCTATTTCCTCTATCACCTCTTCCACAAGAGGTGTTTCTTCTTCTTCTTCCTCCTCTTCTACCAGTGGAGGTGTTTCTACTCCTAAGCGCCTACCTGACCTAAGCTGAATATTGTACATAGGATACATCTCACCTTCGACGTTGTATGCCGACTGATTTACTCTATTGTTTGGATTAGCCGTCGGTTGTGCTGGTAGCTGCGCAGGTCTCACTATTGGTAGAGCCGACAAGTTTTGATGGGGTTGAGTTGGTGCTACATTCTATGGGGCCGGATTCCATGGTGTGTGGCCTCTCCACTATTGCCTCGGATATTGGTACTGCATCCAGGGTTGTTGATTCATGAATGCCGCTCCTGGGGGTGCGTTGGACCAAGGTGATGGCCCCCACCATCCCATGTTGGATGGTTGAGGTGGACCTTGTGGCATGTATGGCATTCCTCCGTATTGTGACATTCCAGCTGGCATACTCCCCGCAGGGGGTTGTGGCCAACTCTTTCGGTTACCTATGAAATAGGCTTTCGATGTCTCAGCCTCCTCCTGGTTGCTAGGCAACTTTGGGCACAATCGAGTCTTATGATTCAGTTTGCATACTACGCATACTCTAATCTTGTTCTCCGGGCATGCGTTCTTTGCATGCTTTCCTCTACATTTTGGGTAGAAATAGGTTAATGTTGCCTCATTCTCTTGTTTCTTCTTCTCTAACAGTAATGTGTCCATCTGCAATGCTAGAGAAGAGAGCATCTCGCTTTTCATATCTTCCAGCATATTGCCAAGTTCTGTCTTTGTCACCGAAGCAGTCGCTTTGATGCTTCTGGAAGTGGTCTTGCCTCTTCTTCTTGAGTAATTCCAGCAGAGTTGTCGGATATCTTCCATATCGTGCTGGTAGACATCGCCTCCAGAAATCATATTAAGAGCCTCTAATGATTCATTATTAAGTCCCCTCAAGAAGATGCTTTTGAGGGACTTATCGGACAACTTTGCGTGGGGAGATCGTTGAAGATTAAAATTAAATCTCTCCCAGTACTCCTCGAGAGACTCATCCTCTTTCTGCGTCATGCTCAGGACTTCTTCTCTGGAATCTCTTGCTCTCCCAAAATCTTGGTATTGCTCTTGAAAGAGCTTCTTCATTTGATCCCATGTCACTATGTGCTTTTCTCCCAGACCGATGAACCACCGCAGAGCTGCATCGTCCAATGTAGAAGGGAAGAGTTTCAGCTTCTGCGTATCTGATTTGTAATCCACAGACCTGCACAAAACATCAAACTTGAATAAGAACAGGTCAGGGTCTTCGGTCGGGTATCCTCTGAAGGTAGGGAGATGAGCGGGGGATATGTTTTTCATCTTGGTGTCTCCTACTCCTTCGTCAATCAGGAAGATAAATCCAGATGAGACTTCTTCTGTGTCAGCCATTTTTTTAGGAAATGTGGTCTCAAATGCAGCACTTATGGCCTTATGGTCGTTTAAAACTTTTTGAGTCAAAGCGCTAAGATTATCTGGAGTTATTGTCTGATCTTGCACAACTTTCCACAACAAGGCTTCTTCTAGGGGTGTTCTTTTAAACAATGAGTTCGTAACTGTTCGTTCTTCCCCAAGTAGATGGGATGAGGAAGCACTTCGTTCAAAGTGTTGATCCTCGCTCCAGTGGATTGTTGGTTGCGAGTCAGGCGACTCTAGTTCTAAAGAGCTTTGTTTTATGAACCGACCGTCAGGTCCTCTTCTTCTCGAAGAACTCATACAAATTTAGGTAGAAGGTTTCGGGTATTGGAATGGATCTAAAAGATGCTTCCTCGAAAATGGCGCCAAAATGTTGCGGGCCAAACAAGGTTAACTTTCTATCTATTTTGTCACTTGCCCGATCATTAATTATCAACCAGGGATTCGTAAACTTTCGAAGGATCTCTTACAGGATCATTCACAATACCACCTTGAGATGAGTCCTTCTAACTCTACTATTGGGGGGTGTTCAAAAGGTTGTCAATATCTCATGCACTCCTCAATAAAATGCGTATGAACAATTAAATCTTCGAAAGAAAGCATTCATACGTGCATCTAAGAAATAATCAAACCTACTGCAATAATAAAACACAAATACAGGAAATGAAACTATGAAAGCATGAAATCTACAAAGCATAGAAAAGAAGGGGAAGAATACTGTCTTGGAGTGGGCCCAAGCTCCAACAGATCCCTCCCAACGTGAACACGCTTTAGGAACTTGTAGACTTTATTATGCAATCAAAGGATTACAATGTGTATTCTATATCTTCTATACAATTGCTATATGTTCTATATTCTATATTCTATATCTTCGAAGAGGTCTGTGTGTGTTTATATAGCACACGCACAGGTCTTCTGTTACAACTCGGTTACAACCATCGGTCTATTCCAGACTCGACGATGGCAATATGGTAAGCTTCGGCCGTCGTCTACCAAAAACTGGCTTTGTTCCTAATATTGGCGTGTTCCGTAATTGGCTCATGCTTCACTTGGCATGGGCGGCACAACTCCCGCAAATATCCTGTGTGGCGTGGAGTTGTAACTGCACCATTTATTATCGCCCGCGTCGTGTTTGATCTGGTCAACGTGCAAAAATAGAGGCGCCTTCCTTTGCGGAAGGCGCCTACCTTCTATTGGCGCCTTCCTGGAAGAGGAAGGCGCCTATCTTCAATTGGCGCCTTCCTGGAAGGGGAAGGCGCCTACCTTCTTCTGGCGCCTTCCTGGAAGAGGAAGGCGCCTGTCCATTATGCATCAGTTCCACAGTAAACAAAGTGCCAGGTCCATGAAAAAGACCTCGACTGATTAAATCCGACAAAATCAACAATATCTCCACAGAAACACACTAAAACACACAAATCAGATAATACGCATAATCTCATTAAATAAATACATAATCATTGATAAAAACATACAATTCCTAATATATCACCGCATAATATCTGCTAAGACTCATACAAAAATATAGGCAATTCTGGGGCTCATCACCCTGATGACTACAAGTATCAAGAGAGGGTCAAGGACCTGGAGCATATGGACATAGATAATGAATCTGAATCTATGCATGTCAGGATAGAGGCATTTCGCGCACATGCAAGGATTGCCGACCAACGCCGTTATGAAGCAGAGAACGCAAACGTTAAGCTAGAGGAGGACCTAGCCAGAACGCGCTCACAATTGGAAGATGCACAGAAGCAGTGCGAGCAAATGAAGAAGGAAATGGATGCCTTGAAGCAACAGGTAAATCAACTGCAGATCGCAACAGAAAATCGAAGCAAGATACAGGCCGAATTTGAAGTAAAGGTCAAGGAGTTTGAAGGAAGAATCTTGTAGATGCAGCAGCAGTTGTATGAGAAGGAGAGTTTAGAGCTGTTTGATAGAGGTAGAATTAAGGACATCCGCTCGCACTTGCTTAAAAACTTCAGATCCCGGGCCTCCAGTGCCCTGTCAATTTTATCCTATATCACAGAAGCCCAGTATGCCGCTGCACAAAAAGGGCCAATAGTGGACGAAGTCATACAAGAGATAAGAAGCCGACTCAATTTGGCCTTTGAAGTACAGAGCATCAAATATCAAGACTTGCAGGTAGCTGCCATGAGTCGGACAGCAAGAGATTGGTCCACTGTCCAAGCTACAGTCCGCGCCTTCTTCTCTAAAGTGAGGAAAGCTCAGAAGGCCAAGAACCTCATGGACATGTTTGAACAGGAGCAGCGTACATCATTGGGATATATCCAGGATCTTTCAACATTAGGTTTCCTGAGTTTCATCGACGATGACGGGAACCTTTTAACCAAAGAAGAACTTAAACCGGCTTGGCTCAGCTTTGAAAGTGATGTTTCAGAAATAGATGAATGGGAAGAGCCAGTCACAGAGGGGCAGGTCACGAATTTCATTCTTAGATATTGCAGGATCACGGCTTGTTTAAATGATTTGAGTGCAAGAGCCAAATATGCCGACATAGGGCAGATTGATCGGTTCCATGTTCTAGTTAAGGCACTGCAAGATCGGGAACCTTTTCAGAAGGGTGCTTGGGCCCATGTTCGCCGAACCACGGAACACATTCGTGATCGCCTTCGCTTGCCGCCGCAACTTGAACCAGCACCAGAAGAAGAAGAGGAAAAGGAAAAAGAAATAGCTGCAGAGGCAATCTCAAAGGAAGAAAAGCAGAAAGGAGAAGGGTCTGGAGGCAACTCTGGCCCAATGGATCAAGGCTGAGGGTCCTTGCACCGAGGCGAGCTCGTTGCCCCGCAAGCCGCTAGGAATGTTGACAATTTGGTCACATTGCTTGGAGGGGTCAAAATTTTGTAAAGTATTTTCTAAGTTTTCATGAATTTGTTCCCTTGCTTTTGAACATTTTTAAGTATTGCAGCAATTTTGGCTTTCATTTTTGTCCCCTTTGTACATAAGCTATATGTGTAAGAGCTTCGCCACAAAGCAAACCAGGTTTAGGAGCTTCGCAGGAGAAAGAAGGATAGCTTCACCAAGAAAAGAAAACAAGAGAGCCCAAATAGTAGCCCAAAGTTTGCTAAGGCATAGAAGGAGCTTCACTAGCGAAGCAGCCTAAACAGTCACTTCGGGTGAAGATTTTGCGAAGCGGTGAATGCAGAAATTTCTAAGTGTTGAGAAAGTGCTTCACTAGAATTTAAGCAAAGCATCCGTTTCGGATCCCTCTCCTGGCGAACCACTTTTCCAAGCATAATCTACTTCGCCTCAGACCACTAAGCATCCACTTCGGCCAACTTTTGTGCGAAGCTCCCTCATTCGAAGCATTAGTTGCCCTTGAAAAGTCAAAGAAATATTCTAAAGCAAGAATGCGCTTCGGCCGAAAACCTCCCGAACGACTATCTTGGAGGAGGTTCGTAGCGAAGCATTTTGTGGTCCGTTGGCGATTATCCGCCGCTTCGGACAAAATCCCCTGCGAAGCAGCATTCAACCCGTTTTTCTGGCGAAGTAATAAACAGTTAGGAGCCATGTTTTGAAAGGTGATCATTCCCGCTTCGGCCCACATCTGTTGCGAAGCGAAGCCTTGAATTTCAGTTTGGCGAAGCTCCTTCGAGGGCGCTTTTCTCAAGGGCACACACCCCTAGGCCGGGCATTTTTCCGAGGCAATTGAGTATTTCATAAATGCATTTTTACTTGCCCGGAAGACCCGGTACCCATTTGTGGCAACGGGAAAAGAAATATCAGCCGCAGAGGAAAAACCAGAGGGACTTGAAGACCCACTCGAGCACCGCACCCAAGAAAATCCAGGACAAGTCAGACGGCCCATAAATGCAGATTTCCCCGGCTAATGCGGCCGTAATGGTTAAATGTGGAAAAGGATGTGAGAACTCAGTCGCAGGAGGAGCAGAAGCAGATTTTCTAGGTTATCGAGGGCGTACCTCTAGATTTAGTGCATTAATGGCTTAGAGGGTCGGGTCCTCTATAAAAACCCACGAATTGTAATGAAAAAGGAGGGGGGAACTTTTGCTAGAAAGCTGCTGTAACTTGATTTCTGCAATCGATATTAAAGACTTTGGGCTCAATTTCTCTTTTGTATGCTGCCTTTTGTGATAATTTCTGTTATTCCATTTCTTCATTTGCATACTGTAATTCTGCATCCTGAATTTAGGTGTGTGATTGGGGGTTGGACCCTGGAATTCTCCTGAAGGATACATAGGGGAGAAAATACCGCGTGATATTCTTTTTATGCTGCCTGTGGTTAGTAGTTTCTGTAATATTCATGTATTTTCCTAATTGCTGTAATTCTGCAATCTGGATTTAGGCATAGGAAAATAGTTGAATCCTGGAACTCTTCCAGAGGATACATAGGGAAGCTAGCGTGGTGTTCCTTTAAGTTTTATTCTTTGTATTTATTTCTGCTACTTCAAGGTATTAGTTAGTAATCTTGCTATTGGTTCTTTCCCACTGAATCATTTACAATTTTTCCCTTACTCTCTTTTATTTCTTTCTTGCACTCTTAGCTTAAAACCCAAAGTAGTTTAGTAAAGGAGCCGGCCTTTCTCCGGAGATTGGCATGGAGGGCATCTCTTCCCTCCGGCCTTTCAATGTTGGTCCAGGTCTAGGGCGCGTATACATTGCAAAATCCTTTCCTGTGGCAGATTTTTGACCAACAAAAACTAAAAACAAAGTACATGAAGAAAAATAGAGTCATATTAAATGAGGGGATCTAGATAGGTGAAAAGCCTCAGCTTCTCACTCATACCTGTAAAAGGAATTTGAATGTTCTATTTCTTCTCTAAGCAATTTAAGTTTTGATCAATCATTACAGAGACAATTATGGGAAAAATTTCAAGGAAAAGTATTCCAAAGCTAATGATCAAGATAAAATGAGCATTATAAATTTTTGCAAGGACTAGTGAATTGAGAGATGTCAATCTAGATGCCAAATTCATTCTAATGAAAAGTCCGACTGCCAAAAGCACTCTTGGGGATTAACCAGCTTTAATCTGCGTTTACTGGAGGATGCAGCCACAAAATCCTTTCCCCAGAGTTAACACTTACAAACCTTTTCCTTATGATTTGGGCATGAATTTCAAAGCTGGTTTTGCGGATCAGAACTGCCAGAAATGGAAACTCTGCGAAACAGATCAAGAAAAAGATTTTGTAAATGAAACCCTGGAAAATTTTGGACAAATGTATGAAGTAAATAACAAGGTGGATGATGTTAGCCATGTGACCTTAAAATTGTAGAGTTTTTTGCCTGTTGACATCGATGGTTTTGGGCATAGAAATCAAGTAACACCAGCACAAGGTTATTTCATTTGTATGGATTCTGTCAAAACTGTGACATCATTATCTGTGACACAATATCCTTCCAGGTCAAATTGATGTCAGAGGTTACATCATCACAAGAGGAGGTGGTGGTGATATTTAGACAATGTCATTTCTACGAACAGATTGGCAGAAGTGATAGCATCCCGTTAGGTGATGTTATCAGTGTGGGAGGACATCATTTCAAGTAGGCAAGATGTCATCTTATAGTTTGATTGGTATAATGTCATCATCAAGGGGACCTCCAAGAGTGATTTCTTCGTAGTTGACATCATGAGTGCGTTGGGAAAAAAAACAAAGGCATGAAGCAACCAGAAACCCATGGAATTGAGAAGACACTGTGAAAGTCTCAAATATTTCTTCAATGGGTGATCTCATCATTGTAACAAGTTCAAGGTCATTTGCATGCATTGACACCAGCAGTATGTGGTATTCCCTTTGTTTCATCTTTTGAAGTTCAATTGCACAAAGATTTTTCAAGGTTTATGCCATTTCGTCCATTGTCTTTACTTAATTATCTAATTTTGAGTTCACCAGTTGGACAGCCTCTTTCTAATTTAGAATGGGTGGCTTTGCAAAAAGTTTAGATTCTTCTCAACTTAGGATTTAATGCTGCCATGATGAAGCAGTCTACCAGAGGTGCAAAAAAGTCCAATGGATAAGTTACTAAAACCTGCAGTAGTGTTACTTGTGCTAAGATGCAGTGGTGACGGCAGAAGCAAAAGAAACAGGAGGTTGCCATGACTGACCCCTTGAAGTGCTATGCGTCAGGAAGTTGTCTTTGCTAGCAGTGATGGGCAAATAAGCCTAATGCCCATCCTTTGAACTAGGCCTTGAGGACAACTTTAGCCCATCATATTTTACCAATGCCTAATTTTGAGCAAGGGTACTTCTAGGAGTAGCTGGACAAGATAGGGAAACATTGTAACCAGGGTATGCAATTATCCACTATTGTAGTCCATGTTTGTAGTCATCTTGTTTGAGGCAACAGAATTTTAAAGGGTTTCTGTAGTGTTGATATCAGGTAACTCTGGGTTGCAGAAGAAACCCTCATTGCAGATAGAGGAAATAACCCTAAGTAATTATGGCTCTCCATCTATCACTCTTAAGGAGAGGTATTATTTGGGGTGCATAAAGATGTTATACATAAAAAATAAGTACCTGATGAGTCCATAAGTCTGCTTGATTAGTAGATTAGCTGGAAAATCTTGACAAATTAGTCTTTGATCTGGTTTATGTGCTTTGGAGTAAAAAAGGGTTTACATATCCTTGCATACTTTAGCTGTAATTTTGGTTCGATGTATATGGACAAGATTATGTTGCTTGGGAATGCGATTGTGGACTCAAACTTAGATTTACAATTTTTTCCATGGAACCACCTTGGAGATAGTCCTGAGCAGAAGTCTACTTCTTACAAAACAAAGAGGGGGAAACAAAGAAATGCAACAAAAATTTAAGCAGAAATAGAAGCTATAGCCAAATGAGGAAGATGTTTCTGACAACAAGGAGGATGTGGTTCTTTTCAAAGAATGGAACAACGAAGATGACTATCGCTATCATATATGAACTCTAAAAGTATTTTCACAAATTTGTAGATCTTTAATATATATAAAACTGGAGCAGCTATGAGCAGGCTTTACCATGCAAGTAGACCATTGTCATTTCTGTTGATTTGAAAAGGACACTGGTTGTTTTTTTCATATGGTCAAAGTTTCTATGTTAAGTTGGAGTGATCCTTTACCTGACAAAGATTGTTTTTTTATTTTCCAGCATAATGATTCTTTTAAGTTCTTTTATGTAAGACATGGTTTCATTTAAGAACAAAGCTATCTTGTTCATGTTTGACCAATATATGGCCAATGGCTGGAGTGTTCCATTACCAGATCTCTAGAGAAGTCACCTATTACTTTATGCAATAGAGAGACTCAACTGCTGGAGTCTTTAAGTTCCTTTGGCTAACCTGTTAGGAGTAGTCGAGGAAACAACTTGAACTTAGGTTGGTGTTGACTTTAAAATTGCATCTTGAAGAATATTTCCAGGATGTTAAGATTCACTGGAGCAAACATTACCATGGAGCTTATATGAGCCAGATTCATAAAGGATTATATGGCCATGAAACCCTAATGGGATTTTGATTTGATAGATATTCTTGGAAGCTGATTCTTCTGTACAGTGCTATTATTTGGTAACTGGTTTATTGTGAAAATTCATAATGCTTCATTTATGTTAGCTGTTTCCTTTGTGGTGTTTGTTACTTTTATCCCTAAATGGCTTCTGTAAGCATTTTACAGGAAGAATACGAGGCAGCTCGGAAAGAGCTGCAAGATGAAGTTGTTAAAGGTGTTTCCATCAATGAGATTAGAGCAAAGCTGCAGGGAGGTGCAAGTGTTAGTGAGAGTTCTTTGAGTCAACAGATACCGGATGACCTTGTACAAATCCAGTCATATATACGCTGGGAAAGAGCCGGCAAACCCAACTATTCTAAAGAAAAACAACTTGTAAGTATTTTTTGCAATTCAAATAAATTTAATTTGTATTAATGATTAATCTCTATGATCTGTTTCTTGTGGCATACTCCTGTGACGGAATTTCGTTCTACTCTAATACCCGGTTCTACTTTTGTTCATAGTAATAAAGTCTAATTGTTTCACTTTTTCCTTTTTCTGCCATCAAATGCCAAAATTTATGTATTGGTGAGGACTTTGAATTAAATTTAGTTGATTGACGTGCATGTGTTCCAGCAAGAATTTAAAGAGGCTAGAAAAGAGCTGGAAAGTGAGTTATCCAAGGGAGTTTCTCTGGCTGATCTTAGGAAGAAATTGAAGTCAGGAGAGACACAAAAGAAAGTTGCTGATAGAATGCGAAAGACCACCACCCCTCAGCGCATTCAACGCAAAAAACATGATGTTTTACAGATACTCAATAAATATCCAGAGATAAAGGGAACTGTAAAGGAACCTGTTGCTGTGGAGAAAAAGCTTAGTGCACTTGAGCTGTGCTCGCAGGTTGTGGAAGCTTTGGATGGGGGAGCCGTTCTTCAAAAGAAGATATTAAAATTTGGGGATAAGGAAATCCTGGTTAGATTCTTATCTACTAAAATACAATTTGGGCTTATTATATTGGCAAATTCATGATGCTGAAAATTGGAATTCAAGGTATGTTTTCATTGCTGTATAGGTACTCATAACAAATCCAGATGGCAAAGTCCGTGTAAGGCTAGCCACAAATATGAAAGAACCACTTGCACTACACTGGGGATTATCAAAACATTCAGCCAGGGAATGGACAGTATGTTCAGTATCATTTAAACTACTTTTTATCTTCTGGACCTGCTTGTATGTCAAATAAAAGAATACATGTAGTTTGCAGCCTGACAAGTGGAAATCTTCTATTTTATTGCACATTATTCATTGAAAAGAAGCTATATACAAGCCAGAGTTGATTTTAATTTAATTCCAGAACATGGTTATTCTCAGGCACCTCCATTGGATATTTTACCTGAAGGATCAAATCTTGTGCAACTAGCTTGTGAGACACAATTTAAACAAGGATTTGCTGGAGATGCATCTTTACAGGTATTTTAAAACTTAATCCTATGTATCATTACTATTATATCAATTTTGAGTATTGCATAATCGAATTATTGAATTGGTATTCCAATTGAAAAAAGGAACGCAATGAAGATTTTACCCTTTTTTTGAGGTCACCAGAATGTTATTAGTTGAATATTATACAATCTTTATGCTAACATTTTAAAGTTTTGGATGGCAATAATAGTCTGTGGAGATTGAGATTGGTGAACGTAGCTGTATTGGGATACCTTTTGTTCTTTTCTCAAATGGTCACTGGATAAAGGACAATGGTTCAGACTTCTATTTTAGTCTGAGACCAAAAGATATAAAACCAGCAAAGGTGATTTTATGGTCACACTGAAATCTGGCCTTATCTTGTTATCTTCTTGTTTGCTAAACATTGCCATCTCTTAGTCTTCAAACAGTCATTAGAAATACCAGATAATGTGCAAGCTTAAGGCTTTCATTGATAACTTCTCTTTGAAATGTTATGCAAGTGGTCAAGTTAATGAATCAGTTTTAGTAAATTAAGTGGTATCTGACTCATGAGCAGGATGTGGGAGATGGACGAGGTACTGCAAAATGGTTTTTAGATGCAATTGCAGAGAAAGAGAGAGAAGCAGAAAAGTCGTTAATGCATAGGTTAGTAGCAATTGGTGAAAATTTTGCCAAAATAATAGGTTAAGCCTGTTATTCCTAATAATTGCTGGTACAGTGAATTGCATTTATGAAACTTTGATGGTGTTATGTTGCAGTTCCTTTTTTGGTCTTTTAGTCCTATTCCAAAGAACAAGGCACTCAACTCCAACAAGTAAAATCAAAACATAGTTTGGGGAATTTGAAATTTCTATACCGTCTAATTCTGCACTCAAAAAATGTCATTATAAAAGCAAATTTAACTGGTTTTATTCTTTCTTGCTTGATTTAGGTATAATTTCTAAGTGTAGAAAAAGACACCTATGATAAATGTATTTTTTGATTAACTTCCTTTTCCTCTCAACAATTACTCCTTGAAGAGAGCTATATTTAAATTTAACTCTTCTTTGGTTCCATTGCATTTTACCATTTTGCTTCAGTGCCTACTTATTTCCCCAGAGCTATAACAAAATATGAGCAGCAGTGTCAGAGCTTTTGCATCTAGGATTTGAAAAAATTGTAGCTATAAAAGTCTTAAAGATATTTCAAAAGTTAGAAGTTTTGGTTAACTGACAATAGTCGGTGTACTGAATTTTTTTGGTCCCTTCTTTTGCAAATCAAGGCTTTAAGCTTTGTTTCCCCTTACACAGTTGGTATAACAAAAGTGGGCCCCTACTTAATTTACGAAACTTGACCCTTTTTTCTTAAATATGACAAGTTTTTAGATTTACTGTTTTTATCTGTTAATTCCTCTTTGATATTTTTCTATAAGTGAATTGACACTTAAAGAAAATTAAAGAAATCTAATTTGGCTTGTAGCATGACAGTAAGTTTCTTGAAATTAAAAAAATCTATTTTATGATATGCAGGTTCAACATTGCAACAGATTTGTTGGAAAAAGCAAAAAACGAAGGGGAGCTTAGTTTGGCTGGAATTCTTGTTTGGATGAGATTCATGGCAACTAGACAGCTTACATGGAATAAAAACTACAATGTGAAACCCCGGTATATTCGTTAAACCAATCTGCTTTTCTTCATGGTGCACCCTGGTCTGAATTTCTGATATTTCTTGCTTAATAGCTTAGCTAGTAACAATGCCATTGTTGGTAATGCCTACAGAATGGAAATGTTTGCTTCATGATAGATTATATTGCAGAGATATACACTTCTGGTTTAGAACGTTCAATATGAAATGTCTAAGGCATAGGATAAGAAGCATGTTGTATAAAGGGAAGAACTGAAAAAATTACCAAAAATACGACTGCATTAAAAAATATGGCAGGTTCAACTTGAGGATTGATTACTCAAAGAGGCACAAAGAATTCCAATTTAACATACATGATACTGAGTGTATTCAGAGAATTCAGACAATATAGATACCTGAGTGTTAGCCAGTGTGCAAGCATGGTTTGAGTCATCCTAGAGGCCGGTGGTCCACCTCATGCCTGTATGGCGGCTAGTCACTATCTTTATCCAAGAGTGGTGGGGTGAAGAATTTACAATAATACAATAAAACAAAATTGGAGCAAATATTATCTTCTTATTATCTGGAATAATTCTGGCAGAGTTTCAGTACTCTGTTACAATCTCCTCACAAGCTCTGGAAGAGCTCACACACATGCTACAATGCAAAATTCTTCTTCATAAAAGAAAACCCTAAAACTGCCTTAAGTAAGAAAAAACAAAGCAAACCCTAACCCTAGCAAATCACATCCGTCGGATCTACATCGACGGTGTTTATTACATGTCTTAGTATTTCGGCCATAACTTTTGACTCGGGTGTCCGTTTGAGCCCGTTTTTTTTGCAGATTGCACAGATTTCGAAGCTCTACGATTTCGTTTTGTCTCCTCTAAGAGGAGACGCTTTCCAAGGCTGAAAACGTCATCTAACGGCCCGAATTTTCGTTTTAATGTATGGCTGGCCAGATTTCCAACATTCTCCCCCTTGCTGGTAAGGGGACTGACTATCAAGTCCCTTAGCAGCAAAAACTGAGGTTTTACTACTCCCTTAGTAAAAATATCTGCTACTTGATCGTGTGTGGAGCAATACCTCAATTTAACTTGTTCCTTCTCTACCATGTCCCGAATGAAGTGGTACTTGATGTCGAAATGCTTGGACCTGGTATGGTGGATAGGATTATGTGCCAACTTAATGGCACTCGATTATCACAGAATAAAGTAGTTGGAGTCCCTTGCTTCTCCCCAATCTCTCCTAGCACCTTTCGAAGCCACAATGCTTGTGCACTTGCCGATGTAAGTGCAATATACTCTGCTTCAGTAGAAGACAACGCCACTGTAGCTTGTTTCTTGGAACTCCATGTCACCAAACCTGAACCAAGAGAAAAGCAGTGCCCACTCGTGGATTTCCTGTCATCAATATTACTGCCCCAATCACTGTCACTGAATCCCACTAACTTCAAATTCTTTGCCTGTGAGTAGTGGATCCCATAATCAATTGTTCCACGAACATACCTCAAAATCCTCTTTGCTGCCTTCAAATGTAACTGTGATGGATTAGCCATATACCTGGAACACTGTGAAACAACAAAGCATATATCCGGCCTAGTGTTACAAAGGAACATAAGGCTACCAACAATACTCCTGTACTCTATTTTGTTTGCCCTTTCAGCTCCATCCTCCAAACTCAAGATCTCCCCATGTGCAATGGGTGTTGCTACAGGTTTACATTCACTCAAACCAAATCTCTTCAGCATATCCCTTACATATTTGGATTGACAAACAAAAATCTCATTGCTAGTTTGATGTACTTCCATCCCAAGAAAGTAACTCATCAAACCCAAATCAGACATCTCAAACTCCTTCTTCATATCATGTTTAAAAGAATCATTCAAAGAAGAACTACTCCCCATAAATAACATATCATCAACATAAAGGCATACAATAAGAATATCATTACCTTCCCTTTTGTAGTACAAAGTGGGCTCACTCTTACTCCTTTCAAAATTACACTGCAGGAAGTAGTCATGGATTCTAGCATACCAAGCTCTTGGAGCTTGCTTCAGCCCATATAGAGCCTTCTTCAACCTGTAGACTTGATCTTCTTTTCCTTGGACAACAAAACCTTGTGGCTGTTCCACATATACTTCTTCATCTAAATACCCATTGAGAAATGCACTTTTGACATCCATATGATGCACCCTCCAACTTTTATGAGCTGCCAATGATAGCAACATCCTTACTGTTTCTTGCCTTGCCACTGGAGCAAATGTTTCCTCATAGTCCAAACCATATTTCTGAGTGAAACCCTTTGCTACCAACCGTGCCTTGTACCTCTCAATGGATCCATCACTGTTCTTCTTGATCTTGTAGACCCACTTGCATCCTACACATTTCCTATCCTTGGGCAAATCACACAACTCCCAAGTATCATTCTTTTCAATAGAATGCATTTCTTCTTGCATAGCCTTCATCCACACTTTGTTAGTACTAGCATGCTCAAAACATGAAGGCTCAAAATCATCAACAACAACTTTTGAAACTTTAGAAACTTGTGAAACAAGTGCATAGTTTACAACATCACCTTTGGGATCTCCACTGTCATCATCTCCATAAAGATGCAGGTTCTCTAACCTCTCTATTACTGCATTCATCTCTGTATGCTGACTCCTTGTCACCCTCTTATGGAAATTCTTATCAAGAATTTGAGATTCTGGGTGATCCTTCAACAATCTTTTACCTTTTCCTTTGGCCGGTGGTGATGGAGGTGGAGAACTACTGGAAGAACCTTCTCTTGGACTTGAAGGTGCACTTGCAGAAGATGAACTGGAAACTTTTTCATGGCTGGGCTGAACTGAAACATGGCTTGGTTCCACCTTCTCTTCACCAAAAACATCCTCAACAAACAATTTTTGTGATCCCCAACTTCCCCCTTCATCAAAAATTGCATCTCTAGATACAATTATTTTATGTGAAATAGGATTAAAGAACCCGTAAGCCTTAGATTGCTCACTGTACCCAATAAAAATACATTTTTCACTCTTTGCATCCAACTTCTTCCTATTCTCACCATTAACATGCACAAAAGCCACACATCCAAAAACTCTAAAATGATTTACATTTGGCTTCTTGTTGTACCAACATTCATAAGGGGTAATATTCTCAAGACTCTTAGTAGGACTTCTATTTAAAATGTAATTAGCAGTCCTAATTGCTTCAGCCCAATAAAACTTACTCATACCTTTTTCTTGCATCATGCACCGTGCCATCTCCACCAAAGTCCTGTTCTTTCTTTCAGCCACCCCATTTTGTTGAGGTGTGTAAGGACTTGTTTTCTGCCTTTTAATCCCAAACTCACTACAGAAATCGTCAAATTCATGAGAACAGAACTCACCTCCTCTATCTGTCCTCAAACATTTGATATAATGACCACTCTCATTTTCAACTAGAGCCTTAAAATTCTTGAAGCAATTGAATGCCTCATCCTTATGCTTAATAAAATAAACCCAACAATATCTGGAGAAATCATCAATAAAAGTCAGAAAGTAAGAAGCTTTACCCATACTTTGTGTCTGCATTGGTCCACAAATGTCACTATGAACCAACTGCAATGGATGTTGGGCCCTCCATGCTTCACCATGCGGAAACTTCCCCCTTGCATGTTTGCCAAGTGCACAACCTTCACAAACCTCCTTGGAGTCTTCAACTTTTGGCAACCCATAGACAAGTGGTGAAAGCATCTTCAAACTCTTATAATTTAAATGCCCAAACCGTAAATGCCATAGCCTCTCCTTACCTTCTACACCAACAAATGCTAGAGCTCCCCCTTGATCTAAAAACTGTAATGGGAAGAGCCTGTTCTTGGTCATCTTTACAGTGGTAATCAATTTTCTCCTCTGATCATAAATTTTGCACATTCTATCCTCAAACACTAACTTATAATCCTTTTCCAACATTTGACCAATACTCATTAATGAATGCTTCAAACGGGGTGCATAGTAAATATCTTTTACCTTCATTATTTTTCCTCTCCCGGTAGGAACCTCCATTTCTCCTTTCGCAACCACCTCCAAGCTCTTCTCATCCCCAAAATTGATACTGGATTGATAAGAAGAATCAAGAGATGAAAATACATCCCTCTTGCCGGTCATATGGTTTGTGCACCCACTGTCCAGGATCCATGTCTCCTTTGTGCTAGAGGAAAGTTGTTTGCTCCACTTTTTCTTCAATCATACAGAACAAAGTATCATCCTCATAGGAATCCTCTTCTCCATAATGTGCTGATTTTTTCAGCCTGCAATCCCTCTCATAATGGCCATATTTGTTACAATTGTAACACCGCACATTTCTCATATCTCGGCCTCTACCTCTTCCTCTTGCACTGGATCCTCCTCTTGCAGCATGAGCCTGGTCATTGTCCGAATCTTGAGATCTTCCTCGACCTCTACCACCGTAGGAGCCTCTTCTACCTCCTCTTCCATTTCTTCCTCTTCCTCTGGAACCCCTACCGTGACCTCTTCCTCCATCATTCTCTTTTGCCGAAAAAGCTTGTTCCTCTGTAGAACCTCCTTCTTTATCCTTCTTCCTCTTGGCAATTCTCTCTTCATGAGATGTGAGAGAGCCAATTAATGAATCTATATCCATTTTCGAGAGGTCTTTCGTTTCTTCTATGATAAGGGCTGCATTGTCAAACTTCTCTGTCAAGGTTCTTAAAACCTTTTTAATTACTACATTTTGCTCTATGATCTCTCCAAGTGTGGCCATTTTATTTACTATTGTTTTTACCCGAACACAGTAATCTCTTGCAGTTTCATTCTCCTCCTGTTTGAGATTTTCAAAATCTCTCCGCAAAGTCTGCAACTTCACCTCCTTAACTTGGGCACTCCCCGGTAATTCTCCTTCAACGCCTTCCAAGCTTCTTGAGCCGAAACGCAGGCAAAAATCCGGGGAAAGAGACTCTTGTCTAGAGCCGACTGGATGAAAGCCAAAGCCAAATTATTTTCTTTCTCTTTCTCCTGCATCTCCTTCTTTTGATCTGCAGTCAATGCACTCCAATCTTTTGGTTCGGTGAACCCAGCTTCAACGATGGCCCAAGCTCCTTTTGCCTTCAGAATCGTCCTCATCCGGATGCTCCAATATTCGTAGTCGGAACCGTCAAATTCTGGGATCGGAATTGAATTGGTGTTGTTGGCCATAATAGCTCCCTTCAACACGAACTGAGATCTCCGAGAAGCTTCTGTAAAACTTGCAGCAGAAATTCCACAGTTACTCGAACCCAATTTCTCGATCGCCTCGCTCTGATACCAAATGAAGAATTTACAATAATACAATAAAACAAAATTGGAGCAAATATTATCTTCTTATTATCCGGAATAATTCAGCGAGTTTCGATACTACTGTTACAATCTCCTCACAGGCTCCGGAAGAGCTCACACACTTGCTACAATGCAAAATTCTTCTTCATAAAAGAAAACCCTAAAACTGCCTTAAGTAAGAAAAAACAAAGCAAACCCTAACCCTAGCAAATCACATCCGTCGGATCTACATCGACGGTGTTTATTACATGTCTTAGTATTTCGGCCATAACTTTTGACTCGGGTGTCCGTTTGAGCCCGTTTTTTTCCAGATTGCACAGATTTCGAAGCTCTACGATTTCGTTTTGTCTCCTCTAAGAGGAGACGCTTTCCAAGGCTGAAAACGTCATCTAACGGCCCGAATTTTCGTTTTAATGTATGGCTGGCCAGATTTCCAACATGGGGGTTATAGTGGCAGCAGCCGGAGTTGAACACAAGACTGGTGGGATACAATGACGGGAAGTTATTGATTCCACTGTAAAACCAACAACAACAACAACAAAAAAATTCAGATACTTGAATATTTAGCATAAATGATTTTTTGAGGTTGTCATCACCAATCTCAGCTGCAAGAAGTTGACTCCATTGGTTTGATTTGTAGTTATATATTGTCAAAACAATTTCATTATCAAGGAGTATTCACAACTCTGATGCAATAAAACCCGGTATGCATAGTCTATTTGGTGTTAGATACCATAGAAGGCAAACTATGACTCTCCTCTAAATCCAAAGAATGGGGCTGAGCTGGGGAAACTAAGAAAGGAATGGTCATTATCAGCATTTTTGGACATATCCAATAGTTAAGGTTGCAGAGTCATCCAATTCAACCTGTAGTTAAAATCCATCACTTTGTTCCTGCCACTGATTAGTCCGCTTGTCTATTTTTGTCTTTCTCCTTTGCACTATAGAGTTGGCTGGAAGGATGATAAAGTAGTTGTTCTTGTGGGGAATATCCATTGCTATAAGGGCCTCTGCCATATTTTCTTTTCAGCCAGGATATGCTTCCAAGCCTTGCTCAAGAGAGGCACTGTTCGTATTCCATGGGACATGCCAAGTTACCTCAGTGAGCATTCAACTTGAGAGTCATCAATCTGCAGTGGCAACTTATCAGTTTCTTTCAAATTGACAAATCAGACGGGGTACCATGCTGCAATGTAGAAAACCTACACTCAAACCAATTTTTAATTCTATAGTGAAATTGTTCCAGATTTAGCAGGAAACGTCACATTGCTGTTTATTGTTCAATATGCGTAAATGGTAACTGTGTGCAGATGTAACGAAACAACTTCCAGAAATAGCAACAGCAGTAGCAAACTCAGTAATGTGCAAAAGGAATATTCACTGGAACAGGAAATTCAGATCCAATGGGAGGAAATCAAATATCACAAGTAACAAATTCCAGATTCTAAACCAGTACAAATCATAGCCACTTAGAGAGACTTAAGTCTTGTAGCCACTTGGAGAAGGTGAAGTCGCATATCCACACCAGAGGCGACTTAAGATAACAACTATGAATGATGTCTCAACTACAACATAACTCATCTATTTATAGACCAAAACAACAACCCTAACCCTAATGCTCAAGGGCCGACTAAGCTAATCATAAAACCTGAGCTAACATTAATGAAGATAGCTGACATGGCTATATTGGAGCTGTTACAGCAGATGTGAGTGTAACATACAAATAGGAGTTGTTTTCTATGGAAGATGACGAAATTGAATGAGGGAGAAACACAACAGTAAGACAGTTACTGATAACTATGCATCATCGAGTTTGTACCATAGTTCATGCATTATTGTCGGAAACTATTGAGCACTTCCTCAATATTTGGTTTCTATTCAAGTATTCTCTTGTCAAGTTTTGTTGAAGTTGAGTTGCACCTCGTCAATGATTAATTAGTCTGATCATTTCGGTAAACAATCTTTGTTATGACTAGCCATCACGGTTTGAATATACAGGTGAAACGCTCAGAAAAATCACTGAAGATTGAGCATGAGCTGCATTGGCAGATTGTATTGCAGACCAGGTGAGATGTGATTATAGAAAGATAATGATGCAAATTTTTAAAGAGAATTTTTCAAACTAGACAAGGATACCTTCGACTGATATTATCTCAGAGATCTGCAGTATTACTTGTCATGATGTGCTGGGGTAAGAGGGGAGCTTCTCTTGTACCTTCATACTATTGTTATGGCCCATCTTTCTCTGTCCCATGGTGCATGGCAAAATGCGACATAGAAATGGCATGCAAGTCAAATAATATCGTCAGTGCTATTAATCATTTAGTCTAGACAATGTCTTCCTTACAGAGCACCCGCTGAGAGAGCTTTCTCAAACATTCTAACAAGGAGACTTATCCCTTAGCATCACTCGCTGATGTCCTGGGAAGTCCACATATTTTTGGATTCCTAGGTGTTGGATGGTAGGAGGGTATGCAGGAGAAGTGCTTCTGGGATGCAGGCATTCCTCTTCAGATATAACCATGGTCTGCATTGTCCTGACATTTCCTTTTTTCTCTGTATCTAAAGGATCCTCAACCTTGGATGGTATGAGAGTATCTGGGAGACAACCTTCTAGGATACAGCCTGGCTCTTGCAGCCTGGAGTGTTCCCCTTCGGATATCATCAGGCCGTGCATTGGCATGGCATTTCCTGATTCCTATCTGTGTCTGCAGGATCCTCAACCGTTGATGGCTGGAGAATATCTGGAAAACATCCTTTGTAGGATACAACCTGACCTGGCTCATTTAGCCCAGACTGGTCCCCTTTGGATATCATTAGGACCAGCATTAGCTTATTCATAGTGATTGCTAATTATTCCTAGCTGTGGACATGGATTAGCGCCAACACTGTGTTATGTAGGGATAAGAATGTGGGGAAATAATATTGTATATGGTATTATGGCATGAGTGATGCATAAAATTATAATAATATATAACATAGTGCTATATTATAATATTATACACTTTGTAACTCATTGAAGGTGAAGCACCATATGGGTGACTTTCTAACTCCTCAAAGGTGAACCATCGCATTCTTGTATAAAGAGAGATGTACCCTCATTTGTAAAAGGAAGTCATATGAAGTATTCTTGGCTCATGGAGCAAATATCTTGTGGAGTGATTCCTTCTTTAAGGAGTATTCTTGGTGTTGCCCTACCTCAAGGGTATTATCTATCTCTATTTTATTGTGTGGATTATTATTGTAGAATTTATTTGTGGATGCATGTTTGATATTTCTGCATATTGATGAATGATTTATTGTTAATGAGAAGAGAGGTTCATAACACATTGCCCCTTGCTTTATGTTGCATTATGTTTGTACTATACTCAACATGCAATTGTATTGAATGATACCACATAACACTTGCAACAATGACATGGCTTTTAAACAGATATATACTGTTGAAATATGTGTAGACTGATCTTGTTTAGACCAAGGCCAAAAGTTAGAAGAAATGCTTATGAACACTATTAATGCAGCCTATGGGCATGTTCATGTAAGCCTAAGGCTCCTTTTCATATTTCACTGTTAGTGGTATTGGTTAGTCCACCTTTATGGATAACCTTGCTTAAAGGGTAATTTATTATTATTTTATTGTAAGGTTAACCTCAAGGTTAAGTTTATGTCGGCTTGAGGTTAACCTCTTATTGGGGATTTGGTATCACTATAAATACCCCTCAATGATGATTCATTTGTATCATAAGTGTGAATAAAATGTGATATATTGGGGTGCCCACGGGCACCCACCTTCTACCTTGTCTCCCTTCATTTCTTTACTTCATTTAATATTGCTATCTTTTAATTGCCTTTTCTTCTTTCTTGCATATGATTGTGGTGAATGCATGTTTTGTAATGTTTCTAGAAAATATTGCAAATTCCAACATGGTATCGAAGCGAGGTCCAAAGCTGCATCACTCATTAGTAGAAGAGAAATTGGTTCATTGGCAATCAAAGACATCATTTAGGTTCCAAGTCTTCAAATTTGAAAGTTCAAATTTTGAATTTCTTTTCTTTCCATTTTTTGGCACTAAAAATGGACACTATCCGTTTTGTGTGCCAGTCACGTGACTTGCCTTATGATGTCTGCGAATTCCAACACTAAAGTGAGCATGCCTGTGTGAACGGCATGGCGGTAAGACTACGCACTTGTAGTTGGGAGGGCGCACTCGACTCTTGGTTAAGTCGTCATTGTAATATTTTTCAGGGGAAGCATTCCGCCTCTTGGTTGTGTCGGGAGTGGCGCAATGACAAGGGCATTTCGTTTTGGTTGGAAGGTTGCTAGTTTGAATCCCAGCGGCAAACATTTGTTTTGTACAAAGGCACTTCTCACAAGTCTTTAGCAAGTTCCCCCCTCAATTACATTTGTCTTCCTGGCACAGTGGTTCGACAACTTGCTTGTAGCATGGAGGTCAGTGGTTCGATTCTTGTGAAGCAAATTTTTTTAGTGAGTCTTCTCCTAGCTAATAATGGGTGGCGTACATGTGATATGGAAGGAGGCCTCTTATGTGCCTCAACCAATTGCGTGGCACAGTGGTTGGTTAGTTTGCTTGTCGAAGGGAGGTGTTGAGTTCAAAGCCCAATGATAATAGTTTTTTTCGCTCCGGGTATAATTGTCTTTTGCGCATGTCGAATAAATTTTGCTCTTCTTTGGTCTTAGGCAGTGCTCATGATGCACTAGTCCGTCCTCTTGCTTGCATGCGGGACGTCTGGTTTGAGCCCTATCGGCTCCAAACCCATTAAGACAAATATATATACACATATACAAGGAGTCGAACCAATCATATCAAGTGAACTGTTAAAGTTGGATTCGTTGGTTGATAGCGCAACATCCAATCTAGTGGCTCCAAGTGGCAATTGTTAATTCGACAAATTTTTTCTAAGGTTTAGCATTTGAATTTTTTTTTCCATGATTTGAGTGCTAATATTTCAAATCTTGCGAAGGCCATACCTTTTGCATATGGAAGCATTTGGAGCCCTTTTTTTTCCAGATTTTTCATTTTTTAAGCTCTATGCAGTGGTGACATCATTTTATGGACTTGTTACAAATTTGTTTAGAGTTTTGTGCAAAATAGATTCTTTAGGGTATGTTACTCGCCTCAATAGACAAAATTATAGCACTTGGTCAATTAAAATGGCATGATTTATCAAAAGCCAAGGCCAAGGCCAAAAGTGAGAAGAATTGCTTATGAGTACTATTAATGTAGCCTACAGGCATGTGATTATGTAAGCCTATGGGCATGTTCATGTAAGCCTAAGGGCCCCTTTCATATTTCACCCTTAGTGGTATTGGTTAATCCACCTTTATGGATAACCTTGCTTAAAGGGTAATTTATTATTATTTTATTATAAGGTTAACCTCAAGGTTAAGTTTATGTTGGCTTGAGGTTAACCTCATTGGGGATTTGGTATCACTATAAATACCCCATAATGAGGATCCATTTGTAACTTAAGAGTGAATAAAATGTGATATATTGAATTGCCCATCAACACCCACCTTCTTCTTGTCTTACTTCGTTTATTAACTTCGTTTATTATTGCTATCTTTTAATCGTCTTTTCTTCTTCCCTGAATACGATTGTGGTGAATGCATGTTTTGGAATGTTTCTGGAAACCATTGCAAATTCCAACATATACATCAATAAACTATGTCACAAAACTTCAAATTTGTTGTTTATATTTATATATACACACACACACTGTGAGAATATATATGTTGGCTTACTAAAGGAAAAACTGGTTCATACTTTTTTTATTTTTAAAATCAGTTATATGGGATTGAAACGGCCCCATCCGTATTAGATCATCATGACCACATAGTGATATTACAACAACTTGGCAATTATGCATGTATCGCTTGGCAAGATTCGAACCTGGGTCTCCTCCTTGAAAGTTGAAGAATCTAATTGATTGAGCTAATGTCATTTGATACAACTGATTCATACTTGTTCATGCAATTTTTTTGAAAATCATACCTTATGAGGAAGGTTGCGGCCAAGGCAGCAAATATACCTATTGCAGCTTAGTTTTGGAGAGGATGAACATAAACAACTTCTGTTGGCTGAAAAACATGTAATCCTCAGAGATGATTGATAGCGGTCTTCTACCCTTGGCTAGAGGATTTTCTCAAATTATTTTGTCTATATATGTAGTTGAAATGAGAAAGGAGAAACATCTATATAATTTTTTTAACTTATGTGTGCAAATGTGGGTTAAGGGGTCCTCTTTTTGAGAGTTGGTTCTCTTGCAATAAAGATCTATACATCATGGTGAGGTTGGCTTATGTGTGAGACTATCTTTAAAGGTTGTCATTTCATCATTCTCTTTGGTTGTTGCTATTGTTCTTGTAATAGTTTTCTGCTAGTGATGAAGGTATGGTAGGTCCTTGATGTGCCACAAGTCATGATCAAGTAAAGGTTTTAAGAGAGGATCAGGGTAAACTTCTGTAAGAGCTAGAAGATTATGGGAATGGAACTTTAGAATTTGGAATATAACAAGATTAAAATATTCCGAGCTATACGGAAAGCAAAAGCTGTCTTGAATTCTTGAGCCCTTGGTTGATGATCAATCGTAGTCCAGCAATTAAAACGAATGCATAATATTTCGCTAACCCATGGGGTATATTTAATCTTCTAGGTCCAGGAAAGAGCAACTAAGTATTCAACAGTTGTAGGGTGTCAGGTTTCATAGGCACTAACAAAATACTCTTCATTAGAATTTAGAATAACGTCAATGTTTCTTGAAGCGTCAAATTCTTGCTTTTTATCTACGCTAATTACAATTGGGAATGGATTGTTTGCTTTATGAATTACAAAACCTGAGAATAGAATCTGTATCCTAAAAAAGAGCACAAACGTCTATTGTGCATCCAGTGAAGGAATCCAAAAGCTACAAGGAACTACAGAACAAAAAGTATACATTTACTTCACATCTATCATCAGACAATGCCAAGGGATTTTAATGGTTAAATTTTTTGTTCATTGGCAATTCTAGAGACAACCATATCACATTTTAATAAAATGTTATTGATGTGAGTGAGATTTGGAGGATTCAGTGTTACAACATATGTCTCTTTTAATGGGTCTACAAATTTCCTTGGCCAAGGAATGCAAAGACTAGTCAAACATAAGAGAATGGTACAAGAAACTATAATACAAAACGATTACATTTATTTTAGATTTATTATCTATTGATGCCAAAGGCTTTCAGTGATTTTATATTTTGTTCTTTCACAAGGTCATGTTTTCATAATCTATAATCTTTACACATGAGATTACGGAGGTGTGTTTCAGTAAAAGCATTTAGTATGAGCTGAGTGCACTAGACTCTTTATTATTGTACAATAGGGCACTAGTTGTAGATCACAATTTGCTTCTCTTTGGGATTATGAGCGAGTATCTACATTATATTTTGCTCCCTATCTATTACCTAAATACCAGCTAAACCAGCTAAAGTCTATGATGAAAGAAGAGGGGGCCAAAAAAATAAAATAAAAAAAGAATTTCCTTTTCAGATCTACTTTTCAAATTTCTGATCCAATTCTAGGACTTATTTGCAGGTAGTATCTTGTATTTGTGTTTCCTACGCCTTAAGGCCTTTTAACTTGTCATGATATTTTTTTACTCTTCATTGGCTTTTTCTGGCAGACAGCATAGGAATGGGCTAAGAGTCTTCTGTTAGTCACAAGAGATAGCCAAGAGCTCCTAATTGACCAGGGGATAAATTGTGAATGGAAAATCCAGCCTTGTGGGATGGTTCAGGGACAATCCATTGTGTCCATCCATCTTCTTCGCCTAAGGAAATAGATAAACATGTTCATCACCCATGTGTGTTGCTAAAATGTAAGCACCTTTCAGTTTGATTCTGTTGGGGTGGTTTTACAATAGGTCGCATAAATTCCAACAACAAGATTGTGGTTATTAGCTTCCAATGCAATCAAGAGCTTCCAATGCACTTACTAAAGCTCATAAATTCCAACAACAAGATTGTGGCCATTAGCTTCCAATGCAATCAAGAGCTGTACAAACATCCTTTAAAAATATAAAAATGAAATAAATAAACGAGGCCTTATATGTAAGGATTGTTAATTTTCAAGTAAGAGATGTTGTATAAAGATGCACAATAAGCCTTCTGGAACAGCAACAGGTCATTATGTGCACAGTAGCACACAGCCAAGGCAAACCTTGTGCAAGGAAAAAAACATCGATACCCTTGAAGGACTTATAAGCAACTCTCGACCCTCTTCAATCTGACAGGCAACATTCACAATCTTATCAATGAACTATTCACTTTCTACTTCTGGCCTCTTGATGATTGCAGTTTCAAATCAGCATGACTTAACAGGCCTTGGATTCTTTTTTAATTTGTTTAATTATCTTTTGTATGTAGATTGAAGCTGCCTTAAACACTCTCCAAAATAATGCATTTTATTGTATCTATAGCATAGAAGTGACCGTGCTTTGTTCATCTTTGGACTTTACTGTTCCTTCTTATTTCTCACATATCTCAATATTGATTTAGCGGTCTTCTTTGTATGCCTGCAACTCAAAAGAAAGTGACTGGTGCTGACAGTGTACTCAGACTTTAAAAGTAAATGTTGGAAGAATACAACAAAGTATTTTTTGTATGTTAGGCAGTTCCTCCTGAAAGCCACGTACTTCTATTGCTGTCTATGAGTGCATAGTTTTGTTTCACAATATAATAATGCTTTTGGTTACAAGAGGTGCACTCAATGAAGCTGTGATCATCCATTTCAATAGCCTGATACCCATCTGAATAAATCAATAGCATGAATAGGAACTTAGGTGATTATTATTTATGAGTTATGACTTTAGTGTTACTAATGGCTTAGTCCTTTCTATGGCATGTGTGCTGACCATTTGTATGTCTTATTGCAGTGAAATTAGTGTAGCTCAAAACAGGCTTACAGATTTACTGCAACAAATATTTCAAGATCAGCCTCATAATCGGGAAATTGTGCGCCTCATTATGTCAACTGTTGGTCGTGGAGGTCAAGGGGATGTTGGGCAACGTATCCGAGATGAAATCTTGGTGATCCAGGTAGGGTTTTCTTTTTGAAGATATATATTTCAAAAAAGATAACCTCCAGATCAGAATTTGCTAATTCCTTCATTATTAATGGACCTTGCAGCGAAACAATGACTGTAAGGGTGGAATGATGGAAGAGTGGCACCAGAAATTACACAATAACACAAGTCCTGATGACATAGTCATCTGCCAGGTGGGTTAGTATAATGAGACATGATTATGTGACATGAACTTTTCCATTTGCAATTTGCAAGAAGGGGATAATTTTGAGATAGAGAACCTGTATATTGTCTATTTACAGGCCCTTCTTGATTACGTAAAGGGCGACTTCGATATTAATGTGTACTGGAATACATTAATTTCCAATGGTGTGACAAAAGAACGCCTTGCAAGCTATGATCGTAAGATTTGCTCAGAGCCAAGGTTCAGGCATGATCAGAAGGAAGGCCTTATTCGTGACTTGACAGCTTACATGAGAACACTAAAGGTTAGTTTTAAAGTCATTAACTATATTATCAATCTAAAAGCTTCCTTATTTACTGCTTAGCTTCTTTGTCATAGTATTGCACAGGCTACCTCTGGTTTGTTTTATTCACAGGCATACACTGACAGGGTATGCTATTGTATGTGTACGGTGTCTGAACAAATATTTGTTTTCTGGAAGTTTTCTAATGCTTAAAATATCTTTAGGCAGGATGGACTTTCTTTTATTATAACTAATCTGATGTTTACTTCATTATGATTTAAGATAGCTTGCAACAGAATTCTTCCTTCACCTTTTAGTTTGGTCAATACATGTGACCCTTTGTTATATCCTCAGTTTACGACTCAACATGAAACCTTCAACTAAAGATATAGTTGGTTTTGCAACTATAAAAAGGTACAAACCTATAGAATTCCTCGAGGAAAGATACAAAGTTCTGCATATATGAGGAATATATTGATGTATGTAGTAGATACCTATGCCGTATTTAGTCTGCTTTCTGTGCTTTCTACAAATAATTTGATTCTGAAATATCAACATTTTAGGGCTTGCAGCAAGTGAACGCTCCTGTTTGCATTTTTTTACATATACTGCTTTGAAACATTCAAAACTCAAGCATGCAACATCAAAAGCACCAGATTTGTTTTATTTCTATGATGGGTTCAAAATTCAAATGTAAATATCTGGATACCAATAGCAGAAGCCAACGCCCTAAAACTCAACACAGATGGGGTTATATTTTGCTTAGTAAAGTAAAGAGCATTTTTGCTTTTCCTTGTCAACGCAATGGAGGATTTTCTCTCTTTTTGTTTCCATGGTATTGCTGAAAGGGACTTCTGCTGTCACAAAAGCTTCCTATATCAGTATTTGAATTTTCTGTAGATGGCTTTTTTTCTAGTCTAAAGTTTTTATGGTAACATCAGCATATAATATAGTTTTATGACAATTTTCACAGGCAGTTCACTCTGGTGCAGACCTTGAGTCTGCCATAGCAACTTGCATGGGTTATTCAGCAAAGGTAAATTATTTGGTCTACAGATTATATTTCAAAGTTAGATCTATGTTTTCATGATTTTTAATGTCTCAGTAACTCCAATTAATTTAGAAGAACAAACATGTTCTGGTACTGTGCTGCAGGGGAAAGATTTTATGGGTGGAGTTCAGATTCACCCCATCAGTGGATTATCATCTGAACTGCCGGTAATAATGAGCATTGTTTTCCTAGAACATACTCAACTTGGACAAAGCAATTTGTTCTGAGGCTGTGCTATTGATCTAATTGTCACTTATGCCTAGTTATTTTATGTCCTCTACACATGCACCAAGAATCCTCTTCTTCTAATAAAGGCCGTTGCCTATGATGACTAATTTTAGCTTCATAAAGTATGCCTTTAAATTTTGGATATTTATGAACGTATTTTCTAATACCCAAAATGTACAAATAGGGGCTTTTAAGGTTTGTTCTAGAGCATGTTGAGGACAAACAGGTCAGCCCACTTTTGGAGGTGAGCTGCCTAATTTACATTGCTTGGTGTTGCAAATTCATGTTTTTGTATCTTATCTTTAGTAAAGGCATGGTTAAAGTATCTAGAAATTTAGCGATCTTACGCTGCCTTATATGGTGTTGTAGGGATTATTGGAAGCACGGTTTGATCTCCGGCCTAACCTTCTTAAACCACATGATCGACTCAAGGATATTATATTTTTGGATCTTGCTCTTGACTCAACTGTCAGAACTGCTGTTGAAAGGGGATCTGAGGAGCTCAACAATGCCCCAACATCGGTATTTAGACATATCTGTATCTTTTTTTATCAAGACTGGCAAACACAGGGTTGTCAAGATAATGACTATATACCTTAAGTCGCTTTATTGTGAATGATAATATAGAACTTTATTTCCTGTACATGCAGTATGAACTAACATGGCAATCTCAAATTGCAGGCCGTAGTTTTAGTGCTTGTTCAATATCAAATATTTTGTAAATTATTACTGAAATAAAGTTGTTTTTGTCTTCTGGATGCAGACTATTATATATTTTATTACCATGGTTTTAGAGAATTTAGCTTTATCATCCGATAACAATGAAGAGCTTATCTACTGCCTAAAGGTCTCTTTTCTAGACTTTCTTGTGGAAATTTTTTTTGCCATTGTTTTGAAGATTGCATTTCATGCACACTGGTAGCTGATGCTATGATTTTATGATTTTGTTTCTTTATTTGCGTACATGTTTCTATGTATGCATAAATTTGTGCGTTTGTGGGGCACACATGTCTGCATGTGCTTGCAATCTAAGAATTGATGTATCATGAGATCAAAATTTAGGGCATTCCATATCAAATTCAAAATCTTTAGTGCATTCCTTTCTAATACACCTGCACATATCTTTGTATAATTATGAAAATTTACAGACCAGTATCAAATTCTAAGGTCTAGAGTTTGATTCATTGAAAATCATCAATATGGTTCTCAATTTTGTATTTAGCACCTAACTTGTGTACTCAGAAAAATGCTATTATATTTTTATTTAGATGTAACTGGTGCATGCTCAGATTTATTTATTTATTTTATTTATTTACTCTGAAAGTTTCAAAGCTTTGTTCCATATGTAATAGAACTTGCATGTTGTTTTTCAAGGACTGGTATCATACACTCGATTTGTGCAAGTCTAAAGCAGACCAGTGGGCACTATATGCAAAGGCTGTTCTTGATAGGACAAGACTTGCACTTACTGAGAAGGCTGAATACTACCAGAAGGTCTTTCAACCAAGTGCTGAGTATCTTGGCAGTTTGCTTGGAGTAGAACAGTGGGCGGTATGTAATTATGCCTTCTTAAAAAAAGGACTTCTTCGTTCTTGAGATTCCTAGTTATTGATCATCTTGAAGTTGTTTCAAAACGTTAATGTTAAACATCAATTGTGATGTCTTGCCACATTCTTGGTATAAAGGCTTGACTTTCCAGTATTTGCGTGAGATCTCAACTCAGTTGAAAATATTAGCTACCTTGTGCTTGCAGATAAGCATCTTCACAGAAGAAATGATACGGGCTGGCTCAGCAGCCTCTCTTTCTTTGCTTCTAAACCGTCTTGATCCAATTCTTCGAAATATTGCACATCTTGGCAGGTAGTATGATCCAATTATAATGTTTGCAGAAACAGTGTGGCATATTTCAGTTGTTGTCTCAATAACTACATCACCTTAGAAAGAAATACTGAGAGCACAGGATTTGTATTACCTAGAAGTCGACATTTTTCATGTTTTTCCTTTATGTAGCAGTGTAACTTAAAAAAGCATGGTGTTTGAAAACACATGACGAGATCCCATTCATGAAATATTTTAACATAGAATTGAACTTTCTGGACAGTTGGCAAGTGATTAGTCCCATTGAGGTGCGCGGATTTGTGGTCAGTGTTGATGAATTGGCTACAGTTCAGAATAAGGTTTATGACCGACAAACAATCTTAGTGGCAAGAAGAGTAAAAGGAGAGGAAGAAATTCCAGATGGTGTAGTTGCTGTTTTGACCCCTGACATGCCAGATGTTTTATCACACGTTTCTGTGAGAGCGAGAAATAGCAAGGTGGTTTCCAGATCTCTGGCATCCATTGTTCTTTTGGATAAAGCAATAGCCGTTGTAAAAGAAATGGCCACAGATTTTTCATGATAAACATAATGGCTTTGGGAATGTATAGCTATCTGAAGTTTGCTTTTATTGTGAGATTTATGTAGTTTCTTATAACTTCATCTTCTTCATTCAGGTGTGCTTTGCAACATGCTTTGATCCAAATATCCTTGATGATCTTAGGGCCAAGGAAGGAAAAGCTCTGTTGATACAGCCTACTTCATCAGACCTAGTTTACACGTATGTTTGGTTCTTCTATATTTTCATCTTAAGGATATAATATGTATTTTTGGTTGCTTTATGATCGAACCTATCTGAGTAATACTTAATTCATTATGGTTTTGGGTTTGAGAAGGCTTATGATTTCTTGGCATTGTAATTGTTTTGTCTGCAGTGAAATCAAGGACAATGAATTGTTGGAGGGCTCTGGAAATTTATCTCATGGGGATGATGCATCTTCAGGAATAACATTGAAGAAAAAACATTTTAGTGGAAAATTTGCAATCTCAGCTGATGAATTTTCGAATGAACTTGTATGTATTTGCATGAAATCAGAATGAAATGTTGATATTTGTCTAAGAAAATCCAATTTTGGCTTTTGTGTTTTTTAGAAAAGAAAATGATAAAATGATCTACATGAACAGTTTTCAGTGAACATTGGTAGCAAAAATATTATTTAACTACAAATAATGGCTTTTGTGGTTGAATAAAGCAAAAACAAAAGACAGGGTGTATATACTGTTTATTGCTTTTAGATATTGTTGTCTTCTTCTCTTTGTGATATCCTATTTCATATTGTTGTGTTTTTTTGTTTTATTTCTTCAGGTGGGGGCTAAATCTCGTAATATTGCATATCTGAGAGGGAAAGTCCCTTCATGGGTGCGGGTGCCTGTATCAGTTGCTCTACCATTTGGTGTCTTTGAGAAGGTTCTCTCAGAGGATATGAATAAGGTACTCTGGCAGTCATTTCTAGCATAACTCTACTCTGAAAAATGTCTTTTATGGACAAGTCTTCTGTTTGCTAGTTGCAAACATTTCTTTTAGTTCCAGGGAAAACATGTGAGTTTCTAGCCTGAATGACTGTTGAAGGGAAATTTACAAGCAATATATATATATATATATATATTTATTTGTTTATTTGTTTGTTTGTTAACTCAATAAGTCCTGGATACTTAATAAGGTCCCAAAGATTACCACTTGAGTACTGCATGAGGAATGCTTTAAGAATTGCCATCAGAAGAGAGGTTTTTATTTGATATTTTGAGAAGCTGAGCTGAATAGCTCATTATTTCTATATAAAATATTGGATTTTTATATTGACATACAGGATGTTTTCAAAAAAGTAGCATCTCTCAACAAACTTGCAGCTAATGGGGACTTCAAACAACTCCATGAAATTCGAGACACTGTGATGCAGCTCAAAGCACCTCCTCAATTGGTATGCTTTACATGCCTCTAAAGGAAACATATGATTTTAATTTAAGTTGTTTTCCTAATTCGGGAAACTGTGATGCAGCTCAAAGCACCTCTTCAATTGGTATGCTTTACATGCCTCTAAAGGAAACACATGATTTTAATTTAAGGTGTTTCCCTAAGATTAGGCATAGATATTAGATAACTTTTATATTCAGAATTCGGATTACGATCCTGTTCATAATATGACAATGAATTCAAAATTTTCAGAAGAGCCTTGAATAGTGGTGGCATAGGCTGGTAATGTTATGACAGCTAAGAGTGACACTTTCTTTACAATGTGTTATGCTGACAATGTAGAAATATGGTTCTCTTGTTTATTGCTTTAATTGTGATGTCCATGACGACCTCTGCATGCAACTGACTTGCACTGTACTTAAGCTTCCAATTTTCCTTCAGTAATATTTTGGACAAGTATACCATCTTTTCGAAGGCAATAGAAAGCTTGTTCTATATTTGCAGGTTGATGAACTGAAAAACAAGATGCAGACTGCAAATATGCCATGGCCTGGAGATGAGGGTGAAAAGCGGTGGCAACAAGCTTGGACGGCAATCAAAAAGGTGACAATTTCTCCATCAAGATTTTTATTCAAATACAGTCCCATTTCGGTACTTATAAAAGAGGAATGCCTATACACCTTTACTCTGATATAAGTCTGAATGTTTATCGATTACCAATAAGAATTGTCTTATTTCTGGCCTGACTGACAATTTTCTCGACACTGTTGCAAAGTCACAGGCTTTGGTAAGAAGATGTGGGATTTAATCCTAAAGTGGCAAAGATCTGTCGTCCTTATAAGACTATGTTTTAATCCATGTCAGAATTATCTGGATTTGTTGAGATTCTTCATGATTCCTTTGATATCTCATTATATCTGAGTGCAAGTTATGATCCATCCTTAGATTTAGTGCACAATATGCTTATTATCTTGTTTTGTCATTTCTTATTCTCTGGCCCATATTACATGAAGTTGTGACATTCTCTATAAAAGGATAGTTATGTGCTATAAGAAAAGATTTATGCATCTATCTGTTCTAGCTTTGAATTAACGGTCATTGCTGATGCAGAATTGTTATTTTGATATTTTCTATTAGCATGGACTTCAATATTACTCTGAAGTGTTCATTTGTGAATCCACATGATCCTTCTTACAATAGTGTTGAGACTCTCCTCAAGTCTGCGAGTACTAGTGAGTCTGCAGTCCGAGTGACTGCAGCTGAATCAATTTGACCGTTGCTGAGTCTCTTTCTATTAAAAACCAGGCGTGCCGAGCCCAAGCCAATTTCAAGTCTCAAAATATTCATTTTACCTTTGAAACATATAATCTCCTACTAGTTTCATTGTGGTGACATCCTCTAAAGTGGAATAACAAGGAGTATGCGCTACCGTGTTTTTGGCAGTGTAGTTTAACAGTGTATTGAATGGTTCGTTTCAGGTCTGGGCTTCAAAGTGGAATGAAAGAGCATATTTTAGCACTCGAAAGGCAAGAATAGATCATGATGATCTTTGCATGGCTGTTTTGGTTCAAGAAATAATTAGTGCAGACTATGCATTTGTCATTCATACGGTGAATCCATCATCAGGGGATTCATCAGAGATTTATGCCGAGGTAGATTCTAGCATCCCTGAAATCAACTTCAATAAACTGTTGTCAGATATGTTCATTAAAATCCTTGTTCTTCTTACCATTGGCTATTGTTTCTAGATTGTGAAAGGCTTGGGAGAAACACTTGTTGGTGCTTACCCTGGTAGAGCTATGAGTTTTGTTACTAAGAAGTCGGACTTGAATCATCCCAAGGTGATTCTCTGAGACATAAGCACAAGAGCTTGTATATATCTTGAGTTATGTTTGAATAATATTTGAAATAGGACCTTTTTCTCATCCAAATGCTTGCCAGATACTTGGATATCCAAGCAAACCGATAGGTCTCTTCATCAAACGGTCCATTATCTTCAGATCTGATTCAAATGGTGAAGATCTGGAAGGTTATGCTGGCGCTGGCCTTTACGACAGGTATGCATGTGTACTTTATTAATTTCTGGTGATTTAAGGTATACAGCATTATCTTGTGCTGTTCAAAAGGTCATTATCTTACTGTTTTGCTTAGAGAACATGACTTCTATGTTATAGTTCCTGGTATTTGTTGGAGTGTGGACATTCTGGGTTTAATAATGTGACCCAAATTAGTATATATAATTTTGCAGAGGGGAGTAGGTATTATTTCTTTGACTATTGCAGCTCATTTGGTATTGGATACTTGCCAAAAATGAATTACAATGTGAAAAATAAATGAGATTAGTATATTTTGTCAGGTGGATAAACATTCATTAGGAACATAATATGGAGTTTGTTTTCCAGGTTTATATTTTTTATTTTTGTAGCTTAGGCAACATTAGTGTTTTAATAGTTTCTTCTTGACACGTAATAAATGCCATACTGGATTACAGAGTGAATGTACAATATTTATATACACAAATGATTATATTCTGAAGTTGAAGCTCTTAATGTGATGGCAGTGTGCCTATGGATGAAGAGGAGAAACGGGTGATTGACTATTCTGCAGACAGACTACTAACTGATCATAGCTTTCAACAGTCCATACTCTCAAAGATTGCACAAGTGGGAAATACAATAGAGGAACTATATGGATCTCCACAAGATGTTGAGGGCGTAGTTAAGGATGGTGAAATATATGTGGTACAGACAAGGCCTCAGATGTAAGGGATGTTTGCTAGGAATGAAAGAATCTTCTGAATGTAAAATAGGCCATATCAGATGCAGCCCAAAAGTCTGCAGAACACTTATTTTTGGAGATGTTTCTTCCTATAAAATCTTATTAGTACTTCATATTCTTCCTGAAGGAAGGGAGTGATTCTCATCAATAATAATATTACCAGTGCAATTTCGGCAAATGGATCAGTTTCGTAGACATTATATGGAAAACTGCTTAGTTGCCAAGAGGATATTGATATAATTAACTTCTCCTTATTTTGTATAGTCTAGAAGTTGCCAGAATCTGTGGCGATTGATGGGTCCTAGATTTTGTCCCTTTGTCATTCTTGAATTAACAGAACATGATGTCCTGCCAATTTTGTATTTTATCTGAATGTTTTGTTCTTTTACTCGTAAGAATATTATTATCTTAAGTCAGAAGGTAATTTATGTTATAGAGTATATATTCTATTTCCTCTTCAAGATGCATAGTGCAATGTGCTGACGTTGTTATAATGTTAAAATTGTTAAGCTCACAATTCAGTGCAGGTAAACATTGATTGAATAGTGCAGTGTTTTGAAGTTGTTATAATCTTAAAATGATAAGGTCACAACTTTGTAGTGGGTATTTGAAAAGCTTTGAACATTTTCAACAACTCTACACAAGGAAAACATTCCATGCTTATTTCCATAGAGATGGGTACAGGTCAAAGGCATTATAAGAAAAGGATACAATTGAATAAACAATCTAGGAATTGACCAAGTGCCCCAATTCATTGTTTGTGAATAAGTGATCTAGGAATCAATCGAGTGCTTCAATTCATCATTTGTGAAGAGATTTTGTAACATGAAGAGATAAGCAGCTTTATTTGCCTTTCTTATATTGAAGATGGATGGAGTTGAAGGATTTAATACCTAAGATGCCTGATTTTACTTTTTACAAAGAAACATGTGTGGTTAAATTTAATGGTGAAGTTTAGAGTCATTATGATAATCTTTCTCTAAAAGTTATTAAAGCTTGAGCTCTGAAAGAAACATTATTTTAATGATATTTATTCACAAAATTAAACATACTTAGTAGTCTGGGGACACCTTTGCATGAGATCAGCGGAGTTTCATGTACACGGTAAAGGTCAAAAGACTTAATGTTCTGGTCTTGTAATGTGAAACTTGAAAGAATTGGGTGCACCTGATCTGAATTTGGCCATTACATACATGGACAACATTAGTTATTTGAAAATTTAATAAGACATTTTATTGTTCACATGTCGTGGCCTTTAGCTTAGGTCTGGCTGCAACGACATTCAATCCTTGGATGCATACTGAAGCCTTAGAAACTGGACCGAGCTAGCTTAGGTCTGGCTGTACCAACATTCAAGCCTTGGATGCATACTGAAGCCCTAGAAGCTGGACTACAAATCTTTTTCACTAAGACATTCGGTTGAACTCCTTTTTAGGTATGGCATTCAACTAAAGTGAGAGATGAGAAGGAAAATCTCTTATTTGATTAAAGCATTCTGACCATGAAAAAGTTTAAATAATTTAAACATTCTTGGTCAGAATGCTTTAATTAAACTTTTTCATGGTCAGAATGCTTTAATTATTAACTATAAAATAAGGAAAATCTCTTATTCTGACCATGAAAAAGTTTAATAATTTATTTCAGGCATAAAATATGGATACCATATTTTCCATTCTTGAAATGACCTTAAAATTCATGCCATTAATTTTTAATGGGAGGTAACCTCTTATATATATGGATGAGCTATATGTAGTTCTGAGTGAAGTGTTTATAAATTGTTTTCACATTATCTCAAAGATATTTTTTTGCTTCTTTATCTTTTCTTTGAGTTATTACTTTTCATTTATCAAATTATAATGTAATAAATTGAGTGAAAACATCTCCCTTGATCTGTTACCTTTTTTGATATTGAAAAAATAATACATCTAATTATACAAAATTAGCAACAAGAATTGTTAATTGTCCACAAACAACTTGCATACATATATAACAAATATAACTTACATCATTTCTCTTGATTTGGAAGGCACATCTTCTGCAATAGTTGAACTTTAATGATTCCCAAATTTTGAGCACAATTTAAATCTAACTTAGCCTTGATAACATCTTGACGCTTTTCGACCTTGCCGTTCATGGTGATCAACTCCTAGTAGGCTGAAACTGACATGGTCTAGAACTTGCATATAGACTCTTCACTTCTACTTGGAATTTTGTGGCCAATGCATATACTTGTAACCAAAAATTAGAGTAAAATCAAAGAATTCCAACTATAAAACTGTACTTGGCATCATTGAAACAATTATAACATTTGACAAACCACAAGTGGTCTAAGATGAGCTCCTAAAATGACACTGACATCCTATCAAACGTGGTAGAACTTCCCAGCAATGCTTCACACCAAGTTTATGACCAAATATGACAAGTAAATCCTCCTAAATCCCATCCCGCTTTTGTGTGGCTACTTGTTCAGACCAAAATACATGCTTTATCATGCTTGTCGCAAATCACACTACTAGGTAAGAGTCTATCAGACATAACAACTCATTTCTAGATTTGTGCATTAAGCCTACGACACAAGTTTTCTGGATAACATAACCTATCATTTGTCATTCAATCAAGCGGCTACAAACATCGATGGGATTGGATGCTTATAAAGGATTCTTACTCTTGTCGTTTGGCCATTGCTAGTCCTTGTGATTGTTACAAACCAAGGTGGTTGATAATTTGACTTGTAGCTGTTGACTGATCATATTTTGAATAGACAAATATATGATTTTTAGCCCACATGGGAGTGAGAACTGTTGTCTAATTTGATGCAAAGATGGCCATATTTGAAGAAAAATGTTATGAAAATCAATGAAATGACACATTTGTCTCTTGAAGAGGATCTTATCTTTCATGGCTTGGTCAAGACAAAGAGAAATCATTGCTCAGTACCAAATGATTCCACGATATAAAGGCGGCGGTAAAGCCAAAACCTTGTCTAAGTACCTATACTACTTTTTAAAATTTAATTTTGTTTAGTCAAAAATCTATAAGGATTTACGTCACCGATAAGGTGTTAGGTGGTGTTTGATGTAGTGTTAACATGTTTTACCTGTACTTGTGAAGTTGGTTATTGGCCGTTATGTCACCTGATCATAATTGGCTCAATTTTGTACCTAGCATCTTCTTGATAATATAATTGCTTGGCACCTTGCTGATCCTAACATGTGTTATCAAAGCAGACTATGGGTGGGATACAAGAATATTCAATTTTAGAGGAAGCCAAAGCAATGGAGTTTTCTTGTTTTTCATTGCTTGTTTGTTTTGTAGATATCAAGTCAATATGTAGTTTTCTTTGTTGTTCCTTGATCGTTTTGAGGAGTCATTTAATTGATTGTGTGTTTTGAAGAGGCATAAGGGAGTCAATATTTCATGCCATATTTGACCTTACCAAATGAGACACAAGTGTTGTTCAGAGGGTTGGTGTTGTGCGTCAGTATGTTAATGAACATGGCATGCAGATGTAGATTCTTGTCCAATATAATAGGTGAAAATATTCAAGGACTTGTGATGTCTTGTTTGTGAGCTTGAGCATTGATAGGAATGTTATGTAAAGAAGAATGCTCATTTGTGTTTGGCTTGAAGAGGATGTTTGTTGTCAACTTTTTATTTGTTGTTTATTCTACATATTTGTTCAAGGATTCCTCTAGTTTTTACTAGTTGCAAGTTGAAGAACGACAAGAAGAAAGCATAGATACGCTATGTTGTTTGTGAAATTACTATATTGGAAATTTGTTGGACTTTCGTTCATTACATTAGAGGTGTTGAATCTTGGAGATGACTTGCTAGTAGAGATGTTATTTTGCTATGCACAAGATTGCTAGCATTAAGGGAAGAACATTGAATTCCACCTTGGAGACATCCTATTGTCTGAAGGTTTGCTTGAGTTATTGGCATGCAATAATACAGGTCATCTAATTGAAACCATTTGCAAAAGAGCTGTCTAAGATTCACCATGGGTCATCTATGTTTGCATGAGAGGTCCTCTAGAGTGATGCCATAGACCATCTATACATGTATGGGCTGTCATGTAATGGGGTTGTCTAGCCAATACATGGGTCGTCTAGAAGAGATGTGCACGAGAAGTGGCCATTTGAATGTAGGCCATCTAAAGAAGCAAGATGTTCGTTCAAAAGAATGTGGATCATCTCGAATGAAGGGTCGTCATATAACTAGGTCGTTTGGGCAAAGTGTCCATTGACCAAGTCGCCTCAAGAAAAAGGTTTTCATGTAATTAGAAAGAGGGTTGTTTGAAGCCTTGCATGTGCTGTTTGATAAAGTTCAAAGGCATAGAACACTCAAAGTGCAAAGTAGACAGAGTTGTGAAGGATCCAATAGAGACGTAATGTTGGTTTTGCTATGCATATAGCTAAGGTGAAGCATTTTTTAGAGATGTTATAGATTTAGGAGCTAGTTTTGACCAACCTCAAAAGAAATAATGTAAATAATGAAATAAGTGCAAATGTGCACAAATGTAAAGGAAATGTAAATATACATGAAATATAAATGCAAATGAAATGTAATTTTGTAGTTTGACATCAAGGGTGATGCTGTCAGCATTTGATAATTTGAATTTGTAGTGTACAACAAACAAGAAATTAGGTGTATGTGGATGGAGGGCAGTTTGTGATGAAGTGTCTTGGGTGGCAATTGTTGTTAACTTCCAACCCTCGAGGATAAAAATGACTCACCATTCAATTGGAGAGAGAGAGAGAGAGAGAGAGAGATGAATGTATGCATCTATCAATCCATGTAGACTCTGTATCATTGAGGGTGTTGTCTAGTGTAAATGGGTTTGTAATGCAATGTCGTACATGTAAGAGTAATGTAATGACTATTTATCCTTCATCTAGATGTCATATGTATTTTGTGTGATGCTATTGCTACAAAAGATAGATTGGTAGGTTGTTCTTGTCAAGATCTGTGTGTAAGTTGGATCTGAGTAACAGTCAAGATCTGTGTGTAGAGTTGTTGTCAAAGAGTGTCGTACAAGGAGAGTTGCCATACAAGGGAGTGTCGACAAAGTTTACTGTTCAAGTGGAGTCACTGCCATACAAGTGACTATCGTTTAGGTGGATTGCAAGCCAAGGACTTGTTGTACAAGTGATTTCCATCTAAGTCATCGTTGTACAAGGTGTTGAGACCCTTTCATACAAGTGAGTGTAAATCAAGTTACCTTACAAGTGGAAATGTTGTGCAATTATGAGATGATGTTGATTGCAATCTTGGTTGGTTCCTAAATCTGTCATATCAAATTGTTCCTCCAATTGTTGGAATACTCACCATCGTGCTAAGTTCAAAGTAGCACACGTGAACTTTGGAGAAGTGAATGACAAACACCTTGTCATGAGGACGTGGGATATGTGGCCATTGAAGAGACGAAAGCCAACCAATAAGTTTTCGAAGAATTGCTCAACAACGTTGCTAATCAAGTATTGCAGTCAAGGTTAACAAAACCTAAACCAGAGTTAGAATGTGCGTGGAGCCCTCGAGTGGAGGAAATCCCAAGTGACAAACAGGAAAGGTGGCAATGTTTTTTTTATCAATAAAGGAAGCACAAGTTGATACACATCAAGCAAAAAAATATCATACCAAGAAGAATGTTCGTGAAAGTGGAGGCAACAACGAGGAGAGCACATGAAGAGATGAAGTGAAATAGCTAGTGTAGACCCTAGTTCTGGACAAAAGCCAAAGTAAAATTTTCTACATACGAGATGAGTGCAAAATGCACTTAAGTTTTGTAAATGTAAATAAATGTAGTATCAAATGTAATTCAAATGAAAGTCAAATGTGAAATGAAATGTAAATGTCATGAAATGACAAGGTAATGCAATTTGGGGTTAAGTTTGATAAATTGCATATAACCTATAGTAGGCACTAAGGGGTCATGTAGACATCCAAAGGGGGAGATGGTTGGGTGGTGAGCTGTCCCCAAGACCGTTGTTGGAATGGTTGGGACCCCAAGTTTAAATAGAGACCACCCCCTTCATTTCATAATTATTGTATGCATAGGAGAGTGGATCATACATAGAGGAAAGTAGACCATATGCATATTGCATGTGCATGGAGAGCATAGTGTAGGGTCCAAAATAGCTTGAGAGGGAAAGTAATCCATGTATTGCAGTTGCAGTTGTGTATGTAATGACAATGCCATGTAGGCCATGAGATAATGCCAATTACATCTCATCATTTCAATCTCTTAGTATGAGTGTATGCATTGTTATAGTAGATTTGTAGAATCTGTTCTATGTATGTGAGTTACAAGTTGCAAGCAGAAGACAAGGTTGCAAGTTGCAGATGAAATTTATAGGAAGTTAGCATAACTGTAAGAGCAACATTGTACAATTGGACTTGCTATACAAGGACATCACCAAGTGTCATACAAGGAAGAGTGTTGTACAATGAGGAGACATAGTTGTTGTCGTATGAGAGGATTGTTGAATCAAGTGGAACTTGTTGTTAGGCTAGAGTGTTGTATGAAGGGAAATGCCATACAAGTGTTTGCCAACACATGTACAATCAAGTGTGTTGTCAAAGGCTGATGATGTGTGGAGTGAAACTTGCAATGACTATAGTCTTAGTTGGCTTCTAACGACTTGTTAAACCAATTGTTCTTCCAACCATCAAAATACCATCACTGTGCTACATCTGGCGTCGTTGCCTAATCGAATTGGGCTTGTTTAAAGTTTGAACTAACAAGTGCCACATTTGGCATCATTGCCTAATCGAATTGGGTTGGTTAGAAGTTTGAACTAACAAGTGCTAACACAATTTAAAATTTGAACCTAACACACATGAAGATTGGACAAGTGGATGATGAATTTCTTACTACAAAAATGAGGAAGACACAATCACAGGATAAGTCAAGACCAACTAGCGAGATGAAAGAGAATTGCCAACTGAGAATTATAGTCAAGAAGAATAAAAATCGAGCAACCAGAGGTGGAACGAGTGTGGAACTTACAAGAAGATACTTCTAATGACAAAGGTAGAAGGTGGTACACATTGTTCTTAATAACGAAAGACCAAGTGCCAAGTGAGTTGCAACAAACAAACAAGGAAATATTCGTGTAAGTCGAGACTACACGTGGAGATAATGTTGAGTGGCTAGTAACACCGACACATGCATGGAGGAGTTTTCTAGAAGGTGCAAAGGATGGGAGTCATGCACTAGAGTAACCATAGGTGACTGCTTGGGCAAATAGACTAGAACCAATGCACATATACTTGCAAAGGAGGTCACGTAGTGAAAGAGCACCAAAAATTGGTTGACGATTGTTTGCTGGCAACAACACGCTAGGTGAGGAAGCACCAAGAGTCGAAGAAGTACCACGAGTAGAAGCACTAAGAGAAGAACTATTATTTGAGCCATTACTGAGTGAGGAAGAATCAGGTGAAGAGAATTGACCTCCAATGGCAAATATTGTTAGTATGTCAGGAAAACATAAGTGCCCACCTTTTTGGGTGATGGGAAAGAAGACCTAGAATGTCACATAGGAACCTGTACTACTATATAGAGAGCTAATGGGATGGACAACCTAGACATACGGTTGAGGTTGTTTCCAGCTACATTGTGAGGAATCACAATTGATTGGCATTTGAAGAGGGAGAGAACAAACACCTTCACAACTTGGGCAACCTTAGTGGATGAATTCAAGAAGGAATTCAGATTGTTGAGAGATGATATGGAGATCATAGGAGAAATATATTCCACTAAGCAAATGGAGATATAAAGTCTTACAATAGAGGATTCAAGGAGCTTATTGATAAAATGGAGGTGCAACTAGCAAATGGATTGCAAAAATAGTGGTTCCTTGATGGATTTCTACCTCACTACAAGAAAAAGATGAAAGTCATACCACCTACCACATATGAAGAAGAGTATAAAAGAGCAAGAAATCTAAAAAGTGAAACAAAATAGATGATGATAAGACTCAGTTCATTTCAGAAGTGATGAATCTGATAATGAGATGGAAGATTTACACATAACAATCCAATCAATGAAGGAATTTGAAAGAATGATTAATGAAGTGAAAGACAAAAAGAAAAAGGAACGTTTTCAATGATAAAGTTTAATTTAAAGCCAAAGACCATACAATTATAAATTTAAAACTCTCAAATGCACACAACACAATAAGAGAAAATAAAAAAAAACTTTCCCCTTACCATTCTACTCCGAAAACAAATAAATTACTATATTTCACCGCTTGGACTACATTCTTCAGTTGCAGTGAGTTTCTCTCCAGCAGTTAAGCTTAATCTTAAGATATTCTCTAGAGGCAAATTCCAGAGAAGAACCTATTTTAGCAAAAGGGCCACTAGATACATCAACAAAATAGAGCCATTTGCTTCCCAAATATTGTTTCTACCTCAATTCATGCGTGATGTGTGCTGCCATGAACGTTAAAGGAGTTTGACGTTATTAGTAGGTGCATTTGGAAGATGCGATGAATGAAGAAAAACATGAACAAAATAGAAGCGAAAAAGCGTACACAAACATTGTAAGACTTGGACTTTGGAAACTTGGCTTTTCTTGGCAAATGCACTCCTAAATCCCCTATGATGTAACTTGCCACGTCACCTAAGTAGAAAGGGGGGTCTAGATGTGATGGAAATGGGTACCAATTATAATTTTTTTTATAGTTATTTTTTTTTATTGATTATGAAATGGATATTTTTAGTATTTTTAAATTATAATCGTAATTGTTATATATTATTATGTGAGATTTTAAACTAGTTTTTAGATTAGATTTTTATGTAATAATTTTTTAGACTCACTTGTCTTTAGATATTGAGCTCGTTAAGTGATATATTCACATAGTTGTGGGTATAAAACCTTTAGCCTAAAGTAAGATTCTTCATTTGACTTCTACTTCATGGAAGGGTGTTGATAGGGGAACAATTGATAAAAAGAGGGATGCATGGGCCTTTCAGATGTGAGATGTGTTGGGGAAATGAAGAAACGATCTCTCATATTTTTATAGAATGTTCCATCACAATCAAACTATGAAAATATATGACAAATTTTCTAGGCATCCATTGGTCTGAGATTTCTATAACAAGAGTGTAACAACCCAAATTTCCAACCCAACTTGAGGGAGATTTTTTTTTATCATAACATTACTATCATTAAAGTAAAGTTCACAACCAAATATGTTTCAACCAACATCAATCAGAGTAGTAAGTAACCAAGAGAACTACGACAGGAGTGACCAAATCCTATCTAACCTTACATTCCATCATGATGTTTATTAATTCCTTTGTTTAATTGTTTCTATCTCTCCTTTCATTAGGAAGTTTAGTTACTTAACTAATTGAATGTAATTTCAATATTACTTCCTATTTGGTTTAGCATTCAATTCTTTTGTAACGGAATACCATGCATATACTAATACATAAATATTGTTTTACTCTTTTCAAAATTATTACTTGAAGCAAAGCATAAACCATTGCATCTTATTAAAAGAGCCATTCATTGGAAACACAAGTGTAACATACATTATTAGACCTACTAAACTTCAAGTGCAATTATAAACCATTCTTACTTATTTAACATTGCTTGTTAACAAAAAAATCATATAACCCTTTCGTAATAACCTTATGAAAATATAAATGCATCATCTCATTGGAGAGTAAATAACATTTAAATTCCATCTTATGCAACATCCACATTCTAGCTAATTAACATCTTAATAGAATATAAATATAACATCCACAAAATAGAGATGCACAACATATATCCTGGGAACCCTCACAGGGAATAAACCTAGCCTCCAAAATATGTTTATCCTCTCATTTCATAAATTTAAGTTGTCATAATTACAAATTTAGAAGGGCATCCCACGAATCCTTTATCTAAATCAATTATACAATTAAAGTAATCAAATTGTTTCCTTTTGAAATCATGATGCAAGTAAGGAAATTCCACATTTTTTTTTTCAAACCATCAGTACAATACATAAGAATGTCACAAATTCTTATATCCACATTTTTATGAAATGATCATCGGATTCATATTAAGGAGAGGACTCATCATTTGTCAGAGAGGGAAACCCCATAATTTCCATCGAGAATGAACTCCACATTCATTCTCCAAGTTGAATTCTTCTAACTATATGAGAAGATATCATTAAGAAATGATGCTTATATCTATATTATAAAGCATATAAATAGGACATTCATTTCTCAAGAATGGACCTTCCATCCCATCTTATCACATAAAAACAATATTACAATCTTTATTCCATTTAAGGTAATATTCCTTTCATGAAATTCACACATGTATTACTAGACCAAGAATAGATTCTTATCAATTCCTTTCCTTACCTAAATTACTTTGCTTCGAGGAGATTCCATCCCTTCTCTAGATTAGAATCCACACATGTATTTCTACAATATCGAAATCATACCAATTTCACCTGTCCACAAATTCGAGATATTATAACTAGAAAAAGGGTTTCTAAGAGTGATTAATTGTATGATTAACATATAGTGAGAAAACCCCATAATTTCCTCAAGAATAAGTTCCACACTCTTTCTTTCCTTAGTTACTCTACATTCTTTTGTACTAAGGTATAAGCCTAATTAACTCAGTCTTTTTAAAGTATCATATACAAAATTAATACTTTTTAAGGAACATTTTGCAAATATAAAGAAATAGTTTATCAATTTCAAGTGGTTATGCAAGATCCTAAGCATACATGTAAGGTTACCCAAAAAGGTGGTGATAATATCACCCGATTATATAAGTAATCTAATTATTCACCAATCAGTTACATTTATAATAATTTTTATGGCTAATGGCTATATCAATCCTATGATTCAATAATTTAATAATCTAAACTTTATGACCCAACTATCATTTTAGGTCCACTGATTATGTTTTCAAATTATAACAATTGTACTCCTTATAATCGAAAGATAAATTGGCCAACTGAAGGTTCGAGCATACTACTTAATCAAAGGACAAATCGATAAATTGACGGTCTAGGCATACCACAAGCCAAACACTGTTATGATGTTCAAACTAAGCCAACTAGGACGGGGTCAACAAGAAACAAAGTGTTAGCTCATTGTGCCTCTAACTGGTACCGAATGGCCATCACTTGGTGATCACCATGATCATCGAGTGATGGTCATTCTATTAGGGGATTTTCTTCCTTTTAAAATGCCTTGCGCCTCCCACACATTGAGTGTGGGATAAAGGAAAGAGGAAATTTCTTCCCCTTTTGAACCTTCTAAAGGGTAGGCATTGCGATCACGCCATATCGATTCACATGTGAACTTTACACAAAATAATTTATAGAAAACCTTAGTCTATACCATACTAAATTGTTTGGATATCCATTCCAACGTGGAGGGTTTCGTATGATGAGGAATGTAGTAGATTCATGATAAATTCACTGTAGTGATCTTCAGAGGGATGAAAAAATAGAATTTTAGTTCAAAGTTATCCATTTACAGGGTCAAGGACACAGTAAAAGAAAATAATCTATAAAGCATTAAGATATAAAATAAATCTACCATCATTGGTTGATATCAGAGATACGTTTTTATGTGGAGAGTAATCATACAAGAAATGAGAACATATCTCAATGTGAACTGGTGGACGTCTTTAGGTTTACTAGGTATATTCATTAAAAGAACTAAATAAAGGTTTGCGACGGATGAACATGGTGTGAACTCATCGAGAATTTGATTCGTGCTACCTACATTTTTGGTGAGGATAACCCAAAATCTGCTTGCGAAGACACGAACCTGGAACTCAGACCATAAGTTTAAAGAATGCTAAAAATTAGTCAGACTTCGTCCAAATGGGATTGGGAAATTGATGAACGATTCCTCACAAATCCCATACCCTTAGGTCCTTTTTTTCTAATGGCAAAAATTCATGGGTTTCCAATACCATCCTTCTTCCCCTATTGCATAACACCATCTATCTAAATAATGAGTCTGACCATTCAAGCAGGTCGATGTATAATAGGAAACAAGATCTTATTAAAACATGTACCCAATTGCTCCATTGAAGATGGGTAAAAGACTAAGTTTGAATTGTAGTGATCAAAGGCCAATACATGATCTAATCATATTTTAGATCTTGAGTAGGGATAAATATCCCACATACAAGGTGCTACAAATTAAGAACACTAGAAATACACTCACACTCTACTAAGGTGATGACCACCCAATGGTAGCCGTCGAGGCTCCATTGGTGGGGTCAACCAAGCTTTCAGTGGTTTGATAAATTATGTGATGATTTTGACTATTTGGAGATCGACCAATATCTCAGTGGTTTAATAAATTAAGTGATGCTTTCGCCTATTTGGATATTAACCTGCCATAGAGATTTGGTTCAACTACTTTTAATCATACCAATTAAGAGAATTAACAAATTTGAAACCATCAAGTTTACAACATACAAGGGTCGAGATTAATTTTGCAAGGTATTCTTAAGCCTTAATCCTAAAGGTTGCAACCAATGACATCTGCAGGGTATTCCTAGGCCTTAACGTGGTCAACCAACATAGTATAATATTCAAATTATATTAGAAACTAGCACATGTTATATTAAGATTTTATCAAAAACTAGCACATGTCAGCATAGTAGCATCATCTTATGTAAAATTAATTAAAATGAAACTAAAACAAAGGGAGACCCAACTTGATTCCCTTCCTCGAATGCTTCCTGACCACCATCTCATTTCTTCTAGTTCCTTCTTTATCAATCCTCTCTAAGACTCCCTTCCTTTCTCTCATCCATATTCTAGCCTCCTTTCTTATAATTTCTCCTAGATTTCTCCTTTCTTCATGAGCTAGAAGGTGGGCTTATTATTAAATTATTAAAAGGTACCTTTTTGAAGTCAACCCATGTGAAGTAAATAGTGAAATTAATATTTTAATAAAAAGGAGATTCCAAGGGATAAGGTGGGAGTACTTTATTTATTTTGGGCCTCCCCTTTCCTAGGGAAACTACAAGGTCAATACTAATACTATTTGGAAGTAGGGAGAATTCAACCTTAGAACTGTTAGAGAATCTCTTCTAAATATTAACCATTATGAAGCAACCATGTGGAAGGAAGAATAGTTCATCCACTAATAAAATAAATTTTTATTATTAAATAATGATATTGCTCTTTTGGGTCCAATTAAAATTGGACAGGTGTGATAAGGGCATATACACCTAACTACCTTTTTAATTAGTTGTAGTTGGACTAAGTGAATATGTTAAATTTAATTTCTTTTTGCAAAAGAAAAATCTTCAAATTAATCCTTCTCAAAAGCCCTATTAGCTTCTCCAAACTATTCAAAATCCCCTAATTGCCCTCCAAAACTCTCCAAATTAGTTTTGTAGAGTGCAATTAGTTTAATTAAGGGTTTTGTAGGAAGAATTAGGGTCTACAACCCTTTTAGTTAGGTATTAATTGCTCCCTTAGATCAATTAATAACCTTTTTAAAAGTCCTACTGGGGTGGATTGTGACATACTACCCCCTTGGATTAAACACAGTCCTCTATGTTTCTCGTCAATTCCTAGCTTAGTTAATGCATAAAATTAATAAAACTAGTCTTAGTTCTTTACAAAATAGTTAGAACCATCATCCTTTTCCTTATTTCTAGTGTCTCGTTCCTGATGGTAAGCAACATCTTCCATCCATGAGAGTACCTGGACCTGCAAGTACACAAAATATTAGTAGTACCATGTCCTTAAAGCAATAAAACATCCATATTGCATCAACAATAAGTATTGAAAACATCATCAATACACAAATTTCATCATAAAATCAAAGCATCAAAACATCTATCACTACATAGTCAATGATAATAGAGTACTGCAACAATAGAATTATAAAATATTTTCATAGAGATGACATGAAATTATGTTTTCATAATAAGTTAGACACAATCTATCTAATTAGATTCATCAAAAAATCTCACAAAGGAGTATCACACTATGCCTTGATAGCCCTTTTTATGAGTTAACCTGATATAAATAGGTGTCTTCAAAGACAAAGACATAATTTCATAAATCTCACTTCAAGATACCCATATATCTTGAAATCATTTTGGCAAACCATTACCAGTGCATCATCCTTGATGTCCCTTGGTGTACATCTTTAGTCAGCCTATTGAAAGATTCATACCTCAAGAGACACAAATGTCAAGTGCAATCCTCAAAAGAGCCTAAGGTACACCACTTAAGACCCACAAAATATGGAGGGTTCACTTAGCTCTTCCACTTTGATTCACCAGTGGCTCAATAGTGGGAGGAAAAGAACTTGAACATATGTAGTCTCTGAGTATCAAAATCTATTAGCAATAGCAATGATCATACTTACTATGCGTAAGATGTCTTATTATCATCTAATGATATTATTTATGACTATTCTTACCTCTCGTAAGGTGTCATATTATCATCCCTTGGTAATTTCTATAACCACACTTACTCCATGTAAGGTGTTATTCCAAGCATACTATCATCCATTGATAGTATCTATGACCACACTTACTCCATGTAAGGTGTCATATCAAAGCATATTATCATCCACTGATAATACCTATGACCACACTTACTCCATGTAAGGTGTCATCCACATAAGGTGTCATACCAGGCATTAGAACATGATTTCTTCAATTTTAAGAGAGGATCCCACACTCTTCTTTAAGGATAGATTCCCTATCTATACCTCCTAAGAGTGTTCCAATATTAACTATGAATAGAACTCTCATGTCTAATATTTTCCCATTAAGGTTAATTTTAAATCTTAACTAAGAACAAGATTTTCATCTTTCTTTCATTAAGTTCATTGGACTCACACATAGATGCATCCCAAATTACCTCTTCTTACCTTCCAAGGCATTCCTCACTTGAGAACTGGTCATTGTAGATGACACTCAAGTGGTCAACATGCCTGATAGGATATTTAGTCCAAGCTTACCTGCTTAGGACCTTCCAAAAGCTACCTACTATTTGGAACCTTCTGAGCCACCACTCATAACAAGAAGACTCAAGTATTGGGATCATCCAGTCCAACTCTTAATGAAATGCAATCAAGAGTATTATTCTTAGTATGATAAGAAAATATTCATGTTTAGATAGATTATTAATGCTACAATAATCTAAACCAAGCATTGTATAAACATTTTCATTATATTGTATAACAAGGATACATATTTACATAAGCAAAAATCCCTTGGGTTACAATTATCATCCTTATAATATACAATTGGTGGTTTCTATAATCCTCAAGGCTACTGCCTCTCGGTCCTATCACTATTTTGTGTTGGACCTAATCCTTCGATTGGAGAAGGTGTTGGGGAAGTTGTTGGAGCAACTGCTCTAGAGGCCGCTCAACCTCTACCCTGGGTTGTTGCTCGAGTTGCTCATGTGGTTCTCCCTCACCCACGTTGTGCTCTAGCAATTAGATGAGATGGGATGATCAGTCCATGGCTCACCAGTGCATCAAAATAGGTAGTCAAGAATGCAACACTATATTCATTCCTTTCCTGATGTAGTTGTGCATTTTTTATGTATAAAGCTACCATTGTTGTGGCTCTCCAGTTATTTCTTTGTGCTTCCACTAGTATGATTCTATCCCGCTCTACTATGGTTGCATCTCTCTCAGCCTCTAACCTCATCCTTTCTTGGGACCATAAATCTTCTTGGGTCTGCTCTCTTTGTACTGATTGTTAAGGAAGCTCCTCTTTAACAACCTCGGTTGCTCCTTCAAATTCTCTACCAGCTTCCTGCATAACCACATCATTTTCTACAACCGCATTGCCTCCTTGACTTGATTTGACACTACCAAAAGCCATTTCTCTCTTCAAAGAGTATGTACCAACAAGTCAACAAGCAGTAGGAGTATGATCATAAGAATTACTATGGGGCTTGCTCCCATTATGCTCATAAGTAGCAATGACAACCCTAATATAAGTGCTACCATCTTGCACTCCATGGGTAGAACTCTCACTTTTTGAATGCTTATGGAATAAAGCATCTTCGGTTCTCACCAAATATCCAGCTAGTTATCAATTTATGGTACATTGAGTTTGATCAAAAATCTAATCGATCGTACCTTGATTATTCAGATTTCATTCAACATCCATCGTAGATCATGTCTCGATCGATGTGTATGTCCTACATCATTGATCCTATCTTAATTATTAGGACACATTCTACCTCTTCAATTTCTCAAGGTAATAATTTTTCCTTCCAATATGCTTGAGATCATATATTTTCTTTATGTGTGTCCCATTAATATGGCCTCATGATGTCTTATCCTTACCCTTTCAAAAATTCCATCAATTAGTTTCGTACACATTTATCTATGTGCCTTACTTTTTGAGTTGTGACCATTATTATATTGTTTCAGCTATCTAGGTTGCATTTACACATACATAGGGTACCATCACAAAACCTTGTTCATGATCACTTATTTGATAATGATTCAAAATTATGCAAAGTTGAGTTTAGTCATTAACTCATCTCATCACTTGACATGGTTTATAGTTATTCCTACTTTATGCAAGAAACTATATCTAAGTATGCTTAATCCATTATCATTTATCAGATAATTTACTTATGCTAGAGGTATGCTTGCTCCATGCAAGATGTTCTAAGAGTTACTTGAATTCTAAGGTAACTCCTATCTTCCAGGAAGTCTTCCTATGATCTCATAATCTCCAACAACTACACTTCTACTGGTTCTATAAGTCCATCCTGATTAGTTCCAACATTCTTATAGCCATTCTTTACAACATCACTACCTCAAATCTCTTAAATTGGAACTCTTTTCCCTTTTGAAATAATTTAGAGGGGTCTTTGTGCTTAAACCAATCATTGAAGGTTTATACCCTAGGTTATCTTGTGTGGATAATAATACCACATGCATTGAGTAGTGGTGTAATCTCTTGTTTAAATAGTGTAGAACACCTTATTAAACTCAACCACCACCCGGGTGGTTAGGTGGCATACTATTCTACAGAGTTGAGATACTTATTGGTGGAGACCAGATATGATTCACACCAAAATTTCATGTCAAAAGATGTTTCTGGTGAGATTTGGGTGATTTCCATGCTTAAATATGGAGTTTCTCCATCCTTGCCCTCCTTCACCATTGTTGAGCTAATCAGCTCATTGCTCTAGCCAAAGGCCATGTATTGTAACATTGATCAAGAATGTAAATAAAAGAAAACATTCTTTTGTTGATCCCATGATCTTATCCATACACTTGCCTCATCGCAAGGTATTATCGCTATTGCAATTTCGAATGGGATCTATCTTCCTACTTTCCAAAATTTACCCTATGGATTATCTTTCCATAGATATCTTCCAATACCAAATATTCTTAGAGAATTTTATAACTCATATAGTTAAGTTTATGATCAAGGGGTTACTTTAGAAAAATCTCCATGTGGTTCTCTTAATATGAATTTCCAAGTAAGTCCAAGGCTTGCACTTCACAAGAATCAACATGGTTAATGTCTATCTTGTGGCATCGGAGTGGCCAACCCTCCTGTAATAAAACCAGTGGTAAATATTTATACCACACTTTGGGAATTCTCCTATCTTAACCCCGTTAAGATCAGGAACACCAATTTTCCCTTACTAACTTAAATCAAACATTAAGCTAGCTCCATAGGTCCAACTGACCAAGGAGTAGGCGTATGCCTTGAAGATTAATTATTCTTCCATGAAGATAGAATATCAATCAAATGCAATGCTTAACTAGAGCCATGTGCACAATGGATAGTTAAGGTGATCATCAAACAGATCCACATAGACACCCTATGTCTATCATATACCTTACTTGCTCAATTCATCCTTAACCTCCATGATAAGAGATAGGATCTAAGTTTTCCCCACTTGATCATTCTTAAATTTTTTCATCTTTAGGTATGCTTATAACCCTTTTTCCTAGGTTTTGCTCCATATATTATTCTAGTAACTCTTGTTGTTCATCCTACAATACTTTAGTAAGGAAGAGGCTTAGCTCAAAACTATAGATGCCAAGTACCATTTCTCAATGATCTCTTAGGTACTCCACAAGTTGTGGAGGGTTCCCTTCACTCTTCCATTCTGATTCACTAGTGAATTCAGGCATGGGAGAAAAAGACTTGCACATCAGTAGCCTCCAAGCACTTACTCTTCCCTTACCAAGCATTTATCAGTTTAGAGTTCATCTAGGAAAGTTATAGGTTAGAAATTTAACAATGCCCAATACTTTTGCTAGCCTAGACCTAACATTAGAATCCACTAGCTAGCCTGGGCTCTGATACCAACTGTAACAACCCAAATTTCCAACCCAACTCGAGAGAGATTTTTTTTATCATAACATGTCTATCATTAAAGTAAAGTTCACAATCAAATATGTTTGAACCAACATCAATCAGGGTAGTAAGTAACCAAGAGAATTATGACATGGTCAGTGTCAACTCTTGTGATAGGAGTGACCAAATCCTATCTAACCTTACATTCCTTCATGATGTTTATTAATTCCTTTATTTAATTGTTTCTATCTCTCCTTTCATTAGGAAGTTTAGTTACTTAACTAATTGAATGTAATTTCAATCTTACTTCCTAATTGATTTAGCATTCTATTCCTTTGTAGCGGAATACCATGCATATATTATTAAACAATACATAAAGATTGCTTTACTCATTTCAAGACTATTACTTGAATCAAAGCATAAACCATTGCATCATATTAAAAGAGCCATTCATTGGAAAAACAAGTGCAACATCCATTAATAGACCTACTAAACTTCACTTATTGAACATTACTTGTTAACAAAAATCATATAACACTTTAATAATCATCTTATGAAAATGTAAATGCATCATCTCATTGGAAAGTAAATAACATTTAAATTCCATCTCATGCAACATCCACAATCTATCTAATTAACATCATAATAGAAAAAAATGTAACATACACAAAATAGAGATGCACAACATATATCTTGGGAACCCTCACAGGGAATAAACCTAGCCTCCAAAATATGTTTCTCCTCTCATTTCATAAATTTAAGTTATCATAATTACAAATTTAGAAAGGCATCCCACAGATCCTTTATCTAAATCAATTATACAATTAAAGGAATCAAATCATTCCTTTTTGAAATCATAATACAAGTAAGGAAATCTCATGTTTCCTTTTTTTTTAAACCATCAGTATAATACATAATAATATCACAAATTATTATACCCACATTTTTATGAAATGATCATCGAATTCACATTAAGGAGAGGACTCATCATTTGTTAGAGAGGAAAATCCCATAATTTCCCTCGATAATGAAATCCACATTCATTCTCCAAGATGAACTCTTCTAACTATATTAGAAGATATCATTAAGCAATCATGCTTATATCTATATTATAAAGCATATAAATAGGACATCCATTTCTCAAGAATGGACCTTCCATCCCATCTTATCACAGAAAAACAATAATACAATCTTTAATCCATTTAAGAGAATATTACTTTCATGAAATACACACATGTATTATTAGACCAAGAATAGATTATTATCAATTCCTTTTCTTAACTAAATTACTTAGCTTTGAGGAGGTTCCACCCCCTCTCTAGATTAGATCATTTAATCTATTTCTACAATATCAAAATCATACCAATTTCACCTATCCACAAATTCTAGATATTATAACTAGAAAAAGGGTTTCTAAGGGTCATTAACTGTAGGATTAACATTTACTGAGGAAACCCCATAATTTCCTCAAGAATGAGTTCCACACTCTTTCTTTCCTTAGTTACTCTACATACGGTTCGAGCATCCCACTTAATCGGGGGACAAATTAGTAAATTGAAGGTTCAGGCATACCACAAGCCAAACACTGTTATGAATTTTAAACTAAGTCAACTAGGGTGATGTCAACAAGAAACAAAGTGTTACCTCATCATGCCTCCAACTGGCATCGAATGGCCATCACTTGGTGACCACCATGACCATCGAGTGATTATAATTCTATTAGGGGCCCTTCTTTCTTTTAAAGCACCTTGCGCCTCCCACATATTGACTATGGGATAAAGGGAAGAGGAAATTTCTTTCTTTTTTGAACCTTCTCGAGGGTAGGCATCACGATCGCGATATCTCGATTCACAGGTGAACTTTACACAAAATAATTTATAGAAAACTTTAGTCTATACCATACTAAATTGTTTAGATATCCATTCCAATATGGAGGGTTTCATATGATGAGGAATGTAGCAGATTCATGACAAATTCACTACAGTGATATTCAGAGGGATGAAAAAATGGAATTTCAGTTCAAAGTTATCCATTTATAGGGTCAAGGACACAACAAAAGAAAATCATATATAAAAGCATTAAGATATAAAATAACTCTACCATCATTGGTTGATATCAGAGATATATTTTTAGGTGGAGAGTAATCATATAGGCAATTAGAACATATCTCGATGTGAACTGGTGGACATATTAAAAAAAACTAGGTATATTCATTAAAAGAACTAAATAAAGGTTTGCAACGGATGAACATGGTGTGAACTCATCAAGAATTCAATTCATGCTGGTTACATTTTTGGTGAGGATAACCCATAATCCACTTGCAAAGACACGAACCTAGAACTCAGACTATAAGTTTAAAGAATGCTATAAATTAGTCAGACTTCACCCAAATGGGATTGGAAAATTGATGAATGATTCCTCACAAATACCATACCCTCAGGTCATTTTTTTTAATGGTAGTGAGTAATGGGGTTCCAAGACCATCCTATTCCCCTATTGCATAACACCATTTTTATATAAATAACAAGTCCGACCAGTCAAGTAGGTCAATGTATAATAGGAAACATGGTGTAAACTCAGTTATAAGAGACCAACAAAATGGACTCCAATCACATAACACAAATGCAATATAATGGAAGAAACATGCAAATAGATATTCTTCTCATTCCTAAATTCACACCCCCTCTCCAAAAGAATACAATCTGTCATATAGCAACCGAAAACCAAAGAAAACCCTAAAAAATGTCTTTTTTTTAAAAACTGCTAAAAATAGAAATGAGTCAGATTGTGCCCAAATTCGATGTACACATCCCTCTTACAATAAAGAACCTTACTTTAAAATATTAGGTCTCAACTTAAGGTATAACAAAATATAATAAAATTCTAACATTCAAAAAACCTAAAAAACTTGGGAACCTATTCTTAAAGCTAATTTTGGGACACTAGATGGAGGAGTTAGGTCCCGAAAGTATGTTTTTTGGAGGGTCAGGTGAATCAAAGATTAGCCTAATGTAGAACATGCATGCGGAACCACCTATTAAATTTCAAGGTAAACGGGCGTACGGTTCACAAGTTATGGCTCCGACAAGGTGCATCATTCTCCTCTGGTGAAAAAGAACTCAGCTCCCATGAGTTCAGCTAAATTAAAATCTTATAGCTTCTGATTATCAAATTTATTTAGCTCTGAATTCGAAACCCAAGTGTTATCCGACTGTGGTAATCCTTCCCACTGAACCAGGTATCTGTTGTAGCTCCCATGTCTGGTGGTGATCACCTTCTTATCAAGCACCTGTGCAACTCTATCCTTTTTCTTCTTAGGCATCTGTCATGCCCAATTTACTATCTCCTATAATTTGCCATCCTCGATAGTACCAGGATACTGAAATAAATCAAAAACATTAAAAATGGACGAAATATCAAATTCATCGAGCAGCTCCACTTTATAGGCATTATCATTGATCTTCTTTAAAATCTTGCATGGCTCGATTTTCTTAAGTTTCAATTTTTTATAGTCCCCTTAGGAAATATTTCTTTCCTAAGATGAACCATGACCATATCACCCTCTTTAAACACTTTCACCCTTTTGTGTGCATTATCAGACTCTTTGTAGTGAGCATTACTACTTTGCAATTTTTCTTTCACTGACTCTTGCACTTTCTGGATATGCTCAACAAATGTTTTTGCATCATCACTAAATTGTTCCCCAATTGGTAACTCAACCAAATCTAATACACCTCTAGGATTTTGACCATAAACAATTTGAAAAGGGGATTTACCTGTCGACCTGTTCACTGAGTTGTTATATGCAAATTCGGCTTGTGACAAGGCTAAATCCTATTGTTTTGGGTTTTCTCCAACTATGCACCGTAAGAGGTTTCCCAAGCTTATGTTCACTACCTCTATTTTCCCATCGGTCTGTGGGTGGTAAGCACTACTGAACTGTAGCTTGGTGTTCAACTTATTCCACAACATCCTCCAAAAGTGACTCAAGAATTTAGTATCCTGATCAGAAGAAATAGTCTTTGGAACCTCATGCAACCGCATAACCTCATCAAAGACTAATACTGCAATCCTAGTTGCATCATTAGTTTTCTGGCAAGCAATGAAATGCACCATTTTAGAAAATCTATCTACCATAAAAAAAAATTGAATTCTTACCCCTCTGTGTCTTGGGCAATTCCAATACGAAATCCATACTCAGATCGGTCCATGGTCTTGTAGGAACCGACAGTGGCATATACAACCCTGTATTTTACACATGGCCCTTAGCCATTTGACATACTCTGCATTTAGAGACAAACCTGATTATGTCTCTCTTCATTTTTGGCCAATAGTACTTCTCTACAAGAGTGGTAGTTTTGGCTACTCCAAAATGACCAACCAAACCCCCACTATGTAATTCCCTCAAGATGTTCTCTCTCATAGAGCCATTGGGAATGCATAATCGATTACCCTTAAACAAGTAACCATTCTGTAAAAAATACTCTTCAAAAATAGTACATGACTCACCATCTACCGCACTTTTGCACTGTTGCATAATATTCCCAAATTCTGCATCATATTCATACAGATATTTAATCCCCTCAAATCCTACCACTTCATTCTACATATTTGTCAACAACAAGACTCTCCTACTCAATGCATCAACAACCTTATTTTGTTTGCTCGACTTGTGTTTTAGGACAAATGTATACTGTTGCAAAAATTAAACCCATTTGGCATACCTACTATTTTTTTTTTTTTGAGAATTGACATACCTCAATGCTTCATGATCAATAAACAACACAAACTCCTTTGAGAGTAAGAAGTGCCTTCAATGTTGCAATGCTTGCACAATTGCATAAAATTCCACATCATATGTAGAATAATTCTTCCTTACGTCATTTAGCTTTCACTAAAAAATGCTACAGGTCGGTCCTCTTGACTTAATACACCACCAATTCCAACAAATGAGGCATCAAAATCAACCTCAAACACCTTACTGAAATTTGGTAACACTATAACAGGGGCTTCCGACACCTTCTTAAAGAGTTCAAAACTCTCTGTTGCTGCCGTAGTCCATACAAACTCTTTCCCCTTCGTGCACTTAGTTATAGGGTCAGCTATACTACTGAAGTTCCTGTTGAACTTTCTGTAAAAGGTAGCTAGGCCATGAAAGATCCTTACTTCTATTATAGTTCGTGGAAGAGGCCATTCCAGAATCGCCTTCACTTTCTCGTCATCCATCCTCATGCCATATCTTGAGATTACAAATCCCAAAAACACTAAACTATCCTAAATAAATCTACATTTCTTCAAGTTGACATACAATTTCTCCTTCCTGAGCATGTCTAACACTAATTTCAAGTGTAACAAATGCTCTTCTTCAATTTTACTATAAATCAAAATATCATCAAAATACACAACCACAAACTTACCATTATATTCTTGTAGTACTCTGTTCATCAACCACATAAATGTACTAGGTGCATTAGACAACCCAAATGGCATCACCATCCACTCGTACATTTATCCCCTTCTCGAATTATGATCTGGTAGTAGCCACTCCGTAGATCAATTTTACTGAAGTATTTAGCTCCAACCAATCCATCCATAATGTCATCCACTCTCGGAATAGGTTATCGATACTTTATTATGATCTTGTTTATGGCTCTACTATCCACACACATCCGCCATTCACCATATTTCTTTGGGGTTAGCAATGATGGAGTTGCACATGGACTCATAATCTCCCTAACTAATCCCTTATTTATCAACTCTGTCACTTGCCTACTCAACTCTGCATTCTATGTCGGGTTCAATCAATAAGCTACTTGATTTGGGAGCGCTGATCCTGGAATCAAATCCATGTGATCTTTGGATATCCCTCTTTGGTGGTAGCCCATCTGGTAACTCCTCTGGTGTGATATCTTCGTATTATCTTAGCAACTTAGCTGCTGCTGTAGGCATAACCACTTCCTCTGTTTCTAGCTTCCTAGATGTTAAGGCTTAACATAAGCTAGCATCCTTGATCTCTACAATAAACTCATTCATTTTCAAGAAGCTCTCACTCGGCCCATCCTCCTTCAGAGGTACAAGAACTACCTTTATACCATCCTTCCAGAATGTGCAAATATTCTTTCTCCCATTATGGTTAGTATCCCTATCGTACTGCCAAGGTCTCCCCAAAATAATATGACATGCATCCATTGGGATCACATCACACCACACTTCATCCTTGTAAGTGCTCCCAATTGAAAATTTAATTAAACACCTCTGATCTACTGTTACCTCATTCCCCTTCTTAACCCATGATATGCGATATGGATAAGGATGTTTTTCACATTTCAGGTGTATTTTATCAACCATGATATTTGAAACCATATTATCATAACTACCACCATCAATGACAATGTTACACACCTTCCCTCCTGATGTACACCTTGTTTGAAAGATGTTCGTTTGTAGCCAAGAATCATCACCATCTATGGTCTGCCCCTTCGTTTTGCTCTGCACATTCTCTTTCTTAGGAGCAATCAATGTCCTACTTATCATAAGTCCTTCCCCCATGTCAACAATAACTTCATCCTCATCCTGCTCTCCAAAAGAATACAATCCGTCATATAGCAACCGAAAACCAAAGAAACCCTAAAAAATATATTTTTCTAAAAATTGCTAAAAATAGAAATGAGTTGGATTGCACCCAAATTTGGTGCACAAATCCCTCTTACAATAAAGAACCTTAATTTAAAATATTAGGTCTCAACTTAAGGTATAACAAAAGATAATAAAATTCTAACATTCAAAAAAACCCAAAAAACCCGGGAACCTATTCTAAAAGCTAATTTTGGGACACTAGATGGAGGAGGTCCCGAAAGTATGTTTTTTGGAGGGTCATGTGAATCAAATATTAGCCTGATGCAAAAAATGCATGCAGAACTACCTATTAAATTTCAAGGCAAACGAGCGTACAGTTCACAAGTTATGGCTCCGAAAAGGTGCATCAAAACAAGAGCTTCTTAAAACATGGACCCAATTGCTACATTGAAGATGGGTAAAAGACTAAGTTTGAATTGTGGTGATAAAAGGCCAATACATGGTCTAATTGTATTTCAGATCATGAGCAGGGATAAATATCCCACATACAAGGTGCTACAAAGTAAGAACACTAGAAATACACTCACACTCTACTGAGGTGATGACCACCTAGTGGTAGTCACTGAGGCTCCATTGGTGGGGTCAACCAATCTTTCAATGGTTTTATAAATTATGTGATGCTTTTGACTATTTGGAGATCGACCAATATCTCAGTGGTTTAATAAAATAAGTGATGCTTTCGACTATTTGGAGATCGACCAATATCTCAGTGGTTTAATAAAATAAGTGATGTTTTTGACTATTTGAATATTAACCTACCATAGGGATTTTGTTCAACTACTTTTAATCATACCAATTAAGAGAATTAATAAATTTGAAACCATCAAGTTTACAACATACAAGGGTTGAGATTAATTATGTAAGGTATTATTAAGCCTTAATCCTAAAGGTTGCAACCAATGACATCCGTAGGGTATTCCTAGGCCTTAACATGGTCAACCAACGTAGTATAATATTAAGATTATATTAGAAACTAGCACATGTCATATTAAGATTATATCAAAAACTAGCACATGTCAACATAATAGAATCATCTTATGTAAAATAAATTACAATGAAACTAAAACAAAGGGAGATCCAACCTGATTTCCTTCCTCCTCGAATGCTTCCCAACCACCATCTCCTTTCTTCTAGTTCCTTCTCCATCAATCCTCTCTAAGACTCCCTTCCTTTCTCCCTTCCATATGCTAGCCTCATTTCTTATAATTTCTCCTAGCTTCCTCCTTCCTTCATGAGCTAGAAGATGGGCTTATTATTAAATTATTAAAAGGTGCATTTTTTGAAGTCAACCCATGTGAAGTAAATAGTGAAATTAATATTTTAATAAAAAAGAGATTCCAAGGGATAAGGTGGGAGTACTTTGTTTATTTTGGGCCTCCCCTTTCCTAGGGCAACTACAAAGTCAATACTAATACTGTTTGGAAGTAGGGATAATTCAACCTTAGAAATGTTAGAGAATCTCTTCTATATATTAACCATTATGAAGTAGCCATGTGGAAGGAAGAACAGTCCATCCACTGATAAAATAATTTTTTATTATTAAATAGTGATATTTCTCTTTTGGGTCCAATTAAAATTAGACAGGTGTGATAAGGGCATATACACCTGACTACCCTTTTTAAATAGTTGTAGTTGGACTAAGTGAATATGTTAAATTTAATTTCTTTTTGCAAAAGTAAAATATTCAAATTAATCCTTCTCAAAAGCCCTATTTAGCTTCTTCACACTACTCAAAATCCCCTAATTGTCCTCCAAAACTCTCCAAATCAGTTTTGTAGAGTGCAATTAGTCTAATTAAGGGTTTTGTAGGAAGAATTAGGGTCTACAACCCTTTTGGTTAGGTATTAATTGCTCCCTTAGATCAATTAATAACTTTTTTATAAGTCCTACTGGGGTGGACTGTGAAAAGGAGGAAATGAACCAACCTACTTAGCAGGGAATTTGTGGAAGGAGAAAAATAATCATATCTTCAAATAGGAGTACATAGACAACCACTTTGTTTGGCAAAGGATCACAACCAATATGGGGAAGTCAATCTAAAACCTATTAAAAAATCCCCATAATCCTAACCAAAAGTGGATTAAGATAATATCTAGATTACAAGTGTCTCCAATAGGTGACATAAAAAAGGGTAACCCCCAAATCATGCACAAGTAATCAAAACTAGGAATTATAAACCTCATCCAAAGGGACTAGGTAATATTAATACATATGGATCCTTAAGGGGAAATCCAGGAAGAGCGAGTATGGGGGGAATAGGTCATCTATCGAATAGTGCCCTTGCTTTTATCTTTGCAAAAAAACTAGGTATCTTATCCAATAACCTGACAAAGGTATATGTCATCCTAAGGGGATTACAAGAGACTATAAAGGTGGGGTGGATAAAAATTCATATGGAATTAGACTCCCAAATTATTATTAAGCACTTAGAAAGACCAAGCAAGCAAAAGAATACAAATTGGAGAATACAAATAATACTTGAGCAAATACAAATGATCCAATATTGCTTTGAGACAGGGTGGCATATGCGATGGCTAAATGGGATTTTGATCGAGGAGACCTCACTTGCAATGGATATCCTCCAATATGGTGGTCTTCGTGGACCAAGGAATATCTCTTTTCCATTTTTACCATTGATGATAGTACTGCTTGTTGTATCTAGATTTATATATTCTTTCTTTACATGGTTACTATTTTTTTGCATAGATAGCTATAGTAGATTAGATATGAGGGAGAATGTTCCTACATCTTGATTACATGGTTACTTAATTTTTCATATATAGTTGAAGTATATTATATGTGAGAGAGAATAATATTCCATCCTTTGTTAAAACTTGGCTTAAAAGCCCTCAATCCTCGAAGGGTAGGAGATGTAATATGCTTTTCAATGAATTTAAATTTTTAATCTTTTTTACCTAAATTAAAAATTTAGACTGGTACGACATAGGATGCAAAAATTTTCTATCTTGAAACCATGTAATTTGTCCAAAATATCTAAAAATTAAGGTCAAATTTCTATTATCTAGGCACATGCGGACCAATATGACATAGGATGCAAAGCTTTTTTGTTTTACACCCATGGAATTTTTCCAAAAGGTATAAAATTTGTCCCCACAATTGGTAAGGTCACATTTTTATTTTCTAGGCACATGTAGATCGGTATGATGTAGGATGTGAAGCTTTTCCATTTTGAACCCATGAAATTTGTCCAAAAGGACTAAAAATTTATCCCCACAATTGGTAAGGTCAAATTTCTATTTTTTAGACACATGCGAAACAGTACGACATAGGATGTGAAGTTTTTTCTTCTTGAACTCATGTAATTTAACCAAAAGGTCTAAAAATTTTCCCCCACAATTGGCAATGTCAGATTTATATGTGGACTGATATGACATAGGATGTGAAGCTTTTCTGTCTTGAACCCATGTAATTTGTCTAAAAGGTCTAAACATGTATCCCCACAATTGGTAAGGTCAAATTTCTATTTTCTAGACAAATGCGAACCAGTACGACATAGGATACAAAGCTTTTTTGTCTTGAATCCAAGTAATTTGTCCAAAAGGTAAAATTTGTCCCCACAATTGGTAAAGTTCAAATTTCTATTTTCTAGGCACATGTAGACCAATACGATATAGGATGCGAAGCTTTTGTCTTGAACCCATGCAATGTGTCCAAAAGGTCTAAAATTTGTTCCCACAATTGGTAAGGTCATATTTTTCTTTTCTAGGAACATGTGGACCAGTATGACATAGGATGCAAAGCGTTTTTGTCTTGAACCCATGTAATTTGTCCAAAAGGTCTAAAATTTTGTATCCACATGTGGTAAGGTCAAATTTCTATTTTCTAGGCACATGCAAACTGGTACAACATAATATGGGAAGCTTTTTTTATCTTGAACCCTTGTAATTTATCCAAAAGATCTAAAAAGCTGTTCCCATAATTGGTAAGGTTAAATTTCTATTTTCTAGGCACATGCAAACTGGTATAACATAGGATGTGAAGCTTTTCTATCTTGAACCCATGTAATTTGTCCATAAGGTCTAAAAATTAAAGTCAAATTATTATTTTCTAGGTACACGTGGATCGATATGACATAAGATGTGAAGCTTTTTCATCTTGAACCCATGTAAATTATCCAAAAGATCTAAAAATTTGACCCCACAATTGGTAAGGTCAGATTTATATTTTCTAAGCACATGCAGACTAGTATGACATAGGTTGCAAAGATTTTCCATCTTGAACACATTTAATTTGTCCAAAAGGTCCAAAAATTTGTCCCTACAATTGGTAAGTGTAGACGCAGAAAATTAACCCACCCAAATGAGTCATTTTTCCTTAGAATCCTATAGAAGGCCATCAAACTTGCAGGGTCAATTTTGACCCCTTTTCTCTTGCTTTTGTCTTTTTTTTAAGCTTAACCGAGTCCGCGCTCGGTAAGTTACGAGGCATGAATTTGGAAAATTTAGGGTTTTTGTGGATAAAACCTATATTTTAGGCTGACCTTTAGAGACGTCGAATCAATCAAGGTTAACATTTTGTTTTTCCACCTTTTGCCCTTCCAAACCCTCTATAAATACAAGGATTGGATCCTCTTTTAAAAGAAAAAATGGGGACCTGGAATGATATCAATAAGCTCTTAATGTGAAATAAGATTCTTTTGTTTCCTATGATATTTTGGTGCTCTTGGTGCTTTTAGTGTTCTATTGTTGGTGTTCCTTGTGATCTACAAGTGGAGAAACCTTGATGATAGTTTGTCTTCTTAGAGGAGGAGAGATCTTCCACCTTTGATCTTGCTTCTTCCATGAGATCACCATATTATTTCTTTGTGTTCATTAGTTCATTCAATTTCATTGTTGTGTGCTTTTATTGCATTTTATCTCTGTTTTAGGGTTTTAACCCTCCTATACGAATTCATGGCCCATTTTCTACAAGGCATGAATTCAAGACAAAGCTTTCTTCAATTAAATTTGCTTAGTCATTATGTGTTCTATACTTATTTTGCATTCATTAGATTCCTAATTGAATTACTTCATTGTTTCCATTGCATTTTTGTCTCTATTTTGGGTCTTAAAACTCTCTGTGCAATTCTACGCCCCATCTTCTACAGGGCATAAATTTAGAGAAAATTTTATTTTTGTCTGTTGGGTGCTTTGTGCCCATTTATTTTCTGCTATTGAATCTATGCTCAATAATTTACAAGATGTAGATTCGTTCTAGGTAGGCTTTGGGGCGATTGTTTGTTCCAAGACCCTAGAGTTTTTTTTTTTAAAGTGAAAAAACCCCTTGCGGGGCCGCCTTGGTCTAAGAGACCATGAACAGGGGGTTCTACACCGTCAAAGTCACCCGGGGGTCACACCCGACCCCTGCTGCACCAACATTATCAATTGGATTTTGGGTACCCAATTCAGCTTTTTGGTAGGGTGGAGATTCGAACTTGGGACCTCCCTTGGAGGATTGCCCTCTCCTCTCCAACTCACCTACAACACCTGGGTTAGACCCTAGAGTTTTAACTTGCATCTTTATTAATCTATTCTCTCTATTTTTTTTTTGTTCTATCTTTCATCATTCTATTTCATTTGCATTGCATATCATATTATATTGAGGGTAAAAATTTATCCTCAAACCCTAGTTTAGAGATTGCATCCTTGTTCTAGTTTTTGTGTTCATTTAGTTTCTACATATCATTTATTGTTCATGCTTGCATACTTCACTATATATGTTCCAAAGGTCAAAGATCATTTTGCTTTCAAAAGGCCAGCTAAAAGGACCTGGGGGGATTGAATGCTATGCCTCCAAGCACTGTCATACATTAGCCTAAGTAGGCCCCCTAAGATAAATCTTGGGTTAAACATCAAAATAGATAAGTACCCTTGGTAAAGTTTTAGGTTGTTTGTTGTTGTGTCTTCTATTATCTCTATTCCAAACATAAATTAACAAAATAAAAACATTCATTCATTTGATTTGTAGGCATTCGAAAGAAAAAGAGCATATAGTGTGCATCTAGGGTTTAGCCTTGTTTGTGCATTTCACTTGTACCCTTTCTTAAATAGAAAAAAATATATATTTTTTGCAACTCAGGGTTAGGGATCATTAAATCTAAGAAGTATACTAGGGTTAGATATTGATTTCTTACATATTGTGTGTTTTGCACCATTCCTTTATTTTGCATAATTTAGTTTAAATAGACCAAACATAGGTGGTTGTTTAATTGAAAAAATTAAACATTTCTACTTCGGACTTGGAGTGAGACCTAAAATTGTTCCTGGTGAACCCGTTACTTTGTGTCCTCGATTTTAGATAATATAACACACCCTCCTGTTTTACCTCGACTCCCAACAGATCTAGTTGAGAATCGTATATGATAAGGTAGTTTAACCCCTCTACATATTTGGTGAACCCGATGTGAATACACGTCTTAGTGGCCAAGATAGGAAGCCTCTTCCTTTATTTTTTTCAAAAAATTAAACAAGACCACTAATTCTATTTGTTTAGATAATAAAATATTAAAAACATCTTAAGAATCTTCTTGTGTGTCTTTCCTTGGTTTTCTCCTCTATCATCTCACTTCTTCTAAATGACTTCATTCCTTAGGAGTCAACGAAGGCATTTGGAATCTGATAAAATTCCTCAATAAGATCAGGTTGATAGAGAGAATCCTAAATTTGATGTAGAAGAGCAATAACATGTTGAAATTGGTACTAATTATGATTTCTATGAGGGGCCTAATGGTGGCTTCACTTTTACATCAGTTGATCATTTATGGGATTTCATAAAAAACCACAGGGATACTTTGATTAGAGTTATGGATGAGGAAGTTCAACTCGAAAGAGGTGAGGTACTTCCTCCTCCTACAATCTCTCCTAAGAATGTTCATAACAACCCTTTGTTTGAATATTCACATAATGGTAATCTTGTCCATAACCCAACATATGCTAATACTCTGACCACTAACATTGGAATAATCTCACAAGTTATGTTCAATTTCCTCCTCATTCTGCTCATCTCAATATTTATGCTTCTGTTCCACAAAATGTTAGTTATCCTCTCTAGCAAGATACCACATATCACAACCCATACCATAACAATGCCAATACCTCTAACATAAACCAAGTTCCATTTCAATAGCCTACCTATATCCCTCTCTTAGAGAATCTATGGTCATTGCACAACAACAATATTGAGCTACAAAGTTTAACTAATATGGTGAAACAATTTATTTCAATAGTGGATATGAATCAACCTCCTAGTTTCACCTACAACTATGAAAAAATGTACAATCAGCCCTTAAACCCTATCGATGCCACTAGGCCCTACCCTAAGCATTTTCCAATACCAATTTTACCTATCTATAAGGGAACGAAAGATCCAATTGAGCATTTAAAAATATTTAGAACAACATGCCATGATATCATATATGATGATATGTTGTTGCTATAGACATTCCCTAAGATCCTTGGTGGTATGAAATTAGAATGGTATTATCAACTACCAAATCATTCTTTGAGTAACTTTGAAGAAAAAACTAAAATGTTTTTTCAACAATTTGATGCTTATGTTGAAAAGAATATGAGTATGAGGGATGTCTATACGTTAAAACAAGCTAAAGATGAAATATTTTAAGAATATTTGTCTCGTTGGAGGATTCTAGTTGGACGCTTGAGATATACCTTGTCTCATCGAGATATGCTTGAGATATTTATTGGAAACCTACAAGAACAAATATCTTATGAATTGGAAATTACAACTATCACATCTTTAGATGAAATTATAGATATAACAATAAGGGTAGAGCAAATCCTTATCAGAAGAGTTCATATTCAAATAAAATAGGATAGGACCACTTAAACACAATATAAGAATAAGATTATATGTGGTGGTGGGGTAATGTACAGTAGGCCTATTTACAATATCATTAACAACCTATAAAATATGGTTCTTCGCCAACATCAAAAATCCCTACCAAGAAATTTTTACAAGACTAAACATGCCTATGAATGTGGTACTACAATAGTGATTGTAAGTTAATATGATTGAGTTACCTCCCATAAGGCAACATGATACCACGACTAGATGGTATAAGCTTGGTAAACATTGTAAGTATCATAGAGTGGAGGGACACATGACAAACTCAAATGTAAGAGGTTGAAATATGTGGTTCAGGTTATAATTGATGAAGGATGCCTTGTTATAGAAAATTCTCAACCCAATCCTCCAACAAACAATCAACATCCTACTCAACAAGCACCCACAACTAATCAAGACATGGAAATCTTCCAAGATCCCTTACCTAAGCATGGTCAACAAGTAGCTAATCAAGTGTTATATTAGAATGTGCCACCTCCCTATGATAATATGGTTGGTATGATAGCAACAACTACAATAAAATAAGCTCAAGCACAACCGACTCAACATTCTTAGTAGGAGACGAGTTCTTCATCCAACCCACCTTAGTTTTCAAGAATACCCAAAGAAGGAGCACAAGGTTAGAAACCCCACCTTTAGTATTGAAACCTCAACCTATAGTCTCCTTTGATATTTAAAAATAGTTAGCTAGTACCTCACCTAAGATCTCTCTCTTAGAACTTTTTCTAACTTCTTGTATTCACAGGGAACATTTTTTGAAGCTCCTAATGCAATAATTTGTTTCTCAAGAAATTTCCCCTAGTGCTATAGCTAATAGTGTGAGTTCTTTTGGGATACATCATATCACATTTTTGAATAATGATATGCCTTCCTTAGAATTACGAGGGGATTCCTACATCTAAATCACTACATTTATTGAGGAAAATTTTGTCAAGAGGATCTTGATTGAAAATGGTTCTTCCATTAATTTATGCACTTATCAATTCTTCCAAAAGTTTGGATTAAAATAGGAAGATTTAAATAAATTTGATATCATCATCAAAGCTTTCAATAATGAGTCCTAGGAGGCTTGCAGTGTTATATCTCTCCCAATTAGGGTTGGACCTAAGTTCTTAGATACCTTGTTCTATGCGGTGTCTTGCCTCGCATATTTCAATATTCTTTTTAGATACCCTTAAATTCATGTTATGAGGGCTATCCCTTCCACTCTTCACCAATGTCTGAAGCTTGAATTTAAGGATCAACTTCTCATTATTTCGAGCAACCCTTATACATTCCAATATTATTCAATGGTTGAGCAAGCTCAATCGGGTCTCAATTTATACCCATTAGTTTCCTTATCTCACATAACCAAGTAACTCAAAAATTTATGAGTAAGTAACCTCTCATCAATGGATCAAGTTAATCCATTTCTTCAAGTCTAATCTGGATATTTCTAAGCTACCACCTTCACCAAGGACTATGGTTTTACCTCGTAAGAAGGGTGAAGTTATACAAATTGGCACGTGTACCTTTATATTTGCAAGTACAATTATCAAAGAAAATATTTGTGGTAGCAACCCTCTCCCTATAGAGTGTTATTTTACCTATTGTTACCTATCCAATGATTATCCACTTCCTAAGAAAATCCTATCTAGTATGGGATATATAGGTAAAGATTTGGGGCCATGACAAAAGGTATTCAAGAATCGTTAGAAGTGGAGATTTGGCTTGGGAGATGTGGCGTAGGCTACATCTTTAATAAAAATCAACCTTTACCTTATGATGATAATGATCACTTTATTACTTATGCTAAACATTTAGATCATCAAGGCTTGGAGTGGAGTGATGAGGAGGAGGATTCCCCTTATCCCTCAGATATTTTGTTTTGCAATATAGTATCTTTGGTGCATCCTAAGCCTGGTATGGCCCCAAAGGAGTGTGCTAGAGGGGGTACCTCTTGTGATACAAATAATAAGGATATCCTTTGGAATAACTTCTCCTTTTATAGATCTCTCCTTTGTGTTGCGCATATCGAGCCTTCTTATTCTCAAAGAGACCCTATTCCTTTGTTTCATAGAGACCTTGCAAAGTTGGGAACCTCTCCCCCCTTTGTCAAGAAAGATGGCATAGTCAAAGTTTACAATGATTTTTGTGCAACAACTCCCAAATAATATGTTGTGGATGATCCTCTTTGTGATAGGAGTCATGAAGGTATCCTCCATAATAGCCCTTTATTTTATGGGTTAGTTCCTTGCACTACCATATTGTTTGTTAAGATAGGTGGCATAATCAAAATTTATACTGACTTTAAGAAATTAAAACACTAATCTTGAAAAAAATATAAAATAATGTGCATGAATTTGCATTTCATCTAGTTTAGTTCACATCTTGCATCCAATTTTCTTGATTCATACTACATGACTGTATTTCATATCTTACATGTTTGCTTGACATTCTGTTCCATTTGTATTTTTTCTTGCTATATCAATTTCATTGTTTCTTGTTCATATCTACATGACTGCTTGATCATATAGATTCTTGGGGATTTTGTGATAATGGCAAGTGATGAAACCTAGTTAGATTGTAGCTCACATGCATTGCACTCACACTAGGGCTTTGATGCCTAGTGAATCCCCAACCTAGGGCCCATTTCTATGCATTTTCATCATTACATTCATCCATCCCATCTTCTCTTATTTCTTCTTCTCTTGTATCCCTTGACCTTGAAAGTTTTCATTGCTTCTATCTCTCCAAGTCAAGGGATACAATTCTTTTTCTAGTATGTCCTTATCCTTTGCATGTTTTCTTTCTTCTCTTCATCAGGACACATATATACATTCTTCATCCATTTGTTTTCTTCTTCTAACACAAGCATATACTCACATATTGTTGTGCTTAATATTGCTTTGTCCATACACTTTCTTGCACACCATATCCCTATCAGGCAGTACTCACTTTGGTGAATCAATCACATCATTTTAGAACCCCATAATAGATAGCTTCATGGTCACGAGTGAGGGCCAACCTCCATTTGACCATTTATTAGCATATATCCTAGCGGGTATATTTCTTTTCTTCTCTCTGGCCATATTAGTGAGCACTACATCCATAGTAGGGATCACTCCACACTTGTCATATTTTTTGAGCGTAACACCCTTTAACGGATAGCTTTATGGCCACACGTGAGGGGTAGCCTCCATCTCAGTCATTTGCGAGCATACATGCTTGTAGGGTTTCTCTCCTTTTCTCTTGTTTGCTTTGATAGTTTAGAGTGTTTTTTTCTTCATCTTATTCTTCTCTTTTTTTTCCTTCCTTTTTTCTATTCTTTTGCTCATTTATGCATTTCATGCTTCATTCATTCATTTTAGGTTGTATTTTAGATTCATTCATCATGCATTGCATTCATTATGTTTGTTATCATCATCCATTATAAAATAACTTAACACACTTAACAAAATGCACACACATTTTAACACAATATAATAAAATTGCAACATGATATTAATTGATTAGCAAAGAATACATTTCAACTGATTCAGTGTGCCATAATTCCAAATCTAGCACACTCGATCCCTCCCTAGGGATACATGCCATAATTCAAAATTAGCATGTCACCATGATCCTATCCCTACCCCTAGCTCTATGAGCTTGCCTCCTTCGCTCTTCCCATCAAAGGTGGTCCTAGTGGGGGTATATTCACAGATCATGTAGCTATCTATGATCAAGACCGTGATTGACTCTACAATTGAAAGAAGACCAATGGAGGTACCTTCTAGTTTTTTGGCACTACTTGAAAGTACAACATTTGGTAGAAGGCTTCCCTTCATACTGCTACATCTTGCATCTCATTTACCCTTTGTATATACTCCTATAGGAAGTGGATTTCCTCGCATGACTAGCTTCTTATCGTAATAGCCATCCCCTCAGCCCAGGCCCACTAGAGCTCCTATTCTAGCCAAACCATCTCTCCCCTGAGGTGGTTTACCTCGACCCTCATTGTGTACCTCTCTATTGTAACCTGGACCAACTATATATGAAGAGTGTCTATCTCCTCCTGTACGGTGACCACCCTATTTTTCATCCCCTCTAAAACCCTCATCAGGTTCCCCTAGTCTTCCATATTTCTAGGTCATGCTTGTGCCACCATGGGGATACCCCCGAATACTCCTCCTGTACCCATGTTGAAGAGAGTGATGGTGGTCCTCGTGGTTGTCACCACATCTACCTTGATTTTTACCCTAGCCTACCTAAGAGGCTATGGTATTTTCTCTCATCACTTTGCCAACTACACTTGTCGACCTGTGACTTGGTGCCTCTACACTAGCACTAGTAGGGATATTCTTGGGGACATAATGCCTCTATACCATCTCTTGTATTTGAGGGCTACCCCTACATTGTTGACTCCAATATCAATATATATGGGATCATATAGATCCTCCTTTATAAACCTAGCCACATCAAGGTCCCCTCTAGTCTCGAATGGATCCCTCCTCACCCTCTTATACCAGTAGTCCCCAAGGTCCAATATCTCCTAGAGAATCTAAAACTGTCACTATACTCAATCAAAATGATAGAGCTCCAACTCATCTCTCTACATGGTGATCCACCAGATTCTCCTAACCTAAGCTAGCTCCTCTCCATCCTCATCCCATCTATGGTGTAGATTCCATGGTCACCATATGATCTGGTGGTCCCACAACTCATCTATGACCCATATCCCTAGTGGAAAAATACTTGCATACATCCTTTGTGTATGTTCAAGGTCTCAGGACCAATTGTATCTTGCTGGTTGCTCTAGGTTGGGTAGTGGCCCTAGTAGTGCATATGTCATCTTTATGGAAATGTGTTTCCAACACCACACCTAGAACAATGTCATACAGAATAATCTTGTGTGTCGCTTGTACATGATATTGTACAACATCCTATACAAATGGGCCAACAAATATGGACCCCATACAAACTACACCTATTAGTCTTGTATATTTGCTACCTCTCCTACCATCACCCATGGAAGGTGTTTCTGACTTGTGTTGCACACTAGAAATCTTGCCACCACTCCACAAATCACAGTCATTAGTGCTTAAATCCCCTATCACCACAGTAGCCCATCAACATGGAATATGCTCTTGTGGATCTCATATGATGGGTCCCCTATTAATATATCCACTACTATTTGAGGCACTTGTGCCCTATAAACCATCCTATCCCTGATAGAGATTTTCAAGATGTGCCACATGTCCTCTAGTGTGATGGTCATATCTCCCATTGGTAGTTGAAATATGGATGACTCCAAATACCACCGCTCTGCTAGCATTATTAGTAGCATTTTGTCTACCTCTATCGAGGGTATTTTTGCTAAGTGTAGAAGCCCCACTTTCCCTAGTGTGCATATCTCTGCTGGTGTGAGCCCCTGCAATGCCTCCTCAAGGGTACTTAACCACAATTCTATGATCTCAAAGACATCATGCTATAATAAAAATAAAACAAAATTTTCATTAATATTTCACCACATGATCATAAAAAAATCAATATACAAGCACCAAATTAAAAGTTCACATTTAGAGCACCTTCTCTTCTTTGTCTTTCCTTTTCTCTTTTTTCTTCCTTCTTTGTTTATTTTCTTCTTCCCTGAATTTGTGCCCCATATTCTCTAGGGCATGGATTCATGAATCTATGCCCTATACAACATGAGACACATATTTGGTTGCTACCAATGCCAACTAAATCCACAAACAACTTCCAAATTCGTGCTTGAGTCTCGCGTAATGACTTCAAACAAAAAAAAAAAAAATTGATCTAAAAAGCTAAAAATTCAAGCTAAATCAATCTAAAATCTAGATGCAAGATGGGATTATGGCTCTTACCAATGCCCGATCTGCTGTTGCATTGACCTCACCCCTCGCAATCACTGCTCAATGTGTGGAAAGTGCCATTCTTCCATTTTTTCCAGAGCTATTCTATTTTCTTAGAGGATGAAATTGAATTAAGGTTTTCACCCCTTTTTTCTTTTTATCCCTCCATTTTGCTTTTCTCTCTCACTTTTCTTTCTTTTACGTTTTTTTCATTGTTTACTGCTCTTTATCTTCTTTTGCATCTGCCATTTTGAGTTTCGTTAGGACTTTTGCATTCCGTACGAAACTTGAGGGGGTACCCTGGCCTGAGATGCATTAATGTCCCTAATGCCTTGATTTGCATGCAAATATTAAAAGTTTATAGAATAACACTATTTTTGCACCATCCCTTTCTTCTAAACTAGCCATCCCCTTTTGCGTTCACCATTATTTTTTCCATAGGTGTACATCTTTCTTTGATGCATTTATTAGGCCATAAATGCATCAAAGCGGGGGTAAAATATAGACAAAAAATTGACCTACCCAAATGAGTCATTTTTCCTTAGAATCCTATAGGAGACCATCAAAATTACTAGGATCAATATTGGAACCTTTTCTCTTACTTTTGTCTTGTTTTTCTTAACCTAGACCGAATAAGTGCTCAATAAATTACAAGGTGCGAATTCAAAAAAAATAGAATTTTTGTAGATAAACCCTACATTGTAGACCAAAATTTTGAGGTGTCAGATCAATCAAGGTTACCCTTTTGTTTTCTCACCTTCTACCATTCCAAACCCTCTATAAATACAGGGATTGGATCCTCTTTTAAAATAAAAAAGGGAGGAATGATATCAATAAGATCTTAATGCGAAATAAAATTATTTTGCTTCCTATGATCTTCTGGTGCTCTTGGTGCTTTTAGTGTTTTGTTGTTGGTGTTCCTTATGATCTGCAAGTGGAGAAAAACTTGATGACAGTTTATCTTCTTGGAAGAGGAGAGGTCTTCCACCTTTGCTCTTACTTCTTCCATGAGATCGCTAGGTTATTTTTGTGTTCATTAGTTCATTCAATTTTATCGTTGTGTGTGCTTCTATTGCATTTTTTTATCTTTATTTTAGGGTTTTTAACCCTCCTATATGAATCCATGACCTGCTTGTTATAGGGTACACATTCAATGTAGAGATTACTTCAATTAAATCTTCTTAGTCATTCTATGTTATGCTAATTTTGCATTCATTATATTCCTAATTACATTACTTTACTATGTCCATTGCATTTTTGTCTCTGTTTTGGGTCTTAAAACCCTTTGTGCGCACTTGTGCCTCATCTTATACAAGGCATGAATTCAACGAAAACTCTATTTTTACCTATTGGATGCTCTATACCAATTTATTTTCTACTATCGAATCCATGCTCGACAATTTATAGAGTATAAATTTGGTCTATGTAGGCTTTGAGATGATTGTTCATCCCAAGACCCTGGGGTTTTGACTTGATATATAGTTATAAGATATTATCTCCTTGTTTATGTTTTGTTATGTCTTTCCTCATTCTATTTCACTTGCATTGCATATCATATTATCTTAGGGGCAACTGTTTATCCTTAAACCCTAGTTTAGAGATTGCATCCTTGTTCTAGTTTTTGTGTTCATTCTATTTTTGCATATCATTTACTATTCATGCTTGCATACTTTGTTGTGTATGTTCCAAAGGTTAAAGATAATTTTTCTTTCAAAAGGTTAGCTAAAAGGACCTAGGGGGATTGACTACTACACCTCCAAGCACTATCATATAGTAGCCTAAGAAAGCCCCCTAACGTTGACCATATTTTATAGTGTTTGGTGAAGTTATTTTGTAGATTTGAAGATGTAGAATATTTTGGATGCAAGATCAATCATCAAACATCGAAATAGATAAGTACCCTTGGTAAAGCTTTAGGCTATTTGTTGTTGTGTCTTCTATTATCTCTATTCCAAACATAAATTAACAAAAGAAAAATATTCATTCAATTGCTTTCTAGGCATTCAAAATAAAATGAGCATATAGTATGCATCTAGGGTTTAGCCTTGTTTGTGCATTTCACTTGTGCCCTTGCTTAAATAGAAAAAAAAAATTATTTCTTGCAAACCAGGGTTAGGTATCATTGATTCTAATAATGATGTGGACATCATTAGATCTAGGCTATTATTTATTAGGCTTAGTTTATTTTATTATTTACTAAAGCCTAAAGTCCTAAGTCTAAGTTAGAATGTGTGTTCTAGACTAGGTGTTAGATTTACTTATTTAATTAAGTATTAAGTCCTAAGTCTAGGAGTGATTTAATAAATATCCAATCCTATTTGTAAATATCGGCACATTTGGACGACATAGTCTTTGGATTGGATTTGTTAGCTTAGTTAGAGTTAACAAAATGCTTTTGAATGCTTAGTCATAGTTATGGATGAGCATCTTCCTAATTTGGAAGATTATTGTTGTAAATAGTGCTATTTAAGCACAACTTGGAAATAAGAATAGTTAGTGTGATTTTAGTTTCAGTTTCCTCATCACTGATATCAGAGCCTATGATCAGGCTTATGATAGTTAGCTTTTAGTTTTCTAGGAAGCTATAGTTTGCATAGGGAATTCTAGGATTATATCCCTTGTTTGAGCATAAAAATCCTTGCAAAATCAACCTAAAATTTCAAATTTCAGTCTCACTATTGATCTTCTATTAGTTAGAGGAGTTGAGTTGCCTCCATGCAAGATTTTTGAGAGGTTTTAAGGTTTAGATTTTCTCAATTTGAGTAAACTTCAAGCTCCTAAAAGTAAAATAATATTAATATTCCATTTAATATTAATATTAATTTTTTTGTTTTTAAATTAATTTTAGGCACTATAATTTACCCAAATTGGGTAAATCAGCGTGTCGACTCGATCGGTGTCAAAGTTGGCAGTCAATATTATTTTGTTGATTATTGCTGACTCTTTTGCCAACAATGGTAGCTGGCCAATAACTACTGGTGCACCGGAACCCAATGGCCAGTAATCGATGGCCAACTCACCAACGACTGATCACCGGTACACCACAACTCGATGCTACCAATCCTTAACTGTTATCTCAAAAGCATGATTTTTGTCGATAGGCCCTATCAACCACTAGTAACTTTGATGACATGGTCACACTTTTTCTCCAACTAACACCTCCCAGATTCCCTAACACAGTGTAAAATTACCAAATTTGCTATGGATTCTCCAATGCAACCTCATCGAAGGTATTTAAAATTGGTCGTGTGTCGACCTTTAGTTCTCTGGTGGCATCTCATCGATCTTGTTTTTAGTCGATCCGAGCAAAAGATAACCTATTCCAATGCTCTATTTTTTTTTGTAGATCGCATTGGTTTGTTTGTTGCAAATCACACTGGTGTAATTTTGGCAAATTATAGGCATCTCTTGTACTTTTTGGTGGATGCAGATAACTTGCACAGTTTGAAGGTTGTAAAATACATCATCGTCATATTTTCCACAGATCTCGTAGGAGAATTATAGGCAGTTGAGATGATTGAATCATTCTATATAGCGCAAAGATCAAATAAATATTTTTACCGAATTTCTTCCATCGAGCTTGTTAGCTCAGACGGTCAACAAGACCTCGCTAGAGTGCTGCATTTCGAATGGTCTTGCACTCGAATCCCATCGGTGATATATTATTTTTGCTCCAAGGTCAAAGGATTTTTTTAGAGACGTAGAGCATGGACCAGTTAAGTTATGTTTGTTGGCTTAATTCTTTCGCCAATCCATGTAGCGTAGCTAGTTGCTCACCTGGTGCTACGGTGTTGGACCGCCCGTGAGGTACCATGCTTAAATTTTGATGGTGCTAAAGTTACCAAATAAATTTTTTGCTCTACATTACATTATTTTTGTTCTATTTAGATAAAATTGACATTATTTTTACTCCTATTTAGACAAAAAAATTCAAATTTTTGCAGAGCAAAATGTTTTCAATTTTTGCCAACATTTTTTGCAAATTGTTGCTCTTTTTTGCAAATTGTTGGGTAGGAGAACTAAATTTTTTTCATACTTGGGCATAAATTGCAATTTGAGACAAAAATATATTGTAATTGGCAAAGTTGTAAGCCATCCCGTTTTGGTATTTTGAAGGTAATTCTACTCATATTTTTGTAATCCCTCTTGTAGAAGGTAAAATTTTGAGAATTTTTATCATAGCCTAGGAGAGGCTATTCTTTGTAATTGATCTGGATTACACTAGATCACAAATGACATCCAATTTGGTTGACCAAATGCTTGCCTTGACCGAAACCATTGGGCAGTTGGTCAACAAGATGGATGACATTACAGTTCGCTATGCTCCCGAAGAAAAAGCCACTAGAGATGCTAAGGCCCACACAAAATGTGAAGTGAAATTGTATGATGGGTCTTAGAACCCCGATGTATTGAATAATTGGATCATGGACATGGAAACCTGGTTTGCATACACAAAAGTTTTTGTCAATGATCAAGTTTCTTTTGCTAAACTCAAATTGAGTGGGTTAGCAAAAATGGTCATCATGGATAGATAAAAAGACCAAAATCCCATTACCATTTGGGAAGAATTGGTCCAAGAATTGAAGGATTTATTTTATCCTTTTGATTATGCTAGAGAATTGAGAGTGAAATGGTGTAGATTATGCCAAAATTCTAATATGATTGTGCAGGAATATGTCTCTTCTTTCAACAGGTTACGCATTTTGCTTCGCGTGAAAGATCCTGCAGATGAATTGATTGTCAAGTTTACAAGTGGCCTTCAAGAGCACTTGTATAGGGAGCTCAAATATACTCCCTTGGAAACAATTGATGTGGCCTTCAACCATGCACAATTGGTTGAAAAGAAGTTCACCACTCGAGCACATGAAGCTCTTGCTCTTCAAATCAGCAACAATATTCGAAGGCAAATAAGCCTTCCAATTCTTCTCCTTCTTATTTTCCTAGTTCTTCTTCTTCTTCCTCTTCTTCTCCAAAGTCTTATAATAGGCAAAAATATTGTAATCATTTTAAGAGACATGGACACTTAGAATTTGAGTGTTTTAGGAAACAAAAGAACTTACTTGTACAACCTATAATGGAGGAATCCCAAAAGGGCCCCATTGTGGTTATAGGAGAAGGGAGAGCATATGATGAATTGAGAGGAAAACTGAATAATGTTACACTACTGCATCAAAAAGGTGGTCATGATCATTTGTTTATCACCAAAGCCCACCTCACTCATGACTTCTTTGTGGATTGTATTATCGACAATGGATCCCAAACAAATATTATTACACAATCTGTTGTCTATAGGCTCAAATTTTCTAAGGAACCACATACTCATCCTTATCCATTGGTATGGAAGGATACATATTCTAACTCTTGCATCACAAAGAATTACACTATATATTTTACTTTTGGGCCTCATTATGTAGACCAAGTCACCTGTGATGTGAATCCCATGGATTAATGTGGTCTTCTTCTTGAGCAACCCTATCAATTTTATAAGAGGGCTATTTATTATGCCTACCATCAGACCTAAACTTTGCATCATAAGTATAGGAATTTTGTCTTCATTCCCAACCACAGACCACACTAATACCTAATTGTTATCTACCAGAGAAGACAGCCCTTGTCTTCAATAGGTATCATGACACACATGCTTCCACTACACTGCTTCCTTCAAAGGTGGCATCATCCTCATATTCCACTGCATTACCTCCTCTTACAAAGGTAAGTTCTTCATCGACACCTCCTCCTGCTACTCCTGCTCTTATTCCTTCTATTTTAGAGTGATCTTCTTCATTGCCATCTTCATAGATTCCTATTTTTTAGTGAACCTCACCAGTTTTGTAGTAGATTATTCATGCTTCATCATTATCTCATCGATATCCTACACATATTGGTGATCGATATGTACCACGACATTCTACTCCATCATCGCCTGTGACTCGTGGTCCACATGATCTTGTTCAACATCTCAGTCAGTTTTTTTTTAGCATATTGTGTTCAGGCTATTATTTATTAGGCTTAGTTTATTTTATTATTTACTAAAGCCTAAAGTCCTAAGTCTAAGTTAGAATGTGTGTTCTAGACTAGGTGTTAGCTTTACTTATTTAATTAAGTATTAAGTCCTAAGTCTAGGAGTGATTTAATAAATATCTAATCCTATTTGTAAATGTCGACATATTTGGATGACATAGTATTTGGATTGGATTTGTTATCTTAGTTAGAGTTAACAAAATGATTTTGAATTCTTAGTCATAGTTATGGATGAGCATATTCCTAATTTGGAAGATTATTGTTGTAAATAGTGCTATTTAAGCACAACTTGGAAATAAGAATAGTTAGTGTGATTTTAGTTTCGGTTTCCTTGTCAAATAAGCATACTAGGGTTAGACATTGCTTTCTTGCATATTGTGTGTTTTACACCATTCTTTTATTTTGCATAGTTTAGTTTAGAAAGACCAAACATAGGTGGTTGCTTAATTGAACAAATTAAACATTTCCACCCTAGACTTGGATCAAGTCCTAAAATTATTCCTGGTGAACCCATTCCTTTGTGTCCTTGAGTGTAGAGAATATAACATACCCTTGTGGTTCACCTTGGCTCCCAACAGATCTAGCCAAGAATCGTACGCAGTAGGGTAGTTTTTCCCATCTACATATTTGGTGAACCTGATGTGAATACACATATTAGTGGCCAAGATAGGAAGCCTCTTCCTTTTTTTTTCCTCAAAACTTAAACTAGAACACTAATTCTGTTTGTTTAGATAAAAAACATTAAAAATATATTAAAAATATTCTTGTGTGTCTTTCCTTGGTTTTATCCTCTATGCTCTTGCTTCTTCTAAATGGCTCCATTCCTTAGGAGTCAGTGAATGTGTTTAGAATTCGATCAAATTCCTCAAGAAGATGATCAAGTTGATAGAGAGAATCCTAACCTTGAAGTAGAAGAGCAAGAACATATTGAAATTGGTACTAATTATGATCCCTACGAGGGGCCTAATGGTGGTTTCACTTTTATATCATTTGATCATTTATGACGTTTTATAAAATACCACATGAAGACTTTAATTAGAGTGATGGATGAGGAAGCCCAACTCGAAAGAGGTGAGGTACTTCCTCATCCTACCATATCTCCAAAGAATGTTCATAACAACCCTTTGTTTGAATCTCCACATCATGGTAATCTTGTCCATAACCCAAAATATGTTATTATTGTGACCACCAATGTTAAAATAATCCTGCTATTTTCTCCAACTAGTAGTGCATCTCAAGATTATGTTCAATTTCCTCCTCATTCTGCTCATGTCAACATTCATGCTTTTGTTCCACCAAATGTCAATATGCGAAGTTTGAATTTAAGGATCAAATTATCACCATTCTAGGTGATCCTCATCCATTCCAATATTGTTCAATGGTTGATCAAGCTCAAATTAGTCTCAATTTATGCCCATTAGTTTTCTCATCTCACATAACCAAGCAACTTGAAAATTTAAGAATGAGTGAGGAGCCTCTCATCAATGTTTCATCATAATATCAAGTTAATCCATTTCTTCAAGAGTCTCTTTTGGATATTTTCAAGCGACCACCTTCACCAAGGAGTGTGGGTTTACCTTGTAATAAGGGTGAAGTTGTACACATTGGAACGTATACCTTTATCTTCGTAGGTACAATTATCGAAGAAAATATTTGTGGTAGCATCCCTCTCCCTATAGAGCATTCTTTTACCCATTGTTACCTATCTAATGACTACCCACTTCCTAAGCAAATCCTATATAGTATGGGATATATAGATAAAGGTTTGGAGCCATGACAAAAAGGCATTCAAGAGCCTTTAGGAGTGGATATTTGGCCTAGGATATGTGGTGTAAGCTACATCCCTAATAAAAACCAACCTTTACCCCATGATGATGATGATCACCTTATTACTTATACTGAACATTCATATCATCAAGGCTTGGAGTGGAGTGATGAGAATGAGGGTACCCTTTATTCCTCAGATATCTTGAACCCATGTAATTTGTCCTAAATGTCTAAAACTTTGCCACCATAATTGGTAAGGTCAAATATCTATTTTCTAGGCACATGTGGACTAGTACAACATAGGATGTGAAGATTTTCAGTCTTGAACCCATGTAATTTATCCAAAAGGTCTAAAAATTTATCCCCATAATTGGTAAGGTGAAATTTTTAATTTGTAGGCACATGTAGATCGATATGACATAAGAGGTGAAGCTTTTTCATCTTAAACCCATGTAACTTGTCCAAAATATCTAAAATTTATCTCCACAATTGGTAAGATCAAATTTCTATTTTCTAGGCACATGCAGACCAATATGACATAGGATGCGAAGCTTTTTCATATTGAACCTATGTAATTTATTCCAATTATATAAAAATTTATCTCCACAATTGGTAAGGTCATATTTCTATTTTTTAGGCACATGTGAACCTGAGAGAAGCCTGAATATCAAGATACCATATAATTATGTTATTATCTATAGATGTATATATGTGTAGAAGTTTACACTTTAAAATAGCATTTTTATATATTTTGTGGATAAATATTTTGGTTTTCATATATTTTAATGAATCGATATTTTATTGGAAAACTAAGAGAAAAAACAAATATCATCATTGCGGTTCTTAAATGATTTTTTTTTAATAAGCTATGTATGGTTTCTATTGGGGGCCAATCCCATTAAAAAAATAAACATTACATTGCTCTCATTACATTTATAACAAGTTGATTAAAGCATATCCATATTTACCTTTCTATAAAAGATATTCTTCATTTGTCTTTCTATCAAAGATATTCTCCATCTTCTTCAAACTGCTAACTTTTCATAGTCAACTATTTTTTTTTTTTTTTTTTCTGAAGGCCCTAACAACAAGAAAAACCCTTACATGACAAATAAATTCAAAAAATAGAAGGAAAAAAAACATAACAATCATCTATCAAAGAGGAAATCGGTTTGATTATTTTTATTTTGTAGCAGAGGTTCATCCTTATTTAGAGTGGCAAGATCTGAGAATACATTTTTGCACTTCAAGCTCCTGAGGTAATATCTAGTTGTAACACATTTTGTAGGATCTTCATTTTTAGAAAAATGACTATCACCAATTGTTTCATAATTAGCTTCAAAAATACCATATGAGGTGCTAATATTTTTCATGGATTTGATTGGATGATCTTTAGTAACCATTTGGCTTTTATCGATGGTTTAATTCAAATTATCCTTTTGGGGTTGAGTCTTCTATTGCCCGTATGATTCTTGTTGGACAATTGGCACATCTAGAGGATGAGATTCTTTCTTCTGAACTAGGATGTTTGAAGGTTTCAAATAATTTATGTGCAGGACCTTCTCCTCTACCAAGGAGGAATAAAAACATGATTGGATGATCGAGCATCTCTTCTTTAGGTGGCCATATTACTGACAACCATAAAATCAAAGGGAGAAGTTTTCATATTCAATATTTTGGATCCATTCCCCTTTGCTTGAGGAGATAGTAATGGATTGTGGCCCTAGAACTAAAACATCCATAAATACAACTACTCTTGCTTTAGTCATTAATTTTACTGGAAAATGTTACCTCTATTTGGGCATCCATATACTGGAATGCACCAATGGTGTTATCAATTTTAGTGAATATATTCTCTCCCAAAAACTCCATAGGGGGAGAATAAATTTTCACCCAGAATCAGAAGCCATTAACTTATTCTGTAAAGGGGTTGCAACTAGGAGTCCAAGGTCTTATATAGACACCCCTTTGTCCAAAAAATTAATTGTATCTATAATCCATTATCCTATATTTATCCACTAAATCATAAAAGAAAATAGAAAATAAATTTTTGGGTAGCAGAGTTACTTGGAATTCTCTACTGGTCCACCAATATTTAATGTATCCATTGAGCTCCTTCAAACCTAGTTTTTTGCCCTTGAGTTTGTAGATAATTGTTAGGGCTTCATGACCAATTATATCCATTCCAAATTAATCCTCTAAAATCCTAATAGAGGGCAAAAGTTCACTAGGAAGCTCCACCTGCGAACCCAAAGATCCCTGAGAGATATTTCTTTTGATCAAAGAGACAGTTTGCAAACAACCCTCTTCCTTAAATGCTTGACTGCACCTAGGATTTGCATCCCTTTTGCGAAGACTATAGCCAAATGTGTTACTTTGTTCCATCGCCTGACAACACCTAGGGTTTTATGGTTCTTAGATGAATTAAATCATATTAATTCAACAAATAATATATAAATACAAAAGCAAATAATTTATTTCTTTAATTTAAAATATTATATTATTAGAATAATTAAAGAAACAATAAGTAGTTAACAAAAAATAATATTTCGTAAGTATTATACTCAAACCACAACTAAAATATTAAACATAAAAAAAAAAAAAATTGATGACTAAAAAGTAAATATTTTCTATAATTAAAAATTTAAATTTAAAAAACATCATGAAAGTAAATATTAAAAATTACTTTAAAAGGATACAATGATTTTCTTTTCGAAAGCGAGTGACTATGTGAGGGTTTCATCTATGTTGAATGCAAGCGACTCTAGTGGTTATTTTTCGGGGTCTTTGGGCCTTAGAAACCAATATTTTTGTGGTTTTTGCTCAAGATTTTAGCGGGATATGTTGTGGGGGACCCAAGATGGATTAGAAATATGTCTTTCAATAGATCTTCATGTTGTGAACTTGATTGAAAATGGCTTCCAATTTGTTGCACAAAATAAAAGTGAAAATCATACATTTTCTCGACGTCCGAGGCATGGATTAAAGAGATCTTGAAACAATTTTCAAGCAGTCGATCAAAAAATGGTTCAGATCTCAAGTGAATCTGGTGCTAAAGAGCACCCCCAAAATAAATCCACTATGGAAACCCCTTTCAAGAGCAAATATTTAAAATACTTAGTCCCAAAAATAAATTTTAGGGATGCCCTCCATGGTGGATAACCTCAACCTAATACTAATATTTATCTTAGGGTTTCCCATAAACCTTTGAGAATGCTTAAGGTTATTTGGTCTTATGCCATAATAATCCCAACCAACCATATGAAATATTTACTTAGTTGTGGGCTCAAAATATTTAGCCTAAGGTGAGGTTCTTTACATGGATTTTATTGCATCGTAGGGTGCTTACTGGTGAGCAACTTATGAAACATGGGTTTCATGGACCATTTAGATGTAAAATGTGTGGATAGAATGTGGAAACTCTCAACCATATTTTTATTGAGTGTACCTTAGCCTCTAAGATATGGAGGAGAATGGCCATCTTACTTAGCTTATAGTGGTCCAATTTTTCTACTGTTGAACAACTTTGGAGGGATTGGCCTAATCAAGAGGGTGTTGATCACTTTATTAAGCAACTAGTTTGGATGGGTTCTACTGTCCTACTTTGGAATATTTGAAAATAAAGAAATAATAGACTGTTCAATCAAGAAAGGAAGGATATTCACTATATCTGGTAAAAAACCATTTCCAACTTAGTTGAATTAGTCCAACAACTCTTTAAACACCCCTAGAACTCCAACTAAAGATGGGATCAAGTGATGCAAAGATTGAAGATTAACTATTTTAAGGAAAACCAACTTAAAGAGAATGTGAGTAATAGAAATATCGATAGAACAAGGAATTAGTAGCCTCATCCTAAGGATTTTGGAAACGCCAATTCCTATGGAGCCTCTAGGGGGAACCCTAGAAAAGCTAGTTTAGGAGGAATTGGTAGACTTTCAGATGGTTCCTCAATATTCACTTTTGTTGAGAATTTGGGTATTATTTCAAATAATCTTGTTGAGGGGTATGGCATCCTTAGAGGCCTTCGATAGGCTACTAAGGTTGGATGGAAAAATGTGTTGGTTGAATTCAACTCTTAAGTCATGATAACTTTATTGAAGACTCCTTTTAAGAATCATAAAGTTAGGTTAGAGGTGTAGACCAATTGGTTCAAAAAAACCCCATAAGGGGGGTGGAGTCCAAGGTTCAAATATTGGGTCTCGCCATACTGAATGTTTGTACCTTTCCTGGTGCTTTCAATGGTGTAAAAGGTTTAAAATTATTGTGGCATGGTGGTTATAGGGGCGGACTAAACGAAGAACTATGTGGCGGCTTCTAGGGCAGACAACACAAAATACTGTGGTGGCCATAAAAGCCGAATGACCTACCCAAATTCATGGTGGCTACCAATTTCACCATGTAAATTCAAAAAAATAATAATCATAAATTTGATTGGAGAATTAAAAGAATTGTTGAGAAGATTCAATTAATCGAGATGGACTTTTTGAAAGTTGAATACAATCATGTGGTTAGAGAACATAATAGGAGTGTTGATGCTTTAGCTAATTGGGCATTGGACAAAGGTGATCTTACTTACTATGGACACCTTCCCAGATGGTGGGATTCACAAATAATGGAAGCTCTTCTTTCTATCCTTTCTTTGTATGGCTCTAGTACTAGAGGTACCTAGTTCATTTTTCTTTATTTTTGTTTCTCTTTGGTTTGATCAGGGCATTTTAGTTCCCTTGCTTAGACTGATCATTCTTATGTTTTCTTTGTTGATTCTTACCTAAATAGCCTTTTCGACTAGAAAGACCAAACTTATTTTCTATTTTTCCTCATTTTTTGTTTTTTGGTGTGTGTTGTTTTGAATTGTTTTTGTTCTGTTTTATTTTTGTATTTTTGCGTTGTTTTTTATTTTTTTTTTGTGTTTTGTGTTTTTGTTATTTTTTTGTGTGTGCGTGTTTGTTGTGTTTGTTTTTTATTTTGTTTTTTGTGTGTGTGTTTTGTTGTTTGTTCTTTTTTATGTTTTTTGTTGTTTTTATGTTTGTTTTGTGTTTTTTTTGTTGTCTTTTGTTATCTTTATGTTTTTGTGTTTATTTTGTGTTTTTTGTTGTCTTTTGTTGTTTTTGTGTTTTTATTTTATTTATTATTTATTATTATTTTTGTTTTTTGTGTGTTTTTTGTGTTTGTTTGTGTTTTTGTTGTTTTAGGCATCATCTTTGAGTGTGCCGAAAGGGACAGGCCAGGTGCGAGCCTTGGGTATTTTTGGTATAATAAATATCTCCGCCTCCTTGGAACTTACTCAAAAGTGGCATCCCAATTGGCGTGTTTTCCACAAACAAAAAAAACTTTAAAATAATTTTAGTGTAGAGGACAATACATAAATCCAGTGAGCCTCCTGTATAAAAATGTTCTCACACCATTATTATATTTTTTTTGGCTGGATAATAAGGGGTTGTACTCAGGTCTCCCACCCTTGACAAATTATGACTCTCTTCTTTAGAGCTTGAGAGTTTACAAATAGATATACTTCTCATCTCAATTGAGATACTATAGCTAGAAAATTACATAATTTTACATAAAATTCCTAAATTCTTGATTTTCATTTTTTGGATCTTTTCAAATTTTTGTATGAATACAAATATTCTAGAATTCAACATCCTTCATGACATTTTCTATAACAGCCTTCACAATACCAAAATTTCACCTGTACTATCTATGCATTGCATCTTAGTAGAGTAGTTTCAAAACATTGTACTATCATAGTTTGCTTTACCAAATCTGCATTGCTAGTTTTCTCCCTGAAACACAAGTGCAACCAAAAAAATTATAATAAATAATTTATATGAAAATACATTATTGTTATAAGATAAAATAAATATTACCAATGGAAAACATTAAAGTAAATCTTAATCATTATTTGATTCAAGCAATCAACATTTTCTTATCAACTTTAGCTAAACCTACTACTTCCTCTAACCTGGAGAGGAGAATTTGACTTCATGATCCTTAATCAAAACACCTCTATTGGCTAGCCTATCTGAACCCCTCTATTGGCTAGTCTATCAATACATTTGTTTCCTTCCCTTAATATATATGTAAACCTAATTTATTCAAACTCTTTAGCAAGATCTTGAATTTCCACAATTATCTCTTGTATGTTCCATGGAGCCTTTACTTTAGAATCACCTTCTATCCATACTCTATTCCATTTATTTTTTTTGCATATTTTTAACCCTTATAAACCGCATAAGCTTTAACTTCATTATTTGTCTTAAATCCACTATTGAAAGCATAATGATATAAAATCTCTACTCTATTATTTCTAATTTTTCTTCCTCCACCTGATGGTCCTGGATTTCCTTTAGACACTCCATCAAAATTCAATTTAACCCACTCCACATCTAGTGGTTTCTACTTTATATTCTTTGACTTCTTTTTTGTTCTCTTGGACCCAAGATAATAATTCCATTTAATGACTTGGTTTCACCTATCAAGGCTCTTTGCTTCCATATTAGGGATTGGGTGACTTTTAAGGGTTGATTTAGACTCCTTTATGACTAGACATATCTTCCTTTTCATTACCTCTAAAATGCTTTCCTTTCCTTTAAATATTCTTCTATTCATTTCTAGCCATACAATTCAAAGTATTGTATCTTTTTATATATCCCATATTATCTGTAAAGCCTCACTTTTATAAGTTCTCTACCTTTGCTTTAACCAATATTCAATTTTTCTATTCATCACCATGCATTTACCAAAAATATTAAGAATCCATTGCCATAGTTTTCAAACTATTGAACAATGTCCCAAGATATGGTCTATACTCTCCTCCTTTTTATAAAGAACACATTGAGAGGGGCCATGAAAACCCCTTTTCATAAGGTTATCCCAGGATAAAATTCTTCTATAACTGTTAGCAATTTTGCCATACTAAATTTTATTTGTAAAATTTTGAAAAATGAAGATTAACAATGTAGTTGTGCTGATTTCGTTGTTTTAACATAGTATTTTTTGTTCCTTTCCTGTAAGCAATTTCATTTCATTTTTGAAGATGCGATATATAGAAGGAAGAGCATGCTTGGCACGGTCAAGTTCAAAGTTGCCCCTCAGGAGGAGCAAAAATCCCTTTCACCCATCCTTGGGGCGAAACTCCAGTGAAATATGTTTACAGAGCGCAAACATTGAGAGGGCATCGTCTGGGAAAGATTAAAAGGTCAAAGTCAAAGTCACCCCTAAGGAGGGGTGAAAATAATTTTCTCTCCCCTTTGGGATGAATTTCAAAATAAATGCATCTTGAGGCGAAAGTCCCAGAAAAGCAGTTTTTCCTGCCAGTCAAAGTCAATGTCACCCTTGAGGTGGGATGAAAGTCATTGTCATCCCTCTCAGGGGCAAAATAAATAATTTTTGCCTCCTTCCTTGCTAAAGATGTTTTTATCACTTTCAGGGCAAAATTTATCAAGAAAGGGGTGAAAGTATGTTGAGGGGCAAAACTCCCATTTTTGCTTGTAATTCAAACAAGAAGACGTCATGGGGAAAAATCAAGTTTTATTTCTTTCTCTTAGCAGGGTTACTGTCAAAAGTGCCATAACTATAAATGTTTTTGGGAAAGGACAATATTGATAAAATTTAATTCTTGGGGCAGTTGGAGTGATGATCCAAAATTTTGGCTAAAAGGTTACCAGGATTTAATGCTACATCTTGAAAATTTGATGTGATCTCGATTATTTTTGAGGCACCCTCCATGAATATTATTCCTTCTCGAAGTAGAATTAAATTTTGTTGATTCCCATTGGTAAGGGTAAGGTTCCAAGGCATAAGAGAATGTAATGGCACCCAAAATTTAATATCCGAGCTCTTGATTACCGGGTGACATTGTAAAGTTTCAATGCATCGATGCTTGGAATATTTTTTCCACCATCCACCTTTGACAATGTTCCAAGCGCACTCCATGAAAATCGAATCGCTGCTCCCTAAAGATTGATATGATTCGAGCATCACCATTACTGAGGAGAGAATTGCTACTTTTGATTTTTGACCAGAAGACATTTTTTTGTGTTGTGCATTTAATGATAGAGGCAAAATCCTCTATAAATACTAAACATTTCTATGTAATAGGAGGAGGATAGACATTTTGTAGAAAAGCACTTGAAGTTTTCTGCATAAATAGAAAGATATTCAGCTTCCAGTTCCTTGAGTAGTATTGTGTTTGATCTCTTTCTGTTTGGCATTTTTGATTACGTTCATGTCCATTATTTACTGATTTTAAAATTTGCATCTGGATTTAATTGCTGCTATTGAGGGAGTGAATACTAGAATGCTATCTTGGAAGTTATCTTGGCAAACTATGAGTGGTTTATGTGCCTTGATGTTAGTTATATGCTAACTAATATTTACTGTGAATTTTTTCTATTAGTTTATCCCCACCTTTCATATCTAGCTTATAGCCATATTTCCCATTTATTTCTATCATTTCTCATTTATTTCTTGTTATCCTAAGCTTTTAACCGATAATTAGTTTTAGTATGAGAACCAACCATCTCTAGAGATTGTTTCAAAGGACATCTATTTCCTTTGACCTTTCAATTTTGATCAGGTTTAGGGTGCACAAATAATATTTTGTACTTAGACAGATTCATGACCAACATTTTTTGGCATGCCCGATGGGACCCTAAAAGGTTCCACTTTGAACAATATTAAGGTTTTATGTTTACCTTTATATTATATGATTAGAGCATCTGGTGACTCAGCTTTATCTAGAAGCCTCCGAACGTGAAGTGAGTGAAATATTTCTTCATGATCACAAGATCGAAGGCCAAAAATATAGAAGATCCCATTGAGTTTTATGAGCTTGACACCCAAGTGCTAGGATAACATCCTAGTTAGTTACTCCAACTATCCCATCAAGTGTTACATCTTCATAGTTAGCTAGTATGTTCTCTGTTCCTTTGAGTCCTTCTAGCACAACCACTAGTTTTTCACCTCCCCAACCACACATACCAGTCCACATGGCTCAAAATCCACCACCATAGCCACCAAGGTAGTTCCCAACATGGAATCACTCTAGACCTCTGAATCTGCAAGCTCAGAACCCGATTCCTCAAGAAACAATGAAGGCTTTGCCTACTTACGATGGTATGGGGAATATGGATTATGAGCATGTCCAAGATGTAGCTACCTTGGCAAAAATCCATAGCATCACAGATGAAGATATAATGGTAATATTGCTTGTGCTCTCTCTCAAAGATAAGCTGCTTTACTGGTACCGATCGTTATAGCCTACCACCATTACTACCTGGGACCAGTTGGCTAAATTGCTAATCAAGGATTTCAAAGAACAAGCAGATCCATTCTCTTTTTTGCATTAGTATACTACCATCCAGAGGTATCCATAGGAGGAAATCATGGAATTCAATGTCAAGTTCACCCGAACTTGGTATAGAGTTTCTAATTGTCTCTGGTCAACTCCTAAGTAAGCGATATTTTACTACCTCTAAGCTTTCAACTCCAATATCAGTATGGCCATTTGACAGTCTAATATCAAAATATTTCTTGATTTGTATTCTACTGCACAAAAGGCCAAGGCTAATCTGATTGTAATTGGTAAGCTTCCACCAAAAATGGCAATGCCTATTTTTCTTGATCTTTCGTAGTATTTGTATGCTAATGCATCTTCTTAGCCTTTGTCCATGTCACCCATGTATCCAATCCCTTCATGGAATTTGAGTACATATCATACCATGGTGATAGTTTCTATCCCTTAATTTTCCATTCCAAGCATTCCACAGTTACCTGCTCTAGTTCCATTCCCAACACTACCATATCTGCCTATCCCACTTCCATTACCAAATCCTACAGCACCCTCAAATCCTGATCCACAATAAAAAGTGCTGAAAGAGTTGCAGTCCATAAACTTAGCCATAAGAGTGATGGGTTATGAAATTACGATGATCAAAAGGAAGTAGGCCAAAAAATATTTCCAACCTAGGAAATTTAAATCACCGTCAATCACCAGTGAGAAAGCAGCACCGACTAGCAAGGTGCTTGAGAGAAATTCCACAGTGCTGACAAATGACAAAGCTGGAACAATAGATAAAGCATACTAGTGCTCTACATGCAATGATCTACATGGCAAGGAAACTTGCATGGTTCACCTAAAATATGTGCAGACATTGGCAGAAAGTTCCTCCATTGGTCAAATCAACATGATCACAGAAGTTGATCATAATTTTATGGCCCCTTATGAAGAGCAAGTTTTAGTTCTCACGAGAAATGGAAGAAAGCCCATTACTATGGACCCAGCTAAGTTGGAACCCTTGAAGGTACCTGCTGATTCAAAGGTGCAAAGTGAGAAGAAACAGGTGTATAAGGCAGTTGTTCCAATTCCCAAACTCGATGCACTTGTCCTGTTGAAAGATATTTTGCCTCCATGAGTGAAAGATAAAGTGCAATAAAAGGCTTCAAATTTGTAGGCAAGAGCTAAAACAGAAGAGCAAGCTATAAAAAAGCTCAAGTATACCTCTTTTACCAAGCATCAAAGGGTAGAAGCTATACAACAATATCAGAGCATATATGAAGCTACAATGGAAGGAAATGAGTCTTGTGCATCAACATATAACATCGTCGAAGAGCTAAAGAGGATTCCAACCAAGATGAGTCTCTATGATGCACTACAATTACCTAGACAAGTGGACTTATTGCAAGAATCACTAAAATTTGTGAAAGATAAGGGGAAGAATCTAAGTCAGACAGTGTTAGCTCAAACATTGACAACTTTTGCCATTAGGAAAAATAGACCACCCCCTTTCTACCTATCCCTCAGGATGGAATGTTGGATTGTGCACAATTGCATGATCAACTCAAGTGTTGCAAAAAATGTCATGCCAAAGCCAGTGTGCGATGTTATGGGTATGGAATATACGAGGAGTAGCCTTGGCATCTTGTAGTTAGATGGAAACCCTGTTAGGATAGTTGGGGTCATCAAATATATCCCCATCGTATTGCACAAAACACCTCAGATAATTATGATCCAAGAAGTAGTTGTGGTTGATCTGGAGCCTTACTTCAGCATGTGTCTATCACAGGAATTTACTGCTAAGTTGGAGGTTACCTTTCTCTTGACTATTCTCATTTGGAAATGTCTATCACAAGAAATTCTTGCTAAGTTGGAGGTTACCTTTCTCTTTACTATTCTCATTTGGAAATTCCTATCAAGGGGAGAAGAATCCACATTTATAATGAGAAGCCTTCAACTTATCACATAGATAAAATTGAAGAGGAAGATAAACCCATGAATTCTATCAATTTGATGACCGAAGAATTGGAGGAGTTAGACTTGATGGAAGAAGTTTTGGATGAGCTTCGAAAAGAAGATGAGTTTTCAATGCTCAACTTTATTGCTATGATGAAAATCAAAATTGGCTGCTACACCATTACTAAGCCTAAAAAAATTAAGGTGAAGGTGCCTGATGAGGAAGATCCTGTTCCTGATCAACTGTGGAAGCTGTATTTCGATGGTTCTAGGTGTAAGAATGGTGCAATATCTGGGATTGCTCTCATTTATCCCTTTGGTATACATAAGATGTACTCTTACTTTTTGAACTAGAGCTATGCAAAAAATACCATCGAATATGAAGCACTTTGCTTAGGTCTAAAAAATACAGAGAAACTTGGGATCAAAAAACTGTATATCTTTGGATATTCTGAGCTAATCGTCAATCAGGTAACGAGTAATTATGTTTCCAAGAAAAACTACTTGAAGGTATACCATAATAAGGTATGGGATTTGTTCAAGGCTTATATAGTGCTAAAAATCCAAGCAATCTCTTGAAATAAAAACAAGCATCCTGATCTCTTGGCATCCCTTGGTGCTAATTTTTCCCTAGTGGATCATGTGGTGAGAAAGCCCAAGACTGTAAGATTAATTTATAGATCTTTAGTCCCTAAAAAAAATATCCACTGGCAAGTGTTCGAAAGTGATGAGCAGATTGTTAATTTCTTGATAAGAGAAGCTAGTAATGTGGAAGAGAGAAAACTTGATGAGGAAGAAGTCGAGGGTTTGATCCAGCTGTGGAATAATCATATTCCAAAAGGATTTATTACACTGAGAGCCTCTTTGACCAAAATGATAGAGCAAAAAATCATAAGATCAAGGTGGACAAAAAAGAGTATATTGAACTACATCTAGGACCTAAGAAGTCAATCAAGGTCGATATTGATTGCACTCGAGAAGAGCTGGAGCATATTAAAGACTTATGCCATGAGGACCTAGAAATTTTTTCTTGGATTTACTAGGATTTGAAATGCTACAACAAATATGTAATACAACATACCATCAAGTTGCAGGAAGGAGTAAAACCCTTCAAGAAAAAGTAGAAATCGATCAATACCAAGATTGAGACTTTGATGAAAGCAGAATTGCTAAAGATGCTTGAAGCCAAGATCATCTACCCAATTAAGCACTCCAACTGGGTAGCAAATTTGGTTCCTGTGAGAAAGAAGAATGGATATATCTACTTGTGCGTGGATTTTCAAAATTTAAACCAGGCATCTTTGAAGGATCACTATCCACTACCGCAAATTCATCAAATTATTCATGTGGTTGCTGGTGCTTAGATATTCTCTTTGTTAGATGGATTCTTCGATTATAAACAAATTTGGATCAAATATGAATACCAGTACAAGATGATTTTCACAGTGAAGTGGGGAAATTTTTCTTTTCAGTGGATACCATTTGATATTTCAAATGCTAGTGCAACTTTTCAAAGAGCAATGGACGTAGTCCTCGGTGAGCTGTTGAATCGTATTATTTTTATTTATCTGGATGACATAAATATTTTATCTCACAACAGGGAGAAGCATAGTCTACATCTAAGACAAGTTTTCAAAAAGTGTCGAGAGTTTTGAATATCAATCAACCCGAAGAAGTCCATCTTCGCGATAATAAAAGGAAAGCTCCTATGCCACATTATCTTGGAAGAAGGTTTGGAAATTGACCCAGCTAGAGCTGAGGCCCTCCTGAAGCTTTTGTTTCCAGCCAACAAGAAGGATTTACAATAATTATTTGTCCAAATAAACTTTTTTTGAAAGTTTATTGTAAATTTTTCTCAAGTGGTAAAACCAATGATGGAGCTGTTAAAGAAGAACGCTGAGTTCAAATGGACAAAGCAGAGGAGGTAGGCATTTAAGGAGATAAAATAAATAATTTCTCAAGCCTCGATACTAATGAATATTGATTATTACAAATATTTTATTCTATACACCATTGGTGAACAAGAGAGCTATGCGACGGTGCTCACGTAGAAAGGAGATGATGGAGATAAGTGATCGATTGCTTTCTTGAGTCAAGTCATCCAACCGCATGAAGAAAAATATAATTTGATTGAAAAAAAAGTATATGCAGTGATGAAATCCTTGAAGAAGTTCCAAAATTTTATTTCTCAAAGCAAGACAATAGTTCATGTGGTCCACTTAGATGTTCGAAGTTTCATCATTCAAGGAGAGCTTGGAGACAAGAGAGCTGGATGGGTCTCCAAAATCTAGGAATATGATGTTGAAATTCATCCAACCAAGCTGGTTCAAGGCCAAGCACTGTGTCAGGAGCTTGCAAAAAGTGCTGCATCCGAATCCATGGTTTACCAAATTGAAGGTTCAGCAAGTGAAAGCAATTTCACTAACCTCTCTATAGGTGATCATGATTGGACATAGAACCTTGTCGAATATTTCTAATCAATAAGATGTCCTTCACACTTGAATGCCTCATATAGAAGGAGATTCAGACTTCAGGCCCTTAGATACGTGATGCTACCAAATGGGTTGTTCCATAGAAACATTGATGGAGTACTTCTCAGGTGTGTTAGAGAATTAGAGAAACAAAGAATCCTACAAGAGTTTCACTTTGTTCTATTAGGAGGCCATTATGCAGAGAGGCCAATGGCATTAAAGATAATTAAAGAAAGATATTTTTGGCCTATTCTCTTTGCAAATATTTGCAAAGTCAATCATAATTGTGACAAGTGCTAGATATATGTTGGTAGAAGCAAGAATCCAACATTGCCCCTTCACACGATTCAAGTAGAAGCACCGTTTCAATAATGAGGTATAGAATTTATTGGGGCCATTGATCCCAATTCTTCCATCGAGCACAAATATATCCTGATTGCGATCGACTATTTTACTTGATGGTCAAAGGCAATTCCAACCAAGAAGGTAGACCAAGCAAAAATTATTGCTTTCCTTAAGGGATTAATCATCGGTTTGGCATACTAGATGCAATCATAATGAAGAATGGGACTCCTTTCATCGGTGCTAGGATCAGAAAATTTGTGGGGAAGCATGTAATTTATTTGAAGATATCATCTAACTATTACTCACAGGGGAACGACTTGGCTGAGTCTATAAATAAGAATTTGCTGAGAATTTTGAAGAGGATCCTAGGTGATAATAAGTGTAGTTGGCATTTACTCTTGAACCAAACGTTATGGGCCGACCGTATCTCTATGAAGAAATCCATTAAAATATCTCCTTATTCCTTGGTATACGATAAAGAAGCAGTTTTTCCTGTTCATAGCGAATTGCCGACTCTTCAATCATGGCACTTGTTGTATGGTGAAGATGACGATGAATTTGATCCCATGAGCATGAGGTTGGCATAAATTTTACAGTTAGAAGAAGAGATGGTGAGATCATGCAATGTCTTCATGGAACATGCCTAGATGACGCGGAAATGGTTTGGCAAGAAAACGTTCGAAAGGTCATTTTAGGTAGGTGATCTAGTGCTGAAATGGAATGAAAACAAGGCTAAGCATGAAAAGCATCACAATTTTGAAGCAATATAGGAGGGTCATTTATAGATTTCGGGTGTCAATCAAATCAATTCATTCTATTTGCAAGATTTGGATGGTCGTGAACTGCCAATTTTCATAAATGGTCTTCATTTGAAGGCCTACCATCAGTGATAAAATTTTGATCAAGTATGTATATATGTACATAAGTTATTATGTTGTTTTGTTTTAGTTGAATATGTTTAAAGGAAGTAAAATATAAAAAAAAGGGGAAAGGTTGATTTCATTGAAAAATCATTTTCGCCCCCAATGCAAATGATTTCACCCCGAAAGCACTTTACCACCAGCAAAAAATCATCTTTACCCGAATATGTTTTTTTTTTTTTAAAAAGAGCTTTTGTATTATTTTTGGGCAAAAAAGAGGAAAATGAAAGCAGATTATTTTTGGGTGAGCAATTATAAAAGTGTCATGAGCTCACTTGGGCCCCAAATTTTTGCTTTTTCAAGAGTGCTCCTATTTTGGCCAGAAGAAGTATATAAAAAAAAAAGCAAAAGTAAAAAAATAAAAAAGAAAAGGGGCGCCCCACTCTTTAAAAAAAATTCCTCCACTTTGTTAAATTGCCCAAAAGGAGAGATTAAAAACGGGACAAACAAAAGGCAAAAGCAAAAAATATTAAAACTTGTATTTTTGCCCCCTAAAGTAAATTTGTCTAGTTTTTTCTATTTTTGAGGTGAAATCTCCAAGCACCCCTCAAGCAAGTATTTTTAGAGCAAGATTGCCAAGGAAAGAATTAAAAAATGGATGCATGCTTTTAAAAACTTCAATTGGCAACGCTAAGTTCAGAAAAAAGGAAAGCAAAATTAATTTTACCCTATTTTTTCATGCAAGGCACTTTCAGTTATAGCTGATTTTTCGGGGAAAATTAAGAAAATAAATTGTTTTAAAAGGGGGTTGAAGGGCATGTAATTCCACAAAACAAGTAGAACAAGTAATTTCATAGCACAATTTGCATGGATATTTTTGCCTCAGGATTTTTTTAGCAAAGTAAGCACTTTGATTCGATGTCTTTGTTGGATAGCACTAATCCCAAAAAATATTTCGAAGTTAATACGTGCAATCAGATTTATTTCACCTGAAAATATTCTAGAAGATGTTTCAGTGTTTTATATAGTGAATTTAATTATTATTTCCCCCATATCTCACACGTGGAACTTTCTTTTCCTGATATGAGCTACTAAATATCCAAATTGCATCCTCCAAGGTAAAAAAAGTAGTTGATTTTGACGTCCAAGGAAGATTCACAACGCAAGGGCATTATTGGCAGTTGATGGGCAGTTGATTTTTCATTAATAAACATGTCGGGCAAGAGAATCGAGGAGCACGTTCACTTGAATTCCTTAGGTGCAACACCTGCATTAAATCTGGTAGTTGGAGGGTGAAATTTATAAAAAGAGGTAAACTAGAAGCTTGCAATCGAAGATTATTTTTCTGATCATTTCTAGGTTATCCTTTAGTGCCCCAAATCTTTTCTTTGTTGAAGATTTGCTAGACTATTGCAGTAGAAGTTGTGTTACAAATATGGAAAAGAATGTGGCTGATCCAAAGAAAGATTTAGAGCCAAAAAAAGCACAAGGTGGTAAAAAAACTAAAAAAGCTAGGTGGCATGACAATACTGAGCTCGATCCATATTCTGATAAGTTGGCCAATATTGGAGATTGTTCTATTTAGAACAAAGGCATAGCAAAACTATGTTAGGATTTGGAGACTATAGTCAGGCAAGGATTGACACAGGAAAGCCCATTAACTGTTGCTTATCATGCATAGCTTTCCTGGTACATGTATACACCTGTGCATCCTTACCCTAAGCTAGTAATGGCAATTGCAAAGTTTTATCAACCTGCAACTAGGGTCATCCGTAATGTGAAGGGAGATAAATTGTTCACCATTTTTCTCGATGCAATCAGAGAGACATTCGCTTGTGGGGTAAAGACTTCCTCAGACGTCATGTTAAAAAATATGAATCTCAAAGAACAAGATGAAGGGTACCAGTCAACCGTAACGTTGCGCCAGTTCATGGAGAACCAGCTGATAAAGGCACCCCAGTTCAGAGAATTGCCAACTCTACCAAATCCTTTTATAGAATTTAAAAGTTTGAACATGTACTCAATGTTAGATTGGGTGTCTGATCTTCTTAATGATACCATGATATACAAATGGTAAGCAATGTTGGTGTAGTGCATTTCGTAGGTGGAATTTTACGCTCCTACAGCCATGCAAGTAAGAATAAACCCCATATTATTTGACTAGGTAGATTCTGTAGCTCAAGCAATGCACACCCAGTTGGAGAGAATATAGAGTAAAGAAGCAATTTTATTTAGGCACACTTCATTTTTGGCCTAGTATTTCTTCTTTTATATGCACTAAATTTTTTCTTTTATTATAGTAAAGCAAGCTGATGAGGTAGATAATAAGTTTCCATTATATGTGTGGACCTTGAGATTTTAAAGGTGGGATTCATTCTACAATTTTAACTGCATGTTTTTGGGCCCTACCCTTGAACTTATTTTTTGTACAAGTGAGAGAGTGCCAAAGGCAATGAGGGACAAAGTTGTCACTAAGAAGAAAGGAGATATTTTCTTGTTGATGCAAGGCATTATGGTATAAATTTTTGACTTCACTGGTAAGTTGTTTCACCTTTCATAATTTACTGTCGAGCGCCTCTTTGCAATGGAAGTTTTTCGTCAGACCAACTACATCAATGAAGTCTATGGGGCAGGACGAGGCAAGAAGACAATATGTACCATGCCATTTCACTTTGATGGCATTGAGATAGACTAGGTTGGCCAGAATAAATTGATTAATGAAGTGCTTTATGACATGGGTATGGTGGAGTTACCTCAACGGTGGAAGTATGACCCTTTGGGTAGGTTCACAAATTTTATTAGAGCCAGAAAAAATTATTGTTGTCCTAGACCTAATATTCAGTGATACAAAAATAAACCAGAAGGGCATGATATCAAGTGGCATGTTGAGAAGATGATGTTGCTTCCACTATGGCATGATTTTTATGAGATAAAGGTTGAGTACAACCTCGTAGTTTACAGGTGTCAAATTCCTCCCCTGGGTTTGTTTGAAAAAATGAAAGAACAGTTTTTGGTTTGGTCTGATGAAAAAATTACCAACTGGTGGGTTATGAGGACCCACAAAGGTAAAATCAGGTTAGCTTATATTCTAGAAATGGATGACACATTTTCAAATGTCTATGATGAGTACTATGATGACTATCATCCAATATCTTTCACCAAGATTGTGCCTCAAAATTTTCAAAGATCTGATAGCGAAGAGATCGTGGCTAAACATGAGCAACATGTGGTCAATGAAGTACCACTTATGTAAGGAGAAATATAGTCATCACTATAATTTCAACTCCAATGAAAGAAGAATAATAAGCATGAGGTGCTCCCTTTCCCAAAGATATCCAAAAAACCCAGAACAAGGTGTAGTTTCTTCATCCGTGGTGAACCCTCCACTTGCAGACGAAGCCACACAAGTTAGCATTTCAGAAGATCCTCCTTTGGTTTAGGTAGAATAGCTTAACTAGCACATGGAAGTCATAGATATGGATAATAATATGGAGAAGGAGCAAGACAAAGGTGAACCAGTGCCACAGCCACCCTCACCATCGACTCAAAAGGTGTCCAAGATTGAAGGTATATTTTCTACACCTTCTTCCCTTTCTCTTGAGCATTCGATGACTGTTACACCCATTCTGTAGTTGTTGCCTCCATATCACCTCCATTTAGTATACCTACCACCTCCATTTTGCTTCCTATTTCCCATTTACCAGTCACCAATGCTCCCTCTTATTCTATTCTCACTTCTATAGTTTCCATTTCATTCAGTTCCTTTGCATTTGGTCCCAACCCATTTTTGCTCTCTTCATCCTCCATTCCAGTAATTTCTACCATGGTTATAAGTACAAAAGCTCCTCCTTGAGTGAGTATAACTATAGCTAAAACCCTTAATTTTTTCCCTTAATTACTTCTGTTACATCAACCGTTCTCGTTTCCACTTCCCTTCCTGAGCCAAAACCTCAACAGGCTTGTTTTCCCCTACTCCTTTTCTTGAGTTGCAGGTGTTTTTGGAGCCTGAAATATAGATTGTACCAGAGTATCCTATTACTATGAATATGAGCTAAGATTGACTAAGTGCATCATAGTGGCTGAAGAGCCATAAGAGAAAAGAAGCTCAGGCTCTAGCAAAGGTATTGAAGAAGGTCACTTTTGACCCTAAAACTATGGAGTCTCATACTGTAAAAATGATTTCACAGGTCCAGAAGCCTCAAGGAGAAATGACTTCAAGTGATTACACTTATGAAGTCATTGCAGAGGACCTAAAGAAGATTGAAACCATGGAGAAGCTAGGTAATATGTAGGTGGATATGATATCTCTTTACCTGCACATCGAGCATTACAAGAAAAGCTACTATGAGGTTGAGGTGAATATTATTGAGTTGAATGATGCTCTGGCCAAAAATAGGGATCAGCTAGAAATAGAAAAATCAAAGGTAAAGTGCTAGTAGAAGAGGGCATAAGAGTTGGAGAAAGAGGCCAAGGGCTACCAGATAGCTTGGGTAGGAGCATAGAAACAAGTACAAGCATTAACAATCCAGCTTGAGGCTATGCAGAAATAGCTAGTTGAGAAAGCCATGCAGTAAGTAGGCTTCTCCAAGGAGAAAATAAAAGAAAATCATTGCCAATTATTGAAATATTGTGTAACTTTGGATATGGATGCACTCAAGGTTCTACTATACATTTATGAGACCCAAATAGTGATTTCTATTGGAGAGCAAACCTTGGAAAATATTGAAGAAATACTAGAATCAAAACTAGAGATGGAACTAAAGATCCAGGCATTAATAAACTCTAATTTCTAGGTTAAGCCAATGAGAAGGATGGATCACGATTGACCCAAGGCTAGAATGACATTATGCAACCATTTTTCTTGGTTGGAGCTAGCAAGAGAAGCCTGAAAGCTGATAACTATGTTTGAACATGAGCATTGCATTTCACTCATTTATTTTGAGGTTCTAGTCGATGCTAGGTTTTTGAGCTTCATTGATCAGTAGGGTAAGTTGTTGTCAACAAAGGAGTTGAAGGTATTTTGGAAAAATTTTGTAGAAGATACCTCACAAATCAAAAGTTAGGAGGAGCCAATCACAGAGGAACAAGAACTATCCTATATGGAGAGGCTCATGCACATCAAATCTTCCCTACTGGAACTTCAGTAGAGAGCTAACCACATAAACATGGATCACGTTCAGACACTATGCTTTGTCTTAGATTCACGAAGTACCTTCTCGACATTCACAGAAGATTCCTGGACTAAGGTAGTTACCGTGTATGAAACTACAAGAAAGAGCCTTACCAAGCACGAAGCATGAGTATAGATGGAAGCAGAGAGTCAAGCAGTATAAGAACAAGAGAAGCAGACCCAAGAGGAAAGGGAACAAAAGGAGGCTATAGGATTAGACATCCCACCTGATGCAACCAGTGGTGGTGATAGTTGAGCCCAATTGATAAAGGCCTGGGGTCAATTGCATCCAGAAGAACTGAATACCTCTAGAGCTACCAAAAGTTTTGGTAATTTTACCACACTAAATTTTGTTTTAAAATTTTGAAAAACAAAGATAAATGATGTAGTTGTGCCGATTTCATTATTTTAACATAATATTTTTTCTTCCTTTTTTGTAAGCAATTTCATTTCATTTTTGAAGATGTGCAGTATAGAAGGAAAAGCATGTTTGGCATGGTCAAGGTCAAATTCACCCCACAGGAGGGACAAAAATCCCTTTCGTCCATCCTTGGGGTGAAACTCTAGTGAAAGATGTTTTCAGAGTGCAAACATTGATAGGGCGTCATTTGGAAAAGATCAAAAGGTCAAAGTCAAAGTTGCCCTTAAGGAGGGGCAAAAATCATTTTCGCCCCCTTTGGGGTGAATTTCCAAATAAATGCATCTTGAGGTGAAAGTCCCAAAAAAGCAGCTTTTCCTATCGGTCAAAGTCAACGTCGCCCCTGGGGTGGTGCGAAATTCATTGTTGCCCCTCTTAGGGGTGAAATAAATATTTTTTGCCTCCTTTCTTGCTAAAGACTTTTTTTATCATTTTCAGGGTGAAGTTACTTAGGAAAGGGGCAAAAGTATGTTGAGGGATGAAACTCCCATTTTTACCTGTAATTCAAACAAGAAGATGTCATACCCAGGTGTTGTAGGTGAGTTGGAGAGGAGAGGGCAATCCTCCAAGGGAGGTCCCAGGTTCGAATCTCCACCCTACCAAAAAGCTGAATTGGGTACCCAAAATCCAATTGATAATGTTGGTGCGAGCAGGGCTGGGTGCGACTCCTGGGTGACTTTGATGGTATAGAACCCCCTGTTCGTGGTCTCTTAGACCAAGGCGGCCCCGCAAGGGGTTTTTTGCTTTAAAAAAATAAATAAGAAGATGTCATGGGGCGAAATCAAGTTTTATTTCTTTCTCTCAGTAGGCTTACTGTTTGAAGTGTCATAACTATAAAAATTTTTGGGAAAGGACAAGATTGATAAAATTTAATGCTTGGGGTAGCTGGAGTGATGATCCAAAATTTTGGATAAAAGGTTGCTAGGATTTAATGCTACATCTTGAAAATTTGATGTGATCCTTGTTATTTTTGAGGCACCCTCCATGAATCTCGTTCCTTTTCAAAGTAGAATTATATTTTGTTGATTCCCATTGGCAAGGGTAATGTTCCAAGGCATAAGAGAATGTAATGGCACCCAAAATTTAATATTTGAGCTCTTTATTATCGGGTGATATTGTAAATTTTCAATGCATCGATGCTTGGAACTTTTTTTCCACCGTCCACCTTTGACAATGTTTCAGGCGCACTCCATGAAAATCAGATCACTACTCCCTAAGTATTGATTTGATTCGAGCATCGCCATTATCGAGGAGAGAATTGTTGCTTCTGATTTTTTACCAACTGATATTTTATTGTGTTGTGCATTTAATGATAGAGGCAAAATCCTCTATAAATACTAAATATTTCTATGTAATAGGAGGATAGACATTCTACAGAAAAACACTTTAAGTTTTCTGCATAAATAGAAAGATATTCGGCTTTTGGTTCCTTGAGTAGTATTGTGTTTGATCTCTTTATGTTTGGTATTTCTTATTACATTTATGTCCATTATTTGCTGATTTTAAATTTTGCATCTAGATTTAATTGCTGCTTGTGAGGGAGTGAATACTGGAATGCTATCTTGGAAGTTATCTTGGCAAACTACGAGTGGTTTTTGTGCCTTACTTTATGTTATATGCTAACTAATATTTATTGTAAATTTTTGTTGTTAGTTTATCCCCACCTTTCATATCTAACTTATAGCCATATTTCTCATTTATTTCTATCATTTCTCATTTATTTTCTGTTACCCTAAGATTTAAACAGATCATTAGTTTTAGTACGAGAACTAACCCTCTCTAGAGATTGGTCCGGAGGACATCTCTTTCCTTCAGCATTTCAATGTTGGTCGGGTCTAGGGCGCACAAATAATATTTTGTACTTAGGCAAATTTGTGACCAATAATAACCTACTAGGTCACAAATTAACCTACTAGCCAAAAAAACATTTTGACTTTAGGAATGCTTGGGCTATTCAAAATCTCTCCATATTCTAGTATTATTACTATTTTTTTGGTTCTTTACATTATATCCACTTTTAGTTGTGTAATTTCTTGAGCTATTTAAATCCTAAATCAATTTATCCTTGGCTTCCCTTGGAATAATCACAGTTGTTATCTTTCTACTCAATTTCCTCCTAGCATCAATGTCTTGTATATGTTAGAGTTAAAGTGCACTATGCTTCTGTTTTGACACTTGTCAGTTTATCATATAAGCCTTCTGCCTATATATGTAACACATTTTTATCAATAAAAAATCCCTTCAATTTTACTCCCATTGAGTGACAGCCTAGCAAACTACTAGAAAACTAAGCAACTAAAGCCAGAACAGGTACAATGGGCAGGTTTTGACAAATTGGAAATTCTGATGGGTGTCACTCATCGTATTATTTTGATTGCATATACAACTGGTTTTCAAGTTTAGGACATCGAGGATGCAGATAATGTGTGCGAGGTGGTCTCAAGGCGTGATGGCCCAGTTGCATTCCTACAAATGCAGCCACAACCAATTACATTGGATGCAGAGGATAGTGGCTTTAAAGCTGCCTCACCCTTATTGTTGGTTGTTTGTAGTGATGCTGCTGGGAATGAAGGCAATCTTCCAGGAGCATTGGGTCATGGATATAGTACACGTGTTTCACCTGAATCAGAGAGCAGTAGCGTTATACCCATAGTTGTTTGCTTCTATTCTATGAGAACCCATGCTTATGTTCATAAACTGAGATTTCAAGAAGCTGTATTTGCAGTGCATTGCAGTCCTTGAATTGTAGCGGTTTCCCTTAGGAAACATATATGTTGTTATAATGCAGCAATTCTTCAGCTTATGTTCAATGTGCCAACCTATCCTATTCCTCAAGGAGGACAAGGACCAGGAAGTGTAAGTATAGGCTATGGTCCAATGGATGTTGGTCTGAGGTGGTTAGTATATGTAGCAACTCATGCTTTCGTATCCAATAGTGGTCGCATAAGCCCGCAAATCGTTAGTTTGTCAACCTCACCCTTGAATGGGAGCTCAGTGGCGCATTAAGCAAAAGAATCCAGCAAGCACATTATTGCTGGGATTGCTATCCTTGGGGACAAGGGATACAAGACATTGACCAAGTACTGTTCTGAGCTTCTTCCAGATAGTTTTAGTCCTCCTGGATCAATAAATGTGAATGCTTCAGTTGGTCGTTCAAATGACCCCAAAAATGTTGGGATGGTGGTTGTGAAGGACTTTGTCAATGGTGAGGTTTTTGCTCAATTTAGACCACACACTAGCCCTATTTTTGCATTGTGCTTTGATCCCAGCGGTACTCTTCTGGTTACTGCATCAATTTATGGTCATAACCTCAATATATTTTGAATTATGCCCTCTGCATCAGGGCGAGAATAGGAAGAGGATCTGAGAGTTTTTCATGGCTGGACGGGGTAGGCATGCAAACGCAAATGGTGGAAGTGGAGTTATTTCCAGTGGGAGTAGCAGATCAAACTTGCTGTGGCTAGCCACATGTAATAGATGTTTCAATTGATGTTTTAGTTGATGTTGAATGGGGTCCTTATATTCTTGAAAAACTACTTTTTAGCCTATATTTAATTAAAAGTCTACTCAAAGTCTTTTAATGTTTTTCCACGTGAGAGTGGAAAGTGGGAGGCCCACATGGCTCCTTATTGTACTCCTTAATTTAAAACTGATGATGGCCTAGAAGGCCCATGTATTTCCCCTGTGAGGGAAAAATTGATGATGTTTTTTTATTCCACCACAGAGCGATGCAGCCACAGTGTGAGTTTTTAGTTGCTACCTTGGAGAGGCATGTTGTTTTTCATTATGATGAAGGCCCCTTTGATAATGGAGTATAGGGGTATTTATAGTCGTTGGAAATGATTTTCCACGATGGACACATTGGTGGTGTCAATTTGTAATTCTGAGGTTGTTTTAATTGAATTTTTTAGCCTCAAATTTTTTCTACCTTGGAGTGCACTCTCGGTTGAACCCGACACTCCCAAGGAATTGTAAGTGAACCTAGTATCTAGTAGTACCCTCTATCTACTTGGCGGATGCAGTGACTGGTTACCCATGCATTCCGAGTAAGATGAGGTGACTACCATAAGGACACTTATTCTAGGGACTACAGACATAGACACCCTAGAATCTATCCGAGGTTTTTTTCGGATCTACTTCTGAAGACTACAGACGAAGACACTTCAGAAGATTCTCTTCTATTCTTCTTTCTTCTTCTCCTCCATATTTGGCACTATGGCTCATTTTATTGTATTGAGTGCATTTTCGGTAGAGACCAACACTCTTATATGGCTCATTTTTCCTTTGTATTAAGGTGCATTTTTGGCAGAGACCGACACCTTCTAGATTGAGTTCACCATAACAAGGGATTTGATATTTATGGTGGATCTAGTCAGTGACCTACGAGAGGCAACATCCTCTGAGGATGACCTGAAGAGGCAACAGACCCAGAAGTGGCTGACCCTCAGGCACCCATGATGACCCTGAGGCACTTAGACAACTGACCCAGTGGCAACAGACCCGTGGAAGTGGCTAACCCTAAGGCAACAGACCGAGATGTATACACAGTGAATCTAGCATTATTCATAGTTGGAGAGCCAAGCGCAAAGAGCACGAGCCTAGACCAAATCAACAATAAAGGAGGATGATAGGTTGCTTTTAGAGAAGTCAACATTAAGGGGGAATGTTACCTAATGTTGACTTGTTTTTTTCTTTAGTTAGGATATAGTTAGGATAGTGCACTTTAAGGGGGAATGTTAGAGTTAAAGTGCACTATGCCTCTATTTTGACACTTGTCAGTTTATCATATAGGCCTTCTGCCTATATATGTAACACATTTTTATCAATAAAAAATCCCTTCAGTTTTACTCCCATTAGTATACTTGTAAAAAAATCTTCCTTCCATTTGTATCTTCCTTCTTTATCCTTGTACAAAATATTTAAAACCCTATCATCATATTTATCTTGAAGCAATATTATTCAAGGTTTCAAAATTGGATCTAAATTGAGTGGCTTTTTATCACACCAAGTATTCATCCAAATAGATTTTTTTCCTCCAGTTTCCACCACCCATATTAAACCTTCAATCATTATATCAATAGATTTTTTTAAACCATTTCGTAGAGTAGAACCATTTGGTAGAGAGAAGGTAGTAAATATTAAACTTACGTCATTGGGCTTAACATACTTAGAAGAATTCTTACCCGTTGTATTTGAATCTCTTTGTACAATCTCTAGATTACTTTTCTCCTAAGAGCTAATTTTGCATCTATAAAAACTCTTAAACCAAGACCTCCCATAGTTTTATCATCACACACCTTGCTCCATTTCACCAAGGGAAATTTTCTCTTATTATGTAAACCTGACTATAAAAAGGATCACATAATATAGATTAAACATTTTTCAACTAGTTTTGGCATAGTATACAATGTCATAAAATATGTTGGAATGGCCTATAAAACTAACTTAATTAACTGCACTCTTCCTTCTAATAATAACCATCTACCTTTTCAAGCTAGAAGTTTATTCTAAACTTTACTAATAACTGGATTCCATAATTCTATCCTCATTCTGCCCTCAAATAAAGACATCCCTAGATAAGTTGCTAGTAAATTTGCCTCATCCATTTGAAGTGATTTTGATTTGATATTTGTTGGAGTGTTAAGAAAGTAATTTTTAGATTTTGTCCTATTAATTTTTTGTCGTGATGCTCTTTTGTGTTCCTTTAAAAAATTATTCGAAGATCTGGTCTCATTTATCCTGTCCCTTTCGAAAATGGTTGTATCATCTACAAATTGTTGATGGATGATGTTGTCAATGTTATTACTAACCTTAAGTCCACTTATAAGCCCATATTTGTAATCCATATTTAAGTTCCTACTCAAAACCTCTAACAAAATAATGAACAAATAAGGAGATAGAGGATCTCTTTGTCTAAGGCCTCTCTTAGCTTAAAAATAGTTTGTTACTAATACATTGACCAACACTGAATAAGAAACTATAGAGACATAAGCTTTAATGCATCTAACCCATTTATTACTGAATCCAAACTTTTCTAAAACTGCAAAAAGAAAATTCCATTTAACCCTATCATGGGCTTTACTCATATCAAGTTTTAAGATCATTGCTTTCTCTTTTCTTGAAGTTGTTGAATGTATAACTTCATGAGCTACTATGATCTCATCCAAAATTTGTCTCTCTTTCACAAATCATCCTTTCTCTTCTAAAATAATTTTGTCTAAAAATGGCCTTAATCGATTCACCATCACTTTAGAGATAATCTTATATGCCATAACACATAGGTTTATGGGTCTAAAAGAATCAAACAATTCAACATCCTTCTTTTTTGAAATTAGAGTAAAGATATATTGTATTTATTTTATAAGGTACGTATTATTTTACCCTAGATTATTCCACTACCACCAATAAAGAATCCTTCACTATATCCCAATTATGTTGGTAAAAAGTTCCAGAGAGTCCATATAGACTTGGGATTTATCCTTATTAAAAGAGAAAAGAAATAAATGAACTTCTTATAGAGTGATAGGCTCCATTGGTTTTCTATTGTTTCATTTATTATAATTGAAGGTACACCTTGAATAAGTTTATCATTAAGAACTTCAGTCTTCTCTGATCCTAGAATGTTATGATAAAAAGACTTTACCTCTTTTCTAATTTCACTCTGATATTTTTTGATAGATAGAAAAAGGGGATTTTGAAAGGGACCCTAAACCTTTTACAAAAAAATAAAAAACTACAAGAGTTTAGACCAAAATGAGATCATCTTAATATAAAAGATATCAATAGACCAAAAGGAAGTCAATAAACGAATACTACCTCAAGAAACATGTAGGCCAAAGGGAGAACAGGGGAGGATCATCCCAACAAAACAGAGCATAGAAAAGGTAAGCAAGGAGCACCACCCAAAAAAATACCACTACCAAAAAGTATGAGCTACTCTTTGGGGTGATCTTGCTCAACCATATTAGCACTGAGCTTATCCTCAGAAACCTGTGTGTCTTGTTCTTTCATAGTGCTAAGCATCTTTCGAGCCTGGATAAGCATAGTCGAAGCGAAGCTCAAAATATTTCCCATGGAATCCTAGGAATCAGATATAGTTTTCTTCTAGGTCTTCTTAGTACTCAAAGAATAGATCCAAATAGGATCATATTTACTTTTGATTTTCTTGAGTTTAAACAAAGTCTTTTTCAAAGTGATTTCAACTTGGTTGATGGTAGCGGGTTTACGCTTTTCCTTGGAGGCCTTATTTTGGGATAAGTAGCGATACAAATTTGAATTTTTTGAGGATGGAGTTCTAGAAGGGATAATGCTCCCTTTAGTAGCACTTACAAAGTTGTTTTCAGAGTCATCGTCGCTAAGAGCTAGAGCTGAAGGATTGTCTACAGAGCTGTCAAAAATGGCCAAAGCTGCATTATAGACCTCCTTTTGGAAAACATGGTGATAAAGAATAAGGTGGAGGCTCTAATGCTTTGGGTAGGTGCATGAGCCATCCCTTACATTCGATACTGAGAGCTCAAGAGATTTGAAAAGGTATTCTAGAATTTTGATCTCTTTGACCATGCACATATGGTTCAGGAATGCCTTATGAAAGCTCTTGAGCGATGAGCTGGTCTCATCAATGGTGAAGTACTCCATAATTGGGACCATAACCCTATTCCATGACTCTGGGAGGGCCCTTCTAATAATACCACCTTTATCTTGGGCTAAATATTTCCTTTTTCCTTGAAATAGAAAAGCTTCGTAGCTAAGGAGTGTTTGTCCCTATGCACCATTTGCCATCATTGGGTAAATCGGTCACCTTATCTAACAAGTGAGCACTAACCTTAAACATGAGCCCTCAAAGTATAACTCGACATTTATCCTAGAATGAGATGAACTCCTTGGATAAGGCATGATCATGGTTGTTGAATTTATGAATAAAGGGTATGATTTGGTTAATCCTAAAAAATTTCTCAACTAGGGCATAAACTTGCAAAGTGGTAGATTTAATCAATGCCATCCTTTACTTCATGCCAGCCCTCCATAAATATAGTCGCACAACCCACTTCTGGAAAGGATCCCCAACAAAATGTATGACCCTCTTCACATCGGCTCACCAGTGAATCACCTTCTTTAGAGGACTGCTTGAACACTATCTCAGAAACACAACGTCAAGCATACACATGCCAATATCTTTCGTACTAATGATAAAATCATTTTGGGAAGCTAGAATGATGGAAGCTTTTGTATCATGCATGTCTCCTAGGATGGATAGCCATATATGGTTCAACTTGTGCAAGGAGGGCTTAGGTGGGAGCTGCCAATTACTGTTGGAGCTACCGTAACCAATAGTATTACAAAGCCATTTGAAAATGGTCTATCCATTAATATAAAGCTTCATGAGAAAGGGAATCATATCAGATTTTCCCCTTTATTGGGAATGATTCGAACTATGAGTGCTTTGAAAGAGGGCACTGGTTTGCGATCTCCAGATTATGAAGCAAGTGAGAGTCAAGCTAGAATACCATTGGAGCATGATGAGGTTAGACTTGGTGCAAATAATTGATTGATTACGAGGAGCTATGTGCACAAAACAAGAAATGGGGTGACATGTGAGCACAAAACGACCACTAGCTTGGGATCTCCAAATTATAAAGAAAGCGAAAGGATGCGAAGGAAGCACAAAGATATCAGATTGGGCACAAATGGTTGATTGATTGCAAGGATCCACATGCACAAAATGAGAATGAGTTGAATTAAGGTAATATGTGAGCACAAAGGGGCTAGAACAAGTGTTGTTGGACCTAAAAATGTAAAAGGTCCTGTGCACAAAGTAAACTTGGATCAGGTTGGAGTGACACATGAGCACAAAGGTGCTGAAAAGAGACCATAAAATGTTATGATTACTAGACCTCCACATAGAAGGGATGCGGACACATGGGTTTGAACGTTGCATATTGGAGTGGATAACATAATGAATCGTGATTAGAGGGTTGAAAAATAGTCTTGATTAGTCAAGCTTGTTAGGTTGGCTAAACATCCTAAGAGAATGGGTACCTAAGTTACAATCATGAGGAATCATTGAAACTGTTGTTAGTGAAAATACCTTGAGGGAATTCATCGAACCAAATACTAATATTATCCTTAGAGAGAGTAATATTAGTGAGAACATACATAGCCTTGTTGCCCTCTCTATAGGTGTGTTGGATGATCACATTATCATATTTTCTTAGAAATATTTTTGAATCCTTGATAATTTTGAAGATGCTCTCATTAGAGGGGTTGGTTCCTTTAATATTGTTGATAATTTTTAGAGAGTCACCCTCTATGATGATATTTGTGAAGGGCAAACCATATAGGATGGATAATACCTAGAATAAGGCTTTGGATTCAACCGTGTGGTTGGTTTGGAACCCTATATTTTTGGTAAACCCAAGGATGATCTTGAAAATGTTGTCTTTGACTATGCCTCCGTAACTAACTTTTCCAAAATTATCTTTGGTAGCTCTATCGAAGTTGAGCTTGATTCAACTAGTCGAAGGAGGTGACCATATTATGCCAGAGTGGTCCACAAGATGGGTAGTTGGGCAAGGAATATCACTTGAGAGTTTGAAGGTGGCCAAATATTGGACTCTAAACTCTTCCCGGGTGCCTCATCTGAAGGGACAAGAAGGGAATTCTCAATGGCAATATTTAGAATTTGATGGTGAATAGAAATGGAATCACGAGCCAAACTAGTGAACACCCTATTATTTATTTCTAACCAGATTTGCCACAGGAAGTGAGCTCGATAAAATACCCGTAGAGAGATAAGACACTGATGGATGAAAGGATTATACCACTGGGTAAACATGTCATCGTATTGGGTTGAGCCCAGAGAGACAAAATGATGAAAAAATGGAGTACAATACTTAAGAAGATAACAAACAACCAAGGAAAAGGTGGTAAACCAACTCCACTTTAGCATAACATAGGACATAGTGGTTGGGCAAAAATAGACCTATGGAAAGGAAGTTTTCCATGGTTAAAACTTTGTTCTTGAAGATAAGCCAAAAAAAATAGCAATTTTAAGGATAAGATGCTTGATCTATATGTAGTTAACCAGGTAATAACTAGGGATACCATGTGTTTGGATGTGATAAGCATACTTTTGGAATATTCAACATTGTCTTAAATATCTAAGTATTAATTTAATCTTTATATTAGATTTTTCTAAGTTAGTGGTTAGTTTAGCTTTAAGGGCATATAGCAAAATAAGTTAGAGTTTACTAAAATAGTGAATGAGTCATCTAGATTAAGTTAGAACTCCCACGAGAATAGTCTTTTGGAACCATAATGTGCTATTATCTAGTTCTTCCAAATAACTATAAATGTAACCTTTTTTACATGAAATATAATGTTAATTGAGGAAATTTCAATTGGTATCAGAGCATGTTTGCTCAGACAGATCAAAACCTATGGAGAGTGGTGTGAAGAGATCTTAAGCACGCACTTTGTCAGAGAAACTCAAGTGGCCAGCACTCAGCGGAGTTGCAAGGAAGAGCTCGAGTAAATAATTAATATCTTATGAATACTAAGGTATTTTCTTATGAAATTTTGAGAGTTATTATATAATTGTATCAAGAGGATGCAATCAAAATTTTAGGTGATTTGGAGCTAATTTGCATATTTTATTAGTATTTTTATTTTTTAATAAAATGGTTGTATAAGGTGGAAGATAGGGTATTTGATTCTCACATTTTAGGAGATATATTATTTAGATAAAATAATAATTCAGACAAAATTTTAGGTCATTTGTATCTATATTGATTGATTTGTGTGAATATAGATTTTTTCTTCAAAAATCCTAGATCTGGAATTGTGATAAAAAAGGAAAAAGTAAATGATTGCATATTTTTCACCTTTCCTAATTTTATTCTAAAATTTAGAGGGTTTTCATATTATTTTCTTAGGAATACAAAGTTTAATTTTTAGAAATTTTGGAGCTGTATGGATTTATTTATGTGAAAAACATTGAGGTTGTCTCAAAAACACTCTAAGATCTAGAAAGGGCAAAAGTAAATTGATCACATATTTCTCATTTGTGTGAATTTGCTTCTAAAATTTAGTGGATTTTCAGATACGTATATAAAAAGTCTACAGGAAAATTTTTAGTTTTTTTCAATCATTATTTGCAGATTTATGATAAATTTGGTGCTTGAGACTTTGGTAAATAAAAAGAAGCATGTATTTTTGCAATTATAGGTTAATTCTGAGAGATTGACTTAACAGGTTGAGTCAATTGAGTAAAATAAGATTTGCTGCTATTATTTATTGCAAAAAAAATTGTATTAGAAGCTATCTACATTATTCCAAAGTTTTTTTTATTAGCATCAATGGCTGCCAATAACAATCTTCCCATTCCTAAATTTAATGGGTTAGATTACGAGTATTGGTCCATCAAGATGAGGACCTTACTCATAGGCAAGGGGTTATGGGATATTGTAGAAGAAGGCTACAATGAACCTACAGATTGGACCACCTTGAGTGCAGTTGATTGAACCAATAAAAAAGGATATGAAGAACCCACTTGGAGCAAGCTACAAGGCTAGGAGAGAAAAGAGAAGGAGTAGCAATATGTAAATTGATTAGCCCTTATGGATTTGAGAAGAGGAATGGAAAAGAGTATTTTTCGTCTCATAGCTAATTGTAGATCAGCTATAATGGCATGTAAAGTATTGAAGGATGCTTATGGGTTTGATGAGGACACCCATAAATCCATTTGTGACAATCATGAAGATTGTTTAAGCAAGGAGGAGCCTTGCTTCCTTGAAGAAGTTTTTGAATTAGATCCTTTTGAAGGAGTCTTGTAAATACTCATATGAATACATGCTTTGTATTGGTGAATTCTTTCTTGAAGAGGAAGACATATTTGAAGAAGAACCTTGTGTTGAAAAGAGTAAAGAATCCCTTCATGAAGAAGAGGATGAGAAGGAGCCTTGTCCAATTCTCATTGAAGAGAGGTATGATGAAGAATGTCTCATGAAGGAGACAAATGGAGAGTGTATTTTGGAGAATGCACCTTCAATTCTCATGGAAAATTATAAATAAGTTTTGTGGTATGATGATGGAGAAGCAATGTTCATGGAAGACCATTGTATCACTTATCTTGAAGATCATCCACTTGGAATGGATGTGTGCTCTCTTGAAAGAGCAAATGAAGTTATGTAGGATGATTTCCAAATTTTAGAAGAGGAAGAAGAGATGAAGGGCATAATTTTCATGCTCCATGACGAAGCTTATCTCATGGATGAGATAATGAAAGAAAAAGATAATGATGAGGAAGACTATTTCAAGGAGGAGATAGAAAATAGTGAGATAGTCATTAATGGAGTTCATGATGTATTGGAGGCATCATAAAAGGAGATTGAGAATTGTCTTAAAGAGGTAATTGTGGATGAATATCACTCACTTAGAGTGACTACATTGTAGAAAGAGAGTTGTCTTGAAAAGGTAACAATGTATGATTGCTTGAATGAATGGTGTTTCAACACACCAACATGGATTGAACAAAGGAGGAGAACTCTTAGTTAAGAGTTGATGGTTGATCTTGAATCACCATACAATGAAGAAGAACTGCTAAAAAATGGCTTTATGGAAAGCACCAAATCTACTCATACTAAAGGTAATATTTTTATGATTAATGATTTGTTTTTTGTGAGCAAGAATGAAAAGAAAGATGATTGTCTCATTGAGACAACTTTTATGAAGGGTCTTCTTGGAGAGAATACAATGATGGAGAACTTGGGTCACATGGATCAAAATAATGTGTTCAAAATTCCTTGGGAGAAAGATTCTTGTAAAGTCATTGTTTTGAGAGAATATTTGTGTGAGGAGCAACTTTATGTTGCATATGTAGTTGGTCATTATATGGCCATATTTGTTGTAATATTTTGTGTGGAAATATGTGAAAGAGTTGTATGGTATAATCATCTATGTGAGATGATTAATTGTAAATACTCATGTGGAGTATTGTTTAGTGTTGAAGATGTAAAAGAAGATCAAAATGTGAGAGCATGGTTTAAAGACCATAATGATAAAGATGTAAGAGAGTGGTTGCTGAAAATCACAAGAGGAGATAATTTTATTGAAGGGGGAGTTAATCAAAAAAAGAAGGCACTCAAGCATTTGCAGGAAATCCCACAAAGAGTGGAAGGAGTGCCACCACAAGTATTTTGTAAATTTTGATTTCTTGATTCAAGATTGGAGGAAACGTAAGAGAAATATTTTCTTCCAACTCTGTGATGCTTAAAGAAATCTTGCATGAGTGTCTTTATCATCAAGGGGGAGAATGTTGGAATATTCAACATTGTCCTAAATATCTAAGTATTAAGTTAATATTTAGATTAGCTTCTGCCAAGTTAGTGGTTAGTTTAGATTTGAGGGCATATAGCAAAATAAGTTAGAGTTTACTAAAATAGTGAATGAGTCATCTAGATTAAGTTAGAACTCCCATGAGAATGGTATTTTGCAACCATAATGTGCTATTATCTAGTTCTTCCAAAGAACTATAAATATAACATTTTTTACATGAAATATAATGTTCATTGAGGAAATTTCACATACGTGACAATGAAAGTACCATCGTCACTCTCTTTCCAAAGAATATTATCCATCGAAGGGTGACTTGGAATAACACAAATCTTGAGGAGACTTGGCAGATGCATGGTGGTGTTAGTTTGATCCACTAAGCCCATTAAGAGGGGTGATATTCTAAATACGACTTTGAGAAAGGTCAGTAGTGATGAAGTCAGAGATAGAAGACCTAAAGAGATGGTTAGTGATAGGCTTAAGGCCAATCAAATCAGGATCATTGATCAAAGGTTGATCTCTTAGCCAAGGGTATTTCCATAACCAGATGGACCTACCATTACTAAACCTCCATATTAGGCCTCATATGAGGATGGATCTATATTTTGTGATAGAATTCTAGAAGGATGATCCATCGAGGAGGGGTCCTTCATCCAAAAATGATTTTCTTTGGAGTTATTTTATTTTGATGATCTCCACCCACAAAGTTTTGGTATTGGTGAGGATTATCCACCCTTACTTGGAAATGAGAGCCATATTCATCAAACCCACTTTCTTGAATCCTAAACCACCGTAGTTTTTTCTACAACAAAATTTATCCCATACCACTAGGTAAATTCTTCTTCGGTTCTCAACCCCAAAATAGAGAAATATCTTTTTTATTGTTCTCAATTATTTTCCAAATAGAGACCAAGGCTTTTAATATTGATATGAAGTAGATAGGAATGCTTTGGAGGTAGGCTTGGACAAGAGTAGATTTTGTAGCCTAACTAAGAATATCTTCTTTCGAGCCTATGTGTTATTTCATGATTCTCTCGATGACGTTATTCCATATGGATTCTGTTGGGCTTCCTTGGAATAGGGGAAGACCCAAATAAGTATATGACAACTTAGAAATCATGCAACCCAATATTCTAGTAATTTTGAGTTGTCTATCAATGGGGGTGTTGATAAAGAAGAACTTGAGTTTCAAGAAATTAAATTTTTGCCCAACCACTTCTTCATAGTGGTTTAGGATTCTTTTTATGGTTTTCACCTCAGGCATCGAAGAGCGAGTGACAAGAATGGTTCCATGAATTGTTGGTGGATAATTGAGGGGAGACCAAAAGATACATTAATACCTGAGATAACACCCAAAGAGAAAACAAATTTTAGAGTTTTTCCCAAATATTCAACAAGTATGATGAAGAGAAAGGGAGACAAAGAGTCCCCTTGCCTTAAACTTATGTAGCTCTTAAAGTAACCTACAACAGATCCATTTATGGGGATAGAAAACCAAGTCGATAAAATATATTCTTTTATGAGGGTAATCCAATCAACATGGAAACCAAATTTGGAAAGGAACAAAAAGAGGAAGTCCCAAGAAACCCTGTCAAAGGTTTTGTTCATGTCAAGCTTAAGGAAGAGGTCTGCTTTTTTGCTTTTGAAAATTGAATGGATGAGCTCATGGATAGTGATGATGCCATCAATAATGAGTCTACCTTGTATTGATCTCCCTTGGCAAGGGTCAATGATAAGGGGTAGAACTTCTTTTAACATGTTAGTAATCACTTTGAAAATGATCTTGTACATGACCTTGCATAAGCTAATGGATTTGAAGTCTGAGAGGTACTGATAGAGGTGGGACTTTGGGATGAGAGCGATAACAGTAGAGTTGACATATTTGGATAGGGATTTGCTTCTTTGGACCTCTTGGATGGTATTTGTAAGATCAAGGTGAATAATGTCCTAGAAACATTGGAAGAATCTTGGAGGGAACCCATTAGGCCCAAGGGCTTTGTCGATATCCATGGATAAAAGAGCCTCCTTGATTTCTTCTTGGGAAAGGGTTTTAAGAAGTTTGGCATTGAAATCCGGAGGGATGAGGCATGGTATATTCTAGAGAAGGGCATTCGATGCTTGGTAAGAGCAAGGCTGACATGGAGCCATAATACCTTTAAAATGAGCAATTTTCTCAACTCTGATTTCCAAAATATCATTAGTGACGGTTCCATCAGTTTTAACAGATCTTTTATTTTATTGGAGCTTTTATGCTTGAGTGTTGAAGCATGGAAGTATTTTGTGTTGGAACCCCCCTCCTTGAGCCATAAGATTTGATATTTTTATCTCTAGAATATTTCTTCCTTGGCAAGGATGTTATGAAATTCAAGCAAAAGATCTTTCTATTTGGATTTGATTTTAGGAGTTGAGGATCCAAATTAAATTTCTTCTTCAATAATTTTGAGCTGACCTGAAATGCATTGTTTGCTCTCAAATATGTTACCTAAAACTTCTTTGTTCCAGATTTTGAGGTTGTCTTTTATCTTCAATCCAAGACCCTTCTATTGATTTAATTCTACTAATTCTGGATGTTGATCTTTGTACTATAGCCATTCTATGAAAAAAATTGTATTTTTATCTCATTTTTTTAACCAAGTCTATCTTGATTTTAATCTACAAAATTTCTTTTCCTTACTTAAAATATTATGATATTAACTAAGCAACTACCTTTCCTCTAAGCTTGGATTATTATGATCGCATTTTTAGAATTTTGAAAGTTTATCTTTTAGTTCTTTCTTCTAAAAATTGTTTTAAAAAGTATTATTGTTCCATTCTCTTAATCTAGATATCATTTAATTTGTTTTGGAAGAGCATACAACCCACCATTTTCTAAATAATTCCACGTTTGTGCTATCATATCAAAAAAATTCCATATCTACTCATATTTAAAATATAATATTTTTTTGAATTCAGTTACCACCATTTTAACTCTTATTGGCTAGTGATATAAACCAATCCTTGTTAAGGTATTAATTTTAGCACAAGTTTCTTCATCTAGCCAATGATATGAGAGTATGCATTTATATTATTTTTTTTTATTAGGTTTTTGCCTCTCATTTTGTTGGTCCATGTATAATTAATTGTCTTCTTCAAACTCAACCTCCCATAGATTATTATTTTGAATAAAAGCTAATAAATCTCTCATACTTTGGGTTAATTTTCTAACTCCTCCAAATTTTTCATCCAACTTGGTTATGGCATTAAAATCTCCTATGATCATGAATTGGTTTTATTGGTTTTTACTACTCATAAATGCTTCAATCCCACTCCAAACTTCTAATATATCAAACCAAGTTGTAGGTCCATAGACATTGATAAGGATGAAACAAATATTTGTAAAGTAGCAAGTGAATAAAGAGGTTATCCAATGCCTAGTTTTATGAATGGTTACACAGGAGGTTTTAGAAGGATTCCAACAAGTTAGAATACCCCTGCTACTCCTTAAGAATCCATAGCATCCCATTCACATCTTGCCCATACTGATTTCATAGTTTTTGAAACTTCTTCGTTTGTCATTTTAGTTTCCTGGATACAAAGAATATCAAGCTTATTACTTAAACATAGGTCCCTAATACACCTCTACTTTGAGGGGGTATTAGCAACCCTTATATTCCATGAGATGGTAATCATATCTCATTAGGGGCTATTGGCCCCACCTACATATTACCAATATTATTTTGTTTGGTAAAAACAAGTTCAACCAACTTAGAATGTGTTCCTTTCTCTATGTTTGCTCTTGCTTCCTTGGATCTTGCTTGATAATTTGAGGGTTTTTCTCTTTTTTCTTACCTATATTAGGAGTAGGTCTTATTATTCTATTCCTCAATATTATTTCACAATTTTGTTTTTCATTATATTTATCCTCTCTTGGCTCTACTACATAATATTTTGACTTGTCCTATTCATTTTTTGGTATTTCCTTATTAATGGCAAAGGTATTAACTTCTAATACTACATTTCCTTTACCAAATTTTTTTCTCCTAAATGGTACATGGTACTTCAAGAAAGTCTTCAAAATCTGATGAGACACATTCCTTAGGTTCATTGAGAACGTTCTCCCTTAAATCAGGATCATACTGAATAGATAATAATATATTTAACATATTTTACTGTGTCCTATAAGTTTTGATCTACTTTTTCTTCATAGGTTAAAGCCTCAAAAGAGTTGGTACTTATTCCAATATCCTTCCTTACTAGTTTCCAATGTTTATTTTCTTTCATTTTTTAGATTTATTTTTTGGAAGTTGAAAACCATCTTCATCTATAACCATTTGTAAGTTTCTCTTGTATTTTTCTACACGTGGTTCTACTAGGCTCTTCTTAGGGCATGATATATCAATATACCCTACCTCAGGACATCTACATCTAAAATATATGTTTTCATAATCTATGGTTTGGATCCACATCTTATCCCCATACTTAAGAATGACTAATTTTGGTAAAGCTTTACTTATATCAATCATAACTAATATCCGAGTATAAATGGCCAAGAATCCATCTTTCGTAGTATTTGAAATCTCAAGAAATTCTCCTAAAGTGTTGCCTATTGCCTTGAAGGTATCTATTTCCTAAAATTCAATATGTAACCCAATCATCCTAACTCAGACTGGTAGTAGGGATATATTTTACAATTTTAGTAAAAAGCCTTCATACCAATGGGTAAGGAAGAGTCCCACTCTTCCCATAAACCAAGGACCCCCTTTTGGGATTTTTTCTCTTTCTTCCCTAAAACAAAAAATGGCTAGTAAGAAACCTTTGGGAAGAAAGGATAGAATCACTCATGGAGATTTCCAACTCCTATCAACCCATTTTCTCAAAGGCTGAAGCCCCTGGCCAATACCCATTAAATTTACCAAAATCGCCCTATATTGGAGCAACAAGGATCTCTCTGAGGTGCAATCACCAACCTATACCACCAAAGATGATTCTAAGGATTTAACTATAAATTGGTCAATGGAAAGGAAACTAAAACTCAAAATCTATTGAAATTTATCATAATATCCTATAACAAATATAATATTTGATTAAAAAATTATAATAATTTGAATGCAAAATTTCTAAGATAAAGAAGGGAAAATAAACTTGCCTAAAAAAGTATATGTCCAGATAGAATGTCTTACCTCATAGAAGTCCTAGCCCTTCATTGCTCTTCTCATCATCTGAACCCTAGTTGACAAATATTTGCAATTTAGTTTTTCACGACTTAAAAAATCGTCATTACCCTTGTTTCGGATGGTTGACTTCATAAGATCATATCTTCTTCAATATTGCTCGGATTCTTTCATATGACCACTCATTTTAAAGTTATTCAAATTCCGCACAAGTTAGTCCAAGAATTAATTGAATCAAATAGCCCTTCACAAAGATATAACTCCTAAAAAATAGACCATTAAAAAAAACCATAATCCTTACCCTATTATATAATTATCATTATAATAATATTATTTTTTAAGTAAAAACTAATTAACACTATATTTACAATCAATTAAAATCTATATTAAATATATAAAAACAAAAAAACATCCAACTAATCAATGAGATTTAACCAAACATGCTTTAAATTCAAAACTATAAACCAACAAATAAAACAATAACCAAACCTAAAACACATAGTCATAAATATGACTCTCATCCAGCAATGTTAAAAAAAAAAAAAAAAAACCATAAATATGACTCTCATCCAGCAATGTTAAAAAAAAAAAAAAAAAAACCTCTATGCAAAGCGAAGACAAATATAAAGATAGTACCATACATCTTATTTTTATTTTAAATTATCTATATATCTTAGAAACTATAGATTCGTGACCTGGCCAAAATGCAGGCCTCAAATTGAGGCAGCAAAATGGATTTGACCTAATTGTACTTAAATGAATTTGAGGCGACCATGAAAATTTAAAACACTTTGTTCTGTCGGTATATGCTAAAGGTTTTAGAAGATCCAAATTTGATTTACCGAGAAGATGGTCAAGAAAAAATTTAAAACAAAACCCATTTCTGCCTGTGATATTCTTTGATTTGCTTTTACTCTAAAATCTTAAAATCCACGAACTAAAAATTATTAATCTTTAAAAAAAATTATAATAATCAAATAACCAAAAAAATATATATAAATATATATATATTAAAAAAAATCTATACTTCACAGAAACTCATGATCTCTTCAGACAATTCATGTGGTGTTTGGGCATCCATGATACTTGCTACTTTGAACCAGAAAATTAAAGCAAAATTTGAACGAGAGAATCAAAGCAAAAACAAAATTTAAAAAGCAAAAATCAAAAGAAAACAATGCAGATTTATTGAACACAGAGATGTCCGTAAAAAAAGATGTGTACTTACTCAAAACATAGAAGGGAACATGCTACCATAGAACACCTTTAACATGTACAAAAATAAAACCGGGGAAGAACACGCACAAAGCAAAAGAGGGGAAAACATGATCAATGCAAAATACATACGAAAGGATTGTCAAGGCAGCCTTATAACTCCAGTTTTAAGGGCTACTGGGGTGCAATTGAAATCTAGTTTTAACGACAAACAACATAGTAACATTATTCAATAATCAATTTGAATCGTACAATGCAGATACCTTTTACAATGATCGAACAACGGTTAAATTTAAAAGCCTTTTAAAAAGCTAACAGAATATAACTTCCTGGACAGAAAATTAAACCTTAGCAAAAATCCAGTTCTAAAAGTAAATTTTTATTTTTCAATACTTTTTATTTCACAAAATCTAAATTTTTATTTTTTAATTAAGTTATATGTGATTTTTTTTTTAATTTTTTTATCAACAAATCAAAATATCATAATAAGTTAATTAAACCATAACTAATATGTCCTTTTATTAATTATATATATATATATATATATTTTTTTTTTTACTTTTATATGAAATATAATGTTCTTCAATGTGTTATGTTTCCATAATTAAGCTTCTTAACATTATTTTTATTAAGAGGTAAAATCTTATCGGGTCAATTGCCTTCTAAAATTTGAATTTTATTGAGATGAAGATCAACATAATTGGCTAAATTATGTTCTATCTATTTTTTTTTATAAATATACTCATATTTCCAAAAGATTACCTGATCTACATGATATAATCTTTTATCTAATTCCTACACCTATTTTTGTAGATAGCATTAATGATAATATATGAATCCCATAATTGATATTTATTTCTATCAGTTTTCAATTGCATTTTTAATCCATGTCAAAAGTACCCTAGCCTCTACATAGATTTTAGTTGAAGTTTCATATGATTATGAATTAGTGAGGATAATTTTTCCCTCATTATTTCTAAAAATACCACATCCATGGACTTTTCCAAATTTTCTTTAAATGCATCATCAAGATTAATTTTAATAAACCCAATTTTTAAACATTTCCATTTTATCATAGATAGAAGCAGATCCTTTGTTTTAATGTCATTATCATAGATGACTCTTCCATGCACATTCAAATTCTATAACCAAGTTGTTACCACCTCTTTTTTTGCACTTGATACTTTCAATGATAAACACCATATCTATAAATATTTTGCAAGAGAAGCAATAATACAATTCCTACTAGTATGATTTGAAGATTTATTTTTAAAAATATTATTCATTTCAAGCCATAAACTCCAACAAATAATAGTAAGAACAATCCTTTGTAGAATACATAATGCTTTAGCTTTGACATAATTAATCCAACATCCCATCAACTCTTTTAATGTTGATGGAGCTACCCAATATATTTTCATATTTAAAAACGTAACACCAAATGATGTGAACAAAGGGACAATAAAGAAGTAAATAGTTTGATGTTTCTAAATCCTTCTCACACAAGACACATATGAAAGGTCCATGATATCTTCTACTTTGTAGATTATTTCTTGTAAGAATCTTACTTTGAACTACAAACCAACGAAATTTTGAAGCATTGGGTGGAGCCTCTAGTGACCAAACATTCTTCCAAGGAAAATATTTTGGGTTGTATGCTTCAACCAAGCATAAAACCAAAAATTTGTGTAATACCCCTCATTGACTAACCATCTAATATATTACTTAATTAATTGTAAAATAGAGGTTGGAGGGCAATAGCCTTTGGATCAAATTTGACCTCCTAAAATATCAAAGCTTAGGTAATGCTAATAGTTTATCTAGAACTTGATGACCATCCCTTCACATAGTTTTCTCAGTCTAGTTGGAATTCCTTGAAGTTAACTTTAACTTTGCTCTTATTCGATAGTTCAGTTGTTACTACTAGCCCAAGATTATTGGACATTAATATTTTATTATAATTGTTCTATGCATAATGTTTCTTTGTGTAGAAGGAAAAAATTGCCCTATCGCGTACAATTCCCAAACAAGGTTGGATCCGCGAAGAGAGGAGAGAAGCCTTATGGGGTGAACCACGGGGGCTATGTGGTTGTTCTCTACACTCGATGCTAGGGGGAAGGGTTCACTAGGAATGACTTTAAGGACTCGCTCCAAGTCCACAAGAATTTCGAGAATGTTTGATGTATTCGATTAAAGATAAAACACCTAGATTTGGCCTTTCTAGATCTATGCTATAAAAGATAAAGGACAATGCAAAAATATAGAATGCAAGAATACAAGAGCTAACCCTAGAATGATTCTTTCCTTTGAATTCTTTTCTAACCTAGGGTTCTAAACAAATAACCTTTAAGCAAGGGCTCAAGAAGAGATGCACAAACAGAATTAACCCTAAGTGCACACTATATGTTGTTTTCTTTTCAATACCTAGAATTAATTAAATATACTTAATAAAATCAGATCTAGGGTTTTATAATAGAAATAAAAGCACTCAACAATCAGCCTAGAATACTAATCAGAATACTTAGCTTATCTAGTGTTTTATCTTTGCTTTTATCCCTTTGTCCAAAGCTATTGATAATACCTGTTCCTGCAAGATAACTCAACAAACACTTGAAAATGGAATTAGCATTAGGGGGCCTACTTAGGCCATTGTACAATAGTGCTTGGAGGTGCAACAATCAAGCCCCCTAGGTCCTTTTAGCTGACCTTTGATAATTAAAAGCAAAAATTGACCTTTGGAGGAAAACAAGCATTAATGCAATACAACAGAACAGAATGCAAAAATCATAGAACAGAATATGCCACTATGCTCTAGATGCAAATTAGAATGCAATGGAGAAAATAGGGATAATATATTACCCCCAATTTGGTCTCAGGAAAAATCATACCCCGTAATGGGCGACCGCGATAACGCCAGGCGAAATCGCACCCCGTAGCAGACCGGGCACGATTTCGCATAAACTATGCAAAAAATAAAGTATGAATGCAGAAGTCTAATCATGTCACTCAGAAAACCTAAATGTGCATGCAGAAGAGTGAATTCACCTGGTAGAGAGTGCAGAAGAAAAACAGAAGGGTTTTAGATCTCCTAGATGGTCAATCTCTCCTTAGGGCTCCAACAACAATCCACCAAGAGCGAAGAAGAACAATGCAGCAGATAATCAAACTCCAAACTCCAAAGTTGCTTGCGAGAGAAGAAGAAGAAGGATGCAGACCGAACAAAAACACTTTGTGAGAAATCAAATACGAGCAATAAAATCATTAAGTGTCGAATAAAATGAGTGTGTTAACTTGTGTGTTATCGTGTGTGAAAAGTGAATTCAAACCCTCCTTATATAGTGGATTTGAAGGTAAAAAAAGTGGGAAAACCAAGGAGGGCTGATGTAAAACATGCCAACCTATAAAAATTAGGGTTTTAATGCATCAAACCCTAAAAAGGTGAAATCATGCCCCATCCGAGTCGATCACGATATCGCAATGCGAAGTCGCACCCCATCAAGGACCAAGCGCAATTTCGCATAAAGAGGGAAAATAAGAAAAACAAAGGGGGAAAGCCTTGTCCTTGCCCTAGGAAAGTCTAAGGGGTCCCCCTAGAGGGCTTAGGGAAGATTACCCACTAAAGTGGGTCAATTTTTCATGTCTACATTTTGCCCCCTCTTTGAAGCATTTAAGGCCAAGCAAATGCATCAAAGAAAGATGTAGACCTCTACAGACAAAAAGCAACAAGCATAGAAAAGAAGTGGCCAAGTTTAGGTAAAAGGGTGAGATATTACTACCATTAATGCCTCTATGGCTAGGGTGCCCCCTCAAGTTTCGAAAGGAAAGGAACTTCCTTAAGAAACTCAAAAAAGGCAAGGAAGAAAAGCAAGACACAAAAACATAAAGCAAGCAAACAAATAACAGAGCAAAGGTTACTAGGTACATCATGAATCTAATGCAGCTAGCATGAAATGCATGGATGAATAGAAGAAAGGGAAAGAAATAAGGAAGGGAAGAGGAGAGAAGAAGAAGAACAAAGACAAGGATCCAAAGGTCAACCATAGAATGCGAGAAAAGTTGATTAAGAACCTTGAATGAAGGGTGTTATACCCATAGGAAAGGTCCAGATGTGGAGTGAAAACCCGCTATAGGTGTAGTACTCGCTAATGGATAGATGGGCAAAATATGGAGCGTAACTTGCTATGGGTGATTGCTCAAATGATAAAGCAATGGAGTGTAACCCGCTATGGATGATTGCTCGCTAGTGATTGATATGGGGTGATTACCCGCTAGGATGTATGTCGAGGCCTACTAAAATGGCCAAGGAGCTTATCCTGTAATGGGGTGTTGAGCCCGTTGAGTCAAAAGAAGTGTAACCCGATAGGGGAATATATTATTGTTGATGTGAATGATGTATTAGCAAGTACTACCCACTAGGGGTGTGTTAAGAATATATATAGACCAAGTCATATGAGCATAACACAATGTGAGTGTGTGCATGTGCTAGAAGAAAAGAGAGGAAGAAAATGAGGAGCAAAGAATTGTGTGTGTGTACCCCTAGATTGAAGTTTCAATTATTGAAAATTCAAGAGGGAGGAAGTATGCAAAGAAAAGAAGAGAAGAATGATGTATATCCTTATCTGAACAAAGAAGACAAAGGAGAAATAAGAATTATTCAAAAGATAAGGATATACTAGAAGAAGAGTGCATTCCTTGACTTTGGAGAGAGATGATGATCATTGTAAAAACTTTCAAAGTCAAGGGATACAAGAAGAAGAGAGAAGAGAGAGAAAGAGCAAAGAATATGAGAGGAGAAGGGATGAAAATGCAGGGGCCCTAGGTTGGGGGTTTTCTAGGCATCAGAACCCTAGTGAGAGTGCAATGCATGTGAGCTACGACCTAACTAGGTATCATCACATGCCATTGTCATAAATCCCCAAAAATCTATATGAACAAGTAGTCATGAGCAAGCAACAATGCATTATGACAAGTAGAAGTGCAAGAAAATAGAATATCAGGCAATCATGCAAAATATGACAGGTAGTCATGCAATATGATCAAGCAACAATGCAATATGATCTAAGCTAAATGTAAAATGTAAATGCAGATAAAATATTAAGTATAATATATTTTTAAATGCATTATATTCATAGGTTCTTTAAGTTATTTACCATCCAGAGAAGCCAAACGGTAGGCACCTAAGCCAAACTTGGTTGTTATGACAAAGGGCCCTAACCAATTGGGCTAGAACTTACCTCGAAGATCAGTATGAGCATTGGTATTCTTCTGGTTTTCTTTGAGGACAAGGTCCCCAACCTCAAAATAATGATTGCAAACTTTCTTAGAATAATATCATCAGAGTCTATCCTGATAGGCTCTCAAATGCTCTAAGGCATGGATGTACTTTTCATCCAACAACTCCAATTGGTGCAAATGGTCTGCACGATACTCATCGCCAACCTTAACATCTTGCAACAAGATGTATAATGAAGGAACCTCAAGCTCAAAAGGAAACACTACCTCAGACCCATATACCAAGACATATGGTGAGGCCCCTATGGGAGTACGCACACTAGTACGATAGGCCCACAAGGTAGGATAAAGTTGGGTATGCCAGTCACGACCGATCTTATTAACCAACTTCTTCAAAATCTTGATCAAGGACTTGTTGGATGCTTCGGCTTACCCATTACCCTAGGGGTAATAAGGAGTTGACCACCTATGTTGAATCTTGTACTTAGCACAAAGGTTACGAACATCCTTATTCTTGAAAGGAGTGTCATTATCAGAAACAATCACCAAAGGAATCCCAAACCTACAAAGAATCTAGTTGAAGATGAACTTAGAAACTTGAGTTCCAATCACCATAGCCAGAGGTATGGCTTCAACCCATTTAGTGAAATACTCAGTCATAGTAATGATAAACTTGTGACCATCAGATGACACTAGGTTAACCTTCCCAATAATATCCAATCCCCACATGGAGAATGACCAAGGAGAAGAGATAACCTGAAGGTCTTGAGAAGGAGCATGAATAAGATGATCATGGCATTGACACTTGTCGCAGCACCAAACATAATCACATGCATATTTCTCCATGGAAGGCCAATAATACCCCATCCGAAGGAGTTTCTTGGTAATAGCATTACCGCTAAAATGGCCTCCACATGAACCTTCATGAGCATCACTAAGAGCAAGTTGGGCTTCATCGAAGTTAAGGCATCGTAAGAGGATACCTTCAAAAGAATATCGATACAAAGTATTGCCAATTATGATGAATCGACATGCTCTCTTGTGCAAAAGCTTATATTGATTATGATCTAAACCATCAGGCATCGAACCATACTTAAGGAAATTAAATATGTCATTATACCATGGCTCAGATGGGGAAGCTTCGATGGTTAAACAATCTAACGAGACAAGACAAGAACCGAGCGATGCAGGTTCCCTAAGTTGTCTAATGATAATCGATGCTTGATCATCTTCTAACTCTAGAGGGAACAAGGATGTAGCAATAGCCATGGCATCCGCATGGCGGTTTGAGGATCTAGGGATAGACTCTATGGTTACTCGATCAAACGAGGACAACAACCTAGTGACAATCTCCTTGTAAGGTTTAAGTTTATCATCCCGAGTCTTGATAAACATCATTGATCTGATTAACCACAAGTTGAGAGTCACCAAAGATCGACATAACTCTAACCTACAAAGCTAAAGCAACCCTAAGACCAAGGATCAAAGCTTCATATTCTGTAGTGTTATTCGTGCAAGAGAAATGAAGTTTGAAGGACAAGGGGATGAGTTGCTTTTATGGGGTGACTAGAATGACTCTAGCAACAAGTACCCTTCATGCATCGGGCTCCATCAAAAAATAAATTCCAAGACTTAGACTCTTCAATTTCAACATTGAAGCACTCATCGAGAAACTCAACAACTATAGGATGGGTGGCTTCTAGGGGAGTGGAGGCTAACTGATCAACAATCACCTGACCCTTGATAGCCTTCTGACCTATGAAAGTCAAGTCAAACTCACTAAGGGCCAACACCCATTTAGCAGCTCGACTTGACAGGTGGGGCTTAGACATCAAATAGCACAAAGGATCAAACTTTACAATTACCAATATCTTATGGCTGAGCATGTAGTGTCTTAACTTTTGAGAAGCAAACACTATGGTAAGGCAAAGCTTTTCTAAGGGGGTGTACCTAGTTTCATAGCTAACCAAAGTTCTACTGATATAGTAGATAGCTCATTCTTTATTTTGATCATCATGTTGGGCCAGCATGGCTCCTAAAGCATGAGCAGTGGCTGCTATGTAAAGCATCAAATGCCTACCAGGCATAGGAGGAACTAAAATAGGTGAGGAGGTGAGATACTGCTTGAGATCATCAAAATCTTTCTGACACTCAGAATCCCACTAGAAGACCACATATTTCTTAAGGAGCTTAAGAAAGGGTTGACACTTATCAGCTAACCGATCAATGAATCGATGGATAGACTATAGTTTACCTTGTAGGCTACATAGTTTAGTGAGGGTACGAGGAGGAGGTATATCAATGATAGTCACTATCTTAGTAAGATCCACTTCAATGCCTCACCTAGAAACTATGAAGCCTAACAACTTGCCAGATGTGACCCCAAACACACATTTAGCGGGTTTAAGATGAACCTTGTATTGTTGAAGCCTTTCAAATATTCATATTAAATCATGGACATGATCCTTTCATTCTATGGAATGAGCTAGAAGATCATCCACATAGTCCTGGAGAATATCATGCATCATGTCATGGAAAATATAAGTCATGGCCCATTGATAGGTAGCTCCTACATTCTTTAGGCCAAAAGGCATGACCTTCCAGTAGAAGGTACCCCATGGAGTAGTGAATGTTGTCTTGGCTTGGTCCTCAGGGGTAATCATAATCTGATTGTAGCCTGAGAAACCATCCATTAGCGAAAGCATTCCACATTTGGTAGTGAAATCTATAATCTGATATATGTTGGGCAAAGGAAAATCATCCTTGGGACATGCTAAGTTAATGTCCCAAAAGTCGATACATATTTTGATTGTTCCTTCCTTCTTAGCCATAGGAACGATATTGGAGATCCAATCAGAATAGTCAATAGCTTTTATAAAACCGACATCAAGGAGTTTTTGGAGCTCTTCCTTGATCGAAAGGGTGACCTTAGGATGCATCTTCCTAAGTTTTTGCTTAACAGGCTTAGCACTAGGCTTAACTACCAAATGATGCATGACAAGGGAGGGATCAAGCCCTAGCATGTCGGCATATGACCAAGAAAATATATCTTGATATTCTCTTAACAAATTGGTCAATTGCTCCTGCTCATCCATGGACAGGGCTTTACCTAACTTAAGGATTCTAGGGGCTTCCTCAAAACCTATATTCACATCTATGGTCTCCTCAATAAGGATGGATAAGTCATCCTCAAGAGGAGGTGGGGCAAGAGTCACTCCTAATTGCTCAAGGTCCTCGGGAGACATAGAACCAAAGTCCTCTTGAGAATTAGAAGATTCCACCTACGTAGCACAAGGGACAGACCCATCAAAGCAAATATCATTATAGGGAGGATCCTCATATTTGATAAATTGCTTTGGGGAAGAGACCAACATAGAAGGAGAGGGTGGCCCCTCATCTTCAACACACCACTCTAAACCATGATGAGATTTATCTAAGAGAAAATCTTGGCAAGAAGAGTTGACTTGATCCTGAGATGAGATATAAATTGATGATTCCTTATCAAGATTTTTAGGTTGCTTAGATTTGTTAGATGAGGAATCTGATGAATAAATTTGAGCTAAGTCTTCGGGTGAGCAAAATTTAAATGGATGAGGATCACCCATGATAGAAATAGGTTGATTTTAAAATTTAAATTTTACACATTGATGAAAGGTAGAAGGGATGGCCTCCATTGCATGGATCCAAGGATGTCCAAGAAGAAGATTAAAATATGTGGGACAAGATACCACATAAAACAATGTATCTAAAATTTTTGGTCCAACTTTGAGGGGAAGTGATATGGTACCATAAGCTTCTTGGGACTCATTGTTGAAAGTTTTAATGATGTCATCGGATTTAGTTATATCTTCCTCTTTTAATCCAAATTTTTGAAAAAAATGATATGTGCATAAATTAAGGGAAGAACCATTATCAATCATAACTCTTTTGATAAAAGTATCCCCAATAAATGCAGTGATGTAAAGAGAAGAATCCTTTTGTAAGTTTGAGGAAGAAATATCAACATCCGAGAATGTGAGATGATGTATCCCAAGAGGTCTTACAATATTGGCCATATCACTAGGGGAAATATCTAGAGGGATAGATTGATGCCTTAATACATTCATCAAGGCTTCCCCATGAGTGGGAGAGCTCTGTAAAAGTTCCAAAAGAGAGATATTAGCTGAGATACTGATCTCCTATTGAGATCGTTGAACCTGCTGACTCTTCACCATATTTTTTGAAGTAGTTGTTATCATACCAACCATATTATTATTATAACAATGTGGGACATTTTTATAGGATACTTGATTAGTTGTCTACCTAACTTTATTCTGATTAGCAAGTGGCTTTTGTTGTAAATTTCCCATATCAATACGTTTTGCATCAATCAAATCTTGTACTACATGCTTTAACTTCTTGCAAGAACTCATCCAATGTCCTTCTACTCTATGATATGCACAATGTTGACCTACCTTATACCAATGAGTTGTAGTATCTGGTTGTCTAATAGGAGGTAACTCAATTGCCTTAGCTTCTAAAAGTTGTTTCAAAACTGCTTCCATAGACATATTAAGCCTTGTAAAATTCCTTTGTGGAGGTTTTTGAAGTACTATATTTTGTAGGTTGTTAGTAACATTATTAACATGCCTACTATCCATTCCATTGTCACCTCCTATGTGTTTATTCTTGTGTTGAGACCTAGTAGGTTTCTCTTCCTTAACTTTGAGTTGACCTCTCTTGATGAGAGCCTGTTCTACTTTTCTTGCTAAATCAATTACTTGATCAAAAGATGAAATAGTAGTAGTCTCTAATGCATAAGATAATTGTTCTTGTAAATTATCAATAAATATCTCAAGCATATCTTTAAGAGGTAAAGTATATCTCAAACGTCCAACTAAACTTCTCCAACAAGCTAAAAATTCTGAAAAGCTTTCTTCCTTATTTTATTTTAAGTTATAAACATCTTTCATTGTCACTTCTTTCTCAATGTAAGCACCAAATTGCTGAACAAATAATTCTATTATTTCTTCAAAATTATTCAAAGAATAATTGGGCAATCGATAATACCACTCTAATGCCATACCACCAAGACTCTTAGGAAATGTTTTAAGCAATAACATATCATCATAGATGAGATCATGGCAAGTTGTTCTAAATCTTCTTAAATGCTCTATTGGATCTTTTGTACCCTTATAGATAGGCAAAATGGCATAGGAAAATGTTTAGGATAATGCCTAGAAACAACAATAGGATCCAATGGCTGATTACACATTTCCTTATAACTATAAGTAAAACTTGAAGGCTGAATCATCTCAACTTTTGAAACCAACTGCTTCACCATATTTGCCAAATTTTGCACTTCTGGATTACTATTATGTATTGTCCCTAGATTCCCTAAAGGAGGAGTATTGGACATATTAATACTATTGAAGTATGTGGCATCTTGTTGAGGAGGATGACTAACATTTTGTGGAATAGAGGCAATAGTGTTGAGATAAGCAGATTGAGGAGGAAATTGAAAATTTTGGATAGCACTACTAGTTGGAGGGATTTGTAAACTCCTTCCAATGTTGGTGGTCATAGTAGTAGCATAAGTTGGATGATGAACAAGATTACTATGATTCAAATATTCACTCAAGGAGTTATCATTAGATGGTCTAACTTCCTCAAGTAGGGCTTCTTCCTCCAAAGTAGCATCCAAGGCATGCTTATGATGCTTATAAAAAGTCCACATATGCTTGAAAGATTTAAATGTAAGGTTCCCATTGGGTCCCCTAACAGGGTCAAGGTTATTATCAATCTCTTCTTCCTCAAGGTTAGGATTTTCTCTATCAACTTGATCATTCTCTTGAAAAATCTCATCAAAACTTAAAAACCTTCTTTCATTCCCAAGGTTGGAAGCCATTGGGAAAAGAGAAAAAGGTCAAGGCAAAGGAAGGAACTAGGACCCACAAGCACCAAAAATTTTACTTTTTAATATTCTTCTATTACACACAGAATTAGTGATCTTAATTAAAGTTTTAAAATAAAAAGGAGGTGTTCACATCGGGTTCACCAAAGATGTAGAGGGGGAAAACAACCCCACCACGTACAATTCCCAAAAAGGTTGGATCCTTAGAGAGGAGAGAAGCCTTATGGGGTGAACCATGGGGGCTATGTGGTTGTTCTCTACACTCGGTGCTAGGGGGGAAAGGGTTCACCAGGAATGGCTTTAAGGACTCGCTCCAAGTCCACATGAATTTCAAGAATGTTTGATGTATTCGATTAAAGACAAAACACCTAGATTTGGCCTTTCTAGATCTATGCTATAAAAGATAAAGGACAATGTAGAAATATAGAATACAAGAATACAAGAGCTAACCCTAGAATGATTCCTTCTTTTGAATGATTTTCTAACCTAGGGTTCTAAATAAACAACCTTTAAGCAAGGGCTCAAGAAGAGATGCACAAACAAAATTAACCCTAAGTGCACACTATATGCTATTTTCTTTTCAATGCCTAGAATTAATTAAATATACTTAATAAAATCAGATCTAGGGTTTATAATAGAAATAAAAGCACTAAAAAAACAGCCTAGAAGACTAATCAGAATACTTAGCTTATCCAGTGTTTTATCTTTGTCTTTATCCCTTTGTCCAAAGCTATTGATAATACATGTTCCTGCAAGATAACTCAACAAACACTTGAAAATGGAATTAGCGTTAGGGGGCCTACTTAGGCCATTGTACAACAGTGCTTGGAGGTGCAATAGTCAAGCCCCCTAGGTCCTTTTAGCTGACCTTTGATAATTAAAAGTGGAAATTGACCTTTGGAGGAAAACAAGCATTAATGCAATACAACAAAACATAATGCAAAAATCATAGAATAAAATATGCCACTATGCTCTAGATGCAAATTAGAATGCAATGGAGAAAATAGGGATAATAGATTACCCCCAGTTTGGTCTCAAGTGAAATCACGCCCCGTAATGGGTGACCGCGATAACGCCAGGCAAAATCGTACCCCGTAGCAGACCGGGCACGATTTTGCATAAACTATGCAAAAAATAAAATATGAATGCAGAAACTCGATTACGTCACTTAGAAAACCTAAATGTGCATGCAGAAGAGCGAATTCACCTGGTAGAGAGTGCAGAAGCAAAATAGAAGGGTTTTAGATCTCTCGGATGGTCAATCTCTCCTTAGGGCTCCAACAAAAATCCACCAAGAGTGAAGAAGAATAATGCAATAGACAATCAAACTCCAAACTCCAAAGTTGCTTGCGAGAGAAGAAGAAGAAGGATGTAGACCGAACAAAAACACTTTGCGAGAAATCAAATGTGAGCAATAAAATCATTAAGTGCCGAATAAAATGAGCGTGTGTTAACTTGTGTGTTATCGTGTGTGAAAAGTGAATTCAAACCCTCCTTATATAGCAAATTTGAAGGTGAAAAAAGTGGGAAAACCAAGGAGGGCCGACGTAAAACATGCCAACCCAAAAAAATTAGGGTTTTAATGCATAAAACCCTAAAAAGGCAAAATCATGCATCCCGTCCGGGACGATCGTGATATCACAATGCGAAGTCGCGCCCCGTCAAGGACCGGGCGTGATTTCACATAAAGAGGGAAAACAGGAAAAACAGAGGGGGGAAAGCCTTGTCCTTGCCCTAGGCAAGTCTAAGGGGTCCCCCTAGAGGGCTTAGGGAAGATTTCCCACTAAAGTGGGTCAATTTTCTATGTCTACACTTTGGGTTTTTATCGAACTCTAATTTTGTCACTTTAGTATTAGGTTTATCCTCGAGGGTTCGATGACTATCTCACACTTGTCTTTCCTCAAAATTTCCTTAGGGGACCAGGTTCATGTGGATTTGATCTTGCCTTAGCATTCATTCGAAATTTGGGTAGCTTTCTTTCCATTGGGATCTCCTTTTACAAAATTGACTAAGGTTCTTACTCCTAAGAGTAGTGAGAATTCACTACATTATGTTTATTTGTATGATTTTAATTATTTCACATGCTAATACAACTACATGTAGTCTCAAACAAAATAAACTGGCTCACACAAACCAAAATTTACCTTATCCTAAACTAAGTGTAACCTATTATACTTTGTTTAGATAGGAGTATGAATTATTTAATTCTAGTTAAATTTAGATAATTATTTATGGGATTGACCTTTAGGGTAAACTATTGAACTACCAAATTGAGCCTAGCTCATAACCATATATAATGTTTTTCTATATAAATATAAAGATGAAATAAACTAAAAATTTAAGGATTTTAGGATGTGAGAATCATTTGAGGAAAGTACACTTAGTCTTTATCTGGCTTCATCTTGGATTGCAAAAGTTTTACTCTATTTGGAAAATAAAAACTAAACCTATAAGAGTTTAAAGCTATGTTCCAAGGGAACACATCTTGGGATTTGGAGGTCATCTCAATGATGCATCCTAGCATCCCAAAAATATATCTTGACATCTTGAAAGTATGTCCTACTATATTATATTGTCCCCATCCTAAAAACTTCATGTATAATATGTTTTAAGATATGAGACTCTTTTGGTAAAAGTGTCCTTACTCTTGCTTACTTTCAATTTGGATTATAGAATTTTTATTCTGTTTAGTAACTACATGTACCTTCTATGCAATTTACACTATAGGAAAAAAAGCATTGCAAGCTTAATCAAGGGTGTAAAAAGAGAATAAGATCATAAAATACATTCTATAAGGGTTATAGTTCACAAATACACTATAGTCAAGTTAAATTCGTAGGGTATAATTTTCTCTTTTAAAAAAGAGCATTTTAAAGGGCAATCAAAAAATGAAATGTATCAAAGATTGAGGAAATAATAGAAAATAGAACTGGATGCAAATGATTAGCATGCTTAGAAATTTTTTTAAATTCATAACCTTCTAATAATCACAATCAATAAAAACATTTATCTTAGTCTTCTATGATTGGATAAGGCCCAACCTTAATTGGAAGCAAGATTCCAACATTCATTGACTTTATAAAATCTATGGAAGGTTGAGACAATAACAGGAAATAATAATCTAAGGTATAGGTTTTTAAAATTTTATCACTTTCAAAAAAGCACAAGTAATTTATGTAAACTTTCAACAAGTATTGACTCTATTACATATACTTGGAAAGGAAAATAGTATAAATTCTATTCTTTATATTGTTCTATTATTTGATAAGGTCCAAGTAATGTAAGTAAACTTTAAAAATTTGTTGAATATATTTCCTATGTTTTGAATGTCATATACTATAAATTATTATTAATGTTTTTACTCATTTTAGCTTGATCATCTTCATATTCTTGAAGGGCCTTATTTTTTTCTCTAATTTTTCTATAACACCTAATTTGTTATCCCTATACTCAACATCATGTAAAACACTTTGTAAAAAGACTCTAAGAATAGAAATCTCAACTTCTAGTGACAAGACTATTTCAAACATGTAAATAAATGAAAATAAAGTTGTCCTTATAGATGTGTCATCACTACTGTTAGAGGGACAAGAAAAGACAAAAGGTTAAAAATATAAGCTCATGTATTAATCTCTTCTAGTTTTGAAAAGATTAGATTTAAAGGTCTTCTTAGTCACTTCAACTTGTTCATTGACTTATCTATAGTATGTGGAAGTAAACTAATTAAGGATATCAAACTTAGCACCTAATTCATTGATTTCCTTACTTTTAAATGAAGAACAATTTTAATCAATGATAACCTCAATAATACCAAGGGAACAAATGATGTGATTAAATATAAATTTTTACTTGATACCTCCTATGAAAATGGTCAAAGGCATGTATTTTATTCACTCAATGAAGTTACTATGTGGAAGTAGTGATAGAGAAGAAAATAGGCATGATCTTTCCTATGAAAATTCTAGTACCCTAATGAAGAAATTCCATGGTTTAACTATAGGAGGAAATATATTAAAGGAATCATAGGATTATAGGAGTAAGCCTAATATTTACAACACTTTTAAAAACCCTAAATGCATCATACTCAAGATAGGTCAAAATCACTCTATTCAAAAGAGATCACATATGGTTGTATGACTATGGAAGTGGCCAACACAACCCCGTCATGAACCTCTAGTTTCCAAACACCAAGAAGGATACAATTAAAACATTATTCATACAAGGTCTATCTTGATGTAAGATACTTGGTTATATTTAAAAATGCATCTCTTTAATCATTTTGAGATAGATCCTAAAGGGTAGATTTGATATATCTTATAGGATAAAATTGGAGTTGCAAGTAAATATATATATATATATATATATATATATATATATATATATATATATATATATATATATATATATATATATTGTCATCTAATTTTGAAGAGAATGTGAAGCATCAAGAGCCTCTTGAGACAACCAAGAGATATTCTATTGTATGTATATAAGTATAGTGAATTATACCAAAATAGTATGTATTAAATTGAAGATTCATGAAGTGTTTTCCAATTATTTCTTTGAAAAATCCTTTCTTGTTCAATTTAATTTCTATATTGTGTTAGTATCTAATTTATAATATTACCACATCCAATATATTGGTATCGAAGCTTGGATCTTGGAGATTAGAGAAGGAGAGATATTTATGATTTGATTCTCTATAACTAAAGAATACAAAATTCAAGGTTGTGGAGGAAAACTGTATAAATTATTATTTTTTCAATGGGTTATATGGGATTAAATGGACCTCATCTACATACATAATGACCACATAGTGATATTATAACAACTTGATATTATGTATATATCACATAACAATATTGAAACCTTAGTATCCTCCTTGGAAGTCAAGGAATTTAATTGAGTTAATGTTATTTGATCTGTGTATAGTATTGTTGTAATTGTCATGGTCCTAGTAGTATTTCATTTTCCACCTTAGAATTTAAAGATGAAAATTATGATTATTGATGCATAAGGATGAGGACCTTGTGTATTACCAAGGAAGTGTGGAGTGTTGTAGAATATGGTTACAAGAAACCAGTAGATATGAGTAGTTTATAATTTATAGAAAAGAAGAATATGTAGGAAGCAAAAATAAAATATGCCTTGGCTTTGTATCACATATATACAGTTCTTGATGCAAGAATTTTTCCAATAGATACAAGTATCAAGACTATTTAGGGTCTAAACAAGTGAAATTAGTGAAGTTATAGACATTGAAAAGAGAATGCAAATATAAGAATGAATGACAATGAGAACATAGGAGATTATTGTGTAAGGGTGCATGACATTGTGCACAAAATACGTACCTATGATGAAGAACCAACATACTCCAATGTTATTAAAAGGATGCTAAGAACATTGATACCAAAGTAAAACAATTATGCAATGGATATTGAAAAGAGCAAATATTTGAAGAAGTTGGAGTTTGATGAATTGGTGGGATCAATAATGTCCCATGAAGAAAAAACTAAAAATAGTGAAGTAAACTTGAAGCAACCTTTTGCTTCCAAGACTAGACAATTAAACAATAATAGATCTAGCTCAAGCTTCAATTACTAAGTACAAGAGGGAAAGTGGAAAAATAAATGTTCTATAAGAGGAAGATGCCAAGGTATAAGAGAAGCCTACAATGGAAGAGGTAGAGGTAGATTTTTTGATAAAAGGAATGTTCAATATCACTATTGTGAAAGGCATGGCCACTATGAAAGAGAATGTGGAATAAAGGAAAGCAAAAAAGGGGAAAAAATACAAATATTTAATACGAAGAAGGTGATAGCTCAAATAAAACATCCTTTTGTCATGTAATGTGGCATAAATTTTAAGTAAAGAGTCTTTAGACTTAGATTTTAGATGTTCTGTTAGGATCATATCCTAACGTCATTTTGTAATTCTCATTTACTTATCTAATGATCCACTTCTAATGTGGGGATCCCATTATGATATTAGTTTGTAATACTTTGTAATGCATGTGGCAAGTAGGATTCCTATCCAAGTGGCACCATCTCATGTAACCATTTTTATCAAGATTGTAACCGATGGTAGGTAGGAGATTCTAGCTCGAGTGGCATTTTGCATGTAAGCCAACTCTTGAGCCTTTAGGTAGGGTTGCATGAAGTTTTTCTTTAAAAGATATGAAGCCATATACGAACTCATATTTTTGAAAGCTAATGAAATATTGGAGGTTGCCCCCTCAAAGAGACCTACGATTCTTTGTTATTGTGAGATTGTTCCATTTATGCATTTGATTTTTGCATAGTGTTATTGAGTTATTTGATATATTTAAGTTATTTTTCAGTATTTTGTGTGAGTGTGCTTATTTTTAAAAGTGAGATCCTAACAAGTCAGAGCGCTTTCTAGGGCCAAGTTCTGCTGAAACTGAGACAATTTTTGCCAACCATTCCACCTGTTAGGTATAATTTTTAATGTGTTTTTTCATTTATGTTTTTCCTTTATTTAAAAATCCAAAAAAAATATAGTCATTTTTTCGACCAAAAATCCAAAAAACATAAAAAAATACAGTCTCTATTTTAGTAGTTGTGTAGGTTAGAAACCCTATACTAGGGGATTTAAAATATCATGAAGGAGTTATCATTATTGACTAAGCTATATAACCCATAAAGCATCTAATGAAGTGAGGGGCGATCAAGCTCCAATACCCAGGCCTTAGATAGCACTTGTGCATAGACTTGAGCTCCCATGCATCTTCGGGTGTATCGGGAGACAATCTAGGTTTAAACAAAATTTTATCCATTAGAAAGCTTTTTGGCCTTATATTACCATAATCCATGGGACACAACATCCCAAATGATCACCCTCCCATACTGCTAGAGAGGCAGATAGTGTGCTCAAGGGTATGTGTGGAATCCTCCTTAGGTAGTGGTCTAAAATATTGGTCTAATCAATATTGTTTGTCATTGCAATATAATTAAGGGCCTATGGGTATTACATACTCCCTTACTTAGAGTAACTTGGTTTTACAAAACATAACTTCCACCTGTAAATCAACACCATCCCTATTCTGCTAACCTGCATTCACAACCTCAAAAATGAGCATACGAAGAAGGCATTCCTTATCACAGAAAATAAAATTACATGCACCAACAATTAGGATAGATTTTTCAAGTGTCTGCAACAACCCATGGTCAAAAATATAATAGTCAGGACAATGATAGAAATAGTCTGATCAGTAACAAAGATAGTCAGGTCGACAATAACAACCCTCTATAACAATCCAAAATTATAGACTCCTAGTTTCAAAAATAGTGCTATCAGTTTTAGAGAATCCTTAGGGTCAGTGATAGGAACTATGTTAGTAAACGTAATGCAAGTGACAGAGGAAGGAATACGATAGTGACAGGGTGGTCAGGGTGTAAACTATAGGTCAGAGACAGTTGATCCCAGACCCTAAATTTTGAACTGTAACTCCAAATCAAAAACTGACACCACTAGCAACATAGCAGAAAAAAATGACTCAAAAATTTAGCAGATAATTCTACACTCTATTCTAGGAAAAATTGTCCTTGGCAACCCCTGATCATGTTTTGCACTGATTTTCCAAAAATAGCATTTTTTTATTTTTCTTTCTAAGGCCATAAATTTTCAACGGTCAATCAAATTGATCCAAATTTTTAGGAATAGAAGCTACTTGTTATTCTACACCAAAGACCCTCAAGGACTCACTAGTGAAATTTTAAGTCCAAGTGGAAGAAATTACCTTGACATCAACTTGCAACCAATAGGAGATCACAAAAAGTCAATAAATTTTGTATGTCTCATTGAGCGCTCAGATCAAACAACCATCGAAGTGGAACCTATCCTAAAATTTGTGTTGCAACCCATTTCACAAATTAAATTTTGGACCCTTACTAAAAATAGTAACTCCTAAAATCCCACATCTATTTTTAGTAACTAAGTAAAAGAGGACCCACAATGGTGAGCGACACTCGTGGACAAAAGGAGTTAGAAATTGCCATAATATTGGCCAATATGCAAAAAGCCCTTGACTACTTGACCACTACAAACCACACCATAAGAGAAGATATTTGAGAGCTCTGAATGGATTAGGATACCACTAGAATCTGCTTAGAAAAACAACTTACAAAGGTGGAGATACAATTGCAAGGTACTCTCACATCTGAACACCAAGCTAAAAACTCATAACAAGGTCAAAGAAGGGAAACGAAAGACCAAAGGGGAACCAAATACACTCACTATGACCATGATTCGACCTTCAAAATGCCTAAATTAGGTTTTTCTAAGTTTAGTGGAAAGGATGTCGATGGGTGGTTATGTCGGGTTGTTAAGATCCTGCTATAAAATAAACTCAAATAACACACTCTCACACAATTGCTTGGAAATAAACTCACATAAACATCACATTAATATAACAAAAATTTGCATAAAGAACAATCTCACAATAGGACTGAATCGCAGGCCTCTTCGAGGGGGCAACCTCCTTCAATACTTCATTAATTTTGCAAAAGATGGTTACATTGGTGCCTTTTCAGGTATTTAAGGAGTTTCCTTCCAAGGTTGGCTTACATGCAAGATGCCACCTGGATTACATGCATAATGCCACCCGAATTACATGCATAGTTCCACTTTGAATTACATGCACAATGCCACTCGAATTACATGCATAATGCCACTCGAATTACATGCACAATGCCACACGAATTACATGCACAATGCCACCTATCTACCATGTGTTACATAAAAGGGTGCCATTTGTCATAGGCACTACCTAAGCTAAAACTTAGAACATTACAAAATATTAATCATGGGTACTACCCACGTTCACTAGGAATTATTACAAAAGGGGAGTTATTACATTAAGGGTTAGGATGAGATCCTAACATGCCCTTCTCCTTAAAGGAGCTTTGTCCTCAAAGCTGAAAATGAGGAAACTGTTGTTGGAGTTGATGGAGAGACTCCCATGTAGCATCCTCAGGTTGAAGTCCACGCCACTGAACCAGGATCTCTGTGATGGTACGGTTGTGCAGAGTGCGAGTTCGACGATCCAGCAGCTGCACCGGTGCAAGTAAGATGGAGCCTTCTTCATCCAATTCGGGGAGTGTTGATTGAACCTGTACCTTTGTGCCCACAACTTTCTTGAGAAGGGAAACATGAAAAATAGGGTGGATCTTGGAAGTTGGGGGAAGAGCCAATTTGTAAGCTATTGGACCAATCCGTTGCAGAACCTGATAAGGACCATAGAATTTTGGAGCGAGCTTCTGACACCTGCGGAGTTGTAGGGATAATTGCTTATATGGCTGCAAGCGAAGGAAGACCATATCACCCACATCAAAATTGCGCTCAGAACGATGCTGATCAGCTTGTTGGCACATCCAATTCTGGGCCATGTTCAAATTTTGCTTGAGTTGGCGGAGGACCTCGGTGTGTTGACTCAGAGCATTATCGACGGCCTGGACCTTGGAGCTGCCCGGAATGTAGGAGGAAGGCGTGAGTGGAGGGTGCCCGTAAACTGCCTCAAACGGTGTGATTTTGGTGGCGGTATGATAGGAAGTGTTGTACCACCATTCAGCCAAGGAAAACCATTTTGCCCAATGATTAGGATGATCAGAGGCAAAGCAACGAAGGTAGGTTTCCAAGCATTTATTAACAACTTTAGTTTGACCATCCATTTGTGGATGGTAGGCTGAACTCATTTTGAGCTGAGTCCCCTACAACTTAAACAACTCTTGCCAAAAATTGCTAGTAAAGGTGGGATCACGGTCAGATACAATGGAGGTGGGCATGCCATGAAGGCGAAAGATGGAGTCAAGAAAAATTTGGGCAATAGTGGATGCTGTGTAAGGATGGGTTAGGGCACAAAAGTGAGCATACTTTGAAATGCGGTCCACTACCACGAAAATAATAGACTTGCCTCCAAATTTAGGTAGCCCTTCTATGAAGTCCATGGAGATGTCAGTCCACACCTGATCTGGTATCGGCAATGGTTGAAGAGTGCCTGGGGAGCACACTGTTTCTCCTTTCATCCTTTGACAAGTGTCGTAATCTGCTACAAAAGAGCGAATGTCCTATTTCATACCTTTCCAAAAGAAGGTGCGCTTGAGTCGCTCATAAGTTTTGAGGAACCCTGAATGGCCAGCAGATGGAGTAGCATGTGATTCCTTCATGAGGAGTTCTTGAAGTGGGGATTTAGGAGGAAGAACTAGGCGTTGATGGTAATGCAGATCCTGGCCATCCCAACTATATCCTGGTGTAGACTCTGGATCATCCCTAAGTGAAGCAACCAGGTCTTTCAAATCTGCATCCTGAAGTATTTCTCGACATAAGGGCTCAATCCATTGGGGAAATGGTGCAGAGATGGCACACAACATACTAAGGGTCTCAAATTGGCGAGAGAGAGCGTCTGCCACAAGATTTTCCTTCCCTTTTTTGTACGTGATGTCATAATCATAGCCCATGAGTTTTGACACCCACTTTTGTTGCTCGAGGGTGGCAACTCGTTGTTCTAGAAAATATTTCAGGCTCTGGTGGTCAGTTTTGATGGAGAAATGGCGCCCAATGAGGTAAGGCCGCCAATGCAGGACTGCATGCAATATTGCCAACATTTCCTTGGCATATGTGGATTTGCCCAAATTGCGATCAGATAGGGCCTTGCTGGTAAAATCCAAAGGGCGTCCTTCTTGCATCAATATCGCCCCAATACCATGACCAGAAGCGTCACTTTCAATGACAAATTTCTTAGAGAAGTCTGGCATGGCTAAAACTGGAGTGGTGGTCATGGCATGCTTGAGGTCTAGGAATGCTTGCTCAGTCGGCCCTGTCCAAGTAAAATAATCCTTCTTCAACATGGAGGTGAGGGGGGCGGCTATCTTTCCATAATTGTAGACAAATTTACGGTAATATCCTGTAAGCCCTAAAAATCCTCGAAGCCCCTTGAGTGTGCGAGGTTTTGGCCATTCTTGGACTGCTTGGATCTTCTTAGGGTCAACCTTGACACCATCCTTTGAGACAATGTGTCCCAGATATTCTACTTCAGTCAAACCAAAGGAGCACTTGGACCTTTTTGCAAACAGTTTATGGTAAGCCAGTAGTTGGAGGGTTTGATCTACATGATTGAGATGCTCTTCCCATGTGTGACTGTAAATCAAGATGTCATCAAAGAACACCTGGATGAAATTTCGCAAGAAAGGGCGAAAGATGTTGTTCATCAAGCTTTGGAATGTGGAAGGAGCATTTGTGAGACTAAATGGCATTACCAAGAATTCATAATGACCTTCATGAGTGCGAAAAGAAGTTTTAGGAATATCTTCATCCCTGAGCCTGATCTGATGGTACCCAGAGCGGAGGTCTAGCTTGGTGAAGTACATGGTCCCATGTAGTTCATCTAGTAATTCATCAACCACAGGGATAGGAAATTTGTCCTTGACTGTTATCTTGTTGAGTTCTCGGTAGTCAATACACAATCGCCAAGAGCCATCCTTCTTGAGGACCAGTAAGACTGGTGCAGAGTAGGGACTAGTACTATGCCGAATGACACCCGCCTTGAGTAATTCCTGTATCATATTCTCGATTTCTGACTTCATGGCATGGGGGTATCTATACGGTCGGATATTGGGAGGTGTACTGTCTGGAAATAATGGAATGGCATGGTCATGAGAGCGATGCGGTGGGAGTTGGGTTGGTTCGGAAAATATGGCCTCATGTTTATGGAGAACCTGTTGCATGTCTGGTGGAATTTCACCCATTGGGGATGTGGATGGTTGGATGGAGAATAGTTGTGCAATGACCCCACGTGATGATTTCTTTAGCAATTTCTCCATGTCGTTTGAACTGATAATTTGAGGTGTTCCTGCTAGGGAGCCCTTGATGATGTGTGTTTGGCCGTTCTGGGAGAACTGCATCCAAAGTTCAGCAAATTTCCAACTGATAGTGCCCCACGTACTCAACCATTGAGATCCCAAAACAATATCACATCCACCCAACTGGAGGGAAAACATGTCCTGCTTGAGTGCATAGTCCCTTATCTAGATTTTAACATTGCGACACTTTCCCTTACAAGGTAAGGTTCCCCCATTGGCTACCATGACCTCAAAGGAATTACAAGTGTGGATATAGCAATTTTCCCGCTGAGCAACTCTAGGGTCAATGAAGTTATGCGTGCTTCCCGAATCCAGAAGGATGGAAAGACGTTGGCCCTTGAAAAATCCTGTAACCTTCATGGTTTGAGGAGTAGTGATGCCTGCAAGGGCATGGACTGTGATTGCTGTCTCAGGTTCCTGTTTCACTTCTTCTTGTGGAGGAGGTGTTTCTGGAGGGTCCTCATCCTTATCACTCTCGTCATAGGTATCAGGTTCTTCAACATCTATCAGGAACAATTTTTTGTGTGCACACTTATGCCCTTTGAAAAACTTTTCATCACAATTGTAACATAATCCTTGGGCACGACGTGCATCCATCTCTTCGATGGTGAGGCGCTTGGGTGCAGTAGGTTTAGTATCAATTGGGTGTTGGGCTCTAGGAGGAAATGAAGGTCTATTTTGCAGAAACTTTGATGGGCGTCTTTGGGCAGCGAGTTTAGATTCGGCCAAACGTGCCAAACTGATAGCTTCCATCATAGTTCGTGGTTTCAACATTTTGACTTCTGCTTGGAGTTCCATCTTCAACCCACTGATATAACAACTCTGGAAGAACCCTTCACTCAATCCTCTTGTCCGATTGGCCAATTTTTCAAATTGAGCTTGGTACTCTCGAACTGACCCTGTTTGTTGTAGTTTGGATAAGGCTCCTGTAAAGTCCTCAAACTCACTAGGACCAAATCGAGTGAGTAGTTGGGATTCAAAATCCTCCCAAGAGAGATTTGGGTAGGTAAGACACAACCATTGAAACCAGTGTAGAGCCTCAGATTCCAAGTTAAAGGAAGCCATATGGACTCGATGAAATATGGGTACATTATGAAGTCGAAAGAATTGGTCAACTCGACATAGCCACCCATCAACATCCTTCCCACTAAATTTGGGAAAGTCCAATTTGGGCATTCTAAAGGGTGAATCATGGTCACGATTCCTTGTAGAACTCTCAGCTTGGTACTCTGATTTGGGTGGTTCTCTTCTCAGTTTGCTGTCCACTTCTGTCAGTGCTTCTTCTAAGCGGTTGCTAGTGGCCTCATGCTCTAGGCGAAGACCCTAGACTTCTTCCCTTATGGAGTGAAAAGCCGAATGCAAGTTCTCAATGGCTTTTGTTAGGGATTCCAAGTGTTCTAGTTCTTTCTGGTGTCCACGGGTACCCTGGGCCACTTTTTAGACCTTTGTGACATGTTACTAAAAATAGAATTGAATTTTTTTTGGACTTACTATTTTTAGTAAGTGCCCAAAAAAGTGCTTGGGTGCTATATATCAAAATGATCAGCTGAAGGAGGCGGTCACAATGAGCTGTATCTCTCAACACTACTTTTTCGTAGCCCAGACTTTTTTTTTTCTCCTGTTTTGCTGAGTCTAACGGTGTTTACAGTTTTTAATTCTGAGCTACTAAGCAAAATTTGGGTACTGGAGCACTATCTATAACTGGTCGTGTTTCACACTCAAGATTCTCTGTATTTTGCAGGTGACTGTTATGACAGTTCTGTTCTGACCCTGAAGACTGTGAATTCTGCCCTGACTGTGTTGACCTCTCCGACCTGACTGACCTGACTGGGACTGCCACTGTAAATTTTACTATTATTCTCCAGACTGTCAGCTTAAGTGTCACCCTCATGGCTTATCCCGAATGCATGTCCCTTTTGTTATTTTTTTGGTAGAGGACTCCTTTCTCATATGCTCACTTTTGAAATGCAGGTTTACGAACAGGGAGGTTTGGATTTTTATTGTTATTTTTTTTTTTTACGTTTTTTACAGGTTGAAGTTTTAACAGAACCAGGGAATGCTAAGTATAGGAGTATGTACCACCCATAGGCCCTATAATATACCGACAGTGACGAACAATAGTGCTCGGACCAATATTTCAGGCCACTACTCAAGGAGGATTCCACACATACCCTTGAGCACACTACCTGCCTCTCTGACAATACGGGAGGGTAATCGTCCAGGATGCTCTGTCCCGTAGACTATGAGAATACAAGGCCGAAGAGCTTCCTAATGGCTAAAATCTTGTTTAATCCTAGATGGTCTCCCGATATACCCGAAGATACGTGGGAGCTCAAGTCCGTGCGCGAGTTCTATCTGAGGCTTGGGTATTGGAGCCTGATCGCCCCTCACTTCACTAGACGCTTTATGGGCTATCTAGCTTAGCCAATAACGACAGATCCTTCATGATATTTTAAAACCCCCAGTACAGGGTTTCTACCTACTCAACTAACAATATATTTTTTTGTTTTTGGTCTGGAAAAAAAACACTGTATTTTTTTTTGGATTTTTTTTTTAATAAGGAAAAACAGAATGGAAAAAACACACAGAATTTATACCTAATAGGCGGATTGGATGGCAAGAATCATTGCAGTTGCAGCAGAACTTGGCCCTGGAAAGCGCTCTGATACCACTTGTTAAGATCCTGCTATAAAATAAACTCAAATAACACACTCTCACACAATTGCTTGGAAATAAACTCACATAAACATCACATTAATATAACAGAAATTTGCATAAAGAACAATCTCACAATAGGACTAAATCGCGGGCCTCTTCGAGGGGGCAACCTCCTTCAATACTTCATTAATTTTGCAAAATATGGTTACATTGGTGCCTTTTCGGGTATTTAAGGAGTTTCCTTCCAAGGTTGGCTTACATGCAAAATGCCACCTGGATTACATGCATAATGCCACCCGAATTACATGCATAGTGCCACTTTGAATTACATGCACAATGCCACTCGAATTACATGCATAATGCCACTCGAATTACATGCACAATGCCACACGAATTACATGCACAATGCCACCTATCTACCATGTGTTACATAGAAGGGTGCCATTTGTCATAGGCACTACCTAAGCTAAAACTTAGAACATTACAAAATATTAATCATGGGTACTACCCACATTCACTAGGAATTATTACAAAAGGGGAGTTATTACATTAAGGGTTAGGATGAGATCCTAACACGGGTTGATCAATTCTTTAGACTCCACAATGTCCCTATATATCATTGGGTTCATATGGCTTCCTTCAACTTAGAATTTGAAGCCTTACATTAGTTCCAATGGCTATGAGCCACTACCCCTAATCTATCTTGGGAGGACTTTGAGTCCCAACTACTCACCCGATTTGGTCCTAATGACTATGAAGACTTTACAGGAGCATTGACAAAGCTAAAACAAACTACCACAGTTCGTGATTACCAGACACAATTTGAGAAATTGGCCAATAAAATAAGGGGCTTGAATGAGGGATTTTTTATGAGTTATTTTGTGAGTGGGTTGAAAGATGATCTCCAAGCTAAATTCAAGATGTTTAAACCACAAACCATGATGGAGGCTATCAGTTTAACCCAATTGGTCGAATCTAAACTCTCAGCTCAACGGTGGACACCACGATTTTCTCAATCTCGACCTCCCTTTCCTCCTTAGTTCCAAAATAATACTGATAATAAACTCCTGCTCCTAAGCAACTGAATACAGCTGAAATGGATGCACGTCGCGCCCAAGAGCTACGTTATAATTATGATGAAAATTTTGTGAAGGGGCATAAAGGTGCAAATAAGATATTATTCTTAATAGATGCAGAGGAACCCGATTGCAGTGACCATAGTGATGATGAGAGTGACATAGCTGAAGCACCAATTCAACAAGAAGAGGAAACCCAAGACCCTCAAGCAAAAATTTCCATCCATTTTCTTGTCAAGGTTACCACTCCACAAACCATGAAAGTTATGGCATTTTTCAAAGGCCAACGCCTTACTATTCTTATTGATTCAAGAAATACACAACTTTATTGATCCTCAAGTTGCTAAGCAGGCCAATTGCTATATATACACATGCAATTCCTTTGAAGTCGTGGTATCAAATAGAGGTACTTTACCTTGTAAATGCAAATGGCGTAATGTTAAAATAAAGATAGGGGATTATGAACTCAAGAAAGACATGTTTGCCCTCCAATTGAGAGGATGTGACATTGTGTTGGTATCCCAATGGTTGAGCATCTTGGGCACTATCAACTAGAACCTTGCATAACTATGGATGCATTTTTCACAACATGGACAAACACACTGGTGCTAAATCAGGCCTTTCCCAAATTGTCAGTTCCAATCGTATGGAGAAATTGTTGAAAAATTCATCTCTCAAAGTCATTGCACAAATATTTTCAATTTAACCAAGCACTTCCATAGTGGATCAAATTCCAGCAAATTTGCAACTTGTTCTAACCAAGCACGATGGTATTTTTATAGAGCCAAATACCCTACTACCTCGTCGCTCACATGATCATGCTATTCCACTACTACCAAGTAATGCACCAGCTAACATCAGACCGTATTGGTATCCTCATGCTCTCAATTTTGAAATCAAGCATATGGTACAATAATTGCTCAAAGATGGTGTCATTCGATCGAGTACCAGCCCTTACTCATCTCCAGTTTTACTAGTTCGTAAGAAGGATGGCTCGTGGTGATTTTTTATAGACTACCGTGAGCTCAAAAAATTACCATCAAGGATAAATTCCCCATTCTAATAGTGGATGAATTTTTGGATGAATTACATGGAGCTATGTACTTCTCCAAGTTAGACCTTTTTTTTGGCTACCATAAAATCAAGTTCAACGACGAGGATATCCCCAAAACTACATTTTATACTCATGAAGGTCACTATGAGTTCTTTGTAATGTCATTTGGTTTGATAAATGCTCCTTCCACATTTCAAATCCTAATGAACAACATATTTCACCCTCTCCTATGGAAGTTCATTATAGTTTTCTTTGATGATATCTTGGTTTATATCCGCTCATGGGAAGAACACCTTATCCATGTGGATCAAACATTACAATTGTTGGCACAACATCAAAATTTTGCTAAGCAATCCAAGTGTTCCTTTGGTCTAAATTAAGTGGAGTATCTAGGATACATTATCTCCAAATATGGCATCAAGGTCGACCCCAAGAAGATTCAGGCAGTTCAGAACTTGCCAAAACCTCTCACTCTCAAGGAGCTTCAAGGATTTTTAGGTCTTACAGGTTACTACCACAAATTTATTTGTAATTATGGTAAAATAGCAACCCCCTCACATCCATGTTAAAGAAGGACTCTTACTTTGATGGGGCTCGCTAACCAAGCCTTCCTCGAATTGAAGCATGCTATGACCACAACAACAATTTTAGCCTTGCCAAAATTTTCCAAGCCTTTCATCATTGAAAGTGATGCTTTTGATTGTGGCATCGGTGCCGTGTTGATACAGGAAGGGAGACCCTTGGCTTTCACTAGTAAGGCACTCTCTGATCATAACTTGGAAAAATCTACATATGCCAAGGAGATCTTGGTCATATTACATGTCATAACCCATTGGCAACCATATCTCATTGGGTGTCATGTCTCCATTAAAACAGACCATTAGAGTCTCAAATAATTTTTGGAACAACGAGTTGCTACCCTAGAATAACAAAAATAGGATTCTAAACTCATGGGATATGATTATGATATCACCTATAAAAAGGGCAAAGAGAATATTGTGGTTGGTGCTCTCTCTCGCAAATTTGAGGCCCTCAGTATGTTATGTGTCATTTCCTCACATGTTCCTCAATGGATAGATTCCTTACGAAATAAGGTACTTCAGGATGCAGACTTGAAAGCTTTGGTGGCATCGCTCTGTGATGATCCTACTTCATTTCCAGGCTACAATTTGGATGGCCATGACCTATGTTATCACCAATGCCTTGTTCTTCCTTGCACATCCCCACTCTATGAGCTTTTCATGAAGGAACTACATACTGCTCCCTCTACAGGCCATTCAGGATTTCTTAAAACATATGAACAACTAAAGCACACATTCTTCTAGAAAGGTATAAAATAGGACATCCATGATGTTGTAGTAGCTTGTGATACCTTCCAATGTATGAAAGGTGAAACGGTACATTCTTCAGGTACTCTTCAACCCTTGCCTATTCCATATCAATTTTGGACTGATATTTCCATGGATTTTATAGAAGGGTTACCTAAATCTGGTGATAAGTCTGTTATTCTCATGGTGGTGGATCACATTTCGAAGTATGCTCATTTTTGTTCCCTTGGCTATCCTTACACAGCCTCCATTGTTGCCCAAATATTTTTGTATTCTATTTTTTGCTTTCATGGTATGCCCACCTCCATTGTGTCTAATCGAGACCCAACCTTCACTAGTCATTTCTAGAAAGAATTATTTAAGTTGCAGGGAAATCAACTCAAAATTATTTCAGCCTATCATCCATAAATGGATGGTCAAACTGAGATTATCAACAAATTTTTGGAGACCTATCTCCATTGCTTTGCATTAGATCATCCTACTCAATGGGTGAAGTGGCTTCCTTTGGTTGAATTTTGGGACAATATTTCCTATCATACAACAACCAAAATCACCCCTTTTGAGGCCGTTTATGGGTGCTCTCCACTCACACCTTCTTCATACATCCCAAGAAGCTCCAAGGTCCAGGTAGTAGACACTACTCTCAACCAACATATCGATGTTCTCTGTAAGCTGAAGCAAAATTTAGACATGGCCCAAAATTGGATGTGACAATAGGCTGACCAACATCGTTCTAAGCGTAGCTTTGATGTGGGTGACATGGTCTTCCTTCGCTTTTATCCATACAAACAATCATCTCCATAACTACATCAGTGCAATAACTTGCTATAAAATACTATGAACCTTACCAAGTTCTTCAACATATTGGTTGAACTGCTTACAAATTGGCTCTTCCACCCACCTCCAAGCTCCATCCTATTTTCTATGTTTCCTCCCTCAAAAAATTGGTGGGTACATAGGTACAGGTTTAGTCAGCATTACCAAAATTAGATGAAGGGTCCATATTACTCGAACTTGAATAATTGTTGTATTGTCAAACCCACACTCTCCACAATTGTACCATCATAGAAGTTCTTGTTTAGTGGCTCAAGATCCAGCCAGAATATGCTACATGGGAGTCTCTCCATAAGCTCCAGCACCAGTTCCCTCATTTTTTAGGTTTGAGGACAAAGATTTTTGAATGGGAAGGACATGTTAGGATCCTATCCTAACACCATTTTGTAATTCTCAGTTACTTATGTAATGATCCACTTCCAACGTGGGGGATCCCATTATGATATTATTTTGTAATACTTTGTAATGCATGTGGCAAGGAGGATTCCTAGCCAAGTGGCACCATCTCATGTAACCATTTTTATCAAGATTGTAACTGATGGTATGTAGGATATTCTAGCTCTAGTGGCATTTTGCATGTAAGCCAACTATTGTGATATGGAAAATATGAAGCTAAATATTATTTGCAAACTTAGGACTTAAATAAGTCCAAAATGAAAACCGTAATCCTGGAAATCATGAACTGCTCCAAGGATTTACGTACACAATCACGGAAAGGCTAAAGATATAAGCCCTAAAATAATGAAAAGAATTACACCTAGACCTAGACCATTCAACGGAGGAAAGAAACAACTCACGTTGATTATTCTGCATACTAAGTCCTAATGAACATATCCTAGGTCTAAAAATAATTAGCCCCTAGGTCTAAGATTCCTCATCATTCGTCCCAACAAAAGAAGCATTGGACTCCAATGCTTTTAACAAAGAGGGAAAATCCCGGGACAGAATGTGAGCAGAAATCCAACGAGCCTGATGTGGAAATTGGCCTCGTCGGGCCACAAGATATGAAGTAGAAGCACCTTGGCGTGTTTGTCGGGTCTTCGTATCAAAGACTGTATCGGCGTCAAGCGAAAGCTGAGCATCAGGAACCACATCAACTGGATGTATGATGGCTGGAACTATTTCCAGTGTGGAATCATAGTATGGTTTGAGAAGATCAACATTGACGACATCGTGAATGCCAAGATGAGCTGGAAGGTCCAAGCGAAAGGCATTCTCAGAGATTTGCTGAAGAATAGTATAAGGCCCATAACGAAGAGGCTTGATTTTGCTATGTGCCTTATCCGCAAATCATCGTTTGTCAAGATGAAACCATACTTTGTCACCAACTTGAAAGGAATGAGGTGTGCGGTGCTTGTCCATCTGTTGTTTTTGCTTTTGCTTGAGTCTTCTGAAGAATTTGAACCACTTTGGCTTGAAGACTACGTCAAATGTTGTACAAAAGAGTTGGCCTTGTCTTGTTCCTTCTGAATGTGCATTGTGGCTGAAGAAGGCAAAGACAAAGGTAACTCATAAGGAGCAAGTGGTTGAAAACCAAAACACACTTCAAATGGAGAGTGCCCGGTAGAACTGTGGACGGCCCTGTTGTAGGCATGCTCAATGTGAGTGAGGCTTAAGTCCCACTTGGCTGGAGTGGAATGATGGTAAATCCTCAAACTCTGCATGAGAGTACGATTAACTACCTCTGTCTGCCCATCGGATTGAGGATGATAAGCAATAGAGAAGTTAAGAGATACTCCCAAAATCTTCCAAAGTGATCGCCAAAAGTGACCCACAAAGCGTGAGTCACGATCAGAGACAATGCTGGTAGGAAGACCAAAAGAATGCCATACCACCTCAAAGAAGAGTTGGGCAAGATCCTGTGCAGTACTTGTCTTGCGACAAGGAATGAATTTGGCCATTTTGTTGAATCTGTCCACCACAACAAAGACACAATCATGCTTGCGTATTGTCATTGGAAAACCGCTCAAGAGATCCATGGAAATGCTTTCCCATGGACGAGAAGGAATGGGCAAAGGCATGCTCATTCCCAATGTCCTATTGGCTGATTTGGAGCGATTACAGACTGCACATTGTCGCAAGAAGCGAAGAACATCTCTTTGCATGTGTGGCCAAAAGAAAAACCGTTGAAGATGATGAAGAGTTTTTTGCCTACCAAAATGTCCCCCATAGAGTGTGGAATGAGCCTCCTTCAGAAGAGACTCCCTGTTCCCATGAGGAACACAAAGTTTGTCCAATTTGTACAACATTCCATCCTGAATATGAAAGTCCTGAAGAGCTCTCAAATTTGAAGAAGAAGGATTGGAAAGTTGGTGGAAAACTTTGCCAAAATCTGGATCCATAGGATACTGTGTAGGCCAAGTTTGGAAGCCAAGATGGGATGTAGTGACAACTGTCAAAACAAGAGTAGAAGGAGGACGACTCAAACAATCAGCCACTACATTGTTTCGTCCTTTCTTGTACTTGATTACCAAATGGAATTGTTGCAAGTACGATGCCCATTTCATGTGCCTAGCTTCCTCAATTTTTGTTTGAGATTGAAGAAACTTAAGGGGCATGTGATCTGTATGAACAATTGTTTCTTTTCCCAAGAGATAATGCCTCCAATACTTGATTGCTTGAACCAAAGCATAGAACTCCTTATCATATGTAGAATAGTTCTTCTTGGCCTCTGAAAATTTTTTTGAATGGTAAGCCACTGGATGGCCATTCTGCATGAGCACAGCTCCAAGTGCAACTTGCGAAGCATCAGTTTCTATCTCAAATGGTTGAGACAAATCAGGAAGAACAAGAACTGGTGCAGTACTCAATTTGTGTTTCAATGTGTCAAAGGCTTTTTGTTGATCCTTTGTCCACTGAAACTGAACTTTGATCTTTGTCAAATAGTGTAAAGGTGCAGCAATAGAAGAATATCCTCCAATGAACTTGCGATAGAAATTGGCAAGTCCAAGAAAACTCCTTAACTCCGTGATTGAAGTAGGAGTTGGCCAAGAGAAGATAACTTCAACTTTGGAAGGATCTACTTGCACACCTTTTTCACTAATTACAAATCCAAGATAGGCAATGAATGTTTGCCCAAAGGAACATTTAGGAAAATTTGCATACAATTGGTTCTTTCGAAGAGTTTGAAGAACCGTTTCCAAGTGTTCCAAATGATTCTCCCAAGTAGAAGAATATATAAGAATGTCATCCAAATAGATGATTACAAATTGATCCAAACAATCTCTGAATACTTCATTCATCAGCCGCATGAATGTAGCTGGAGCATTTGTAAGGCCAAAGGGCATGACAAGCCATTCAAAGAGCCCCATTTTGGTCTTAAATGTTGTTTTCCAAGTGTCTTCTGCTTGAATTCTCACCTGATGATACCCACTTTTGAGATCAATCTTGGAGAAGAATTTTGCACCTTGCAATTGGTCCAAGAGATCATCAATGCGAGGAAGTGGATAACGATTCTTGATTGTAATCTTATTGAGTGCCCTGAAATCAATGCATAATCTCCATGTGCCATCCTTCTTCAACACAAGCAAGATAGGAGAAGCACAAGGGGAAGTACTGGGTTTGATGAACCCTTTAGTCAACAATGCTTGAATTTGTTTCTTAATTTCTTCCATTTGCACTATTGATTGTCTATACATTGAAGAATTAGGAAGAGAAGATGCAGGAACAATCTCAATACTATGATTAATCTATCTTTCAGGAGGAAGACTTGTGGGTTCTTGAAAAACATCAAAAAATGATTGAAGTATTGAATGAACTGAAGAACTCCTATTATTAGTGTGCTTAGGTGCTTGCTTTTCTTCTTGAATTGGTCTGATGAAGATGAGTGCTAATTCCTTTGCTTGATTTACAACTTTGCGTGCTTGTCTACAACTCAACATCAAATTATGTGGAGTTTGTTGTGTACTTCTGATTATGAAAGTTTTATTGTCTTTGTGCAAAGTGTATGTGTTTTTGTACCCATCATGTATAGACCTCCTATCGTATTGATAGGGTCTTCCAAGCAACAAGCCACAACAATCCATTGGAGTTACATCGCACACAACCGAGTCCACAAAAGAAGGACTGAAAGCAAAATTCACAGTGCAAGTGTGTGTGATGTCGGATGTAATCCCATTGTCCTTCCATCCCAAAGGATAAGGATGAGGATGGGGATTCATCGGTAACTTCAGTTTGTCAACAACGGACCTCGCAATTAGATTTTTCTATGAGCCGCTATCGATTATACAATCAACCATAAAGGTGTCACTGAGATGGACCGTAGTCACAAACAAATTCTCGCGATCACCTTGTGAAGTATTCATAAGGGTCAATTTGTTTAACCCCTGCCAATTCCTTATAAGGCTTACGTTCCCCTGTAGCCTCAATGGGATTTTCTTGTGAGTCCTCATTGGAAGGCTTTACAACTAGGGATTGTTTCTTCACATTTTGCAACTTAAAACACCTCTTTTGAGTATGTCCTGGCTTTTTACAATAATTACAAATCAAAGGTGATTTAGAAGAAGAAGATTTTTGTGAAGAAGAAGAAGGGGAAGATGAAGAAGAGGGAGAAGGAGAAGAAGAAGATTTAGCTCCCTTGGAAGGTTGAGGAGAAGCCTTCGATTTCCTCCCGACGTAGAAGAGCGAGTCCCACGCGATTGCTCCCTCATTTCCTCCTCAGCAAGAAGGGCTTGATTGAAAGCCATGTCAATGTTAACAATCAACTTGTATTTCATCTTCCTGTAAATGGGTTCCTGCAAGCCACTTTTGAATTTGTTAACAAGTTGTGCCGCATTATCCTGAACAGAATTCAAAATCCGCAACTTGTTAAATTGAAAAATATAGTCATGAACACTCATATTAGAGGTTTGTCGAAGACGAAGCCACTTGATTTCAAGCTCAGTGGCATAGTTTGAAGGATAAAAATTATTCTTCAAAACTCTTTGCAATTCATCCCACGTATCAATGGGATTTTGGGTCCATTGGCGATCAGTGACAAGGACCTTGGCAATGCCAGAAAGCTTCAACTTAGCAAAGTTAACTTGCTGATCCTTTGCTATCTTGGTATACTCAAACCAACTGTCCATGTCCAAAATCCAACTGTTGAGGACCTCTGGATCTCGCGAACCAGTGTAAATGGGAACCTCACATTGTTGTTGGACTTCATTAGAAGTAACCTTATCAGCCAAAATGCTGACAAGTTGGGTTACTTGAGCCAATTTGTCGGCTAATTCAGAAGCCATTTGACCCCGAGTGAGCGCCAGCAAAAATTGTCACAAAAAGACAAAGTTACAAAAATGTGCAAAATAAAATGTGCCCAATTTAATTTGCAAAAATTGCAAATTTACACATGGAAGGGCAAAATAAATATTTGCACAATGTTGCAAAAATGTGCTTGCACAATGTCTTTTAAAAATAGTCACAAATTGACTTTAAAGTAAAGACAAAAATAATGGTATATATATATATATATATATATATATTTTTTATATGGAAATCAAAAAGGTGGTTTGATTTTACCAAATGCAATGTTTGTAAGGTCAATGATTTAAGCACCAAGCAAATGCTACGTCTTTCGTCGAAAACCAGGTGACGAAATTAATCAAGTAATAGAACTCGCGCGGAAGACACGGCAATGTCGTTGATAGAATATAGGCGAGTGGCCTATTATAAAATGCAAGCACGAGGGCTCACGAGCAATGTGGGATTAACCCACAGATGACCAATCAACGCGATGGCCCAATCGCGTGACTGCTATGCGGTCGGCGACGACATCGTCGGAGACCTCAGCACTGCGTCGAAAGAAACGTATTCATCCACCCAACCTCGAAGTCATTGTCACACATAGTGACTGTCAAATTTTGTAGGTGGCTGTAACTAATCTTGCAAATTTTCGAAAAGAAAATGGCAGTTATCGTTCAACAACTTTGGAAAATGTGGATTAACGTTCCACGTAGTAGGTGTTCGTTCATCCAACGCAGGGTCCCAATAGAAATCCACAAGAGCCAATTGTAGCAGAGAGCAGACAGCGATAGCAACAGCGACAAAGATTTGACAGTAGCAGCAGCAAAGATCGAAGCATGATAGCGACAGCGGTAGCGAGCTGACAGTGACAGCGACAGCGACAGAGTTTGACAGATCTAGAACGTCTCGAAAGTCTAGAATTTAAATCAGAAGACTTCTCCTGTCCGCCTGGCGTCTTCCCAAGACAAATATGGGAATGCAACACAATGTCTTGGTAGAGTTTGGATAGTAGCAGCGGTTCGCGAGATGGACTCAAGAGCCCTAACAGCCTTGGACGAATCACAACAGATGGCATGGACAGCATCGAGCATCGAAACAGGGGCTAGTGTTCTCGAAATTGAGCGTCCGATGGGTCGACGCCAATCACAGATGTAGTTGTGTCTTCTGATAGTGGCAACGTCGACAGAGTTGTGCCTACATTGTGTTTTAAATGGATGGCGTTCGGGGCTACAGGAAACGCAAAAAAAATTGCACACGAATTGTCGTCCAACGGCGACGGAAGAACAAAGACAAAGACACGCACAAAGACAACAAAATTGTTGTTGTTGTAAATGTTGTTAACAATATTTTGTCAACAACAATTTCTTGCAGCAAAATTTGTCAGCAAGTTTTCTCAACATAAATGGAAATTGGCAGCAATTTTTTTGCAATATTGGCAGCAAAAATTTTGCAATTTCCCTGAGCTTCAACTGGAACAGGTGATGGAGTTCACTATGGAGGTCGGAAATGACCCAAAACCTCCAAAATTAACCCGCTCTGATACCAACTGATATGGAAAATATGAAGCTAAGTATTATTGAAAACATAGGACTTTAAATAAGTCCAAAAATAAAACCGTAATCCTGGAAATCATCAACGGCTCCAAGGATTTACGTACAAAATCAAGGAAAGGCTAAATATGAAAGCCCTAAAATAATGAAAAGAAAAACACCTAGACCTAGACCATTCAACAGAGGAAAGAAACAACTCACGTTGATTATTCTGAAGACTAAGTCCTAATGAACATATCCTAGGTCTAAAAATAATTAGCCCCTAGGTCTAAGATTCCTCATCATATTGAGCCTTTAGGTAGGGTTGCATGAAGTTTTTCTTTAAAATATATGAAGCCATGTACGAATTCATCATTTTGCAAGTTAATAACATATTGGAGGTTGCCCCCTTGAAGAGGCCTATGATTTTGTGTTATTTTGAGATTGTTTTATTTCTGCATTTGATTTTTGCATAGTGTTATTGAGTTATTTGATGTATTTGAGTTATTTTTCAATATTTTGTGTGTGTGCTTATTTTTAATAGTGATATCCTAACATGTTCAAATCATGTGACTAGTAATAAGGAGTTGTTTATGAATTTGGATGATTCATATATGAGAAAGGTGAAATATAGGGACAACAAAGCATTGGAGATTAAATAAAAAAGAACCTTACAAATTGACACAAACAATGAAAATAAAACATCCAAAATTCTTACTTTGCACTAGACTTGAAATACAATTTGATGTGGGGTAACTTGTAGGGAGAAACTACAAAGTAGTATTTGAATAATGAGTGTGTCACTTATGATAAAGTAAATGAGAACCAAGTAGTGGATATATTACCTATGATAAAGAATAAATATATCCTTTGAATCTTGGAGGAGAAGAAATCAATCAGCATCATACATCTATTAAGGACAACTTGGCTATGGCAAAAGAGATTTGGTCGTCGATTTTTGAACCTTGTATTTATTGAATACTAAAGGAATGGTCCTGGGACTACCTTTTGTAGAAGTAATAAGTAAAGTGTGTGAAGGTTGCACAATGGAAAAACATCGTAGAGAGAGTTTTCCAAAAGGTAGAGCATTGAGAGTATTGAGAGCATCTTACATGTTGTAGTTGATTGATTCATCTATTCATGGTCCAGTGCATACACCCAGTATTGTAAATAATTCTACTTCATCACTTTTATTGATGATCATACTAGGAAAACTAAGGTGTATTTTTTTAAGAATAAGAGAGATGACATTGAATATTCAAGAGCCCCAAATCCATAGTTGAGAATGAAAGTGAACATTAGAATCAGAACATTAAGGATTTATCAAGGTGGTGAGCATTGCTCCAAAAAAACAATTAATTTGGTGATGAGAATAGGATAAGAATATAATTACTAGTAACCTATACACCTCAACAAAATGGAATAGGAGAAATGAAGACTAGGATAATCATAAACATGGTACTAGCAAAAGCTTTTGATATTGATCTAGGTATGTGACCATTTTAGTGTATTAATTTATGCTCGAAAATATATTTTTTAATCCTAACCACAATATTAGGGGCATGACCTTGTGCTTGTGACTCTATTTTGATCAATTGAAGTGTTGAAAAAATTAAACAAAGAACAAGACCATTTTTAGGGCCTTTGGAGCACTTTCCTGGAAAACTGCTCCAAAGGCCCTAAAAGATGTAAAACAAAATATTAGTAAAAATAATATTTTTAGATTTTTAGATTTCTACAACCAAAATGTATCTCTAGCCATGTTGATATATTAATAGAATACAAAACACAAAGGACAAGTCATATGTATATAATTTTAAATTAGTATACACTTTGTAACTTATGGAAGGTGATGACCTTCTCACTCATGGAAAGTGAACCACAATAAAAATCATAACTTTAAAGTGCTCTAAATATTAAGAGTCTAATGATGTACAAAATTGGAGTTTGAACCTGATTTCAAGATGAAATTCACTCCTGGAAAATAGTCCTTTTGATTGTAGACTGTTTTTCCTAATGTTGTCCAATCACAATTCAATTACATCCTTGGTAGATTAATTGTATATTGATAAAAGCAATTATAAGCTTTTATTTACCACTAATCATATTCTAATAAATTTAGTTAATATTATCTATTTTAAAAATGAATTTAAGGTTTAAATATAAAGGCTAAATTTTAACCTGAGATATACATACTAGAACCATTGATTTGATTCTAGGGACATCATTAACGAGTCATATATGATCATTCTTCTTATTTTTTTATAATTTAATTATATGAATCATTGTTTTAGAAATTTGATTAAAAATACATAAAGAAGAAGGATCAGTTCTAATAGCACTATGTATAGATATATTTGATCTTTAAATATTTAAAGAATTTTTTTACTTTATCCCATAAAACATGTAAGATTTAATAAAAACCTTTCTCATTTTAAAGCAAAAATAATAATTTTATCTCAATCTTCAAACTTTTTTCAATAAATTCATAACTTTTCAAACTATTAAATTTATCTATTTTTGGTATAATCTCTATACCAACAAGTTTATTAATAAAATAATAGATAATTTTTAATAAAATAATCATTTATAAACTATAATTATTTTATATATTAATTAACAATATCATTCACAATAAATAATGAATGTATAATGATGCCTCAATTTTCATATATACATATATTTCTAACTAAATAGAAATAATTAAACTTAAAATTCTATTTTTATCATTTTGAATTTATCCTTCCAAATAAAGATTCATTCAACTTCAGATTCTTGTTTTGGACTCATATATATTTGGCTGGATTATAAGAGGTTGTACTCGGGTCCCCCACCCTTGACAAATTACAATTCTCTTATTTAGAGCTTGAGATTTTACAAATAGATACACTTCTCATCTCAATTGAGATGCTATAGCTAGAAACCTACATCATTTTACATAAACTATTTGAATACAAATATTTTGGATCTTTTCAATTTTTTGTATGAATACAAATATTCTAGAATTCAGTATCCTTCTTGATATTTTCCTATAGCAGCCTTCACAATACAAAGTTTTACCTCTACTATCTATGCATTGCATCTTAGTAGAGTAATATTTCTAGAACGTCGCACTATCATAGTCCACTTTACCAAAACTAGATTGCTAGCTTGCTTCTTGAAACACAAGTGCAACCACAAAAACTATAATAAATAGGTTATATGAAAACACATTATTGTTACAAAATGAAGCAGATATTACCAATGGAAAATATTAAAGTAAATCTTAATCATTAATTGATTCAGGCAATCAAAATTTTCTTGTCAACTTCAACTAAACTTACTACTTCCTCTAACCATGGAAAAGAGAATTTAAATTCATAATCCTTAATCAAAACCACTCTATTGGCTAGCCTATCTACATATTTGTTTCATTCCCTTAATGTGTGTGTAAACTTGATTTCTTCGAACTATTTAGCAATATCTTGAATTTCCATAATTATCTCTTGTAAGTTCCATGGAGCCTTAGCTTTCCATTTCATTTGTTTGCATATTTTTTACCCTTCTAAAGCCACCCAAGCTTTAGCTTCATTATTTGTCTTAAATCCACTATTGAAAGTGTAATGAGATAAAATCTCTCCTCTGTTATTTCTAATTATTCCTCCTCCTATTGGTGTTGGATTTATTTTAGATGTTTCATCAAAATTCAATTTAACCCACTCCAAATCTGGTGGTTTCCACTTTAAATTATTTGTCTTCTTTTTTCTTCTCTTGTACCTAGCATCATAATTCTATTTAATGACTTGAATCCATCTATCAAGGCTCCAAATTAGGGAATGGATGAGTTGATAGGGTTGGTTTAGACTCCTCTATGGCTAAACATATCTTTATTTTAATTACCTCTAAATTGCTTTCCTTTCCTTTAAATATTTTTCTATTCCTTTCTAGCCATATAGTCCAAAGTATTATATATTTTGATATATCATATATTATCTATAAAGACTCACTTTTATAAGTTCTCTACAATTTCTTTAACCAATCTTCAAATCTACTATTCATCACCATGCATTTACCAAACACTTTAAGAATCCATTGCCATAAATTCTAGACTATTGAGCAATATCCCAATAGATGGTCTATACTCTCTTCTTTTTAACAAAGAACACATTGAGAGGGGCCATGAAAACCCCTTTTCATAATGTTATCCTAGGATAAACTTCTATGACCTGATAGCCAAACAAACATTTTAATTTTAGGAATTTTTAGGCTATCCCAAATATCTCGCCATATTCTATGATATTATTATTTTGTTCATGTTGTACATTATATCCACTTCTTATTGTGTATTCTCCTGAGTTATTCAACTCCTAAATCAATTTATCCTTTGCTCCCCTAAAAATAATCATAATTTTTATGTTTCTACTCAATCGCCTCCTTGCATCAATGTCTTGTATACTTGTAACAAAATCATCTTTCCATTTGTATCTTCCTTTCGAATCCTTGTACAAAATGTTTGAAACCCTATCACCATATTTATCTTGAAGCAATCTCATCCAAGTTTTCAAAATTAGACCTAAATTGAGTGGTTTTTTTATGACACCAAGTATCCATACAAATAAAATAACATCTCCAGTTCCCACCATCCATCTTAAACCTTTACTCATAATATGGATAGTTTTTGTAAACCATTCCAAAAAGCAGAACCATTTGGTAGAGAGAATGCAGTATATATTAAACTTAGGTCATTGGGATCAACATACTTAGAAGAATTCTTGCCCATTGACTTTGACTCTCTTTGTATCTTCATATTACATTTTTCCTAAGAGCTAATTTTATATTCATAAGAACTATTAAACCAAGACCTCCCCCAGTTTTATCATCACACACCTTGCTCCATTTCACCAAAGTAAATTTCCTTTTATCATGTAAACTTGACCATAAAAAGGATCGCAAAATACACATTAAACTTTTTTCAACTGATTTTGGCATAGAATACAATGACATAAAATATGTGGAAATGGTTTGTAAGACTAACTTAATTAACTGCACTCTTCCTGCTAATGATAACCATCTACCTTTCCAACCTAGAAATTTATTCTAAAATTTACTAATAACTTGATTCCATAATTATATCCTAATTCTATCCTCAAATAAAGGTATCCCTAGATAATTTTTTGGTAAATTTACCTCCTCCATTTGAAGTAACCTATAAATTATTGCTTTAATATTAGTTGGAGTGTTAAGGAAGTAAATTTTAGATTTTGTCCTATTAATTTTTTTCCCTGAAGCTCTTTCATATTTTTTTAAAAAGTTATTCAAAGCTATGGCCTTATTTATCTTTTCCCTTCCAAAAATGGTTGCATCATCTACAAATTGTTGATAAGTGATGTTGTAGATGCTATTACTAACCTTAAGTCCACTTATAAGCCCATCTTTGTAAGCCTTCTTTAAGTTCCTACTCAAAACCTCTACCATAATAATGAACAAATAAGGAGATAGAGGATCTCCTTGTATAAGGCCTCTCTTGTCTTTAAAAGATTAAGTTACTAACCCATTGACCAACATTGAATAAGAAACTGTACAGACACAAGCTTTAATCCATCTAACACATTTTTTTCCAAATCTAAACTTTTCTAAAACTACAAAACAAAAATTCCATTTAACCCTATCATAGGCTTTCCTCATATCAATTTTTAAGATCATTTCTTTCTCTTTTCTTTAAATTGTTGAATGTACAACTACTATGATCCCATCCAAAATTTGTCTCCCTTTCACAAATCCTCCTTGCTATTCTAAAATAATTTTGTCTAACAATGGTCTTAATCAATTTGCCATCACTTTGGAGATAATATTATATGCCATATTACATAGATTTTTGGGTCTAAAAGAATCAAATAATTTAGCATCCTTCTTTTTTCGAATTAGGGTAAGATATGTTGTATTTATTTTATAAGGTATTTATTGTTTTACCCTAGACTGGTCCACTACCACCAATAAAGAATCCTTCACTATATCCCAGATATGTTGGTAAAAAGCTACAAAGAGCCCATCTAGACTTGGGTATTTATCCTTATTAAAATATAAAAGAGCTAAATGAACTTCTTCTAGAGTAATAGGCTCCATTATTTTTTCTATTGTCTTCATTCATTATAACTAGAGGAACATCTTGAAGAAGTTTATCATTAAGAACTTTAGTCTCCTCTTATCCTAGTATATTCTGATAAAAATACTTTACCTCTTTTTTAATATCACTCTGATATTCTACCCAAACCTCTTCTATTGATTTAGTTCTACTAATTTTAGATGTTTATATATGTACTATAGCCATCCTATGAAAAAACTTTGTATTTTTATCTCCTTTTAACCACGTCTATCTTGATTTCAATCTCCATAATTTCTCTTCCTTTATCAAAATAATATGATTTTCACTAAGCAACTCCCTTTCCTTTGATATTGGATTATTATGTTCACCTTTTAAGAATTTTGAAAGTTTATCTTTTAGTTCTTATTTCTTCTCAAAAATATTTTCAAAAGTGTTCTTGTTCCAATATTTTAATCTAGATGTCAGATTTAATTTGATTTGGAAGAGCATATAACCTACCATTTCTTAAATAATTCCACATTTGAGCTATCATATCAACAAATTGAGGATGGTCTTTCCACATCTACTCATATTTAAAATATGATATTTTTTTGAATTCACTTACCACCATTTTAACTCTTATTGGCCAATGATCTGAACCAATTCTTGTTAAGGTATTAATTTTAGCACAAGTTCCTTCATCTAGCCAATGATTAGAGAGTATCCATCTATCTATTTTTTTCTATTAGGTTCTATCCTCTCCTCTTGTTGTTCCAAGTATAATTATCTTCTTCAAACTCAACCTCCCATAGATTATTATTTTGAATAAAATTTGAGATATATCTCATACTTTGGGTTGATTTCCTAATTTCCCCACATTTTTCATCTAGCTTGGTTATGGCATTAAAATATTCTATGATCATGAATCGATTTGGTCTTTATTTCTCATAAAGGCTTCAATACCACTCCAAACTTCTAATCTACCTAACTAAGTTGTAGGTCCATAGACATTGATAAGGATGAAACAATAATTTGCAAAGTAGAAAATTACTGAAGAGGTTATCCAATGCCTAGTTTTATGAATGGTTACACAGGAGGTTCTAGAAAGATTCCAACAAGTTATAATTCCCCCTACCGCTCCTTCAGAATCCATAGCATCCCATTCACATCTTGCCCATACTTCTTTCATAGTTTTTGAAACTTCTTCTTTTGTCATTTTAGTTTCCTAGATACAAAGAATATTAGGCTTATTACTTAAACATTGGTCCCTAATACACCTCTGATTTGAGGGCGCATTAACACCCCTTATATTCCATAAGATGAAAATCATGTCTTATTAGGGAGTTTTGGCCCTGCTTGCATATTACTAATACCAATTTGTTGTTTGATAAAGATAAATTCAACCAACTTAGTTTATGTTCCTTTCTCTATATTTGCTCTTGCTTCCCTGGATCTTGCTTGATAATTTGAGGGTTTTCCTCTTTTTGCCTTGCCTATAATAGGAGTAGGTCTTATTATTCTATTCCTTTATATTCTTTTACAATTTTATTTTTCATCGTATTTATCCTCTCTTGGCTCTATTGCAGAAGATTTTGACTTATCCTACCCATTTTTTGGTATTTCCTTATTAATGGCAAAGGAATAAACTTCTAAAAATACATTTTCTTTACTAATTTTTTCTCCTGAATGGTGTATGGTACTTCAAGAGAATATTCAAAATCTTATGAGACACATTCCTTAGGTTCATCTAGAATGTTCTTTCATAAATCGTGATCATACTAAATAGACAGTTCCTTGTTAATATGTTGAAATTATTGTATTGTTTATTTTCTTTTTCTTCATAGGCTAAAACCTCAAAAGTGTTGGTATTTCTTCCAATATCCTTCCTTACTAGTCTCCATTGATTATTTTATTTCTTTTTTCTAGATCTATTTTTTGGAAGTTGAAAACCATCTTCATCCATAACCATTTGTAAGTTCCTCTTACGATTTTCTACATATGATTTCGTTGGGCTCTTCTTATGGAATGATCTCTCAATATGCTCCAACTCATGACATCTTCTACATATAAAATATATGTTTTCATAATCTATTATTTGGGTCCACATCTTATCCCCATACTTAAGAATGATTATTTTTGGTAAAGCTTTATGTATGTCAATCATTACCAATATTCAAGAATAAATGGCCAAGAATTCATCTTTCATCATATCTAAAATCTCAAGAAATTCTCCTAAAGTATTTTCTTGAAGGTGTATATTTCCTCAAATTCAATGGGTAACCCAATCATCCTAACCTAAACTGGTACTAGGGATAGATTTACATTTTCAAGTGAAAATCCTTCATACCAACAGGTAAGGAAGAGTCATGCTCTTCCCATAAACCAAGGACCCTCTTTTAGGATTTTTTATCTTTCTTCCCTAGAATAAAAATGGCTAGGAAGAAACCTTTGGGAAGAAATTATAGAATCACTCTTAGAGACTTCCAACTCCTATCAATCCATTTTCTCAAAGTTGAATCCCCTGACCAATACCCATTAAATTTACCAAAAACTACCTTATCTTGGAGCAACGAGGATCTCTCTAAGGTGCACTCACTAACCTCTACCACTAGATATGATTCTAAGGATTTAACTATAAATTGGTCCATGGAAAGGAAACTAAAACTCAAAATCTATTGAAATTTATCCAGATATCCTATAGCAAATATAATATTTGATAAAAACTCTATAATAATTTGCATGTAAGATTTCTAAGATAAAAAAAGGGAGAAAAAACTTAGCTAATAATATTTGTCTGGATAGAATGTTTTGCCTCACTAAATTCCTAGCCCTTCATTTATCTTACCATCATATGAACCCTAGCTAACAAATATTTTCAATTTTATTTTTTACGGCTTGAAAAATTATTTCCCTTGTTCTAGATGGTTGACTTCACAAGGTTGTATCTCCCTCAATATTGCTCAAATTCTTTTATATGATCATTTATTTTAAAGTTATTCAAATTCCACACAAGTTGGTCTAAGAATCAACTGAATCAGGTAACCCTTCGCAAAGATATAGCTCCTCAAATATGAGATATTTTTTTACCTCTTATATATTAAATTTGTTCTAAGCAAGATTTATATTTTAGTTTTTTGTTAAATTTTATATGATAATATTAAAAATATATTTGATTAAAAAACTAAAGTTCAAACCGTAACAAGATATATAAATATGGTTTAAATAAATAAATATATATATATAATTAATGTTAATGGTTATATACTATACAAATAATAATCATACAACCCATTTAATTGTTTATAGTAAAGTGTATTGACTATATGATTCATACGCATAGTATAAATTTTAAAAATGAAAAATTTGTATTCCCAGTGTGATGAGCATCAGCTATACTTGTTTGTTTTTGGGAAAAAGTATTCTTTCCTTGAGACTCTTCATTGTAGAGTGTGATATTTTTATTTAAATTGTTGGTCCTTATGTAATAAACCTAAGAAAGTATTAAAGTGTTTTTCCCCCTTTTTGTATAAATTAACAACACAATCCAACAAATAAATGCTTTTCATGTAAGTTTTTTTAAAAGCAAATATCTTTTTTAAAATAGGGGTTTAAAGTTATAATAATTGGCCTATCATTTTTTGTTAGCTATAATATTTTAATAAAACTAACTTTAACATCTTCTTGGACCACAAATATTTTAGTTTAATCTAGAGAACAAAAACTTCTATCCTTATTACAATTTTGGTTAAAAGTATTCTAGAGAGCAAAAACTTCTGTCATTATTACAATTTTGGTTAAAAGTATTCTAGAGAGCAAAAACTTCTGTCATTATTACAATTTTGGTTAAAAGTATTCTAGAGAGCTCAAATCAGCTTCTCCTCTTTCGATGACTTCAAGGACTACCCCAAATTGGTACTAAGAGTACTACAAGTAGGAGCATGATGGCAGACTAGAGGCTAATCATCTACCTTGGTCCATCACACTTCATTTCCTAGATCCATGTTGGCTAGTAATAAAACTTGTTGGTTCACCTCCATCCAATCTACAATATCTCTATTCTGATCAGATTTCAACAAGTAACCAACAAGATGCTTGCTTCCCTTTTTAGCCAAAAATTTAGCCACAACATTCTTCCATTTTCGTACATAAACTAAAATGGCATCCTCAAATTGTTTTCATATGGCTTTGATCTGACACACTATATTCTTGATCTACCATGCATTCAGTCTAAAATTCCAAATCTCATCTAGCAAACCCACCAAAATTTATGAGTCTGACTCCACTATGATCTTCTAAACTCAATTTTTCCAAGCATTGAAAGAGCCATGTCTGATAGTCAAATTCTTTGCTTCATTATTGGTTGCTACTCCTAGGTCTTCCTTTTGTTAATTAAGGACCTTATCCTTATAGTCTCTTATGAGGAAACCAATGCCTGTTACCCCTAGGTTATCCTTGGCTATTCCATATGTGTTGATTTTTTCCCAACCTAGGGGAGGGGTTTTTCAAGCCCAATGAGTCTATCTCATGGCCACGTTCTCTCCCTCATTTTTTTGCTCCTCCACATGAGCTTTTATTGTTTTTGTAACCTTGATTACTATTTTTTGCCAAACTATCTCTATCAAAGTGAATTCCTCTCTAAAAATTGTATCATTTCTTTCTAGCCATATATGCCACCAAATAAAACTCAGGACCAAATACCAATACAAACTAATTTAATTTTTAACCTTATTTGTTTTAGACTTCCCATATATTAGTAAGTGTTAATTTTGGTTGAGACAAACCTTGAAGAAATCAACTTGTTAGCTTCATAACTCCAAGGCAAAATCACACTGAAAGAGCAAAGGATATATTATCTCCTTTTGGGTATTGCACATGATAAATTTAGAGGAGTCATAAAAACATCTCTTTTGTAAGTCATCATAGGTGAGGAAGCTTTGATGCATAACTTGCTAGGCAAAGAAATTGATTTTTGGTCAACCCTTCTCCATCCATACTTTATCAAATGAAACATCTAACACTATTAATGGGGGAGGGAGGAATTCATTATCACACTCTTGAACTGTATATATGCTTAAATTCCCATGATCTAAAGTTGTCTTATCCTCTTCCTCATATACTGTAAGATGGTATTACTTTAATATCATTTCTGGTAGCGGCACCAAATTCAAAGAAATTATGATTGGACACTCTTTCCACCGCCTTAGTTGCATAAAATATTAGGTCCTAATATACCTTTTATGTAGATATTATGTTGTCTTGATCCAACCTCTAGCCTCAAGGCTCTATTAAAGGGGCTACATCTATAGAAATTATAAAATTAAGGGGGGGTATTAGTCCTAGGAATCAGTCTAGAATTTTACTTTATGCCTTCTATCTACTTTTCAAAATAGTTTTTCTTTTACCACTTTCTTTCCTAATTTTAGCACATTCCAAATGAAAGAACCTTAGACACCCATAGGGATGTGACCTTCTTTCTCATGGGTATTATTACCCAAATACTTACTAGTAATGACTTTGTTAAACAACCCTTCCTAATTGGAGATCTATATCTAATAAATCTTGCTTGTTAGAGCTTAATTATTCAATGTTGCTTTTCGAATTCCTAATCCTCTATTTTTTTAGGCTAAAAAACATTATCCCGACTTACTAGATCCCATCAGTTACATATCCTTGGGTCATCCTAATGGAATTTTTGCATGAGTGAGTCTAACCCCTTTAGCATTTCAATCAAATAAATGAGGATAGAGAATGTATAAACTAACATTGATTGAATCACTAATTAGAGAAGAGTCACTCTTCCTCTAAAATAAATCCAACAATGCATCCAATGATTTATCTTTGCACCAATTTTTTCCACTAGTTTTTTCCATTTTGCCGCATTCAACTTCTTATAGTGGAGTGGAAACCCCAAGCAGTCTAGTAGGAGGAAGCCCTGAGAGAATCTTAAGATGTTTAAAATTTGATATTGGATCTCCCTCTCGATATTTAATAACACTACCTTGGACTTGGTTGCATTCACTTCCTAGCCTATGGCTTTCATATATGTATTTAAGGTAGCTTTGAGCACTCTTGCCTCTTTGAAATTGGTCATTGCTCCCACTTGCACTCGTAAGATAACTCCTTGTTGCTTGTTCCATAAAATAAATTTACCCAGTCCTTCAACAAGAATAATAAAGAGGTATGAAGATATAGGATATCCTTTTCGAATTCCTCTAGAGGCCAGAAAGAAAGTTGAGGGAATACCATTGATGAGGATTGAGAAGGAGGTCAAAGAGACACAAATCATGATCCCTCTCTCCAACCTTGATAGAAACCAAATTTCTTTATCATTCAATCCAAAATTTCCAAGGGACTCTATTATAGGCCTTAGACATGGCTAATTTGATAAAGATACCTATTTGACATTTTTGATGCAATTTATGAATTGCTTCTTGTGTCAATATTATTCCATCCAAAATTTGTTGGCCCTCCACAAATCCTTCTTGATTTGGAGAGATAATACTATCTAGTATCTTCTTGAGCCTTTCAATGATCTATTTGGTAATGATCTTGTAGACTACATTGCAAAGTGAAATCAAGAAAAAGTATCCAAGGTTAGAATCCTCCCCCATTTTAGGAATTGAAGTAAGGAAAGTGTGGTTCATAGCTCGTAACATGTTTTTTATTTGCACAAGATTCCTTCACTACCCTGGTCACATTCCCCCCTATGTTATCCCAATAAGTCTAGAAAAATTCAATTGGGAACCCATAAGTACTTAGGGACTTTTTGGTTGTCATGTTAAAAACTATGTCTCTCACCTCCTCTAGATCCATAGTTCTAAAGAGGTTATGCTTTTGTTCAATTATAATAATTCGTGGGATACAATTAAGTATCTCATATTTCACTATAATATTAGGATGGAGAGAGAAGTAGAGAAAATATTTTTAAAGTAGATATTTGTAGCTTATTACATACCTAGGATATTTTCCATCATGTTACCATGAAATTCTTTTAGGCTATGTAGTTTGTTGGAGTGTCTTCTTGTCGAGGCAAAGTGGTGGAAGAACTTAGTGCTTCAACCCTTCTCTTGTAGCCAATAAGTTCTAGCTCTTTGTTTCCAATAGATATCCTCTTATTTTTCTATACTCTAACTCTTTTTTGACCAGTTCATATTCCTATTTCAAGTCTTTTATGTTTGTTTCAGTCCAAAAGAGTGGTCAACTCCTCCATCCTAGCCACCAACCAAACCTGTTGAAATTGAAATTTTGATTTATTGTTTATTTTTCAAATTTTGATTTGGGATTTGGCATGTTGGATTTGTTTAAATACTCCAAAAAATGTTGTCCCATGGGAAGGGCACCCCTACTCCCACCAAATAAGTATTTTATCCCTAATATTCTCCTTTTCCAACCAAAAATTCTCAAAATCAAAATGGTCTAAATAAAGATTTATGGCCCATATCCCATTATAATATAATTGAAAAGTGGTTTGATTATGTATGATTAATTATTTCTCGCTTAAGTGACCATCACAAAAAAAAGTCTTCAGACACCAAGAATCTATCCAGCTTTACCTTGATATTTTCCAACCTTGCTTGTATATTTGTCCAAGTATGAGAATACCCTACATATTGGATATTAATAAAATTGAGCTTATTTACTTTAGAGATCATAAATTTATCCACTGAATCCAAAGATGGGATGCTCCCTTCTTGATCCCTAGCTAAAATATTTGCATTGAAGTTTTCCATCGCCATCCAATTCACCTCTTTATTTTCTATCCTACTTGCTTGTAAAACTATATTTTGGAGGTATTGCTCCTCAAAACATTTTGAACCATAGAAATTTAAAATCAATAAAATTTCACCCAAACTTACTCTTGAAGAGAGATATGAGAACCCCCCTTCCTACAACAAGGTCAATTTTTGTTCAGATAAGAGAATTCCACAAAGGGACTAAACTCCCTAAAGCATCCTAAGACGCTACAACCATATGCTCTGTATGTCTTCATTTTTTCTTGGTCGTTCTATCCATCACTTGTAATGAAGATTTCTTCTCTTAATGGGAAATAAAATTTGAATTATTACTTTTAATTAAAATACGAACAATAATTTGATGAGACCTATTATTTAAGCCTCTAATATTCAAAGATTATACAATCATTAGGAACTTGAAACCAAATAAGCAGGGTTGTGCATAAGGGGTAAGTCTCAAAATGTATTTATAATAAAGGGGTGAATTAATTTCAAAATCAAGAAGAATAATGTTCAAATTTATGTAGAAGACATCACGAATTACCTTTTTTCACCAAAAAATATTAAAAGGTGGTGAATTTATTAAAAAATTTAAATATGCAGTAAAAGACTACCAGTTGCATAGCACACAACAACATATGGCTAACTACCATTTGCATGGTACACAATGACTTATAGCAACCTACTGGTTGCATGGCACATGGTGACATATGGTAGCCTATCGGTTTCATAGCATATTATGACTTACAACAGCCTACCAATTGTATAATACATGATGACACATGGCAGTCTACTATTTTCATGGCACACAAAGACTTCAATGATACCAAATCCTACTAGCACCATGGAAATTATGCCTAATGAGAGCCTATCGATAGTATACTTCATTATGTCTAATGAGATCCTATCGATAGTATGCTTTATGACACTTAACCAAATCCTATCGGTACCATGGGCATGATGCCTAACGAGAGCCTATCGACAACATGCTTCACGATGCCTGATGAGAGCCTACCAACATGTTTTGTGATTCCTAACGATAACCTACTAGTAACATGATTCACAATGCTTGTATAAAGCCTACTAACATCATGTTTCATTATGTCTGATGAGATTGTATCGGTACCATGTTGCATGATGCCTAACAACAATCTATCGATTGTGTACGAAATGATGATTAAAGATAACCTATCAATGGTATACCACAAACCTAATACTATGTGTTGATACCTCACTTAATTTAACCATGTATCAACACCTCATTTAATGCTATACATGCAAACACTTATAAAATATCATGAATAGTTCATTTTTCTTCTTTGCACACAACAAAAAAAAACTAGATCTTACACAAGCCTTTCGAAACCTTCTTAAAACCTTCTAAAACATTTTGAAACCCTTTCAATATGTTGTAGAAATGGTCAAAAAATCATCCATTCTTCCATAAAAATTATTTTTAAAAAACTCATTTGCCCACTCATCTTTGAAGTTCTCAATACTCCTGATTACGATTCAACATAGCTAACAAAATCTAGATTTCTTGGGTTAGTATCAATGCCCCAATACAACACGAACAATAATTTATTGCATAGGATTATTGAGTGCTACAACAATGATAGATCGATCATTACAATGATCATTGATGACAAGACCCTATCCTTCTTTGTTACATTAGCTAACGTCCATAGATTAATAGCCCTTCCATATAAACATTGTGAACCCATCACATCAAAATTCTCTCTCTAAAGGTGATAAAATATATCTTGAGAATAGCTACAATCTCTCATCAAATTTTTTATTAGGTAAGTCTTCCAAATTTAAAGTTTCATCTTCCTTGCATAATTTCCAAATGTAATTATTAATTTTATGTTATAATTTTTTTGCAGGGCATTCAAATCCATCTAGAAGTGGCCTACTATTTTTATTTGTTACCCATAATTTCCTTTGCGCAATCATTGAGTTATTTCAAGAACGTTTTGTTTTGCAAGGACAAACAACAAATATTCCATTATGGGCTTTAGCGTATATGGTGTGTTGTCTTGGAAACAACATATTTGACTGGTCCTCATATGTTTTCAATAGAATCACAAATGATCTTAACAACGTGCACACAAACACTGCTTCCACTATTGTCATTATTTCTAATACCAATTATTTGATTTCTTTTTTTAATGAAGCATTTTACAATGTAAATAATACCTCAGTCCCCACCTCACTCCACTCAAAATTTGAGATAGTTGGCTTAACCGCTAAAGAGGTGCAGGTAAAATTAATAATTTTAATTCAAATTTACAATAAATTTATTTTTATAATATTATAATATAGTTTTTATGTTTTTATGTTTTTAATTTTTAAATTTACACTTGAATGTAGAAAAGAGCTACCTCACCTTCAGACAGAAAAGAAGTTGTAATTAGAGGACTTTTCCTAAAGGCTAGTGGATATTCCGAGAGATAGTTACCCCAACCTCTAATAACAATATCTTGTGAAACGTATAAGGTGTTATGCATCTCCTCTTATTTGTGCAACTACCTCTTCAATTGCACGTCAAGATCCCATCAATGTTGAGGAAGTTAGCCAACCCATTAGAGGTAATGTTACTCTTTCTGCAGTTGGTTGTGTAATTTATTTTTTTTACTTAATTTTAGTTGCCTTTATCTAATGTTTTTAAATGTATTTAGGGTAACATCACAAACATACTTCAAAAAAACTAACCCAATTAGAATATGAGGCCACATCGGCATCTGGTATGCACAATTATAGTTAATTGATCGCTATATAGTATACTTATATTTTATTTTTTCATCACTTTTTTTAAATAAAGGGGTAAAAATTTATTGATAAAAATTCTGGATTATAGAGTACAACTGAGCTTCCAACCAGGACTCAAATAAATAGCCAAACAGGCTAAAACCACTAGACTAGAATGTTACCCGAAAAAGACAACAAGAAAAAACCACATTAAGTTTGTACATCCTTGTGGATCAACTCCCATAGGCGTTGAGAGTCCCCATATGGGAGACTCTCCCAATTATCGATACTGTAAGGAACCAGCAGCTCAGAAGCCCTTTTGGCCAGGTAATCAGCAACCACATTCCATTCCCTTGGGATGTGCACAAAGGATATAAATTCGAACTCTTCACTCATTCTGAGAATCTAAATGGCTACAAATGCCAACTACCAATTAACTTTCTCCACCCTTTTATTGTTTAAAATATTAACCATAATTTTAGATTCAGACTCGCAGATATTCCTATGCCAACCAAGAGAAAACCCCCTCCGCAAGGCCTCAAGAATTTCAAGAGCTTCCATAAAACTATTGGAGTGAACACCTTTATAAATGGAAAAGAAAAAACTGACACCACTAGTAGAATATTACCCAACACCGCCAATGCCATCATGTCCAGGATTACCCCTAGACGATCCATTAGTATTAATTTTTAAAACTCCTCTAGGGGGTGGCCTCCACCTACCATCTCTCCTAACCTTCTTGTTGAGATGAGGAACCCTACTAGGGCTAGAAGAGTTCACACCATCCCCAAAGAGACCAAGGGATTGTTGTACCTTCTCCTCCCTAGAATCTAAAAGAGGGTCCACATCACATTTTCTATGGATGGTTTCCTGAACTATATATAGGATCCTTTGCCAGATATGTTGAATAGCCAAATAACTGCCTTGAAATCATTCGAGCCAAATTTTCCAGATGATGCAAGAAGGGCATAAATTCCAAGCCATCCGAAGAAAGGGGGCCTTGGCCGAAGGTCTATCCAGACTACTTCAAAACTCCACCAGGGATAGTACATGAAAACATGGATGGTTCCAAGCGCTCCACCAACAGTGCCAAATGTCTCTAGTAAAGGAGCATTGGAAAAATAAATGAGAAGATTCATCCTCATTCTTACTGTAAAGGACACAAAAAGAGGGACCCTAAAAACCCCTCTTTCTCACATTATCCCAAGTGAGGAATTTATTACGAGCTACCAACCAGAGAAAGAAGTTACATTTTGGGCAGGAAAATTTGTTCCACACCTTTTTCCACCAAGTGACAAGAAGACTCTCATACTTTTGCTTATCAAGAACCTGATAACCATAGGCTATCGAGTAGGTTCCCTTAGAATCAAGGTTCCAAGCCAGAATATATTTACCCCTCAATGAATAAAAAGGCCTCCTCATAAGAATAAGAGCAAGCACCTCTCTATCCTTAGTCAGTCCCCCCTGGGGCCATTCTTGTGGATCTTTCCACCTGTACATCTCCATATTTCCAAAAAATTAGCTTTTTTTAAAGTACTCCTCACGATACCAACCTGCTTCCAAGAAAAAAATGCTTAGGGAACTTAACCTAGGATATTGATTCAAGATAGGAGGGTGGCCATCCCAAGAATCCTCCCAAAAAAGACTATTTGATCTCTGATTGCAAATCCAGAACAAACTCTGCTAGATTAAATTAGCTCCTCTTTTCAGAGTGTCCCAGATAACTAAACCTTTCCCAACCAAGCTGACTCTAGGGATATCAACCTCATAAATACCTCTCAAGTATTTACAAGATAATCTTTTAGCCCAAATTTTATCTTGAGAGGTACACCATCTCCAATAAAGTTTTGCAGCCAAAGCCTGCCCAAAAAGAGTTATATGTCACAACCCAAGGCCTCCCTCTTGCATTGGCCTACATATAGATTCCCACCTAACCAAACTCCATTTAGATTAATCAAGTTTTCCATACCATAAAAATTGTCTTGACAAAGCATCCATGTCCTTGATGAAGTGAGAGGGAGCTATTTGTACAAAACATCTATAAATGGGTAAAGCTCGAACAACAGATTTTAAAAGCAACACTCTACCTGCAGTGGATAGCCATATGAAAGTCCAGTGATTCACCTTCCTTCTAAACTTATCAAGCATAGACTTCCAAGAAGATCTAGGTAAAGGATGATATGAAATTGGAATACCAATATAAATGAAGGGGGGAGTCCCAACCTGGAATCTTAGAATGTGAGCAATCCTGGCTTGAATAAGAGGGGTATTGAAGAATAAAATAGAATACTTGTCCTCATTAATCAACTATCCAGAAGCACCAAGATATATGTCAAGAGATTTTCTAATATTGTCAGCTTCCCTGATAGTAGCAACTCCCAAAAAAGAAGTATCATCAACAAATTGAAGGTGGGAAAGAGGTGGAAAACTACTATCCCACTTCCACCTCTGAATGAGACCCTACATGACTTGAGACTTGAGCAATCCTCCCAACCCTTCTGCCATAATGATAAACAAATAAGGATATAAAGTATATCCTTGCCTCAATCCCCTTGAGGCCTCAAACAGCTCTCATGGCTCATTATTAATAAGAACAGCGAATGAGGAAGAAGAAACACAGCTCATCACCCATCTAATCCATTCCTCCTCAAATCCAAAAGCAGTAAGAACTTTTTGAAGAAAGGACCATCTGACCCGATCATAGGCTTTGTCCATGTCCAACTTAATGAACATATTTTTCTTCTTAGAAGTTTCCATCGAGTGAATAGCTTTTGTAGCAATAACAACCCCATCCAAGATTTGTTGGCTAGCAACAAACCCTCCTTGATCCTCAGAGATGATTTTGCTCAACCATATCTTTAGCCTCTCAACAATAATTTGTGTGATGATCTTATACACAACATTGCAGAGAGAAATAGGCCTGAACATATCCAAGGAATTTGCTCCCTCTTTTTTTGGTATAAGCACCACAAAGGTAGCATTTAGTGCCCTTCGCATCTGTTTGTTCTTTTGGGACTCATGGACCACCTCCAAAAGATCAAATTTGATTAAATTCCAAAAATCCTGATAAAACTCAATCGAGAATCCATATGGGCCTGGGGCTTTTCTTTTTTTCATCTTGAATACAACATTTTCCAACTCCTCAAGGGAATTTGGGCCCATTAAGTGCTCATTCATCTATCTAGAAACAATCATTGGAATACAGTTTAGAATAATCTTTTCATTCTCATCATCTGATAGGGAGTCCTCTTTGAAGAGAGAGGAAAAATACCACTTAGTCTCTTCTAAAATATCCCTGAAAGAAGATAGTAGGGAACCCTGAGAATTCACAAGAGAGGTAATCAGGTTACCATTACGGTGAGCCTTAACTAAGTTATAAAATAAGGTTGTGTTCCTATCCCCTTCCTTAAGCCAATCTACTCAAGCTTTTGGTTTCCAAAAAAATTCTTCCCTCAGTTCCCATTTAGCAAGGTCTTTCGCAGCCTCATATTCCTCAACAAGAAGCTCCTTCATGAATCCCTGATCTCTAATCTTTCTTGAAGCTTCTTCCATCCTCCTAAGAGCTACCATCTTAGCTAAGGAAATGTTCCCAAAATTTAGTCTATTCCATCTCTTCAATTTATGTTTTACAAATTGTAGTCGCTTCATAGAGGAATACATAGTGGTTCCATGAGGAGGTTTGCTAGTGGTCCACCAGCCTCGGATGAAATCATGAAGCTTAGGATAAAGAAGACACATAAGTTGAAACTTAAAGGAGAGATTCTTTTTTAGCCCTAAATCCAAAGCAGATAGTTTGATAGGCCAATGATCAGATCCCCTACCCTCTAGAATCATAGAACTAGCACTTCTGTTATTACCCATCCAATAACTAGATATCAAAAACCTATCTAGTCTCTCTAATATGGAAGCTTCCCCGCACCTTCTACCGCACCTTCTATTGTGCCAAGTAAAGATCCCATTATCTGGCTTAATTTCAACCAAGTTTAGGGCATGGATATAAGCACTGAAGACAGAATAAAAAGGCTCGAGATGGTCCACCCCACCATGTTTCTCCTCCAAAAAAGTGATAGAGTTGAAGTCTCCAGCCAAAATCCATGGGTACAGGGGAACCAAACTTCTCACAAATCAAATGTGCTCCCATAAATTCACTTTACCATTTTAATCAACAGGAGCATAAACATTTGTAAGTAGGATGGTTTCACCAGATTCATTATCATGCCCGACCATCGAAATAGACCATCTGCTAGAAATATAAGTAAGAGGGGATATCTTAACTAGATCCCATAAACAAGCGATGCCACCAGCATATCCACATGCACCAATACACTGGCATTTCCCCCTTCTCCACAACTTGGGATAAATATTGAACATACTATCAATAGCCAATTTAGTCTCCTGAATAAACACCACATCCGGAGAATGCACACAAACCAAATCACGAATAACTTTTTGTCTGGGGATGTTGTTCAACCCCCTTACATTCCATGAGAGGATAATCATTTTTGGGGGTTATAAAAATGGGAGTCCAATGTTCTCACCAAGCTTGACTCCACCAAAGTCTCCTCCATTAACTTAATTTTATCCTGGTCCTTCTTTTGACCCACCTTCATATTCTTATCCGAAAAACTTTCTTTTATTATTTTCTGTTGCAATCCCAACACCGTAGGAGTTTTGCAGTCTAAGGATGATTGCATCAGTGCCTGAGTAGGAGAGGGCATAACGAAATAAGTACCACTTTCCAAAATAGTTTCCCTTATAGGGCTAGACCCAACCATGTCCCCTATACTCAGATTCAAAACCCTCTATTCTTCATTTAAACCCCCTAGATCTGATTCCTTAAGTTCCCCCTCAAGAAGAGACATCTGATTCGGCCTTGTTATATTTGCATTAGGTAGCGACATTTTAGGTATCTCCATGCACTGATCAAGATCATCTAATATTTCAAAACAATTGAGTAGAGCATCTGGTTGGCTATCCTTAAGGTCTTTGTTTGCCCTTCGTCCTCTGTTTTGGGCTTTTACCGGAACAAAACCTTCCTTATCCCATTCCCCTTCCTTTATCGAGGTTTTTCCTTTATCCAAACTTTGTCCAAATCGAGAGGGCCCAAGATTTGAAGCCACAGGAAGGACAAACTTAGGGCATTTTCTTTGCAGGTGGCCATATTCACGATAAATCCGACAACAAAATGGAAGAGCTTCATAGTCAAGTTTTTGAACCCATGTAGTTGATCCAAATTGTATTTCAATAGAATCTGGAATAGGATTTTTTAAGTCAATTTCAACACAAATACGAGCAACAGAGATTACCTTCTTATCCATTATCTGTTGTGATGGTCCAACCGGCTTCCCAAGAAGAAGGGCAATCTTATGCAAGATATCAGTTATCCAGAATTCCAACGGGAGCCATGGAAGTCGCACCCATACTGGAAACCGCGACGGCTGCTCCTCTGATGGGTTGAAACCCACATGCCAGTGTTTAAGAAAGAGTCCCACTTGGTTATATAAATAAGGACCCCCTTCAAATGCTTTGTTACGATCTGCAATACAAGAGAAAACCACCATAAAATAGTTGTTCGCACTCAGCATCACCTCCACATCGCCTTCAGGATTCCAAGTCTTCCTGACCCAAGCCTCCACAAAGGGGAGAGAAATTTGGATGCCCAAAAATTTTCCAATAAGGGCATTTTTGGTTAGATACTCCACATCTTCCGCCACCAAGTCTAGTTGAACCACTAGAACTGGCCTGGCTTCACATCACTCCAAACATCCATTGTTCTTTAACAAGCGATTCTCGACATGCACTGGAAAATCATGTTCCTTCCAGTCATTTTTAGATGAAAAAACATCACGAGCATACACTCTTTGTGTCGAACCCGATGCCATCACGATATTCCTTCGATTTTTTAGACCTCCTCCGAAATCTGCTGCCATCCCCGCAAAGCAATTTTTCTTCATCATGTAATTATTAATTTTGTGTTATAATTTTTTGCAGGGCATTCAAATCCATCTAGAAGGGGCCTGCTATTTTTAGTTGTTACCCACAAGTTCCTTTGTGCGGTCATCGAGTTCTTCCAAGCACGTGTTGTTTTGCAAGGGAGAACAACAAATATTCCATTATGGGCTTTAGCGTATATGGTGCGTTGTCTTGGAAACAACATATTCGACTGGTCCTCATATGTTTCCAATAGAATCACAAATGATCTTAACAACGTGCACACAAAAACTGCTTCCACTATTGTCATTGTTTCTACTACCAATTATTTGATTTCTTTTTTTATGAAGCATTTTACAATGTAAAGAATACCTCGGTCCCCACCTCACTCCACCCAAAATTGAAGATAGTTGGCTTAACCACTGAAGAGGTGCAGGTAAAATTCATATTTTTAATTCAAATTTACAATAAATTTATTTTTATTATATTATAATATAGTGTTTATGTTTTTAATTTTTAAATTTACACTTGAATGCAAAAAAGAGCTACCTCATCTTCTAACAGAAGAGAGGCTGCAATTAGAGGACTTCTCCTAGAGGCTAGTGGAGATTCTGAGACACAGTCACCCCAACCTCTAATAACAAGATCTATGAAACGCATAAGGTCTTCTGCATCTCCTCTTGTTCGTGCAACTGCCTCTTCAGTTGCACGTCAAGAGCCCATCGATGTTGAGGAAGTTAGCCAACCCATTAGAGGTAATGTTACTCTTTCCGTAGTTGGTTGTGTAATTTATTTTTTTTACTTAATTTTAGTTGCCTTTATCTAATGTTTTTAAATGTATTTAGGGCAACATCGCAAACATACTTCAAAACAACCAACCCAATCAGAATATGAGGCCACATCGACATCTGGTATGCGCAATTATAGTTAATTAATCGCTATATAGTATACTTATATTTTATTTTTTCATCATTTTATTTCAATATTTTCTAATAAATTTTATTCTAATTTTTTATAGGGTCCTTAACTCAATGACATCATCAAAGACAATGAATGATGCCACCACCACCTCCACCTCGACAACATCACACAAAAACTTTTAAACAATCGGTCGAATCAAAATAAGAGATCACATCGACATCAAGTATGGTATGCGTAATTAAAGTTACTTAATCGCTATATAGTACATTTATATTTTTCATCATTTTATTTCAATATTTTCTAATAAATTTTATTCTAATATTTTTGTAGGGGCCTTAGGTCAATCACAATAGTCGAGACAACAAATGATGCCACCACTACCTCCACCATGATAATAGTTGATGAGGGGTCAACAATGTATGCATGGAAAGCAATTATTTTCTTCAAGGAGTTTAGGAGGAGGTCATACTCAAACCATTTCAAACTTTTTGAAATTTTCATTCAAAAATATTTCCACTATTATGCATGACTTTCCTGACTTGGATAATCCTCCCCTAGATGAGGATTATCTTTTACAAGGCAACATTCCTGAGTGTTTTAAAGCTTCTGATGTGCTTCAAACTGAAGCATGGCAAACTAAAGGAAGAGCAACCACTGCTCACAACTCCTCTCCCTCTCGTCAAATTGGTGACCCTGCTTCTCTTACAGAATATGAGAAATTAAACTTTTTAGAATCTATTTTATTAGCAGATAATTATGAAGCCACAATAAAAGATAGTGTGCTTCAAGATATTGCAAAATTGAGAGATTAGGAGTATCAATAAAAATTTTAATTAAAGAAATTAATGCTCGATACAAAAAATAATCAAGAGAATATTTTTTCATTGGTTGAGCAACAACCTAAAAATCTTGATGCTTTATTACATCAAGCAAAATCAGGAAATGTAAAGACCACTCATGTTTACAATGATGAAATTTTAGATATCCTTTTGAATAGGCTAGAGAATCTAAATGTCGAAGCCCAAGCATATTTCAATAAATGGGCAATTGATAAGAAAAAAGTTAAAGTGGCAAAGGCTACCAAAGTAGTTGTAGAGGTAAGTCATCAATATTTTGTTTAATCAATTTATTTTTTTCATACATTTAGACCTTTATTAACTAACATATTTTAAATTTTTTGCTATGCAGTCCAATTTTGACAATGTGAAGAATCAAGTGGAAAGCCTGAAGGTTTTTTTGATCATGGCAAAGGAGAGTCTAGAAAATGCTATCAAATTTAAAGAACGATTATATCACACCATCAGAGAGAATAATACCCTCAGGAGAATAATCAAGAAACATAATATGGATCCAAACATTTTGCTTAAGGAACATGAGAAAGAAATGCCTTCGAGTTCAAAAGAAGATCTAGCTACAGAGGAAAGGGCATTGATCATGAGTTTGATGAATGTAGAGGAGAGCCTGAGGAGAGTTGGTGCCCTACAAGGAGAAACTTTTGGAATAGGGCATGAAGAAAGTTTACCTGATCCTACATTAGAGGCAGCATCTAGGCAAGGGCATGAGGAAAATCAATTGGATCCTACATTTGAGTGAGCACCTGCATTGGGCCCTATAACCGAATAGTATCAAAGTGGATGCACAATTCACTAGTTTTGTAAAATTGTAAAATAATAGTATCAAAGTGGACATAGTTCACTAGTTTTGTAATGAAAAGTGATTTCGAATAAATAAAAAATATTTTCTAAATATGTGTTTGATATTTTTAAACTATTGTTTTGTTTTATTAAATATTTGTAGATATTTACATTTGCTTGCTATTGGAACTATGGAAATTTAGAAAACAAAAGTTTGAAAATGATGCAATTATCTTACTTAGGTGTTGATTGAATAAGATCCAATTTCTTATATGTTTAATGTAGTTGTGCTAAAGGATTCTTTCAATTCACCACAAACGAATGTGCCATTAAGAAGTTTAAGTTTTATTTTATTATCAATAAGCCATCCAATGTTTACAATATTCAATAAAGCAAAGCAAGGCTATCATATAAAACATATAATTTTATGAACAAAGGGTATGATATAAAATAAAAAAATTCATTAACAAGTATGGCATATTATTTGAAAAACTCATCAATCCAAAGAAAAATTCATAATCCTGAACAAAGGGTATGACATATTATTTGAAAAACTCATCAATCCAAAGAAAAATTCATAATCCTAAAGACAGATGTTTACAAAAATCATGCAATATGTTAAAAACTCATCTATCCAAAAAAAATCATAATCCTAAAGAGATGTTTGCAAAAATTATGCAAATATTACAATGAAGGAAGTTGAAACAAACACTTCCCATCTTGTCCTAAATCAGTTGTACGCATAGCTGATCTTTGTGTCTCAATAATCTGATCATTACAGTTATCATTTTCCTCATTATCATCAATATTAGTGATACCTCTTCTATCTGCTATAGATTTCCAATATGCCAGAGCTCTCTCATAAGGATACTTGTCCACCTCATAAGATGAGACATATTCTCAAGCAGTTTTCTAAATTTTTATCCAATCTATTACGAACTTTAGATTTCACAAAAGATAATGCACTAAAAACCCTTTCATCTTCCACTGATCCCAAAATCATTGTTTGACACAATTCATATAAGCAAAAATATTCGCTCATCATATACTGTAAAACACTACTAGGGTACAACTTTTCCACAAACGTATAATAGAACCTAGTTCATTAGGATTAGTCAAATGTGAAATTTGATCAACCATTGTCATTCCAAAATATGAGGATTGATTGGTCAAAAGTTCTTTATTTAGAATACCATTGATCTCAGTACCATTGACTTCCACACGTTTAGAAAAATATTTAACAAGTGTACCCATATATTTTATAAACAACTCACTTTTACTATTATCTGTTCTTAGATCCCAAAACATGGGGTTAACCACACCCATCGCTTCAAGCAACTCATCTCTTTGAAAATGGTCTCTGATTTCTCTTGTCAATATTTTTGCTATTTTTCTCAATTTAATCCTTGTATTGAGTAAAACTACATCAAATCTACTGTATGTGATTGGCATCTGTTCAACATCTTCAGTAACTATATCCAATCGCTTTTCAAAACAATATAAAGGTATCTCTTTTCTATGAACATTAATACAAAGATGATCATTGATGTTGAACTTCAACAAACTATTTTGATCATTGACATTTGTTAAAGTTCTCCAATCATCAAACAAAGGATCCATAAAATTTTCACTGGACAAGTATAACCTATCAATACGCATACAAATTTATTTTCTAATCCTAATGAAATCAACAATATAAATGGATCTTTCTTGCGCAAGTTTTATCAAAGTATTCATTTCATGCAACATTGGAAGAATACCACATAAAGTGAGTAGTGTTTCCAAGTATGTCATACGATATAGCAAATCTTTTGCTTTATCAACTACCCTATGATTATCATACATAAACCCTACTAAGGATTTATATTCTTTGAAAACTCTTGTTGCAAGTTGAAACAATGAAATCCACCTAGTATCTACATCTTTTAACAATTTTTTACCTTTTGTAACTCCTAGTGCAAACAATTGAAACTCTGCAAACCTTTTTGGACTACATGAAAAATAAGCATGAACTTCATGGATGAGTTCTTCGACTCTTGCAACATTTTCAAATATGCTCACAATTTTGTATGCAAGATTCATTCTATGAGCCATGCAATGAATTGGGATCAAATATGGGGTAACTGATGTTTGAAGTCAAACACAAAGACCATTTTTGTGACCTTGCATTATAGCAACACCATCAACTCCAACACATTAATTTATTAGCTATTGTTGCATCATCCATTCCAACAATATCTTTTAAGCTAATAACAACAACATTGTAAAGATTTTTCGCATTACAGTTTTCCACCATCTTATGTAGTGCTAACAAATGAGGTTGCCTTACATGATTTTAAAAGGTGTAAACATACATGCAAATCCAAGATGTGTTGTCAATAGTAGTTACCTCATCAATAGAAAGTGAAATGAATTTAGAATTTTTAACTTTCTCTTTTAGGTCCTCCTTCTCAACCAAAGAGAGATATTTTACCATTTTCCAACCACTTCGATCTGACCAATGGGTATTGGGGAGGTTTTGTACATCAACTAGTTGAAAGAGATGCTTAAAATCAATAAAATCTGACATAGGTCTACCCTTTTTAAGAATAGTATATACGACAACAAACTACAAGCTTTTTGAAACTAAAGTGGTTTTATGAATTTTTTGAAATTGTGCTGGAATCGTTCCACCATTTTGAGCTAGTGTTTTTTGTTGTTTCATCTCTTTGTCATAGTCTTCTGCATATCTAACATGTATGCATTCTGATGCATCCTTCCACCTAATTATTTTCTTAGTTGTTCCATCACTTTCTTTTACTATCACATAAACTTTCCCACAATGTTTTTCTATTGTATCCAACTTAAGTTGCATCTTATGATCTTTTCCTAGTTTCCAACTATAAATAATGCATCTACATTCTATTGGCGTATCATTACTATTTTTTAGTTGCACTAGTTCAATAAATAGATATTTTGATGACCATTCAAGCTGAAATATCCTTCCAATAGTCCACCTTGTTAACTTTCTACGTTTAGGTTTATGAGTAGAATATTTCCTAGAAGTGTGCATTTGGTTAGAATGATCATTTTCATTTTTGGTTGGTGTGCCAGTTTTAGGATTCTATTCAAGTTGTTGCATGTCATTGTTAATCAAATTTTCATGTTGAGGTATTTCATCCTCGGGAATATCATCAAGTGGAGGCATATTAGGATCAATTGTGTATTCTGCATTCAAAGATGTTCTATATCATTTTTTGAAATTACTTATGAAAATTACTATTAAGTAGGTAAAATGGGTATGTACCTTGCATTTGTGCAGATTTTGATGCCTCATTGGATTTTGATATATGGCTAAAATATTTTAGGATACTCTTTTTCCAGAATATTTTTCTCCCTTGTTTCCATTGGGAGTTGGAGCCATTGTACCTGTAAAGGAAAAAGTATTTCATGTTAGAAAAAGAACGTGATATTGAACAAAATTGTGATAATTCTACAAGTGCTATAAGGGACATCGTGGTCTTCTACCTGTTGTTGGTCGTTTGTTCAATGGTATGGTCATATTTGTTTATTATGCTATCCATTGTTATCATTTATGCTCTGCTATCGGTCATCGCTCATTTATTTGATGCTACCAATCATTGTGTCATCTATCATTTATGCTCTACTATCGGTCGTCATGTCACCTATCATCTATAGTATATTCTCTGGTGTCGATTGGTTTCTCTATGATAGCGCATCTTTCATATTTCTCTAGTTTTAGTCATCTTTCTCTGGTGTTTTTTATCTTTATTTGTTGTCGATCATTTGTCCTTGGTAGTCTATTCTTTGCTATCATTTGGTAGTCATCTTTCATTTATTATGTTATCCATCATCCATCATTTATAATTTACTATCAATCGTCTATCATTTATTGAATGCTATCGATATTTTATCATTTATTCTCTACTATCGGTCATCCATATTTTATTCTACTTTTGTTCTCTATTACCGCTCATTTTTTGGCTTCTCTGGTGTCGATCGAGGAGAACCAATGTTTAACATGTATGATTGTCACTATCACATTAGGTATATATACTGGGGGTATAATAGGTGATTTTATCAATGTTAATAAAATTATTTATAATTTTAAGGCGAAAAGGTCCAAAATTTAGGCAGGAATGTTGGAAATTTAAAATTTAAACCATAAAATTATTATAAATTCAGGGCGAGTTGACCCTAAAAAATTTTTGCTCCCAAAAATTTTGGGTGAATTGGCTCTAGTCAAGGGTCCCCATATTTACCAATTTTAAATTTCAAAAATCCTAATATTCATTAATTAACAATAATTGTTACTATATGCATAACCCTACAAATAAGTATCAATCTACTTAACACTCCCCTGGTTTACTTGTTGGTCACCCTCTATTCTTAGCTGCTTCTAGTTTTATTTTCTTCCCACACTCTTCACTTCAGTGTTTTTTAGTCATTTTTTGTGTTTATTGAATTCCAAGAGCAGACTTACCTTTGTCTTTCATTGAGACATCCCTATAAACCTAGACCATAGCAAGGTTGAGATTCTCTAAAGTTGTTATGGCAATATGGTTTGGGGTTTGGTTGGATATTGGTCTCTAACACTGGTTGAGGTTTACTCTGCTAGACTACTACATTTTTGGAGGGTAAATTTTCCTTTTGGGATTTCCCATTATAGTTATCTCATTCTCCATGTCCATTAGGGTGTTAAGAATTTCATACTTGTATAGGTTTTTCTCTTTTATTTGGTTTGATCACATCACCTTCTTTTGCTTATTCTTCCTCTTAAGTTCTTCAAAACCCTCTTCTAGTGTATTTAGGCTCAAGGTTGTGGGTTGATTTTTTGCCTTCTTCTTAGGTATCTTGTTGTCATTACCATTAGCCTTCGATGCGATGAGATCCTTTTGGATATTCTCATGGCATAAACAGGCAATATGTCCATGCTTATGATAAATCCTACATCAAAAGGGGATTGTTTCATAGTTTACTTATTGGATATTGATTTAATCCTCCATATATATTTCTACTTCAACTAGCAATGGGTGATTAAGATCCATCTCTTAAGCATAAATGGTTGAAGCTCCCATCATCGTATCTCTGGCTACTCTTAGATAGCATCCCAAAAAATTACCCAACATCTCAAAAACTAGTTCACATTAATATTCCATCTATAGAGCATATAATTGAACCCAAACAACCATTGTAGTGGGTTCCATATGTGGATCAAATCCTAGCTTCTAGGGTTGCACAGAAAGACTTGTTGCTCTACAACTTCTCTTCCATGATTCAAAATTTGTTCCTATATGCTCTTGAAGAGAAACTCACTATATAGTATACATTATTGATGTGGCATATTGAAATATCCTCTAAAGGCTCCTAACTCTTTCGACCCCAATAGGTCATAAACCCCAAAGATGCTCTCATGCCAATAAATTTGTAGATTAGATCATGGTTACTCTTATACAAAATATTTTCAACCACAATAACAAGCTTGGGATAATGGGCAATCTGGGGAAGACAACCATTAACTTTGGACTGAAAAACTTTTACCCATTGACTTCTTGATAGTGGCAACTGAGAAGATGGATTTTAAAGCATCACTTCTCAAAGATTCATCCTCATCTTCTTGTCTTTCCCTCACTATGCCTACAAAAAACAACTTGAGAGGAGGTAGAGGGAGGAGTCCATAAAGGCCCTCACATGCAGCCATTAGTGAGTAGAGAGCGTTTTTTAACCATACTTAAAGCATTGCAACGAAACCCTAAAAAAATGTTTGAATCCTTCAAAACCCTAGCAGAGCTATTTTTTTCACTTTTAAAATCTTCTTTCCAATCCGCATGTCTATCGCAATAAAGTATTTATGTAAGTACTTATATAATAATTTTGCATATTATAATAGCTACAAGCTTATTGTAGTGGTAAGAGCTTTGGCCTCTCTTTAGGAGGTTCAAGGTTCAAACCCCACTCATTATGAGGGGATCGGAACCCCTCATTAAAATTTATGTAAACTCATTAAAAAAAAATTATATATTATTTTGTAAAGTAAAATTATAAAATGATTTATTTTTTTTCTAATAATATAAAATCATCGTTATTTATTAATATATTATTAATTAATTGTTTATTTACCCAATAGTTAAATTTTATAAAATAAATAATATTGGCATAGCAAAAACATTTTTTTCGCTCTTCAAAAAAAAATTATATATTATTTTGTGAAGTAAAATTATAAAATGATTTATTTTTTTTCTAATAATATAAAATCATCGTTATTTATTAATATATTATTAATTAATTGTTTATTTACCCAATAGTTAAATTTTATAAAATAAATAATATTGGCATAGCAAAAACATTTTTTTCGCTCTTCAAATATAAATTTAATCATCTTTTTATACCACTGAAATTCAAGAAAAAGGATTTGAACCTTCCAACCAACCATTTGATACTCTTGAACACCTTTATACCAAGATGCATTAAGATACATATGAATGATTTTCAAACAAGATACAAACTTTTACTCAAACTTCACATTCTATATTGCATACAAAATTTTATAAGGTAACAATTATGTAGGAAGCACATCTCTCCTCCACTTCACAAACATACAAAGAGAAAGCTCCTATTTAACCCCTTCGAACCCAACGGAACTACAACTTTACTCTAAACCTTGAAGTACATCCTACTAACTTCAAAGAGTGGTCTCTTGAAAAAAATACTTCAAGAAAATAATACTCCAAGACCAACTACTGAAGGAAAAGCCCTCCAAGTTACATATAAAGAAGAATCATACTAACTCCTCTTTAAGGAAAAAACCATACAAATTCCTCTTTAAGAAAAGAACCGCCTTAGAGTTTCAAAGGAACAACTACTCTACTCTAAACCGTGAAGTACATCTTCCTAACTTCAAAGAGTGGTCTTTTGAAAAGAATACTCCAAGACCAACTACTGGAGGAAAAGCCCTCTAAGTTACACCATAAGAGGAATAAAGAACCGCCCCTACATCTTATTTCATATGAATCATACTAACTCCTCTTTTAAGGAAAGAGCCGCCCCTACATCTTATTACATATATTCCCCATAAATCTTGGTGCTGCAATCTAAAACTCCAAGTAATTCAATATTTAAACCAGATGTACAGAACACCAACAAACAATACCACAAGATTCACATATTTTATTACATAGGAGAGTTGGTAACGGTTACTATTTTTAGTAATTGGTTAGCGAAGGGTTCAAACCATAAGGACTGTAACCACCAAACCTATCAGTCTCGTTAATTATTGACGGGTTTGAGATGGAGATCGTTTGGGGTTCATATCGTCGTCTTTGGTCTGGCACACACTCAGAAGATTTAAAACAGATTACAAACTGACATCACCAAGGTTTGAACCCATGTCTCTTCTCAACAAGTACCCATCCTAATTTACACGCGCAGGGTTCAAACCACAAGGACTGTAACCACCAAACCTATTAATCTCGTTAATTATTGGCGGGCCTGCGATGGGGGTCTGGCGCACACTCAGAGGATTTAAAACAGACTACAAACTGACACCACCAAGGTTTGAATCCATGTCTCTTCTCAACAAGTAGCCATCCTAATTTACACGCGCAAGGTTCAAACCACAAGGACTGTAACCACCAAACCTATAAATCTCGTTAATTATTGATGGGCCTGAGATGGGGATCGCTCGGGGTTCATACCGTCGTCTTTGGTGTGACGCACACTCAGAAGATTTAAAACAGACTACAAACTGACACCACCAAGATTTGAACCCATGTCTCTTCTCAACAAGTACTCATCCTAATTTACACCATAAAGAGGAATCAGAATCATACTAACTCCTCTATAAGGAAAGAACCGCCCCTACATCTTATTTCGGTGTTGCAATCTAAAACTACAAGTAATTCAATATTTAAACCAGATGTATAGAACACCAACAAACAATACCACAAGATTCATCTATTTTATAGATTTTTTTTTTATTACATAGGAGAGTTGGTAATAGCTACTATTTTTAATAATTGGTTAGCGCAGGGTTCAAATTATAAGGATTGTAACCACCAAACCTATCAGTCTCGTTAACTATACAAGGATTGTAACCACCAAACCTATCAGTCTCGTTAACTATTGACGGGCCTGAGGTGGGGATCGCGGGTTAGTACCGTCGTCTTTGGTCGGTCTGGCGCACACTCAGAGGATTTAAAACAGACTACAAACTGGCACCACCAAAATTTGAATCCATGTCTCTTCTCAACAACTACCCATCACATAGACTTAATGATCACAAGCTAATAAGATTTAGGTGCACAGATATTGAATTTATGCACGTATCAGATGGATAGAATATGTTGCAATAGGAAACATTTAATCCTTTCCATTAATTTTGATTTATCTAATTATATCATGCATATTTTATGTCTATAGCAACTTTTCTTCCGTCTGGACCAGCAACTGCTCCTCCTGCTTGCAGATTCTAGCTGTTGTTCACTGGTCTGGGTGTTGGATGATTGCATAACTCAGATTTTCCATCATTTCCAGCATCCCACTTGGATACTGTGATTGCATAGGATGTAGAGTTATATGTCCACGGGGCGAGGTCAAGGTCAAGGTTGGACACTAGAGGCTGTCTGTGCAGACCAACGCTTCTGTTAAGTAGATGAACTCGTAGCTTGCTCTGATTTTTCCCCTCCATTTTCTGCATTTCTTGAACCAGAAGCCTGATCTGTGTTCCCTCGGGGAGCCTATTGACCATTGTGTCTGCAGCTTGTAGCTTGTGCTCGTCCAGAATCCTCTGTTAAGGAGAGGAAGACAAGCATCCGGCCTCAAATCGATGAGGATCTTTGAAAGGCGGAATATGAACATGGTAGCGGAATTATAGTGTTTTTAGTATTAGGTTTTTTTTTTTAAAGCTCATATTAAGAAAGTTATTAATTAAATATAAATAAATATTAGATAGTTTCAATGCGTTAAAGATATATTTTTTTAGTCTTTTTATTGAATTTAAATTATTTTATCAATATCAAAAATTTAGTTAAAGGTGTATTGTCAATAGCATCTAACATTTTTATAAATAGTTTGATAAAGGGGAATAAACTTATATTAATGGTGATTAAGAAGTTTGATAGAGGAGATTTTCATACATGGTAAGTCAAGTTTCAATTGTTTGTAATTGAAAAATATTTTTGAGATGATATAGATGAGTCTGCACCAAAGTTACAAATTCTTGAAGAGTAACCAAGTAGACTGCAAAAGATCTCTCAAAGATTATAAAAGAAGTTTGAGATTCTCTCAATACATTGTTCACTTCACAAGTATTAAGTGCAAATATGACACTTAAGCAGAAACTTTTTGGATTATAGATGATGGAAGGTGATGATGTCGTCCAACACATAAGTAAGTTATGTTCTTTGATGAATCAACTAGATGGAAAAAATACCAAGGTAGAAAGCGATTATGCCAAAGCTATTTTGTTAAATAGCATACCTTCTAGTTATGTTAATATTGCATTCACATTGAACAAAATTAATCCTACTTTAGAAGATGTAATTTTATCTTTGATTGATGAAGCAAATCGAGTTAAGAAAAATGACTCGATTAATGAAGACAAGGTATTGTTTGTAAAGAAGAAGCAAAATAGTAAGGCTTCTTCATCCAAGGACCAATTTGTGTGCTTCTACTGCAAACAAAGGGGTCATACAATGATGAATTGCATTCAACGAGCCAAGGACTTGATAGATGGAAAGCTAAAAACAAACAAGGCAATGGTTGCAAATGAAGACAATGATGAAGAATGTGATCTTGTAACACATGAAAAAGACCCTCCCCATGAGGACAGTGAGGAGGAATATGTTTATTGAATTGATTCAATATTGGTCCTTGTAAATAATCGTGTGTGTCCCTATTCACAAGGGGATTTTCAGTGTGGTTGTAATTCCCTCTAAAATTGTGTTTGATGTACTTAGCAAAATCCCATGTCACACTCAAGATGAATGGTTGAGTTTATCCACACTCACAAGATGGTGTAAATCAGTAAGGTCCAAACTTGTCGATTGTTTGTGATTGGTTGTGTATGTCCCCAATTACAATTGTTGTGAACAATAATGTGTGTCCTTGTTTGCAAATGTGATGGATAGAGTGTATCCCTATCCAATTATGTTGTATGACCATGGATAGTTGAGTTTGTCCCTATCCTTTGGTTAAGTGGCTAGTGAGACCATTCCTACTAAAAAGTATAATGAGGTCATTTCCACCATTATTTGTTGTGAATAGTTAATTATGTCCTTATTCGTACTCTAAGTATATTGGATGAACTATTGAGTGTATCCTAGTTCATCATATGGTTATTTGTATAGTTGTATCCCTACCCATGTTTGTATCATGATGTAATAAGAGGGGGAATGTTGGGATTTATTAAATCATATGATATAATAAGGTCAAAATTAATTGAGTGGTTAGAACCACTCACGTATAAATCTTGTGCTATTATGATTTCCACCAATTATGGAAATCACGTTGTTTGTGCAATTGCTCTATATTGAGCAACTTTATTTGTATTTAAACAACTCCTAATCAATATAAATTAACGTAACATTTTATATCAGTTTCTTCTCTTGTGCTTAGAAACAAACCTTCCTAGAGGTCAACTGTAAACTTTCAACCATATTTGGAGATTGAACCAATGGATATAACACAATTTGGACAAGATTTTATTCATTCCCACAAGAATTTAGAGGTAATTGTTATAATGCAAAAATTAGGATTTTATTATATTTTTTCAATGATGTTTTTCTTGTTTGTTGTTTCTAGATCATGTAGGGCATTGTTTAGTTATTTATGTTTTATTTTTTCCATATCCCTGTTAAAAAATAGATGGATTCTTCAGGTGAGGGGCATGGAATCACAACTAGTAACAATGAGCTAAATCTCTCAACCCCAACTTCAAACCCAAGACGAGATTCAATGTGAAAGCATGGGATTAAAGAAAACTAACCAAATCAAGTGTTTTGTAAGCACTATGGCAAATACATGCAAGAAGGCATCCATTATTTCAAATATCATTTGATTGGGATACTAGGGCATGATGTGGACCTCTTTCCTAAAGCAAATGATTTAATAAAAAATGAGATGAAGGCTTGGATGTGCAATAAGATGGCAAAGAAAATAGAGCACAAAATAATGGGAGTTGCAATTTGACATAAGGTAGGAACCGGGGCCTCCTTTTATGAAAATGATATTGAATTGGAGGATGTTATTAACATTGTTAAATATTCCATTCTTAGCCTTCACATCTGGCAAGGTAGTGGTAGGAATTTGACTATTGGTTAAGGTTCAAACACAAGGAAAACTACCCTTCAGAATAACACACAAGGGAAGGAGAAGATGAAGGAAGTATGAACAATTGCTAATTTTTGGTATTACTACAACATTCCCTTTAATTACATTTATAATCCTTATTGGGAAGCCCTAGTGAGGGAATTTGAGGAGGTTGGTAAATGTGTTTAGCCATATTTAGCTAAATATTTTAGCAGACCATTATTGGAGTGTGTCACAAACATACGTTCTCTTGTAGAAGAGTAAAAGAAAATATAGAGTATAAAGGGTTGCAACATTATCTCTTATGAATGGATAGATACAAGGAATTGCATGCTCCTAAACTCCATAGTGGCTTTGGGTGGATCCGTGGTCTTCTTGATGTTGGTTGATGCTTCACGAGAGGTGAAGAATGCACAAATGCTACTTAATTTGTTAGAGGTTATGTTGAAAGTGGGATTAGAGAAAGTTTTTCAAGTAATAATAGACAATGCAACTCGTGTTTGTAAATAGGCTTCTAGAGGAGAAGCATCCCTCTATTTTTTAGAGCCCATGTGTTGCCCGTTGTATTGACCTCATGCTTGAGGAGTTTGATTAATTGGCATGGGTGAAGACCATGGTAGAAGAAGTAAACTAAATTATATGGTTTATACATAACCACACATGGGTACTCAAGTTAATGAGGGAGCATAAAGAGGGCAAGGACATTTTTTCCTAGGGATCATCCAATTTACCTTGAATTTCATTAGCTTACAAAGCCTTTTAACATCATCGCCTACTTTGAAGCATATGTTTGTAAGCAAGGAATGATATGTCTTGTCATTTCATTCAAAAATAGGAGGGGAGAGGGTATGGAGGCAAGTTTTTAACTATTCATATTGGGTGAGTAGATAGAAAATTCTCGAGCCAATTGGTTGTTTAAATTTAAAATCTTATTTTACTTTAAAATTATGAATTTTGATTTATAATTTTTAATTAAATGTATTAAGTATATTATAATGATTAATTTTTAGTATTCAATTGTAGGTAACAAAACCCCTGGTAAGGGTTCTTCACCTTGTAGATAGTGAGTTTAGTAATGGAGTATTTTTATGAGGAGAAGGATAGAGCATAATAGACCATCCAACAATTTTACAGTGGAAGTCAATGAAAATATGAACCTGTTTGGCATATCATTGATAGGAGATGGACTAGGCAACTATGTCAACTTATTCATCAAGAAGGATGCTTATTGAACCCCAAATTCTTTTTCACAAGAAATCTTAATATTTTAGCAGACCATTATTGGAGTGAGTCACAAACATACGTTCTCTTGTAGAAGATTAAAAGAAAATATAGAGTATAAAGGGTTGCAACATTATCTCTTATGAATGGATAGATACAAGGAATTGCATGCTCCTAAACTCCACAGTGGCTTTGGGTGGATCCATGGTCTTCTTGATGTTGGTTGATGCTTCACGAGAGGTGAAGAATGCACAAATGCTACTTAATTTGTTAGAGGTTATGTTGAAAGTAGGATGAGAGAAAGTTTTTCAAGTAATAATAGACAGTGCAACTCGTGTTTGTAAATGGGCTTCTAGAGGAGAAGCATCCCTCTATTTTTTAGAGCCCATGTGTTGCCCGTTGTATTGACCTCATGCTTGAGGAGTTTGATTAATTGGCATGGGTGAAGACCATGGTAGAAGAGGTAAACAAAATTATATGGTTTATACATAACCACACATGGGTACTCAAGTTAATGAGGGAGCATAATGAGGGTAGGGACATTTTTTCCTAGGGATCATCCAATTTACCTCGAATTTCATTAGCTTACAAAGCCTTTTAACATCATCGCCTACTTTGAAGCATATGTTTGTAAGCAAGGAATGATATGCCTTGTCATTTCATTCAAAAATAGGAGGGGCGAGGGTATGGAGGCAAGTTTTTAACTATTCATATTGGGTGAGTAGATAGGAAATTCTCGAGCCAATTGGTTGTTTAAATTTAAATTCTTATTTTACTTTAAAATTATGAATTTTGATTTATAATTTTTTATTAAATGTATTAAGGATATTATAATGATTAATTTTTAGTATTCAATTGTAGGTAACAAAACCCTTGGTAAGGGTTCTTCACCTTGTAGATAGTGATTTTAGCAATGGAGTATTTTTATGAGGAGAAGGATAGAGCATAAGAGACCATCCAACAATTTTACAGTGGAATTCAATGAAAATATGAACCTGTTTGGCATATCATTGATAAGAGATGGACTAGGCAACTATGTCAAATTATTCATCTAGAAGGATACTTATTGAACCCCAAATTCTTTTTCACAAGAAATCTTAATATTTTAGCAGGCCATTATTGGAGTGTGTCACAAACATACGTGCTCTTATAGAAGAGTAAAAGAAAATATAGAGTATAAAGGGTTGCAACATTATCTCTTATGAATGGATAGATACAAGGAATTGCATGCTCCTAAACTCCATAGTGGTTTTGGGTGGATCCATGGTCTTCTTGATGTTGGTTGATGCTTCACGAGAGGTGAAGAATGCACAAATGCTACTTAATTTATTAGAGGTTATGGTGAAAGTAGGATTAGAGAAAGTTTTTCAAGTAATAATAGACAATGCAACTCGTGTTTGTAAATAGGCTTCTAGAGGAGAAGCATCCCTCTATTTTTTAGAGCCCATGTGTTGCCCGTTGTATTGACCTCATGCTTGAGGAGTTTGATTAATTGGCATGGGTGAAGACCATGGTAGAAGAGGTAAACTAAATTATATGGTTTATACATAACCACACATGGGTACTCAAGTTAATGAGGGAGCATAATGAGGGGACAGACATTTTTTCCTAGGGATCATCCAATTTACCTCGAATTTCATTAGCTTAAAAAGCCTTTTAACATCATCGCCTACTTTGAAGCATATGTTTGTAAGCAATGAATGATATGCCTTGTCATTTCATTCAAAAATAGGAGGGGAGAGGGTATGGAGGCAAGTTTTTAACTATTCATATTGCGTGAGTAGATAGGAAATTCTCAAGCCAATTGGTTGTTTAAATTTAAAATCTTATTTTACTTTAAAATTATGAATTTTGATTTATAATTTTTTATTAAATGTATTAAGTATATTATAATGATTAATTTTTAGTATTCAATTGTAGGTAACAAAACCCTTGGTAAGGGTTCTTCACCTTGTATATAGTGATTTTAGCAATGGAGTATTTTTATGAGGTGAAGGATAGAGCATAAGAGACCATCCAATTTTACAGTGGAAGTCAATGAAAATATGAACCTGTTTGGCATATCATTGATAAGATATGGACTAGGCAACTATGTCAACTTATTCATCTAGAAGGATACTTATTGAACCCCAAATTCTTTTTCACAAGAAATATTAATATTTTAGCAGACCATTATTGGAGTGTGTCACAAACATACGTGCTCTTGTAGAAGAGTAAAAGAAAATATAGAGTATAAAGGGTTGCAACATTATATCTTATGAATGGATAGATACAAGGAATTGCATGCTCCTAAACTCCATAGTGGCTTTGGGTGGATCCATGGTCTTCTTGATGTTGGTTGATGCTTCACGAAAGGTGAAGTGATGTAGGAAATGATGTAGGAACAATAGTATGAAGCTACTTTATTCATGAAATGCAAGTAATATATATGATTACATAGGAATCTCACATAGGTTAAGTGGTTGCAACAATCTGCCAAACATGGTCAACCACTTAACTACTAGTTCACAAAATGCTAACTATGGATGTCCACTAACTGCTAGAAGACAAACAAGATCTCTAACAGTTAACTAACATCTAACAACATGCTAACAACATGCTAACAACATGCTAACAACCTATTTCTAACATGGGCATACTATGCCTCACATGAATACAAAGTGCAATGAAATAGGAACAGTAAATAATAATAATAATTAACTTAGTCTTAAGTGGATAAGCCTAAGTTATCCTCAACACTCCTCCCAACCATATAAGCATTGGACCCCAATGCTCTCAACAAATGTGGAAAGTCATGGGCCATCTCATGGTGAGGAATCCAGTGAGCCATGTGTGGAAAGTGACCACGACGAGCGACAAGGTAAGTAGTGGAAGAACCCTATCTCGTGTGATGAGTCTTCATCTCGAAAACGCTATCTAAAATGAGCGAAAGCTGATGATCAGGTGCCACTATTTTTGTAGGACTGAAAACAGGATCAGGTACCAAAATAGGGTCCTAAAATGGTATCTCTGGAAAGTGGCGCTCATCCAAAGGAACCCAAACTCTGCCTCCAACCTGTGGTGAGTGAGGATTGTGATGTTTTCACACCACTCCCTACGGAGTCTCCTGCAAGTCATGTGGTATCTTGCCTAGAAGGCTCTATCGGTGCTCAGTAAGGGAAGTAACCTTAGCTTGCTCCTCCATGTGTGCAATGGTGGGAGTGGGAAAAGCCAAAGGTAACTTTTGTGGAACAAGTGGTTCAGTAGTTGTAGGTGTACCCAAAATTATACCAATGGAATCAATGGTATCTTTCTCATGAGTGAGAATGGTGGGTTCCTTAACCACTTGCTCTTGTGACTGTTCATTATGTGGGAGTGAAACTTCTTCCTTTGCATGTTTCTTAGGTGGTGCTTTTTCTTCATTTTGTGTGGGACAAATGCTAGTAGGAGCTAAAATAAGTGCTTGACTCAATGGCTTCCTTACTTGCCTACAACTTAACATCAAATTGGAAGTAGGTGTAGTGCTTTGTATCAAGTAGTTTTTACCATGCAACTCCAATGTGTAGGTGTTCTTTTTAGCATGATAAATAGCATTCCTATCAAATTGATAGGGTTTACCTAGCAAGAGTCCACAACAATCCATATCTTTGACATCACACCTAACTTTGTCCACAAACTTGTCACCAAAAGCAAAAGTCAAGGTACAAGTATGGGTGATGTTGGATGTGGAGTCTACATATTTCCACCCAAGTGCATAAGGTTGGTGATGTGGTTTGATGGGAAGTTTCAACTTCTCCACAACGGACTTCACAATGAGGTTCTTTTGTGATTCGTTATCAATGATACAATCAACATAGAAATCATGCATCAAGTGGGCTCTAGTGACATTAGGGTAACTTTGTTCAGTTTACCCTTTAAAGCAGAATATTCTTCTTCTGTCCCTGTAGCCAAAATGGGACCATCTTGTGGTTCCTCATGTGTAGGCTGTACAGTTAGGGATTTCTTCTTCTTAAACTTCTCAAAATTATAGCATTTGGATTTTACATGTCCATGCTTTTTACAAAATTCACAATACAATGAAGAAGAAGAATCTTTAGCATGAAAGGAAGAAGAATGTGCTTTAGGAGAAGTGGGAGGAGAAAAAGAATGAGGGGAATATTGAGAATTTTTCTTCACCTTCTATTGATGATGATTCCCACCTTTGGAAGAACCCTCCTGTGATGAACGATACTTTTGATATGCACCAACTTTCTCCTCTGCAAGAATGGCATGATTGAATGCCACATCCAAGGTGAGGAAGACATTGAATTTGATCTCCCTGAAAATATGATCTTGCAAGCCACGAGTGAATTTATTAATCAAATCATCTTCTGAATATTTCACACCAAGCAATACCCTCAACCTATTAAATTGGAAAATGAAATCAGAAACTGACATTCCATAGGTCACTTTGGTAGTTTGGTGTAAAGAAGGTGTTTTTCAAAATTTGAGTTAATTATTTCCAAGTCATGTGGCATTATGACTCTGTATTTCTACAATGAGGACTTTTTCTAAACCTGTGAGTTTTAGCATAGCAAATGTGGCTTTTTCATCCTCTAAAATTTTAGCATAAGCAAACCAAGTTTGCATATCCAAAATCCATGCAGATAAGACATCGGGATCCCTAGATCCATCATACATTTTAACCTCACATTTAGCTTTGTTGGCATGATTATGGTGGATTTTGATTTCACCCGGATTAAACTACACAACAATATCTCTTACCTTCTCTGCTAAAATGTCTACTACAGAAGTAAGGTTTTCCATGTTTGATCTGAGGTCTTGAGCCATATTTTTCCTAGTATATGCTAGACTAGGAGGATTACAAAATGGTCTTTGCAAGAACTAATCTAGGCTTAGGAACAATTTTAGTTTCCTATGCAGCCAAATTGCCTAGATTTTACAAATTTTGCTCTCAAAAATAAGGCTATTTTAGTGCTTTTTACAAAATAGACTTCAATTTTGCAATTACAAAGTGCACTAAAATACTGAAAAATTAGCCCTTTTACAATGCCAAAATTTGGTTAGGAGCAAAAATTATCAATCTGATGAAAATTTGCAACACAATGCAAAAAATTTGGTCAAAAACGGACCAATAACGAGGAAGATATCACCTCTTGAAGTTGCTCTCCTTTTTTGCTGGTTTTGGCGCCAAAATTTTGAATTTCAAATTTCAAATTTTAAAATTCTCCCGCCAAGTCGTCTTTCTCGCAAAAAAATTCCTTCAGGTGGCAAAATTAGGTTTCCCGCCAAAAAAAATATTCTTCCTTGCCCCGGTCAACTGGGCAGCGAGCAGGTCAACAGGCAGGACTGACAGGTCAACAGAAATTCGTCGATCAAAACTCGTAGTGTGCCACGTGGCGTGAGTGGCTGTGCCTAGCAACTGGCACAGCTTGTGCGTAGAGAGCCTTCGTGACCACCAAGGAGTGGTGGTCACCCAACTGAGGGCGGCTTTGCCCTTATAAACTACGATGTGCCCGTTGCACAGCAAATGTGGGACAATAGTCCTGAAACTGTCCCAACGCACGGAGTCAGAAAATTTATCCCGTTCACCTGAAAACACCTGAAACTTGTTGATCTGCTTATTGAGAATTCACCTCTTGTCCACCAAACGATCACCGAAATTAGTAGAACTTGCCAGAAAACATTGGAATCTGTAAATTACAGATTGTTTTGTCTGCGAATGTTGTTTTGATGTCTTCGATGCCCTAGTTCACGATGTCACCCTGGAGCAAACTGTGATCGCATCGGGAACTTGACTTTCTGTGGGCTTTGGTCGGTGGCTTGTAGTTTGCTACGGGTCAACGTCGGCAATGGTTGGTCGTCGTTGCCTATGGCCAGGCTACCGCAAGGTTGGCGTCGGTCTCGAGCCTAAAATGTGAACTCGTTGGTCGGTATCCGGTGCTGACCAGCAAAAGGCCCGTCGATCGAGCTGCCGAGCTCTGATGGTTGTCAGCGGTCGCCCGTTCGGATGCTGTCGGTGTGTCTGTCGGGTGCTGTTGATGGTGGTCCAGCCCGGTGGGGGCTCATCGGCTGTTGCCGGGTGGCTGCCGCTGGCCGTTGGTATCTGGCCCCTACTGCCACATCCGATGGTCAACGCTACGGCTGGTGCGGGCGATCACCGAGTGGTTGGCGGCGTCGGCTGGTGTGGTCGTCGCTTGTATGGAACCGATCGTCAAAGGAGGCACCGATTGCCGTGAGGTGGCAGTAGCTCCCAATAGACTGAAATTTAGGTCTATTCAAGCTTTAGTTAGCTAAAGCTTGTCTTTTGCATGATTTTTTTTTTTTAATAAAATATTAATATTTTATAAGAAAAACTCTTTCATGCAAAAAGAAGAACTTCTATCAAGATAAACTTAACTCCTTTTTTAATGCAAATTTGAAGCTCCAATTTGAACTCCACTTGAACTGATGACGTAAACTCAACTTTTGCTTTTCAAGGCAGATCTAGTGCTCCTCGACAAGGAAATGGTGCAGGGGTAATTTCTTCCCTCTGCCCTCAGCTTCACTTGGTGTTGTGGATGAAATTATCCTTCGGCTCTGATTACCAATGATGTAGGAACAATAGTATGAAGCTACTTTATTCATGAAATGCAAGTAATATATAGGATTACATAGGAATCTCACGTAGGTTAAGTGGTTGCAACAATCTGCCAAACATGGCCAACCACTTAACTACTAGTTAACAAAATGCTAACTATGGATGTCCACTAACTGCTAGAAGACAAACAAGATCTCTAACAGTTAACTAACATCTAACAACATGCTAACAACCTATTTCTAACATGGGCCAACTATGCCTCACGTGAATACAAAGTGTAATGAAATAGGAACAGTAAATAATAATAATAATTAACTTAGTCTTAAGTGGATAAGCCTAAGTTATCCTCAACATAAAGAATGCACAAATGCTACTTAATTTGTTAGAGGTTATGTTGAAAGTAGGATTAGAGAAATTTTTTCAAGTAATAATAGACAATGCAACTCGTGTTTGTAAATAGGCTTCTAGAGGAGAAGCATCCCTCTATTTTTTAGAGCCCATGTTTTGCTCGTTGTATTGACCTCATGCTTGAGGAGTTTGATTAATTGGCATGGGTGAAGACCATGGTAGAAGAGGTAAACAAAATTATATGGTTTATACATAACCACACATGGATACTCAAGTTAATGAGGGAGCATAATGAGGGGAGGGACATTTTTTCCTAGGGATCATCCAATTTACCTCGAATTTCATTAGCTTACAAAGCCTTTTAACATCATCACCTACTTTGAAGTATATGTTTGTAAGCAAGGAATGATATGCCTTGTCATTTCATTCAAAAATAGGAGGGGAGAGGGTATGGAGGCAAGTTTTTAACTATTCATATTGGGTGAGTAGATAGGAAATTCTCAATCCAATTGGTTGTTTAAATTTAAAATCTTATTTTACTTTAAAATTATGAATTTTGATTTATAATTTTTTATTAAATGTATTAAGGATATTATAATGATTAATTTTTAGTATTCAATTGTAGGTAACAAAACCCTTGGTAAGGGTTCTTCACCTTGTAGATAGTGAGTTTAGCAATGGAGTATTTTTATGAGGTGAAGGATAGAGCATAAGAGACCATCCAACAATTTTACAGTGGAAGTCAATGAAAATATGAACCTGTTTGGCATATCATTGATAAGAGATGGACTCGGCAACTATGTCAACTTACTCATCTAGAAGGATACTTATTGAACCCCAAATTATTTTTCACAAGAAATCTTAATGTTGATAAAGAGGTCAAGGGGGGTTCTATACTTGCCTAACAGGATGATAGGTGACCCCACCAAACATAGTCTCATCCCTACCGAATTGTAAGCCTATAAGGAGGCTGAAGGGAGTCTATTTTCTTGTCCCTTCTATAAAGCATCAAGGTCTATCTTACAACCAATTAAAAAATAATAATCTTTTAAATAGTGTTTCTTATAATTTATAACAATGCAATTACAAAGATATGTTAATAATTTGAAAAAGTTTTTTTTGTAGATTTATGGTGGAAATATTATGGTTCAAGAACATCTAACTTGAAGAGGTTTGCAATCTCCATTTTGAGTCAACCTTGTAGCTCTTCTAAGTGTTAGTGAAATTGGTCACTATTTGAGACCGTACACATAAAGAAGCACAATAGGTTGACCTAAGAGCACCTCAATGATCTTATCTTTGTACAATACAGTCTTTGGATTCACACCAAACAAGTGGAGGCAAATGAATTGTATGAGGCAGTTGACTTGGATGAGTTAGATCCACTGTTAAATTGGATTGTCAAAAGTTCGTAGGATACCAAGTTTGTTACAAAGTATATTGAGGCACTAGAGGTTGAAGTGGAAAATATGATAGGATTGAAGGTAATATACCATAGTGATCCCTTGCCTAATGAGTATCCACTTCAACCACCAATCTAAAGCCAAGTCCAACCATCCAATTTGAGGGGGAATAGGAAAAACAAAAAATAGTTAAAATTTTATTTTGTATTTTGAGTTTGTATGATGTATTTTGTTGGTTTTCATGATCAAAAATTGTAATTATTCTCTTTCTTTATAAATATGTAATATAAAACCAACTTTTTTAGGTTTACAATTGTAGTTTAATATGTATTTTTTTAAATAAAATATTTTATTTAGTTGTTTACCATGTTTTCTAGAGTTGCTGATAAAATATCTAGAATTGGAATACCAAGTTGTGATTTTTCTAACTATGTTTTTAGGTTATAATTTTAAACTTAATCATTAATACATTTTGTTTGAGTAACAACACTTATATAGAACATTCACAAGGAGGTTTGACTGGACATCCCTAACACATGACAAGACCATCATCATTGTTTATCTATGCAAACAAGCTTCCTATAACTTTATCCTTTGTTTACCTTGGTCACCTACAACCTATAATCACATTTGAAATTTGATTTTTTCCAACTTTGCTAGCTTTATCATAAAATAATTTCGTAACTTTAGATTTTTTACATAACTTTATCATTTTCAAAACCATTAGGAATTTGGTTAATCTTAGTCCAAACCAATAGTTTTTGGTATATAAGAGAATTGATAACTACCTAGAATTATCTATCATCAATCAAGGGTTTGATTCCAAATATTGCCAATATAACCCCTATCCACTCTCAATAAATAAGTGATAACTACCCGATCTACTCTCAATGTGAGGTGGGCCATCCCCAAGGAATGAAATTGAGGTTGAAAATTGGCAAGCACATAGTGGAAACCAATCAATCTAACGTCTAGGGACCAATCAAAGAAAATTATTATCATAGACAATCATTATCATTCTTAAGAATATTTTATTCTAAATTAACTATATATCATTTATCAATCTACTCGTCATTTAGTCAATCAAAATCATAAAATAAATAACAATGATCCATCTCAAGAGTAGAAAATGTGTGAGAATCACTTCCTCTTCCTCTTATAAGAAATTCCAACTGGAAATGACATAAAATATGAGGATATAAAATAACACTGGTTTATAGTTATTCATGATTCCCTAAAACTAGATGACACATTTTACTATTTCCATCGCTAAGAATATTTTTATTTCATGGATTTTTAGTAGATAACATGTATTCTATTCTAATTAATAATTTGAGATATTGAGTGGATTTAGCCATGTATTTGGTAAAACATCCAATAGTTATGTTAGTTCAATTTATCGAGTTGATTATATATTTGGCTATTTGACCAAATCAAGTATTGAATAGGAAAAATGGGGCATTGACAAAAGGGTTTATTTTTACTACTATATATGAAGTTAGTACTAGACCCAAAAGCTTTGTGGGAAATACAAGTATAATGGTTTTTGGAGTCTCAATACATTACACTATTTTATTTAATTATCTTCCTAGACCAAGATAGATACAATAATACCTATCTAACAAAGTGGCATATCCTCTTAGAAAAAATTGACTTACATAGACATTATAAACATATAAGAGAAAGTATACAAGAAAAGAGTTTGATTAATAAGTAGTGGCATAAAGTTATCTTTGACAAGAGCTTGAAGCTTTTACTCATAGCAGTTTAACAAGTCATGGAGATTTTGGCCACGAATTAGAAATAGAAGGTAATTTTAATACAAATTCCTTCATGAAGACTACAATACAAGAGTATCATAATATAGAAAAGATATTAGAGCATACACAAACCAGCTCAACAAGATTTATTAGATGAGGACTAAAGCTTCCAGATGAAATTGGTATTTGTAGATGGAATATTTCTTTGAGTTTAGATTTGTCTAAGGACTATCCTTTATACATGAAGTAGGTTGAGTAGGCAAGACAAAAGAGGTTGGATTAAGCAATTATTCGAGTGAAGCTTACCTTTCCTATTGATTATTCTTGTGATCCACACTTTGTAAGGATTGTTTATCCCAAGGTGTAGTCATTATATTGGTCACATTAGAGTTGATGGATCTATATGCATGGAATTATTGACTAAAAGTGGTTGGATCCCTACTTGTTTAATTGAAAGCCTTCTTATGAAAATAAAAAGTACAATTATTGATGGTGGAGAGAACTTTTCTATCAAATGGTGAATATAATGAGGACATCCTTGAGGCTTTAGATTGCTTATGATAAGGTATTGATGGTTGTAGATATTCAAAGCATATATTTGATAAGAAATTAGTAGTCATGGGTCTAGTAGCAATATATCAATAGCAAAGATTTATCAATTTGAAACAATGGATTTTTTTTTTGAGTAATACTTCTTATACACATCCACCATGGGGATTGAAACAATGGATATTAATATGCATAACTGAGATTTAAAAAATAAATAATCTTGCATCAACTATGTTATGCCTATTATTTTACAATTCTTGCATATGGTTTTTAATTTGAGAAAATTACAATGAAGCTACAAGGGTCAAACATAGAAAATATCATAGAGTGAGTTTTCCTCCTATACTTAATGTTGTTTAAGATGGTTAATATTTTTTATAACTTACAAAAAGTTTTAAATATAATCATCTTGGAAATCCTCATAGAACCATGTATATTTGATTTTTAGAAAAGATTGTAATATAAATAAGACTATTTCAATTTTCAAAATCCTTCACAAGGCCACTTAAGGGTGTAACAAGTTTCTATTGTGAATATTTAGAATAGAAGGGAAAATTTTAACTGAAATTTTAATGCATAATCACAATATAACGTTGACCTGAGACAAAACTATAAGCATTACTCAAAAATTAGAACATGATTATTAATACATATTACATTTATAAGTAATTAGTAGGGGGCATACAAAATCTAGAATAACTAAACACTAAATAAAATTGAGGATTGAATTATAATACCACACTTTGAAAATATTCTTAATCATTGTGGAAATGTAAATTCAAAGCAAATTATTGCTAAATTTGAATATCTTAACACCATTTCATCTTATTTTTTAGCCCCTTCATTTTTGCACATATTTTTATCCTAGCAAGAGATAGAAGCTTAATAAAATGTTATTTTGTCTCAAGTTTGCTCACGTAACCCCTTTATTAATTATTGTTTGATCTTTTAAAATTGAAAACATGAGCCCTTTTATTGTTTCTATTTGTTAGACCAACACGATGTTGGACAAATTTTCATTCATCAAAATGATATATAAACAATGAGGATGAAAGTGGTTATTATTGCTATCTTAACAACCACCTAGTTTGGATAACTTTTGAGTACTTAACTACCTATATTACATGATGTGATAAATTTATAACATTCCCCCTTATTACATCAATCCTTCAAATGAGAATAAGAATTAACAACTCAAAAAGTTTAAAAAGATCATGCACTAGGATACACACATTAGTCCATGATTTACATCATCATGAATAGGGACAAACTCAACTACTCACCTCAATGGGATTGACCACACTGGACTCAATCAAGGATAGGGACAAACACAACTATCCAAGACTTTACATCATAAGTGGATAGGAACACACACATTATCCATCTACATAGTTACAAATAGGGACACACTCATCTATCTACAAACATCTATGATTAGGAACACATTCAACCAATCATAGGTACAAACACTTGTGAACAAGGACATACAATCATTCACAAAATCATATGTGAATAGAAACAAACTCTACTATCTACAAAACATAGGGTCTTGCTGGCATTTTTGCCACATTAAAATTTTATAATATTTTGATTGAAATATGTAAGCATTTTGTCAGTGAAACTCACAAATTCATTTTGAGTGTTTTTCACACAATAATTTTTTTTTGAAAAAGTATTGATGGGTGTAGGTTCGGGTAAGATTCAAGCAAAATACCTTTTCACTCTCATGCACCATGAAATGCCTTTTCACCCACCAACTGTAGTAAAAATCATTTTTTTTGGGTATTTCACTGGCGAAAACACTTCTTGGGCATTTCACCGACGAAAGCTCATTTTGGGCGTAACTTGGGCGAAATGAAGATAAAGGCCCATTTTGAGCAAAATGTTGAGCGAAAATCCATTTTAGAGGTAAACACCATCGCCCCTATGTTTTCAGTGCAAATCTTCTTTGGAAAAGAATTAAAGCCAGTAAAATTAATTCTTGTGGCGATATAATAGATATATCCGGGATCACTACTAAAAAACTACGGTATTTAATCATTGCTCCTTTGACTCCGATGTAATCTTGTTCATTTTCAAAGCATCGTCCACTTTGGTGGGTATGCATTTCCAATGCACCGCCTATCAACCTTGCTAGTTTTCAAAGCAGATTTAATGCTCGGTGTACTTTCCTAGCAAAAATGAATTTCTAAGGTGCAAGGAGAAGCGAATTCAACAACCAAATGCCTGATTTTCAGATGATTTTATTGTGTCTCGATGCACCGATGTCCAAGATTGCTTCAAGCATTTACTCTTGTTGACTTCTTTGTGTGATTCTCCCATAAAAGCCATATCATGGTTTCCTTGCAAAATGTTTTAACTGAAGATGTCATTAATGCTGAGAAGAAAAATATGCATGTTGGTTTTTGATCTACCAGCATTTTGTTTGTATATGCATTAAATGATAGAGGCAAAATCCCTCTATAAATACTAAGCATTTCATTGTAAGAAAGGAGGATAGACATTCTGCAGAAAAATACTTTAAGTTTTCTGCATCAATAGAAAGATATTCGACTTCTGGTTCCTAAAGTAGTCTTGTGGTTGACCACTTCCTACTTGTCATTTCTGCTTACGTTTATGCCCATTATTAGTTGCTTCTAAATTTTTCATCAAAATTTAATTATTGTTGGTAAGGGAATGAGTACTGAAATGTGTCTTGGATGTTATCTCTGCAAACTATGAGTGGTTTTTGTGCTTACTTTTCTATTTTATGCTAATTCGAACTTGAATGTAGTTTCTTGTTGTTGGTTTATCCCCACCACACTTTTTCGGCTTGTAGCCATATTTCCATCTCTTTCTATCATTTCTCATTTCTTTCCTGTTACCCTAAGATTTAAACTAAATTAGATTAGTAAGGGAGCCATCCCTCTCTGAAGATCGGCCCAAAGGAATTTTCTCTTTCCCTCGGCCTTTCAATGTTGGTCGGATCTAGGGCGCACAAGTGATAATACTTTGTACTTAGGCAAATTAGTGACCAACAGGTCTCCACTTCTCTATTATGAAGCATTATCTCCAATAGACAATGTAGTCTAATTCGGTATTCAAAATGGATGATAGTTGGGTCAACCATATGATCCCCCCTCAAACTTAACAATTTTTTTGAACACGTGGTCTTCAAAATTCCTTAGCATATTTCTTCAAAAGGACAAATGCATTAGACTCAAAAAATATTTTCCAATGAGTATAAATATGCCCATGTTCTGCATTAAGAGAGTAGGCAAAAATAATTAATTGTCTCCTTTAGAAAGTCACATCAAATCTCGATGTCTACACCAATTAGAATGTCTAAGTGCCTCACTTCCATGTAAGCACAATTAATCCTTTGCAAAAGTATCATATAAAGGTCCAAATATATTATGTTATAGAGAATGTGGCATATTAGAGATGTTATTTTTCAAAAAAAAAAAGTCTTCAACCCATCACGACACAAGCATCTCCTTCCAAAATAAATATGTCACGTCAAACATTAATGCACTAGTTCAATAAAATTAGCGCTCCAAATTAAATCTTAAGGGAATATTCTATCAACATTCTAAGACAATAAAAATATACTAAATCATCGTCTTGTTACCTGCATTTAACAATAATATAAATAAAAAAATATTTTTTAAAGGCTTAACGAGCCTTTCGATGAAGCATGTGGGATTTTATCATTTATTTATTTAAATATATTTTTGCCTCGCTTATTATTTGCATGTAGCAAATAAACACTTGCTTCCATGTAAACAACAAGTAATAGTTTTTTTTTTATTTTATTTAAGGCATAAGTGCTTTTTTTCTCTCTTATTTTTTTTAATTCACAAAACAAGTCTTCAATTGGCAACACTTGACTAGAAGTTAACTTTTAGATGACTCATGCATTGATTAGATGATAACTTAATAATAGACTACTCTTGTGCATCTTCAGATAGCCTTGTTGCTAGACGACCCACAAAATGGATCGTAGGGTCAAAGTTCACTTTAGATGACCCTTTTTCAGACGACAATACAAAGTTCATCTCAAACAACAATATTTTGTGATGGCAACTCCAAATGGCTCTTCTAAACAACAACAGTTTATGACAAATCCAAATGGCTCTTATAGATGGCAAGTTATGTGACGACACAAATATCTCTATATTTAAATGACATCTCTTCTGTAGATCCAAACAACATTTTTTTGTGCCGATAACTTTAGTCTACAACTCTAGACAACAAGAACTTTTAGATGGCAACAACTTCTAGACGATAGCTCTAAATGGTAGTAGCTCTAGATGACAACTTCAAATGGTAGCAGCTCCAAACAACAACTTTAGACAACATCCCTAACAACTTCAAACAACAACAAATATTGCTTCAAACGGCTATGTTAGACAACCTTTACCTTGGATGGCGATATTGGAATCTTTAGACCACCCAAATTAGATAACATGGCCCAATCAACTTCAACTTATGTTGAATTATCTAAAGCTCAATTATGTCCAAACTCCCTATGCGTCATATTTGTTTTTAGTTTTTCTTCAACATGCAACACAAACTTGATTTGTTTCTAGTTTATCTTTAGCATACAACACAAACTTGCATTCTCTCCTATGTTTCAGCACAAATGTTTCCATAGCAACAACTGGTCATTTGTAAACAACTGTTGGAACCCTTTCTTGATGGCATGTCCTTTTTCTTTGTGATAACATCTTTAAATGATATTCCAATCACACATGTGAACAATATCTTGAAATTGACAAATATCAAACCTGAAAATCAAATAAATAAATAAAAACATAGTGCAAAAAACTTCAAATTAACATCCCTCATTATAATTTGTCACTTTCTTTGTAATCTCCTACAACACTTGGATGACTCTTTCAACCAGTATCATGTCTCTTCTACACAATAAAAAATCATGAGCGCAACACTTTTGCTCCTCTTTGCTAGTTGTCTCTCCAAATCTGACAAGACTCAATGTCTTTGGCACTTCCAAATCAAGCATCCACTTCTCAATAAGCATACACCTTGTTCTCTATTATTGCCTTCATGTAGTAGCACATCTTCAAGTTCTCCCAAGACAAGGCATTCTCTTCTTTCACATGCTCTAGGAAGGATGAGAGCTACAATTAGGATGAAGGTGGTTGCTATTGCTAATTGTCTTATCAACCACCTAGTTGGGATAACTCTCGAGTACCTAACCACTTATATTATATGATGTGATAAATTTTGAGTACTATCTATTGTTCTAATATACTCAAAGAGTCTATTTTCCACTTTAGATTATTTAGGAGTTCAACTATTTTTGAATTCAAATTTCCTTGAAATATATTTCATGTTTCAGCTATGTACTTGAGCTTGTAAATATTGTTCAAAATTAGAGACTACTATTTTTGAGGAAAATTGAGAATTCAAATTTCCGTACAAATTATTGCTATTGGATTTCAAGTATATTGGTTGATTCATTTGGGTTCATAGCAAAATTTTGAATTGGTGAAGAAAATCAAATAAAAATAAATTCAAATTTAAAGTCTATGCTTTGTGCAATTAGGGCAATGACAACATGTGGTTTATAGAGCATGTGGTTCTTTACCATAGCCTTCAAATGATCATAAATGACTTGCAAATGATGTCCTTAGTTGTAAGTCATTTATGATTATTTTAGAAATCTTCCTTCAAAATCTGATTATCTAAAACTATCCTAGAAATCTAATTAATAATGCATGAAGAAGAAGGATTAACTCCAATGTTATAATGTGTACAAATCTTTGATCTTTACATCTTTAAGAAAAATCTTTTAACTTTATCCCGTAAAAGCTTACGAGAATAAATAAAAACCTTCTACGATCATTTTTCCACAGCAATGACAATTTAATCTCAATCTAAGAACTCCTCCAATAAATTCATAATTCCTCAAATATTTAAATTTATATACTCTAATTTAACTTTATACCAATAATTTCAATCATAAAATAATAATACTTCTAAAAATGTCGAACTTATAAACTAATATTTTTTTCATTTATTAATTAGCAATATCATGTCCTTAATTCACAAGATTAGTTTATTAATTTGCATTAACAAGTAATGGATTTCTAATGATGCTTCAATTTCCAAAGAAACCTGAAAATCCAGTTCAATATGACCCAAGTCAAAAGTTCACTAAACTCGAAGGCAAATTTATATTATTGCAAAACTTGCTCATTGGGCCACTATAAAATATGGATACTCATAGCTGACGTGATCTTAAATGTCAAGTTGGCGGAAACTAGCTTGCTACATCCCCACCCAAAAGACCCTCCATCACAAAACTTGAATGCAAGCTTACTCAAAATTAAGCTTGTGTTCTTGATGCCTTTTCAAGTAAAAAACTGGTTACTGCCTTCCAAACACTATACAATTGGTCTTGAATTCCAACAAAATGAATATTATTAAATAATTCATGGCAGAATTTAAGAAAACAGCTAATTGCTCTCCTTCATAAGGAAAAATTTAACGACTTGTATTAAAACGTATGTGTAAGTATGTGTAACTTACTACATCAAGAGGTCAACCTAGTAGTGTCAAACCCCACCCAGTATCATAACACTCCACCACACCAAAAGGTCAACCTAGGAGTGTCAGCCCCCACCCAGTATCATAACACTCCACCACTCAGCCCAAGCTTCAGCCTGCCCGGCCTTGTCAGGCCCCACGACTCAAACACAAGTGGTTGCTCAATACCAATGTAACATACCACTACACCAAAAGGTCGACCTAGTAGTGTCGGCCTGTGCCCAGGATTATAACAGTATTTCACTTTCTATGTATTAGATTCTATCTTAATGAACTTAGCTTAAGACATAAGTTTGATCATTTATCAAACTACTTGTCATTTATTAAATCAAATTCATAAAACATATAACAAAGCACAAATGAACAGATTGCATTGGACGTCCATTCTTTGTAGCATCTGAACATTTTCCATATAATGTATTTGCAAGATATGGTGAGAATGTAAGTGATAGCTCACTATTCACACAATACTATTTATTATTACGTGCATGTTTAGCATCAATATTTTTATAATTAGGTCAAGTATGTTGTTACAGATGAGTGACAGCTGTGAGATTAACAGATACTTTTGAAAATTGCACATCACCTTTTGACCATGGATATGTGGTTTCCTAATAAGGGAGGCGTTTGTTACCAATGATTGCCTACCAAAATTAAAATATGAACCGGTTACACATGCTTGCTAGGATTAATTTTCACAACAATGTGAACGTACATCTCGCCTTCACAAAGTTATGTAATATGACATTAGAATTTAAGAGAACATAAAAATCTGATCGCTTTTATTAACACATACGCATAGGAGAAATGTAAATAGATAGACAGCTATTGTATATATGAAACCGTCCTGAAACAGATTACAACCCCTGGGAATACATAAAATTGGGAATAAAAATAATATAATTTACAAGCAGGATATCTTTCTCTCTCCGCCAAAATTGCAGGCAAAACTGGAATGCCAGTTGCTACTTACAATTTCTCCAAAACCTCAGCATTGGCTTGTCAAAAACATAATTCAGATGAATTTCAAACATAAACCAATGTTCCTCTGCCTACAATTTCTGAACCGTATTTGAGCACCATAATGAAACACCAAAATTTTAACTACCCATATATGCTCTCTCATCCCAATAACCCTGTGGACATACACATCAAATCAACTTACTTTTGTAAAGGATCGACTTTATGAACACTTTGACCTACCCCATCTAAGAAGCTCAAATTGTAAAAATTCAGGAACAATAATGGATCTTCAATCTTTATTATATTCAACTGTCAAATCCAGAATTGTGTAGGATCCAGCCTCAGAGTCATTCTGAAGCAGCCATCAATATCATTAAGCATTGCAGCTGTAGAACTTTATAAGGTTGTGGCAGACAAAGTTTGGAACAAAATCATTTCCTGCTGCAATTCTCGCTGTAAATCATGTGAAGCCTACAAAATTGGCACCATAAATTATCGTCCTTCTTGCAGATCTTCTGAAAAGACAGCTGTGCGTGACAGATTGTCATTGTCAATTCCACTTAAGCCAGAGAATGCACCAGAAGAAAATATTGATGACGATACATCTGACTCAAACGTGGTTGACACATGTTTGGTATTATGCCCACTTGAGGTTTGAGGGTGACTGGAGTCTGTCAAAGTGCTTCCGCTCTGATGGTACTCGTTGGTACGCTGAACCATTTTTAAAGATTGAACCACCTCCCCCATAGTTGGCCTCTGGCCTGCTTCAGGAGCTACACAAGCAGCTGCAATTGCACAAACTTGTATGAAATCCTCCTTCGGATATTTTCCACCAAGCCTAGGATCTGCAATCTCTTCCAACCGATCTCTATCCCTTAGTATTGGGCGAGCCTGAAAAAGAAGCACAAAGGGATTGCACTTACATATCAAATATATTGACCAGAAAAGGATTACTTCTCTTTACAGAACAGAAACCATTTCAATTTTCAAGTCAAAGACTTCCATCTGTGCAATTTATATTAACTTTTGTCTTTCCTATTTTGGATGCTAATGGAACAAGTTAATCAGAGATGATAAAAAAATTTTGAACTCAGTTTATCTTCAATTGATATTTATCAATTGAACTCTATTATGACTTAAATGCAAAAAATAAAAATAAACAAAATTAAAAAACAAAAATAGAAGTTAGAGGATAGAAAAGATTCTAACCCATGTCACAAGGTTTTCCATGCCAGAAGGTTGACTCATATCAACTGGTTTCCTTCCTGTCAACAGTTCCAGTAAAACAACTCCATAGCTGTAGACATCACTCTTCACCAAGAGATGCCCAGTCATAGCATATTCAGGTGCCACATACCTGAAATGGGTGGCCATTTCAGTTTCGTATTAAATTTTGAAACAATGGAGAGTGTAAATTTAGGCGTATACAATCTTAAACAACTGAATAATACACCTTCAAAGTAACAGAGCTAAACATAGATAACTACTTTGCATGGGTAATAGAGCTAAACATGCCAAACATTTTCTGTGGTAATTTAGGAAGCAAACAAGAAGTAATAGTTCCATTCAAAACTTCCAGGAAAGAAAAAGATAATAATAATGATAATAATAATACTTTAAAGAACACAGTGCAGTATTAAATACCCAAAAGTGCCCATAACTCGAGTAGACAAATGGTTTGCCTGACCCTCAGGTGCATGCTTGGCAAGACCAAAATCAGCAACCTTTGCATGGAAATTATTCTCCAGTAAAATATTGGATGCCTTGAAATCTCGGTGAATGACACAAGGCTGAGAGTCCTCATGGAGATAAGCAAGACCTCGGGCAGCATCCAAAGCAATTTTCATTCTTGTTTCCCAGTCCAATGGATGATTTGCACCTAAAGGCCCTAACAATAGACATCATAATAGAAAAATGAGCATCAAAGAGTGATGACATAGAAGTTACTTGATTTCAGAGACAAACAATGCCATTAAAGTTTATCCAAATATAAAATAAATTAGTCACAAAATATTCAAGAGCCCAACACATTAGTCTCTTATTTTAGGGTATAGCAGTATGCCTTAGTAGTAAGGTCTGTTTTGCATAATGCTGTTCAACAATCCAAGAGACTAACTCACTGAATGTAAAACAAGAGAATGCATGCTTCCAGGAGGTAGATTGAATCACTAAGCTAGTGAAAGCCAGTGACTTACCATGAAGCCAAGCTTCCAAGCTTCCATTTGGGACAAGTTCATAGCAAAGTAGCTGCTGGGAAGAATCATGACTACCATAGTATCCAATAAGTTTCACAAGGTTACGATGATGAAGCCGGCTTAGCATCTCAACTTCAACTAGAAATTCTCTATCTCCCTGATGGCCCCCAGTTGAAAGCTTCTTGATAGCCACTTCAGTCCCATCTTTAAGCACACCTTTGAAAACTCGTCCAAATCCACCTTCCCCAAGCACACTTGCTGTTTCAAAGTTATTTGTCGCTTCTTTAAGCTCCTCATAAGTAAAACTCCTTGTACTGCTGGGATGAGGTACAGAGCTATCAATTCGTATGGAACGAGCTGGCAATGATATTGCTGCAAAAAAAATAAGGCACTATCAATAACTACTACTAAGGCATGTAACATTGTAAAGCATTCTTTTAGTTTTGGGTTGATTTGAAATGGAGAGATGACTTTAAATGCCTGGAAAAATATTTACAAATGTTATTCATGGGGAACATAAGACATACATTAAGAACTTTATCGACACGTATATCTGTTGTTTCAAAATACCTTTAATTAGATACAAGAAGGCACTAAACACAGAATTTGGCTAATTTATCCACATTCACATACCCAAGTGAATAGATCTCCTATGAGAATTCAAGAACAATTCTGGTCTATATTCTTCAATCAATGATAATAATTCAGTTTATTATGGCTATACATAGTCACAAATGTCCTTATTTCATAAAGAATTCTCAGAAGATTCCATGAAGGTCAAGATCTTTAGATGAGAACCTGCATTTGTGGAAGAAAAGTTGCACTTAACCTCATTTACTTTGGAGGAAACAAGGGGATCCTAAGAAAACAATTCTAGATATTAAAATGACAGAATGAATTCATGTCTGAGGCCACAAGAAATAGCAAATCCACATCACCCAAAGGTCATACTCCAGATTGACATTTTTCCTCAAATACACTGGATAGCATGCAGCTTTTATTGCAAGTAAAACATTTCCTTTTCCCTGCCAAGAAAAAACAAATTAAGTGTTGTTCCAAAGGCTCTCTTTCTTTGGTAATGTACTCTTTCATACATCTTGAACTCTTGGATAATATTAATTTTTTATATCCAGCCAATCACCAAACCAAGGGAGAGCTGTGATAGATACGTTCCTGATGTCAAAATGAGATCAACGACTGAATGTACAAAGCCTTAGAACCAGATTATGCCCAAAGGTAGCAGTCAATTTGAGTTAAATCTAGATCAACAAACAAAATTTGGAAACACAAGCAGCACCTCTGCAAGTTGTTACCTCAAAGGAACAGTCCATGTCATACACACATTCTTGCACAATTGTCAAGAGATACAATAGAGTACCATGGAAATAATCCCTGATCTCCAACATAATATAAACAATACCTACTCCATTTTACAATTTGCATGTCATAGTCTCATAGATCAGATAAAGAAATTTATAAAATAACCTTTCTTCTCTACTCCTTTAAAGAGAGAAAGCAGAGTCACACACACATTCTCGCACAATTGTCAATAGATACAATAGAGTACCATGGAAATAATCCCTGGTCTCCAACATAATATAAACAATACCTACTCCATTGTAAAATTTGCTGTGTTTCACAAAGTCACATAGTCTCATAGGTCAGATAAAGAAATTTATAAAATACCCTTTCTTCTCTACTTCATTACAGAGAGGACGTAGAAAAAAGGCATGAAACTAAGTATATTGTCAAAGTTACTCCAAGGAAAGGGGCGGAACTTTCCAAAACATAAAAATATTTATAATATACAGCCAACAATTTTACCATTAAGTGGAACAGACAAAGTAGCCTTAAGCCTGAAATAGACTAGGTTCAATAGGGAAAGACATTTAAGCCATTGACCACTTGACAAAGTAGCATTAAAATTAGTATTTAATATAATAATATTCATCTAATTTCCATGTAAGTGGAAACCTTCCAACAAATAAGACGAAAAAAGACATAATATATTAGTTTAACATTGGTCTTCAATCTCATCAATTTTTAATAGTTTTAGTTTTATAAGTCCCAATCACATATGAACCATTTTTATACAACTAACTGCTAAAATTGGCCAGAAATAGACTAGGCTCAATAGGAAAAGACATATGCCATCACCTACCTAACAGAATAGCATTAAAAGTAGTGTTGAATATAATTATCTTTATCTAATTTTCATGGGATTATAAATGTACGTGGAAACCTTCCAACAAATAAGATTTAAAATGACATAAATTATTAGTTTGTGATTCTTTGGGATCCATCGTGCACGAGGATTTTAATTGCTCTTGCACGATGGCTACCAAGGAATCACAAACAAAAAATATAACACCATGTCAAAATTTAAGAAACATATATAAATTATTAGTTTAATGTTGGTATTCAATTCAATCAATATCTAATAATTTTACTTTTATTAAGGCTATGTTAAATTTATTATTATTTTTTAATTCACAATTGTATTAAAAATTGAACTGTAAATATTATCAAGTATTTTAACAAAAGTAAAGATTATTAAAGACTTTTCCAAAAATGGTACTAGTGTGTGGGTGTGCATATATACATATAAAGATATTTGGGATTAAGTGATCAGTGACCCAAAATTTTGGCAAAATACCATTACTTGGTGCTAAGAATACCAAACGATTCATTGCAACCTCCTTAAAGGTGTCTTGCTGTAGGCTTTAATACTTCTACCAATAAAGAGCACTAAAAGCAAAAAGCTTTACTGGATATCAAGAATCTTCCTCTACCATACAAATACAAGTCTCTCACCTACCATCACTTGATTTTTCAGTACAAGTATAGAGTGGAATTCTATGATGTAACCATCCATTGTCACATTTTACACAACTTCTAACATATACTTAACCATCACATATTGAACCCTTAAGTTTACCATTTCTAAATAATGGTGGTCATAATATTGAAGAGAGAAACTGAAAAATGCTTTATGTACTAGCTCAAAAAATTTATTTTGGCCTGTGTTAAAAGAATGCTGGCAAAAATTGCTAAGATGGAAGTTATACTCTTGAAAAGGCCATTCTTGGCTATGGAGATCAAATCCGAGGCTCCAACCTACCAACACCAAGGCTACCTGCTTGTAAATCCGGCCATGATTGTAGTCCAAAAACCACAATTAACTTTCTCCAATGCATCCATATCTAGAGATAATGAGAGGCTAAGTGTGCTAAAATTGAATATTCAAAGGTCCGAGGTGTAGACCAATTGGTTCATCCAAACCTCATAAGGGGGGCGGAGGTCCAAGGTTCAAATCTCGGGCCTCGCCGGACTGAACGCTTGTCCCTTTCCTGGTGCTTTCAGCAGCGTAAAAGGTTTAAAATGATTGTGGCATGGTGGTTATAGGGGCGGACTGCGCGAAGATCTGTGTGGCGGCTTCTGGGGCGGACAGCACAGAATACTGTGGTGGCCATAAAAAGCTGGACAGCCTGCCCGGATTCGTGGCAGCTACCGATTCCACCATGTAAATTCAAAAAAAAAAAATTTTGAATATTCAAATCAATTATTCCAGTGTTCAAATTGCAAGAATTTAACTAACTGGTTGCTATAAAATTTCAATTGAAAGCCACGCCGTTCAATAATGTGAGAGTGGATTTGCCAACTCTTTGAAAGGTTACTCATGCTGTGTAACATCATACAATGCTCTTATTTTGAAATCCATTGGTAGAGGTAACCTGCAAGTTTGAATTTGTAAGCTCAAAAAGGCCTTTTATCAAAAAGTGTAGATAAAGTTTCTTCTATATTAATCCTTGAATCTTATAAAACATAAATTTTCCCTTTAGCTGTCTTCTTTTCAGCTACATTTCAAATGAATTCAAGGTAACTTGTGACTATCAATTGGTTTTTGGTTGGTTTTGGATTGTGTCTTACTGTCAAGCAAGAACCAAATTACAAAATATCACATCATTTTACAAATAAATAATAAAATCATATTATGTAATAAATCTAAATTATTACAGCATAAACATTTCTCATGAATGGTCTATATACATTTACCCTTATTAGTGTGCACTTAGAGCAATGCTAGTTGTACTCTTTGTATTAAGTATCCATGCGATTATGTTGAGTTAGGGAGGCTGACATCCCGCGTGCATGGATACCTTTATGCATTCACATACCTATTGGGGGCACTCCTTTATGGACACATGAAAGCGTCAAGTGGAGCATGTATGTGACTATGTGGGTTATCCAATGAAAGCTTGTTGAGTTGCAGACAAGGCATGGGAAACAAAGCTGGCAAAAAGAAAAGAGGCCTTTAAGTGTAGAGATTTAGATTGTGACACTTGAAACATGCTTGAGGTGATTTTGAATGTCAGATTTCATAGTAGTTTCCAGAAATGAATGGAATCAAACATTACCCAGTATTGCTTAACAAAAGAAATACACAGCATATAAGAACACAATATATGATGGGGTGTCTGTAGACACCAAAATATCTTCACTCAAAGAGAATCAAAATTACACTCAAACCGATAATAAAATGATCGGTGAGGAGGGGTATTTATACCCAAGTACATGATGCCTTTAGGTCAAGGTTATGAGACCAACCCTCAAGAATAAAATAATAAAAAATTACAAAAATACCTTTTTCAAGGTTTACATGGGCCCAAAGGGCAAACATAACAAAAAGTTGGTCATGGCCTCAAGAGAAGCTTAACCACCACATATTCCAACATCCCCCCTTAAGCTGAATAGGGGACATAGAGAGAGGCCCTTATGTTGGATCCCCCTTAAGGGACACTCTCCAACTCCAAGAAGCTCCCACATGCGCACAAAAGTGACCTCGGGCATGATCTTGGTCAAAATATCTATTGCCTGCTCTGATGAAGGAACAAACACTGGATCTAACATCCCACGAGCATGAAGCCATCGCACAAAGTGCATCCATATCTCAATGTGCTTTGTCCATTGATGAAACACAAGATTGTGGACAAGCTGAATAGTACTTTGATTGTCACAGTGAAGAGGAACAAGAGAACTCTAAGGAATGCCAATCTCCTCCAAAATCATTAACATCCACCTAAGATGCTTAGCTACCTCATTGGCAACACAATATTCAGCCTCCGTGGAAGACTGAGAAATGGTGGATTGGCGTCTAGAACACCATGAAACCGGGCTAGATCCCAAGTAGAACACAAAGCTTGTGGTGGACCATCACTCATCCAAATCACCTACCCAATCAGCATCTAAAAAACCTGTCAAAATCGGAGGAGAACCAACAAAGTAGTGAATGTCCATCTAATATGTCCCTCTGATGTATTTGAGAATCCGCTTTGTTATTGTCCAATGACTCTCCCGAGGAGCCTGCATGTACCTAGAACAATAGCTAACAACAAAGGCTATATCTGGTCTAGTGTGAGTGAGATAGAGAAGTCCTCCTACAAGAGACCGATATAGAGTAGCATCAACCAAAGGTGTGGTACAATCACCTTGTAATTTCAAAACCAAAGCAAAGGGGTTCTAAGCAAGCTTACACTCCATCCTGAACCGCTAAAGAAGATCCAAAGCATACTTGGGCTGAGAAATGGTAATGCCAGAATCTGACTGATCAATCTGGATTCCCAAAAAATAGTGCAAGAGCCCCAAATCTGTCATCTCAAAGGTGGAACGAAGTCGTGACTTCATATCCTAAATCAGAGTAGTGGAGTTGCCCATGATAAGAAGGTCATCAACATACAACACAATCACCAAAGTTTCCTCATCATGATGTTTAATGTAAACATCATGCTCAACCTCACATCGCTGAAATCCACAACTAAGGAAGAAAGAATGGATTTTCTCATACCAAGCCTGAGGAGCCTACTTAAAACCATACAAAGATCAAGTCAAGCGACATACCAATGGAGTAGGGCCCTCTAGCTCAAATCCTGGGTGGCTATTGCATGTAGATTTCCTCCTAAAGTTCTCCATGGAGAAAGGCACTCTTCACATCCATCTGATGCACCTTCCATCCATAGGAGGCTGCAATGGAAAGAATCATTCTAACGGAGTCCATCCTGGCTACAGGTGCAAAAGTCTCGGAGTAGTCCACTCCCTCCTATTGAGAGAAGCCCTTGGCAACAAGGCATACCTTGTGCTTTTCAATCTGACCATTTTATGTGTACTTGGTCTTGTAGACCCACTTACACCCCACAACATTCTTCCCTATTGGAAGAGGAACCAACTCCCATGTTCTATTCTTCATCAATGCCTCATATTTTGCTATCATGGCATCTTCCCATTCAGGCTTCCCCTTAGCCTGGGAGTAGGTGATAAGATCCTGTGAATGGGCTGCCTTCAAAGCTTAGGAAGGAGCCTTTCGATGCCACTCAAGGAACAAAATGGGTTGTGCATCCTTCAGAAGCATCTTAACCCACTTGGGGATAGGACGTTCAAAAGAAGCATGAGTATCCTGCACCATCTCAACATCAGAAACTAAAATGGAAGAATCCAACTCATCACCACTCACCTCATCATGCAAAGTTGAAGCATTCTAAACTAAACCATCCTGCTCATCCTATCCTGCTCTAGGGGAAGAGGAAACTACCTGAGAAACTATGCATGATGGAGTCAAATCAATAGGCAATGAACAACCACTAGAAGAGGAAGATGCTCTAACGGAAATGGAACCAACCAAGATATCTAAAGAACCTATTGGATCTGGAATAGGTAAAGAATTAAAGGAATCAGAGAAGCTAAAAGATCGGGAGGGGAGTGGAAGGAGTACCTAGAAGAACCTCATCAAAGATGACATCTCTCTTAATCAACACCTCTAAGGATCATAGAGACGATATGCCTTTAAGATATCAAAATATCCCATAAATATACACTTATGGCTCTTTATCCAAAGATCCTTGGGTATGTGAGCCCATGTTGAAGACCCAAAGATTCAGAACATAGACACATCTGGCTTATCCCCTATCAATTTCTCAAGAGGTGTCATCCCTTGAACAACCCTAGTAGGAACCTTGTTGATGATATACCCTGCACAAGTGACTGCCTCACCCCAAAACTTGTGATCTAGTCCCTTGGCATAAATCATATCCTCTTTTTTCTTTTTGCTACACCATTATATTCAAGAGTGTAGTGAACAATCCTCTGATATGTTATTCCATGAGTGGCCAAGAAATCATGAAAAGCATGACTAACATATTCACCATCCCCATTTATCCTTAGACACTTGATCCTTCTATCTAACTGATTTTCAACAAGAGCCTTGAAAGTTTTGAACCTCTCAAACACTTCATCCTTGGTACAAATGGTATATACCCACACATATCTAGAAAAGTCATCAATGAAAAGAAGGAAATACCTATTCTTGAAAGAAAAGGTGTTCCCATAGGTCCACAGATGTCACTATGAATGATCTCCAAAGGGTGAGATGCCCTCCTGGCAACTCCTTTTGGAAAGGTCTCCCTATGATGCTTTCCCAAAATGCATCCCTCACAAACACCACTTGGAGGATATGCGTGGAAGCCCAATAGCCATCTCATGCTGACTCATGTACCTCAAGGAACCATAACTAAGATGTCCAAGCCTATGATGCCACTTTTGACTCTCATTATCAGCATGTGCTACCATTGCAACAAAATTCTTCTTGCTAGAAGAGGAAGTGGGTCTTTCACCCAACTTATACATATGATCAGATTCATCACAATATCCAGAAGCAACAATCCTAAACCCATTGTCTATATCCTTAATCACCCATCTATCAAGCCAAAATTCTACTTTCTTGTTTGTGTGAGTAATGTGATAAATAGACAAAAGGTTAGGACCAACATTAGGAACATGAAGTACCTCATCAAATGACGAAGATCCAATCGTGATGTCTCCACTTCCATCCACCTACAATGAAGAGTCATCTCCAATCACAACACGTTCTCCTACATGAGTTTTGTTGTAGCCTTGAAGAAGGTGCTTGTGCTTCATCATATGTCTAGTAGCCCCTGAATCAGCTATCCACTCATCCGAAGAAGTGGATGTCCAATATGTAGAATGAACTACAACATGTGCCTGTGAGGTTTCTCCATCAAAACTATCCTCACCTTGTGCATAGAAGAGAGTAGCATCAACACCCACCTTTCTTGTTGCTTCCTCCAATTTCTTGATCCGAATTCTACAAAATTCTACCTTGTGTCCTTCCTTTTTGCAGAACTCACAAGTAGGCTTCTTGAACTTCTAGGTGGCATAGTTAGGACCATTCAACAAGGGCACATGATGATCTATAACTATTCTACCAAAATTCAAAAACTTGCATGCGGTTGTGACTAAAAGCAACACCAATCCAAAGAGCTTGAAAAATTGTCCGATTTGAAAAAAAAAGAAAAAAAAAGGGCTCAAAACACGTCCATGTGCAAAAGTTATGGCCCCCTGCAATTTGGCCCTAAAATCACAAAAAATGCCTCCAAAACCTTTGAAAAATTTTACAATACTTGCAGCAAATGGGAGGCCATCATGTGTCATTGCATGAGTGGCTGAGAGGGTCCTTATTGTGTGTTCTGCAATGTACCAATGAATTGCATGATGCTACTTGGCACAATCTGATTTGCTATCTTTTCTACAAACCATGTTGCACCAGTTGTCATCGTCTAATTCGCCCCTAAATACATTTCACCAAGTCTATTGTTAATTGTGCGAGCTACTTGTCAAGTTTGATGAGATGGCAAAATGTGATTGGTCGATCCCATTTTTATAGGCGCCAAGTGGCATACACACTACCACATCGGTTGTTGTATGGACAACCACGTCGGCCCAACTAGAACATGCCATGTAGGCCCCTACATCAACATTTTCCATGTGTCACTTCGGTATGCATGCCACATCAACGTCCTCACAAATTGCCATGTGTTACCCTATGTCAACTATCATGTGTTGCCTCAAAATTCTTGCACCTCTTGCCATGTCATATGTATAGATTGCCACGTCAACTGCCACATGTCGCCTCGAGATTTGTGCATTTGGCACCACCTCAGTTGTATGGACTGCCATGCTTAACCTCGGGATTCATGCACTTGGTATTACCTCAACTGTACGACTACCATGTGGAATCCGTACAGACTTGCCACGTCATCAAGAGCTCACTAACTTTGCTCATGAGACTTGTTAGTTTGAGCGCACCTTGCACACCTCTATTACCAAGAGGTATCCATCTCAAACCATGTTGCTCTTCCCACTCTTCATTCAAGGAACCACTCCCGTGTCCAAAGCTCCAAGTTCAATGATTAATGCATCGAATTGAATCAAGTTGTTTTATCGTTTATAATAGACCACATCGATCAATGAAATGGTCCAAAGGAGATTGATTTTTGTGGGTAGGGTGTTTTTGCTCATTGTACTTCCTCGGCCCTCAAGTTCCCATTCACTCATTTGTCTTCAAGGCCTTGCCTAACAACTCTATTGCTCACAGGTTTCCTTGCTTTATTTTCCCTTGAAGGGAAAGCAGTGTATGTCTCCACTCCTCTAGTATTCTAGTTATTGTATGGCAATATCGGTGAAAGTATAATCGCAATATAGAGTATTCCAAAGTCCGCTATTCTATATTGGATGCCCCATCATCCGCCATGCAACATCATCGCATGCAAAAGCTAAAGGGTTGCTAACCTCATCAAATTTTTTTTTTTTTTTTTTTTTTTTTTTTTTTAGGAGGGGAGGGTTGAACTCATGAGCTACCATGGGCAATGCCTTGGCTAGCTTGGGAGGAAAAAAGCAAAAAAAAAAAAAAACTTTAACTTCACCGTTATTTGCCCCTTTCCTATGCACATGATGCGACCCTACCCATCCAAATAAATATTTGCAAGAATATTCCAATTTTAAACAAATGAAATTTTGAAATACGTGGAGGCAAAATGTCAAAAAGTGTTGAACCGTGGCCCCCATTAAATTTCATAAAGAATCCAAAAAATGCTGTCGATTTGTCCATGTCTGGTATGGTTTGCCCTACACAACCATTTTGTCAAACAAAACCATTCAGGCCCTCCTCTCACACCTATGCAGCAAAAAAATTGTCAGGCCATTTTTAAAACTTTGTCGAGTGGCTTGAAGATCTTTGCTAAGTAGAGAAGCCTACACACGACTTCTCTGGCACTAGGGATCTGTCTGAAAAAAATCGGCCTCTTCTTTTCTTCTTTCACGATAGCCAAGTAGTCTATCCTCTCACAAATGCTACCATTGGTCATTTAAAAGCCGGAAGAGAAAAGGAAATGGATTTTTTCAAAAAATCCATAAAATACAAATGAGATTTTCAAAAAACCTCGAAAAATCTAATCCTGAAACTAGGGCATCCATCTGGTCACAAAAAATTAACAAAACAAGATTGAGTACCAATGAGAGGAAAAATGAACCTGTCAATGAATATTTCTTTTGAAGCAAAACTATTGATTCTAGTGAAATCCTCGCAATCCAAGTTCACTAGGGTTTTTATTAGAAACCCTTCTTCAGATTACGTCATCAACTTCAAACAAAAATCTTCTCTGCAAGCCCTTACAAATTGTTCTCAGGAGGAGAAAATTATTGATGACAAAAGCAATTGAATCTAAAGATTCACACCCACTCTAATACCATGTCAAATTTCACAATAGTCTCTAGAAATGAATGGAATCAAACATTACCTAGTATTGCTTAACAAAAAAAATACACAACATAATGAACACAGTATATGACGGGGTGTCTGTAGACACCAAAATATTTCACTCAAAGAGAATCAAAATTACACTCAAACCAATAATAAAATAATCGGTGAGGAGAGGGGTTTATACCCAAGTACATGATGCCTTTAAGTCAAGCTAATGACACTAACCTTGAGAATAATATAATAAAAAATTACAAAAAAAACTTTTTCAAGACTTACATGGGCCCAACGGGCAAACATAACAAAAATTCAGCCATGGCCTCAAGAGAAGCTTAAACACCACATATTCCAACACTAAATGTACTTGAAAACCAAGCCTACAAAGGGTAAAGGAAGAGAGGGTTTGTAAATCCATGTAGGAAATTAATGATGGTGACAAACAATACAGAAAGGACTCTTTTATGATGACATGACCCTGATCATCAAGTGTGTGATGGACATAAACAAATATGCAGCAGCATAAGAACATAGGAAAGATGTAATAAAGCACATAGGCACCTATAAACAAACACACTGGCTCAGTTGGTAATTTGAAAACTATTTAAATGATGTTGAAGTCAAGGCCCTTCTAGACTGTCTATAACAGGGGGCCCTGCCAGATACTAAGGAGATGCATGGTTCAAGAGGAAGTCCAAAGTCTGCTAAGCGAGGCACAAGAGGGGTTAGCAAGAGGTCAAACATGGGATCGAATGCAAGCACAACTAGTAGCCAAATTATGATAGCAAACTCTGAGACAAAAAAAAAGTGAATCGCTCCTATGACATGTCATAGGACAAGAAAGCTACTTAAGACAATATTCGTGCCAATATAGCCATCCCAACCCCAAGAACTATGTGAGCATTGGGGACTAGATTTCATTGTGTTGTCAAAGCCTAATTGCTCCAAAAAGAGCATAGACATCATGGTAGCCACCAAGTACCTAACTTAGTGGGTCGAAGCAAGAGCTTGCCTAGTAACAATATTGCTAGAAATATAGTGAGGTTCATTTATGAACAAATTATCACGAAGTTTGGCATTCCACTACAACTAACCAATAACTACATGGACATTTCACGAATGAAGTGATCAAACAACACATCAAAATCTACCATGCGTTAACAATTTCATATTATCCAAAGGAAACTAGAGAAGCAAGAAGCAACAAACATAGTCCTAGTATTTGTTATACAAAAATTCTTGTTATATCAAGAGAGCAGACTAGGAAAAGCAATTACCAAGAGTCTTGTGGTCTTACAAGGCCACATTCAAAGCCATCACTCAACACACATTGTTTTAGTTGATGTACCCACAGGAAGTTGTCATACCAATAGAATTATTGATGTCAGGTCCAACAATGGTAGTAGAAAATTGACTTGGGGACAACAAGAACTTGGAGGAATGACTTCTAGCCCTGAATAAGCTAGACAAGCGAAACCTCATGATCCCCTTGGCGACTAAGTGGGCCCAAATGCTATGCAAGTATTGGCACAAGAAGCATCTATAGAGGATGGCATTCAAGCCATGGGAAGTGGTTTTGCGGTTTAACGTTAAGTAGTAAATCAACCCTGACAAATTGAAGACTTATGGCTTGGATCATTTCATGTCTTCGAGCTGATGGATACTAGTGCATTTGACTGGAAATGCCTGACGAAGCACCATGCATGGAACTAGTGAATGGGTCAAATTTGAAACCCTATAAGGTACACATTGAGACTAATTACATTGATTTTGGTGACTTAACTATTAATGAAGGTTCAAAGGACTCCTAAAGAGGTATTGTCTACATAGTAGGCAAGTGTAGCACCTTGAAAAGAACCAAGGTAGAAGAGGAAGCATGCTTAAGCAAGGCCATTGACATGGGAACAATTAGTTTGAATTTGTCAAAATTCAATGACAAAGAAGTCAATAGGGTTTTGTGGCCATTGGATCAAGCCATGGAGTTCAAGAAGAGCACAGTTTGCATTGATGGTTGTAAGCCACTATAATGTTAAAGCAAATAATCCTAAAGACAAGAAACATAGAATACATGTCCATTTTCCCAATGGAGTGGTCGCACCATGCCAAATAACTTGCATTTGTTGCAGGCAAACACGGCATAAGGTCATGAAGGATAAAGTGTAGTCTACAAGGAAATCCCAAAGAGGAACACATTCCAAAAGGTGGTAGAGAGGAGGAACACCAGCCCAAGGAACATCAAGTGGAGTCTAGGACATGCTGGTTGCTTTAGACCATGGCTACAAGTTAGTGATACAGCTTTAGGGCACCAAGGGAATACTGAGTCTTTTTCATGAAGTTTTAAAGGTACAATTCCAAGAGTAAGTGAACTTGACACTAATCGAAGAAATGAGAAGGCATCAAGAATTTCAATAGGATGTGTGTTCCCAAGAACCATTTGAAGAGTAATAATATCTTAGTCAAGGACCTAGGCTACTTGAAAGAAAAACCACATCTTACAAATAATGCAACCCAAAGACCTCACCACTTGCATCCAAGTGAAACCACTCTAGCCAAAAATGAATTCAATTACAGTCAGACATATTTGTTCTTCAATTTCATCCAAGAGAAGGCCATCTCTTCAATTAAGTTATTTGCTTGGTAAGAAATCCATTTGGAAGTTTGTAAAGTCATCTAAAGCATGCATTCAATATCTTCAAAAGTTGAATGTCCCACACTCCAATGTCAATAAGTCAAAAACATTGTCCAACAAGTCAGGAATGTTGTCGAGGTTAGGGAGGAGACACAAGACCCAAGCAAGGGGGAATTGTCTTCAAGCCCTTCCATATTGTCATCTAGCACAAAGACAATTCTATTTGGGTTCCTAAGACGAGAAAACATAGTCTAGCTAGCAACAATGAAGACAAGTGTCATCCATCTTCCCCTTTATATAGCTTGAATGGTAAGTGTAAGTGTCATCTCAGGTCTTGGGGGGCCCACAAAGTTCAAAGAAGAGACAAATGAAGTTTACTTTGATTGTAATGTCATAAAAAACATTATAATTATCATTTGTAAGCCCATGAATCTTAAAAGACAAAAGGTGCTTATTCTCCTTGCAACACCACTAAAGACCAGGGCAATGTCCTCAAGCATGTGGGGGGGCCCATGAGGCGCATAGAAAAGATAAACATCATCTAGGATACTTGCCAAGTTGTCTAAACAAGCACAATCACTATCAAGAAAGAAAAAAAGGGGCTCATGGTGAAGTTTATTATGATGAATTTTGTCTACCACTTTGGCAAGGTTGTTTGGGATTTAAAAACAATTACCAACACCATCTAGTGAAAGCTCAACATCATCTACAACATTGTGGCAAAATCACACCAAAAATAAAAGTTGACTAAATTGTTGAGTTCGTCTACTAGATTACTTTGAAGGGCATCCACAAAGAAAAAGCAACACCAATAGTCACTTCATGAGCAAGGACGTTTGCAATATGACAAACAAGATTGGAGAGAGAGAATAGAAAATAGTGTTGTTTCAAAAGAAGGTGTGGAGTTGAATGCCATTCGACTAGTAAGACATCATCTTGAGACAAAGAATAAAGTAAAATGTAGTTCAAAGCATAGGTGAGAAAATCTGCAAAAAATCCTGATTTTTCCCAATTCCTGCCCTTGTCGATAAAATCCTGACTTTTTGCCAAAAAAATCTGCCACAGCAGCATGGGTAGAGGAAACGGCATAAATAGCTTGTTTTTTTTCATTTTGCCTCATTTTGCATTTTCTTCGGGTTTTTTTCTTGTCAATTTTTTCCAATTCTTTTGCCTTGATGATATTTTGCCGATTCCAATTTTTCCAACTATGGTTCAAGAATTGCAAATGTCATTTACATACAAGGGTTAGATTTGATTGCCATCTAGCAAAAAGGGACCACCTTTTATGAAGTGAAAGAACTCATTCAAAGGAGCTGAGGGCATATGGGGATGAGCAACCCTATAGAGATTGTCATCCTCGAGAAAATTTGAGGTTTGGAAATGGGTTGAGAAGTGTACAAAGCTCTCCAAATGGAAGGAATTAGCTTGAAAATTGTAGGTAGCAAGGAGAAGCTTGATTGTCCTGTTTAGACCACTCTCACAGTCTTCAAGTTGAATTGCTCAGCCATCAGAATCCAACCCTAGTGCATCCATCAGAACTGTTAATTCCAAGAGCACAACCGGTACAATGGAGGCCATACCACATGAACCCCAAGTATGTGGCATCAATAAATGTGGATAGAGAAAAAATGTTGCCACATGAACCCCAAGTATGTGGCATCGATAAATGTGGATAGAGAAAAAATGTTGGACGTAGAGATTATCCTTAAGGTGACTGTTAGTGATTGGGTGTTGCCAATTGTCATTAGCTTGAAAAAAGTACACAGATCAAGAATTGTATTGATTTCAAGAGTTTGAATGCAGTCACCATTAAGGATCCCTTTCCGATTCCATTCATGGATTCAATTCTGGAAGAGGTGGAACTCGTCACAAAATTTATTCCTTTTTGGATGGATTTTCAAGCTACAATTAGATTAGCATTGTGGAGGAAGATAAATTGAAGAAAATTTCTGTTCTCAAGAACAAAATCTACACATACAACTAAATGTCATTCAGGACATGCAATGTGCCTGTGACATTCCAATGCATCATACTATATATATTTGAACAAATGTTGGCATGTTTAAGGTATCCTCAATGATTGGTCGTTGTATGGGCGAAGGAAGAGCACTTGAAAATGCTTGAGTACATGCAACTTTGTATAAATGCTCGTCTTTTGTTAAATCCCAAGAAAAGCAACTTGTTGGTGCCCTATAGGAAGCTAATGGGGCATGTTGTTTGTCAAATTGGGCTAAAGACAGATCCAAATAAAAACTATATCATTGTATGGAGGAATTGTATGACATCAACTCATTGAAGTCCTTCCTACAACATGTGGGATATTACCGACAATTCATCAATACTCTACATGGTTATCCTATGTTCTTGATGCTCTTATAAGAAAAGGTGTTGCATTTAAGTGGACTAAAGAACACCAATAAAAACCAAATTGATCAGTGCTCCCATCTCAGTGTTTCTAGATTGGGACAAGGATTTCTGCGTCCACATTGACGCATCCAATTTTGCAATTGGTTAAGGATTAGTGCAAGAGGGAAATCATGGAATTTCATGACAGACATATTGGAGATGGATCAATGCTCTAGGAGCATGCTTTCCATCCTTGAGTATGCCTTCACTGGTATCCCAAAATGAATCCTAAGAGGCATTGGCTGAGCTTTGACAATTCAACCAAAAAGGAGAGGTGTAGGCTTCAGATTCACAGATTCATCCAGAGGCTTCGTTTTCACTTCCATATGATGAACAGCCTCGATATGCAATATCACATGGCCTAGATAATCCCTAAGGATTTTGTCCACAATCATGGGCACCTTCATCTTCCTCACTTCCCCCTCTGATGTCATGGTTTTAACACAGTCGTGCCCTATGGAAGAAATGGCATTCCCCATATTACCAACCAGTCTGTACAGAAGACGGTGAATTCACAAACACTGCACATACAATATTGAGCTTACTTCTGATTTGTATAGACACGTGACATAGAAGACTTATTGCCCGAAATATAAGTATAGAGTTAGACAAGTAACATGTATTGACAAACATGATGGAAAGGAGTAGGCATCTGCAGGGTTATTCTGTACAGTCAACAGCAAACAACCACTGCATTGCCTTTAGATGATTTTATAAGGGTGTAAGTCAATCATGAAAGAGGGACATCAAGTAATAATTATGGTCTCGGACAAATATAGATGTTCATATTTAATTCCAGATATATTTATAGCTATCAGCAAACGTGTAGCATTAATTTGAGTGCCAGTGCTAGTTTAAGAATATTTTATGAATTTATATATTTTAATTGCCAAGTTATTGCCGAATCCAAGTCCGAGTAAATATTTTGGTTTCCAAGTTTTGGCCAAGTTCAAGTTTTTGAACTACAGTTGACATAACTCAGATCATCCAAAACAAGCTGAATAATTGGATCATGGACATTCCTGGCTGGAAACTTTCCAATATGCTATTTTAGGAACAACTTCCTTCGAACAGTTTGCCTCACACTTCTGATAACAGTGAGCCTCTCTTCTAATATATACTAATCTTGATTGACAACTTATGCCACTTAGGCACTTTAGGATAACTCCACCTCCAGCTTCTCCCTTAAAACTAGGGAGACTTCCATCCCCCTACTGGTAGGAGATACTGTGAGGGAAATAATAAAGAAATGATTTTCCTTTATAAATAATTTCACATGTTGATTAAGTAAGACTAATTGTAGGTCATTTAATCTTAAATACGTTTCACTTCGAATATTATATGCTCAAATTAAACAAAATGGTAGACATCAAGCAATCCCATATGAAATTGTTTTGAGAATGAGCATGCTTATTGGTCCCTTTGACCCTGCTTTTCGTTTATAATTGTTGTTACTGTTTTTTTTTTTTTTCTGTGTACAGCGTAAATTCAGTTCCCTGTGTTCACATAAAATATATTGCATACATGGCATCTAAGGTGAAGTTGACAAAAAATAATTTAATATAGAGGCAACAGAAGGCAGTAATTCTGAGTAGTGTACCAGCAAATAAATCAACTCAAAAGGACAGAGATCACAGGGGGGTTTTATCCCATATTCTTATGTTTCAAAATTGAATTTTGGTTCTGCGCAAATAGACCAATGTAAGAAACAATTTTATCTTCATAGCTTTTAAGTGCAGGGTAAACATATCAATGATGAAATGCCATAAAAGATCACATAAGGTTAAAGCTGATTTATCCTAAACTACAATAGAAGCAATAGCATCATATTTTACCCTCAAGCACAAACTAGAATTTATGCATTGAAATTACAGATGAGGCAAACTGATGCAATAAGATGTTGGAGTATAAACGAAATGAGTTGCCAAGGGAAGCACTACTCAAATGCATACTGAATTTTTTATAGCTATAAACTATAAAGTATGAACATTTAGTCGGTCTTCAAGAACCTTTTTTCACAGGGCACACATATTTCAGCAGCAACCTAGTACATAGTTGTAAAGACTCAAAAATAACACCAAAAAGGATATATCTTATTTAGATGTCGAACACTGGTCCCTTACAACTGTACTTACTCTAACTTTAATCCAAGAGAAGAAAATATTATATAATGTATCATCATTTCGCTATCACCAGAATGATATAAACAGAACACTAAGTTACAACAGCTATTTACTAATGCATCTACAACTTGCATCCTTCCATGAAGGAATCTATTTAGTTGATACTATGGTCATGATTATGATGTAGAGTCTTGAATATGGTTAAAACTACTCAAAGAATCATCATTCTGAACCAAGAAAAAATTAAAACCCAATGTTCTAAATCTTCATACCTTTTCCTTTCAGGACATCGCCGGTACCCTCTTCTCGTTTTGAAGTACATTTGCAAATAATAAGCACGAACACAAAAATGATCAGAACGATACCAGCAGCTATGCCAACAACAAGAACCAAACTTGGTCTTTTTCTCCGATGTTCATGAACCACATTCTGATGTGCAGAAGGGGGTGTTGGTGAAGGCACTCTAGGAGATATGACTGGAGCTGGAACTGGAACTGCTGGTATAGGACAAATCATGCAATTACATGGACATGTCAAACATCTTTGATTTCCATAAACTGTCAACCAACAGAATAAACCATTGTTGCCACACTTCCCATATTGACGTCTAAATAAGCATTTGAATTCATATTTAGTAAATGTGATCATCAGCTAATAAACATATTTAACAACTGTGTGGGTGAAAAACTGAAAAGCTCATATCAGTTAACCTCGTGTTATGGATCATCCCAAATATCTGCACAGACAATGACAAAATACAAGACAACTATTCTTTTTGACTTCAATCTCACTTACACATCCACCATACAACACAATAATGTAACTCAATAAGTCTTAACCGAAGAAAGATCATCACCAAACCAGGTTTGAAGACAAAGATTTATCACTGTAAGACATCACTCAGTTCAGACTCTGACCAAATTTGCCTTCTCTGTCTAGTCCAAAAGAAATAGAACAATTCAATAATAACATTCAATGCAGAACTTATTTCATTTCAGACAAGCATTCCAACGCTAGAATTGGACCTGTCTCAAATGAGGAAAACATATCCAGCCTTCCACTCCATATCAAGGCGTGGAATTTCATCTCGGACAAAGAAGCATAACCAAACATTGGACCCTCTAGACATGGAAGAATAGCAATGCTAGCCCGCTTCTTGGAATACAAAAGAATGTCACACTAGACCCCCTCTTTGAACACAAAATATACTAGAACTGAGTCCCATCTTGGGTCATGAAGTACTGCTGGATTTGGGCCTATACCAGAATAGGGTGCCATGTCAAGCCAAAGTACTACTAAAATGGCACACCACTTGGCCGCATTTATCAAGGAATACTACTAGTACTAGATAGTACTATTATATAAGGAAAGGTATACTATTTATCAAGAGGGCCAAATGTTTTTTTGGGGTACATGAGTTAGAATACTTAGGACATATCGTATCTCAAGGAGAAATCAAAGTGGATCCTAAAAAGATCAAAGCCATGGAAGATTGGCCCCAACCTAAGTCTGTCAAGCAGCTTTTTGGATTTTGAGGTCTTACTGGGTATTACAAGAAATTTATCCGCAACTATGGTGAGATTGCAGCTCCTCTTACCGCTCTCACTAAGAAGGATGCTTTTGTTTGGTTAGAAGCAAATTTCCAAGCCTTCAATGCCTTAAAGGAGGCTATGTGTACCACCCCTGTTTTGGCTACCCCTGGTTTCAGCAAACCTTTTGTCATTGAGTGTGATGCTTCAAGAATAGGTATTGGAGCTGTTTTGATGCAGGACAATCACCCCTTGACCTTTGAAAGCAAAGAACCCGTCGGCAAGAATTTGGGTCGATCCACTTATGAGAGAGAGAGAGGCTTGCCATTTACATGTCATAGAGAAATGGAAGCCTTCTTTATTGGATCGACACTTCATTATCAAAACCAACCACAGTAGCCTCAAGCATTTCCAAGAACGTCTCTCTTGTCCCAAACAAAATAAATGGTTGACCAAGCTATTAGGTTATGGTTTTGCCATTGAATACAAGAAGGGAAAGGAGAATGTGATGGACGATGCTCTATCGCGCAAATATAAGGACGTCATTGCTGTCAATGCCATCTCATTCCTCTTCCATGATGGCTTTCACAGCTTCAGGAAGATGGCTCTTCGCTTTCTTGTTGTCATATGTTGATGGGGTTGTCTACAAGAAGGATCGTCTTTATCTTCCTCCATCTTCCACAATCAAGACTAGTATTCTAGAGGAATTGCATGCCTTCTAGACATTTTGGATTCTTAAAAACTTATCAGGGGATGAAGCAATCCTTTTCTTGGAAAGGACTAAAAGTAGATGTCAAGACATTTGTGGCCGAATGTAAGGTATGTCAATGAAACAAAGGGGAAACAGTTAGATCTCCTAGCTTGTTGCAACCTTCGCCTATTCCTAGTCACCAATGGATTTCATCCCCATGGATTTCATCAAGGGTCTTCCCAAATCAAAGGGAAAAACGGTGACTTTTGTGGTAGTGGATCCTCTTTCGAAGTATGCTTATTTTTATGCCCTACAACATCCCTTTATTGCCAATAAGGTTGGCAAGTTGTTCCTTGACTCAGTTTTCAAATTACTTGGCATGCCCAAGTCCATTATCAATGATTGTGACCCTATTTTCACCAACAACTTTTGGAAGGATTTGTTCACTCTCAATGGTACTCAATTGAATATGTCCTCTTCTTATCACCCTCAGCCAAACGGCTAAATGGAGATTGTAAACAAATGTTTGGGTACTTACCTTCACTATTTTGCCCAAGACAAACAATATCAATGGGTTCATTGGCTTTCCCTAGCCAAATGAGCGTACAACACTTCTTACCATTTCTCCCTCAAGATGTTCTTGTTTGAGTCACTCTATGGCCAAAAGCTTCCATCCGTGGCAGACTATGTTCCAAGATCCACCAAGGTGGCTCAAGTAGATGATTCTTTGTAGCAACGTCAGCTTGTGATCCAACTCCTTAAAGATAATTTGTCCTGCACCCAAAACCGAATGAAATGACAGCAGGACATGCATCGCTCAAGTTGTTCCTTGACTCAATTTTCAAATTACTTGGCATGCCCAAGTCCATTATCAATGATTGTGACCCTATTTTCACCAACAACTTTTGGAAGGATTTGTTCACTCTCAATGGTACTCAATTGAATATGTCCTCTTCTTATCACCCTCAGCCAAACGGCTAAATGGAGATTGTAAACAAATGTTTGGGTACTTACCTTCACTATTTTGCCCAAGACAAACAATATCAATGGGTTCATTGGCTTTCCCTAGCCAAATGAGCGTACAACACTTCTTACCATTTCTCCCTCAAGATGTTCTTATTTGAGTCACTCTATGGCCAAAAGCTTCCATCCGTGGCAGACTATGTTCCAAGATCCACCAAGGTGGCTCAAGTAGATGATTCTTTGTAGCAACGTCAGCTTGTGATCCAACTCCTTAAAGATAATTTGTCCTGCACCCAAAACCGAATGAAATGACAGCAGGACATGCATCGCTCAAAGCAACAATTGTAGTAGGAGATTATGGTCTTTTTGCAACTCTAGCCTTATCAGCAATTGTCCCTGAAAAACAAGTCCAATCAAAAGTTGGCTCCTCATTTTTATGGCCCATACAATGTGGTTTGTTGCATTGGGGAAGTGGCATATCAGTTGAGCTTCCTCAAATTTCCTACATCCACCATGTTTTTCATGTTTCTTGTCTTAAACAAGTTATTGGTCAAAAGGTGTAGTCCTTGATAGAGCTTACAATCCTCGATAAATAAGGGCAAATCACTCTCCAGTGGGAGGGAGTCCCCAGTTAGTAATTTTTGGTCTCACCAAATTCAATAGTTCCTCTTCAAGTGGCAAGATCTAACACAGGAAGATGCAACATGGGAGCATACAAGCATTTTCCAATCATTTCTAGCTTTGACGACAAAGCTTTCTAAGGGAGGGATCCATGCAACTGCTCCAATATACCCACACATTGGCTATCTTCATTATTGTTTGCTCACATCCTAAGATTAGGTTAGTCGGCCCTTAAGCTTTAGGGTTAGGGTTATTAGTTGTTTTAGCCTATAAATAGAGGAGTTATGTTATAGTTGAGATATCATTCATACTTGCTATTTTAAGGCGCCTCTAGTGTGCATATGGGACTTTGCCCTCTCCAAGTGGTTATGAGACTGTGCACTCTCTAAGTAGTTAGTATTTGTACCAGTTTTGAATCTGGAATCTGTTACTAGCGATATGTGATTTCTTACAATAGAATCTAATTTATTGTTCTAGTGAATGTTTTATTTTGCACATTTTTGAGTTTGCTACTGCAATTGCTATTTCTAGAAGTTGTTTTGTTACATCCTTTCACAGAAGTTGAATCACATGTTCGACAACGTGGCTCTAACACCACATGTAAAAGACCTATAGGTCTCTTGTGTGAAATCTATAAAGGATTCAACATAATAGAGAGATAAGTAGAAACCCTCTTTACCATGGTAGATGGTTATCTATCATATCCAAAGGAGGTATTACTTAGAGAGTCATGACTTATCATACTCACCCCTTTATAAATAACCATGTAATAGTTTATAAAAAAATAGGATACATAGAATCACATAAGGTAACAATATAATCTAAAGATATAATAAACTAGGGATTAGGTCCACTACATCTTTCTTTGCCGGATGTTGAATACCAAGCAGCCCTACAAGCCACCAAAGGGATGAACTGGCTAAAAAGAAAATTGGATATTTTGGTTGTTTAGGAGAAGGAAGTTTCAGTGTTGTGTTACAACAATGACAGCACAATAAAACTGGCCAAAAACTTTTTAATCTTTTGCAACAGAACAAAGCATATAGAAGTTCACCACCAGTTCAACAAGCAACAAATTCAAAAGGGAGAGATGGAGATCTACTATTAGAATCGAAAGACCAAGTTGGTAATATTCTTAACATCCCTCTTTTGTTGCCTTCAAAACAAAAATTTGAATGCTATAAAATAAGGCGTAGACCAGATAGAAGCATTCTTGTTTAAAGCACAGTCATTGTTGTCACCAACTATCCCACAAGGGCTAACATAGGATGTAATGATGTTCCCAGAAGAATGGCCAGGACTAAGAGGGCCTAGCTGGATAATCTTGAGAGGGCATGGGGTGGGACCCCTCAAGAGTCTTTTAGCATCCATAGTCGTGGAACCAATATAAGAGGATAGGATACCAGTAAGTTGCAACTGTCTACAACTCCTTGATACGTGAGGGGTGGCCAAAACTCAGCGCCAAAGAACTGCAGTCCTGTTCCACTGCAAGCAAGAAGAAGAAAGAGCTGAAGCCCTGGTAGCCCCTCTTGTATGCAGACAAAGGCACATAGATCTGTCATTAAAATTCTGGAGTTGTAGCTTCAAATGAACATTTATTACTCTCAACTGCATCAGTGCATGCTTCAACTTCAAGATGATATTAATTTTCCCTTTTTGCTAAACTTCAAAAAGATATAAAGGAATCCATTGACATATATCAATTCAAACCATGCATCAATACATGCTTCCAAAATAGTGTGTATGGGCAATAGCTGCAAGCACCGACTGCCCTACTTTAATGCCTTATAATTCAGGTGAAATTTGAATTCTTGTTCAATGTTAGGGAATGAAGAGCAAGAAGGAACAAATGTGATATTTGAGGTAAACATTGACCATCAAGAATCCCAGTGTCTCCATAAATCCCTCTTTTAAAACAAGTTTAGATGGCGGGCTGGGATATGTCGTCTTTGTATAATGGTTGAGTGTCTAGCGCCTTGCTCCAACCATTAACATGCCAACTGAATGCAATTCATACTATGCATTAAGTACCGAGCATATGATTACATTTATGAATTCTGAAGATTTTGCCCAACACTCAGCCTCTTGGTCAATCATTGTGTGGTATGAAAGACATTGCATGCACTCGTCATAGTGTAATCTTCCGACCCTTTATCACTTTTCCTTATACTCAACTCCTGACATCATGGAACAACAATCAAGTTGTAAGGAACACATTGCAGGTACTACAAACTAACCACTTTTGTGATACTTGGGTGTCTTTATCACTAGCTACATAATTGGAAATCAAACCAACCCGATTCCGAAGTAATCCTTGTAACTGTCAAGCACCAAGCACTGATTGAAACTAAACTAAATTTTGAACTTTTTGGTCAACATTCAGGACTTAACCAACAATGACTAATGATGTTTGTAGCTCGTAGAGGTATATTCATGAGCAATATAATACATTTATAAATTTTTCCACAGCCTCATTTTTCTTCTTCTCTCTTCTGCAGGACTTCACTTTTGTGAAATAACACCTGAATGATAACAGTAACATCATAGAAAGGGGGATAAGATAACTAAAAGCAGCAAAGAAAGAAATCAATGCACAAAAACAGTTTATAAAGAACACATTAACCTTACCAAGAAAGCACCACTGGATTTGTAGATACATATCTAGAATCCATAAAGCATAACGAGTAGAAACCATAGTTGCCAGGTCCAGAAACTTTGGTCCAAACCAAAGGAAAACAACGGTTGGCAGTTCGGTTGTTTTCAAAATGTGTTTGGAAAGGGGGGGAAACAATCAATAATTAATTATATATATAAAAGATATATCATATTATTACTCATTGAAAAAAAAAGATATATCATGTTAAATTTTTACACAGAAACGTATAAACCATACATGAAAAAACATAAAAACTAACCTTTCTTAATTAATATATATTCTAAACTGATCAAATGGCATTAGCTCAACTTGTTAAATTCCTTGACTTCCAAGGAGGAGACCCAGGTTCAATAGATAGATAGATATAGATATAGATACAGATAGATATATAAATAGATATTTCTGACACATATCCCAAATACATAACATATATCACCAAAAAAGAGCATATAAGAATGAAATATCTAAAACCAGCCTCCTTAACCCTCCCTCCCTCAAGCATGTTAGACTATTTGATGGTGGTTATCCTCTGTTTGGCAATGGCAAGCCAGTGGCTTGCATTGCCAGGGCAAACACCAGCAGGCTTTCCATTTTTTAACACTGATGACAATCTGCCTAGGCTAACCAATTCTGAACTCTCATTCTCCACATCAATGAAGTTTGGATGAAATATTTTGTTAAATCTGCAAGTTAACAGAGTAGTGATAACAATTCACAATGACAGCACCTGCAAAACACTTTTAGCCAGGCTTTTGTTTTAATGTTTTAATCGATTTCTGATTTATTTTAACAAAAAAGAGAATTCTAAATATATATATATATATATAATCAACTGGAAAGAACCAGTTCCAGTGGGCCAAAAAATCCAGTTCAGACAAAAATTGGTAACTAGGATAGAAACTATGCAGTTTGACCATTTTTTCTTCCTCAAAATCATTCTATTGAAAAGTTTTTGAAGCCATAACCACAGATAACTCGCCCAAGCAGAGGCATCTTCCTAACACAATGTTCAAGTTTAACTTACTTCTGATGCATTCCCCACTATTTTTTTTCCGTTCTTTACAGTTTTACAGTGTTACTCATTCTGGATTAATGTGCATGGAAAGAAAAAGTACATTTATTTGCCAAATGGATAGAAGCAAAGTGAGTCTGGTATCTTACACCCAAGACATTGGACATAGTGAAGCACCAAAAAGCCAAGGAAAATCTCTAAAGGAATTTTGTAATACCTGAAGATAAAGGGAAATAGGAATCAAAATTACCAGGAGGCAAAGCAGGTGGTTCCACCCAAGTGAAATTCAGAAGCCTATAACCACCAAATAAGGAACTATTGAGTTGCAATTTATGTCTGAACAAAGTATTGTTGATTTGACGTGCCTGACGGTAAGGAAAGCTCACACCAGTCAATGGAGCAATGTCCATGGATATATTCAATTCATATTTGTTGTCAAGATAGAAAGAGGTAAGATCAAACTGAGCAACTGACAAACCAAGCTGGGAGGCAAGTTCCTGCTGGAATTCAGCACTCCAATTTTGAAAACTGATTGAAACATTTAAAATCAGAAGCCGTAGTTTGATTGGATATACACAAGAGCAATTATGACTTCCTGGCCGCTGCATCATGTCGGATTTACAGCAACCTGTACAGATATACAAGGACAGAACGATTAGAGTGCCTGCCTAAAGCATGAGTGAACTTAATGAAACAAGTAGGCATAATATTACACCCAACATTCATAGTCAGTTTGAAAATAATTAAAACGTTAACCTCTTAAAAAAATATAATAAAAATAAAGCAAGAGTTTGCTGATCTGCAGCAAGCAGGAAAAAAGGTAAAAGTGAATGTTTTGAAACTTTGAATACATTTCATGCAAACAGTGATGAAAAGACACAGTAATAATTCTAATAGAATCAATTAACAGATTATGGACTTCATAGTCCCCCACCTGCAAACTAATGTCTTTTTGATTTACCCTGTACATGTTAGAGTCGAACATTTTAACCATCCTATTAAGCAAGACAGTTTAATCATAAATCTACATGCTGTCTTAAAAATCTATTTCAAATATTTTCCATCGAGAAAGGAGAGGCATATTCTTACCAGTGCTATGTGGAGATAAGGATGGTGGAGTGGAATTTGATGCAATGGATGTATGAATAGATGGAGGCAGCACACTTGTGAGTGCAAGGGGTTCTAGGACATCAGAAACAGGTGCTGATAATTCTCTCCCATGTGCAGATGATGTCGCTAAACTACTTGAAGCATGTGAATGAAACTTCACACGCCTAGATTTGGGAGCCAAAAATGGAGCTAAAAAGTGTGATTTGACATGATATCTCATGATATGGTTTTCATAAGACACATGTGTTGAAGATGGAGATTGTGCAGTAGAATGGTGAAATGTTGGCAGAGGAAGAGAAGAACTAACAGGAGTAACTGCCAGATGTTCATTAGGTGAATGAATTGGAGTTGGAGCATTTTCATGTCCATGACCTCTAGTTGAGGCAACAATTGGTCGCAGTGACCTTTCAATAGGCTTCTCATGCAAGAACAATGCAGAAGAGCCGGAACCTTTAGTGACATTCAAGAAGGTAGCCCATAACAATATTAATAAATAGCTGAACCAAAATTGGGATAACATAGATCCTGAAGATGCTTCCTGGAGGAAGGAGCTCATGAATGGAAGAGCAGAACAAGCTTTCCTTCTAGACACCTCTGCATAATAAACCAAAATTGTAAACTGTGTTAGAACAAAAACACTTTACACATGGTGCAAAAGATCTATGCATAAGTAGAGAACAAGCAAATGCTGGAGTATTACACAGATCAAAGTTATTTACAAGGTAACAACAGACATGGTATTGATTCATGTAAAAGTGTATCAATCACAAAAGTCATAATTACATTAAAGCATGCAAGAATGAATTCCACCTTGTTTCTTTCTTTCTAATATCTCAAACAAGTTAGCATATTTTATTCTGCTTAAAAAGTCCCAGAATCCCAAAATGTTTCCCAGAATAAGAGGCCTTGGACTAAAATTCACCAGGCTGTGATCTAATGGTAAGTTGAAGCAGCCTTGGTCTTAAGTGCATCATTACAGCACTGTCCGAGGATTCAAGTCACAGTAATCTCATGCTTCGCACAATAATGTGGCAATTCAGATGCATTATCCTTTCCAAATGATATAAAAAAAGGGTTTATCAACCAAAAACAAAGGCTGCGGTCTAAGTAATTGTCAAACTCTTCAATTAAATAAATGAGTCCTACAATCTGAATTATCGAGGAAGGTTTCAGCAATAAATACATGACTGGCCAGGTTGTCGCCAACAGAAAATGGACACTGAGAATGGATCCCAGACTAAGGCCACAATGTGATAAGGAGAACTGCATACCAATATACACAACTGCATTTTGTCCAAATGTCTCCCTCTAGAAAAAAGAAGAGCCCCATTCAACATTGGTCCATTTATTCTTTAGCTGGCATGTTCAGAAAATTCAAGACTCTTTAACCTTTAAAGGACATAAAGCCTACACTTCTTTATTAATTAAGCAATAGTGTAATAAATCTGTATAATTCTGCAGCACTAATCCATATCAAACTTTCTCAGACCATGAAAAATTTTAAGTATATAGAACTAAAAGTTTAGGAAATTCCGTTTACCTTTTCCCATCTTGAATTCATAATTCTTACATTCCATGGATATACAAGATTCTAAACTATTTTTACCAATTTTCCTAACATCTTATACAAAATATTGAGAAACCCTCAAAGAAAGAAATTCTCTCCGAATGCAAATAAATATTAGCTTCGATTCTTATACAAAATATTGAGAAACCCTCAAAGAAATTTATAGTATTCTATAAGAATCGAAGCTAATATTTATTTGCATTCGGAGAGAATTTCTCAAAGGAAAAACATTTAAGGAAATAGCCAATCAACAAATGTCAGCCGGTAGACTTTTTTTCTTTCTTTGAAGCACAAAACCCATTGATAAAAATGCTCAGAGCTACTCTAAGAGCAACGTATTCCAAACCCAAATCAGTAGAAAAGCTTCAGTTAAATGATTTGAAGTGAGAAGAAATAAATTCTAAAAGGCAGACGCTAAGCTACAATATGCGTATTAGAATCTGCGGGGTATCTTAATGGACCTTAACCTTAACAAAAAATATTCACAGAATTCTATGTGAAATGAACAAAATGTTGAAAACTTCAGCTTAAGTTTTAATCTAAGTGCTCTATTTTAATTCTTGATAGACCTGTACCGTGTAAACTGTTTATCAAAACTCATACTTCTTGATGATTTTCTACAAACTCTTGTTTCCATTGGCATATTTCTATGATGGAATTTGGTTCCATTTTAGTATATGGTTAAAAGCACATAATTTTTTTCATTGAACTCTCTGTGATCTGTAATTTTGTTTTCTTTTATTTTCTTTTTTTTTACCCCCTTGGTTTGTGGAAACATCCAATGAACAGAAATTTTGGCTCAATTCTGTTCATGTTGCTCAGTGCATTGAATGTAAAGGCTTACAAGGTAAAGGTAATTTTCACAGTTCCAACAATAACCACCGGTCCAGCACAACAAACTGGACCCTTTGACAAATCTTATAGCAAATTGGGACTTGCCAATCAGTCTCAGCCCAAGGAACAATCTAAAAACCATACAAAAGCCCCGATTTAAGACTGGTCACACGTACAAAAAATCCTCGTTTAAGATTTGGTCACACGTATTCTTTAGCTAGAATCTCTTTCTCTTGTTAATACCACATGTTCAGAAAATTGAAACATCTTTAGATTTTGAAGAACTAAGCACTACTCAAGTGAAAATACGCAACAGTGCAAGGCTAATACCCCGAAAAAATATGAGAAAAACGCCCGGGTCAGATCAGATGGACAGACACTCCAAAATCGAAATAAACTAAACTAAGTTGAAGTAAGCCGAAATAGATATCTAAAACTAAGCTACATTACAACAGCTGAATTTACGCTTAACAGGAAAATATTAACAAGATTATGGTTTACACGAACACCTTAGCTTAAATTCCAATCTAGCTTACCGAAAAGGGCCAACACAGACTAGGATAACCCCTCGCGAATCATTTAACCACTAAAATCTGCAGGATATCCAAGTCGACTTCAGCCTTGATGTAAAACACTAACAGAATTCCATCCACCCCGAAGACCTCAGCTCAAATTCCAATCTACTTTCGCCAAAAAAAGCCAACATATAATACAGTAAGCCCCCTCTCGAAACATGCATCGACATCAGTCGTGACGATTTGTTTGTTTCCCTTTCTACAGCCCAATTACCGCAAACTTTCCAAGTAAATTGAATCAAGAAGCGATAAAATGCCAAAATTAGTGGGATTTGACAACCACACGTGACGTCTACGCAGCAAATCTCGGACGCGACAAGTACTCTCCATGAATTATAAAGGAAAATGAGGATTCGACTTAAACCTTGCTCTCATCTCTACCTTTGACACGAAATCAACCAAAGCAACGCATTCTTACAGACGAGGTGAAATTCTAAGCTTTTAAACGGATTAATTTATTTATTTAGCAACGCAAAAAGCCAAAACGAACCTGGTCCGCCGCGGCCGAATTGAGCAGGGCGCGCCATGGCTCCAGATCAGAAAAGCCACAACAATATCTTCTACAACCAAATATACTTTTTTCTTACTCTTCTTCTTCTTCTTTTTCTTCGGCTTCTTCTTCTGTTATCGCTTCTTCTTCGCCATGCTTTTAACCCGTCTAATCGGGCAGTAGCTCGAGCAGCTACAGGTCGCGGGATCGAGTCCCGTATAATTTAAATAACGAGACAGCGGTGACCTTTTCCATCATTTAATGCCTTCCCCGATCGCAGTTGAACGTGACCTTCCCGACTGAGCTGAGACGTAGCCTCTCTTCTTCCCCTGCTCAACCGAAGGCAACGTTATGTTTTCGTCCGTTGGTTTGTGTTCGTTAGCTTTACCAAAACGTGACGGGATTTGTGTGTGTGACCGACGCTCGGACATTAACCTTCATCGATGACCGTCGCCGTCGCCGTCGAAACGCGCTGTCGGAGCCACAGACAACAGGGTGGATGTATACATATATACATTGTATATATTATATATATAGATATATACTTTTTCTTTGTTTTTTTTTAACAGGGAGGAGATTATTAAGGCTTTGCTTAGGAGGTGTAATAGCTTTTGACTTTGCATTTGATTTCTCTGGAAGCGGCCGTCGTGAGAGAGCGTTTTTAGCACCTGGTCGCCATGGTTGGTCAGGGGGGAGGGGGGTTTCAACTACCTAACGCTCCTGCGGATAAAACGGCCAAAAGAAAAAGCGGACCAATCCGTTTTACCGACGTTCGCTTTATCTCACCCGGTCCCGCGGATTTGGAGTGGCGCGTCGCGCTTTGGATTTTGCTCGGCATTCAAAGCCAAATGTTCATCCCGTTTTGAATTTTACTGCAGGGTACGGCGCTGATCGCTCCTAAAATTAGATGTCGTTTTAAAATTATGCCGACGTGGAGGAGAGAGAATGGATCCCGGTTAAATGAACATGAAAAATATAGTTTCAAATAGAGGGACTCACCAAAGGCTAAAGTTAGATAGAAGTTGATATATCTAGTTTTGGTTGCATAAGGAAATAAGTAATCCAGAAGTTGATATATCTAGTTCTAGTTTTGGTTGTATAAGGAAATAAGTAACCCTTTTTGTTTTGTGTGGGGTGTACCTTTAAATTAAATTTAAAAGTTGTTATTATAAACTTTAATGTGTTGGGTAAAGAAAAATCTAATTTTGGTTGTATAAGGGAATTAGTAATGCCTTTTGTTTTATTTGAAAGAATACATGGATGAAACAAAATCAGAAATGGATGATACGTTGGGAAATCAACATAAATGAATGCCTAAATGTCAACAAAGACATAAAAATTATGTGAATGAAAAGCTCATAAGTGGAATGTGGAAAAATGCAAGCAGGAAAAGACAATATCATATTGCAAATTTTACCCCAACTTATGATCACAAAGAAAAAGCGTATATAGGCGCTAAAATCAAGTGGAATGAAAAAATACTCATTGCTCAGATAAGGACTAGCTCTCATAGGCTTAGATGCGATACAGGGAGATGGACAACGCCCAAAGAACAATGGGAAGAAAAGATATGTACTCTATGCAGCACAGGGGTAGTAGAGACAGAGGAACACTTCATCTATAAATGCCCGAGTTTTTCAGATATCCGTGACAAATACAAAGAAACACTTGGGAATGAGTTTATGGCAGATTTATTTGAAGACAGTAAAATAAAAAAAGTTGGGGAATTGCTAACCCAAATCGGCAGGAGAAGGAACAACCTTCTCAAAGATATTAAAGATCATATGATATGATTTGAGTAATTGTACTTCCATATTTGAGGTCCTATAGACCATATTTGAGTCTCGCGGACGTAATTAAAATCTTTCATTTCATTTCAAAGTCGAATTTAAAAGTTGTTATTATAAACCCTAGCTTGTTCCGTAAAGACCAATCCAATAGGACTTCAAGGAATCAAACCAAGGCAACCCAACCAACTGGCAAGTACTTGGCCCCTATCAACTAGTTCAAGATAAATTTGAAAAGAGCTATGATAAAGGAAAAGACACGCAAAAAATAATATTACAAGCAAACAATGGTTGGAGTATGTTAAGTAAATATATGAAAGAAACCAATCTCTTACTTATCAATCTGTAAGACGTTGGGTACTTACCATGAAGAGACCTAGGTTCAAACCTTGTGGGCATGCTCAATTTGGGCAAAGGTAGTACTCTGACCTGAGTCCGCTGAGTGTTTGCCAACTTGATGACGATGGTACCAACCTTGAGCCATTGAGGGTCTCTTTCACTCTGGGTCGTGTTTATCGAAGGCAATAGGGGTTATAGTAGTAGCACCATGATTTGACGCTACGTTCGAAGGCAATTCGACTTGACCCTTGACCCGGAATGAAATGCAATTATCAATTCCTTTATGTATCAAAAAAAATTATATGAAAAGAACCAAGAAAAATATATCCTCTTCTAATCGATACAAATGAGAAACTTATTTTTTAGATGTGAAGGAGGGCATTAAGAAAATAGCAATAGGTAAAGCTCGGGATATAGATGGTTTGCAAGCTAAACATCTCCGAATGTCGGGTTGACATCTTAACACCACACATCCAAATAATTTTTAATGGTATCATTAAAGGAGGTTTTTTATTATAATGGATAACCAACCTAGTCATACCATTGCATAAAAATAGAGATACCATCAATCCTTTAAATTATTGGATCATCATGATTAATCCTTTTTTTGCAAAATTGTTTGGTAGCATAGTAGAAAGTAAAATTATTTCGTGGACAAAAAATCAAGAAGGGTAATAGGGCAAGCAGGATTTAGACTGAAATACTTAACAATAGATTATTGCCTTGCTTTAAGGCACTAATAAAGAGGATATGGAATGAAAAAGGATAAGTTTATTGTTGTTTTGTGGGTTTTAAAAGGCTTTTGACACTGTACCTAGAGATAAATTATGGAAAAGAATGGAAGAAATTGGCATACCAACCAACTATAGAGCAGTTGTACATATATTTTTATTATGAAGGTAGCAAAAATTAAAACTCTAGAACTATCAAAATGTTTTGCGAGTGATATTCGGATCAAACAAGGTTGTCCATTGTTTGGTCTTTATATTGACAAATTGGAGGAATGGGAGGAAAGAGAATACAATTGGCTAATTCTGAAAGTTTAAAAGAACATCTAAAAGCTTTAGAGCTTTTTTTAAAGAACTTGGAATGTAAGTAAACACTAGCAAGACTAAAATTATGGTTTTCTCTAATCAGAGAGAACAAAAGCATCCATATATTTTAATTGAAGGAAATATTTTAGAGGTAATAATACATTACAAATACCTTGGGTTAGAATTCAAAGTAAACTCAATTAAGAAATATGCAGAATAAATGAATGCAAGTAGAAAGGAAGGCACTTTACTCATTGCTAAATAGAAGTAAAAAAACAGAGTTTGGGTTTGAAAAACCATTAGAATCATTTTTGTGTTATTAGTTATTTCAATGGTGCCATATAGGTATGAGGAACGGAAACTTCTTATAAAATCAATAGAATAAACATATAAAAAAATATGAGAAGAGAATGTTAGGCTTTTTGATTTTGTTGAATTATTTTTAATAATAAAAATTATAAATGGTTATACTTTCTTTGACTTTATTGAACAAAAACAAATTTTCCTTGGATGTTGTAAAATTTTGAAACTCTCATGAGGTCAAAGGTTTGAATCCAAAAGGATGTAGAGTTGTCTACATTTTGTCTTGTATTAAAGCTCTTGGTCCCTTAAACTAGTTTGATCTTGTGGTTTTATGGACATAATTAAAATTATTTCATAAATGAGGATTAAAATTTAATCACATCTTTGATATCTAGTATATGATATTGAATCTTAATATTGCTTAAAATTAGGTTTAATCAAAATCTTTGTATAGTCCTGTAGACAATGTATGGTATATGATATATAGTTGGACTGTTGTTTAGGTTGTTGTTTAGGTTACCCAAGTTCAAATCACAGGGACAGACATCTTTGTGCCCTTGGAGAGTGTGGCCCCCGATTGTGCCAGGAATTGTACTTTGCCTTACTTCAACTAAAAATAATATTTTTATAGTATTGAAATATTATATTAAAAATCCAACGGGGCCCTTGGTTCAATGGTTGAGACAAATAGATGATTTACCCTGCACGAAGCTCAAATAAACTAATGAACTATAAAGTTCAATGTAACCAAATTTATCTAAAAGAGAAAAGACAACCCTTTCACAACCTTTTTTTTATAATATATAAAAAAGTTAAATAATTTGTAAGGTCCAATACTATTATGTAGTAACACTACTTTGATATTTTTCTATGTTCATTATGTTGTAAAATTAGATTTAATGTTATACTATTAATTTATAGGGTATATTTATCCCTTCCAATCTTAACCTTAAACCTCTTATCAAGAATACTGAATGAATGAAAGATTTTAATTACGTCCGTGAGACCCAAATATGGTCTATGGGACCTCAAATATGGAAGTACAATTACGTCCGCGAGACCCAAATATGGTCTATGGGACCTCAAATATGGAAGTACAATTATTCAAATCATATCATATGATCTTTAATATCTTTGAGAAGGTTGATCCTTCTCCTGTTGATTTGTGTTAGGAATTCTCCAATTTTTTTTATTTTATTCTTTTCAAATAGATCTGTCATAAACTCGTTCCCAAGTGTTTCTTTGTATTTGTCACGGATATTTGAAAAACTCGGGTATTTATAGATGAAGTGTTTATCTATCTTTATTGCTGTGCTGCATAGAGTACATATCCTTTCTTCCCATTGTTCTTTGGGCGTTGTCCATCTCTCTGTTTCACATTTAAGCCTATGAGAGCTAGTCCTTATCTGAGCAATGAGTGTTTTTTCCTTCCACTTGATTTCAACGCCTATATACGCTTTTTCCTTATGGTCATACGTTGGGTTAAAATTTGCAATATAATATTATCTTTTCCCGCTTGCATTTTTCCACATTCCACTTCTGAACTTTTCATTCACATAATTTTGTATGTCTTTGTTGATATTTGGGAATTCATTTATGTTGATTTCCCAACGTTTCATCCATTTTTTATTTTGTTTCATCCATGTATTCTTTTGCCTATGCAAATCTTCGTCCCTAGTTGCCCTAGGCCATCTATCATTTGTCATGTTTTATGTTTTTTTCAAGTAACATAACAGCTTGGTCATAGCAATTGCTTCTAAAGGGAACATTCTAGTTTCAACTAGAATAATTTCATAAGGGGTTGTGGCCTTAATTTTAAGAAAGTTTGTGATTAGATATTTTTGAATCCTTTCTATTTGCCTCCATTTTGCATTTGTTGTGCCACTAGCCCACACCTCGCAACCATACAACAGAACCGGTGTAACAAGTAGGCCAAATAAGACCTTGGTGGTCTTCCAATCCCACAACTCGACATTCCTACACCTGTTTTGAAGTGCATATAGTACTCTCCAACCACTTTGAGTTCTTTTCATCCTACATATATTCCAATTAAGTTTTTCATGAAAGTCTATGCCTAGGTATTTGTATTCTACTACTACATCAAGCGATTCTCCTGCAAACTAAAATTTGAGTTTGTTGCTTCTTCTTGTTTGCTGAAAAAATTATAATTTTTGTTTTGCTCGTATTTACCTGCATCCCAACTTCTTTACAAAAGAGTTCTAGAGTATACCATAAAAATTTTATGACATCGAGTTTATTTAATTTACTTATTTAATAAATAAAAAAATAATATTAATTTAATTTTAGATTTTAACAAATAAATAATTTAAATAATATATATTATATATTATTTTTTAATTATTATTATTATTATTATTATGGTTATTGTGAGAAACCTCTGTCTGACACACAGGGTTGAGGGCTGAGCAGTCTCCTCCCAACCATGACCTCTTGTAAAGCCAAGAGCTATACTTATCAATAGAGAATTTAACACAAAGCCACCACACACCCACCCCTCACCCCCTCACACGGTTTGAATAATATATATCATATTTTTACTATCTTATTAATTTTGTATACAATTTATATATATATATATATATATATATATATATATATATATATATATATATATATATATTTATTTATATTTATATTTACACAGGGAGAATAAAAATGTTAGGATAAAGCACGGGTTTTTATGAGGGGTCCTGGTCTTGTTGTACCTGGTCTCTTGGATAAAAACTCAAGAAAACTTGCACTTGGGGGTGCAGCGCAACGGTTTGGGCTTTGGCTCTTTTTCGGGAGGTTCAAGGTTCAAACCACGGTGTGGGTGAGTGTGTGAGGGGGTGGATGTGATGGCTTTGTGTTAAATTCTCTATTGATAAGTATAGCTCTCCGTTTTACGGGGGTCATGGTTGGGAGGAGACTTGTGCATAGGTCATAGAGGTTTCTCACAATAACCTGACCAAAAAACTCAAGAAAACTTACCGTTGTATCCTTCCTAGGACAAAATGATTTTACTTTTTATAAAATGATATTAGCTCAAATAATCGTAGATTTTATCAAATAAATTACATTAGCTTGAAAAATGTTAAGATAAAGCATGGTTTTTTTTGTACACAAGCTCACTCGCACAAGCACCACGCACCACAATGTTTGAATTTGGGTCTTCCAAAAGAAAGTCCAAAGTACTAACCACATGGGTGTCCAAGCATTGGTTTTTATAAGGGGTTTCAGTCTTGTCGTACCTAGGTCTCTTGGATAAAAAACCAAGATTTTAGGGTTGTATCCCTTCCAAGACAAAATGGTTATATTTTTTATAAAATGGTTTACTCAAATAATTGTAGATTTTATCAAATAAATGACATTAGCTTGATTAAATTTTTGGACTTAAAAAAAAAAGGAGATCTAGGTTTTATTCTGTGTAAGCAATACATACATTATTGGCAAGTTATTATAATACAGTAATATGGTCATTATTGTTAAGTTATTATAATATTATTATATAGTCATTATTGATAAGTTATTATAATACTATTATATGGTCATGATGTGATAAGAGTGAGCTCATTTCAATATGAGATGATCAACTTTGTAAAAAAATAATATTTATAATTTTTAAAAGTTACAACCAATTCAACCAGTCAAATTAATAGATTTTTGTTAATCTTCATTAAAACTTTAATTAATGTTATAATAATTTACTTTTTTTTCAATAAATTTACATATTTTTGTTAATCTTCATTAAAACTTTAATTAATGCTATAATAATTTACTTTTTTTCAATAAATTTACACAGGTTTTTATGAGAGATCCGATCCCCTCATGCTAAGTGATGTTTGAACCTTGGACCTCTCAAAGAAAGGTCAAATCTCTTACCATTGTAATATTATATTAATTTACTTTTAATTTTTAAGTAAAATAACTTTTAAGGTCTATGAAAACTGAGTATGTCATACTATTTTATACTCTTTGGGTCCAGTATATATGGGGAGACATTGATGTTGTGGTATCCATTTAGAGGGTATACATATTATATCTATCTTCAAATTCGAATATTAGAGCTCCTATTGAGATAACCAAGCCTTCATTGTTAAACTCATTTAGGTTGTACTCTATTGTGAGATAAAATATTTTGACAATGATAAATGTTGAATACTTTATTTTCAAAGTCCTTGTCAAATAAAATACCATCAACAAAGATAAGATGTTGATGACTCATTTTTCAAGATTATTTATTGTGAAATAAAATACCATTGACAAGGATAAGATGGTGAGAATTCATTTTCAAGTTCATTCTTTCATTTTTGTAACTTGAAAAGTTTTTATTATTTTAATATTATCTTCTGCTATCAACTGACATTAACTCAACTACTACGCATATAATTACTTAAGTTCATTCGTGCACGTTTGTCAAAAATTGGAAAGTTTATATTATGTTAACATTATCTTCTTCTATCAAATTACGATGGCTCAATTAGTTAGATTTCTTTCTTTCAAAAAAGAAACCAAGATTTGAAGTACATATATAATTCCCTAGTTATTATAATACAAGTATATAATCATATATTTATTCTAGTTTCATCTATCATATTCAAAGTTTTTATTTATTTTAATTTTTTTTCATTTTTTTGAAAAAAATTAAAATTAACTTATTAAAAAAACATAGGAATAAAATTTAAAAAAATTCTCACAAAACAATTAAAAATAACAAATCCAACTTTATTTTCCAGTAAATTAATTAAAAATAAATAATAATAAAATCCTAACAAAACAATTAAAAAATAACAAACGTATATACATTTATAACTTCTATAATTATAAAAAAATATATAACACATTTTAAATATAAATAAATAAAAAATTAATTATTAATAAAAAAAACTTGCTTTAAAAAATTAAAATATATTTACTAATAATAATTTATTCTTATATCATAATTATTTTCTAAATTATATAAACCTTAGCTCTATCAAATAAAAAATATAACTAAAACAATCAACCTTTGCTTACACTAAGGGATCCTGGAGGAGATCATGTGAATAAGACTCAGACTATACATATAAAAGAAAGGCAATAAGATATTAATTCAAACAAATTCAAGTGTTATTTACTAAGTTTTTGTCTACGTGGTAGAAACTCGCAAGGCAAGGGTGACAAGCACACTCTATGGTATGAAATTATTAAAAAAAAAAAAATTAGATATAGCATTGATTTGTGGAAGAGTATGTTATACGAAGAAATTAGAGGTATGTATTCTGTGATATTTTTTGAAGTCTCCAGAGAAGAAAAATTTTCAACTTACTTATCATTGTTAATTGTTTAAGTTATTAAGATAAACCAATATTGGGATCAATCTTTAAAAAAATATAAGAGATCTCTTTGAATTGAAGTTATTAAGATAAACCACCAAAGATATAATATTGGGATATTTTGACAAAAACATTAAGAATTTATTTGCTGTAAATGATTTCTGAAAAAGAAAGGAGGGACTAGAAAAGTAATGGTTTTAGTTAGACTTAATAAAAATCATATGTTTATAATTTTTATTTTAATTTAATAAGAAAGTTTTAATTTAATTTTAATATATTTACATAAAATAATTTATTTTAGATTTATAAAAGATATGAATTATCATGTATACACAATTAATATTATTAAAGAGTGTGAGACTTTGGTTCGAATCTTTGGGGTTTGTGTGACGTAATTGGAGGTTATAGAGACAATAAGGAGCATGATTCGAACCACAATGAGGCTTATAAAAAAATTATTATTATTAATATTCACAAAATATTATAAGTATATGTAAAAAAGACAGTAAAGTATGATAAAAGTTTTTTAATATATTTTTTTAAACATAAAGTACAATGGGTGGAACACAATGACCACATCATTCTTGAGAGGCATAGCAACAAGGGTCTTCCTCATGATTTGAACTCGGGTAGCTCCAATGAGAGTCCAATGACATGTTTTCAAATAATTTTTTTTTAATACATATTTAGATTTAAAATTGGATTAAAATTAAGAGGTAAGTGTGGGTATACTCAAAAAAAATATATAGACAAAACTTAGGTTTTTATAATAAAATAAATAAATTTCTTAAAACATTATTATTCTATAAGTAACTTTAAAAATCACATTTGGTTTGATAATAGTAAATCTTTGTAAATCTATTATTAGATGATAAATCAACTAACAAACTAATACTCAAAATAAATTTAATCAAACAAACAATATCATCAATGATTTTAAAATTGAATATACTAAAAAAGTGACATTTTAGCTATTAAAGTTAAAGCATGATTAAATATCTATTATCTTCCAAAACTCAAATTTTATATGGTACTTTTCCTTTTCAAGATGAATAACACTCTTTTTGAGCTTGATGTTCAATTATGTGAGGAAAATTTTGGGATATGAATAGATGAAATTCATATTTTACTTTGTCTTAGTCTTGTTTGAAATGTCTTGAAGAGAAAACTATTTAATCTTTGGTTGTTTGGTGTATTCTTGCTAAGAATATTCTCATTAAGTATAGACATATTATCTTTAATAGTAAAATTGATCCTATTGTTGTATGATAGGAATTGGATAAAGTGTAGTGTAAAGCTTCTATTGAGAAAGTTTACAAATTTCGTAGAAACTTGTCTCACCTTGATTTGTAAAATTTTAGTACTATTGGTGCCTTCTTCAACAAGATTTTTTATCTACACTCTACAATTAAGGTGATAGGCTTTACGAAAATAACTAAACAGGATATGATGGGTACCATTTGCTGTAATTATCTATAAGAATTTAACACTCATGTGACCACCATTTCAACCGATTTGAATCTTGGAGTTATCTCCAAATTGCCATCTCTTTGAGATATTTACGTAATTCTTCAAGGTATAATTTATGGAGGTGTCAACTTTAAAGGAAAGAATTAGGCTCTTACTATCAAATCTAATAAAGGAGATGACAATAAAGGCAATGGTAAAGGAAAATGCAAACAAGAATGTAATGGGTTGCAAAACTAGAAAAACAAAAATAACGACAAAGAATCCCATTAAGAGAGACAACCTTGTGACTATTATGGAAAAACTAATCACATTTAGATATTTTACAATAAGAAGAAAAAAATATTTGAAGAGATAAGAAATCAAAATCTCAAGATAGAGATAAGAGCTTAAGTGCTTGTGCACAATCCTCCCATGAGGATAAGGTATTACTCTCTTGTTCATATAAGGCTTCTTCCTTTTTCATTAATGTTTGGTTCATTGATTTAAGAGCTTCACATCACATGACTAGGAGGAAATAATTCTTCAAAACTTTTCATAATGGAAAAAATGCATGTATTTTGAATCATACCATAAATAATGATGTACTTAAGATCAATAGATCATGTGATGCACTTTCCTTTATTGTTATCAAGTGTTGTCTATGGACCTTTTCTAATTCTCTCCTTCATCGTGCTCTTTTGTATGATTTATATTGATGCTTGTTATGTTTATTTATGATATTCTTCCTTGGACCTATTGATTAACTTCTTCATGTGTATAATTCATACTACAACGCAATCAAACCCATATTTTTCAATTTTAAAATATATCCAAATGTACACTTCAAGCATTTTCATTCCATAAACAACCCTAAAAATTAAATTCTTGTAAACTTATCACTAGATGACAATCAAACTAACAAAATAACTTGAAACATGTAAAATAAAAATAACCAAATAAAATATATAAATGATTTAAAAAAGATAATAGTCAATATGAAAATAAAATAAATACTATCAACATTGACAAGTGATGAAGATAAGTTAATAAGATTAAGAATATCTTTTAAAATACTAATTAAGTGCTAAGAACAAAAGTATCCTAAGACATATTCAAACTTAAAGCATGATCAAAACTAAAATGGGATAGCTTGGTGTGGGCATACCAAAATGCACCTAGACAAAAGTTTGAAGCCAAGTATAAGGGGTGCATGTTCATATCAAAAAATGAGTATTTTCCTCTTACTTGTAACAAGATGGAGATGCAAGCTTGACCACGGATACCATTACTTATCAAATATCTAAATACTAATTATCAAAGGTCTATAAATTCTCTAAATATAAAATGAAGATGCAAGCTTGCCAATGATCAACATATTATGTATTGACTAAACTAGAAGGCAATCAAGACCCTTTATCAATTAATATTATTTTTATGATGTTATTTTAAGAATTTTTATTCCACAAACAACCCTATAATCAAAATTGGTTTGATTATGGTTAAATCCTTGCAAACCTATCACTAGATGACAATTCAACCAAAAGAGTAATATGTAAAATAAAAATAATCATACAAATATTATAAATAATTTAAAAATAAAGGTTAATAAATTCTCCAAGTAGTTAATAATAAGAAGATGCTAGCTTGGTATCAAGTGGCATTAGCTCAACCGGTTAGATTCTTCGACATTTAAGGAGGAGACCAAGGTTCAAATCTTGTCAGTGATACATGGATAATATTCAAGCTTGGTTGTAATATCACTATGTGGTGATGATGTAATATGGGTGGGGCCCATTTCAATCCCATATAATCAATTGAAAAAAGAAAAAGATGCTACCTTGGCCATGACCAACATATTATGTAACCATATCAACATATTACATATAATTTATACTATACTAATTATCAAATGCCAATAAAATTTTCAAATAATTAATAATAAAATGGAGGTGTTAGCTTGGTTGTGATCAATACATGTATCAATTAAACTAAAATGCGATCAAAACCCTTTATCAATTAATAAAGAGGATTTTCATTCCAAGGCTAAAATTCAAAATTGGTTTGATTATAAAATAAGCTCATATAACAATCCAATCAATTATTAATAATGTAAAATGTAAAACAAACCCATTAAAAAATGAATATAACAAATCTTATTCGTATTATGAAAGTGAAACCTTAGTTATTGAGTCTTTGGAGGAACACCTCCAATGATATATCTTTGGTGTTTCATCTCAATGACTTCAGTTCAAATCATAAGAAGGAAGACCCCTTCTTGCTATGCCCTTGTGGAATGTGGTCCCCAATATCTATCATCACCCAAACCTTATATTCAATCCATTCAACTAGTATTAAAAAATCATTAACAAGTTTTAACTTAAATCTAAGAACTTAAAATTAATACCTAAAATCATTTTAAGTGTTCTGCAGTTTATTAATTCATCTCTCTTTAATTAAAGTAATAAATATTGTACAAACTGAATAATGTGTAAGGATCAAGAAACTTTAACCACCTCTTCTCCCTCTAGGTAAATTCTAATTATTACACCATATTAAAAGAAGCATAAGGCCTTTGAAAAAACATTTTAAGTAATTAATAACCATTTTTATGTTGAATAATACCATAAAAATAAATATATAATTTTTAAAATAAATATAGATTAATAAATTTTATTATAAAATTAAAAAATAAAATCATTAAATAGATTTTAAAATATAAAAAAATATATTTTTAATTATCAAACGGGGATACTGAAGTAGAGCGCGGGGATATTGAAGCAGAGCCGATAGAACAGAGAAGATTTGAATTGTACATTGAACCAAACAAGAAATATCAACACAAAAAAATTAAAGGGTTTGCGACAAAGGGTTTTTGCAGAGCGCGGGGATATTGAAGCAGAGCCGATAGAACAGAGAAGATTCGAACGATACATTGAACCAGACAAGAAATATCAACACAAAAAAATTAAAGGGTTTGCGGCAAAGGGTTTTTACAGAGCAAGGAGGGTTTGCGGCGGAGTATTATATTAAACATCTATTTCATCTAGTTTACAGCAAGATACTGAAGCAAGACTGAAGCAGAGCGCGGGGATACTGAAGCAGAGCCGATAGAACAGAGAAGATTCGAACTGTACACTGAACCAGACAAGAAATATCAACACAAAAAAATTAAAGGGTTTACGGCAAAGGGTTTTTGTAGAGCAAGGAGGGTTTGCGACGGAGTATTGTATTAAACATCTATTTCATCGGGTAAGCACATTTTTCATCCTCTTTCGATTTATAAAACAATTTAAGTAGATAGGATAAATACATTCGTTATAAGGGTTTGCGGCAGAAGGTTTTATTATCAGCAAGGGTTTGCAGCAGAGGGTTTGTAGAGCAAGGAGGGTTTTATTACACATTTATTTCATCGGATCAATAGTATAGAGGGTTTGGCTATAAAGGGTTTGAAAATGGAAGAAGGGAAGCAACAATTGCAAGAACCAATATATGTCAATGAGAAATAGTACTGGAGGATATTAAGGCGTCGACAAGCTCGAGCAAGGGCAACAACAATGAAGAGGGCATATCGAAAAATAAAAATAAAAAATATTCTACCACATAAACAGGTGGAGAATAAGGAACAATCAAAGACAAATCACCAAAATGAGTTTTCAGATGAGGAAGAAACTTACAGTCCCACAACTACACCACTTATGTGGGCACCAAGACTTTATGTGCAAGATCTAATGAAGATGAAAGAGAAACTTGAAAGCATGGAAATGATGGAGAAATTAAGAGAAACTAAATCAGATGAGGTTATAAACATCATTCGAAGGCTGGAAAAGGAAAACAACCAACTCAAGGAGCAAGTATCAAAGCTACAAAACCTTACAAACATTGGTCAACGTGAATGGCATGTCCTTAAACAAGCCATCCACCACCCAATCAATGATGCAATAGAGGTAAAAAAAACAAATGCAAATCAAATAAAAGAGGTACATAAAACACTCCAAAACATGGAAACAAGAGAAAATGAGCTACAAAATGAATTAACAAAGGCAAAGACATGGTCTCAAGTAGTAAAAGAACCAATCAATCAACAAAAAGAGTTGATAGAGAAGCAAGTAAAAATTCAAATAACAAAATAGAAAGAAAGACATGAGAAGTTATCAAATATAATCATCAAAGGGTTGAAAGATTATGGGGACAGGGAAGACACAAATCATTTAACCAAGCACTTCTTGTCAGATCGATTACAATGGAAGGGTCAGATAAAAAAAGCAAACAAAATTGGCAGGCTGAGAGAAGGAGGTAGAGATAGACATATTCGAGTCACATTGATGAGCTACGAGGATAAAATAAGGTTACTTAAAAATAGAGGCATGCTGAGAGGGTCACAATTTTATTTAGATGATGACCTAACATTTTTATAGTAGGAAGAAAGAAATAAGGAATGGGAAAAGGTGAGGGCAGCAAGGAATGAAGGGAAACAGGCATATTTAAGAAATGGAAAGGCATACATCACATCTAAACAAATCCAAAACAAATAGGGAGTATGGCCCATCCGGGAACATCTTATAATGGTAAGTTGGAATTGTAGAGGTTTCCCTTGGAGAAGAGGACCCGGGTTAAGGCCCATTGCTAGAGATAAAGATATAATCATATTGAAAAAAACACATGAACACGATGGATGTAGGACTCTAGAATTTATGGGATAAAAAAAATAACAATATGGAATAAAGCAATAGAAAATGGCAAAGGGTATGGGGGTATTATGGTTTTAATAAAAGAGGAATGGGATAGGGTCATTAAAATTGAAAAACAAGATGAAAACAAACAGTACATCTAGATAAAGATCCTAGAAAATAAGTCAGTTATTAGCATAGCAGCATGTTATTTTGCTCCCAATAATTCTAAATTCTATAAGAAACATGACCTTAATAGAGAAGACCCATACTCCTCTCTAAAAAGAGACATTTCAATATATAGTAAGTTGGGGGTGATTATATTAATTAGAGATTTCAATGCAAGGACAACAAAGCTAACATTCTAGAAGGTAACGAAGATATTGAGATTAATCCTCTTTGGATGCCAGAAGAGGAAAATCAACAGTGGACCAAGACTTCAGAAGATGAGCATGGGGCTATCACGCAATATGGAGAAGAGTTGTTAGGTCTTTGCAGCATATACAATTTGATTATTTGCAATGGGATGAACAAATAGAAAAATTCAGGAAAGTATACATGCAAAACATATAAGGACAATGTGTAATAGACTATGTAATATGCTCACAGAATTACATACCAAAAATAGAGGAGCTAGAAGTAGAATATTCTCCAGTGGAACTTAAGTCATATCACAACCCAATTGTTATGAAACTTTGAATGCATGGAGAAAAACCAAGAGAAAAACACTTGCAAGGCAATCAAAATAAATATCCTCACAAGGGAAACATTCTCTTAACAGATGAAAATTGACAAAATTTTAGAGCAGTATTAAATAACAAGTTACAGGAAAGGGAAGAACTACATCACAGTAGTAGAGATTACAATAAGAGTGAATGGTTAATGCACGTTATTCAAGAAGCTCTAAACAAATGCAAGAGAGCTAAACCTAAAAAGAAAGAAAGGAATAGCTTCCCAACCAACCCATGGTTCGATGAAGATTGCAAACAAATGCGAAGATTACTAAAGGAACCAACGGGTAAAACAAGAGCAAACAAAAAAGCATATGAGAAACTGGTAAGGGCAAAAAAAGAATACACTAGAATAAAGAGGAAAGAATTGATTTACTTAGGGAAGCATGAACCAAAGAAATTTTGGAAGGAACTAAGCGTGAAAATGATGCAAAATGAAAATAACATAACAATTAATCAATGGTTGGAGTATTCAAAACAACTGTATCAGCGTAGTAACCAGTAGGAGACACCCCCTACTATCATTGTCAAGAAAGAACTTTTCACAATTGAAGACATTATTCAAGGGTTAAAAAAATTAGCAACTAGTAAAGCCCGTGACATAGACAATCTTCAAGCAAAGCATATAAAATGGGGGTAGATATCTTGGCACCACAAATCAAAGAAATTTTCAATGAGGTCATACAAAATGGCTTCCCTACTAAGTGGACAACTAGCTTGACCATTCTTTTGTTTAAAAGTGGAGATGTAAATAATCCCTCAAACTATCAAACTATCATGATCAACCCTCTCTTTGCAAAGTTGTTTGGGAGTATGATAGAGCGTAGGATCAGCATATGGACGAAAAAAAAGGGAAAGAGAGCAAAGGGGCAAGCGGTTTTTAGGCCCAAGCACTCAACTATTGATCACCGTATCACGCTCGGACACAGGTGGAAAAAATATGGGACAAAAAAGAGGAGGTTTTTTGTTGTTTTGTAGACTTCAAAAAGGCATTTGACACAGGTGCCAAGAAAAAAATTATGGAGCGAAATGGAAGAGCTAGAGGTTCCAATTCACTACAAGGCAGTAGTTCAAAGACTATATGAGCATGTAAAGGCTAGAATCAGAACACGGGAAGGGTTATTTGAATGTTTTGGTAGTGACATAGGTATCAAACAAGGTTGTCCTCTATCTCTGACCTTATTTGGGCTGTACATTGACAAGTTAGAAGAATGGATAAACAAATTTGGGGGAGAAGGTGTGCATTTAGCCAAATATGTGGTAAAACTCCTCATGTATGCAGATGATGTAATTGTTGTGGCCAAAACAGCCAAAGATCTAGAAGATCACCTTCAAGCTCTAGAACTATTTTGTAAAGAAGTTGGGATGCAGGTGAACACGAGCAAAACAAAAATTAAGATTTTTTCAGCAAAAAAAAGAAGCAACAACTCAAATTTTAGTTTGCAGGAGAACCGCTTGATGTAGTAGTAGAATACAAATACCTGGGCATAGGCTTTCATGAAAAAATTAATTGGAATACATGTAGGATGAAAAGAACTCAAAGTGGTTGGAGAGCACTATATGAACTTAAAAATAGGTGTAGGAATGCCGAGTTGTGGGATTGGAAGACCACCAAGGTCTTATTTGGCCTACTTGTTACACCGGTTCTGTTGTATGGTTGCGAGGTGTGGGCTAGTGGCACAACAAATGCAAAATGGAGGCAAATAGAAAGGATTCAAAAATATCTAATCACAAACTTTCTCAAAATTAAGGCCACAACCCCTTATGAAATTATTCTAGTTGAAACCGTAATGGTCCCTTTAGAAGCAATTGCTATGACCAAGTTGTTATGTTACTTGAAAAAAACAAAAAACATGACAAATGATAGATGGCCTAGGGCAGCTAGGGACGAAGAGTTGCATAGGCGAAAGAATACATGGATGAAACAAAATAAAAAATGGATGAAACGTTGGGAAATCAACATAAATGAATGCCCAAATGTCAACAAAGACATACAAAATTATGTGAATGAAAAGTTCAGAAGTGGAATGTGGAAAAATGCAAGCAGGAAAAGACATTATTATATTGCAAATTTTAACCCAACGTATGACCACAAGGAAAAAAACGTATATAGGCACTGAAATCAAGTGGAAGGAAAAAATACTCATTGCTCAGATAAGGACTAGCTCTCATAGGTTTAAATATGAAACAAGGAGATGGACAACATCCAAAGAACAATGGGAAGAAAGGATATGTACTCTATGCAGCACAGGGGCAGTAGAGACAGAGGAACACTTCATCTATAAATGCCCGAGTTTTTTAAATATCTGCGACAAATACAAAGAAACACTTGGAAATGAGTTTATGACAGATTTATTTGAAGACAATAAAATAAAAAAAGTTGGGGAATTGCTAACACAAATCAGCAGGAGAAGGAACAACCTTCTCAAAGATATTAAAGATCATATGATATGATTTGAGTAATTGTACTTTCCATATTTGAGATCCCATAAACCATATTTGAGTCTGGCGGAGGTAATTAAAATATTTCATTTCATTCCAAACATAATAAAAATATTAATTAAATTTTAAAATATTAAATAATAATATTTTAAATAATAATTATTAAATATTTTATATATTTATATTAAATAATACTTGATATACTGCTAAACCCACTCTCAAAAGTTATAACCGAAAAAGGGTCAAAATTCAACGTTTTAACCGGTCCATTGAAAATTATGCTCCCTTATCACGCAATTTATCCGATAAGCTTATTTTTACCCACTACGACTATTTGAACCTTTCATGTAATAAGACCCGTGTAGCTTTAAAAGAGAAGCAACGTACCCATCACCCATTTCGCATATCACATCTCCAGTCCTAGATTTGATTTAAGAGGCGCAACCTTTTCCCTTGGTCACCATCCCCATTTCCATGGCTAACCGCAAAATATAAATAAATACATGGTGGAAGAATGACAACATTGACTCCCCGCCTAACCGTACATTATATTTTGCGCTCGAAGGCGACATGGAAGGTCAAGTAGTATTATTACTAGTAACCTGAGGTGACAAGCTTAGTATTTTATAAAAGGAAAGCATGCTCTTCCTTATTGGATTCTCATGGATAATTGTCATTGAAAACAATAATGATGTAGAGGCATTTTGAATTCAATGAGTTTACCTAGTTGGTTCCTTTTTATTAAGTAAGAATTGAACCTTAGATTTTTCAAACAAAGTTTATCTTTTTATTGAGTGGGGTTTGAAGTTTAGATTTTTTTAAAGAGATGCCTACATAATTTTTTATAAAGAGTATCGTTCCTTTTAATGAGGGGTTTGAATCTTGGATTTTTCAAAGAAAGGCAAAAACTTGTGTAAGGACATTTTTTTATTGAGGTTAACGTGAGAAATCCCTCACCGATGCTTAGGGTTGAGCATCCCCATCCCAACAATGACCTTTAATAAGAGTGAGAGTTGAGCTATACACACACCCACCTCCTCGCGTATAGCCCACACTACGATTTGAACCTTAGAGCTTTCGAAGAAGAGCCAAAGCCTAAACTGTTGCGTTCTATTGGGACCCATGTAGAGACATTTTAATGGTATAACATTGGTGTTTTATCTCGATGACCTCAGTTTGAATAAATAGGGAGGGAGGCCCTTGGTTGCTATGACATTGAGGAGCGTGGTCTATTTATGCCCCCTGTAATACTTCACATTACTTCAATTAAAAGTGGAAGGAAAAATCATCATTGCTCAGATAAGGACTAACTCTCATAGGCTTAGATGTGAAACAGGGAGATGGACAACGCCCAAAGAACAATGAGAAGAAAGAATATGTATTCAATGCAGCACAGGGGCAGTAGAGACAGAGGAACACTTCATCTATAAATGCCCAAGTTTTTTAGATATCCGTGACAAATAAAAAAAACACTTGAGAACGGTTTTATGGCAGATTTATTTGAAAACAATAAAATAAAAAAAAGTTGGAGAATTGCTAACCCAAATCAGTAGGAGAATGAACAACCTTCTCAAAGATATAAAAGATCATATGATATGATTTGAGTAATTGTACTTCCATATTTGAGGTCCCATAGATCATATTTGGGTCTCGCGAACGTAATTAAAATCTTTCATTTCATTTCAAAAACAACAATTATGTGTCTTAGTTAGATATTATGATATGGTGGTATGATTTTGGATTTTTATTTAAGAGATTTAGGTTTAAACCATTGCATATGAGATTGAACTCTTTCAAAAGTTTATGTTTTACCTTAAAACTTTTGGTCTAAGCAACCAGTGCTTGCTATTGAACTACCCTGACCAATTAATAGTAACCAAGCACTTAATGATACCCCGCCCTAGTTCAATTATTTGAACAACAAATCAATCCCATCGACTTCATTTTGACCTAACACTAAAATTTATAAAGGTCTTCTTAAAGCTAGGTTAGCGTATGGAGGTTTAGATTTTTATATGGAAGAGACCAATACCCATAATTACCGTCATTGAAGGGCTTTAAAATTAAAAGTTAGTTGGGCCACAACGGCAGGCGGGGGGCCCGTCGCTTTCATTAAATGCGTGCCCACGCACGTAGATGCACGTGGTGTGCGCTATTAATTTTCTTTTGATTTAAATTGAAATAGACCTTAAGAACGTTATGACCTCGGGCTTTGAATAAGAAAAATGCATAAAAGTAAAGGGCTCATAATGACGATTATTGGGATATTCTTCCATTAATATAAAAAGGTTGGCTTAGTTCTCTTTTATTTTATTTTCTTCTTTATGTAGTTTTGCCCAGAGATATAAAATGATTTATAAGAGAAGGATATTTTGAAAAGCTTACAAAAATGAAACGTAATGAAAACACAAAGTTTATTTATTTATTTTGTAGAAACTTTTTATGAATTTAGTTAGATGGGTAAAGATGAAGTTAATGAGACTTAATTGAACTGTTCAAGGATAAAACTTTGATAGCCCACTAACAAGTACTTTATCATTTTCAGCTAGCGTATCTCTAGCCTATCTCTTTTTAGTGTGAGAGAACAATTTTTTTTTATTGAGGTTAGTGTGAGAAACTCTTACTACCGACACTCATGGCTGGGCATCTCCATCTCAACCATGATCTCTGATAAGGATGAGAGTTGAGTTTATCAATAGAGGCCAAACACACAGCCGCACACACACTCACCTCCTCACACACTAGCTCAAGCCATTGTTTGAAATTTTTAAAAAATAAAATGTTTATTAGGCATAGACTTTCTTTACTATGAATAGATTCTTGTTGTAGCCTCTAGAATAAGAGATCTTTTTTTAGGAAAACCTTAGATGGTTTCCATCTTTCTATTCTTGTCAAAACAGGGTTGGACCAATTTGGTGAAGAAGCATTATTTTATGGGAGGAGGTGTGGGGAAGAGGGGTTCACTGATAAAGTTGTGGAATTTTAAAAAGCAGGTTTAAGGTTCAGATTAGAAAATAGAATTATATTACATATTTTTATTGATTGAGGCTTTGGTTAAATAAAAAAATATTGAATAGATTATAATTTTTACAAGATTTGTTTATATAGCTATGATTTTATGAATATTAAAATCTGCTTTACCTTTTACCTTTATTGTTACATATTTGTTTATTATAAATTTTTGACTATGTATGAGTATTATTTAATTTTATTAAGAAGATAAGGGTCTTTTCTAAGGTTAGAATCTCATAGGAAGGGGTAGAGTTGTTTGTCATGCTTTGTGATCTAATTATGGTTGGATGAAAATATCTTGGTTAAATAATAACCTCCATGAGATCATTTCAAAGAGTTTGTGACCTTATGATATCTAAGGCTTATTTTACCTTTACTTTTTACTTTTATTATCACGTGTTTGTTTATCATAAAAATATAGCTTTGAATATTTATAAGTATTTTCATTGTGGAGATAAAGATCTTTTTATTTTTAATGTTTAAGCTAAAAGTTTAAGGATATTTTCTAAGGTCATTATTTGATCAAAGTTGGAGCTTATTTTTAAGCTTTAAGCTAAAAGTTTAAAGGAATTTTTTTATTTATTTTTGAAACACTTTTTAAAAATCTTTGTCACTAATCTATGCACCCAACAACTAGCATGATATACATTGTGTTGTGTGAAGTGGCAAGATCTTGTTAGGACAATTAGACTTGATATTGATAAGAGGTAAAAGGGTGCTATGCATCCAAAACATTTATAGACCCTAATTTGTAATTTATCTATTCTCAAACTTGTGATGGTCCACCCCTTGTCATAACAATGGTTTTGAAGAGGATAATGTTATTATAGTTAGGGATAAAGGTTGGGTATTATATGGGGAGCATTAAACTTAGTCTCTAACAATCATTTTTAAGAAAATATTTTTCGTATTTGGATAATGGAACAAGATCACTATTTTTTTTAAATAAAGGGGTACAAATTTATTAATAAAAGTTTGGATTATAGAGTACAACTGAGCTTCCAACCAGGACTCAAATAAACAGCCAAATAGGCTAAAACCACTAGACTAGAATGACACCCGAAAAAGACAAGAATAAACCACATTAAGTCTGTACATCCTTGTGGATCAACTCCCACAGGCGTTGAGAGTCCCTAGACGGGAGACTCTCCCAATTATCGATACTCCAAGGATCTAGCAGCTCAAAAGCCCTTTTGGCCAGGTAATCAGCAACCACATTCCATTCCCTTGGAATGTGCACAAAGGATATAAATTTGAAAATCTTCACTCATTCTAAGAATCTGAACGACTACAGAGGCCAAATGCCAATTAACTTCCTCCACCCTTTTACTGTTTAAAATATTAACCACAATTTGAGAGTCAGACTCATAGATAATCCTATGCCAACCAAGAGAAAACCCCCTCCGTAAGGCCTTAAGAATTGCAAGAGCTTCCATAAAATTATTGGAGTGAACACCTTTATAAATGGAAAAGAAAAAACTAACACCACCAGTAGAATCTCTCCCAACACCGCCAATGCCAGCATGTCCAGGATTACCCCTGGACAATCCATTGATATTAATTTTTAAAACTCCTCTAGGGGGTGGCCTCCACCTACCATCTCTCCTAACCTTCTTACTGAGCTGAGGAACCCTACTAGGGATAGAAGAGTTCACACCATCCCCAAAGAGACCAAGGGCTTGTTGTACCTTCTCCTCCCTAGAATCTAAAAGAGGGTCCACATCACATTTGCTATGGATGGTTTCCTGAACCATATACAGGATCCTTTGCCAGATCAGTTGAACAGCCAAATAACTACCCTGAAATATGCATCGATTCTGTTCAAGCCAAATTTTCCAGATGATGCAAGAAGGGCCCAAATTCCAAGCCACCCGAAGGAAGGGGGCCTTGGTCGGAGGTTTACCCAGACTACTACAAAACTCCACCAGGGATAGCACATGAAAAGATGCATGGTTCCAGGCACTCCACCAATGGTGCCAAATGTCTCTGGCAAAGGAGCATTGGAAAAATAAATGAGAAGAGTCATCCTCATTCTTACTACAAAGGACATAAAAAGAGGGACCCTAAAATCCCCTCTTCCTCACATTATCCCAAGTGAGGCATTTATTATGAGCTACCAACCAGAGAAAGAAGTTACATTTTGGCCAAGCAAATTTGTTCCACACCTTTTTCCACCAAGTGACAGGAAGACTCCCATACTTTTTCTTATCAAGAACCTGATAACCATAGGCTACCGAGTAGGTTCCCTTAGGATTAGGGTTCCAAGACAGAATATCTTTACCCCTCAATGAATAACAAGGCCTCCCCGTAAGAATAAGAACAAGCACCTCTCTATCCTTAGCCAGTCCCCCCTGGGGCCATTCTTGCGAATCTTTCCACCTGTACATCTCCATATTTCCAAAATACTGGATTTTTTTAAAGTCCTCCACACGAGACCAACCTGCTTCCAAGAAAAAAATGCTTAGGAAATGTAACCTAGGATATTGATTCAATATAGGAGGGTGGCCATCCCAAGAATCCTCACAAAAAAGAGCATTTGATCCCTAATTGCAAATCCAGAACAAACCCTGCTTGATTAAATTAGCTCCTCTTTTTAGAGTGTCCCGGATAATCTGAACCTTTCCCAACCAAGTCGACTCTAGGGATTTCAGCCTCATAAATACCTCTCAAGTATTTACAAGATAATATTTTAGCCCAAATATAATCTTGAGAGGTACACCATCTCCAATAAAGTTTTGCAGCCAAAGCCTGCCCAAAAAGAGTTGTCTGTCACAACCCAAGGCCTCCCTCTTGCACCTACCTACTTATAGAATCCCACCTAACCAAACTCCATTTAGATTGATCAAGTTTTCCAGACTATTAAAACTATCTTGACAAATCATCCATGTCCTTGATGAAGTGAGAGGGAGCTATTTGTACAAAACATCTATAAATGGGTAAAGCTTGAACAACAAATTTTAAAAACAACATTATACCTGTAGTGGATAGCCATCTGAAAGTCTAGTGATTCACCTTCCTTCTAAACTTATCAAGCATAGACTGCCAAGAAGATCTAGGTAGAGGGTGAGATGAAATTGGAATACCAAGATAAATGAAGGGGGAGTCCCAACCTGGAATCTTAGAATGCGAGAAATCCTAGCTTGAATAAGAGGAGGGGTATTGAAGAAAAAAATAGAATAATTTTCCTCATTAATCAACTGTCCAGAAGCACCAAGATATATGTCAAGAGACTGTCTAATATTTCCAACTTCCCTGATAGTGGCAACTCCCAACAAAGCAGTATCATCAACAAATTGAAGGTGGGAAAGAGGTGGAAAACTACTATCCCACTTCCACCCCTGAATGAGACCCTACATGACTTGAGACTTGAGAAATATTCCCAACCTTTCTACCATAATTATAAACAAATAAGGAGCTAAAGGATATCCTTGTCTCAATCCCGTTGAGGCCTTAAACAACTATAATGGCTCATTATTAACAAGAACAAATAATGAGGAAGAAGAAACACAGCTCATCGCCCATCTAATCCATTCCTCCTCAAATCCAAAAGCATCAAGAACTTTCTGAAGAAAGGACCATCTGACCCGATCATAGGCTTTGGCCATGTCTAACTTAATGAACATAGTTTTCTCCTTAGAAGTTTTCATCGAGTGAATAGATTCTGTAGCAATAACAACCCCATCCAATATTTTTCGGCCAACAACAAACCCTCCTTGCTCCTCAGAGATGATTTTGCTCAACCATATCTTCAACCTCTCAATAATAATTTTTGTGATGATCTTATACACAACATTGCAGAGAGCAATAGGCCTGAACATATCCAAGGAATTTTCTCCCTCTTTTTTGGGTATAAGCACCACAAAGGTAGCATTTAGGGCCCTTAGCATCTGTTTGTTATTTTGGGACTCATGGACCACCTCCAAAAGATAAAATTTGATTAAATCCCAAAAATCCTAATAAAACTCAATCGAGAATCCATCTAGGCCTGGGGCTTTTCCTTTTTTCATCTTGAATACAACATTTTCCAACTCCTCAAGGGAAATTGGACCCATCAAGTGCTCATTCATCTCTCTAGAAACAATCGCTGGAATACAGTTTAGAATAAGTTTTCATTCTCATCATCTGATAGGGAGTCCTCCTTGAAGAGAGAGGAAAAATACCTCTTAGTCTCTTCTAAAATATCCCTTAAAGAAGAGAGCAGGGCACCCTAAGAATTCACAACAGAGGTAATCAGATTACCATTACGACGAGCCTTAACTGAGTTATAAAAGAAGGTTGTGTTCCTATCCCATTCCTGAAGCCAATCTACTCGAGCTTTTTGTTTCCAAAAAATTTCTTCCCTCAATTCCCATTCAACAAGGTCTTTCGTAGCCTCAAATTCCTCAACAAGAAGCTCCTTCGTGAATCCCTGATCTCTAATCTTCCTTGAAGCTTCTTCCATCCTCCTAAGACCTGCCAACTTAGCCAAGGAAAGGTTCCCAAAATTCAATCTGTTACATCTCTTCCATTTATGTTTTACAAATTATAGTCGCTTCATAAAGGCATACATAGCGGTGCCATGAGGAGGTTTGCCAGTGGTCCATCAGCCTCGCATGAAATCATGAAGCTTAGGATCATGAAGCCACATAAGTTGAAACTTAAATGAGGGATTCTTTTTTAGCCCTAACTCCAAAGCAAAGAGTTTGATAGGCCAATGATCAGATCCCCTACCCTCCAAAATCATAGAACTAGCACCTTTGTTATTACCCATCCAATAACTAGATATAAAAAATCTATCTAGTCTCTCTGATATGGAAGCTTCCCCACACCTTCTATTGTGACAAGTAAATATCTCATTATCTGGCTTGATGTCAACCACGTTTAGGGCCTGGATATGAGCATTGAAGATAGAAGAAAAAGGCTCAAAACGGTCCACCCCACCACGTTTCTCCTCTAGACAAGTGATAGAGTTGAAGTCTCCAGCCAAAATCCATGGGTACAGAGGAACCAAACTTCTCACGAAGAAAATGTGCTTCCACAAATTCACTTTACCATTATAATCAACAACAACATACATATTTGTAAGTAGGATGATTTCACCAGATTCATTATCATGCCTGACCATTGAAATAGACCATATGTTGGAAATCCAAGTAAGAGGGGATATCTTAACCGGATCCCATAAAAAAGCGACGCCACCAGCATATCCACATGCACCGATACACTGTCATTGCCCCCTTATCCACAACTTGGGAGTAATATTGAACATACTATCAATAGCCAATTTAGTCTCCTAAATAAAAACCACATCCGAAGAATGCACACGAACCAAATCACGAATAACTTTTTGTCTAGGGATGCTATTCAACCCCCTTACATTCCATGAGAGGATAATCATTTTTGGGGGTTATAAAAATGGGAATCCAATGTTCTCACCAAGCCTGACTCCACCAAAGTCTCCTCCATTAACTTAATTTTATCCTAGTCCTTCAAAACCACCTTCATATTCTTATCCAAAAAACTTTTTTTAATTATTTTTTGCTACAATCCCAACACCGTAGGAGTTTTGCAGTCCAAGGATGACTGCATCAGTGCTTGAGTAGGAGAGGGCATAACTAAATCTATACCACTTTCTAGAATAGTTTCTCTTATAAGGCTAGACCCAACCATGTCCCCTATACTCAAATCCAAAGCCCTTTGTTCTTAATTTAAACCCCCTAGATCTGATTCCTTAAGTTCCCCCTCAAGAAGAGACATCTGATTCGACCTTGTTATATTTGCATTAGGTAGCAACGTTTCAGGTATCTCCATGCACTGATCAAGATCATCTAATATTTCAAAACGATTGAGTAGAGAATCTGGCTGACTATCCTTAAGGTCTTTGTTTGCCCTTCATCCTCTATTTTGGGCTTTTACTGAAACAAAACCTTCCTTATCCCGTTACCCTATCTAGTAATATTGGGTAGGCAACAATACCATCCTTCATGACTTGCAAATCTACCACACAAATGACTCTTATGACCAAAATTGATACATTACTGCCTACTCCTTCTAGCTTTATTTAGAGATAAATTTCAAGGCTATAATGATGATCTATCTCTATCCCTAATATCTTAAGTTTACGATCTTTTATTATATTGATAATGATTCATTTGTTTACAAAGATATTAGGAATGGGAATGTGTTTGTACAATAACTTAGTCTATGAAGCATATGGATCAACCTCTACATAGAACAAAGTGACTTTAATCCTCTTCCTCCATCTAGCACCAATCACACTATGTAACTCCCTATAGTTTTCAATGATAACATTAACAATCATCCATACATAATAATGATAATCTACTTCAACAAGTCCTCCATGATTGAGTATGGTGCCTAGACTAGTAAAATTAGAAATATTAAAAGTCAAATTTTATTCTTATCTACTTTTTGGAATCTTATTTCTCATTTTTAGTCTCATTTTATCCATTGGGATTTCTATATTGAGCTTGCTTTATTGCCATTATATCAAAATTTTCATTATATCCAACAAGATCAAAGAATTTATTGGATCTTTTCCTTTCTCATTACTCTTTTTCCCTAATATAGATTCATTATTAGGGTAATTTTTCTTGCAATGCCCTTTATCCTTGCCCTCTTAATAGACTACATTAAAAAAAAGTCTTCTTAGAACTCTTATCTAGCTTGGATATATTGAGTTCCTACTTCTTTCCCTTCTAATAGATTAATGGCAAATTGCATCATCTTCTTAATTAGATATTAAACCTTAGTAATGGAAAAATAAGGTGGGATTATTATTGCTCTTGTTTCTATTGATGCTACTAATTATAAAGCCTATATTGGATCTACTTGAGTAGTTGGTGTTGATGGTACACGTTTATTGTCTAAGCTCTTCTCCTATCGCTTTATAATCATGTATGTTTGTATGATAGTGGTTAGTTATTCATATTTAAAAAAAATTGTAATTTTTGCATTCAGCCCTATGATGAAATATTTGTAGATATGATATTTGTATTATCCATTAGGCCATTGTATAAGTTCTCCTTATGATTTTATACCTTGATTATTCTTTGAAGCTCTTACATATTGGAAGACTAGTGATTTAACCTTATTGGCCAAGGATGAAATGATGATGTAATCCTATAAGTATTCTTAAGTCTACAAGTACGTGTAATATAATTTCTATGTAATCCTATGAGCATTTATCTTATATAGTTATCCCTAGTTGCATCATTTAAACAACTAGTTTGCTTAACCTTTTAAGGGCACAATTAAACTTGTAATTTTACCTTAAAGGCATTATTTTTTGTTATCTTAGGTTAATATGGCATGTAATTATTGGGGATTAGATATATGTCATAAATACCCCCAACCACTTATTTGTTGCATTAATGTATGACACCAATATGATGCATTGTTGGGTGCTCATGGACACACGCCTCTTTTATTTTATTATTCAATTTATTTCATATATTTTCTCTCTTATTTCATCATTTATTCTTTTACAAATGATTTATGGAGAATGATATACTTTTAAATATCTCAAGAAAGTATTATGAAATTTGATATGGTATTAGAGCAAGGACAAATAAACTTTACTTGATCACATAGAAAAAATATATTTTATTTAATGGTTTAAGGTGCAAAAGAATTAAAAATTTTCTTTCTAGTTTAGAAGGAATTTTTTTAAAATCAAATTTTGGTTTCAAATTCATGCACCAATATTGTTTCAATATTTAGATGTGGGAGTCATATCTCTACAAGGGATGACCACTTTGATTTTGGCATACATTCTAGACATCTTGGTTAGTAGACAAATAAATAATATATAAATTAAGATCAAATTAGACAAATGAATAAAATATGTCAAATTCAAAGGAGAAAAGTGTTTTGGAAGCATATCTAAGAGCTTAAGATGAGTAGTTATCTACCCCTTCACTTTTATGCACATGTGATTGAAGATATTGAAAAAGCCTTTATAGATTGATGCACTCTTTCTTGATTTTTTGCACATAGAAAAGGATTCCAATAGCTCTCTTCAAATTGTTGATACATAAGTAGACTACTAGGCAAATTTTCTATGCAATTCCTTGATCATGTTCTATAATAATTTTGATAGGTATTTAGTGTAACCATTCCTTAACTCATTACACCCTATCCATAAAAAGGTAATATTTTATAAAAATAGAATATTTCAATATTTATTGCAAGACATAAGAATGGAAGAATATGTGTTAGGTGCAATTAGGGGAGATATCAGTTATCTAGAGTTGCATGGAGAATTGGTTGGAATTTTAACTAAGATGCAAGATATTTGAATAAAAGTTCACAAGATTAGATAAATAGTTAGAGGATTTGATGGCTATTTAGTAGATATTATTATTGGTTAGAGGATATGATTGAAAACTAGATGGGATTGCATGGATATTGATGCATGATGAAGGAGATAATAAATCATGGTGATAGAAAATTAGTGCTAATTAGCTACTTTTTCTCTTTTTTATTTTTATTAGGTAGTAGCACTAGAATTTAAAGCATGATGGCACTAATGTTGTCTAGAACTAATGTGAAAGATAACCATTGGTAGGTAAACTAGGTGGGAAAAGGATCATGTTTAAAATTTTAGTAATAGCACTCTTGTATAGCAAAATTTCCATAGGTTCTACTAATTCTAGGATGATGCTTTTGATTTAGGCCATTTAGGTGCATCTTTATCAATTTGAGCTTGATCAATATTTTATAATGTTTGATGTCTTTGATGGGGTGGATGTTGCATTGATTTTGTAATTGATAGACTACTCAAGTTTGGCTATCTACAGGGGGTGCATGCACTTGATACTTCTTCTCACCCAAGGAGGTAGGTGAGCACATTTAGGATTGAAGCTATTTTTGAAGTGACTAACTAGTCTATAAGGTCTAACATACTTCCCATGCCAATGTCATTGGTTCAAACTACATTCTCTCCAATTTTCTTGTATTTTACTTTTGTTTTGGTTGATGTAACATCCAACATGGCACATAAATACTTTTTTTATGTATTTATAAGAATCCAAGACCAATCAAATCCAAGCATGTGCCATCCCATTCACTTTATACACATGGTGGTAGATAGGTTACAAAATACTTCCCTATTATTGTGTGATACATGGAAGACCTTGATTTACTGATTAACCTTTTAAGGTTTGAAGGATCTATTTTTTTTAATTTTCTTAGGTAATAAGCCCAAATTTTTAAAGACCATTACTTTTGCATACAAAATCATTTTTGGCCTATTTTTTAGATTTTATGGTTTTTGATATTTATACATTGGTGAGATCAACTCAAGGATATATTATAGTACTACAAAACATAGATGTTTCTAAGGAGTGTACATATAATGACCAACACAAGGTACACTTTATTCCTATGGTTTCCTCTCATATGATAAGGGTTGACTATTTGGAGTCCTGCTCCTATTTCTTAGTTTAATTTTGGATATGGAGTCATGAATTCATGTCCATGGAAATATTGATCTAGTCTATTGTCTTTAGTAAAACATATAGAAGGTTTCATGACAAATATTTCACTCATTGTAGAATCCATTATGGGGTGAGATGTTACCATGTATAATATTTTCTCTTATTTTCCCACATATAAACTTATGGGGTATTGAAATATAAGTAGAATGGCCAAGACCAATAGCAATGATATAATCCTACAAGAAGTCTTGATGCAAACCTCTAAGTATTTATGACACACTTTCTATGTAAGCCTACTACATGATTTGTTTTATATATCCCTACTAGCATAATTTAAACCATCAATATGATTACCATTATAATGATGTAATTAATATTATAAAATAGACCCAAATATCACAAGTCTATATTTCCTAAGATCATATAATCGCATTCAATCACAATAACACCAATATTGCACAAAATAAAAAACTTTATTGATAATAAATCAAACACATTTCATTCGATAAATAGCATAGATACTTATCATCAATATATAACCTTACATGTGACTCTTTAATCACCCAATGTTTGCTCTCCTCAAATACATGGGAGATGCAATATTTCATATGTTTTTCTTTATATTCATAAAAACATCTCATTTCATTGCTAAAAAGAGATGTATTACAATAGGATTCTCTTTACACCTACCACCAAGGCTTTCTATGAGCACCTCATAGGGATTGGGCTTACTGCATGTGTGTCACTGCTAGCTTCATAGGTCCTCTAAACCTACAGAACCAATCAAAGTTGTTAGTAGCACCTATAGGCCTATCAAAATCAGACCCTTGTTGATGAAAGACAAAAAAAAAGAAATCTAATCTACTATATTTGAAAAGGGTTGAAATGATTACAAAACTAATAAAAATTGGTACAATTACCTAAATTGGTGATCTATTGGTTTGTATCTTGCTAAAATAGGTCCCTGGAGGGAACCATACCCCTGGGTATGGTCTAATTTGATTGTACATGTTCATACAGTTGGCTCTATGTTATCTAGACATAGGCTTCTTTTAATGAGGGTTCTATTGATCTTGTGGAAGCTCCTACCCAAGTTTTTTAGCCTTCTACACCTATACCTACAAGCATTTTACAACATAACAAGGGATAACAAATGGCATACAAAAGCATCCATGGTGGTTGGTTACAAATGATGGTGTGAGTGCAATGGAGTCTAGAGTGACTTCTATAGAGTTTGACTATGTAAATATGTTATTTTAGAAATGTGAGAAATGGCCTTCTATTTATAGACTTGGCCAAGGTTAGGGGGCTAAGGTGTCCCCTGAGGTGTCATGTTGAACCATACCTCATAAATGGATTTGGGTGGAGGAAATTCCTCACCCATCCATATGCAATAAATGGGCATGGGTGCACCATGCCTCATAAATGCATGGGTGGAGGAAAGTCTTCACCCATTTATGGCATGTGGATGTGGAGTCATCAATGTCTTCAATGCCTTGAATGCCTTGAATGGGAAAGTATTCAAATATCATTTATGGCATTGAATGCACATGGGAATGAGGGGAGCAAGAGTTAAGTTAGACTAGGGTTATGGGTTAACCTAAGGTGAGGTGGAGGCTAGACTAGTCAAAAGGTAGACTAGGGTGAGGTGGAGGCTAGGCTAGTCAAAGGGTAGACTAGGGTGAGATGGAGGCTAGGCTAGTCAAAGGGTAGACTAGGGTGATATGGAGGCTATGCTAGTCAAAGAGTATACAAGGGTGAGGTGGCCTAGGCTAAGTTAAATGGTTGGTCGCATGGTAACTAGGGTCTAAGTGTAGCAAGGGGCTTCAGTGGCTAAAGGGGATTAAATGAAATGAATAGTATTTTAGGCAAATTATGCAAGTTTTTATGGTTTTGCAAATTAATCAACCATTAGCACTACACAAGGGATAATGTGACATTTTTAGATGTCTACATTTACCCCTTTTTTACTACAATGTGTGAAAATATGATGCAGTGCAAAAACTTATGACATTGAATTGGTGGTTGATGATGAGAAGGATGAGTTGATGATGGATGGTTATGGTTGATCCATGATTGATTGATGATTTATCATGGATTTTGGTGTGCCATGATGATTTTTGAGGAAGGAAATGCAATATTTTCTTGATTCATGAACAATATAAGATGCCTCAATTGTGGAAAGGATGAATATACTTGAATCTTTGCCTTTGACAAATAGTTGAGCTTGATTAGTATAGGAAACTGACCAATCATTGGTCAGTAATATCATGTTGCTTTGATAAAAAGTGGTATTATCCTTGCCACCTCAATGAAGGGAATTCATGAGTAACCTACAGTCACAAGCATGGGGTATACCAATTTTGTCTAGATTGGAGTTTAAATAAGAAGATAAATTTTGGAGTTTGATTGAGAAGAGAAATTTTGCTTTTGTTTGCCCAAAAAAAGGAGGGCTTGAGATAATCTTAGGCAAAGTTCTTGGACAAACACAATTCCAAGATTGAGTTTTTAATATTGATTATGTGCAAGGCAACATGTAATGGGTAATATATACCCCCTCAAGCGATGAGTTGATGGGTGAAGAAATAGAATTCAATAGTGACGGGGCACCGGGAACCAACACTTCAAGAAACTTGCCTTTTCATTAAAAATTAAAAAAAAAATTTTACAGGCTTGAATGAAACAGCCCGTAGGCTTTACAATGGCCGAGTTCGGCTCTGTTCTTCCACTGTACCACTCTCCCGTTCTCCGGTCCACCGTCCCGATTAAAACAAAATAATGGGTTTTTATAGAGGTCCCGACCCTCTCAAACTTCAATTTCCCGCCTAAACGGATTCAACCACCCGATTAATTAAAATTTTGAAAATGGGTTCACCAACCCGAAATTAATTCCCTCACGGTCTCTGTCACTGCAGAATCCATCAAAAATCCCTGCGTGGCCCATCCTTCTCATCTTCTGTGCTTCTTGGTCATCCCCCGCTTTAACTTCTGCTTCTGCCACGTGTCAAATTCGAACAGTCCTCGAAAACACCGTTCCCGCCATCTTTTTCTCTTCCTCCCACGCCATTTTCTCTCTCCATCGCGATATCACGACGTTTTTGGCTCCTTGTGCTTTTCTGCCATTTTGGTCGCGATATCGCGACATGCCGCGATATCACGACCATTTTTCCTCCGCACCCGCTTCTCCAATTTGCGTCGCGATTTCGCGACGTCGCGATATCGCGACCGTTTTGTCGCTCTCTCCTCTTCTTCGAAACCTGTCACGATTTCGCGACATGTAGCAAAATCGCGGGTCACGATTTCGCGACATGTCGCGAAATCGTGCCCCCTTCTGCGCCTTCGTCCCTCTCCGACAAACTGTCACGATTTTGCGACACATCGTGAAATCGCGGCCCCTTTTGCTGCACTTCCTCCTTGCCAATTTCTGTCATGATTTCGCGACACGTCATGAAATCGTGACGGTTTTCTATCTTTGCCGCTTTTTCTTCCTGTGCCAACTCTTCAGCACTATTTTTCTCGACACTTGACACCTCGGTTGCTGGTGCCGCCGGATGCTCTCGCATCAGACACCCGGGGTAAGTGAAGAAGTGATATTCACTCTCGCTGGGTCCGGTTGCTGCCTCCCGCAACACTTCCGGACTCATCTCTGCCTTTACAGTCTGCTCTAACCCCGGCTCCGGGTCCACACTTCTATCTTCCACCGGACAGATTTCCTCATTGCTGCAATCTTCTGCTGCAGTCGGCTTCCACTCTTCCTCTTGCACAGAAAAATCTGTGCCCTCTTCTGGGTAGGTCCCGGTACCGCTGTACTCCTCGTTCATCTTCTCTTTCTTCTTTCTCCGTCGCTCTTCCCGCCTTCTTTGCCGCTCTTCCTTCTCTCGTAATTTCATTACGGACCATTCCTTTTGCAAGGCCTTTAATTGCCATTGCAAAGCCATGTATTCTTCTTCCGTAACCACATCTTCCTCCTTGTCCCGTCTCCTTTGGGAATGCATTATTCTTGCTTGCTTTTCTCACAAACGTTAACTGATCCCGGTGTAGCTGCCTCACATCCGGCGGTCTGCTAACATGCCCGGGAATCTCAACTCTCTCTCAAACCCTTTCGCAGGTCCTAGTGCAACTGCCTCACCTTCGGCGGATCTGCTGCACACTCAGGAAATACTGCTCTGATACCACTGACGGGGCACCGGGAACCAACACTTCAAGAAACTTGCCTTTTCATTAAAAATTAATTTTTTTTTTTTACAGGCTTGAATGAAACAGCCCGCAGTCTTTACAATGGCCGAGTTCGGCTCTGTTCTTCCACTGTACCACTCTCTCGTTCTCCGGTCCACCGTCCCGATTAAAACAAAATAATGGGTTTTTATAGAGGTCCCGACCCTCTCAAACTTCAATTTCCCGCCTAAACGGATTCAACCACCCGATTAATTAAAATTTTGAAAATGGGTTCACCAACCCGAAATTAATTCCCGCACGGTCTCTGTCACTGTAGAATCCATCAAAAATCCCTGCGTGGCCCATCCTTCTCGTCTTCTGTGCTTCTTGGTCATCCCCCACTTTAACTTCTGCTTCTACCACGTGTCAAATTCGAACAGTCCTCAAAAACACCGTTCTTGCCATCTTTTTCTCTTCCTCCCGTGCCATTTTCTCTCTCCGTCGTGATATCGCGACGTTTCTGGCTCCTTGTGCTTTTCTGCCATTTTGGTCATGATATCGCGACATGCCGCGATATTGCGACCATTTTTCCTCCGCACCCGCTTCTCCAATTTGCGTCACGATTTCGTGACGTCGCGATATCGCGACCGTTTTATCGCTCTCTCCTCTTCTCCGAAACCTGTCGCGATTTCACGACATGTAGCAAAATTGCGGGTCGCGATTTCGCACATGTCGCGAAATCGTGCCCCCTTCTGCGCCTTCGTCCCTCTCCGACAAACTGTCACGATTTTGCGACACGTCGCGAAATCGCGACCCCTTCTGCTGCACTTCCTCGCCAATTTCTGTCGTGATTTCATGACACGTCGCGAAATCGCGACGATTTTTTGTCTTTGCCGCTTTTTCTTCCTGTGCCGACTCTTCAGCACTATTTTTCCCGACACTTGACACCTCGGTTGCTGGTGCCGCCGGATGCTCCTGCATCAAATAGTGAAGTGATTGACATAAAATGTCATGGTGCGAGTGAATAATGGATTAGGATACTTAAAATAATGATTAATGATGATTTTTGAGAGAATTTGATGAAAATTTTCAAAAATTATGTTAACCATATGGATAGAAATAGTAAACCAAGTAGAGAGAGAGAGAGAGCAACAAGATATAATAGAAGTTGGATGCCTGTGGGCACCCCAGTATTTCATATTTTATTCACACTTATAATTTTAGATGAACACTCATTAAGGGGTATTTATTGTGATACTATAACCCCAATGAGTGGTTAACCTCAAGCTAAGGTTAACTTACAATAATAAAATAATATTAAAATGTACCTTTTAATCAATGCTATCCATAGGTGGAATACCCAATATCACTGAGGGTGAAATGTGAAAGGTCTCCTTAGGCTTACATGAACATACCCATAGGCTTACATAAATTAGGGATGTTTATAGGCTTGCATATGCACATGCCCATAGGCTACATTAATTGTGATCATTAAAAATTCTTCACACTTTTAGCCTTGCCCTAAAAATATCAAATTACACATATTTCAGTACAATTTTCTACCTTTTTTTTTAGGGGTCTTATTCATACCCCCAATATTCCAAGATATCATTTTCATCATCACTTTTTATTTTTATTTATGGGTTTAGCTTTAGTTCTTGTTAACACTTGAGATATTTTATTTTATTTTCATATTAGTATATCGTTGATTTTTCTTTTTTCTTTATTTTTTCTTCTTGGGTCTTCCTCTACTATTTTCATTCCCACTAGTTCTTTCATCTTAATCAATCTATTTTATTTTTTCAAAATGTTCATAGTGAGAATTATCATCTATAGTTTTGTCTTACTCTGAACGATTCATAGTGTAAGGAATAACCTCAAAAGTACTTTCTTATTTATGTTGCCATGGAAACCTTAAAGTGTAAGGATGTTATTCCATAGCAATTACCTTCTTATGCTACCCTAAAAATTTCCTAAATTGCTATGAATATCCTGCATCCTCATTTATTTATTATGATGTTCTTGGAATCCTAAAGTGCAAGGATAACCTCTACACTACTTTTAATTATATTGCCAAGAGAGTATTCTATACTACTTGAGAAAATAAAGAAGATTTACCTATAATAAACTTGACCTCTAATGCTTTTTTTGTTTTAAAATTTCCTCCACATCTTCCTTTGCATCTTTAATTCCTTCTAAATATGAACTCGCATATTGTACTTTCTCATCCCTTGTGTCCTCCTTTGTTTCTTCTAATGGTTGATCTAAGTGAACTATGGTGGCCTTTGCCATATAATGTAGTAGATAGTCTTTCTTTACCTCTTCTTTTGAACTATAATATCCATGATCTAATATAACTTCTATTCTAGTATTATTTCCTTGCTTCATATTGAAGTATGTCTCATAACTAAGAAAAATTCTCTTTCTTTATTATTTTTACTTTGTAATATCTTTTCGTGTGTCCAATATCATAATAATTATGGCATTTAAATGTAATATTTTTATAATCCACTTGTTGATTGCATTCTTCGTTTGATTTAGATTTAATCTTAATGGATTGTGGCAAAGGTTTTGAAATATCCATAGCAACACATATCCGGGTATATATAGTATGCTTTCTCTCCTAATAATTTGTTTCCTCCTTGATGAAATCCTTAGGGTATTTGCAATACTCTTCAAAAAATCCTTATTTATAAGATGATATGGAAGTTTAAAAAGCCTAACCCACACTAGAAGCATTTTATGTTGGAATATATTACATTATTTGGTACATGCTAATTTACCACCTTGGGTACATCTTTAGATTAATAGTGTATCTTAGATTAGGGTTTTAGTATTTACTTTATGTAATGTAATAAATACATAAGTATTGTTAGAATGTCTAAAGTACTTGATGATATAAATATGCATGTTATCCATGTGTACATGAGTCCATAGAATAGGAAGATGAAGAGTCATAGGTAGGTGGAATGCTAAGAGACACATCTCATTATATATAGGCCTTTGATAGATAATATGAGAATTATATAAGGTAGAGCATAAGATAGAGGAATAGTAGATGATATGCTAGATACAATGTAGCGCATGTAAGAAATATGAATAGTATGAGACCTCTATTTTATATTGTTGTACTATTTTTGTGAGCCTTAATTAATGGTAATTTTATGAGTAGTTACAAAAGTTTCTTATGATTTTTACATGATTAGTATATTGTCATTATCATATATTTACTATTGTATTGTTAATTTTATATATTGTGGTTGATTTCTTATTAAGTATCTAGAATAAAAAGCTAACAGTGGTATCATATGACAAGGTAGATTGATAGGAGATAGGGAGAGCCACAAGAGAGATTGAGAGGAGATAGTTAGATCTCATTTTTAGAATTCTTAAAAGTTTATTTTTTGCTAGAGTCTTTCCACAGGGTTGCATAAAAACTCGTGAAGACCAGGACTCAACATAGATCTCTTTCCATTAGATTGAACGATAACTAGTGAAGTTTATTGATTTTTAGATATCTAGATATTTATATGCATTGACTTGTTGTTATCCAAGTTTATTGCATTAGATTAGTTTATAGTTGCGAAAAAATAGAATATTTGAAGAAAAGCTCAAGGTAGAATATTGCAAGGAGTAGCTCCTGAAAAGAAGAATTTGGGACAATTATCATCATCCAACAACAAGCCTAAAAGGAAAAAGGAATTTGCAAGAAGTTTGTCAAATTTTGAAAAGGATTTTTGAAGATCTCAAGACATTCAGATTCTTGAGAAAGAGGCCAATGAAAGAGGCTAGATTTGAAGTCAAAATTTGACAAGAATATTGGAGGAGAAAGAAGACAGAAGAGGCCACCATATTTGAGAAGTTTGAAGATAGCCATAAAGTATTTGAAGGCTGATTTATGGAGAAGAAGATTGTTGGTTTTGTAGTAGAAGTTGAAGAGTCACAGGACAACAAGTTGAAGGTGACATAGTGCTTCAAATTGAAGAAGAATTGGGCAGATTTTGAAGAGCCCTTGAACAACCAATTGAAGAAAGGCTTGATAGCAAAAGAAGGCAGCAATTTGGAGGAATTGAATGCTATTTTTGAACAGCAAGATAAAGGAGAAGAAATCAGATTTTGAAAGCAGAAATTTGAAGATATTTGAGTTGCAAATTTGAGCAACATTAAGATAATATATTAGAGCTGCATTTTGGATAATTTCGGGATAGAATTGAATAACAAAACAAAGGAGGAATTGGCTGTATTTGAATCTGCAAAAATTGCAAATTTTTGGACAGTAAGAGGGCAGCATTTGGACAACACTAATAGGTGCAAATTTCAGAGTTTGAGAGAACAAATTTGGAGGAGAATTGAAGCCACAAAAATCAGATTTTAGGGCAGCATTAGAAGGAGAAAAGAGAGCTACGTTTTTGGAGAAATTTAGGGCAGATTTGAGAGAGCTTTGGATAGAAAAGCAAAGAAGGATTTGGTAGAATTTTAAGAAGGATAATTTCTGCAAATTATAAATATATTTGGATAGCATTTAAAGCTGCAAAATTTGATAAATTTAAGGCAGCAATTAAGTATAAAGGAGAGCTGCAAATTTTACAAATTCGGAGCAGCAAAAAGGTGAATCAAATCACCAAGAAGATTAACTACAAAAGGAGGCCAAAAATGCATGCCACATTGGTGCTACAAAATTTTATTATCTAAGCATTAAAATCAGTTTACTTTAAAGTTATAAGAGCATCATATTAGATTTGTTAAAATTTTAAAAAGAAAGAGTCTTCAAGCCAACAAATGAGGCAGTATTATTATCTAAGGAAAGGCTAAATAAGTGCTCAAATATAGTGTACTCAAGGTGTCTAAAGATACCAAGTAAAGGCACCAGAACATGAAGAAGGTAACGTTCATATTGGACTAAAATATGTAACCAAAAGAAGAAGTTAGATGATAGAGCCAAAGCAAGTGTTAAGGTGCAATATTTTTGGGAGCTAAATAAATTAAAAAGAAAATATTTTACCCAAGTTAAGAAGCTTGGATATTTGGTCAAAAAAAATTGAGAAGCTATCAAGAAAATGGGTGGAAAAACCACCAAGTAAGAGTTATTGAAGTGCCACCAAAGGAGGATCCACCACTGTATAAGAGGAGCAACCATTGATAGAGAAGAGCCACCACTAAGCGTTAGAAACAAAGAAGTACCAACAGGTATTGGAGAGTTACAAAGTACGTTGGAGGAAATAAGAGTTGGAAGTTACAACTATCAAGTAGCGAAAGATATTATGAGCATTAAGGAAGAGCAAGCAAGTTTGAGCACCAAAAAAATCTAGTATGTTATAGAATCAAATTCAAGTGTTGAGAGGAGCGTAGCCACAATTTGTCACATCGGTTAAGAACCTGAAATAACTTGGATGCCACTTGGTATTTAGCATATGTTGGAATATATTGGAATATATTACATTATTTAGTGCATGCTAATGTACCACCTTGGGTACATCTTTATATTAAGAGTGTGTTTTAGATTATGTTTTGAGTATTTACTTTATGCAATGTAATAAATGCACAAGTATTGTTAGAATGTGTAAAGTACTTGATGATGTAAATGTGCATGTTGTCCATGTGTACATGATTCCATAGAATAGGAAGATCAAGATTCATAGGTAAGTGGAAGGCCAAGAGTCACATCTCATTATATATAGGCCTTAATAGATAATATGAGTGTGAGATAAGGTACATAGCATAAGGTAGAGAAATAGTAGATGATATGCTAGATACAATGTAGAGCATGTAAGAAATATGGAGAGTATGAGACCTCCATTTTATTTTATTGTACTGTTTTCATGAGCCTTGATTAATGGCAGTTTTATGAGTAGTTATAGAAGTTTATTATGAGTTTTACATGCTTAGTATATTTCCATTATCATATATTTAATATTGCATACTCATTTTATATCTTGTGGTTGATTTCTCATTATCTAGCATCAAAAGCTAACATTTTAATAGTTTATATCTTGATAAAAAAAAGTTCTCTCCATGTGATTAAATAGAGGTAATCTCTCCCCTTAAACCATAGTCAATCTCCCATTATTTTATCTTGATTTTTTAACTAGAAGAGATGATGAGAAAAACAAACCTTTTAGAAAAAAAATCACATATTAATTTAAACTCAATCTCCAATTCCACTTGATCCAGTTTTAAATCTTTGAAAACCTTGGCTAGTATCATGGAACTTACATATTAACCCTCTACTTTTAAGAACTATTATATCATACTTGATTATATCATCCTTGATAATCAGTTTCAAAGTAACATTTACTCCTTGGATCAAAATTTCCATATATTTGGTCTTTGTCTTATCTCTAATTTGGGCACCCATACTTCCATTTAGGGCATCTTGACTTTTAATTAGGGCTTTAAAATATAGTTTTCCTTCCATGTTACCTAGTGGGGCTCACTCCTAACTCACACTCACTCCCAAAGTATACATGTTTGTTGCAAAATATGTAATAAACAATATTCTTTCCATTAGAATATAAATGTCTTTGTCAAATTTTATCATCATTTTTAAAATTTGATTCTATTTTAGTGGTTAGATATGGAAGCAAATGTAATCTACATGAAAAACACATACAACTAGGATGCCAATACCAATTTTGACCCCATAGATGTGTTCAAGATAGGGGGAAAACCTATATAATAAGTGGTTGCATGGAAATTTTGGCAATCATATGATAAAGTTATGACTATTAAGGATTTATAGATATAGGCAAGGTGGAAAACAATGGCATCATATATTTTAATTCTAGATAGCTACTAAATATTCAACAATTATAGTATTCCACCTGCATTGGAGAAATAATTCATGCAATATATCATTGAAAAACTCTATGAGTCCACCTTATAGTGGCACCAAGATAAATTAAAAAAGCTTGATTAGGTTGGATTTAGAGCATTAATAGTCTTCAAAGGTAGGAATAATCATGATTATTGATGAAAAATATTTTTTGACCCTTTTGTCAAAAACTAATAAAATATTCTATGACCACTAGAATACTTCAAGAGGTTTATATGGCACCAAAATCAACATACAATAATATAGAAGGCCCCACATATTCTACTTAATATTATCACTTTTGAATCATTATAAAATCAAAATAAATCTTTGTAGTTTTAGAGAGAATCAAGAAAACCTCACATATCAATAAATACATTACCAACCAAAGATTTGAATATGAAAGACCCCTTCAATAATTACCAATAAAATGAGTTATAACATTTATTGAGGTATAAATGTAAATAACCAAAAATAGTAATAGTACCAATTGATTATAGGTACATTTTAACATGTGATCCCTTTTAGCCGCAAGAGTTTTTATTTACTAAATTTGGATTTGTAGATGTTGGAATTGGATCTTAGCATGTGCTTCAATAGGATAATAAATGCTCTTGGATTTCCAATTTATATTCATTTCCAACAAAGAATTTTTGACTATGAGAGTTTTAAAAAATGATGGTTATGGCATTGAATCCAAGATATATTTTGTTGATTTATAACCATAAATGTTGTGTTCTTTGAGTACCATATGCATTTTGTCCTTATGAATTATGAACAATAAACACATGATATATTTAAATATGTGCTCACCACCTTAAGTTTTTGGCTCTAAAAAATGGTTGCTTAGAAGTTTATCTTGATTTAGGAGGTTTGAAATAATTACCGTTAGTTTTGGATCTAACATCCTATTGCCCAATATAGCTTCTTGAGGATACATTATGCTCATCATGATGAAGTCATATTTTGTGCACACATATAAGTGACCTCTACAAATATATGAAGATATTATATGCCATAAAATACTGTGCTCTCGCATTATCTAACAAAATAACTAGTCCATATTGGGATATGTTATTGCATTCACCAACAAAGGAAACCAATCCATATAGGTAGGAGAATTTGTATGATTGAATTTTACTAAATATTATGAATATAAGTGGTTTACAACACTTTCTTCTATTACCATGGCTACAAGCATTAAAGTGTAGATTTATTATGTGAAGAGAAATTTGAAGATCATGATGAATAAGTAATGCTCATATCATTGAAGGAAAAATCATAAAGTTCTTACAAGAACTCATTTTTTCTTAAGATTTGTAGTTTGACAAGAAAATAAAGGGTTTTCTCAACACTGAGAACTTGCTAAGAAAATCATGAACAAATCATTAATTTCTTTCCAAAATCTTGACTAATATTTAGCACCATTGACTAGAATGCAAAAAATTGAGGTAAAGGAGGGAACCCCAATTTTGGAGAAAATGGAGATAAAAGGGGGAACCCCATTTTTGTATTTTTTCCTTCTATTGCTCATGATTGAAACTTTTCATGGTACTTACAAATATTCTATAATTAATTGGAGGATGATTTGGAGGTAAAAAATCCCTATGATGGGATTGGCTTAGGTGACTTAGATCCACTTTCAGATTGGATTGTCAAAGGTCTGCATGATACTATGTTCACTCTAGAGGACATCAAGGCATTGAAGGCAAAAGCAAAACATACTTGAGGATTAGAGGAAATATAAAATTGTGATCCTATGGCCAAAGAACATCTAATTCAACCACCTACTCAAGAATCTAGATCAAGAGGAAGGAAAGGAAATCAAAGAGGAATTTAAAATTACTTCAAGTTTAGTATGTTGTAGGTTTTTGGTTTTTTATGATCATGAATTGTAATTGAACTCTTTATATGAACTAAAATATAAATTAAACTTCCTATATCTCTAATTTTTATTTCAAATGTATTTATTTTATGAATTAAATTTATTTCTTCAATGTTTGTTGGTCAAGTTTTCTCGAGTTAACAAGAAACTCTTCAAAATTTAGAGTGCCAAGTTTTTGTTGAGTTGTAAGTTTTTCTTACTATGGTTTATATATTTACAAAATGACTATGCAAATTGGATATAATATTGCTTAAAACTTTATAGGTTCAAGGATGCCAAGGTTATAAGTATCATCATATAATATTAAACAAATTTCTCTAGCATCTTTGTTATGTTTACCAAAACTATCTTAATATTTTGAATATGGTGAATTGAATAGAAGTCTCCATAGACACATGGAAATAAAATAAAAATTCCATAAGGAAAATAAAAATTAATGGGAAGGAAGCACCAATAAAAGAGAGTGCATATTTTGTTAAAGGGTAGAGTCTCTTCCACAATTTATGAAACAAATTTCATGGTCTCTCCAAACAATACTAGATTCACAAAAATCAATACAACAATAAATAACTTGCTTTTTCAAGTAATACTAGGCTGATAAAAAATCCATATACACTAACATAAAAAGTATAAAACAATTAGAATAAATTATTTTTGTGCAAACTTGCAAAGGGAATTTATGAAATATACACTTAAATATAAAATATGAACTTAGGTCCATAATAGGTTCTGGCTTTGAAACCATGTTAGAAATGTGAGCCTTTCAACATGAGCATATAAGATCATTAACCTAAGAATTATAGATCACAATCATAATTAAATATACAAAATGCATAATTTATATTGCACAAGGACCTCCATATTATTATATAATTAATCCTATGAGTTCATCTATCTAAGGATGTTTGGTTATATTTTATAAGCAAGAGGAAGAGAACCATTACCAAATTAAACTTAATAGATTACTTGGATAATAGCTTAAAATAGAGATTTGGTTATAATAAAATCCAAGGATAGATTAACCTCACAATGAAGAGGTTGTACAAATATCCAAATGAGAGTTGCACTAGAATATAAAGACTAATGGAATATGGGTAATCTAGTCTTTTTTTATTAGTTAGAGGAAGGGATTTTGAAAGGATCCCCAAACCTTGTACAAAAATATCAACAAGGGAGGCTATCTCCCACAACCAAAAGAGACAACAAAAATATTGGAGATAGTCTTCAAGAGTAGGATACCAACCAGAAAACTAAAGAGAGGGTATCCAAACAAGGAAGACCTCCTAACTGAGCAAAGAGATAAAAATAAAAGGAACCCCAACCAAGTGTCAAAAACCCATCAACTATCCATTACAAGAACAAGGAAGTCAACAATATCCATTGGTTCATCACCTTCAAATTAGCTATGGAATTCTTCCAGGATGATTGTGGCTTTTTGCAATAGTGAAGCATTGATTTTGGTGGATCATGACATCATGCTCATGATATCGTCCATCTCCTACACATAATCCTTCTTTATGATGAAGGGGATGCACACATGTTGCTAGCTATAGTTGGAAGGCTTGGAGGAGTCGCACGAAAGAGCTCATTTTTTAGGAGGATCACATTAGAGTATCTTCTTGTTTGACTTTATGGATTCTAGTAGGAGATTCTTCAAATAAGTCTCTATATTGATCCAAAATAATAGGATACTTACGCTTTATCATTTAGGATTTGTTGTGAGATGAGTTATGATTATACTCAAATTTAACAATTGAAAGAGTTTGAAATCCAACATGCGGCTAGTCTTGGGAGAGATAAACTTTGGAGAAGCTTCTTCAATAATAACAGGGGGGGCTTTCATAGTGACTCGATGGTTGGGGACAGATTGAGGGGCTAGCAATGCATGAGATAATTGATTTATTGGACTCTTTATTGAAGATATGTCTATAAAAAATAAGGTGGAGTCCCTAGTGAAGAAGAAAGGAATAAGTTCCTTTCTTGACATTGTGGGTGAACCTTTTGATAGATCTAAAAAGATACTATTGGATGTTAATGACTTTGTTGTCATAGATATGGTTGATAAAGGCTAGATGGAAACTACAGAGAATGGAATTAGGGTCATCTATAGTGAAGTATTGGAGGAATGACACCATGATCCTATTCCAAGGCTTGGAAAGATATTCTCTAATTATGTCACCCTTGTCCTTACTAATCCTTTCACATTTCTCAATGAAGTAGGATAACTCATCGATGATGAAGTGTTTGTCATGCTACACAATTTCTCCATCATTGGGGATCCCAAAAACTTTTTCCAGTAGATCGATGGTGATTATGAATCTAAGCCCTTTGATACTCACAACACCATCTTCCCAATACTAGACCAACTCGAAGGGAAGTCCCATATCATTACCATGCAACTTTTGCAAGAACGTGAGGATACCATACTCTCTAAATATTTCTTCCATAGATTTTAGTTGGAGGGTCTCTAGCTTAGATTTATAATCACCCATGGTCGAAGGAAGGTAAAGCAAAGTATGGAGAGGGCCACATATGGGGTAGTGATAGGGAGGACAAGGATGGGGGAAGTAGGGGTGGTGACAAAGGGGAGTGATGAAGGAGGAAGCAAGGAAGGTGGTATGGGTAGTAGGGATGGTGAAAACAAGAGCAGAGACCAAGGGACCCCTATGCAACACAATTCTCTTTCGGCCACCAAGGAGAAAAGGGACCAACGAATAGGATACAAGTAGGCCAAAAGCATTTGCAACAAGAATTAGAGAAATTCTAGGCCCAAGGCACTTTTAAAATCTTACCATTTTGGGGTATTAAAATATTTGAGAATAAGCTATTACACATATCAATGTAGATTTGTGACAGTTGATTAACTTCATGCCATAAAAACCCCTTTGTCACTAACATTGGTATTGGAAAGGATGAACAAGTGGACTTTGTATTGCATTGGACAATGGAAGGCATGATAGTCATAGAGAGTGCCTTGAGAATTTTCACACTAGATCATGCATAAATAACATGGGGATGCCATGAGGAGGATTGATGGCTATAATTGAATATACCAATGCATTATTGGGTATGATTACCAAGTATGTGGTGGCGTATTATGAATATCCCAACACAAGGTAAGTATGCAAAGCTACTAATGATGAAAATGATAGGGCCAATGTAGGAAACATGTGTGCATCGTTGACTAGGATTATCACCCCACAATAGGCATGTGGTGTCATGAGGGAGAGGTATGAACATGGAAGACAAGGAGGACACATGATAGGGGAATATTACCTTTAATATTGGGAAAGGTAAGGGATGTGGTAGACCAAAATATCAAATGGGTGATATGGATCAGAGAGGGGTTGACTTGATGACTAGGGTTGAACCACATAATAGGATAAAGGAGGAGACCTACATCAAAGTGAAACAGAGGCAAATAGCAAGGGGGAAACCTATACCATATAAAGGGTTAAAGCAATGAGTGATAACTATTGGGACAACCTCCAATTAGGGATTAGGGAAAATTGTTGTGCTAGATATGGAGAATATCTTGGGATAGGCCTAAGTTGGCCATGACATACATTGCTTGATTTCCTTTGTGATAGATATGTTGGATGACACGGTTACTAAGACTTAATAAGGATTTAATGGATTCCTCAATGATATTAAGGACACTCCATGAAGGGGGGTGGATTCCTTTGATATTTATAATAATTTTTAAGGAGTCACCCTCAATAATGAGGTTGGTTGAGGGGAGGCTATTGATAAGAGATAATCCTAGGTAGAGGGTTGTGGCTTTAGATAAGTGATTGGTTTTAATACCAATATTTTTAGCATAGTTGAGGAGGATTTTACCGTGATTGTCCCTAAATATACCACCAACTCCGACATGACCCGATTTACCTTTGGTAGCTCCATAAAAATTGAGCTTAATCCAACCCATCAAAGGAGTCCAATTAATTATGGATTTATCAACATAGGGATCAAAGGGAGTGGAAGGATGGGAACGGGAGAGACCAAAGGAGGCTAATCTAGTTTTCTTATAGGGATTGAGCTTAATCCAAAAGGAATTTTTCTTTAGCAACAGATAGGATACAGGTCCCAATCAAAGAAGGATCTTTGAAGGTATTGCAAAAGGATCTAAAGTTTCTCTCTTTCCAAAATTTCCAAATATAATGAGGGAGACAAAATAACCAATTTTTTTTGAGAAAAAGACCAATAAATGGTGTGGGCCACTAAAAGCATAGGTTAAGGATGGATTTGGGGTGGGTCCATGCAATTCCAAATGTAGAAAAAATGAAGTGGAGGAGATGCAGAGAAAAATGAAAATCAAGGAAGAGGTGATGGATGGATTCAAATTTTGAATTGTAGAGATAGCATCTATTTGGAATGGTCGTTCCTTTGGAAAGGTGGTTTTTGATGGTGAGAATTTTATTCTGAACCACCAACCAATAGAAGAAAGCAAATTTGGGGGTAACGTACTTAATCCAGAGGAGAGTGGTTGGGAACCATTTATCAATACTCCATGGTGTAGTAGGTTATTTTGATATAAAATTACCCATCATAATTGGCTTTCTAGACTGGAGAGTCTTCATAGTTGTCACTTGGAATGACATAGGTCCTTAATAGATTTGAAATATCATTGGCATCTCTCACCTATTCTTCATTGATATTGTTGAGGGAATGATTTTCCAAGATTTTCATTCTTGATTGATATCCAAGAGGTTGTAAACTTTGTTACCAAATATATTGTTAGTTATAGGATTTAGGATGATCAAATTTGGATTATCTTCAAGGGGATAGTCTATAACCCAAGTGTCTACCAGAAATTAATTTTCCAATCATTTCCAAGCATTCATCTGATCCCTTTCTGAATGAGGTGCCTAGATTTCATGATAGAGTTCTAGAAGACAAATCCTTCAGGGAGGGTGTTATTGCCTACCAATTTATTATTTTTCCATAGGTACTTACCCTTGATGATTTTGATCCAAACAACTTTCTCATTGGTGAGGAGTCTCCAGCCTTGTTTTGCTATGAGATCTAGATTCATTTATTTGAATTTTTTGAATCCTAGGCCTCCATGCTCTTTTTTGGAACAAACTTTATCCCAAGAAACCAAGAGAAATTTTCTATGGGTTTTAGTCCCATACCATAATAAGTCTCTCTAAATTTTCTCATTTTTGTGATAGATGGTCGAGGGAGCTTTGAAAATGGAAAGGAAAAAGATGAATACTTTGGAGGTAGGCTTCAACAAGAGTGGCTTTTCTAGCCTAGATGAGGAGAGCTTCTTTCCAAACTATAAGTTTTTTGTGAATTCTTTCAATTACATTGGTCCAAAGGTTGTCTGAGGCATGACCACAGAAGAGTGATAGGCCAAGATAGGTGGAGAGGAGATTTGAAATGGTGCAACCAAGAATGGGTAACTAATCTTACTAGTCAAGGTTCACAATATATAATATAATCATTATGTAGGCCTATGAGCAATCACAATGAAATATACATCCCTATGATTTTATGTATCTAGCCCTAGTGACATTGGTTAAACCATTGTTATGGCTAACCTTTAAAAACTTATAACTAATCCAAAGTCATATGTTACATTGGAATGGGTTATATAATTACTAATATTTAGAATTCAGTATAAACCCCCCAATTACTTAATCCATTACATCGATGTGACATAAATATGATTTTAATAGCATAACTTTTCACTTTTCAATCCAAATTAAAATAGAATATTCCATAGAATATTCATCACTTAGTCATGTAAATAAAACTCATAGAGCTTCTATTTCCTCTTTAGATCACTAGGAAGAATTATCTTCCAAAACCTCCATAAGCTCTTTCGAGCATAAGGATCAGAAGGAGGAATATTTAATTTTTCCTATAGAAGGATTGGAAGGAACTTTATAAAAAATGATGTTTTCAAAATGTCATTCTAGGGTTATTTTGGAGGGTAAACTTTCATAGGCTATAATTTTTGCACATTACAGTATTTTAAACCCATTTTTATAGTTTGGTTTTTTTAGCTCTTTACATTAATGGTATTTTTTCAAGAACTTGCCATAGGTGGGGGGATATCTATTTCTATGATCATCCTTAGGACCTATAACACTCTTGTTAGGATAGGAAAAGTTAATATTCTAGGAGACAATATATATGATTTTAGCCTATTTTAAGGGTGAACTGGATTTCCTACACATGATCAATAAGATTCAGATGACTCCAATTGATTAGAGCATACCATAATGTTCTAGATGATGAGAGCGTCTTAGATATTATTTATCTTATTCAAGCATCTAGGAATATGTTATCATATCTTATGTTTTCTCTCCTTAGTATCAATTTTAGATTATAGTAGGTGTTGTAATATGGGTAATCTAACCTTTTTGGACAAGTTCAATAGTATATGATGTAATCATTATGTAAACTTATGAGAAATGACTACAAAATATACTTTGCTATGATTTTATGTATTTCACCTTAGCGTCATTAGTTAAACCACTAATATGGTTAACCTATAATATCTTGTAATTAATTCTAAATACTTATGTTATGTTGTCTTGGGTTATGTAATTATTAATGTTGAGAATTTGTTATAAATACCCTTCAACCCCTCAATCTAGTGCATTAGTGTGGCATCAATATGATCTATTACTGGGTTCCAAACTATTCTCTTTTATCTACTTGTGTTTCTATTTCACTATTTTTCTATTCTCTTGTATAAGACATATGGTGAATGTTAAGGTTCTATTCATCTTGGGAAAGTATTATGAAATCTAACAAAGATAATTAACCAAATAAAGAATCCAAGAACCCCAACAACAAAGGCACATATATCACCTAAACAAGGCATCATTAATGGGAATATTTCCTAATAAAAAGAGAGCCTTAGACTAGGAAGTGAAGATTACATATTCCAACACACAAATATAGTCATAGTCAAGCAAGTAGATTTTACATGTTTCAACAATGATCCTTAACCCACATTGATGTGATTCATGAAATGATTAAGAAATGAGATCAAGGAATATATAGTAAAATATTTATAGCTATATTTCATGAATGCACTGTAGACTAATCTTAGTTTGTCTATATTGTAATAATTAAAGTTTTGGCAATATTGATTCTCAATTACGGATCTAATTTTTTTCATGTTTGATTGATCTATGGGTCCTACTTATAAAATATTACTTTTACTTTTATTTTATTTTCTAGTTTTTTTTAATGGGTTATATAGGATTGAAATGGGCCCCACACGTATAACATTATCACCACATAGTGTTATTACAACAAATCTTGGATATTAACCATATATTGTTTGGAAAGATTTGAATTTGGATCTCCTCCTTGAAATGTTGAGGAATTTAATCGGTTGAGCTAATGCCACCTGATAATTTATTTTATTTTCATGTTATTATATTTTAATTCTCTAGTTTATATAGATTAATAATTATTTATAACTTTGATACTTTTAATTCCATATGAAAATATCCTCTCTAAAACAATGTTTCAAACTTGTGTAATTATTTTGACCTTAAAACATTAGTGGGACCTTTAAACATTTGGTAATTCTTTGGATTTTTGAAGTGTATGGATGTTACTCTAGTTTGGAAATTCTCTATATTTTGATCACTTATTCTAATATTTAAATTGTTGTGTGGTATTGATATGGCCCACACCTATAGTACATCATGACCATATTATCATGTGTCTACAGGAAAAAGAGGATACCTCATACAATTGTACAAATTAATATAAGATAACCCAAAATGCCTAAATCTAAATAATAAAGCAGTAATTCAACAATCATAGCTACAACCATCCAAACCTAAGAATAAATGAAATTAGAGAATTTAAGAGTAAACCACACTAAGATCATCCATAGTAAAGCAAAATTTAGGGCTTATACTAATACAACAAAATAAAATAGTTAACACCTAGGGAATCAAGGACCATACTATTCATAAAATAATTATGATAAATAGTTCATTTCTAATGTATCATGCTTTTTATGTCACCATAGTAATGAGAGATCACATATAAAATTTATACAAAGAGTTTGACCTACCTTGGAAATTTATCCTCAAATGATAATCAGTGACTTTTGGTTGCAAATCCTAGTAGAGCATTCCCTCCTCCTCCATGGAAGGTAGCAAACCAGTGGTAGATGAATTTGATTGTATCTATAAGGACGAGAGAGAGAGAGAGAGAGAGAGAGAGAGAGAGAGAGAGAGAGAGTAAATATTACCTATAGTGATAGAAATAGAGGTAGAAAGTTGAGAGCAGTATTAGGAAGAGCATAAGGATGATAGAAAAAAATTATAGATGATTACTTATGATTTGGTGAGAAAATGAGAAGGTGAAGTGGGTGTTTATAGTGGATAAATTGAAATAAATTTACCTTTTGATTCAATATTTAATTTTCACCTTTTTTGAGGTCATAAAATGAATATTGCTAGTCCAAATGATGCATTTTTCAAACCTTAGATGTAAAACCATGCTAGAATAATGATCGTATGTCAAAAATCCTAAAATTCAATCGATGATTATGATCTCCACACAAAGTGGCAATCTTGGCATCGTCAATTTTTTAAACATATTTGGGAACATGTAAAAATTTCCCATAATTGTGACTCTATCCTTATTTTAGAGTTTTTGGAAAGTTAGCAAGCAAAAATGTCAAGAAATATTGGCAAAAAAGTGATAAATGGGTAAACAAAGGGAACCAAAAATACTATCCAACATGGCTCATTGTTGTCATACTCAAGGACTAACAAAGTAATTCCATCAATGTCCTTTATATAAGAGGGTGGGATTCTCCACCACCTACAAAGTTAATTGTTAGTGCTCTTTTTACATATACATATTATCCCTCCCTAAGGACTGTGGGTGACACCACAAGGGATAACCACTTATGAGTCCTTAGGTAAAAAAAAGAGAAAAGAGAGAAACATGATAGCTAAAGAAACAAAAATAAAAATTATATCCTACAAAGTAAAAACAAATTATTTATGATTGTTGATTCTATTGTCTATGCAAAAATATAAAAAATTTGAAAAACAATAAAATAAAATACAAAAATACATCACAAAAAATGCAAAAGTAGAGAGAAACATACATGATACTTACTTGTACATACCTCTAAAATGTTTTGGGCAGAAAGAACTAATTTTCTTACCCATGCTACTTGAAATGAATTTACTTGTAAAAATGCCCTAAACACTAAAAAGATCTAGTTTGGTGTAAAATGAGCAAAAATAGAGTGCAAAGGTAACTCTGGAGCATGCTAAAATCCCCAAAAGCACTAACCCTATGATATCCTTGCAAAAATTGACAAAAAAACATATTTTTAGTAAAATATTCAAATATATAGAGAGAAACAATGGGGTAAAAAAATTATTTTACATCCACTCTTAGCCTTCTGACAAACACCATACTCTCACATGACCTCCAATTTAAGTGTAGAGATAGCCAATAGTGAGTGGATGTGGGGGTAATGCTGAAGAGGTAGGTATCCTATCCTTTCTTTGTATTTTCTCAAAATTTGGCTAAAAATAAAATAAAAATAAAAAATGAAAGAAAAAGAACAATCACTTAGCTAGGATAGTTAGGAGATAGCTAGGATGGCATACAAAATGCCATCAAGACCTCCACACCATCCAAAAAGAGGGTTCCATACAAAACAACCAAAAATAGCCCAGAAGTGCACCAAAAAACTCAAAAACCAAGGATACCAAGATCATCATTTTTGTAAAAGTGGAAATCATGGTCAAACAAAGTGATGTTGAAATATAATAAAAAAAATGGTGATCACTATCTGAAAGGATGATTGTGAAAAAATAAGGCAATCAATATCATTATCCAAAAAGGGGATGATCATAGTCAAAACTAAAATTGTGATGAAATACAATGATAAAAGTCTCACATCAAAAGGGGTGGTCATGGGCCTAGCAAGCTAGGGGCAATCTTGGCCTTGATCAATGATCACAATTAAAACTGACGATCGTATTCAAATATTGTGATCATGATCAAAATTTTCTAAGATAACATCATTCACACATGACCTAGTAGGGCTAGGTTGAATGAGACACGGGTCAAGGATGAGACCAAGGCTGACATAATGTTGATGCTAGTACTAGTAAGGTTGCTAGGATAGATAGGTAAGGGGATGAATGCCTATGGTGTTACAAGGATCCTTCCTAGATGCAAGAGTGGATTATATAGGGAATGATACCCCATGTATGATTTATGCTAGGTTGTATTGGATCAAGTAGCAAAGATGTTATGCATTCATCAACATTTATTGTTGTGATAAAATTTTATGTTATTTTGGAGTAGGGAAACCAATGCATTTTTGGATGCTCACATCAGATGAGGTCATCAAGATAATGATAAATTTATAGGACATGTACTTTATCATAGGCCTATAAATTATTATATAAAGTCCCTCCATTGGCACCGAAGAGAATATTCAGTTGAGGATAGTAGAGTGGGCCACTAGAGAGAGATGATTAGACTAACAAAGAATGACCATGCTAGAGTGTATTCGATTAGCCACAATACTACCTTTTTCCCAATGCATAGGTGTCCTATTATTTTCCTATATGTTATATGACAAGGGCATGAATAGGATCCTAACTTCATTGATTTACCCATTATATCTAGCCATGGTGGAGGGATAATCTAGATAAAAGAGAGGATTTTCCTAGGGAAGGGATTTATTAGTGCTCTTATACAATAATCTATATGGCATCCAAAACCATCAAGCTCTCAATATTATCCTAATATTCTTACTATATTCATAGATTTATGAGAATTTTATGATGTATAGACCCCTATTTTTACCCCATGACATAGCACCAAGGGAGATCTAAGCGAGATGATAAGGCTATATTGCAAGTACAATGCAATCATAGGTGTTTCCATTGACTCAAATTACTTAGGGTTATACGATTTGGACCCCCTATCACCATCTATACTAAATCAAATAGTGGTATCTTTATAAAATAGTAGGGGTAAGGCAAGTGATTGTAGTGTAAGCTCATAAATCAAAGGTTAGAAAATATCATAGGAAAAAGAGGGTTCAAGGATAGTTTGAGGATCTACATCTAAATAGAAAGTCCCTACTACTTGAGTTATAATATATACATTAACAATATCAGGTATTAAATAGCACAAGTAGACTGTCACTAGCACAGGGTCACTATCGGTTGAGGAAGGAGCTATAAGGATCCTATGATATAGCACTAAAGAGGTCCTAGAGAGTTCATTATTTTTATCCCACTTTGGAGTGTCCCATTCAATGTGAAACCCATGAAGATCTTGATTAGAGGTAGGGAGTCTCTTGGGGAGGATAAGGCACTAGTAAAGTAGGCCACAAGTGAGGGAGTGATGGCTAAGGAGGAGATGGTAGAGGAGGAGGTAGATGAAGAGACTACTATAGATAAGGGAGAGGGCTCAAAGGAGGAGATGGATGTAGAGAAGTTATATTTCTATGAGGTTAGGATGGACATGGTGGACCTTCATTCTCCTTCTCGTGAAGAGGATAAACCCACTTGATAGCTAGGTAACCTAAGTAAAAATCTCCTTTGCCTTTTGTACTTTAGTTCATGTTGCTTTTCTTTTGTATCTATAGAGTTAGATATATATGATATACTTGTGTGATTATGTATCTAACTCATGTAATTTTGTTGTGATTGTAGATACTTCCTAGGAGTGGGATGCATTGATTGATAGATTACACCAAATCACACTAGGAGTTCTAGAATTTGATAGCCTACCACCGACATCACCCTTGTAGATCAAACCATAAAAGAGACTAGCCAACCTATATAGCAGAGTGCATCAGCTTGGCACCATTTTAATATAGGTTCTAATAGGAGGCCACATAGCTTTCCATATCTATAGAAGGAATTTGGAGCTATGAAATTGATAGGAGGAAATAGAGAGGGAGTGTGCACTACAACAATAGCTAAAATATGCATAGATAGACTTAGCATGAGCCCAAGGAGAGTTGGAAAGGTTTAGGATGTCTATGTCATGATGATCCTAAATAGTCACCTCTAAGACCATGGCACATGCACCCAAAATATAATCAAATGTGTGCATTAGGGTAGTTTTCTATCCATAGTTCCTACTTGGTGTACATTAGCATACTTTGTAGTTTTCATGGCACCTATAGTAGTATGTGTATAGGATTGTTTGGGTGATTGGTCTATGTACTCAGGACATAGGGTAGCTTAGGATGATGGAAAATTGTGCCCCATGTTTTATATTATTCCTTGATATGCTATATTTTTTCAAATATATATATGAGATTCATTCATTAACTGTAGCATCTCTTGTGTCTATGTGTATGACTATTATTGCATCTATTGTATTCACTTATGATGTGTAGAATTCAATGATATATCTATTTATATATGATATGCACTTAGGATTTGTATAGCATTCAATGACATGTAATTATTCATATATTATTTGAGTAGCATTCAATGACATGCATCATAATTAGATACAACATATATGATTTGTGTAGTATTTAGTGATATGATTTATAAGGTTGATTGATCTAGAGCACAAACTATTCAGGTAGAATTTGATAATGTGCTCTTCATACACTATCTCCCTCTAATATTGGCCATGCATGAGATGATGAAGAGTGCATTGTCAAATATTACCTAAATAGCTTTGCAAATTAGGAAGTAGGCTTTTGAGTGAAATACCCTAGTGGAAGCAGGCCAACCATGACCCAATCCCTCAAACGAGAAAATCATGGCTATGCTATATGCTCCATCCTCTCTTGTGGGAGTATCACTCGATGGTGGTGAGTGTGGATTTCTCTCCATGTGTGGTTTTCATTGGTTGATTTCCCTTGTGGGCCCCATGTTAGCTCTAGGGTCCATTCTCCACTCCTCTCGTACTGCCCAGTCTTGTACTTTCATAAATAAAAAATTCTAAAAATACCTTGAGAAACATTGTCATAGTCTTAAGCCATTATCCCACATGTACCCCACAATGGCCTTCATAGTGGTTTATAAAGCACAACACCCACATAGAGCTTTGCAAATGAGGAAGCAAGATTTTGGGTGAAATGCCCTAGTGGAAGTAGGCCAACCATGATCTAGCCCCTCAAATGAGTGAATCATGGCTATGCTATATGCTCCATCCTCTCCTGTGGGAGAATCACTCGATGGTGGTGATTATGAATTTCTTCCCATGTTTGGTTTTCGTTGGTTGATTTCCCTTGTGGTATCCATGTTAGATCTAGGGTCCATTATTCACTCCTCTCGTACTACCCAATCTTGTACTTTCATAAATAAAAATTTCTAAAAATACCTTGAGCAATTTTGTGATAGTCTTGAGCCATTATCCCACATGTATCCCACAATGGCCCTCATGGTGGTTTATAAAGCACAACACCCACATAGAGCTTTGTAAATCAGGAAGTGGGCCAACCATGACCTAACCCCTCAAACGAGTGAATCATGGTCATGCTATATGATCCATCCTCTCCTATGGGAGCATCGCTTCATGGTGGTGATTGTGGATTTATCCCCATGTATGGTTTTCGTTGGTTTATTTTCCTTGTGGGCCCCATGTTAGCTCTAGGGTTCATTCTTCTCTCCTCTCGTACTGCCCAGTATCGTACTTTCATAAATAAAAAATTCTAAAAATACCTTGAGAAAAATTGTGATAGTCTTGAGCCATTATCCCACATGTATCCCATGATGGCCCTCATGGTGGTTTATAAAGCACAACACCCACATAGAGCTTTCCAAATTAGGAACCAATATTTTTGGTGAAATGCCCTAGTGGAATTAGGTCAACCATGACCCAATCCCTCAAACGAGCGAATCATGGCCATGTTATATGCTCCATCCTCTCCTGTGGGAGCATCACTCGATGGTGGTGAGTGTGGATTTCTCCCCATGTGTGGTTTTTGTTGGTTTATTTTCCTTATGGACCCCATGTTAGCTCTAGGGTCCATTCTTTGCTCCTCTCGTACTGCCCAATCTCGTACTTTCATAAATAAAAAAATCTAAAAATACCTTGAGGAACGCTACAATAGTCTTGAGCCATTATCCCATATGTATCCCACGATGACCCTCATGGTGGTCTATAAAGCACAACACCCACATAGAGCTTTGCAAATTAGGAAGCAAAATTTTGGGTGAAATGCCCTAGTGGAAGTAGGTCAACCATGACCCACCCCCTCAAATGAGCGAATCATGGTTTTCCTATATGCTCCATCCTCTCCTATAGGAGCATCGCTCAATGTTGGTGAGTGTGGATTTCTTCTCATGTGTAGTTTTCATTGGTTTATTTCCCTTGTGGGCCCCATGTTAGCTCTAGGGTCCATTCTCCACTCTTCTCGTACTACCCAATCTTGTACTTTCATAAATAAAAATTTATAAAAATACCTTGAGCAATGTTGCAATAGTCTAGCGCCATTATCCCACATGTACCCCACGATGGCCCTCATGGTGGTTTATAAAGTACAACACCCACATAGAGCTTTACAAATCAAGAAGTAGGATTTTGGATGAAATGCCCTAATGGAAGCAGGTCAACCATGACCCGACCCCTTAAACGAGTGAATAATGGTCATGCTATATGCTTCATCCTCTCCTATGGGAGCATCGCTCGATGGTGGTGAGTGTGGATTTCTCCCCATGTGTGGTTTTCATTGGTTTATTTCCCTTGTGGACCCCATGTTAGCTCTAGGGTCCATTCTTTACTTCTCTCATACTGCCTAGTCTTGTACTTTCATAAATAAAAATTTCTAAAAATATCCTAAGAAACACTGCAATAGTCTTCAACTATTATCCCACATGTATCCCACGATGGCCATAATGGTGGTTTATAACACCCACATAGAGCTTTGCATATCAAGAAGCAAGCTTTTGGGTGAAGTACCCTAGTGGAAGCAAGCCAACCATGACCCATCCAGCCCCTCAAATGAGTGAATCTTGGCCATGCTATATGCTCCATCCTCTCCTATGGGAGCATCACTCGATGGTGGTGAGTGTGGATTTCTTTCCATGTGTGGTTTTTGTTGGTTGATTTTCCTTGTGGGCCCCATGTTAGCTCTAGGATTCATTCTCTGCTCCTCTCGTATTGCCTAGTCTTGTACTTTCATAAATAAAAATTTCTAAAAATACCTTGAGCAACACTGCAAGAGTCTTGAGTCATTATCCCACATGTATCCCATGATGGCCCTCATGGTGGTTTATAAAGCACAACACCCACATAGATCTTTGCAAATTAGGAAGTAGGCTTTTGGGTGAAATTCCCTAGTGGAAGTAGGCCAACCATGATCTAGTCCCTCAAACGAACGAATCATGGCCATGCTATATGCTCCATCCTCTCTTATGGGAGCATCACTTGACGATGGTGAGTGTGGATTTCTCTCCATGTGTGGCTTTTGTTGGTTTATTTCCCTTTTGGGCCCCATGTTAGCTTTGAAGTCCATTTTGTGCTCCTTTCACACTGCCCAGTCTCGTACTTTCATAAATAAAAAAATCTAAAAATACCTTTAGTAATGTTGTGATAGTCTTGATCCATTATCCCACATGTATCCCACAATGGTCCTCATGGAGGTTTATAAAGCACAACACCCACATAGAGCTTTGCAAATCAAGATGTAGGCTTTTGGGTGAAATGCCCTTGTGGAATGAGGTCAACCGTGACCCAATCCCTCAAATTAGTGAATCATGGCCATGCTATATGCTCCATCCTCTCCTATGGGAGCATCACTCGATGGTGGTGAGTGTGGATTTCTCCCCATTTGTGTTTTTATTTGGTTGATTTTCCTTGTGGGCCCCATGTTAGCTCTAAGGTCCATTCTCCACTCCTCTTGTAATGCCCAGTCTTGTACTTTCATAAATAAAAAAAAATTAAAGTACCTTGAGCAACACTCTGATAGTCTTGAGCCATTATCCCACATGTATCCCATGATGGTCCTCATGGTGGTTTATAAAGCACAACACACACATAGAGCTTTGTAAATCAGGAAGCAGACTTTTGGGTGAAATGCCCTAGTGGAAGCAGGATTTTTGGTGAAATTCCCTAGTGGAAGCAGGTCACCCATGACCCAACCCCTCAAATGAGAAAATCATGGCCATGCTATATGATCCATCCTCTCCTGTGAGAGCATCGCTCAATGGTGGTGAGTGTGGATTTCTCCCCATGTGTGGTTTTCATTGGTTGATTTCCCTTGTGGACCCCATGTTAGCTCTAGGGTCCATTCTTCGCTCCTCTTGTACCCAGTCTCGTACTTTCATAAATAATTTTTTTTTAAAATACCTTGAGCAATGTTGTTATATTCTTGAGCTATTATCCCACATGTATCCCACAATGGCCCTCATGGTGGTTTATAAAGCACAACACCCACATAGAGCTTTACAAATCAGGAAGCAAGGTTTTGGGTTAAATGCCCTAGTGGAAGTAGGATTTTGAGTGAAATGCCCTAGTGGAAGTAGGCTTTTGGGTGAAATTCCCTAGTGGAAGTAGGCTAACCATGATCCAACCCCTCAAATGAGCGAATCATGGCCATGCTATATGCTCCATCCTCTCCTGTGGGAGCATCGCTCGATGGTGGTGAGTGTGGATTTCTCCTCATATATAGTTTTCATTGGTTGATTTCCCTTGTGGAACCCATGTTAGATCTAGGTTCCATTCTTCGCTCCTCTTGTACTGCCCAATATTGTACTTTCATAAATAATTTTTTTTAAAAATACCTTAAGAAACTCTATGATAGTCTTGAGCCATTATCCCACATGTATCCCACGATGGCCCTCATGGTGGTTTATAAAGCACAACACCCACATAGAGCTTTTCAAATCAAGAAGCAGGATTTTGGTTGAAATGCCCTAGTGGAAGTAGGTCAACCATGACCCAACCCCTCAAACGAGTGAATCATGGCCATGTTATATGCTCCATCCTCTCATGTGGGAGCATCGATCGATGGTGGTGAGTGTGTATTTCTCCCCATGTGTGGTTTTCATTGGTTGATTTCCCTTGTGGGCCCCATGTTAGCTCTAGGGTCCATTCTCTACTCCTCTCATACTACCTAGTCTTGTGCTTTCATAAATTAAAAAAACTCATCGTGACTAAATAAATTCTTCAAGAAAACATACAAAGAAGGTAATTCAATTTTAAGTGGTAAAATAGATTTAGTACCATATACCAAAGAAAAAGGATTTCCCTTGTAGGTATCTAAATTTTGGTACGATACATCCACAATGATATAAATTTAAGTGCTAATCATTCTTTGGTTCTATATTTTAAAAAATGTTTACTAAAATCTTATTGCTTAATTCAGCTTGACCATTCCCTTATGGATAGTAAGGCATTGAAAAATATACTAAATCCTTAATTGAGAAGTTAATTCTTGTATTTCTTTGTTTTGAAAGGAGTACCATTATATGAGATGAGAGTAAATGGGACACCAAAATTAAACACAAATTTAGATACAACGAGAGTTGCCTAATTTATCAATGGCATAGCTTTTACCTATTTTATAAAATATTCATTGGTGGTGATGACAAACTTGTGCCCATCTAAGGCATAGGAAAACTAGGTCCTACAAGATCAAGAACTAGTGGAGAATGGCTAAGGAGACCCAATATGAAAAACTTGGGCAAAGGCATAAATTTCATATTTGTGGAACTAATATTTATTGCAATATGTGACATACTTATTAGCATCAACTTCCATTGTTGACCAAAAGTAATTCATTCTTAATAATTTATGAGCTATGGTATGACCACTAAAGTGATATCCATAGTTATCATTATGGATATCAAAAAGAGCTTTGGATACTGTATTTTGTAAGACATCATAAAAGAACCTCATTATAATTACAATAGTGCAACCCCCACCAAGAACAACATATTGAAATTCTCTCTTATGAATGAGAGTTTGCTACTTAGCATTAGTCGTAGGTGGATAAGTTTGATTATCAAGGAAGCATTAAATGTTACCATACCAAGGATCATCATGAGATATTTGGAAATTAATAGCATTGACCTCAATTGTATGCACATCCATTGGGACATCATTGTCAAAAATTATAGGTTCATCATGAACTTCTACCACAAAATTGGTTTCAGTAATATGTTTATGTGGTTTGAATTGGCTAATCAAAGCAACTAGGGAGTCAACCTCGATAATTTTCCCACTTGGAAAATGTCTAGTGGAGAAGGATTCAAAATCATTGATCAAGTTTATAGCAAGTTGGTAGAAATGGATCAAATGGGGAGCTTTGATAGCATACTCACCAACTATTTGATGAACTATATTTTGAGATTGGCCTAACACGTTGATATATTTAACATTCATATATTGGGTGGTCAAGAGCCCTAAAATTAAAGTCTTATATTCTACAACATTATTAGTAATTCCAAGAAAAATTAAATGAAAGGCCATAGGAACAATTAGGCTAGCTGGAGACTCAAGGAATATGCTCCCTCCTATCCCAAACTCATTTCTTGCTCCATCAAAGTGAAGGATCCAAGTGTCATGGTGGAAGATAGCATCAAATATTTGGAAAGTAGGTGTTTCTAATTTGGATTTGGATTTAAATTCATGATGTCTTTCAACAACTTCATGAGACTCTAAGAGATATTTTCCTACATAGTAATTTCATAAGGAGTATACCCTTGAATAATATTGGAGTTAATGGAGGAAGGAAATATGATAAAGTCATGAGGAGGATAAAATATGACCATTATATCCTCATCTTGTAATGCCTTCTTTAAGGGTTGCTATGTAGGATCAAGGGGTACCATCAATTCTTCATAGATTACCTAGGCTTGAACTATTTTTTGTGTTAGGATACAAATATAAAATTGTTGTATTATAGTGATCCATTTTTCATTGTCGGCATCACTAGGAATGCAAGGTTTCTATAACAAGTATCTCAGGGGGTCATTTTTAAGGATTACATAAGTTGTTAGATACGACACATAATGGCATAGCTTCTCACATGCAAAATATGGGGCCATTCAATCTTTCTCCTTATCAGTGTATTGAGTTTCTACCAAAACCATTGTGTGACTAATGTAGTACACAACAGACTCCTTATTGTTATAATCTTGTTGAGTAAGAACTGCTCCTAAGGAAATCTAAGTAGCTAAGGTGTATAGGATAAATGGATCATCTGGGTTAGGTGGATAAAGAATTGGGGATCATAACAAAAACTTCTTGGAGTCAAGAAATATCTTGTTACAACTTTCACCCTATTTGAATTCAACATCTTTCTTAAGCAAGTGATTCAACGAATAAGCATTGAGAGCTAACTTAGGGACAAACCACCCAATGGCTCTAAGCTTCCCCAAGAAGGATTTTAATTCCTTAATAGTTTGAAGGGGAGGAAAGCATAAATGGATTTTATTTTATCGTAATTGACATCTTTGCCCCGATGGGAAACTATGAAGCCTAGTAACTTACTACTAGTAACACAAAACATATTTCTTAGGGTTAAGTCTAACCTTATAGTGTCATAATTGCTTAAAAATTATATAATGGTCAACTAGGTGGTTAGCTTATTTCTTAGACTTACCCAAGAGCTCATCCATATAATATTATACTATCTTTCCCATAAAGTCATGAAATATTATTTTTATAGCCCATTTATAAGTAGCATCAACATTTTTGACCCAAAAGATATGACAACATAATAGAATGTACCCCAAGGTATGGTAAAAGTTGTTATAGTTTGATCCTCAAGGGCAATCCAAATTTGATTGTCTTGAATATCCATCCATAAATGACAATATTCCATATTCTAATATCAAATAAAAAATAGTATTAGTAGAGGACATAGCATAGCATAATCATCCTTAGGATAAGGTAGGTTGATGTTTCTAAAATCATAGCAAATCTAAATAATATTTTTTTTTCTTTTTCACAGGCACAATGTTAGATGTGCCACCTTAATAGTTAGTAGACCTTATAAAATTGGCATCTAATAACTTTTAGATTTTGATTATACATAGGTCTTTTATGTAAGGAGAGAATATACTTTGCTTTTTTTGGATGAGAGCAGTATCCTCATAGATAGCAATATTATGGATAATCAAATTCTCATTCATTCTAGGCATGTTAGAATATTCCTAAGAAAATATATCCTTGTACTCCTTAAGCAAGGTAGTAAATATGGTTTACTTTTCATTAGATAGGTTAGCCCCAATTTTAACTATGCATGGTTGCTTGGGGGTGCCTATGTTAATATCTATAGTAGGCTCGACATTTATGAGATTATCTTCTTCAAAATGGTCTAAAGCAAGGGTAAGATTCGTAATTTAGAATTAATCTCGACTTAGAAAACATAATAATATCACGTATGCCTCCCATAGTTAGGATTATATTCTTGTAAAAACCCTCTCTTATGATATTGTTGTGGGATTATTTTTCTCTAGCATTTAATATTTCTAGGATAGCTTCGTCATTGAGCAATGATGAAAGAAAGAGGACATTATCAGGGATTTTGACTGTTGAATATTTTACATTCTCCTTTCCCCTAAACATAGAAAATGTGTGAGCATGTGTTTGATAAAGATAAGTATATGGGGACCAGGTTATAGTTCAAAATATAGTTATAAAATTTGCCAATTTGCCATGATTTCTCTACAAACTCGTGAGAAATTGTGATTGGCAAGTTTTTTTAACTTTCTTGACACTGAGAAAATTATCAACTCATGGTAAAATTTTCATCAAAAACTAGATGGTTTCTCATAAGAAAATCGGCTATAGTCACAAAAATTAGAAAAGAGTAGAAATTTTTTTTATAATATTAAATTTAATGCACTATTCTAAGTCAAAAATATTTAAATTTTGCATAAAATATCCATAAAAACAATAAAAAATAGTGGTGCAAAGTAGGTTTTCTCATCAAATATCTACATAAATAAATAAAATACATGGAAAATAGGACATTATTGCTTTTATACAAGGATTACTAGGGATGAATGCCTAAGTATTTGTGAAAAAATATTTTCTACACACATATGCTCTTTTCAGGCCTAAGTTGTTTGGCTTTGTAAAATAAGCTACTACATGGCTTCCCAATTTAATTATTTTCTATCCAAAATGACTTATTTACCATTGTTATTTAGAGAAGTTCACGTCTAGGATTTTAAAATTCTTTGTTCAAAGAACATTTTATGTCCATTTTGACAAATAATAAGGATTATCACTTAGCATTAACAAATAGAGTCTTACTAATATTATTATAATAAAGTGTAGAAATGATAACGAAATAAAAAGCACTTAATAATATTATAATATATTATATAATAGTATATATAAATATAAATATTATATAGTGAAGTCAACCATTTGGAACAAGGGCAGTGACGATTTTTCAAATTGTGAAAAACAGAATTGCAAAGTGTAAAGGATTAGGGTTTTTTCCTAAGAACATCTCATATTTTAGGAGCCATATCTTCGTGAAGAGTTATATGCTTCATCTGATTCTTGGACCAACTTGTGTATATGAATAGCTTTAAAATGAGTGGTCATATGAAAAAATCTGAGCAATATTGAGCGAGATATGACCCTGTGAAGTCAACCATTTAGACCAAGGGTAGTGACGATTTTTCAAATCATGAAAAACGAAATTGCAAAGTGTGAAGGATTAGAGTTTTTTCCTAAAAAATGTCTCATATTTTAGGAGCCATATCTTTGCGAAGAGTTATCCGATTTAGCTGATTCTTGGACCAACTTGTGTAAAATTTGAATAGATTTAAAATGAGTGGTCATATGCAAAAATTTGAGCAATATTGAAGGAGATACAATCCTATGAAGTCAACCATTCAGAACAAGGGCAGTGACGATTTTTCAAGTCGTAAAAAATGAAATTGCAAATATTTGCCAACTAGGGTTTGAATGATGGGAAGAGCAATGAAGGGCTATGACTTCAACGAGGCAAGACATTCTATCTTGATAAAATTTTTTAGCTAAGTTCTTTTTTCCATTTCTTTATCTTAGAAATTGTGCATGAAAATTTTATAATTTTTTTATCAAATATTATATTTGTTATAGAACTTTCAAATATTTTAATTAGATTTTGAGTTTTAGTTTCCTTTCCATGGATCAATTTATAGTTAAATACTTATAATCATCCCTAGTGGTAGAGGTTAGTGGGCCCACCTTAGAGAGATCCTCATTGCTCCAAGATATGGTAGTTTTTGGTAAATTTAATGGGTATTGTCCAAGAGCTTCAACCTTGAGAAAATGGATTGACAGGAGTTGGAAGTCTCCAGGAGTGATTCTATCCTTCCCAAATGTTTCTTCCTAGCCATTTTTGTTCTAGGGAATAAAGATAAAGAATCCTAAATGGAGGTCCTTGGTTTATGGGAAGAGCAGGGCTCTTCCTTACCCACTGGTATAAAACATTTTCACCTAAAAAATGTAAATCTTTCTCTAGTACGAGTCTATATTAGGATTTTTGGATTGCCCATTGAATTTTGGAAAATAGATACCTTCAAGGAAATAGGCAACACTCTAGGAGAATTCCTTGAGATTTCACATACAACAAAAGATGAATTTTTGGCTATTTATGCTCAAATATTGGTCATGATTGATATAAGTAAAGCTTTACCAGAATCAATAATTCTTAAGTATAGGGATAAGATGTGGACCAAAACTATTGATTATGAAAACCTATCTTTTATATGTAGAATATGTCATGAGGTGGGGCATATTGAGAGATAATGCCCTAAGAAGAGCCCAACAAAATCATTTGTAGAAAATCGTAGGAGAAATTTACAAATGGTTATGGATAAAGATGGTTTTCAACTTCCAAAAAATAGGTCTAGAAAAATAAAATAAATTGAATAGTGGATACCAATAAGAAAGGATACTGGAAGAAATTCTAATTCTTTTGAGTCTTTAGACTATGAAGAAAAAGTAGATCAAAACTTAGAGGATACAGGACAACAATTTCAACATATTAGCAAGGAACCGTCTATTCAATATGATCCTAATTTAAGGAAGAAAATTCTTGATGAATCCAAGGAATGTGTTTCATCAGATTTTTGAAGACTCTCTTGAAGTACCATGCACCATTCAAGAGAAAATAATTGGTAAATAAAATGTATTTTTAGAAGGTAATACCTCTGCCATTAATAAGAAAATACCAAAAAATAAGCAGGATAAATCAAAAGCTTCTATAATAGAGTCAAGATAGGATAAATACGTTGAAAAATAAAATGGTGAAAGAATATTGAGGAATATAATAATAGGACCTACTCCTAATATAGGCAAGGCAAAAAGAGGAAAACCCTAAAATTATCAAGCAAGATCCAGGGAAGCAAAAGCTAACATAGAGAAAGTAACACAAACTAAGTTGGTTGAACTTCTCTTTATCAAACAACAAAATGATATAGGTAATATGCAAGAGGGACCAAAAGACCCTAATGAGATGTGATTATCATCTCATGGAATATAAGGGGTGCTTATGCCCCATCAAAGAATAGGTGTATTAAGAACATATGTTTAAGTAATAAACCTAATATTCTCTGTATCCAAGAAACTAAAATGACAAAAGAAGAAGTTTCAAAAACTATGAAAGCAGTTTGGGCAAGATGTGAATGAGATGCTATGGATTTTGAAGAAGCAGCAAGTGGAATTCTAACTTTTTGGAATCCTTCTAGAAACTCTTATGTAACCATTCATAAAACTAGGCATTGGATAGCCTCTTTAGTCACTTGCTACGTTGTTGATATTTGCTTTATCCTTATCAATGTGTATGGTCCTACAACTCAGTCAGGTAAATTAGAAGTTTGGAGTGGGATTGAGGCCTTTATGAGAAGTATAGACAAATAAATCCATTTAATTATCATTGGATATTTTAATGCCATTACCAAGCTGAATGAAAAATTTCAGAGAATTAGAAAATTGACCCAAAGGATGAAAGATTTTTTAGCTTTTATTCAAAACAACAATCTATGGGAAGTTGAGTTTGAAGAAGACAACTATACTTGGACCAACAATAGGAGAGGCCAGAACCTAATAGAAAAAAAATTAGATAGATGCATTCCCTCTGATCATTGGCTAGATGAAGGAAATTTTGCTAAAATTAGTACCTTAACAAGGATTAGTTCAGATCACTAGCCAATAAGATTTAAAATGGTGGTTAGTGAATTCAAAAAAATATCATATTTTAAATATGAGCAGATGTAGGAATACCACCCTCAATTTGTTGATATGATAGCTCAAACATAGAATTATTTAGGTAATGGTGGGTTGTATGCTCTTCCAGACCAAATTAAAGCTATGAAATCTAGATTAAAAGAATGTAACAAGAACATGTTTGGAAACATTTTGAGAAGAAAGAAGAACTAAAAGATAAACTTTAAAAATTCCAAAAATGTGATGAAAATAATACAATATCAAAGGAAAGGGAGTTTCTTAGTAATTATCATAATATTTTTAGTAAGGAAGAAAAATTATGGAGATCAAAATCCAAACAGACTTGGTTAAAAGGAGATAAAAATACAAATTTCTTTCATAGGATGGCTATAGTATAGAGATCTTCTAGAATTGGTAGAATTAAATCAATAGAAGGGGTTTGTATTGAAGATTAGAGTGAAATTATAAAAGAGGCTAAGTCATTTTATCATAATATTCTAGGTTTAGAGGAGATCAAATTTCTTAATGATAAACTTCATTAATATGATCCTTCAGTTCTAACAAATAAAGACAATAGGAAATTTATGGAGCCTATTACTCTAGAAGAAGTTCATTTAGCTCTTTTCTCTTTTAATAAGGATAAATCCCCTAGTCCAGATGGGTTCTCTGCAGGTTTTTACCAACATAATTGGGATGTAGTGAAGGATTCTTTGTTGGTGGCAGTGGAACAGTCTAGGGTAAAACAATACATTCCTTATAAAATAAATGCAACTTATCTTACCCTAATTCCAAAAAAGAAGGATGCTAAATTGTTTGATTCTTTTAGACCCATAAGCCTATGTAATATAGCTTATAATATTATTTACAAAGTGATGGTGAATATATTAAGGCCATTGTTAGACAAAATCATTTCAAAATAGAAAGGATATTTTGTGAAAGGGAGATAAATTTTGGATGGGATCATAGTAGCTCATGAAGTTATACATTTAGTAGCTTCAAGAAAAAAGAAAGCTATGATCTTAAAACTTGATATGAGTAAATCCTATGATAGGATTAAATGGAATTTTTGCAGTTTTAGATAAGTTTGGTTTTGGGAAGAAATGGGTTAGATGGATTAAAGCTTGTGTCTCTACAGTTTCTTATTCAGTGTTGGTCAATGGGTTAGTGAGAGAATATTTTAAATCCAAGAGAGACGTTAGACAAGGATATTCTCTATCTCCTTATTTTTTCATTATTATGGCAGAAGTTTTGAATAGGAACTTAAAGAAGGCTTACAAATATGGTTTTATAAGTGGAATTAAGGCTAGTAATAACATCGATAACATTGCCCATCAACAGTTTGTAGATGATACAACCCTTTTTGGAAGGGCTAGTATAAATGAGGCTAGAGCTTTGAATAGATTTTTAAAATAGTATGAAAGAACTTCAGGGCAAAAAATTAAATGGACTAAATCCAAAATTTACTTTCTTAACATTCCTACTAATATCAAAGCAAGAATTTGTAGGTTGCTTCAAATGGAGGAGGTAAATTTACCAACAAGTTATCTAGGGATGCCTTTATTTGAGAGGAGAATGACGATAGATTTATGGAATCCAATTATTAGTAAAGTTTAAAATAAAATTCCATCTTGGAAAGGTAGATGGTTATATATATATTTTTTTTAAAGCGAAAAACCCCTTGCGGGGCCGCCTTGGTTTGAGAGACCACGAACAGGGGTTCTACACCGTCAAAGTCACCCGGGAGTCGCACCCGACCTTGCCCGCACCAACATTATCAATTGGATTTTTGGATACCCAATTCAGATTTTTGGTAGGGTGGAGATTTGAACCTAGGACCTCCCTTGGAGGATTGCCCTCTCCTCTCCAACTCACCTACAACACATGGGTAAAAATAATACCATTTGAATGTTTATAAATAAATAATAAAAATTTATAACTTAATACAATAAAACTTAAAATAATTATATATTTTTTCAAATAATCGTGAAAACTTTAAAATTTAAAATAAAAATTTAAAATTTAGAACTTATATTCGTATTTGTATAACTTAAACCCGAATCTCTAAATAAATAAATAAATAAAGTCAGTATTACAATCCATTCCCACATATTATATGTCTTTGTATTCTATGCCAAAATCAATTGAAAAAAGTTTAATATTTATTATGCGATCCTTTTTATGGTCAGGTTTACATTATGAAAGGAAATTTTCTTTTGTGAAATGGAGCAAATTGTGTGATGACAAAACTAGGGGAGGTCTTGGTTTAAGAGCTCTTATAGATGCAAACTTACCTCTTAGGGGAAAAATTATCTAGAGATTATACAAAGAGATTCAAATACAATGGGCAAGAATTCTTCTAAGTAAGTATGTTGATACCAATGACCTAAGTTTAATATTTACTAATCTTTCTCTTCCAAATGGTTTTGCTCTTTGGAATTTAAAAAAAAAATCTATTAATCTTATGATTAAATGTTTAAGATGGGTGGTGGGAACTGGAAAAAAAAATTCTATTTGGATGGATACTTGGTGTGATAAAAACCACTCAATTTAGATCCAGTTTTGAAACCTTGTATGAGATTGCTTCAAGATAGATACGGTGATAGGGTTTCAAACATTTTGTACAAGGATCAAGAAGGAAGATACAAATGGAAAGAAGATTTTTTTACAAGTATACAAGACATTGATGCTAGGAGGCAATTGAGTAGAAAGATAACAACTATAATTATTCCGATGGGTGCCAAGGATAAATTTTTTTGGGAGTTGAATAGCTCAAGAGAATACACAATAAGAAGTGGATATAATGTTCAGCACCAACATAATAATAATATCACTAGAATTTGGAGAGATATTTGGAATAGCCCAAACATTTCTAAAGTTAAAATGTTTATTTGGCTAGTAGGTCATAATAGAATTTTATCCTAGGATAACCTTATGAAAAGGGGTTTCATGGCCCCTCTAAATGTTTTTTTTGTAATAAGGAGGAGAAGAGTATTGACCATCTCTTGGGACATTGCTCAATAGTCTGGAATCTATGGCAATGGATTCTTAATATATTTGGTAAATTCATGGTGATGAATAGTAGAATTGAAGATTGGTTAAAGTAATGGCATAGCACTTATAAAAGTGAGGCTTTACAGACAATATGGGATATATCAAAAGATGCAATACTTTGGACTTTATGGCTAGAAAGGAATAGAATAATATTTAAAGGAAAGGAAATTATTTTAGAGGTAATGGAAAAGAAGATATTTTTAGAGGAGTCTAAACCAACCCTATCAACTCACCCAATCCCTAATTTGGAAGCAGAGAGTCTTGATAGATGGAGTCAAGTCATTAAATAGAATTATGATGTTGGGTACAAGAGAAGCAAAAATAAGGTAAAGAATATAAAGTGGAAACCACCAGATGTGGAGTGGGTTAAGTTGAAATTTTATGGAGCATCTAAAGGAAACCCAGGACTAGCATAAGTTGAAACTTAATGGAGCATCTAAAGGAAACCCAGGACCAGCAGGAGGATGAGGAATAATTAGAAATAATAGAGGATGTATTTGAAGAACACAAGCTTATACTGAGAGGGGGGTGAACAGTATAAGACCACTTTTTACTTTTCTTTTCAATTCAATATTATGCAGTGTATAGATAGCAGTATCAATAGCAATAATCAAAGCAATGCACAGAACACCACACACAATAGAGACACAAATTTTAACGTGGTTCACCCAATGTGGGCTACCTCCACAGAGAAAATATTTCTCAAATAATCTCTTTGGGAATCCTTCCCAATTACAATGTTTATGGACCTCTGTCCAAAGGAGATGTTGATCCCCTAATCTCAAGTTCATGGATCTCTTCCACAGGAGAACTCTTTCCCCTTCTGCTCTGGCTAGTGATCTTCTAGAAGACTTTGTCTCTCTTGCTACATTTACTGGTGGATCTCTCTCCACTTGAAGACTCCTCACTCAGAAGATCTATCTTCAATTGTCCTGGCTATTGGATCTCTATCCACTGAGACTCTGTCCTCTATACTCTATCACCTCCAAAGCTCTATCAATAGGCTCACTCAGAACCTTCTCAAATATGCTCAATAGGTTCACTCAAAACCTACTCAAATATACTCAACAGGTCCACTCATAACCTGCTCAAATATTCTCAATAGGTTCACACAGAACCTGCTCAAATATTCTCAATAGGTCCACTCAGAACCTACTCAAATATACTTCATAGTTCCACATAAACTTACACAAATTATCTAATCCACAAGCCTTCTCAAATACTTGCCTCAAACACATAGAATCATAAAGAGAATTGTTAGAGACTCAATATGTTCTATACTCAATTCTCAATCAATATCTCAACTCAATCTCATAGAAGCATAAAGAGAATTGTTAGAGACTCAATATGTTCTATACTCAAATCCCAATCTCAACTCAAATCAATATCATAGAAGCATAAAGAGAATTGTTAGAGACTCAATATGTTCTATACTCAAATCCCAATCTCAACTCAAATCAATCTCATAGAAGCATAAAGAGAATTGTTAGAGACTCAATATGTTCTATTCTCAAATCTCAATCTCAACTCAAATCAGAATATAGAATAGTTTGTTTCATGGAACTTGAACAACCACTTCACACAATCACTTGACTAGGCTCAATCAACTCTACTCAACCAATCACCTCAAGGATCAATCCTTTCTCACAAACCCTAGTCCAAGCATGTATCAACCAACTCAAAATGTTTCCAACAATGCTCAACAACAAATCTCACATAACAATGATACTCATGTTCTTTTCTAACTCAAGTTCAAGTTCTTTGCACAACCAATGGGCTTCAACAACAATGCTTATAAACAAGGTTTAATCACAACTCTCAATTCAAAAAACCTTGAAGCATTAAACCAACAACTCTCAAAAAGGTTAACCACAATCAATCCTTTTCTCTCCAAAGATATTTTTAGAAATCAATCACCCACATAAGTCAATGAAGAATATTGCCCATACCTTTTTGATGCCTTATGAGTTGTCCACTAAATCTGCCACACTCAACACACTTTCTTTTTCCAATCTCAACAAGGGTTAGAGGTCATGAGTAATAACACAATAATCAAAATAATATCTCAATAACACCTTATTACTCCTACTCAATAAAAATGCACCAAACCCTCTTATGCAAGAAATAATCCCTCAAAAGAATGAATCAAACTTACTTTTGGAACTCCTTGAAAAAACCAGAAATATCTTCTTGCACACACCTTATTTCTCCCTCAAAGCAATCTAAACAAGTAGCTCTCAAAAATAGCTTTCCAATGATATATAATATGATATACTTCCACAAAGAAAATCAGCAGAAATATTTATCTTTCCTAGGGCATACCATAACCTTATTTCTCCTTAGGCAACCTTGGTAGAAAATAAAATATTAAACAAAAATTAAATTTACTTGCCTTGCCCTCGATGGGATTCGATCCCCCGACTATTTTCTTCCCAATGCCTTAGCCGCAACCAAGCCGTCGTTGGGCCACATGTCATGACGTGTCTAAAAGGGCACGTCCACCATGCAATATCTTCGAACAACGAACCTCCAAAAAACAACAAGCGCGTAGAGCGCTTCTTCCTTGCAATCCAAAAAATAGACCTCACGTGAATCGAACTCAGAACCTCCTCCTTAGCACCAAGCCAACATACCACTAGGCCACGCTGGCCTTTGCGCTTAGGGCTTCCGAATCTTCACAACTTTAACCTTCACGAAAATCGTAAGGCTTTCGAAACAAAAATCTCTTTCGCATGCACTTCAAAAACAATAGCAAGGGATACTTGGTAAATGAATTTGTTTGGCATTTATATAATGCCTTTTGCCTTCCTTAGCATCACGTCGGTGCTTCGAATGAATTCGACGTCGGCGTGATTTAATTTATAATAAATTTAAATTTAATTTTAAATTTAAATATTATAAATTAAAATCAACCTTAGAACTTTGTCTTAAAGAGCCAACCTTAGGTTTAATAAAACCTTAGAACCTTGTCTTAATGCCCAACCTTGGTATTATTTATAAAATTTAAATTCCTTGTGAATTTAAATGATTTATAAATAATTATTAAACCTCCTTTTTAACTTTTGCAATAACCCATCTTGGGTTTTTATAAACCAATCATTTAACTATGTGCTCCCAATAATATTAAAATATTATGGAGCCTTTTTCCTTTCACTTTTGCACTGATGAAGCTTTTTCCTGGATGACTTGGGTGACTTTATTTCTTGTCGAATTCCTTGAGATGAGTGATAACTCTATCAGGTGACATCAATGACAACTCTGACTTAGAGGACTCAAAATGTCCAACAATCTCCCCCTTTGTCATTGATGGCAACCCTTATCCTTTTACTGAAACCTGACCTTATTTTCTACTCCCCCTGGGACTTTGCTCCCCCTAGCTCAATGCTCTCTCAAATATCAAATCTCTCCACATAACAAATCTCTCCCCAATACACAAATCTCTCCCCCTTTGACATCAATGGCAAAGGGTCACCTTTGGGGCTCGGGGCTAAGAATGAGCCTCTTAGCTTAGCCCCTCCCCCACCTCCACATGAGGTGGTTAATTCTAGGGTGGGAGTATTTCTACTCCCCGAAAGCACTGCTCTTTATCTTTATCTTTTTCTCTTCTTTTTTGAGTTTTCTGAATCCTCTCACTATTTCTTTCCAAGTCATCATCCCTGTTCCTGTCATCACTTTTGTTCCTGTTCCTGTTCTTGTTTTCATCCATGTTCCTGTTCCTATTCCTGTTCTCATCCATGTTCCTATTCCTATTCATGTTCCTATTCTCATCCATGTTCCTGTTCCTATTCCTGTTCCTGTTCCTGTTCCTGTTCTCATCCATGTTCCTGTTCCTGTTCTTGTTCTTCTCTATGTTCCTATTCTTGTTCATGCTTGATTCTGGAATATTTTCTCTACACCATCTTGCTATGTGACCATCATTATTGCACTTATAACACTTAATGTTATTATTCCTTGGATGTGCAATTGTCTTAGGATTTCTCCTAGTGAAGCCATATCCTCTTCTATCATGAACCCTACAATTTATTGCCTTGTGACCAAACTCATTGCATGAGTAGCAATATCCTTGGAAAAGTTGTCCTTTCCCATCTACCTGTCTTTCATGTGTCCTGCATTGTGAAGCCATGTGCCCAAACCTGTGACATGAAAAACATCTTCCATTGAAGAAACCTTGCCTAGACCCCATTGGTCTTCTAGTTCCTCTTGACCTATTCTGATTGTTGTTCCATCTGAATCTTCTTTGTTCATTGTCCCTGTTCTTGCTGGACTCACTGCAATCTGACTCATCCTTAGGAGTTTCACTTTCACTTCCACTCTCATCTGAGAAACCCTCTTCTAAAGTATCCTCTTCTTCTGAAGTGTCTTTGGAACTGGTAGTTAACTTGTCTTCTTGAACCTGTTTGGAACCAAGACCTGTCTTGTTTGTTGCTCTTCTTTGTATCTTGACTATTTTATCCACACTCTTTGCACTATTTACATACTTGTATAGCTTATTCTTGGAATCCTCTAGATCTTCTTTTAATAGGGCCACTTCTTGTGTTAGCTTTTCACATTCCAAGATCTTTGCTTCTAACTTATCTTTGAACTTGCTTGCCTTAGCTTTTGACTTTTCTAGATCCTCTATGAGCAATAATATTTCTTCATCACATTCTTGAAACTGTCTTTCAAGCTTAGAGTGTTGCTTTCTTACCTTCTTTACTATGTCAAGGGCATAGATAAGTTCTCCCTTGAGATCATATCCATTCTCTACTGAATAATCCTCTATTTGTTTACCTTTGTCCATATCATTACTTCCTTTTGGCTTGTCTTCTATAGAATCACTCACTTCTTCTTCTAATGCCATTAGAAGATTTTCATCTGGTCTATCAAGTGCATCTTCAAAATCATCATCACTGAAACTATAACCATCCCTTGTGCAATCATCTTCAAGATGTCCAAATCTACCACATCTAAAACACTTGAGAATAACTGGAGTCTTTTTCTTAAGCTGGATCTTTTTCTTCAACCATAAATAAGACTTCATCTCTATCATTGTCTGAAAAACTAGTATCACTATCAACTAAGTACTTACTTGCATTATCCGCATAGTAGCTTCTCTTTTGCCTTTGGAAGAACTTCTTCCCTTGTCTGTTTTGTCCATCCTTGCTCTTCTTCTGGTACCTGTGTCTTTTTGATTCCCTGTACCTGTGATCCTATTTTTCTTCTTCATTGTTGCTCTTGGGCTCTTTGCACTCTATTGCATAATGTCCATACTTTCCACAATTGAAGCACTTAATAGATCTCATATCTATGGGTCTTCTGGAACCTTTATCTCTTCTACCATAGTTAGCTTCTTCATCACTGGAAGATTCACTGCTTGATTCTGACTTCTTACCCTTTTTATTTTTGTCCACTTTGAATGCAACTTCTTTTGGAGGAATAGGATCTTTTGTTCTTATCTCAAACGTAGTAAGCATGCCAAGCAAAGAATTCCTTGTCAAATAATCACTATCAATTGATGTTTCTATAGCAGAAACCTTTTCACTGTACCTTTTTGGAAGAGTCCTCAATATCTTATCACAAGCATCTGATTCATCAACCTTCATTCCAAGACCTTTCATCTCATGTATGAGTTCATCAACCTTGATGAGATAGTCATGAATGTTCTCATCATCCCACATTCTTAGGTTCTCAAATTCTCCTTTGAGATTTTTGATCTTAGCCTTCCTGACATTTTTATCTCCTTCATATATGGTATGCAATAGATCCCACATGTCTTTTGTTGTCTTACATTCCATAACCTTCATAGATTCTGATCTATGCAACCCTTTTATAATTGCATTCATAGCTCTTGAATTTGCATGCATTAGAAGCTTACCTTCCTTATCTATAGGAGGATTGGCTCCTGAATCATATCCAAATTCCACTGCATCCCAAACTTCATTGCCAAGTGCCATCAGGTGAAATCTCATCAGCACACACCAATACAAGAAGTCACTCCCATCAAATATTGGTACTGCATTATTGAAGAACCCATCCTTTTGATCCTTTTGATCCATTGTGTTCTTAGACCACTTTTCCTTCAAGCTGTCAAACTCTTCTGAAGGAACCCGCTCTGATACCAATTGAAGAACACAAGCTTATACTGAGAGGGGGTGAACAGTATAAGACCACTTTTTACTTTTCTTTTCAATTCAATATTATGCAGTGTATAGATAGCAGTATCAATAGCAGTAATCAAAGCAATGCATAGAACACCATACACAATAGAGACATATATTTTAACGTGGTTCACCCAATGTGGGCTACCTCCATAGAGAAAATATTTCTTCTAAATATTTCTCAAATAATATCTTTGGGAATCCTTCCCAATTACAATATTTATGGATCTCTATCCAAAGGAGATGTTGATCCCCTAATCTCAAGTTCATGGATCTCTTCCATAGGAGAACTCTTTCCCCTTCTACTCTGGCTAGTGATCTTCTAGAAGACTTTGTCTCTCTACTGCACTTGACTGGTGGATCTCTCTCCACTTGAAGACTCCTCACTCAGAAGATCTATCTTCAATTGTCCTGGCTGCTGGATCTCTATCCACTGAGACTCTATCCTCTATACTCTATCACCTCCAAAGCTCTATCAATAGGCTCACTCAGAACCTTCTCAAATATTCTCAATAGGTTCACTTAGAACCTACTCAAATCTGCTCAATAGGTCCACTCAGAACCTGCTCAAATCTGCTCAATAGGTTCACTCAGAACCTACTCAAATATGCTCAATAGGTCCACTCAGAACCTACTCAAATCTGCATTGCAAGCTTCCACAAAATCTTACACAAAATTAGTCCACAAGCCTTCTCAAAGACTTGCCTCAAACACATAGAATCATAAAAAATTTTAAACTCATGTTCTCTTCTCAATCAATATCTCAACTCAATCTCATAGAAGCATAAAGAGAATTGTTAGAGACTCAATATGTTCTATACTCAAATCCCAATCTCAACTCAAATCAATCTCATAGAAGCATAAAGAGAATTGTTAGAGACTCAATATGTTCTATACTCAAATCCCAATCTCAACTCAAATCAATCTCATAGAAGCATAAAGAGAATTGTTAGAGACTCAATATGTTCTATTCTCAAATCTCAATCTCAACTCAAATCAGAATATAGAATAGTTTGTTTCATGGAACTTGAACAACCACTTCACACAATCACTTGACTAGGCTCAATCAACTCTACTCAACCAATCACCTCAAGGATCAATCCTTTCTCACAAACCCTAGTCCAAGCATGTATCAACCAACTCAAAATGTTTCCAACAATGCTCAACAACAAATCTCACATAACAATGATACTCATGTTCTTTTCTAACTCAAGTTCAAGTTCTTTGCACAACCAATGGGCTTCAACAACAATGCTTATAAACAAGGTTTAATCACAACTCTCAATTCAGAAAACCTTGAAGCATTAAACCAACAACTCTCAAAAAGGTTAACCACAATCAATCCTTTTCTCTCCAAAGATATTTTCAGAAATCAATCACCCACATAAGTCAATGAAGAATATTGCCCATACCTTTTTGATGCCTTATGAGTTGTCCATTAAATCTGCCACACTCAACACACTTTATTTTTCCAATCTCAACAAGGGTTAGAGGTCATGAGTAATAACACAATAATCAAAATAATATCTCAATAACACCTTATTACTCCTACTCAATAAAAATGCACCAAACCCTCTTATGCAAGAAATAATCCCTCAAAAGAATGAATCAAACTTACTTTTGGAACTCCTTGACAAAACCAGAAATATCTTCTTGCACACACCTTATTTCTCCCTCAAAGCAATCTAAACAAGTAGCTCTCAAAAATAGCTTTCCAATGATATATAATATGATATACTTCCACAAAGAAAATCAGCAAAAATCTTTATCTTTCCTAGGGCATACCATAACCTTATTTCTCCTTAGGCAACCTTGGCAAAAAATAAAATATTAAACAAAAATTAAATTTACTTGCCTTGCCCTCGACGGGATTCGATCCCCCAACTATTTTCTTCCCAACGCCTTAGCCGCAGCCAAGCCATCGTTGGGCCACGCACCGTGACGTGTCTAAAAGGGCACGTCCACCATGCAATATCTTCGAACAACGAACCTCCGAAAAACAACAAGCGCGTAGAGCGCTTCTTCCTTGCAATCCAAAAAATAGACCTCACGTGAATCGAACTCAGAACCTCCTCCTTAGCACCGAGCCAACATACCACTAGGCCACGCTGGCCTTTGCGCTTAGGGCTTTCGAATCTTCACAGCTTTAACCTTCACGAAAATCGTAAGGCTTTCAAAACAAAAATCTCTTTCGCATGCACTTCAAAAACAATAGCAAGGGATACTTGGTAAATGAATTTGTTTGGCATTTATATAATGCCTTTTGCCTTCCTTAGCATCACGTCGACGCTTTGAATGAATTCGACGTCGACGTGATTTAATTTATAATAAATTTAAATTTAATTTTAAATTTAAATATTATAAATTAAAATCAACCTTAGAAATTTGTCTTAAAGAGCCAACCTTAGGTTTAATAAAACCTTAGAACCTTGTCTTAATGCCCAACCTTGGTATTATTTATAAAATTTAAATTCCTTGTGAATTTAAATGATTTATAAATAATTATTAAACCTCCTTTTTAACTTTTGCAATAACCCATCTTGGGTTTTTATAAACCAATCATTTAACCTGTGCTCCCAATAATATTAAAATATTATGGAGCCTTTTTCCTTTCACTTTTGCACTGATGAAGCTTTTTCCTGGATGACTTGGGCGACTTTATTTCTTGTCGAATTCCTTGAGATGAGTGATAACTCTATCAGGTGACATCAATGACAACTCTGACTTAGAGGACTCAAAATGTCCAACAATATTTTATCTCAATATGCTTTCAATTGTGGATTTAAGACACATAATGAAGTTGAAGTCTGGGCAACTTTATAAGGGTTAAAAATATGTAAACAAATGAAATGGAATAGAGTTTGGATGGAAGGTGATTCTCTCATAGTAATAATTACAATTTTGAGGAAAGCAAAGGCTCTATGGAACATACAAGAGATAATTATGGAAATTCAATATCTTGATAAATATTTTGAAGAAATAAGGTTTACACATATATAAGGGAAGGAAACAAATGTGCAAATAATCTAGCCAATAGAGGGGTTTTTGTTGAGGATCATGAAGTTAACATCTCCTTTCCATGGTTAGAGGAAGTATAAAGTTTAGTTGAAGCTAACAAAAATTATTGATTGCCTAAATCAATTAATGATTAAGATTTACTTTAATGTTTTCCATTGGTAAAATCTATTTTATTTTGTAACAATAATGTGTGTTCATTTAGACTATTTATTATAATTTTTGTGGTTGCACTTGTGTTTCATGAAGGAAACTAGAAATCTAGATTTGGTAAAGCGGACTATGTTAGTGCAATGTTTTGGAAATATTACTCTACTAAGATGCAAGGCATAGATAGTAGAGGTGAAGTTTTAGCATTGTGAATGTTGATATAGGAAAATTTTAAGAAAGATGCTAAATTCTGGAGTAATTGTATTCATACAGAGATTTGAAAATATCTAGAAAATGAAAATCAAGAATTTAGACATTTTATGTAAAATGATGTAGGTTTCTAACTATAGCATCTCAATTGAGATAAGAAGTGTATCTATTTGTAAACTCTCAAGCTCTAAAGAATAGAGATGTAATTTGTTAAGGGTGGGGGACCCAAGTACAACCCCTTTTTATCAAGCAATATATATATATATATATATATATATATATATATATATATATATATATATATATATATAATATTTATATTAAATCAATAATAAAAAAAATTAATAAGTTATGTGTGGCTTCTATCGGGGGCCATTCCCTTTACAAAAATAAAATATTGCATTGCTCTCATTACATTTCTAACAAGTTAATTAAAGCATATCAAAATTTGTCTTTCTATCGGAGATATTCTTCATTTATCCTTCTATCAAAGATATTCTTCATCTTCCTCAAACTATTAAGTTTCCACAATCAACTCCTTTTATATCAAATGCCTTCAAAAATTTAAATTCTATCAAGATGAAATTCAACACCGCAAATGGCTAAAATATTTGTTGCCTAGCTTCTATATCCAAAAATATCTTGTCTATAACAACCTCACAATTTCTTAATACCTTTTTTTAGGGTTCTTATTCAATAAAATCAATAATTTTATATGGTATAAACTTATAATATTACATACAAAATCACTAATATTATTATAATATTATTGATTTTATATAATATATTATATTATAAATATAATATAAAATAATAGTATATTAATATTATAAAATCAATTTTTTGGCTATCAAACTTGTTTAAAATGTTTTTTAAATTGAAAAAAATTCTTCAATTCTTTTTTCCCTAGTTTTCTTGAGTTGTAGATAAAATATCTAAAATTAGGCTATCGAGTTTATTATGAGCTGTGATTTTTCCAACTATGGTTCAAATTTATTGTAAACCTTCATCAAAGCATTAAACCTTGGTTTTAAATTCAATAGAAAACTTCATTTTGATCAAGTGCCTTGCTATACAAGAGGGTGTGGGACTAGTCAAAACTATCAAGCCACTTGTTAGACGGCCTATCTCAATAGAAAAATAACTCTAGATTTGGAAGTAAACTAGTAGGGATATAAGGGAATGCTTGGGAATTAATTGTTTCTTGGAAAAGCATAGGAATTGGGATCACCACATTAAGGGGTAGTCTCTAGATTTGGAAACAAACTAGTAGGGATAGAATGGAATGCTTGGGCATTAATTATTTCTTTGAAAAGTATAGAAATTGGGATTACCACATTAAGGGGTAGTCTCGGTTATAAATAATTTTCATCAAAAATATCAAATAGCCTATGCTTGGCAAGAGTTTTACAGGTCAAATAATCATCAAGGATTTTCAAAACAGCAAGAACAAACCCAAAAATAGTTGGAGCATCAATACTAACTATGATAGCCACTTTAAGAGGTGATCCTAGTCCTATTGAATAAAATTCAATAGAAGGTGATCCAACAATGGGTTTTGAATCAATTCTATTAAAAATTGTATATAAATTAATGCTTTCAGAGATAGAACAACCAACTAGTCTATCTTCATGGCAATTTTGAAATTGATAGATTTCAATATTTATTAAATACCTATGCAAGGGGATAATTATTGTTTCACTTAGCCTATGCAAAGTCTTTGATGTAGAGATAGCAAATACATTAGTCATTCTATGCATACCTAGCCTAGCTTTGTATTATTTACATTCAACATTCCTAAGAATGCAACAGGAAAATACATTATTGTTATCCATTTCAAGAAAAATTATACCACATTTATTATCATCATCTAAAATATAAACTTCCAATGATCCTACTTGATAATTCCTCATGGGTTTTATGTAATATTTTTCCAACCATTGATAAAACTATAGACACATAAAAATTTCACATTTATCCTTGCTCAAGATTGATTAGAAATTATACAATGTTTTTAGAAATTTTATAATGATAAGGATCAAATCATAAACCCATTCTCTTGATATGTGTTCTACTCAATAATGGTCATCCAAATCCATTGCAATTTCATTTTATGTGGCTACAATAAGTGAGATCAATGCCACCTTTATTGCATTGATTCCAAGAAAGGCAACAAAATATTTTGATAGTGTTCATCTAATAATCCTTTTTAATATGATTTATCATAGAATTTAAAAAATTATGGCAATTAGATTGAAAAGCATTTTAGGATATGTTATCTTGTAGGAGTAAAGGGGTATTATTCAAGGTAGACAAATTCTTGATGGTATATTAATTACACAATAGGCCATATATTCTTTTAATTTCATGAAAAATCTAGTCATGATTATAAAATTAGATACGAACAAAGCATATGATAGGATTTGTTGGAATCTTCTATATTATATTTTAAGAAAAATAAATTTGATCAAGGTTTATGTGAATGGACGAGATTTTGTTATAGCACTCCAAAATATTCTAATTTGATCATTGGATCTCCTATGGAATACTTTGAATCATCCAATGAACTCTACCAAGGTGACTCATTGTTTCCTTTTCTCTTTATTATTCTTGTTAATGAATTGGGAAAAGGTTTCTCAAAGGAAAAATCTAAAGGAAAAATCAAAGGTGTTCAAGTTGCAACAATGGTTCCTTTGAACCTCATCTCCAATTTGTTAATGATACTTTTATTTGGGTCATTCCTCAATAGTGAGTTGATGGATTTTAAATCAATGTTATCAAGTTATGAGAAGGCTATAATATGGATTTTAAATTATTATGTATATTTTAGGGTTTAAAGTTCAAAAAATTAGCATCAATATATCTTGGCATTCCTCAATTAGATAAAGGAAGGAAGAAACAACTTTGAGACTCAATTCTGGATAGAAAAAAATGTTGTATTTCAAGTTTGAAATGTAAGTTAGTAATCATGGATAGAAGGCTACAACTCAGAAATATTACATTGTTATATATATATATATATATATATATATATATATATATATATATATATATATATATATATATATTTGTGTGTATGTGTATGTATGTATGTATGTATATGTATCTATAATTGCCATTAGGTATAGAATCCCAATTTGATAAAGTTTAATGATATTTTCTTTGAAAAGTATAGGAGAAAACATTTAGGCTTTCTCTTTATAAGTGGGATAAAGGAAAGAATATTGGAGACATAGAATTGCAAATTTGTAGATTTATGAATTTGGCATTAGATACAAAACTTGGTTGGATATTAATAAAATATCAAGTAAATATTTGGTCAAAAATATTACTTAAAATATATATGTTCTATTAATGTTATAAATTGTGTAGGAAACAAACCCTACCTAAGGGCTTGTAAACATAAAACTTTAGATTAAAGAATTTTTAATTAATCAAGAAAAAAGTTAGATGGTTTGTTTATGAGGGCTATTCTACGAATTTTTGGTTTGATGTTTGGTTGAAACCTTATTCTTTTATTTCTAATCGAAAACGGCAACCACTAGATTGGGCATGTTTAGCTTATATAGGTTCAAAGGTCAAAATTCACATTAATATGATAAACAATTCCATATCATGGATTTCTATTAGTAACTTGGTTGAAGAAGAGGACCTCAAATGAATAGAGGATGAGATTCAAATTATTGTTCAAGAGTTCTATTTGCCCATTTTTTTTGGTAAGTTAACAAAATTTATATTAAAGAGGGCATTTGAAAGATGCCCTAACGCCCTGATATAGCAAAAGTGAAGGATGCACCATCAAAAAAAAAAACTCATGGCATCCATATAAAGCTTAAGATGTATGGACAAACTAAAACAAGCCAAAAGGACAAGGACTAAACAAGAAATAAAACATCTCAACATAATAGAGCTCAACAACAGGAGAAAAACTACAACCAATTAAGCATTAACAGAATTCTTGATGTCATCCTTCTCAACATCCTTAGAAACTTTCTTGAACACATCCTTGGTGATTTCCACCACATCATATTTTTTTACATCAGTTTTGGCTCCAACGTTGTTCTAGTTTCCCATTTTCATGCAAAAATATGAGTTGGTTTAGAATCTACTAAAATATGGTATATACTCGATCAACTTGGGTTATAAGGCTTTAGAGAAATTAGAATTTCCTACTCTCAAATATTTCTCTTCAAAGAATGTTTGGTCACTTGAGGCCCACCCTAAGGCTGCAACTTTCCTTTTGTTAGAATTCTAAAGTAATATTCTTACAAGTGAGCATCTACAAAGAAGAGGATATCATGGACCTTTTAGGCGTTCCTTCTATAAGAAAGGAAAAATAATATCAAATTATTTACCTTTTTTATTATATTAAATTTTTTTGAAATGTTCTCCCAAAACCTTTTACAAAAGGAACCAAACTAAAACAGAACAAAAAGGCCATATTAAAGAACCATCAAGGATAAAAAAACCTCCAAGGAGAAACCATCCCAAACAGAAAAAAAAAAGTAGATGTCCAGCGAGACCAATAAGAGAGAACAATCAAAACAAAACAAAACTAGAATCTAGTCATCAAAGAGGATAAGATCAATCTGAGTATTGGAATTCTACTTCAACTTCCATGATATTTCATTCACATAGAAAAGATGATATGCTTCACTAATCTCTTGAGAGCTTGCACTAAATCTTTGAAAAAGTCACAAGAAATACTTGGTGTCACTATAGGATCTTTTTGAAGTTTATGCTTGGCTATTAGGGTACCCAACAACTTAGAACTCTTCTTCAAAATAGGGAAAGAAATCATTTTAGCAGACTCAGCTGAATCATCTAAATCTCCTTATTCCTTTCACTTCTATATTTGGCCTCTTTAGATAAGAGGGATTCATTTTCTTGACCTATTTCTCCTCCTTTAGAGAATAAGAGTTATCGCTATTGACCAGTCCAATGTGAGTCATGATGGGAAGTGATATTTCCATCAGAAGCTTGAGGGATAGCAATCTTGTTCTCAATCAAAGGAGAATTCTCCCTCAAATTTGGATCTAGACTCACCTCCTCAAAAATATTCTTACTTAAACCATTAAAGTCCTTTGCATTATTAGAATCCATTAGAGGCTCAAGAAAGTCATCATGGCCAACTTTTCTAATACTCCCAATATCAGTCTCTTCCCTAACAAGAACTAGATGAGAGTTGATAATATTTTTCCAGGTGAGGCAACATCCAAATTCATAGAGGATCCAACCCCTCTTTTTCCCATAGCAATAGTATTGTTCTTCAAGAAAACATAATTAAAAATCAATTTGAACAATCCTTGGTGATTAGGAAAGGAGGTGTTACCATCTTGGATGTTTGAAGTCATTTTCTCTAAGTCCTTATAAAGAAAAATTAGGATGTTCATGAGTTTATTTCCCTTGATATGATTCACTAGCACTATGTGAAAACTCCTGACAACATCTTCGTTGCACTTGGGGGTGAAGAATTCCATTAACACTGCAAGAACTCGGTCCCAAGGTTCTTTGAATGAGCTTTTCTTGTAGCTATTATGATACCTCTTCATCCGACCAGCTTTGTGATCAAATAACTCAAGCATCCTTTACTAAGGAGCATTTTTCCTATCCACACAATATCCCTTATCAGGGAAGCCAAAAAATTTATATAGAAGAGGGAGAGAAACTATAAATTCCACCCCATTAACTAACACCCTTCCTTTATTCTACGATAATACCATAAACTTAGCCAACTCAGTGTCATGGACATTAAATTGCTTCAAAAACACAGGACACCTCCCTTATCCAAAACCTCCCACACTTCCCTATCCACTTCCACAACAACCAATTCAACTTAATCTCATCCTCCATAATGTCAATCCTCTTAGGGTCAGAGTAGGAATCACTTTAAATGAATCTCAAAAGGAAAAATATCGACTCAATACAGGCATTCAGGCTAGCTAGAATGTTCTCAAAGAAAAAGCCTTGGGATTTACAATTAGAAATAGGATCATATTTTAAACTAAATCTATTAACAACCCAATCTCAAGACCCACAACCATCACACATATTAAGAAAAAGCCATCAAAAAAGTAAAACTACCATGCAGAGGAGAATGTCGATAAAGATAAATAATTAGATTGACATGTGATAAAACCAAGGACTAAAGGGGATGGATGAAACAACCATAAAGAAATCCACCTCCAAGCCAAAAATGACACCCATGTAGTGACCACTTGTAAGTATTATGACATGCAAAATATTGAACCAAGGAGTAAACTTCAAAAAAGCATGGATAAAGTACCAAAAAAATGAAGACTAATCATAACAAGGTGAGGAAGACAGCGAGCAGGATAGAAGATTAAAAATTTGAAGATATGACGCAACCCAAACCACCACATAAAGAGGGTCAAATTTCTTAAATTCAACTTCGGCATCACCACCATTCTTGAAAAATTAAAATCCCCATCAGCTTTCCCAACACAAACTTTAGCCCAAAAAGGAGACACCTTAATAGCCCAAGTCTTCATAAGGACAAGTCTCTAAGATCCTCTAAAAAATTGCCAACTGCAAAGAAGACTGAGGTTTGAAAAAATCCTGCCAAAAAAATATGAAAGAACCCAATTACTATAAGAGAAAAAGCTTCTTTGAGAATCCCAATCGCTTGAACAAATATGTAAATCCTTTAAAGGAATCCAAAGAGTCTAGACAAGTGACTCTTCACCTGAAAGTGGATGAATAAAAAAATTATGTCAAAATTTCATTTTGAAAAATTTGGATGGGTTCCAAAGGAAAGTTCCTTCTCCCTACCGTCAATCTATTTTATAGTAGATCCATCACATGAATTAATAAAAATCCATAAAAAAAGGTAAAACTACCATGTATAGGGGAATGTCAATAAAGATAAATAATTAGATTGACACGTGATAAAAACCATGGACTAAAGGGGAGGGATGAAACAACCATAATTACATCCACATCCAAGCCAAAAATGACACCCATGCAGTGATCACTTGTAATTATTATGTCATGTAAAAACTAGAACCAAGGAGTAAATTTAAAAAAAAAGCATGGAGAAAGTACCATAAAAATTGAAGAAAAATCATGACAAGGTGAGGAAGACAGTAAGCAAGACAAAAGATCAAAATTTGAAGATCTGACACAACCCAAACCACCATATAAAGAGGGTCAAATTTCTTAAGTTCAACTTAAACATCACCACCATTCTTGAAAAATTAAAATTCCCCTTGGCTTTCCCAACACAAAATTTAGCCCAAAAAGGAGACACCTTAATATCCCAAATCTTCATAAGAACAAGTCTCTAAGATCCTCTAAACACTTGCCAACTGCAAAGAAGACTGAGGTTTGAAAAAAGCCTGCCAAAAAAATATGAAAGAACCCAATCACTATAAGAGAAAAATCTTCTTTCAGAATCCCAATCATCTAAACAAATATGCAAATCCTTTAAAGGAATCCAAAGAGTCTAGACAAGTGACTCTTTGCCCGAAAGTGGATGAATAAAAAAAATTATGTCAAAATTTCATTTTGAACAATTTGGATGAGCTCCAAAGGAAAGTTCCTAGTCATGAGTTTTCTAAAATGTTTATCACCTTATTTCCTTCCCTAAGTACATGATCTATTTAGACAAATCTTGTTCTCCTAATTTTTTTATCATTTCTTACATCATACTATCAATAGACTAGTTGGAAGAATGATTGCCTAGAAGAATATTGACTATGCGCCTAGAAGAATATTGACTATGTTTAGCAAATCTTCCTCGAAGATAAATTTCCTTCCTTGGACACATTTGAGGAGAAGAGACCCCTGATAGATAGTTCTAACCTCTACAAAATGACATGTTTGATGGCCTAAGTTCTTCACAAAATCCAAGATGATCTCTCACTTTTCATTTCTAAGTACTCCACCAGCCCATGCAGGCCCAGGATTTCCTTTAGAAGCCCCATCATAATTAAACTTTAGCCATCTAGACTATGGTGATTTCCAAATAGTCTAAAGTCTCATCCTTTGAGTATCATCAGAAGCAAACTCAAAACCTTCAAGAATACCTAAAATATTAGCAAGATTGGATTTATGAGGTGGCTCTTTCTCTTTAGAAAAGGTAATGCAAGAGATGTTTTTCTTTAAGGTATAAATAATTATGTTTCTAATCGAAGTGGAACCCTTAGAAATATTCTTGAAGGTGTGGCCATTCCTCTCTTTCTAAATTCCCCATAGACAATGAGGTAGAGCCAAAGAGCAAAAAATGATACATCTTCTACTGAAAAACAGAGCCAACCATTGTTCAAAGAGCTCCAAAAAATAATTAGGGAAGATCCAAGTCATCCTAGTTAACTTAAGAAGAACCTGAAATATTTCGTGAGAAAAGGGACAATCTAGAAAAATATGTTGGGAATTCCCCTCATTTTTCCCAAAAAGATAACATTTGTTGACTAAGATTAAACCTCTCTTTCTAAGGTTCTCAATAGTTAAAATATTATTTTGAATGGCTAACCATAGAAAATTTTAATTTTAGGGGTCAAATAATTTATCCATACCTATCTATTTGAAACCCAACAATCTCTATAATTAGTAATCTACATATAAGAAAATTTAAGAGAGAAATCTCCATTGTTTTCTAGAGCCCAAACCAGAGAGTCTCATAGTCTATTTTTGGAATGACATGAAGCCTCAACTTATTCCAGATTAGCAAATGGATATCTCTTAAATATTTTTTAAAACTTTGAATCTCCAAATCCTTCCATCATTTCCTTCCATTCACTTCTTCAATAAAATTCTCTACCTTAGAACCTGTTACAGGATCTAGAATTGGTTTAAGCTTGGTAAAGACAAAAATTTTGGAAAGAGAGGAGTATAAAAGCTAAACATCATCCAAAAATTCTATCTTCTACCAATTTCCAAGTTTCCACATTAGACCCTCTAGAAGGGTTTCTTTAGAAACAATGTTATTCCAAAAAGACAAGCCCAAAAGAAAAACCTGCTCCTCCAACAAGAAATATCCTTTGTGAAGATATTTAGCATATATAATATTGGTCCAATTTGAATCCTTAGAAGTAATAAGTCTTCATCCCTGATTTTCCAAAAGGGCAAGATTCATAGAACTCAAGCTCTTCAAACCCAAACCACCCTTTATTTTGCTAGCACAAACCTGTTCCCAACAGACTAGATAAAAAAAATTGCTTTCAAAACTAGACCATAGGAATTTTTCTTGAATTTGCTCAATCTTGTCAGTATTTTTTGCAGGAAGCTTAAACATAGACATGAAATAGATCAAAATACTTTGAAGAGTAGCCATAACTAGAATGGCCTTACCAGTCTGACTCAATAGAGTACCTTTCCAACCTGCAAGCTTCTTTTACAACCTCTCAAGAATAGGAAACCATAGCTCCTCTTTTGCACAGCCTTTAAACAAAGGTATGCCTAAGTAATACATAGGAAGTGTTGAAATAAAATAGCCAAGAATATGAGCAATAGCTCTTTGCAACATCAAAGGAGTGTAAGGAATAGATTTTATTTTTTTAAGGTTAATTTCCTACCCCATAGCTACCTCATATAAATTCAAGATTTGTTTAACCACCCTGGCTTGAGGAATAGAAGCACTCGTCATTAAAAACATGTCATCTAAAAATTGTTGAAAGTATATGGGGTCTAAATTATAATTAGGCTTGACACCATTTATAATCTTGGACTCTGAAGCCATCAAGAGAGTTCTTCTAAGATCCTTCACAAAGATAATGAACAAATAGGGGGAGAGAGGATATCCTTGTTTCAACTCTCTGGAGCTTTTGAAATAATCTAGAGGAGATCCATTCATAATGACATAGAACCTTGGAGTTGTAAAATATTGCTTCAAAATATTTACCCTAATGGAAACAAATTTATTCAGGACCTTTTCCAAAAACACCCAAGAAACTCTATCATAGGCCTTATTCATATCAAGCTTGGTAAATATGCCAAAGTTACCACTTTTATCAACTGAGTAGATAAGTTCATGCATAGTTTTAATTCCATCTAATATCTATCTCCCCAAGATAAAACCACCTTGATTAGGTCCAATGGTGCTAGAGAGAGTCTTTTTAATTCTATAGGCTAAATTTTTTGAGAAAATCTTATAAATAGTATTATACAAGCTTATCGACCAGAAATATTTAAGTTCATTAGCACCCATAATTTTTGGGATCAGGGCTATGAAGTTGGAATTCACATCAGAATAAATAGAACATCTCAATTTAGAATCACAGATAGCTTACTCCACCTCCTTACCAACTATGTACCAAAAATTTTGAAAAATATAGCAAGAAATCCATCAAGGCTCGGAGCTTATTCCTTAGCCATGGAAAAAATATCTTTTATGTCTTTCTCATAAAAAGGTAAAATGAGAAAATCATTTTTTTCTTGGGAGATAAGAGAAGGGATGCACTTAAGAAGTTGGGTTTCAGAAAAATCATATCCTTGATGCATGGAGCATAGAAGGTCTTCAAAAAAGTGAACTACTTCCACTCAAATCTCACTCAGATCTTCAATTTTTGATTTGTCATATTTAAGTAACTCCTTAATTTTGTTGTTACATTTGTGCTTCTGTCACATGGAAAAAATTTATGTTTTTATCCCCTTCTTTTAGCCACAAGGCTCTAGACCTCTGCCTCCAAAAAAACTCTTCCTTAGCCAAAATGTTATGGAAGTTTGTCAATAGAGTTTTTCTTTATCACTCAACTCCATATCATAGGATCCTGATTCCAAAGACTTCAACTTATTTCAATTGATTTTGAATCTCGATTCTTTGATTAAAAATATTTCTGAAAACCTCCATCTTCCACATTTTTATATTAGACTTAATAAATCTCAATTTCTTATCTATCTAGGATAAAAGGGGCCCTGAAAATTTATGAGATCACCATTCTTTAATTTTGTCCTCAAGCTTCTGATATTTAAGCCACATAGATTCAAAGTGGAAAGGTTTTTTAAAGATCTACTCACCTGATATTACAAGGAGCAAAGGGCTATGATCTGAACCAATATTAGTAAGAGTGTTTATAGTGGAATCATCGAAAACATTCATTCCTTCTTTGGAAAAAAAAAATATATCTAATTTAACCTAGATAAGTTGATCTCCCCTTCTTCTATTACTCTAGGTGGACATGCTTCCTCTTAGATCAGGATCCAAAAGTTCATTGTTGTTGACAAAGTTGGAAAATTCTTCCATTCCTTTGGAACAATTGTCATTGCCACCTTTCTTATCAGAATAATACAGAGTATTAAAATCTCCAACCAAAAGCCAATATATATTTTTAAATTGTTCTCTCATCTGGCTTAGGATTCCCCATAACCTTTCTCAATCCATAATAGAATTTGGTGCATAAACATTAGTTAAAACCCATCATCTATGTGAATATTTACAATGAAATAAGATATTCATGATTCTATATAAAGCTGAAATTAGAGACCCTTGAAGTCCTGAGGAATCCCAAAAATAGACTAGCCCCCCAGAAGATCCTTTAGCATGACTAGCAGCAAACTTAGCTTCTTTCTATATGAAACTCATAATTTTTGAGATATTAGAGGAATCAACTTTAGTTTTTTGTAGCAAGATGATCAGAGGAGATAAATATTTTATCATGGAAACCAAAATTATTTGCTTGGGATGGCCATTAAGGCCCCTAAAATTCCAAGATAATATTTTCATTTGGTAAGGTTTGAAGCAGGAGTCTCCACCATCCCCATAGGAATAGGACCATGTGTTTCAGAACTTAAGGAGAAATTCATCAAGTTTTCTCTCATAAAATCCAATGTAGATTGTTTTCCTTCAGCAATTTCCAAACTTATATCATGCCTTATAGCATCTTGTTTACCGGGTCTATCAAGTTTATTTTGACCTACCTCCAACTTTTTAAAAAGTATTCTTTTAAGTTTGGGCCCTTCACAATATTTGTTTTTAGGCTTCAAAGTCCTAGATAGTTTTTGTTTGTTCAATAATTTTAGTTCATGAGGACTAAACGATCCATTAAAATTTACAAAAGGCTTAACTATATTTTCTAGTGTAGATCTCGTAAAGGCATTTGTGTTAACAAAGACCTCAAAGTTAGGCCTATTTTGAGATGAAAGAAGGTTATTGCCAAAATATACCTGAGAAATCATACTATTTTGAGGATTCACACCTTTGTTTGAGCACTCCCCTTTCTCCAAGGTAGAAATATCATAAGGATATTTGATAGTGCCTACAAAAGAGTCCTTGAGAATGAACGTGTATGACGCCATATTTCCAAAATTGGGAATTGAAGTGGGATTCCCAGGCATCTCTTTGTGGATCCACTTTTTCTTTAAGGTAGCTTTGGAGGAAATCCCATCTTGGATCTAGGAAATTCAATCAGAAGGTCTTGGAGGAAGATTTTCAAATTCGATAGGCTACTTCCTGACACCTAACTCTAAAATTAAGTCAATGGAATTAGGTAAATCAAAGTCGATATTGATATTCACACACATTCTTACTGCAACCATTCTAGATTTGGAATGTGTTGGGTCATCAATCATGATTAGATCCCCAAAAAATTTAGCTATACCTCTCAGGATATCCTTATGACAAAAGTGAAGAGGTAACCTAGGGAGTTTCAATCACACTTGGAGAAAATTTATTTTTTGTAGGTCAAGGTTGAAGTCTATTCACCATCTTTTGAGAAACAAACTCCTTTTTCCAAAGAACTAGGGACATCCACCCAAACTTTAGAGTATATCATTTTCATCATAAATTTTTATAAGGAAGAAGTCATTCGGGAATGCCACTATTTTCAAAGGACCACAAGGAACCCATCTCCTAAGATCCCAAATTCTGATCAAATCTAGATTTGGGCGGGAACCCATAAAATTTCCAATGATGTTGAATGCCCCTTCATCCAAGGATAGATTAATCAGATGCAACAAAATAGATAGAGAATTTTGATTTGATTGAAGCTCCAAATCTATAGAAGTTCCCAAAGAAAGGCTCTAACCCACCGTCACCTAAGCAAAGGAAGGGCTCCCAATTCAAAAGAATTATGAAGCTCCTAAGTCGAGGGCACCACATTACCAAAAATACGACCCACCTAACCAATCTCAATAGCTCCTGCACAAATATTTCTTTATTTCCTGTGTAGCTCCATTCAATAGTTATAAATTATTTACCTTTTTAGTGTCCCTTTACTTACACCAATTGGGACTATATTTTTTATAAATGAGAATATATTGGCTAGATCCATAAATATTGTAGAGTTGATAAAATGTTGTAAAAAATTATTTTTTTAATGAGTTTACACAAGTTTTTATGAGGGGTCCCAGTCCTCTCACACTGAGTGGGGTTTTAACTTTGGACCTCTCAAACAGAGGCTAAAGCCCTTACCACTGTAGTAAGCTTACCACTTTTTTCAATGAATTTACACAAGTTTTTATGAGGGGTATCGATCCCCTCATATTGAGTGGGGTTTGAACCTTGGATCTCTCAAAGAGATGTCGAAGACCTTACCACTGCAATAAGCTTACAACTTAATGAGTTTACACAAGTTTTTATGAGGGGTCCCGATCCCCTCATATTGAGTGGGGTTTGAACCTTGGACCTCTCAAAGAGAGGCCAAAGCCCTTACAAATATAGTAAGCTTGCATCTTATGTTGTAATAATTTCTTCAAGTCTAAATAATTATGCATTTTTTAGAGGAATGGTTCTTCCATTATTTATTGAAGTATATGGTTTGAAAGGAACAATAGGATTTTGAAAAACAATTCGTAAAATCATGTCCAAGTTTAAAACTATATAATATTTCAATTGTAGAATATTTATAGAGATGGTGTTCATTATTGAAAGTATCAAGGAATAAGAAGCAATGACCTCTTGGTTATGGAATATGAATATATATGGAAGAGTTATCTATGACAATGAAGTTAACACAAAGAATCTACATTGATCTTTGGTAAAATGAAGATGTCTAGAAGTTGAGTTTATCAAAATTAATTTTGATGGTGCTTCCAAAGAAAATATGGGAAAAACTAAAGGAGGTGGTATTTTTCCATAATAAAGGAAAATTTATCCTCACTTACTAAGAATCATGTGGAACTTCAACTATAAATTATATAGAGCCTAGGGCACTTCTTATGTAGACCAAGATTGTCAATGATAAAGGATGGAAATATATTTTAATTGAGGGGGATTTGTAAATTATTATTAATTTGATCAAGAAAAATGAATGTGTATTAGGTTAAAAAGCTATATTTTTAATATCCATCAACTTCTATTGAAAGTAATATCTTGAAAATATCAGCATATCTATAGAGAATAAACTTGGGTAGGAAATAATTTAGCCATCTTGCATTGATTTTTGTCTTGAAATTTTTTTATCTCTTAATGAAAATGATGTCAATAAGTTGATTGTGAAAACATAACATGTTGAGGAAGGTGAATGATATATTTGATAGAAAAGTAGATAAATAATATCTTTGAACAAGTTGAATTGGTCTAATTGACCTCATAACAGATGTGATGTTTGTTTTCTTAATAGGAATGATACCAAATAGAACCCCCACCCCACCACCATTACCACACATAGACACATATCTTGTTAAAAATATTTTGATGATGAATATTTTCAATTTGATAATTTAGCCATTAAAAATTCACACTATTGTATATTTTAGAAAGAGATGAAAACTATGTTTAAAAGAAAATATATGACTTTCACAAAATCATTAACTAGAAAATGATTATATATCTAATTTTTTAATTTTTGATATACAATAATATATAACTAAATTACAAAATTACTTTTTATAATTTTGTGTGTGATTCAAATAATGTATTATTAAAAAAAATTACAAACTAGAGATATTATATAAATTTTCATGTGAAGGTCAGCAAATAGAAAGAAATACATATCTATGTAGAAAACTGCAATTGTTCATAAAATACTTGTAGAAAAAAATATAAAACTATGAAATTTATTGTAAGAATTTGTCCATTCTATATAATGTAGATCATATTGTCACAATAAATCCTTATAAAATAATATTGTTTATAATACAAACAATTAGAATATTGAACTACCTAATTATTAGTTTAATTTTATGATGAAGGGATTTGTAGAGGGGGAAAATTGCCCTGTTGCATACGATTCTCAGTTGGATCTGTTGGAAGCCGAGGTGACCACGAGGGTGTGTTATATTCTCTACACTCAAGGGCTTAGGGATCGAAGGGTTCACCAGGAATGGTTTAAGGACTCACTCCAAGTTTGATATGGGGATGTTTGATGTGTATTTTAAGAAAACACCTATGTTTGGCTCTTCTAAAACCTAAGCTTAATAAATGGAAGAACAATGCAAGACAAACAAAATGCAAGAAGACAAAACACTAACCCTAGAATAATTTTTGATTTTCAATGATTACTAAACCGTAAGTTGCAATAAAATAAAATAAAAATTAGCAAGGGTTTAAGAAAATGCACAAACAAAATTAACCCTAGAATGCAAACAACATGTTTTTTCTCTTTCAAATGCCTAGGAATGAGAAAAAAAATTTCCTTTTGATTTATGATCTAGGTTTTAGAACATACATGGACATAAATCAAACAACAAAAAACCTAAGAAATTAACTTAGGATCTGATGATTGACCTTAGATTTAACTTGTGTCTAGAATATCCAAACAACTTCAAACCTCTAAAACAACTTCACAAAACCTTAGAAATTTTGATCAGAATTTGGGGTCGTACTAAGGTCGCTATGTTACTTAGCTTGGAGGTGTAGTAGTCAAGCCCCTTGGTCCTTTTAGCTGACCATTTGAAAATAAAATAATTTTGACCTTTGGAATAAACACAATGAGATATGACAATATGAAGCAATGAATCAGATTCAAATAGAATGAACACAATGCTAAGCTAGTATGCAACTAGAGATCTAGGGTTTGGGGACAAGTGGTTGCCCCCAAACTAGTATGATTCAAATGCAAGTGAAATAGAATGATAGAAGTTGAAACAGAATGAAAACATAATGGAAATAGTGCAAAGTAAGCCTGCAAGCCAAAACCCTAGGGTTTTGGAGACAAAGGAAAAAGAGCAACAAAGTGCATAATAGGCGAAAACAAGAATTTTGCTAAATCTACGCCTTGTAGTAGACAAGGTGCAGATTCACACAAGGAGCTTTAAATAGAAAAAGTGGATGCGAAAATGCAGCTATAACATAAAGCAAAAATGATTAAAAACTAATGAAAGCAAAGAAACAACCTAATGATCTTGTAGAAGAAACAAGAGCAAAGGTAGAAGACCTCTCCTCATAAAGAAAATAAATTTCTCATCTAGGCTCCACTTACAAATCAACAAGAAGCACACCAAAAACAAAAAACCAGAGCACCAAGAATACCAGAAAAAATGAAGATTACACAAGAGGTCACTTAAATCACTTAGGAATATTTCATGCATCAAGATTTCCAAAAGAAAACTTGTCTCTCAAAAAGGGATCCAACCCCCCTTATTTATAGAGGGTTTGGAGGGCTAAAGAGACAGGAAAATGAAAATTAACCTTGGCCAAGATGACGCCACAAAAGGTTGGCTCAAAATTTAGACTTTTTAAAGAAAAAGCTCAAATTTGTCGAATCCATGCCCTATAATTTATCATGCATGAATTTGGTCAAGGTTAAGAAAAACAAAGCAAAACACAAGAAAAGAGGGTACAAATTTGCACTTAGAAATTTTGAGAGCCTCCCAAGGGATTCTAAGAAAAAATGACTCATTTGGATGGGTCAATTTTCCATGTCTATATTTTGCCCCCTCTTTGATGCATTTAAGGCCTAATAAATGTTTCAAAGAAATATGTAGACACCTATGGACGAAAACAATGAACACAAAAAAAGGGTGGCTGGTTTAGAAGAAAGGGGTGGTGCAAAAACAATGTCATTCTAGAAATTTTGATATTTTGCACATAAAATAAGGCATTATAGACATTAATGTCTCTTAGGTTGGGGTTCCCCCTCAAGTTTCCAAAGGAATGCAAAATTATTGAGGAAAATCAAAATGGTTGACTCAGAAGAAAACAAAGCGATAAACAACGAAAAAGGAGAAAAAGGCACCAAAAAGGGGGGAAAGAGGAGAGAGAAAAAAAAAGGAGAAAAAAAAAGTTAAAAGAGGTGAAAACCCTAATTCAGTTTCACCACAAAAAAAAAATAAGAGCTCTAGAGAAAACAAAAGAATGGTGCTACCCACACATTGAGCAACTGTTGTGAGGGGTGAGGCCTACACAACAACACAAGTATGAGTAAGAGCCAAGACCCAACTTCAAATTAGGGTTTTACTTACATTTATTAAAAAATATAAGCAATTTTTTAGAAATTTTTACATTTAGGTTTTGAAAAAGTGTGTGTATTATGTGTATGCTTTTTAATTGTTTTTCTATGCATGATGATCACAAACATAATGAATGCAATGCATAATAATCTTAACTAAATGAATGCAAAATGAGCTTAACTAATGAAATGCATGAAACTAACTAAAATGAATGCAAATGAGATGAATGAAAGAGTGGACGGAAAGAAGAAGGGAAAGAAAAGAGAAAGGAAGAAGGGAAACAATGACAAGAAAAAAAGAAAGAAGAAAAGCAAAGCTCCAAAATATCAAAAAGAAGAAGACAAAAGAAAAAAAAAAAAAGAGTGGAACCTTGTAAGGATGTATGCTAAAAAATGACCCAATGGAGGTTACCCTTTCTTGTGGCTATGAAGTTATCATGTAAGGTTGTTATTATAACAAATATGGTCAAGATATGAATGATACCCACTATAGGTGTAGTGTTGGCTGATGTCCAAATATGAAGAAGTACCCACTAAGATGTATGCTCACAAATGTTCAAGATAGAGGTTGCCCCTCATGTGTGGCCATGAAGTTTATCCTATATGGAGTGAAGTATTTGATTGATTTTCCAAAAATGAGTACTACCCGATAAGGGTGTGGTGTGTGCAAAATATGAATGAGTAGAGTAAAACACAACAGATTGATGTGTGTGTGTGTGTGCTAGAGGAGAAGACAAAAGAAAGAGTAGAGTGAAGAGCAAACAATAGTGTGTGTGTGTGTGTGTGTGTATGTCCTTATTGAAATATCAACAATTAAGAGGTGTGTGTAAGATAGTCAGTGGTTGTATGAACACCATAAATGATATCCATGTGGTATCTATCCTATCCTATGAGGATCACTTAACAAGTGAAAGATCAAGAAGGAAAGGTGTGAATGAAAAAAGAGTGAGCAAATAGAAGAAGGAACGTATATCCTTTATCTCAAGGAAAAGAAGAATAAAACATGCAAAGGACAAGGATATACAAAAGAACTATATCACTTGACTTGGATAAAATTTTGATAATCAATTTATACTTTCAAGATCAAGGAATATATAAAAAATAAGATAAGAAGAGAAGACATGAGAAAATGCAATGGTGAAAATTCATGAAGATGGGTCCTAGGTTGGATATTCGCTAGGCATCAGAGCTCTAGTATGAGTGCAATGAATGTGAGCTAATACCTAACTAGGTTTTATCACTTGCCATCCTCACGAAGTCCCTAAAAATCTATATGATCAGGCAACCATGCAAATTTTATCAAGCAAAAATGCAACTATATGACAAGAAAAAATGCAAGTGGAACAGAATCTCAGGCAAAATATGATAGACATTTATGCAGTATGAGCAAGCAAACCAAAAGCAATATGAAAACTAAGCTAAATACAATATGAGAAAATGAAAATTTGGAGTCATGCATAATATATTTTTAGATGCATTATTTTCATTGGTTCTTTAAGTTCTTTATCATCTAAAGAAGCTAAATTATAGGATCTTGAGCCAAAATTGGTAATTATGACAAAGGGAGCTAACCAATTGGGCTTAAAATTGTCTTTCAGATCTAAACAAGCATTATTGTTCTTTTGGTTTTCCTTGAGGACAAGGTCCCCAACCTCAAAAGAATAATTTTGAATTCTCTTAGGAGAAGATCGCTTGAGCCTATTCTAATAGGCTCACAAATGCTCTAATAAATGAATCCACTTTTCATCCAATAGCTCCAATTGGTGTAAACGATCGAAATGATAGTCGACACAAATTCTAATTGTGCCTCCTATCTTCTTAGATATATTAATGATGTTAGAGATCCAATTAGAATAGTCGATAGCTTTTATGAAACTAATGTCAAGGATATTTTGGAGCTTCTCCTTGACTAAAAGGGCGACCTTAGGGTGCATATTTCTTAGTTTCTGCTTAACAGACTTAGAACTAGGCTTCACTACCAAATGATGTATAACAAGGGAGGGATCAAGCCCTAGCATATTAACATATGACCAAGCAAAAATATCATGAAATTACTTCAATAAATTGATTAATTACTACTGCTCGTCCATGGACAAGGCTTTACCTAGCTTAAGGATTATAGGGCTCTCCTTAGAACCTATGTTAACATCTACGGTCTCCTCAATGAGAATATGAGACTCATCCTCATAAGGAGGTAGGGTAGGGATCACTCCTAGTTGTTCAAGGTCCTTGGGATACATATAACCAAAGTCCTTTTGAGAACTAGAAGACTCAACATGCATGACACAAGGGACTGACCCGTTAAAGAAAAAATTGTTTTGAAGGATATCCTCATAATCCATGTCATATAGAGTATCCCCTTCAACATACTCCCATGGGGTTACAACTAACTCAGGATGCACCAAATTTACCACATTGTAAAATAAAATATCAGTGGGATAAGGCAGTCCCTCATCCTCATCACTCCACTCCAAGTCTTGATGATCCAAATATTCAACATAAGTAATAAGGTGATCATCATCATCAAATGGTAAAGGTTGATTTTTATTAGGTATGTAGCCTATGCCACATATTCATGCCAAATATCAAATTCCAAAAGCTCTTGATTACCTTTTTGTTGTGGCCCCAAACCTTTACTTATATATCCCATATTAGACAAGATTTTCTTGGGAAGCAGATAATCATTAGATAAGTAAAAATGGGCAAAAGAATGCATTACAGAAAGAGGGTTTCTACCATAGGTATTTTCTTTGAGGGTTGTACCCATGAAGATAAAGGTACATGTGCCAATGTGTATGACTTCACCCTTCTTATGAGGTAAACCCATAGTCCTTGATGAAGGTGGTAGCTTGGCTAAATTCATAAGAGGCTCTTGAAGAAATGGATTGACTTGATCACGTGATGAAATATTGATTAGAAATTTCTCACTCACCTCTAGATTTTCAAGTTGCTTAATTATGTGAGATAAAGAAATGGATGGACATAAATTGAGACTAAATTGAGCTTGCTCAACCATTGAACAATATTGGAATGGATGAAATTCGCCTAGAATGGTGATAAGTTGGTATTTGAATTTAAACTTCAAACATTGATGAAGAGTAGAAGGGATAGCCCTCATTGCATGAATCCAAGGGCATCCAAGAAGAAAATTAAAATATGTGGAGCAAGGTACCACATAAAACAAGGTATCTAAGATCTTAGGTTTGACCCTAAGGGGGAGGGATACAATGTCATAGGCCTCTTGGGACTCATTGTTGAAATCTTTGATGATGAAATCGAATTTAATTAGATCTCTATTTTAATACAAAATTTTCAAAAAAATGATAAGTGCATGTATTGAGGGAGGAACCATTATCTATCAATATTCACTTGATAAACATTTCCCAAACAAATCTAGTGATGTAGAGGAAATAATCCCCTCACAAGTCTAAGGAAGGAATATCGTCATCCAAAAATATGATATGGTATATCCCAAGGGAACCTACAAGATCAACTATGGTGTTAGGGGAAATGTCTTGAGTAACAGATTATTGTCTTAGAAGCTTCAATAAGGTTTCCCTATAAATAGGAGAAGTTTGCAAAAGCTCTAAGAGGGAAATCTTGGTTGGGGTACTAGCTAAATTTTTTTGACTGTCGAAGGAGACTTTATATTGTGGCTTCAACACTAAAGGTGGGTTTTATACCCTCGTGCTCCTTTTTTGGGTATTCTTCAAAACTAAGGGTGGTTGTTAAGGTTGATTAGATGTAAAACTCATCTCCTACTAAGATCGTTGAGTTGGTTGAGACTGAGTTTGTTGTCTTATATGTTGGCAATTTTGGGTACCTTGGGTACATTGCATTTGCTCAAGTGAATAAGTTGTCATTGATGTCAAGAAGCTGTTTGTAGGAATTTGATTTGATGTAAAATAATTTGTTTTGATGAAGGTTCGGCTTGACAGGTTCAAAAGAAAGTAAGTTGGAAAAGTGTCACGATATCGCAACATGTCGCATTTTTGCGACTTAGGCAGGAGAGAGAAAGATTTTTAGAAAAGTGTCACGATATCGCGACATGTCACAGTTTCACGACTCAAAGAGGAGAGAGAATGTTCGAATCAGAAATGTCACGATTTTGTGACATATTGCAAGGAAGATTGTACGGATGAAAAAGTGTCACGATTTCGCGACATGTTGCAGGAGAAGGAGTCCAAAAGAAAAAGTGTCATGATTTCGTGACATAATGCAAAAGAAAGAGTCCATAGTGAGAATTGTCACGATTTCGCGACAAGTTCGAAGAGAGATAAAGTATCTCAAAAAGTGTCATGATTTTGCGACATGCTACAGAGTTCAAAATGAGAACTGTCACGATTTCGTGACATGCTGCAGAGTTCAAAGTGAGAACCATCGCAATTTCATGACATGCTATAGATGAAATTATTTCAAGTAAGAACTGTCGTGATTTCATGACATGCAGCAAAGGAAAGGTTTCGAAGTAAGAAATGTCGCAATTTCATGACATGTTGAAGAGAAAACGTACAGAAGCTAAAAGCGTCATGATTTCGTGACAAGCTGCAAAGAAAACGTACGAAAGCTAGAAGTGTTACGATTTCATGACAGAGACAGTAAGCAAGTATTCAACAGAAGAAGCGTCATGATTTCATGATGAATTCAAGAAGGAAGAGCTCGAAGGTGAAAGCGTCATGATTTTGTGACATGTTCTAGTTTCATGGGCGTAAGGTAGAGAAAAGCATAAGGTATCATTTTTTCTAGTGCAAGCAGTCAAGAGTGCAAGGAAGAGAAAGTGTCGTGATTTCGTGACAGATTGAGATAACAGCGTTCGGTTGGAGAAAGTGTCACGATTTCATGACAGAAACAGGATGCAGGCCTTCTATAGGAGAAGTGTCATGATTTCATGACAAAAGCAGAGAGGAAGGCTATGAAGACAAAAGTGTCACAATTTTATGACATAAGTGAAGACGAAGTCTGTAGAGGCAGAAGTGTCACGATTTTGCAACAAAAGCAGAAAGGAGGTCGACGAAGGGAGAAGTGTTGCGATATCGTGACAAAAGCAAAGTTGAGACAGAAGTGTCACGATATCGTGACAAGAACGTAGTTGAAGTCGATGAAGGCAGTTGTGTCACGATATCGTGACAAAAGCCAAAAGGAAGTGTACGGTTGCAAAGGTGTCGTGATATCACGACATGTAGTTTCATGACAGAAGCTACAAAAGAGTTGCAGAGGCAGTGAAGCCGACAAAGTTAAATTTGGGCTGACAAAAATTAGGGTTTGGGTCGACGAAGATTAGGGTTTGCAGCCGACGTAGTTTAGGGTTGTGCAGCCAACTAAGATCAAGGTTTTGATCTTGAAAGTGTGAGTATAAAAGGAGGGCTGTTTGGAAAGTTAAGGTATCGATTTTGTGTGTGCTTTCAAAGTGCGACATTCATAGATAGAGTGCGGGGGAGAAGTCCGATCGCTGAGAGCAGAGTGCATTTTGTCGAATCATCTAAGTGAGAGAGATTGCAAGGAATCAGCGTGCGTGAAGACGATACAACTGAGTTTGCGCACAGAGAACAAAAAAGTGCAAAGCTGTGGAGTGCATCATTTCTGTGACATTTGAAGATAGTGCATAGGCTTTGATGGTTTTGGACAAATCATTGAGAGGGATTGTTGGAAAGATTTAAGCAAGCTTTTCTTGAGCTTGTGAAGCAGTTTGGGTAGGTTCTAGTGAGAACTTGCAAAGCAGATCTGAGACAAGTCTTGGTGAAGACTTGGGAAAAGATCAAGCAAGCTTTAGTGAAAGCTTGTAAACAAACTTTTGTGAACCATATTTGAGGACCAGTTGAGGATAGAGATTGGTGCAGTTTCGAGGACATTTGTGCCAGATCGAAGGACTGTGTTTGGTGCAGATCAAAGAAAGAGAATGAGGACAATTGTGCTAGACCAAAGGACTATGTGTAGTGCAATTTTGAGGACCAGCTTTGGAGGTGATAGAGTTGAGGATAGAGGTCTCCAGCCAGAACAGGGAAGATAGGTGTCTTCTATGGATAGAGTTCCATTTTCTAAGGGCAACGGAGGCAGAGGTCTTCTAGAGGATCACCAACTAGAACAAAGCTAGGGTATTGGTGTCTTCTTTGGGTTGGTGCCCATAAACATTGTAATAGGGAAAGGTATTCCTAGAATTTGATTTGATAAAATTTAGTGAAATATTTTATCCGTGGAGTAGCCCACTTTGGGTGAACCATGTAAATTGTTGTGTCTCTTTATGGATGGTGTTTTGTGCATTGCTTTGACTATGACTTTTGATACTGCTATCTATACTCTGCATAATATAGAATTGAAAGTTGAATTGAAGGAAAAAGTAGAAAGTGGTCTTATACTGTTCACCCCCCATCTCAGTATAAGCTTGTGTTCTTCATTATAGTTGTTGCTATCATACCAACCACATTATTGTATGGAGGTGGCACATTATAATATGACACTTGATTAGTTGCATGTTTCCCATGATTAGGTAGGGGATCTTGGAAAATCCCCATGTCTTGATTAGTTGTGGGTGCTTTTTGAGTAGGAGGTTGATTTTTTGTTAGAGGATTAGGTTGAGGACCCTCTATAAGAAGGCAACCTACATCAATTAAGTCATGAACCACATGTTTCAATCTCTTACAAAAAAAATTCCATGTGTCTCTCCACTCTATGATACTTGCAGTGTTGACCAGGCTTGTACCAATTAGTTGTGGTATTTGTTTACCTTATGGGGGGCAACTCAATCATATTTTCTTCTAGAAGTTGCTTTAGTACCACTGTTATAAGTGTGTTGAATTTTATGAAGTTCCTTGCTGGGGGTGTTGAGGTTGGCTAAGCAACATATTTTACAAGGTGTTAGCAACACTCTTAATAGGTCTATTATCTGTTACCCCATCACCAACTACATGCTTGTTCTTATACCAATTTTTTGTGGTCCTATCTTATTTTTTCTTTGGTTTATTTTTTCCTCTTCGAATAAGGGATTGCTATGCCCTTCTTGCTATATCTATTGCTTGGTTAAAAGAGGTAATGGTTGTTGTTTCCAATTCATAAGATATTTGTTGTAAATTTCCAATAAAAATCTCTAACATGTCTGAAAGAAGTAAAGCATGTCTCAATTGTCCAACTAAACTTCTCCAATGAGACAAGAATTTTGAAAACAATTCCTCTTTATATTTTTTCAACATATAAACATCTTTCATAGTCACATTTTTCTCAACATAAGCTTTGAATTGCTAAACAAACATCTTCGTTGTTTCTTCAAAATTCCTCAAAGAATAATGAGGTAGTTGATAATACCATTTTGATGTCATACCACCAAGGCTCTTAGGGAATGTCTTTAAAAACACCATGTCATCATATATAATATCATGGCATGTTATCATAAACATCCTTAAGTGTTCAATTGGGTCCTCTATTCCCTTATAAATAAATAAAATTGGCATTGAAAATGCTTAGGGTAAGGCATACAAGCGACAATAGGGTCTAAGGTTTGATTATACATTTCCTTATAATGAAACTTGGAGGTTGAATCATTTCAAACTAGTTACTTCACCATATTTGTCAAACTTTACATAGCAAGATTGTTGTTGTGCAATGCCCTTAGGTTTCCTAAGGGAGGGCTATATGGATGTTGTTGGAAGGGAACTTGGCCAATGTTGGAGGCATTGGCACTATTATGGTATGGGTTATGATATGTGGTATCTTGTTGTGGAGTATAATTGACATTTGGTGGAACAGAAGCATGAATTTTGAGATGAGCAAAATGAGAAGGAAATTATACATAATCTTGAGATGCACTACTAGTTGGAGGAATTCATGGAATTATCCCAACATTGGTGGTTATAGTAGTGACATATGTTGGTTTATGAAAAGGATTAATGTGATGCAAAGATTAAAAGAAAGGATTGGTGTGAACATCTCGAGGAGAAATTATTGGAGGGTGAGATGTTCCAGCTTCTTCCAGTTGGGCTTCCTCATCCATAGCATTAACCAAAGTATCCTTGTGATGTTTCATGAAATTCCAAATATGATCATATGATTTAAAGGTGAGGTCTCCATTAGACCCCTTAAAAGGATCAAGGTCAATACCAGTTTCCACATGTTCTTCCTCATCTAGATTAGGATTCTCCCTATAAATTTGGTCATCTTCTTGAAGATTCTCATATTCTAAAAGCCTCCACTTAATCATAAGGCTGAGGACCATTAGGAGAAAGAGAAAGGATGAAGAAGAAAAGAAGGATCTAAAAACTAGCAAAAAACACACAAAAGATTCTTCAGATGTTTTTAAAGTTTACTATTTTAAGCAAATAAATTTAGTGGTCTTGCTTAAAGTTTTTAAAATAAAAATGAAGAGGCTTCCTATCTTGTTCACTAAGATGTGTGTTCACATCAGGTTCACCAAATATGTAGAGGGGAAAAATTACCCTGTCGTATATTATTCTCGATTGGATCTGCTAGGAGCCAAGGTGACCGTGGGGGTATGTTATATTCTCTACACTCAAGGGCTTTGGGATTGAAGGGTTCACTAGGAATGGTTTAAGGACTCACTTCAATTTTGGTATGGGGATGTTTGATATGTATTTTAAGCAAACACCTATGTTTGGCTCTTCTAAAACCTAAGCTTAATAAAATGGAAGAACAATACAAGATAAAAAAAATGCAAGAAGACAAGACACTAACCCTAGGATGATTCTTGATTTTCAATGATTACTAAACCCTAAATTGTAATAAAATAAAGCTTTTTTATTTTTTAGCAAGGTTTTAAGAGAATGCACAAATAGAATTAACCCTAGAATGTAAACTACATGTTTTTTCTCTTTCAAATGCCTAGGAATGAGAATAAAAATTTTCTTTTGATTTATGATCTAGGTTTTAGAACATAAATGGATAGAAAGCAAACAAAAAACAACCTAACAAATTAACTTAGGGCACTTATCTCATTTGGTAGTTAACCTTAGCTTTAAATTGTATCCATAATATCCAAACAACTTCAAACCTGCAAAACTTCATAAAACCCTAGAAAATTTGATCAGCATTTGGGGGCCTGCTTAGGCCACTATGTGACTGATCTTGGAGGTGAAATAGTCAATCCCCCTTGGTCCTTTTAGTTGACCATTAAAAAATGAAATGATTTTTGACCTTTGGAACAAACACAATGAGATATGACAATATGAAGCAATGAATCAGATGCAAACAAAATGAACACAATGCTAAGCTAGTATGTAGCTAGATATCTAGGGTTTGGGGACAAGTGGTTGCCCCCAAGATAGTATGATTTAGATGCAAGTGAAACAAAATGATAGGAGTTGAAATATAATGAAAACAAAATGGAAACAGTGAAAAGTAAGCCTACAAGCCAAAACCCAAGGGTTTTGGGGATAATTAATTGCCCCAAAACCTATCTAGGTCAAATTTGTGCCTTGTAAATTACCAAGCATGGATTCGGTAGACAAAAGGAAAATAGCAACATAGTGCATGATAAGAAAAAAAAAGTTTTTCACTAAATCCACACCCTATAGAAAATAGGGCACGAATTCGCATAAGGATATTTAAACAGAAAAGGCGGATGCAAGAATACAGCTATAACATAGAGCAAAAATGAAAAATACAATGCAAGCAAAGAAACAACTTGATGAGCCTGTAGAAGAAGCAAGAGCAAAGGTAGAAGACCTCTCCTCCTCAAGAAGACAAGTTTATCATCCAGGCTCCTCCACTTGCAAATCAACAAGAAGCACACCAAAAGCAAAACACCAGAGCACCAAGAATACCAACAAAAATAAATATTGCACAAGAGGTCACTTAAATCACTTAGGAATATTTCACACATCAATATTTCCAAAAGAAAACTTGTCTCTCAAAAAGGGATCCAACCCCCCTTATTTATAGAGGGTTTGGAGGGCTAAAGAGGTGGGAAAACAAAAATTAACCTTGGCCAAGCTGATGCCACAAAAGGTTGGCTCAAAATTTAGACTTTTTAAAGAAAAAGTTCAAATTTACCGAATCTGCATCCCATAATCTACCAAGCACATATTTGGTCAAGGTTAAGCAAAACAAAGCAAAAAATAAGAAAAGAGGGTACAAATTTGCACTTAGCAAGTTTGAGATCCTTCCAAAGGATTCTAAGGAAAAATGACTCATTTGGATGGGTTTATTTTCCATGTCTACAGGATTTTTAAGGACATATAATATTTTATTGTCAAAGACAAAATTCTTTATATTATATAGATATCATTTAATTTATAATTGTATTTTATATTATTATATAATATTTAATAATTTTATAATTTTTTTATAAATTCTTGGACATGTTTAACTCTTAGATTGGGATATTTATGTATTTGAAAATGTGATTTTTATGTACTTTGAACAATGTACTAAAAGCTATTAAATTTACATTTCTTAAATTAATTGATGTATCATATATATTTCTTGAGTTGAAACTCTTATTAGAAGAAATTACCATAATAAAGTAGAGGGTGTTCTTTAAAATCTCAAATGTTTAACCAAAAATTTGTTAAAGAGATCAATACTAATATAGCTCTGCATTCGTGGATCTGGGATTGTTCTCTTTGAATAACCTTAGGATCGTGTTTCTAGGGATGGTCATGTTGTTTTTTCCATGGAAAACTTGGATCCAGGAAGCCCCAACAACTTTTTGATTCAAATCTGAGTAGGATCTTCCAAGATTGCAGGGATTTTCCTTCCCCACTAGAAACGTGTTTTTGGGCTTGGGCGAAAAATTTTCAAAATGTATTTTTTTTATTTTCCTTGAATTAGGATTGTGTTTCCTGATTTAGATGGGAAACTTTTATTTTTTATTTTAAAAGTAGCAAGTTTTTGGCAATTTGAGTGGATCTTGAGCCTCTCCTTGGAATTCCTCTCTTGGATTGGATTTCAGTTGTAGTAGGTCGATTCGGATCCTAGGGGATCCAAATTCATCTTCATATTTTTTGTTCTATTATCTTTGTTTCTAGGATCCCGCTCTTGTTGTCAGATCTCATCATTTCTTTCTTTGTTTTTCTTCTGTGTTTCAATTGCAACCATATTTTCAAGGCTTTGTTTATGTTGTTAAAGGTTCGGGGACCCTTTCAAAACTCCTTATTTGGTTTGTAAAAGGTTTGGGTCTCCTTTCAAAGCCCTTCTTCCACCTAATCAAAAATTTATATAGCCCTGCATTCTATTATTATGACCTACCAACACAAAGTAAGAATATTAGCAACAATAGTTTATATAAAAAACACATAGCATTATGTTGCATAAAAAGGCCTTGGGGTTAATTTTTTTGATTAATTTATGTAAAATGAGAGGTTGCAAGATAAAATGAGATCATTATAAATTTGTAAGTATTTTTACATTATGTACTAGTTGAATATGGTCATTTATTCAAGTGATTTAGTTGTTTTAAACTCTATTTTGTTATACTTGATTTCAATAATATCACTTGTAATTCTATAATTTTATTTGAATATTTATAAATATTTTGAATTTTATTTATTTCTTAAACTCATCACTAATATATATATATATATATATATATATATATATATATATATATATATATATATTAAACTCTATTTTGCTATACTTGATTGTCAATAATATCACTTCTAACTCTATGATTTTATTTGAATATTTATAAATCTTATGAATCAACACCTCAAAACTTAAGACATCCTTTAGGCATACTTCCCTAAGTTCTTTTATTAAGCAACACCTCTTCCCCAAGATTTATTAATCAAATGATGGTAATGAGGATTTTATTGTTTTGTTATAGGTTTTATGTCAATTACGCATGGCAACTCCAACAATTGAGCACTTTTTTATCTATCCTCCCCATTGATTATTAAGGATAACTTTGTATTTCTCTTAAAGACTATTTTGAGAATTTTTAAAATAACATTGATATAGTTTACCTTCAAAATATTTAATGGACCTTGTAACATAATAAATGCCTAACTAAACTAAGTTTATTTAATTTCAATAATTAAGGTGACTTGATAAGGTTTATATATGTATTTGGGTTTAAAATAGTCTAAAATTTTAGTGTTCATCAATGAAAATTGTTGAATTTTGATGCATGCCTTGGCCCTACAATTATGTGTTCTAAGGTGTGTTTATGCTATTTTTCAAAGAAACTTTTCATCCTTCTCCATTTTCTTATGTCAAAAATATATTTCAAGTAATTCAATAACAATTTTGAATCATTTGATTAGATATTAGCCCTCTTAAAAGACTTAATGATCCCTTCAAATCAAACCTTCTTAGTAAAGACATTTAACCATCAAAGTATTAGTTTCAAAAAATGTATAGGAGTAATTATTTGATTTTATTGTTTTGATACTATTTTATCTTTTCAACAAATTGACCTTCAATCCAACCACCTTGCTATCCTGCTATCCTTGGTAGAAAAAATAGATAGACCTTTTAAAGTATATTTTATTTTTTTCCTTCATCTAAGCTTTGGTTTAAGTTCTAATATCTCCTACACTTTATCTTGAAGACAAGTGTTTTTTTTAATAGTGCAAGTTCAAACCAGTTTTTCTATGAGAAACTAAAGGTGGTTTTTGGGTTTGAAAATATCATTTTTAAGATAAAAAAACCAACCATTACAACATTTCCTATCTTTTGTCATACAATGTCCCTGAATTTGTTGTTCATTGTGAGAGGTTAGGTGTAAGTTTTCCATTTCAAACCTATCTTACATTTTCCTCCTCCAACTCAAGTTTTCTACTGACACAAAGTGTATTAAGAATTTTGTTCATGCTTTGACTTAGATGTAAAGCCAAATTTATCTTTTTTGGACCAACTTACAACTTTTGTAATGGAATATCATAGGTGATGCACTATCATGCAATTTTGACTCTTTGTGATCCTATTGTTCAATTTGAATCACTTCATCAATACTGGTGTTATTAGCAATTAAATTATTTAGTGCAATATTTATGTCCTTTAGTTTCATATCAAAGATTTTGTTGCATTTTACTCAACCTGAGAGTCAAATCCCTATTTGCTAAAGTATTTTGCAAAATTTTCAATAGTATCTAGCTAGAAATAAATCAAAGAAAATATCTTCCATCTTATTATGCTTCAACAATGATAAGAAACCATCAAGGTTGTTCTCACAATAAGTATTCTTTGAATATTTTGATGAATGCAAGGATAATATCCTTGGACACAAGATTATCTTTCACCAACAAATGGAAGACAATTTTTGGTGGAAACCCAAAAACAATTATAGGAGAAAAGGGAACATGAGGAATTTCTTTCAACCACTGGGAGGGAAAACAAAAACTTTGCAATATCAATGTAAATTCCACATGAATCTCATCTCGATACCAACAATGAAATTTAAATGGAAGTAGAAGGGATGAAATACCAAAGAGGAAGTATTTTCTTACATTTCAAAGAAACTAATTAGTGGGAGCTTGAAAACCATGCATTGATAAAATAAATGTAAATGCAATAAATGAACATAAGCATGTAACTGAAACATGATGATAAAAATAGTAAAATATGGGTCCCTTTTTATTAATGATAACTTGTCTTTATAAAAAACGTATTCCAAACACGTCCTATTAAGAAAGTTCATAAGTGTGATACAATTAATAGAGAGTAGGAGGGTTTTATTTCCCTCTGAATCATCCTGGTACATTGAATGGTCTTCTTGCTAATGCAAACCATTTAAGGGTAGGTTTTTCATGATTGCCATGAGGAATATGATGTGAATCTAGTACTACTTTGTCATTTGCTAAATCATGTAGTCTACACACAAAGAAACTATAAATGTATCAAAATTGTATGAAGAGCCCACCAAAATCAGGCTCGTATTAATAGATATGAATGTGATAAATGAAGATAAAACTAGACTAAAACATGTATAATCTAAAATCTATCTAAATGCAAAAATAGTAAAAATATTGATCTAAGATATGCTAAAAGAAAAAGCAGTAAACCAGGTCTCTAACCGAGACCATCTCAGGGTGAGATGGCCTTATCTGTGGGTCATCTCAAGGCAAGATGACTGCTATCATAGGACTGCATTTATCTGAAACCAGTTCTAGGCAGTGTCTGAGATACCCTGTGTGTGTTGTCGATGGATTGTTGCATTGGGAGAGCAACTTGAAGGATCAAAGCGATCACCGAAGTTAATATGTTCAACTATACATAAGATGGAAGCACGAATTTTAATCCTTTGTAGTAATCCAATAGCATGGTCTCAACGATAGGAGGATTTTGGAGGATTGAAGTGGGTAGCACTTTGTTGCTTGAAAGCTTGAGCTTGGGGTACAATTTTGGCAACACTTCATTGCTCAAAATTTTCAATTGCGAATCTCTTTCAATTGAGGGGTGAGTGTTAATTTATATATGGAAGCTAAAAATAGAAAAAACACCCTGCGTGAAAAAGTAAAGAGGTAGTTTGCATTAATAAAAGCGAATGCTTATCTTTGAAATCTCATGTGATTGATAATTGTATGCATTTTCCTAATTTTGGCCCATGCAAAATACTTAGTGCTTTTAATGAGATCATGTGCGGGGTTAATTGGTAGTTTCAACTACCAATTATGCATCCTTTTTTTTTTTAATTTTGCTTTTTGGTTGTTATCTCAAGTTGAGACGGCCACGGTTTAGCGATTGTCTCGAGTTGATATGACCATGGTCTTATGAGGAATTATACCTGTTTAAGTGGTGAAAACCACTATTTTACCCCTGAGGCAGCTCAAGGTGGGTTATGTTGTCTAGAATGAGTCCATTTAGGTAGTCTCCTCAATATGATGTGTTTTAGGCATCTACAGATGCCCCTTTTTGGGATGCTTTATGTGATAACGCAATGTGAAGCAAAAATAGATAACCTAAAATGGCTGATTTGATGGTTAATGGTATTCATTAACAAATCAACAGAAGATGCCCCAATAATAGAAAGAGCATGAATCTTTGAATCATTGTTTTGATGCATTGAAGAAATTGATTTTGGTAATCTTTTCAGTTGTGAGTAGATGACACCTAGTCTGCTTTCAACACATTGAAGAACTTGATTTTGGTAATATTTGCATTCATGAGTAGACAACACCTAGTCTATAGACGATGGTTGTGAGTATACCAAATAAATAGGCAGTAGAAATTTTAGCCTATTTTGTTTTGTTTAATTTTTTTTTTGCTTGTTGTTTTCCCCAAGCAAGGAGGGTGTATGATTGTCTTTGGTAATGATTCTTGAACGAACCCAATTTGCATTGTTGAGTGTTTGATTATTGATTTGATTATAAATTTTGTAATTATATGACTACCCTCTCAAGCGATGAGTCAATAGAGGAGATGGAAACTGATGAAAGCAATGAGTCACTTGACCAAGATAACGTGATATACGTTTTGCCAGGTGAATGCAAAAGTTAAAGGGCTTTTGAACCCATGACAACCTTGATTTTGACCCTGTTTGACTTGTAATATATGGAATTTTTATTTTATTATTTTTTAAATTTTTTTAGTGATTTTTGAAAAAACCATGGCCGTCTCACCCTAAGATAGTCACGTTGCACCATGTGAGTGTCTCAGACGCATGTTTTTGGAAAAATATAAATAGCGAAATAGCACATTCTGACATCATTTTCACCATTTGCAATGACAAAAGAGAGAGACAGTGAGGAGAAGAGTTGAATTTTTGATGTGAAGCATTGTCAAAAAGTACACCAAACCTTGCCATGGACAAATCCAAGACTTCTTCGAGCAGAGGATACAGAGCGAGGGTAAGTACCTCATTCTCACTTTTTGTCAATTTTAAGGATAAAATGAACCTCATTAAAAAATTGGTTAAGGAACATCATATTAATGAATTAAAGAAATGAATCTCATCTTAGATTAGCTTAGAATAGAGGTTTTTATTTTATCCTTTGTATTTTGATTTTTTTGGATTTGGGAGCCGTCACAAGGTGAAATGTTCCAAATTTTTTAATTTTTTTATGATCGTTGGGTCCAATGGTCAAATTTTTTATCATTATGAAGGTCGTCTCAAGCCGAGATGACCTCACCTAGGGTCATCTCAACCTAAGACAACCTCAATTAGGGGCCATCTCAGGCTGAGATGACCTCACTTAGGGTTCGTCTCATGCTGAGATGGCCTCTGTGAGTTAAAAAGTTTTTTGTTTTTGTTTTTTTTTGTTCTTGCCTATGTTAATTTATTTTCATATTCTTAGAGCATGACGTAAGTTTACCCGCATATTTAAGAGAGCGCGTAATGATCTCTTTAATGACAATTGAGAGTGGCTTAAGGACCTTAGCCTTATGCATGTCACGAGACTAAAGTCAATGTATGAAGACCAAGCCTATCTTACAGCCTTGGAAGATCGATGGGATAGCCAAACTAATATCTTCCATATTTTGATGTCTACAGGATTCTCTACATTTTGATAGAGGGAGAGACCATTATATCATCGTCCACTAGTCATCAAGTGAGAGTACTACAAGAGTGTACTTGTAGCACTAGCAGCTTATAGAGCATGATGTGGAGGGTGGTGGGGTGAGGGTGGAGGAGGGTTATGATACACAACTTCTAACTTGTAGGTATGTAGTACTTATGTCACTCATGTCTAACATGCTTATACCTAATTGTTCGAGTGTAAGGTTCCCTTGGAACCTCCTTGATATTGTTTAATATTTGGTGGAGGGCATAGTTCAGTAGTTATAGATTATGGCTTGGGGGACTACACTGCTAGCACAACTTTATGAGGAGTTTTTTTAGATCTAGCATCATGGTCAACATGGAGTAGGGTGCAACTTCCTTTTGTAGATTTAGGGTTGGGAGCACATTTGGGTGGATAGACCGAATGGGATACCTTGGGTAATGCGATGGTAGATGGTTGATAGAGAGATTCCTTATGTTGTTCGCTAGAGATAGGATCAAGAGTTGGATTGAAGTTACCCCTACTCAGGTATGATTGATTACTACATTGACTCCCTAGAGAGGTTGAGGCCAAAGCATGTGATATGGCGACCATGGAGGGATTGTCTACCTTGGGCAGAGGTAGACCAGTAGTTGATATGGGTAAGATGCAATCGATGGTTTATTGACCAACATGGTAGTGAGCATGAGTATTTCTAGTACTCATGTATGACCTGCTAGTTGGGGGTTCACAAGGATATACTAGATGAGCCAGTCATTTATAGATGATGGACAAATGAGGTAGAGCTAGCTTGACCTTGAGTTAAGCCATTAGATGATGAGGTGGATGAGTCACTTACCAATCCAGACATAGAGGACCCAAGGACTACCTCAAATTATGATGCTTGGTGGGTGACTCAATTATGGCAAGGAGGTAGAGTAGGTGGTGGTCAAGCTAGGGTAACTGGTGAGAAGAGGGAAGTTTCGAAGGTAGACCCTTCGCAATGATGAGTGCATCATTGTACTAAGGAGTGGCCTGAGACCTCTGAGAGATGTGTGGCTAAGGAGGAGAGTTAGGATGAGGAGGATCCTTAGGAGTAGTTAGCTACTTTTAGGAAGCAGATTTGCATCCTCCAGGCTTAGATGGGGGGTCAAGATATAGCCCACGCTATAGATCGAAGCCAGTGGGATAATGATAGTTAGTGATGGAGGGGCTTTAAATTGGAGAGATACATCCTTTAGGCTCAAGTGGAGAGACTAAATTATAAGGCTATGAGGTTGACGGTAGAGCGAGATGCTCTAGGAGTTCAAGTAGTAGGTGTTACTACTGGGCAGGATGCTCTACGAATGCGGTTGTCAGGGATTATAGCAGAGTGTGATGCTTTATAAATGTAGTTGGTAGGGATGATAGTTGGGCAGGCCTCAAGGGATGTAGCTAGACTTTAGTTAGATATGGTAGAGCTATAGGGTAGAGTATCCTATTTTTAGTCATGACATCAATCAAATCAAGACTACATTGCTAGATTGGAGGATGAGTTGGACCAACGAGACGATGCTATACCCTCACATTATTTAACAAGGGGATTCAACTATAGTAGGACATCTGGTAAGTCATCAGTGAGACTGCAAATTCCATGATTCTTAGAGTTAGGTGCATATCACAAAGTAAGGGTAATGGATCTAGGTAGCCTCATAGAGACGAGGCCAAGGATGGTGGCGAGAGTGATGGTGCATGGTCAACTTGATCAATTATCATACTTATGTTATATATTTTTAGCTTATCATTTTTGGGTGTGAGATCTAAGGACTCACCTTTGTAGCCTATGAGAATTTTGTACCATATGTCCTACTATAGTTTAATCCCCTTGTTAAATAATAGTAGCCTATGAGTATTCCATATATATATATATATATATATATATATATATATGATCCTTTTAGTTATGTTTATCATGTTGTTTAATGCTTATGTTATTTCATGTATGGATGCACTTATGGATGTAATGATGTATGCTATATGTATGCCTAGACATTGTAGATATGATTATGCATGTATGTTAGAGCTAGTATGGATGCATAGACCTAGGTATGTATGTGATGCATTAATGACATGATAATGTAAAATTTAATTTTTAATAGTTATATGTTTAAAACATAATGAATGAATATAAGATGCAAAACAAACTAAGTGTGAGCACCATAGGATGTATAAAAGTCATTAATCAAAATGTTAACCTTTTCACAAAAGTCATACATTTGAATATGAACTATAAAAACATAATGTAATGTATGAATGATGGATGTGAGACAGTGAGATGTTACAAGGGAACAACAAGGCTTTTCATGAGACTCAAACACCCTAGTTGACCAATCAAAAGTTGTATACTGACTATACATGACTCTAAAAGATAAAAATCTGCTAGGAAGACCCAAATATTCAATATCCTTATGTGTGCATAGTGATATTCATTAATATGATGTGTAAGACTACCCCATTTCTAGGTCAATGTTTACAGTCCATTGTTGTAATGGGGATCACCCTATTGTCACCATTATCCTGATTTTGTACATAGTTGGACTAAACTACTATGCAATATAAACCACCAAAAGCTATCTCATCTACAAGATGACATTGGTTTGTACAAAATAAGGTCGCTAATGTGACAAATATATCACCACGTGTAAGGCTACTCCACTACCAGGTCAATATTTATAGCCCATTGTTGGAGATGAAGATTGCCCCATGGTTGTCAAAGACTAAGAATTCTAGGGATTCAAGCTCTTCATGCACTTTTTTCTTTTGATTTCTTTCTTTTCTCTTTTTTTTATTATTTTGGGATACTTGCTCGTTGTGTGGAAGAGCAAGGGATTTATCTTTTTTTTAGGGATACTTGCTCATTTTTGTGGAAGAGCAAGGGATTTTATTGTTTTGGGTAGGGGGGACTTTTCCTTTTGTCAATTCTCAAAATTCTAGACCATGTGCATAATAGGATGAGCAAGGGAAATATTTCGCTTAAGGGGCAAGGACTACATTGTAGTGTTGTCTTTCCTTGTGCAAAATCAGATTTAAAAGTATGAAATTGTATTGGGATTTTGAGATATACAAGGTACAATCAAAGCAAGATCCTACCTTCAAAAATCAAGATAGCTTTCTACAAAATCTAAAAAGAAAACTAGGAATGGTTGAATGATCGAAATACCCTATTGAACACCCTATAACAACTTACTAGGTGAGGGGAAATACACAAACACCTAGGATAGGAAATGTGTATGGACATGATGTGCTAAATGTGTGTGTTTTTCTTATGAATTTTTGAAAACTAAGAGGTGTGCGTAAAATAGTCAATGGTCGTATGAACATCATTATTGATGGTCATCTAGTATCTACCCTATCTTATGAGGACCCCTTAATAATCAAAAGATCACAAGAAAAAGTGTAAATGATGACAAGAGAAAATGTTTGATTAAGACTCATGACAGTCATACAAGCATGGTGCTCTACAAAATGTAAATAGTGAAAATGAATGTGTGGTGTGTGTAAGTATTTTATGAACTTTCAAACATTAAGAGGTGTGCATAAAATAGTTAGTGGTCATATGAACATCATTGTTGATGATCATTCGAGTATATATCCTATCTTACGGGGACCTCCTAATGGTCAAAGGCCGCAAATATAGGTATAAATGACTATATGAAGTGATTTTAATGCAATGACTGATATGCCTAATGTAATTAATCAATAAAATGTAGTAATGTGTAATGCATGATGATGTAAGCAATGTAATGTTTTTGTGATTTTTATTTTTCTTTGTTTTTTGTGTTGGTTTTATTTTTAATTTTTTGATGCATTGTGTGTTATGCATGAAATTCCTACAGGTGGAGAATGTTAAGAGGTTCAGGTTCCTCAACACCCTCAAGAGAAGCTAGATGATAAGTCCATGGCCATACTTTTTGTGTTATGATGAATGGGCCTAACTAGTTAGCTGTAAATTTATCTCATAAATGGGGCAAGTTAGAATTCTATTGGTTTTTTTAACACAAAATCACCAACTTCGAAAGCCCTGATATGGAATTTTGTGTCATAGGCTCACTTAATACAATCTTGATAAATGTGAAGATGCTCAAGAGCATTTATGCATCGTTCATCAAGAAGCGTAAGTTGATCCAGGTGAGCTTGTCGTGTAATGTCATTATCGATGAACTCTTGCAATGAAATGTGCAATTATAGAATTTCTAATTCCAAGGGTATAATGGCCTTAATGCCATATGCTAACGAAAATGGAGTTGCCCTAGTTGGTGTCTGGATGCTAGTCTTGTAAGCCCATAGTTCTAGAGGCGGTTGAAGATGCCAATCTTTATGATTATCATTTACTATTTTCTTGAGAATGGAAATGATCATTTTGTTTGAGGCCTTTGATTACCCACGAGTTTGTAGGTAATAAGGCATGGAAAAGCTATACTGAATATCATATTTAGTGCATAAATTTCTCATATCCTTGTTATTGAATGGTCGCTCATCATCCAAAAAAAATTGGATGGGATACCAAAATGACATATGATGTTATGTAATATGAATTCCACAATGCGGAAACCTATCATAGTGGAAATAGAAATAGCTTCCACCCACTTTGTAAAATATTCTATGGCCATTAGGATGAACGTGCGATGGTTAAACAAGGGGGGTGAAACCGTTTAATTTAAATCCCCATTGCAAGAAAGGCCACAACGAATGAATCAGTTGAAAGACCTGTGAAGGTACGTACAAAATATTAGCATGATGCTAACACTTAATGCACCTTTTAATGTAAGCACAAGATTATCGCTTCATAGTGGGCCAATAATAACCCATTCGAAGGATGCGCTTAGTGATAGCCATGCCACTAAAATGGCCATCAAAAGTATCATCATGAGCTTAGAAAATAGCCTAAGTATATTCTTGGGGCTTTAAAAAATGAAAGAGAAGACCATCATAGCTTCGACAATAGAGTATATTTCCTACCAAGACATACTTTGTTACCTTTTGCTTGAATGTCCGTTTGGTGATATGCAACAATCCCAAAGGAATGGTACCCAATTTCAAGAAATGTCTGAGTTGAGAAAATCAATCTTGATATGATTCTAATTTGACCATATGAACTACTTGTTCCTCTCTAGATACACCTTGCACAAATATGGAGTGGAAGAGAACCTTAAGGTAGATGATTGTGTTGTTATCATAAGGAGTTTGTGAGACCAAGGACCCCTAGGAAGCATGGTTAAAAAATTCTTGAATTGGGGAGAACCCATGTTGGTAGGGTTCAACCCGTATCATGTGAAAATTTTGCTTGTCTTTGGTAATGTCTCGTAAGTCTGCAGCTTGAGAGAGCATCTTGACTTGAATAGTTGTGACATCATCCGATGGGTTCTAGGAAATTAGATACCCCAAGGAAGCCATCGTATTCACAAAGTGGTTAGATGAACAAGGTACAACCTCGATGTCGTATAATTCAAAATTAATTAGTAATTTATCCACAATATCTTTGTAGAATTTCAATATTGAACACTTGCATTGATAAATTTTCTTAAACCCGTTAACTATCAACAAGGAGTCACCAAAGATGTTTAGTTTCTTTATGTTCATGGTGAGAGTCATTTGAAGACCCAAAATAAGTGCTTCATATTCAGCATTGTTTTTGGTGCAGGGGAAATAAATTTTAAATGAAAGGGGAATAGAAATCCCTTGTGGCATGAAAAACATGATGCCTGCACCAACCCCTTGGTCACAGTTTGAACCATCAAATAATAGTGTTATATTTGTTTTTATTTGGTTCTTTGGATTCTCCTAAATTTGATAGTGTAAATACTACATTTCTATGTTTAGTGGCTTATCATCAGGGAGAGGAGCTTTTGCTAGCTGATCAGTGATAACTTGATATTTAATAGACTTTTGAAATATAAATTTGAGGTCAAACTCCATCAAAAGCATGATCCACTTTATGGTACAACTATTGTGATAAGTGCAACTCATCATATACTGTAAAGGGTTTTCTTTTGAAATGACATATGTGGTTTGATTTAACATGTAATTTCAGAGTTCCTTGGTGGTAAAAACCATCACTAAATAAATCTTCTTAACATAAGCGTACTTGACCTCATAACTAACCAAGGTGTGACTAAGGTAATAGATGGCCTATTATTTGTTTACTTCGTTCTTTTGGGCCAGCTTGGTCCCTAGGGAAAAGTAGTAGCCACAATGTACAATAATAATGGTACACCTGGTCTAGGTGGAGCTAACACTAGTGGAGATACCAAGTATTGTTTAATATCATCAAAGGCTTTATGGCACTCCTGATCCCAATCAAAAGTGACCCCTTTTGTAATAAGTGATTAAAAGGCTTGCATTTATCCGAAAGTTATGCTATGAAGCATCAAATAGATTGAATTTTTCCTTGCAAGTTGTGTACCTACCTGAGGTTAGTAGGGGGAGGCATATCCATGATTGAATTAACCTTGGTTGGATCTACTTAAATGCCTAGTTTAAAGACTAGTAATCCTAAGAGTTTTTTGCACATGACTCCAAAAATGCACTTCTTCGGATTTAAGCGCACATTGTGCTCTAAAAGACGATTGAAAATATTTTCTAACACATCAAAGTGGTCCTAATGTAGTAAATATTTTGCTAAGAGATCATCCATATAGTCTTCCAAAATCATGTGCATGTAATCATGAAATATGTAAGTCATAGCCCACTGATAAGTGGCACCAACATTTTTAAGTCTGAAGGGCATGACTTTGTAATAGAAATACCCCCATGGCATGGTAAAAATTGTTTTGGGTTGATCTTCATAGTTGAACCAAATTCTATTGTAACCCTAAAAACCATCCATGAGGGAAATCATTTCATGATCGGTTGTTACGTCAACTAGTGCATTTATGTTCAGGAGTGGGAACTCATCGTTGGGACTTGCTTTATTTAGATTTTAAAATTTTGTGCATATGTGAATATCCCCATTCAGTTTTCCTACAAAGACCATATTGAAAACCTAATCGAGGTAATCAATATGGTGGATGAATCCTGCATCCAACAATTTTTGCAACTCATCTTTTACCATTAAGGCAATTATTTGGTGCATTTTACAAAATTTTTGCTTGATCGGTTTGATCTTTGGATTGAGCATTAAGTTGTGAACAACGAAGGTTAGATCAAGACCCAACATATATTTGTAATACCAAGCAAAAGCTTTCTTATATTTTGTTAAGAAAGTTATGAAATCATCTCATTTCATAGTTGATAAACTTTATCTTAATTTTACAATTTGAGGATTTTTTAGGATCGGTATCGATATCAATGTCAATTATTTCTTTGACTGACATGTGGGATCCCTCAAATTGGTGAAGCATAGGTATCAGATGAATATCATCAGCTGGGTTTAGAGAATCGAATGCATCATTAGGTTCAACCTCAGCTTGACAAACATCTTCATATGGACCTATGGAAAAGTGAAATGGTTCTAACATTTTCTCGTAAGATAGGAACTCTTCTAGCGATGGTGAGGAAGCGACGTAATTAAAATCAATAGCCTAAGGATTAAGGTGCAAAGGTTTTAAAGTATCGCCTAGGTAGTGAAGTGGTATGGTAATATCAATGGATATCATATTGATGGTTGGTGTATAATCCCTATTCTATGGTGGAAAAAGTTGATCGAATATGGGTGGATGCAGGTGCACCAAGGATGGTTGCGGTGGTGGTGGAATGATAGGGTGTGTCCTAGGGGGAGTACGATCAATGGAATACCTTGGTGGGAGAAGATGGTGCATAAGGGATGATGATAAGTATGAAAAAATATGAAGATAAAATTTGTCTAGATCATTGAGGGGCTTGACGGTAGCTGATTCTTCCTCTGAGCTAGTTGAATCAATAGATATTGCATCATGATATTGGTTGAATTTAATAGACATGGCATCCTAGTCTTCGTGAGAATTCTCTTCTTCATCAAACTCTATCTAATCATTTTTAGGCTCCTAGTTTCCTTCAAACTCTTCATTAGAAGGGTCAAGAGGTTCTATGATTATCATAGTTATTTGAACATGGTCGTTGAGCAAATGATTGTATCTTCAATCAGCATATTCATTAGGATTAAGATCCATTTCATAGCCTAGAGTTAGGTGTTGGATTGAATGAGCAAGGAGTTCATCGAGCATACGTATGGAGTAGCCTAGCCTGAACTTATCCATAGGTAGCTGATATTGGGGTTCTAGAGGGATCCGAAGACGTTACTCATACCGACCTAAGTCATTCCCTTGACAATGGCAGTGATTAAGATACTATAATGCAAAGGATGAATTGGACATGTATTTGATGTTGGCTTTAAAGGTTTCTTCATCTTATTCCATCTTATGGGATGCGTTTAAGGGAACATCTAATCCTCCATAGATAAAAGTTATTTGATTCAATGGGTAACCTAAGGGAACTATCGTATCAATGGGTAAAAACATGACAAGAGGTTAGTCTATGTCTTGATCTATCTTGCTAAGGGTAGTGAATGTGATATTTTGTACTATATACTCCTTGAATCCTAATCTAGACATATGTATTGTAACTTTTAAAGGCTCTTCCTTTGTATGGGATATGTGAATGTGTATTGTGGAAAAGGTTGAAATCAAAGGTGTGAGAGGTAGCTTCATTGGTTAGGATGTGTATGTATTGGTTGGTGATGATGGAGGGGATGATATAGGTGCCTTCTTTGAATTTCTCATTGGAATATATGATGCATGAGAAGGGATCTCTAAGTTTGTTGATGATGATGACTTTTGCTTTGATAAAGACTTGGAATATTTTGGTGAGGGTGTTTAATGAATGATGGGTGGATAGGTTTGGACCTCCAGATGCATTTATGGTAAAGAGAACTCATCGGTATGCGAGACTATATTACATAATTTAAAAGGTTCTGAGTCCATAGGGACACAATGCACTTGACATTCATGTATGTATTTAATGCATTGATGTAAGATTGAAAGTACACACCTTATGTCTCAAATCCAGGGTCAACCAAGTAGCAAATTATATTTCATGGCCCATTTTAGAATATGGAAGATTGTGTGAATTATTTTTAGTCCAACCTGAATAGGAAGAATGACTAGCTCGACTGTAGAATACAACACATCATTGAATATCTAGAGGATGAATGTGGATGTTGTGTTGTGGGATGGTGAAAGTTTGAGGTATTGAAGGGCTGATGTGATGATGATATTGATTGAGGATCCTATGTCAATCAAGACATGCTTATAAGGGATTCGATATATACTTGCGATGATATGGAGAGGAGGATCTGATATGTCAGTGAATATAATATTGATCTCATGGTCATGGAAAGTTATTGTAAGCTCATTTTAATGTTGTACTTACCCCATAAAATTAGAAAAAGCATTAGGATCTTGTGGTTGTAATTCGATCAATTTCAATATCTCTATTAGAGCTTCTCGATGTGGCTTTTATTGTTGTATTAGCTCGTAGATGGAGAGCCTAGCCGATGTCATTCTTAGACTTTGGGTAATTCTATTCCTTATTTTTAGTACCAAGTGAGGTGGTATAGGTGTGATTGGATTGGGATGAAGAGGTACCTACGATGTTGAAGAAACATTATTAGAACTCTCATTAGGTGCGGGTTGATTTGGATATCATCGGTTCCTTGTGACAATACTAATCATCCATACAAACTCTAGGAGAGGTGGATTGGTATGCATCTAATCCACCTACTTCAGTTGTTCTACTTGGTTGATAGGTGGTGTGTTTATTTCATGTGTGGGCAAAGGGTCTTTGAAGAGTCCTATGTTTTTATTATTTGGGGCAAGAGGATTTTCAATCTGAATATCTTACGTCTTGATCATATCCTATACTATATTTTTAAATGTATAACATGTTTTGATGTCATGACCCATTTATCGATGGTAAGAACAATATAGATCCTCCCTGTGAGTTTTAGATTTAGTCATATTAAGGTTTAATGGATATATCTCAAGGAGAATGATTGCACATGCCTCACATAATTGATTGAAAATTGATGCTAATGTTTTTGGTAAAGGAGTATATTATTGTGATGGTTTGCATTGTTGGCCTTGCTTTTAGTTCTATTGTCGATGATACTAGACTAGTAGAGGTTAAGCCTAGTAATTAGGCTAAGTTGGTGGTTTTCATGGTGCGGCTTGGTTTGAAGATCCAGGGATACTAAAAACAACTTGGTTTACTAGGGCCGCATTTTTTTGCATGTTGCCTCCTTTAGCATTCTTGTTCGATCATTCCTATTTATAACTGGTAAGCTTCATTATGGGCAAGGTGAAATATAACTTGGTTATTATTTCTCTCCATCGATTATCATAGTTTATGACTAACTCATCCTTGAATTATCTAATATTATACAAGTCAATCAATGTTGCCTTTTTCCTGACACTAAACGAAAAGTATTCTAAGAATGCATTTGCAAGTTGTTCAAAGGAATGGATGTTATGTCATGGTAGATGATTATACCATTCTAAAGTAGGCCCTGAAAGAGTTATTAGGAATGTTCTTAACATGAGGGCATCATCATCATGAAGATGAAAGCATACATTCATGAAATGAGTGACATGCTCTTGAGAATCTTCCTCTCCTTTGAACTTGTCTAATTTTGGTATTTCAAAATGTTTAGGATATGGGGGTGATGGCATGGATGGGTGCAATGGTTGGTTGTGAAGCTAATGCAAGGTAGTTTTTGGTAACCTATGCCTAAATTTTGCTTCTCTAATGAATTAATATGGTCTATCAACAACTTATATGCATCCATTGAAATGATTTTATTCAATCGCCTTTGCCCTCAAGGAGGAAGCAAAGGCAGTTGGGTGTTGTTAACACGCTCATACCTATAAGGTAATTCAGGGTATGTGTCAATTAGTTCTTGATATTCCAATTACGATTCCTCATAAGGGTTATACTCCTATAGATACGTGTATGGTCTACTTTGTTTAGGAAATTGGTGCCTTTGAGGATGTATGGGCAGTTTATTTGTTCATGCACAAGGCGAATGATTTTGTTTTGGTCGTAGTGGAAGGTTTTGATATTGTGTGGGGTACCTTAAGCATTGTTGCAACCTATAGGTGGTAGGTGTAGGTATCATTTCATGCAATGCCTTTTGTAACTGCTCTTGTTGTACCCTTTATTTATGCAACCCTTGTAGGTGTGACTATTGTTGGTCCACCCGTTGTTGATTTAATCATTGATGGTCTAATCATAATTGATCCAACTGTTGCTATCAATTGATGTTCGGCCTAGGTGCCTCATGAGTGTGGTTTATTTACTCAGATTTATGGGGTATGTTTACCCTTTTATCTATAATATGGATGGACTTGTCTTGTCTCTCACCCCTAGTAGAATCTACAACCAATTTTTTATGATCCCTAAAGGTTGCATTGACTTGATATTCAAGTTTGAAGGTGAGCTCTATATAATCAGGCGGTGAAGATATGTAGCATTCTTGAATTAATAGTCTCTTGAAACATATTGGGATTTAGGTCCCCCTCATATGTAACAAATATAAGAGGTGATATGGGTTATTTGCAAGAATAGAAGTTAACATGCACATCCTCTTGATCATGTTTTTATTCATAGATAGATGCTCAATTGGGGAATCCTAGTAGTAGTCATCTAGGTATGGGATGTACTCTTGTGCTGCTTCCAATGGTTCTCTATGATGAGTCATGATGCAAATTCATGACACTTACCTACTAGGTCCCTCAATGGGTGGATGATTCTTTTTATAAAAATCAATCAAAGTATCTGTATCAAGAAAATATCCTTTATGATTGTATCCAGAACCTATAGGTTCTTCCTAAATAGGTATTTCTTGAATGTTATATTCCCTATATGAGATATTCAAGTTATGATGTGTGCTAGTCAAGGATGGCAAGGTCCTTTGGACTATATCAGAGATGTTCCATTTCTCCTTGTGGGTATTCAGTAGCATTGGATCTTGATTGAGCTTGATTATGTGTTGTTACCTTTGTCTAAACTATGCAAACAGTAAATAAACAAACAAGCAAGAAAGAAATTTTTTTGTGTTTTATTTTTATTTTTTATTATATTTTTGTTGAAGATTTTTTATTTTTCTGATTTTTGTTTTGGTTTTTGGTGTATTTTGATTCAAACATATTCCTATGATAGCTAAAAGGTAAAATGAAATGAAAACTATGAAATGTAGTTTGCGCACACCCCTTGTCGAGGAATGAAACACAAATAGTAAAAATGGATTCCTAGGATGCTAGATATGGTTGATGGGTATCTTAAGAAAATAATTTATCTCTCGAAGGAGTTTGTGCTATCTAAGTCCTAGTACTAGTCAAAATGCAACTTTCCCTTCACACTCGGGTGTGCTTGGACAATAACGATAACTATATTCCACTTGTTACTGAGCCCTATAGTTAAGGTGCATCTAATTCTAACCTACCCTAGAACACACCCAAGAGTAGGGGACTTTTCGATGATGAAGTTTGAAAAGACACTCATGGGTGCTATGGTTTGTAAGGGTCCAATACATGGTGTGAGATGAATGCCCATGTGGTGTGATTGCTATCATTCATTTGTGATGAAATCCAACTAACTAGAATTATATTGCCTCGTGAGTGTGTGGGTTCATTTTAAACTTTTTGTATGAAAGAAAATCACAGAGCATACAATGATATTTCACTAAATGCAAAAATATATGTTTAATATTTAGAAAACCCTATATGATATTCAGTATTTGAGCAAGCAATAAGGGAGGCAAAACAAACAATAGCAGATAGAGATCATCTTACACTGAGACGACCGTAAACACGGGTTGTCTAGACTTGAAATGACCACAGATAGATGTCGTATGGATTTGAGACGACCATCATCAGACTGAACTGAAGCTAAAGAGCTTTTGCAATTTATATTGTAAATGAAAATTTTCTTAATTTTCTTTACAAAACACAATGATTTATCTTTCTTTAACACTATGATCACCATTTGGGAGCTGAAAAACCATGCACTATTAAAGTAAATTTAAACACAATAAATAAACACAAGCATGTAACTAAAATGCAATGATAAAAACAATAAAATATGGGTCCCTTTTTATTAATGATAACTTTTCTTTATCAAAAACATATTACAATCACGTCCCTTGAGGGAGTTCATAAGTGCGATACATTTAATATAGAATATGAAGGTTTTATTCCCCTATAAATCATACTGGTACATTGAATGGTCTTCTTGCTAACGCAAATTATTTGAGGGCAGGTTCTCTATAATCATCATGAGAAATATGATGTAAATTTGGTGCTTCTTTGTCATCTGTTGAATCATGTAGTCTACACACAAAGAAAATAGAAAAATATCAAAATTATATGAAGAGCCCACCAAAATCGAGCTCGTATTAATAGATATGAATGCAATAAATGAAGATAAAACTAGACTGAAACATGTATAATCTAAAATCTATCTAAATGCAAAAATAGTAAAAATACTTATCTAAGCTATGCTAAAAGAAAAAGTAGTAAACTAGGTCTCTAGTTGAGACCGTCTCAAGGTGAGATAACCTTTTCTGTGAGCCATGTCAAGGAGAGACAATCACTATCACAAGATTGTGTTTCTCCAAAACCAGTTTTGAATGGTGCCTGAGATACCATGGGGGTGTTTTTGATGGATTGTTGCATTGGGAGAGTGACTTGATGGATCAAAATGATCACCAAAGTGAATATGGTCAACTATACAAAATATGGAAGCACAAATTTCAATCCTTTGCAGTAATCCGATAGCATGGTCTCAACGGTAGGAAGATTTTAGAGGATTGAAGTGGGTAACACTTTGTTGCTTGAAAGCTTGAACTTGAGGTACGATTTTTGCAGCACTTCATTGCTCAAACTTTTTAATTGCATATCTCTTTCAACTAAGGTGTGAGTGCTAATTTATAGACTTCTCGGATGGAAGCTAAAAATGGAAAAAGCACCTTACATGAAAAAGCAAAGAGGTAGTTTGCATTAAGAAAAGTGAATGCTTATCTCTAAAATATCATGTGATTGATAATTGTATGCGTTTTCCTAATTTTTGCCTATGCAAGGCGCTTAATGTTTTTCACAAGATCATGCGTAGTGTTAACTGGTAGTTTCAGTTTCTAGTTATGCACCCTTCTATTTTTAAACTTGCTTTTTGGTTGCCATATCAAGTTGATACGGCTACGGTTTGACGATTGTCTCGAGTCAAGATGACTATGGGTTTATGGGGAATTATACCTGTTTAAGTGGTGAAAACCATTGTTTTAGACCTAAGGCTACCCAAGGTGGGTTATGTGGTCTAAAATGAGTACATTCGAGTAGTCTCTTCAATATGACATGTTTTAGGTGTCTACAATTAGAGTTTACTTAGACTTGTTTAACTTTGTACAAGGCTTTTTTTAATAATAAAACTCATGCACACACGGAGATATTAGGCAATGAGTGGTCCTAGGCCTCCTTGTAGTAAGCATCCCTCTATCCATTCTCTTCACTTTGAGACAAGCAAAGTATCCCCAAGATCGAAGAATGCTCCACAAGATCAATCACACACAAAAGAGAAAAACCCACAACACCAATATTAAGTGGTAAAAACCTACTTCAAATGAAAAAGGGAAACATCCACTATGAAGATCACTATATTACTCAATGATTCAATAATACAATAATGCTTCAATGTTATGCAAAAATATGTATCAACATGATATATTCAAGATGTAGTAGACAACACCCCTATTTAAAGAGAAGTTTTTCTACTACAACCCTAAAATTTCTCTAATATTATCACAATATTATCTTGAGATGTGTGACAAATCTTATCACAATATTATCTTGAGATGTGTGAAAAATATTATCACAATCTTATCTTGAGATGTGTGACAAGTGGCATCTATCAAATATTAAAAAGTGATTGGTTACTTTTTAATATTTGCTAGAAAAGGGGAAATAACTTTTTCCCACAAATTAAATATTCCTAGAACCCTTATTTTATTTATTAATTGGGTGGGAATATTTTTACATAAAATAGAATTATTTTCTAATTCAAATATTATTCTTTAGACTTTATATTTTAGTCTAAGAATAATTTACACAATTTTGTATTACATATTCCAACACCCCCCCTTAATGCAATATTGGGGAAAGGAATTATGAAACAAAGAAATATTCTCCCCCTAAAGATACAAACGGGGATGAGAATCAAATGAGTAATATAGTTACAATGAGCTTCTATGACCAAGAATGGTCTACAATAAGGCACCAATACAAAATGGGCCAAAATGAGACTGGAAGCCCCCAACGGAGTAGCTTCAGATACAAGCAGCTTACAAAGCCATCCATCAATGACAAGTGGTTGCAAATGACAAGAAGAAAACATCACAAGGGTGTCTTCAGTAAGCTTGTAAAATCTCAAATGGAAGTACCTGCAAGCTACAAGTAGCTCAACATAAGATCAGTTAGATACATCATCATAAATATATTTACCACAGCATATATGAATATCCAAAGATGATAACAAAAATGATCTAACAAATAGTGAACTATAAGTCATAACAAAAATATGCCAAGCCATACTTATAGTCACGTCCTATATAGTTGATCAAAAAATATCATGTACAAAGTTGCATAAAGCAAACAAGGAGTACCATGATAATGCAAACTCTAAAGTACCATGTACAAAAGTATCACAAGGCTAACAAAAAAGTACCATGTACAAGAGTTGCATAAGGTATATGAAAATAATAAAGTGTGCACACCGGTTGCATAAAACCAACCATAAAATATCATGTACAAAAGTGTAATAAATGCTAACAAGAAAGTACCATGATAAACCAATTGCATAATGCCAACTACATAAAAACATGTACAAAGTTGCACAAGGCAACAAGAAAGTACCATGTAAAAGAGTCACATAAATCAATTGCATCATATACCATAATTCCACAATGTCATCTACAAAGTAACATGTACAAAAGTTGCATAAGGCAAACAAGAAAGTACCATGTTCAAAAGATATGCAAAAAGCAATTATACCACCAAATATCAACTCATATATATAGCACAAAACACCTCATAAGGATGAAGTTGTCATCACACAAGTGTAACTACACTTCATTCCCCCTTGAGGATAACTTCACCAAACCAAGTGAGTCCCTCAACTTACAAAACTGCTCCTTGGAAAGAGGTTTGGTGAATAAATCAGTAGAATTAGAATATGATGGGCAATACTCCAACTGAATAGTCCCATCCAATACCTTCTCTCTAATAAAGTGGGCTTAGATTTCAAGATGCCTTTTCCTTTGATGAATTACAAGGATTTTAGCCAAGGAAATAGCTGATTGATTATCGAAGAGCAAACATGAAGGAGCAAATTTCTCAAAGCCAATTTCCTTCATGAGGATACGAAGCCAAACCGCTTCCTGTGCAGCTACGGTCATAGCCTTAAACTCCACTTTCATTGTAGAAATAGCAATTGTATTTTGCTTATTGGAATACCAAGAGATAGTTGTAGACCCAATACTAAAAACATATGTTGTGGTAGACTTTATGTCTATTCTATCCCCTACAAAATCAGAATCAGCATAGCCAAAAAGAGCAAAGGAAGGAAGCCAAGAATACTTGAGTGTCAAATCTATAGTACCTGAAAGGTACTTCAAAATATTCTTGGTAGCTTGTAAGTGCTCTATATAAGGTTTATGTATGAACCTAGCCATCATACCAACTGCAAAAGCAATATCTGGCCTTGTGATGGTAACATAAAGAAGACTACCAATGATCTGCCTATACAATGTAGCATCAGCAAACTGAGATTTTGTACTTACTTCCAACTTAACCCTTGTAGAAATAGGAATGGAAGTAGGATTTTCATCCTCCAAATCAAACCTCTTAAGAATATATTCAATATACTTGGATTGACTCAAAAAGGTACAATCCTCATGCTAATAAACTTGCATGCCAAGATAATAGTGTATAAGACCAAGGTCAGTCATTTCATACTCTGACTTTAATTTGGAGATGAAATAAAAAATGGCCTCATTCTCATTTCCAGTCATAACAAGGTCATCAAAAAATAGAGCAATTAAAATAACCAAGTTATCCTTCCTAAGCACATAGAGATTTGTATTTGAATAGCATTTATCAAAACCAAGAGACAAGAAGTAACCTGAAATCTTCATGTACCATACTCTAGGTGCTTGCTTTAGACCGTACAAGGTTTTATTTAGTTTACACACAAGTGTTTCCTTACCTTTTACAACAAATCCTTGAGGTTGACTCATGTAGATATCCACATCCAAATCACCATTTAGAAAGGCACTTTTCACATCAAGCTGAAAGATCTGCCAACCTTGAGTAGAAGCAATAGCAATGAGAAGTCGAATGGTGGGCATTTTGGCAACTGGTGCAAAGGTTTCATCATAGTCAATGCCATATTTTTGAGCATAACCCTTAGCAACAAATCTAGCCCTATACTTTTCTATCTCTCCATTAGAATTGTACTTGATTCTATAGACCCACTTGTTCCCAACAACATTTCTCTTATTAGGATAAGGCACTAGATACCAAGTTTTATTCTTTAGAAGATAATCCATCTCAACCTTCATGTCATCAACCCAACAAGAGTGTTGTGAAGCTTCTTGGTAATAAGTAGGCTCATGATCATTCTCTATCTTAGCTAGAAGAGACATGTTAAGGGTCATACTTCTAGTTATCCTTTGGCTAACTGAATTTTGCTCTTTAGGACCCCTAGAATGATCCAACCACTTGGTCATTTTGACACAAGGCCCACACTTTTCTAAATCAATAAGGTCTTCATTTAATTTGGCATCTCTTAAAATAAATACAATGTGTGAAGAAGGTGAGTATAACCTGTAGCCCCTATGTTCTGCATCATATCCAACAAAGATACATTTTTAAGACTTTTTGTCCAATTTCTTCCTCTTTTTTGAAGGAATATATGAAAATGCATCACATCAAAACACTCTTAAGTGTGACAAATTCGGCTTCTTACCATTCCAAACCTCATAAGGAGTCTTCCCTCAAAATTATTTTGAAGGACACCTGTTAAGAATGTAGATTGTTGTACTAGCTGCTTCAACCCAAAGAAATTGAGATAAGTGGTCACCAAGCATGCATCTTACCATCTCCATGATTGTCCTATTTTTCCTCTCTACAACACCATTTTGTTGAGGAGTGTATGGACAAGTATACTGCATTTTGATCCCATGAGAATAATAAAACTCATTGAAATCATTGCTTTTGTACTCTCCTCCATTGTCACTTCTAATCATTTTGATCTTTGCTCCCTTTTGATTTTCTACCAAAGCTTTGAACTCCTTGAATGTCTCAAAACAATCTAATTTATTATTAAGTAGATACCCAAAGATCATTCTTGAATAATCATCTATAAAGGTGAGAATATAGGATGCACCACCAAGTGATCTAACATGTAATGGAACCATAATATCTATATGAATGAGTTGAAGAATTTGTGTGGCCCTTGTTGACTTGTCCTTTGTAAAATTTTGTTTGCTCATCTTGCCTAAGATGCATTTTTCACACAAACCATGAATAGGTGAAATTTTAGGCAAGTCTTCAACCAAATTTTTGGACTTCGTTATTTGAATATTTTGATAGTTTTTATGGCCTAACCTTAAGTGCCAAAGCTTGCTACTAGGAGAAACATTAGTTGCTAAACACACTTTAGGAGGAGCATCACCTAACACATAAATATTATTCTTCACATAACCTATAATGATTGGTAGCATGCCTTTCCTAATGCTCCATGAAGTTGCATTGAACTCAATAGTGTGACCACTTCTAGCAACTTGCAAAACTGAAATTAAATTCCTCCTAAGGTTAGGCACATATAGGACATTATCAAGTAATTTTCCTTCAATTACAACATTGCCAACACCTTCTACTTGAAGTCTAGTATTATCACCAATGACAACTGAATCTGAAGAGTGCTTATGAAAGTCCACAAAATTATCCTTTTCAAAACACATATGGTTAGTGCATCCAGAATCTAACACCCATTCATTAGAAGTAGATGAGTCAATGGAGTAGAGGGTACAAACAAAGGCATTTTTATTAAAATTTTGCTTTACATTTTTGTTCTTTTTATTTCCCTTGCCAAACCATTTCTTAGGTCCTTGTCCCTTAGCCTTTTCTTGCTCTTCATTTTCTACAATCTTCTTCTTCTTGAAACAATTTTGTTCCTTGTGGCCTTTCTTGCCACAAAATTTGCAAGTGAAATCAACTCTAGGCTTGTTGGGTTGGAAATTTTAATTTTTCCTTCCCTTGTATTTATTTTTGAAGGAAGCCTTAGTGGAAGTCAAGGCAACATTCTTCTCCTTGACAACTTGACCATTCACTTTGTCTCTATTAAGAGACTCTTCATGTTGAATCAATAATTGTGAAAGAGTGTTGAGAGGAATGCCATCCTCTTCTTGCTCTAGCCTAGTCTCAATAATGGTGATAAAATTCTTGAACTTGCTTGACAAGTTCCTCAAAATGATAAATCTTAAGAGCTTCTCACTTATCCAATCATAATTACAAGCCAATAGTTGAGTTCTCATGTCTTTCATATTTGAGAGGAAGATCAAGGTAATTTTGGATCAACTTTTTCACTCTCTTCCCCTTATTTTTATTAATTTCTTCTAACCTCTCTCAAGCATTTGCTTGAAGCATAATGTAAATTAATGTAACTTGTATCTCTCATAATGAAAGTAAAAGAGAATGAAAGTGAGAGAGAGAAAGAGAGATAGAGAGAGTATTTGTGTTTTACCTATTTTGCATCTCAACTAATATAACTACTAACTAACTAACTTGCCACTAAACAATCTACTAACCAACTAACTTGCAATTTACTAATTAATAAAGAAGGTTAAAAATGAATCAACTTACTAACCACAACTTTAGTATTTGATTAAAATTTACTTAATCTTGCAACACAGTTTATATTTGTTAAAAACCTATTGAATCCAAAAGAATCTGCTCTATCGGTAGCAAGTCCTTTTCGGGTCCTCGTACCCGTACCCTTTTGGGTAGCTTGGTTGACCTTGGGTGAGATGAATTGGCAATTAATTAGGCTATAGAAAAACCTTAAAATGAATACTAACTTACTAACTTATTGACTATCTAACATTTAACAAATGTTTTTATGGTTCAATTCAAGTTCGTTTATTTTGTTGCAAGATGATTGTTATGGTTAGTTACCTTCTTATTACAAGTTAATCTATTGCAAGTTGATCTTGGTTTATTTCCTTTATTCAATTGCAATATTGTTATAGTTGTTTATTGCAAGATGGTTATAGTAGTTCATGATGATGTTGATTATCTTTCATGATGATGCTTATCTCTCTTAATGATGCTTAATTTTTATTATCTTTCATGATGATTATCTTTGATGATTGAGAAGTAGATTACCTGAAAGTTATGTTTTTTTTTATATATGCAAGTATGTTTATCTACTTTCTTATTGCATCATTTATTTTATTTGTCAATGCATCTTATGTTTTGATTATGTTCACTTTCTAGAATGGTTTATCATGGAATCTCCTTCACACCTAAGCACATCCTTGATGGATCAAATTTTGGAAGATGGGAACCAAGGATGAGGGCTGAATTTCAAGCATGAAATTTATGGCCCCATTGTGAATTGAGATGAAGAAATTCCAACCCAGGCAAGGGCACTTGAGACATACAACAACAAGAGTCACATTGCACTTTCCATGATTATCAATAGTGTGAGTGATGAGATATTTCTCACTATAAGCCATTGTGAGCATGCTAAATATGCATGGGATTTGCTAAAACAAGTCCATATAGGGTCCAACACATCAAGGAAATTCACTTTATTGTCCAAAATTCTTAGCACTATGCAAGGTGAAGAAGAAAGTGCCTTGATATTCCTCTCAAATATGAAAGACATGAGAACTCAACTATTGGCTTGTAATTGTGATTGGATAAGTGATAAGCTCTTAAGCTTTATCATTTTGAGGAACTTTTCAAGCAAGTTCAAGAATTTTTTCACCATTATTGAGACTAGGCTAGAGCAAGAAGAGGATGGCATTCCTCTCAACAATCTTTCACAATTATTGATTCAACATGAAGAGTCTCTTAATAGAGACAAAGTGAATTATCAAGTTTTCAAGGAGAAGAATGTTGCCTTGAGTATCACTAAGGCTTCCTTCAAGAATAAATAGAAGGGAAGGAAAAATCAAAATTTCCAACCCAACAAGCCTAGAGTTGATTTCACTTGCAACTTTTGTGGCAATAAGGGCCACAAGGAATAAAATTGTTTCAAGAAGAAGAAGATTGCAGAAAAGGAAGAGCAAAAAAAGGCTAAGGGACAAGGACCTAAGAAATGGTTTTGCAAGGGAAAGAAAAAGAACAACAATGTAAAGCAAAATTCTAATAAAAATGCCTTTGTTTGTGCCCTCTACTCCATTGAATCATCTACTTCTAATGAATGGGTGTTAGATTCTGGATGCACTAACCATATGTGTTTTGAAAAAGATATGTTTGTGGACTTTCATAAGCACTCTTCAGATTCAATTGTCATTGGTGATAATACTAGAATTCAAGTAGAAGGTGTTGGCAATGTTGTAATTGAAGTAAAATTACTTGATAATGTCCTATATGTGCCTAACCTTAGGAAAAATTTAATTTCAATTTTGCAAGTTGCTAGAAGTGATCACACTATTGAGTTCAATGCAACTTCATGGAGCATTAGGAAAGGCATACTACCAATCATTACAAGTTATGTGAAGAATAATCTTTATATTTTAGGTGATGCTCCTCCTAAAGTGTGTTTAGCAACTAATATTTCTCCTAGTAGAAAGCTTTGGAACTTAAGGTTAGGCCATACAAACTATCAAAATATTTAAATGATGAAGTCCAAATATTTGGTTGAAGGCTTGCCTAACATTTCACCTATTCATTGTTTGTGTGAAACATGCATCTTAGGCAAGATGAGCAAACAAAAGTTTGCAAAGGACAAGTCAACAAGGGCCACACAAATTCTTCAAATCATTCATACAAATATTATGGGTCCATTACATGTTAGATCACTTAGTGGTGCATCCTATATTCTCACCTTTATAGATGATTATTCAAGAATGATATTTGGGTATCTACTTAAGAATAAATCAGATTGTTTTGAGACATTCAAGAAGTTTAAAGCTTTGGTAGAAAATCAAAAGGGAGCAAAGATCAAAATGATTAGAAGTGACAATGGAGGGGAGTACAATAGCAATGATTTCAATGAGTTTTGTTCTTCTCATGGGATCAAAAGGCAGTTTACTTATCCATACACTCCTCAAAAAAATGGTGTTGTAGAGAGGAAAAATAGGACAATCATGGAGATGGTAAGATGCATGCTTGGTGACCAATTACCTCAATTTCTTTGGGGTGAAGCAGCCAGTACAACAATCTCCATTCTTAACAGGTGTCCTTCAAAATCAATTGAGGGGAAGACTCCTTATGAGGTTTGGAATGGTAAGAAGCCAAATTTATCACACTTAAGAGTGTTTGGATGTGATGCATTTTCATATATTCCTTCAAAAAAGAGGAAGAAATTGGACAAAAAATCTCAAAAATGCATCTTTGTTGGCTATGATGCAGAACATAGGGGCTACAGGTTATACTCACCTTCTTCACGCATTGTATTTGTTTCAAGAGATATCAAATTCAATGAAGACCTTCTTGAGTTAGAAAAGGGTGGGCCTTGTGTCAAAAGGACCAAGTGGTTGGATAATTCTAGGGGTCCTAAAGAGCAAAATTCAGTTAGCCAAAGGATAACTAGAAGTATGACCCTTAACATATCTCTTCTAGCTAAGATAGAGAATTATCATGAGCCTACTTCTTACCAAGAAGCTTCACAACACTCTTGTTGGGTTGATGCCATGGGATTCTCTTCTAAAGAATAAAACTTGGGATCTAGTGCCTTATCCTAATAAGAGAAATGTTATTGGGAACAAGTGGGTCTATAGAATCAAGTACAATTCTAATGGAGAGATAGAAAAGTATAAGGCTATATTGGTTGCTAAGGGTTATGCTCAAAAACATGGCATTGACTATGATGAAACCTTTGCACCAGTTGCCAAAATGCCCATCATTCGACTTGTCATTGCTATTCCTGCTGCTCAAGGTTAGCAAATTTTTTAGCTTGATGTAAAAAGTGCCTTTCTAAATGGTGATTTGGATGTGGATATCTACATGAGTCAACCAAAAGGATTTGTTGTACAAGGTGAAGAAACACTTGTCTGTAAACTAAAGAAAACCTTGTACGATCTGAAGCAAGCACCTAGAGCATGGTACATGAAGATTTTAGGTTACTTCTTGTCTCTTGGTTTTGATAAATGCTATTTAGATACAGATCTCTATGTGCTTAGGAAGGATAACTTGGTCATTTTAATTGCTCTATTTGTTGATGACCTTGTTATGATTGGAAATGATAATGAGGCCATTTTTTATTTCATCTCCAAATTAAATTCAAAGTATGAAATGACTGACCTTGGTCTTCTACACTACTATCTTGGCATGCAAGTTTATTAGCATGAGGATTGTACCTTTTTTATTCAATCCAAGTATATTGAAGATCTTCTTAAGAGGTTTGATTTGGACGATGGCAATCCTACTTCCATTCCTATTTATACAAGGGTTAAGTTGGAAGTAAGTACAGAATCTCAGTTGGTTGATGCTATATTGTATAGGCAACTCATTGGTAGTCTTCTTTATGTTACCATCACAAGGCCAGATATTGCTTTTGCAGTTGGTATTATGGCTAGGTTCATGCAGAAACCTTATATTGAGCACTTACAAGCTACCAAGAAGATTTTGAAGTACCTTTCAAGTACTAGAGATTTGGCACTCAAGTATTCTAGGCTTCCTTTGCTCTTTTTGGCCATGCTGATTCTAATTTTAGAGGGGATAGAATAGATATAAAGTCTACCACAACATATATTTTTAGTATTGGATCTGCAACTATCTCTTGGTCTTCCAAGAAGGAAGATACAATTGCTCTTTCTACAACAAAAGTGGAGTATAAGGCTACGAAAACAACTACATAGGAAGTGGTTTGGCTTCGTACCCTCATGAAGGAAATTGGCTTTGAGCAATTTGGTCCTTCACGTTTGCTCTTCGATAATAAATCAGCTATTGCCTTGGCTAAAAATCATGTAATGCATCAAAGGACGAAGCATGTTGAAATCCAAGACCACTTTATTAGAGAGAAGGTATTGGATGGGACTATTCAATTGGAGTATTGCCCATCATCTTCTAATTCTACTGATTTATTCACCAAACCTCTTCCCAAGGAGCAGTTTTGTAAGCTGAGGGACTCACTTGGTTTGGTGAAGTTTTCCTCAAGGGGAATGAAGTGTAGTTACACTTGTGTGATGACAAATTCATCCTTATGAGGTGTTTTGTCCTATATATATGAGTTGATATTTGGTGGTATAATTGCTTTTTGCATCTCTTTTAAACATGGTACTTTCTAGTTTGCCTTGTGCAACTTTTGTACATGTTACTTTGCAGATGGCATTGTGCAATTATGGTATATGATGCAATTGCTTTATGTGACTCTTTTACATGGTACTTTCTTGTTGCCTTGTGCAACTTTGTACATGTTTCAATGTAGTTGGCATTATGCAATTGGTTTATCATGGTACTTTCTTGTTAGCATTTATGCTACTTTTGTACATAATATTTTATGGTTGGCTTTATGCAACCGGTGTGCACACTTTATTATTTTCATATACCTTATGCAACTCTTGTACATGGTATTTTTTTGTTAACCTTATGCTACTTTTGTGCATGGTACTTTAGAGTTTGCATTATCATGGTACTCCTTGTTTGCTTTATGCAACTTTGTACATGATATTTTTTGATCAACTATATAGCACGTGACTATAAGTATGGCTTGGTATCTTTTTGTGATGACTTATAGTTCACTATTTGTTAGATCATTTTTATTATCATCTTTGGATATTCATATATGTTGTGGTGAATATATTTATGATGATGTATCTAACTGATCTTATGTTGAGCTGCTTGTAGCTTGCAGGTACTTTCGTTTGGGGTTTTGCAGGCTTACTAAAGACACCCTTGTGATGTTTTCTTCTTGTCATTTGTAATCACTTGTGGTTTATGGATGGCTTTGTAAGCTGCTTATATCTGAAGCTACTCCGTTGGGGGCTTGCAATATCATTTTGGCCCATTTTGTATTGGTGCCTTATTGTAGACCATTCTTGGTTATAAAAGCTCATTGTAACTATATTACTCATTTGATTCTCATCTCCATTTGTATATTTAGGGGGAGAATGTTTCTTTGTTTCATAATTCTTTTCCCTAATATTGCATTAAGGGGGAGTGTTGGAATATGTAATGCAACATTGTGTAAATTATTCTTAGACTAAAATATAAAGTCCGAAGAATAATATTTGAATTAGAAAATAATTCTATTTTATGTAAAAATATTCCCACCCAATTATTAAATAAAATAAGGGTGCTAGGAATATTTAATTTGTGGAAAAAAGTTATTTTCTCTTTTCTAGCAAATACTAAAAAGTAAGCAATCACTTTTTAATATTTGATAGATGCCACTTGTCACACATCTCAAGATAAGATTGTGATAAGATTTGTCACACATCTCAAGATAAGAATGTGACAAGATTTGTCACACATCTTAAGATAATATTATGATAATATTAGAGTAATTTTAGGGTTGTAGTAGAAAAACTTCTCTTTAAATACGGGTGTTGTCTACTACATCTTTGCATATCATGTTGATGCATATTATTGCATAACATTAAAGAATTCTTGTATTGTTGAATCATTGAGTAATATAGTGAGCTTTATAGTGGATGTTTTCCTTCTTCATTTGAAATAGGGTTTTACCACTTAATATTGGTGTTGTGGGTTTTCCTTTTTTGTGTGTGATTGATCTTGTGGAGCATTCTTCGATCTTAGGGAGACTTTGCTTGTCTCACATTTGGTATCAGAGCGATTGAGATCTCCATCAAGTGTCTTCAATCCTTTGAGGTGAAAAACCCATTAAGGTATATATATTTTTGTTTTAATTCATGCATTTGATATTTGGGTAAACTTATTTTGCAAATCTGTCATTAGAGTTTATAGATTTGTTTTTTTTTTTAATCTAGTTGTTAGATCTTTTGCAAATGGTGTCTTCATTTTAAATCTATAAATTTTTGGCATTGAGCTTTTGCTGAAAGGGTTTTGGAGCCAAACGGACCCCATGGTTGCGTCCGAAAGGCCCAAAAACCCTATTTCCATATATTATTTGCCTTATTTTGGTGAAAAATAAATCTGAGACAATTTTTTTTTATTTGGGGGCCAAATGGCCCCCCACCCATTTTGTTGTATAGTCTGAATTTTTTTTATTATTCTATTTTTTAATAAAAAAATAATCATTTTTTTATTATTCTGTTTTTTAATTAAAAAACAATCATTTAATAAAAAAACAGTAATTTTTTATCACTCATTTAATTAAAAAAACAGTCATTTTTTTATTATTCGTTTTTTTAATAAAAAAATAGTCATTTTTTATTATTCTGTTTTTTAATAAAAAATAGTCATTTAATAAAAAAAAACAATCATTTTTTATTATTTTGTTTTTTAATAAAAAAAACAATCATTTAATAAAAAAAACAATCATTTTTTATTATTTTGTTTTTTAAATAAAAAAAACAGTCATTTAATAAAAAACAATAATTTATTATTCTATTTTTTTAATAAAAAATAGTCATTTATTTTATTTTAAGACCTAATAGTCATTTTAAACGAATCAACTTATTAACCACAACTTTAGTATCTGATTAAAATTTACTTAATCTTGCAACATAGTTTTTATTTGCTAAACACCTATTGAATCCAAAAGAATCCGCTCTATCGATAGCAAGTCCTTTTCGGGTCCTCGTACCTGTACCCTTTTGGGTAGCTTGGTTGACCTTGGGTGAGATGAATTGACAATTCATTGGGCTATAGCAAACCTTAAAATGAACACTAACTTGCTAACTTATTGACTATCTAACATTTAACAAATGTTTTATGGTTCAATTCAAGTTAGTTTACATTAATTTACAGTATGCTTCAAGCAAATGCTTAAGAGAGATTAAAAGAAATTAATAAAAATAGGCGAAAGAGAGTGAAAAAGTTGATCCGAAATTACCTTGTATACTTCAAAACATACTTGGATAACCTTGTAAAACAAGCAAACTCACAAACAACCATTGTTAATGTGAGAAAAAAAATGACTATAAGGTCTAAATTATTTGATAATTTGACTAAAAATTTGCCAAAAAGTGCATAAAAGGATTCTAGTTGCATTATACAATAATAAAAAATACATTTCAATTTATGCAAAAAAAATGACTATTAGGTCTTAAAATAAAATAATTCACTGTCTTTTTATTAAAAAATAGAATAATAAATGATAATTTTTTTATTAAATGACTATTTTTTTAATTAAAAAACACAATAATAAAAAATTACTGTTATTTTTTTATTAAATGACTGTTTTTTTTAATTAAAAAACAGAATAATAAAAAAAAGTGATTGTTTTTTTTTAATTAATTAACTGTTTTTTTATTAAAACAAAGAATTAAAAAAAAAAAAATCAGACTGTACAGCAAAATGGGTGGGGGGCCATTTGGCCCCCAAATAAAAAAAAATTGTTTCAAATTTATTTTTCACCAAAATAGGGCAAATAATATATGGAAATAGGGTTTTTGGGCCTTCCAAACACAACCATGGGGTCCGTTTGGCTCCAAAACCCTTCTAGCAAAAGCTCAATGCCAAAAATTTATAGATTTCAAATGAAACACCATTTGCAAAAGATCTAACAACTAAATAAAAATAATAATAAATCTATAAACCTTAATGGTAGATTTGCAATATAAGTTTACCCAAATATCAAATCCATAAAATACCCAAATATCAAATGCATGAATTAAAACAAAAAAAAATACCTTAATGGGTTTTTCACTTCAAATGATTGAAGACACTTGATGGAGATCCTAACCGCTCTGATACCAAATGTGAGACAAGCAAAGTCTTCCCAAGATCGAAGAATGCTCCACAAGATCAATCACACACAAAAGAGGAAAACCCACAACACCAATATTAAGTGGTAAAACCCTACTTCAAATGAAGAAGGAAAACATCCACTATGAAGCTCACTATATTACTCAATGATTCAACAATACAAGAATGCTTCAATATTATGCAACAATATGCATCAACATGATATATCAAGATGTAGTAGACAACACCCCTATTTAAAGAGAAGCTTTTCTACTACAACCCTAAAATTACCCTAATCTTATCACAATCTTATCTTGAGATGTGTGACAAATCTTATCACAATCTTATCTTGAGATGTGTGACAAATATTATCACAATATTATCTTGAGATGTGTGACAAGTGGCATCTATCAAATATTAAAAAGTGATTAGTTACTTTTTAATATTTGCTAGAAAAGGGGAAATAACTTTTTCTTCCAAATTAAATATTCTTAGCACCCTTATTTTTTTTATTAATTAGGTGGAAATATTTTAAAATAAAATAGAATTATTTTCTGATTCAAATATTATTCTTTAAACTTTATATTTTAGTCTAAGAATAATTTACACAATGTTGCATTACATATTCCAACATTCACTTCACCCAAATCCCATGGTCTCATACACATGTATTTATTTTAGACTATTAGTAGAAGTTAATCATATTTTTAACTAAGTTAATTGATATATATATATATATATATATATATATATATATATATATATATATATATATACTTTTTTAGAGTCTATAGTTTATATAGTATTTTAATTTTGAATATAATTATTTAAAAACTGTTGTCTACTTAATAGAGTTTTTTTTTTAGTAATACTTCTTATACACATCCGCCATGGGGATTGAACCCGGGTCACATCACCAATAATGCAAGTGGCATCCTTTTCGGTAGACCACACTCACGCAAATAGAGTTTTTAATTTTAGTCAGCTTTAAATTATTTAACAATTTTTAAATTAAATATTTTATTTTTGTTTTTGAATAAGCTATGTGTGGCTTCTATTGAGTGCCACTCTCATTACAAAAACAAAACATTATATTTCTCTTATTACATTTCTATCAAATTAATTAAATCATATCTAACCTACCTTTCTATCAAAATATTCTTTATTTGCCTTTCTTATCAAAGAGATTTGAATTCTTCCTCACTGCTAAGTTTTTGCATTCAACTCCTTTTTATCATTTCATACAAATGCCTTCCAAAATTGAAATTTTATTAAGATAAAATTCAACACCATGAATGGCTAAAATATTTGCTACCCATTTTTCATATTTATAAATATAAATATATTGTCTATAAAAATATGATAGCTTCTTAACTTTTTTTAGGGTTCTTATTCATGCCATTAATATTCCAAGATATTATTTTCATTGTTATTTTAGTTTTTTTTTGTGATTTTAGTCCCACTTCTTGTTAACACTTGCGATATTTGCTTTTGTTTTCCCATATCAATATCCCTCTGGGTTTCTTTTTCTCTTTGTTTTTCTTCTTGGGTCTTCCTCTATTTTTTTCATTCCCACCAATACTTTCATCTTCATCCATCTCTTCAATATTCTCACATTGCTCAAAGTGAGACTTATCATCTATAGGTATGTCTTGTTGTGCAAGATTTGTAGAGCAAAGAATAACCTCAAAAGCACATTCTTCTTTATTTTACCTTGAAACCCTAAAGTGCAAGGATTCTCTTCCAAAGCAACTACCTTCTTATTATGCCCTAAAAGCCCTAAATTATTATAGGCTTCCTCCATCCTTATTTCTTTATTACACTCCTCTTAAAACCCTAAAGTGTAAGGAGTAACCTTTATACCACTTTCACTTTTATAACCAAGAGAGGATTCTATACTACTTGAAAAACGAAGATGATTTACCTAGATATATCTTGACCTCTTCTATCATCTTTGTGTTTGGATTTTCTTCCACATTTACCTTTGCATATTTAATTCCTTTTGAACTTGAACTTACATATTATACTTTCTCATCCCTTGTATCCTTCTTTGTTTCTTCTAACTGTTGATCCAAGTGAATTATGGTGGATTTTTCCATTAGATAGGATTTCTTTGCCCCTTCTTTAGGAGTGGAATATCCTTGATCGTATCTATCTTATATTAATGTATGATTTCCTTGCTTTATCTTTAAGTTTTTCTTATGACCAAATTTTTTTGTCTCTTTCTTCATAGTTTTCACTTTGCAAACTCTTTCCAAGTGGCCAGTCTCATAATAATTGTGGTAACAAAATGCAATGTTTTCATAATTCACTTGTTGATCCCATTCTCTTGATTTAGATTTAATATTAATGAATTATGGTGAAGGTTTTTAAATATCCAAAGCAACGTATATTCTAGTATATATAGCATGCTTTCGCTCCTTAAAATTTAGTCCTTCCTTGATAAATTATCCTAGGGTATTTCTAATATTCTTTAAAACATCCTTATCGATAAGCTGATATGGAAGTCCATAAAGCCTAGCCCAAGTTGAAATCTTATTAATAGTTTTTGTCTCAATAGAAAAAATTTATTCCATGATCTTAAATAAAGGGTATCTCTCCCTCTAAACCATGGGCCACCACTCAATATTTTATCCCTTATTTTTGAATTATAAAAAATGACAAAGAAAAACCTTTAGAAAGAAAACTCACATAGTAATTTGAATTCAATACCCACTTCCACTTGATCCAATATTGAATCTCCAAAAACCCTAGCCGGGATCTATGGAATTTACATATTATCCCCTTGCTTTTCAAAACCATTATATCATGCTCAATCATCTCATCCTTGATGGTCACTTATGGTGCAACATCTGCTACTTGGATCAAACTTTCCATATATTTGCTCTTCCACTTATCTTTAACTTGGGCATCCATACTTCCAACTAGGGTATCCTCACTTCTCATTAGGGATTTCAATTATGACTTTCCTTCTAAACTAGCTAGTGGGGTTGGTGTTGAGGATCGCTCTTGGCTTGCAATCCCTCTTGGTTCACACTCGCTCTTGGCTCGCACTTCCTCCTAGCTTGCACTCCCTCCTAGATTACACTCTCTAATTTCTCTTCTTTCTCTCGATGTTCCTTTGCCTCAACATTATTTTATAAATAATATTCACCACATTCATGTTAAGGGTTTGAAGCATTGATACACTCTGAATGATTAGTTGCTCTTTCACCATATCTGAAGATCTCAAGATTGGCTCGCACTCTCTCTCAATTTGCACTTCCTCCTACCTCACACTCCCTTCCAACTTGCACTCCCTCTTAGCTCACACTCACTCTTATCTCTTCTTTCTCTTGGCATTCCTTTACTTTGGCAATTTTTTAGAAACAATATTTGTCACATTCATGGTAAGGATTTGAAGTATTGATACACTCCAAACAAATCCATTGCTCTTCTATCATATTTGAAGATATTAATATTGGGTCACATTCCCTATCCGCTCTATTGTCTATTAAAGGTTCCCATAGTTACAATTTTTAAATTAAATATTTACTTATTTAATGTTTTTTAATTTAGTTTTTTTTTAATTTAATTATTCAATTTTTTTAAGAATTTAATTGTTTAAAGGTTTAGGAGTTTAATTTTTGTATTTTTAAAAATTAGATCTCTTTAATTCTTCGTTAAATTTTTTAGATCTTTATTTAATTCAAATATTATGTTTAATTAATATTTTGCTTAATTGTTTAAAAAGGTAGATTTTATTTTATGTGGTTATTATTAATTAATTTAGTTAATGTGGTCACTTTATTGCCTGAAATAATTTTTTTTTTTTTTGGTAAGTAAGAGAATATTATAATTAACACCGGGTTTTAACTGGTTGACCCAAAACCATTTTACAAAATAGGGTCCATCGACCAACCGAACAAGGGCCAAGCCCTAAAAGTTTAATCTGACAACAACAAGGGTCAAACCCTACTCTTCCATCGAATACGACCAAACTAAACTATGGAAGCCTAATATTATGGCCATCAGAAAAGAAAGACGCAAAATAGAACTAACAAAGACAAAAACTAATCATGCAAGCACCATGCAGAGTAGCTTGTGCCCATATAAAATAATAGAATATGGTAAAAAAAAAACATCCCATAGAATGGACAGCCAAGAGGCCAAGCAGTCTTCCTTGTAGTCCTCATCTAACTTCTTATCATCCTCCTTGCCATCATCTTTAGATTACTCCTTGTTCCCCTGGAACTGCTGGCTATAAAACAGAAGATTTAGAGAATCACACAAATCAACAGCTGCACTGATGAGGCCAGACAGACTCTTCAACTAGTTGATACTGTTGGAGGCTGATGAAATTGTCATCTTCTCCAAGACTATTATGGTGGGGTCTGGTACCTCATTGTCAGGGATCTCCAACACTTTGTTATTTCTTGCTAGGGCCTTTTTGCGACATCAAATCCAAACACACCTTGGGAAATACTTGAGGCCAAAGCAGATGTTTCCCATGCATGAATTTGTAGATAAAAAACCTATATCAGTGCCCCACCAGCTGCAAAAAACACTAGTCACATGAACAAAAAAAACAAATATGACAAAAGCCATTATAAGGTTCAAAAAAATATTTTTAAAAATGCCCCCATTTTCTGTCATTGATCCACTTTGAGCCTTCCAATCTAAAATTTTTCATTATCTATCACCATTGAGACTGCATGAGGAAGATTTTCAGTCCACGTGATCAAATTTGTCTGCTACAATGCCTTCATTTGCCGACTCTATCACCGCCATGTTTGCTTCTCGGAAGGTATGCAAAATTATGGCCTCAGGTCGATCATGAATTAGAGCCCTTGCTTCGTGGATGTAGTAATCAAATCTCCAAGGAGCTCTCTTAGTGTTCTTTAGAAGATTTATAATAATAAGAGAATCACCTTCCACCAACAGTTTCCCTGGATAATTCTCTGCCACCTTGAGGCTCCTCCAAACTGCCCTCGCTTCAGCCACATTGTTAGTTTGAGCTCCAAGATGTTCAACAAAATCTACAAGCACCTCACCCTTGTGGTCTCTAAGTAAGCCACCAGCCCTAGCTTCACCTGGGTTGCCCCTAGATGCCCCATCAAAATTTAACTTAATCCACCCTGGGGGGGTGGGGTCCATGTGATCATGGTTCTAGGACATACTTGAGGATGATTGAGGCCATCAGTGAGAGGTAAGTTTAATGACTGGCCTAATGAAGCTTCAAAAGGATTTGGAGGTCTAGATGCTGCAGGCACTAAACAAGCATTCTCATTAGCATATACTAAAATTTTTGATAGGACAGAGGATGACTGAGAAACCTTATCCAAGAAGGCCCGACGATTCCTTTCCAACCATATCTGCCACAAGTAGTGATGAAGGCAGATCTTCCACATATACCTAAGACGCCTATTCAAAAAGGGAGAAGGCCACTAGAAAAATAAGTCAAAAATGGACTGAGGATGGACCCAATAAATATGAAACACTTGTAACAGACCTAACAAGATTGAGACAGAAAAATTACAATACAGAAACAAATGATCAATAGACTCCCACTCAGACATACAGAGATAACATCTATTAACAACAATCACACCTCTTTTTATTAAGTTATCCATGGTGAGGATCTTATTTTGGATGGCCAGCCATGTAAAAAACCCAACCTTCGGAACAATGCTTTTGGGCCAAACTTCCAAGTGAGGGAAAGTAGGTTCATCATTATCAATAAGCATCAGATAAGCAGTCTTGACAGAAAATTCCCCATTGTCTGAAGCTTCCCAGATAAGCTGGTCCTCAAGAATGCCAGAAGGGAGTAAAGACTGTCTTAATTCATTCTCCAAAATTATTGATGCCCCTGGTAGATCATTGTTCATTATTGGCTTCCAAACCCTTCTATTGTTTGACAAAGTAATAAAATCTGCAACTTTGGTACCAAAAAATTCAATTGTCCAAGCTCTAAGGGTTGAAAGGATGGGGTCTGCAGAGAGGGGATAGTCCTTTAACCATTTGTGGTCCCAGGAAATCAATGTTTCTTCCATTTCCCAGTTTCCAACGTAGCCCTTTGCTTAGCAGGTTTTTAGTTTGAAGGATTGATTTCCAAAAAATTGATCCCCTGGGAGGAAAGGAATAGCTTAAGAATTCAGTTTCTTGCAAGTACTTTCTTTTGATTATAGTAATCCATTATGCATTTGCATTTGTCAAAAGACGCCATGCTTGTTTGGCCAGGAGGGCCATGTTTAAATGTTGTATTCTCCTTAGCCCAATACCTCCAAACTCCCTTGGTTTGCAAACCCTATCCCAGGACACCAAGTGAAAGCGTTGCTTAGATTCAGAACCAGTCCATAGGAACCTCTTCTGTTATTCATTAATTGTATTAGAAAACCTTCATGGAATTTATTTTTAGAATTAGCATGTTGAATGCCATCATAGATATAAAGTTAGAATTAGATTCGTCTGCTTCACAAGACAAAATAAATAAGTGCATTCTTAAGAGTGAGGAGGCATTAAATTTTACTTGAGTGACTAAGTCAAGAAATATTTATTATGTGGTCAAATCTTAAATAAGTTTATGATGATCCTAATAAATATATAGAAAACTCAATACATGATCAAGCAGTTTAAAGTATAATAATTTTATAAATATAGATGTATTTCTTCTAAAAAAATACCTTTCAAGGCCTATTGTGTTTAGAGCAATTGGTAGGGAGTGAGGAGTTTCACACTCTAAACTAAATTTCAAATATTATGGGTAAACCTTAACATTTAATCAAATGGCATGAGCTCAACTAGTTAATTACCTTGACTTTCAAGGAGGAGACCCGGTTCAAATCTTGCCATTGCTATTGTAAAAGTTGTTGTATTACCACTATGTGATAATAATTTAATAATAGTGGGGCTTGTTTCAATCTCATCTAACCAATCAAAAATAAAATACCTTCAAAGACCCATTCAACAATTTATCTCTAAAATCATTTTAAAAATGTTTTTCCCTCTCTTACAAAAGAACAACATTTTTATTTGTTCCATAATATTTTGAAATAGGAAGAACCTAAATCATTACAATATTATGGATTACAATCAAGGAGTATGCCCTTGTTAACAGGAAATCTAATTATTAATCTAAGTTCAAATATAAGCAACAATTTAATAATAAGTATAATAGTCAAAACAAACCTTCTAACCTAATGAAAAAGGGTTTTCATGGCCCCTCACAATGTGGTCTATATAAAAAGAAAAGGAGAGTATAGACCATCTCTTGTAGCACTATTCAATATTCTGGGAACTATGGCAATGGAATCTTAATATTTTTGGTAAATACATGGTGATAATGGCAAAATTAAAAAATGGTTAAAACAATGGTAGAGAACTTTTAAAAGTGAGGTGTTACAAACAATCTGGGATACATTGAAAGATACAATACTTTGGATTGTATGGTTGGAAAGGAACAAAAGAATATTTAAAGGAAATAAATGTATTTAGAGATAATAAAAAGGAAGATTTTTTTAGCCATAAAGGAGTCTAAACCAACCCTATCAACTCATCCAATCCCTAATATTGAAGCAGAGAGACTTGATAGATGGAGTCAAGTCATCAAATAGAATTATGATGTTGGGTATAGGAGAAATGAAAGGAAGGCAAATAATCATGGTTATGCATAAGGGGTAGGCCCGAAAATGTATATAGAAAAATAATGTGAATCAATTTTGAAACCAAGGCGAATATGGTTCAAAAGTCATGTAGAGGACATGGCGAATTGCCTTTTTTTTCCACAAGAAAAAAAGTTGGCAAATTCACCAAAATTTTTGACAAACGTACCATAAGATATAAATAATCACTAAACATGCTCTGATTCCCACGCATGATGTCTACGGACTCACAGGGATGACCCAAGTGAGTTAGTAGACTTCATTTGAGGGACTACCTAGGTGAGTCCGTAGACTTCACTCGAGGGACCACCCTTGAATGAAGTCTACGGACTCACTTGGATCATCCCTCGTAGACATCATGTATGGTGTCATCAATGTTTACATAATCCCTTGAATGAAGTCTACGGACTCACTTGGGTCATCCCTCATCAAGGGACGATCTAGGTGAGTCCGTTGATATCATGCAAGGGACGATCCACATGAGTCTGTCAACATTATGTAAGGAACACTAGCCAGGGATGATTGAAATCATACGAGAGATGACCAGGTAGATCCATAGACATAATATAAGAGATGACCAAGAAATAAGAGTAGGCACCATTCAAGAGATGATAGCTTGGTTGTGTACCATGTGTCGTTCATATTACCATGTGTCACCATCTCGTTATGACTTTGTTCAAAACCCACTTACTTCATTTTATGCACAACACAAAAAAACTACAAAAACCTTAAAAAACCATTCAAAACCCTTCCAAGCCTCCAGAGTCCCAGCAATGGTCACAACTTCTTCCAGTAAAGGTAGAATTTCATTCAAAAACCTGGTTTGCCCGCTCATCTCCTAAATTGTCAATGATCCTTATAATGATTCAACAAGGATGAGGGAATATGAGATGCTAGGGTTATCAAATATGCCCCAATTTGACATGGGCATTCATTTGTTGACTAAAATTATTCAATCCTATGAAAATTAGGGGTCGATTGTTACAATGATGGTTGACAATAAAACCCTTACCTTCTCGGTGAAACCGTCTGATGTGCATCGATTAATAGGCCTTCCCCATAAAAATTGTGAATGCATCTCATCAAATTTTTCTCTGATTGATGAAGAAAAAATCTATTTGGAGACTTACTATAATCTCTCGTCCACTACATTACAAGGTATGTCTTCCAAATTGCAAGTTTTAATTTTTTTATCCAAACAAACTAGAATTTATGTGTAGGTAAATTTAGGGGTAAATTTAAGTTTTGTTAATGTGTAGGTAGTTGAAAAGGTAAAATGGTTGTGTTCTACCAACCTCTGCTCATAGGGCTACATGTTATATGCTCAATTGGGCCATTTCAAAAGATTAACTCAGTGGCTCAACCATTGTAATCAACTGGTGTGATGTAAAATGTCCAACACTATTTTTTAATTTTTCCAGATGTTTGTATTCTACGCTCGTTGTCCATCCCGATTCCCCACCTTAATATCTAATCAAATTATTAAAAACAAACAAACATGTCGATGAAATTTTTTATTACATTCACTCTTATTTTCTCCTATATTTATTCATTATTAAATAATTAATTGTGTCCTTGCTTCATTGAGGAATCCAAGAAGGCTTTGTAACCATATAATACCCTATTTATCCAAGCCCATTGTACATACATAAATTATTAGGATTCAAAGGGAAGTCAAATTTATTACCAAAGTGTGTTCCCAATAAAATGTTGCTCAAAGAGGTAGCTTATCGTATGATGGGTAATTCACTGGCCCACCTCCATGTGTTTTCCACACATTTATTTTTGCATGGGATATTTTATCATAGGTTTTCTTGGACATTGTACATTGTCATGAAAAATCTAAATCTTTAAAGGGGAAGTATTCTAAGAAGAAGAGAACTAAGGATGATGTTGTCATTGAGAGAGTACAAGATATAACCATTGTCTCAATAGATTTAATTTGATGGGAGGACATAAGTTAGATGCACATTGAAGTGGCTAAACTATAATGTGATATATTTAGAGACTTAGAGAAAAGCATCATTGACTAATTCTAGCACATTCAATCATCCTTGGAGGTCATCCCTCACATGATTTTGACAAACTCACGGGTCGTCCCTCGCATGATGTCGACGGACTCACCCGAATCGTCCCTCGTATGATGTCGACGGACTCACCCGGGTCGTTCCTCGATGAGGGATAACCCAAGTGAGTTAGTAGACTTCATTAGAGGGATGACAGACATGTTGATGATGCCATGGACTCAATCCCTCATGTATGGTAATCTATAACAAGCAAAAGTGCATATGATTGATCTTTTGTTATCTTCAAATCCATAGTGTAGTATCTCATTGCACATTACTTTATTGCTTTATTATATTACTACACTATATATGTTGTCATTGCATGACTTGAATACTTCCCAAACTACATTAAATATCTTAAACATAGCATTTCGATTTAAGCATTCCATTTTGTTATAATGTTTTTGCAGTGGATGCAACTCCATCCAGAAGGGGCCTCCATTTTTAGTCTATTAACAACTTCCTTAAATTCGTCATCGAGTTCTTCTAGTCATGTATTTTTTTGTAGGGAAGAACATCATACATACCTTTATGGGCTTTAGGGTATATTGTGCATTATCTCAAAAAAGTAAATATGATTGGTCCTCATATGTTTCCACCAAAATAAAAAATGAACTTCAAAATGCGAGCACAAATATTATGGCCACTTCTACCGTTGTTGCTACTAGCAATTACTTGATTGATTTTTATTATGAAGCATATTTTAATGTAAGCAATACCACCGTGCCCACCTCCCTCCATACAAAATTGAAGTCACTTACCTTAACCATCGAACAGATGTAGGTAATTTTTTTACATAAAAATTTACAATAAATTTTAGTGTTTATATTTTTAATTTTTAAATTCACTTTAATGCAGAGAAGAGTGATGTCTTCTTCGAATAGAAGATATGCTCTAAATAAGGGAATCAACCCAGAGGGTAGTGCAGATTCTGACACACTGTCACTATAACGTTCGCTAACAAGGTCTGCAAAATGTATTAGGTCTTCAAAATATTCTTTTGTTCATCCAACTCCCTCTTCTATTTCACATCCACATGCCATCGATGTTGAGGAAGATAGCCAGGCCTTGATAGGTAAAGTTTCTTTTTCACTTGGGAGTGAGGAAGTAATTAATTTCTCTCTTTAATTAATTTTAGTTACCATTAATTTAAATTTAAATTTTAATTAATGGTATTCTAAGAAGAAGAGAACTAAGGATGATGTTGTCATTGAGAGAGTACAAGATATAACCATTGTATCAATAGATTTAATTTTATGGGAGGACATAAGTTAGATGCACATTGAAGTGGCTAAACTATAATGTGATATATTTAGAGACTTAGAGAAAAATATCATTGACTAATTCTAGCACATTCAGTCGTCCCTGGCGGTCGTCCCTCACATGATATTGATGGACTCACCCGGATCGTCCCTTGCATGATGTCGACAGACTTACCCGGGTCGTCCCTCGCATGATGTTGACGGACTCACCTGGGTCATCCCTCAACAAGGGATGACCATAAATTCTCTCTTTAATTAATTTTAGTTACCATTAATTTAAATTAATATTTTTTAAATGTTTTCAAGGCATCATCCTAAACATATTTCAGAACCAGTCTGACCCAAAAATGACACAACAACATCTGGTATGGGCAATTACAGTTTAGAATTTCATAGTAAATTTTATTATAAATTTTTTTACAATAAATATTATTTTTATTTTTTGTAGGTTCAAGTCATCATCACCGACAGAAAATGATGGTAAATTCATCGCCATTTCCTCTACGTCCTCTAGAATATGAACGCATACAAATTTCTAAACAAATTATTGAAATAGGGCAACAAACCAGATCAGAGCATGGTATACATAATTAAAAATTGATTTTCCCAATGTTTTTATTAAAATATTTTCTTCAAACGTTTATTTTATTTTTTTATTTTGGCCTTAGGTCGATCACAATGGCCTACACAATGTTCTATACCACCACCACCACATCCACATAGACAGCAGTTCATGAGGCCTCAACATATGCATGGAAAACAGTTACATGCTGAAAGGAGTTCAATAGGCCCATCCCTTGGCCTTTCAAACTTTCTCAGTTTTAACTTGGAAAATATTTCAAAAGTTTTGAATGATTGTCCTGGGTTGCCTATTCCTCCCTTGGATCAGGACTTCTTTATGCAAGGTTTATTTCCTGATGGTTTTAAAGAATCTGATATGCTTCAAACTCAAAGAGAAGCAACCATTGATAAAGCATTGCAAATTGGTGGAAGAGCAACCACTACTCACATCACCCCTCCCCCCGGTCCAACTGGTCAAGATGCTCCTCTTACTGCGGATCAAATATTAGATTTTTTAGAATCAGATTTATTAGCAAAAAATTTGGAAGCCATAGTGAAGGATACTGTGCTTTTGAATATTTTTGAACTAAAAGTTTGGGAGTATCAGGAAAAAGTTATAGTCAAGGAAATTAATGCCCGATATAAAAATTTTACAAAAATAGAAGAATTGTTTTCTTTGATTCAACAACAACCTAAAAATGTGGATGCTTTGTTATATGAAGCAACCTCAAAATTTGTAAAGGCCACTGACACTAATCTTTATGGTGATAAAATTATAGATCACCTTTTGAATAGGCTCAAAAATTTGAATGCTGAAGCTCAAGTCTATTTCAATAAGTGGACAATTGACAGAAAAAAAGTTAAAGTGGCAAATGTTGCCCAAGTAGTTGCAGAGGTAAGTCAACAATATTTTTCTAAATTAATTTATTTTTATAATATTTTGATCTTTATTAACTAAAATTTTAAATATTCTGCTATGTAGTCCAATTTTGAGAATGTCAAAAATTAAGTGGAAAGCATGAAGGTCTTTTTGGTCACCGCAAAGCAAAGTATACAAAATATAATTGAATTCAAAGAACAATTCTATGAGACCATCAGACAGAATAATGCTCTCAAAAGAATCATCATCAAACATAATATGGATCCAAATATTTTGCTCACAAAAAAAGAGAATGAAATACCTCCAAAAGACGATCCAGCTACAGAGGAGAGGGGACTTGTAGAAAGTTTGAATACTGGTGAAGAGAACCTACAGAGAGCTGACGTGTTAGGAGAAACATCATTAGAGGTGGCAGCTGGAAAAGGTCATGAAGAAAAGTAGTCAGATCCTTCATCTGTGCAAATACTTGAAATAGGCCCTTCAACCCAATAGTCTGAAAGTGGACGCACAGTTCACTTTATTTGTAATAAAATTTTATTCAAAATAAATAAATACTTTTGTAACTGATGTTTGAATGAATATTTTTGACTCTCTATGAACCTTTGTTCGAAGTTTTACCATGGTTCAATATTGATTTTGTGCAATGGCATCTTATGATTTTGTGCTTTGGAAAAATTTGAAGTCTACATTTTGCTTTATCTATGTTTAGATCGTTCTTATTACAAATAACTGACATGTTTATCATGTGAAAATTATCCAAATGCAGGGCACAAAATGGTACCATTTTTCTTGATATTTGCTATTACAAATAACAAAATGATATCTAACATATGTTCAAAAAATCTAAACATAAGAACTAAATTAAAAAAACTTCACTTGAGGGATGACCCTCGAATAAAGTCTACGAACTCACTTGGGTCCTCCCTCGTAAACATCATGCGTAGCATCATTAGCATCTTCGTCATCCCTTGCATGATGTCTATGGACTCACTTGGGTCATCCCTCCTCGCATGATGTCTATTTGAACCGCAATATTATCCCTAGATGTTAAGTCATCCAATTCCATCCATTCCATATATGAACGATCTAGAAGAATTTGCAGATCCAGACCAGCTAGTTGTTCTCTGATAGCGTTTCCCCCAGTGGTTATTTCTCTCTCTATCAATTCCCCAAGGTTCCACCAGGAGATATACTTATGAATAATATCAGTCCAGTATTGATCCTCATATTTGAATGGACCACTCCGAACTCGCAATGAAGTTGGTTTGTTAGCTATGGCTCTAGTAATACAAGAATTCGGATAGGTTGCTCTAGGATTTCCCCCCCTTCAGAATCGGACGTGAAAGTTTCCTCTCATCCGGCTCAAGTAACTATACCGAAACGGAAAGTGATTCTGCAAAAAAAATGCTTTTTGCTCTGTAGAAAGACTAAATAAATAGCTACTCTTTGCTCAAGTTCCAAGTGAAATTTAGCAATAAAAAATAAATAAATAACTGTATTGAGTCTATCCTGTGGGAATTCATTCCATCCATTTATGGTTCTATGCTAAATCAACCATCCATAGCTGTGTAAACCTATTCCTAAAAGGTCAACCCCCAAATAACAGATCCAAACTAGAAAAAATCCTAGAGAAGCCACAATTGCCGGTTTCTCACCTTGCCAACCCCTATTGATTCTAGTATGTAGATAAATTGCAAATATGGTCCAAGTAATTAATGCCCAGGTTTCTTTTGGATCCCAGCTCCAATAAGATCCCCATGCTTCATTGGCCCATACTGCTCCAGAAAGAATACCTATAGTTAAAAGAGAAAACCCTAGACCAATGGCACTATAACTCCATTGATCTAATTGGCTTATCAATTGACATTTACGAGAATTTGTGAATGAAAAACAAAAAGTGTCTTGCAAATAATTTTTATTTGAATCATATAGTAAAATTAGAATTTTAAATATTTTGTTGAAATTGTTCGTTTGGAAATTACCCAAAAAGCTGATCATAGGTTCTTCTCCCCATCGAAATAGCAAGATTGCTATGCTCAGTACTAAACTTGTTAAAGAGATGAAATAGAACCAAGCTGTATCTTTTTGATCAAAGATTAAATCAGTCATTAGAAGAAGAAATAGTCCAAAAATTAAGATAAATTCTGGAAAAATAGAATTTCCATTGAAGAGAGGCAAATTAAGCTCTTTCATAAAAAAGATTTAAGGGTATAATTGAAAATGAAGTTTTCATTTTTTACATACCAGATCATGAATTAGTAACTTTATGGAATCTTAGAAAAAGTTTCAATCTTTTTCTTCAACTTTTTATCTTGAAAAATAGTAGATTTCAGATATCCTTATTCTTCTTATTCTTATTCCTCTTCAAATGAGCATAATGGGTGAGTCCGTTGACATCATGCGAGGGATGACCCGGGTGAGCCCATAGACATCATGCAAGGGACGACTGACATCATATGAGAGACGACCTAGGTAGATTTTTAGGTATCATTATCAATAGTAAAATAGTCATACAACAAAGCAAACATATAATTTTGAACAAAATATTTGACATTATGTCCCTCCAAGGAAAAATTCATATACAACAAAGCAATCCTATGTTACAAAGCAAATACAAAAAAGCAAGCCTATAATTTTGAACAAAATATTTGACATTATATCCATCCAAGGAAAATATTTGACATTATATGAAAAATTTATAATCTTAAACAATTAACATCTATGACATTATTTTACAAACTCATCAATCCAAAAAAAATCATGCAATGTAATTATGTGTGTGATATGTTGCCAAAATATGCAAACACATTAATCCAAACAAAACTTTATAATCCTAATTCCCCACTTCAGGATTATATAAATATCATGCAATCTGTATGAATTCCATCTATCCTAGGGATATATGTTGCAAAAATATTGCAAATATTACATTGGAGGGAGTTGAAACGAACAATTCCCATATTCAACATCATTTGTAGACATAGTTGATATTTATGTCTCAATAATCAGATCAATGTTCTCAATTTCCTCATCATCATCAATATTTGTGATACCTCTTCTGCTTATTATAGATTGTCAATATGTCACAGTTTTATCATAAGAAACATTTTGTACCTCATAAGATGAGACATATATTCTCAAGCAGTTTTCTAATTTTTTATCTAGTCGGTTACAAACTTTAGATTTCACAAAAGACAATGCACTAAAAACCCTTTCATCTTCCATTGATCCCAAAACCATTGTTTCACACAATTCATATAAGTGGAAATATTTTCTCATTGTTTCCTGTAAAACACTACTAGGGTACAACTTTTTCCACAAACGTATAATAGAACTTGGTTCTCCAGAATTAGTCAAATGTGGAATTTGATCAAGCATTGTATTTCCAAAATATGAGGATTGTTTGGTCAAAATATATTTATTCAAAATACCTTTGATCTTAGTATAGTTGACTTCCACACTTTTAGAAAAATGAGTGATAAGTGTACCCATATATTTTTTATAAACAAGGTTTTTTGCTATTATTATCTGTACCTGAATCCCAAAACGTAGGGTTAACCACACCCATTGCTTCTAGCAACTCGTCTCTTTGAAAATGACTTTTAATTTCTTATGTCAATGATTCTGCTATTTTTCTCAACTTAATCCTTGTATTCTGTAAAACTTCTTCAAATATTTTGTATGTGATTGGCATCTGTTCAAAATCTTCACTAACCATGTCCAATTGCTTATCAAAATAATATAAAGGTATCTCTTTTCCATGAATATTAATACAGAGATGATCATGAATGTTGAACTGTAACAAACTATTTTGTTCATTGACATTTGTTAGAGTTATCCAATCATCAAACAAAGGATCCATAAAATTCTCACTTGATAATTATAACGTATCGATACACACAAATTTATTTTCTAAATCTGATGAAATAAAGTATATAAATGGATCTTTGTTGTGCAATTTTTATCAATGCATTCATTTCATGCAGCATTGGAATAATACCACATAAAGTGAGTAGTGTTTCTAGGTCTCCCATATGATATAAGAAATCTTTTGCTTTATAAATTACCCTCCGATTTTCATACATAAAGTCTATTATGGATTTATATTGTTTGAAAACTCTTGCTGTAGGTTGAAACAATGAAATCCACCTGGTATCTACATCTTGCAATAATTTTTTACTTTCTGTAAGTCCAAGAGAGAATTGTTGAAACTCTGCAAACCTTTTTGGACTGCACAAAAAATATGAATATACATCTCAGAAAAGTTCTTCAACTCTTGCAACATTTTGAAATGTGCTTACAATTTTGTATGCAAGATTCATTCTATGAGCCATGTAGTGAATCGGGATCAAATATGGGGTAACAGATGTTTGAAGTCAAACACAAAGGCCATTTCTATTACCTTGCATTACAGCAGCACCATCAACTCCAACACATTAATTTACTAGCTATTGTTGGATCATCCATTCCAGCAATATCCTTTAAGCTAGTAATAAAAATATTGTAAATATTTTTAGCATTACATTTTTCTACCATATTATGTATTGCTAGCAAATGAGGTTGCCTTACATGATTTTGAAAGGTGTAAACATGCATTCAAATCCAAGATATATTGTCAGCTGCAGTTACCTCATCAATAGAAAGTGAAATAAATTTAGAATTTTAACATTCTCTTTCAAGTCCTCCTTCTCAACTAAAGATAGACATTTTTGCCATTTCCCAACCACTTCGATCTGACCAATGAGCATTAGGGAGGTTTTGTACATCAACTAGTTGAAAGAGATGCTTATAATCAATAAATTTGGACATAGCTCTACATTTTTTAAGAATAGTAAATACAACAACAAACTGCAAGTTTTTTTAAGCTAACGTGGTTTTATGAATTTTTTGAAACTGTGTTGGAATTGTTCCACCATTTTTAGATAGTATTTGTTTTTGTTTCATCTCTTTTTCATAGTCTAGTGCATATCTCACATGTGTGCATTCTGATGCATTCTTCCACCTATGGGTTCTCTTAAATTTTCCATCAACTTGATTTACTTTAACATAAACTTTTCCACAAATTTTTTTCTATTGTATCTATCTTAGGTTGCATTCTCTTATCTTTTCCTAATTTCCAACTGTAAATAACGCATATAGCTTCTTTTGGTTCTGCATTACTATCTTTTTGCAACACTGGTTCAATAAATGGATACTTTGATGAGCATTAAAACTGAAATGACCTTCCAATAATCCATATTATTGAGCTTCTACGTCTATGTTTCTTAGACTTAACCTAAGATTCCCTTATAGTGTACATTGTGTTAGAAAGATCATTTTTATTTTGACTTTGTATGCCAATTTCAGGATTCTTCTCAAGTTGTTGCATGTCATTGTTAATTAAATTTTTTTGATGTATTCCATCCTGGGGATTATCTTCTAGTTGAGACATATCAGGATCAATTGGGTACTCTGCATTCAAATGTGTTCTATATCATTTTCTGAAATTACTTACTAAAATTACTATTAAGTAGGAAAAACGGGTATGTACCTTGTAACTCCTTAAGTTGTTGCATGTCATTGTTAATGAATTTTTCGTGATGTATTTCATCATGGATAATATCTTCTAGTAGAGGCATATCAGGATCAATTGGGTATTCTACATTCAAATATGTTTTGTATCATATTTTGAATTTTTTTATTAAAATTACTAATTAAGTAGGTAAAAAAAGTATGTACCTTGTAACTGTGCAGGTTCTGGTGCCTCAATGGATTTTATGCCCCCTTAGATTTTGAGATATTGCTAAAATATTTTAGGATACTCTTTTTTCACAAGATTTTTCTTCCTTGTTTCCATTGTGAGTTGGAGTCATTGTACCTATGAAGAAAAATTTTAGGAAAATAATAGTTGAGCAGGAAGTCTGCAGGCAAAGAAACAAAAATGATAATGCAATAAGTAAATCTGGGATGATCTAGGTGAAGTAAATAGAGATGACTTGGAAGAGTCTATAGGTATCATATAAGATACGATAGAGAGTCTGTAGGCATGAAATTAGGACGACCTGTAAGGAATGACCTGCAACATGCAATGGATGACCTATACGAGTTCATAGACATCATGCAAGAGATGACCTACGTGAATTCGTAGACATCATGTGAGGGATGACCTATAAGAGACGACCTGGGTAAGTTTACAAACATCATGCAAGGACAACCTGCATGAGTCTGTAGACACCATACGAGGGACAACGTGCAAGTGATGATCTGCATGAGTCCGTAGACATCATGAGAGGGATGACTTGCAAGGGATGACCTGGGTAAGTTTGTAGACATCATGTGAGGAATGACTTGCATGAGTCCATAGATATCATACGAGGGATGAATTACAAGGGACGACCTACAAGGGATGACTTAGGTAAGTCTATAGACATCATGTAAGGGACGACCTACATGATTTCATAAACATCAAGTGAGGGATGACCTGCAAGGGACGACCTGTGTGAGTTTGTAGACATCATGCGAGGGATGACCTACGTGAGTCCGTAGACATCATGCGAAGGACGACCTACAAGGGATGACCAGGGTAAGTCTATAGACATAATGCGAGGACGATCGACATGAATCCATAGACATCATGCAAGGGATGACCTAGGCAAATCTGTTGATATCATGTGAGGATGACCTGCAAGTGACGACCTAGGTAAGTTTGTAGACATCATACGAAGGATGACCTGCATGATTCCATAGACATCATGTGAGGGATAACCTACATGAGTTCGTAGACATCATGCGAGGGACGACCTGCAAGAGATGACCTGGGTAAGTCTGTAGACATCATGCGAGGGATGACCTGTATGAGTCCATAGACATCATGCAAGGGATGACCTACATGAGTATGTAGACATCATGTGATTGATGATCTACAAGGGACAATAAGGGTAAGTCTATAAACATCATACGAGGGATGACCTGCATGAATTTGTATACATCATACGAGAGATGACCTGCGTGAGTTCGTAGACCTCATGCAAGGGATGACCTGCATGGGTATGTAGACCTCATGTGAGGGACGACCTGGGAGAACATATAGTTATCCAAACTGGGATGAGTAGGGAGTTTGTATGCATGGAAGAAATGATGGTAAAAGTAAAACAAGGCATCGAAAATAATTTTGTACCTGTAGTCTTTTCTCTATAGTCTTGTATTTTATCCTTCGTCTGTTGCCAATCACTCTTTTTTTGGCTTCTCTGATTCTGTTATTTTTTCAACTCAAATTTTTGCTTCTCCTTTTTTGTTGAATGTATAACTATAACAAGTAATAGTATGTTTTGGTATATATAGTGAGCGAATTTATATAGGTTAACAAAATTATAAATAATTTTAAGACGAATCGGTCCAAAAACTAGACGGGAGGACTGGTGATTTAAAATTAAAAAAAAATATTATAATTTTCGAGCAAACCGACCCAAACAATATTTTTTTTTCCTAAATTTTTTTGATGAATTGTTCGATGGCCAGGGTCCCAAAATTCACCAATTTGAATTTTTAAATATGCTAATATTCGCTTATTAGCGAATTTTTGTTGCTATGCATAACCTTGCAAATAATATAAAGTGGAAACCACCTAAAGTAAATTTGGTCAAATTGAATTTTGATGGAGCATCTAAAGAAATTTCAAGACTAGCAACAAGAAGAGAAATAATTAGAAATAATAGGGGTGAGATTTTGTCACATTACGCTTTCAATAGTAATTTTAAGACAAATAATGAAGTTGAAGCTTGGGTGGGTTTGGAAGGGTTTAAAATATACAGATAAATGAAATGGAATAGAGTATGTATGGAAAGTTATTTACCAATAGCAATAAATAGAATTTTGAGGAACGGAAAGGCTCCATGAAACATACAAGAGATAATTGTGGAAATACAAGACCTTGATACAAAGTTTGAAGAAACCAAGTTTATACATACATTAAGCGAAGGGAACAAATGTGAAGTTAAATTCTCTTTTCCATGGTTATAAGAAGTTGTAAGTTTAGTTGAAGCTCACAAGAAAATGTTTATTATTTGAATCAAATAATGATTAAGATTTAATTTTAAGTTTTCCATTGGTAATATTTGTTGTATTATATAACATTAAATAATTTTCATAGAAACTATTATTACAATTTTTGCGGTTGCACTTATGCTTCAGGAAGGAAACTAACAATCTAGATATGTTAATAGCATGAAGTTTTGAGAATATTACTCTATTAAGATGCAATGTGTAGATAGTAAAAGAGGATTTATTTTATTGTGAAGGCTACTATAGGAAAATGTTGAATTTTAGAATATTTGAATTTACAAAGAAAATTTAAGAAGACCTAGAAAATAAAAATCAAGAATTCAAACTTTTTATGAAAAATATGTAGGTATCTAGTTATAGCAACTCAATTGAGATGAGAATTGAATTTGTTTGTAAAATCTCAAGATCTAAAGGAGAGATTTGTGATTTGTCAAGGGTGGGGGATCTGAGTACAAATCCTTTTTCTCTAGCAAAAAAAATATAAACCTTTTAACAATAATCACAACAATAATGTCCTTGTTGGGATAGTACATTGATAAAGGATTTGGGCTCACATTGTAGAGACCCAAGTTTGAATCATAGGGAGGGTGGCCCCGCTTGTGCCCTAGTTGTATGCTTCAGTTGTTAATCTTCAACAAAAAAAATAATCGCAACAATAATCAAGATCATGGAAAAATTTTATATGATTGTTATAGAAAAGAAAATCATGTTGCACGATATTGTTATAAGATATTGAAAGCTATTAAAGAATTAAAAATAATGAGCAATTTAATTCAAAGGATTCTCAATCTAAATGTAATTTTGAACACCAAAGATAACCTCATTGGCCTAATTTAAGAGTTTATTTTATTTATTTTCATTCGATAATTATTTTTAAATAATAATCCTTTCTAAGTTAAGAGTGACAAAACACATGACTCCCCATAACGATATTTTTTCTTTGTTAACTCTTGATGATTCAAACAATCCTTTACATCTTGTAAATAGTGAAACTTGTAAGGTTGAATCCATAGGAAATGTTAGAGTGCCTAATGGTGAATACATGTATGTGTTGTTTGTTCCTAAAATCAAGATGATTTTATTTTCTATTTCTAAAATATATTAAACTTATAAGGTAGACTTTTAGAAAGATGTTTGTTATATTAAAGATCCAAAGTTAGCCTTTAACATTATTGTTATAGCTAAATTTAGTTAGGGTAATTTTTCAAACCTTATGAACTCAATGCTACCAATATTTGTTATTCTCTTATTTCTTACCTTAATGGAAATTATTTAAGGCATGAAAGATTAACCCACATCAATTTCAAGAATATTTACCTTATGAACAATCTTAAAATGGTTGGCAATTTGCTACAAATATGCACAGCTAATGATAATTGCACTTGCATAGATTGTATAATTGAAAAAAATTATAAGAAATAGTTTTCCAAAGGTAAAATTTGGTGTATAGGTGAAATTTGCATTTAGTTCATAGTGAATTATTAGAACCTATCGAAAAATATATCCCGTAGTAGTAAATATACACTTAGTTTTATCAAATGGTATTAGCTCAATCAATTAAATTCCTTGCATTTCTAGGAGACCCAAGTTCTAATCTTGCCATGTGATACATGCATGATTGTTAAGATGTTATAATAGAACTATATGGTCATGATGTAATATGAGAGGGGTTGTTTCAATCCAATATAACCCATTAAAAATATGTACTTAGTTTTGTTGATGATTGCTCTGGGAGAACATGGGTTTACTTTTTGAAATCTAAAGATCAATTTTTTTTCTTTATTAAATTTATAATGCTTGTTGAAAAGTAATCCAGTTGTGAATTGAAAATGTTGAAAGGAATTAAATATGTGAATAATGAGTTTATTAATTGTTTGAAATGTCATGGAATGGATTTTTTAGTTAATATCATAGTAAAAAGTAGTTAAATAAAAATGGTAGAGCATTACTAAATTGGCTAGAAGTTTAATTTATTTTTATTTTTGGTAAATTAAAATATTTCGTTACGAAGTGGGTTTTAAGGATCCCAAAACCTTAGTATAAAAACAACACTGGTTGTTGTAATCAAAAATGAAGATCAAAAGGGGACACAACCCCGATCCCAATACAGCAAAAAGGAGAAACCAGAGGACTCAACCTTAAGCAAAAAGAGAGAGGAGAAGAAGGGGACTCTGCCCTAGCATAATAGGCTACAGATACAACAAATAGGCTCCACGTAGGGTAACCGCAGGACAAAAAATAGAAATTTCTAAGGAAATCATTCCTCAGTGTCTTCATCATCCTCATCCTTGATCTCGTCCTTCGCAAGATCCTTGGGCTCCTCCTTGATAGCAACCATGTCCTCCACTTCAAAATAACCTTCAGCCTCTTTTCCCATCTGCACACCAAAGAAAAGCGTATGGAGGGCTTCCCTGAGGTCAATGATAGAGTTTACCATAGAATTCATCATGCTTATCATCATGGACATGATGAAATATTTCAACTACCTAACTTCATCTTATGGTTCCTCGTTGTTTGCCTTGATATCTATCACTTTTTTACCACATTTCACATACTGGTCCTAAAGGCGAGTTGATTTCCTAACATGCCCCTTCAGGTTTGTCAAATTAAATACTTTTCCTAGCCTTCAGCTCACGAACCGCTTCAATAGACTTCTTCTTTTTCTCTATAAGGGACAAGTGGGTAGGAAGCCCAACAGGTTTTTCGTTGGGCTAGGATTGCTCGGTTGGGCCTAAGGGCTATGGGCTAGGATGTGGCTATAAATGACTTTGAACAAACCCTGGTGGGATGGGAGGTCCATGCCTTTATTTTTCCTATAGGAGGTGATGGAATAATTCATGGAGTTTATGAGGAACTGGGGAATGTTGATAGGATTCACATCACAAAAATGGTTGACAAAGGCTAAATGGAACCTGCATAGGACTTTATCAGGATTGTCGATCGTGATGAATCCCATTATGGGTTTCATCACATAATTCTAAGGTGTGAGGAGGTCCCTCCTATAGATCCCCTACTTTGCTCCTTTGAAGATCCTATCATTATCTTTAAACTCTTTCAGTTCGACATCCCAATTGTGCTTCTCTCGATGAATTGAGCATCCCTTCGCTGGTTGACCAGTTATGATTGATAAGAAGTTGGCATTAACACGAAAGCTTCTCCCTTGGGATGTGACGCATTCGTTATCCCATGACTCCAGGAAAGCCATGGTAATGTCAAGTTCATCACTGGCGAACAGGAGGAGGAATGGAAAAAAATTCCTTCCAATTAGGATTCTCTCAGCCAGAATATCACATTCAAGTTTGTTGGGCTCAACGAAGCTCATTTTGGGTAGAGGATTGGGGATGAGAATGGGAAAAGTAAAAAATATGACGAGAACTAAGGACAACAGGGTGGGTAACACTCTACACCAATGGGGAGGGGGGACAAAAAGTAGAGTGGGGTAATTGAAGACGTAGGTGATGGAAAAAATTAGGACACCTATGTTGGATTTATGGGCAAAAACTCGTAGGAACAACCTCACTTTCCAAGACATGTCATTATTGAGATCTTCAAGGCACTTCAAAGTTGGCATTATGGCTTTTGGATTTGCGTTGTTTTTTTATAATAATTTCTCAAAGAGGGAAAGCCCCTGAGAGGATAGCCAAGTCCCCAAGTTGGCATTATGATGATAATCCTTTGTCCTTCGCACTGATTGGGCATTGGGTCGATGATTTTGGAATGATGACAATCAACATCGATATAACCAATAGCCCCTGGGAGGATATGCTTCAAACTCCAATGCACAATTTCAAGAATAATACCATTCTCCCATCTCATGAGGATAAACCACGTTCAAGCTCGATTACCATTGGGAATATAATCATTGAAGACAATGACCTCCTGGTTTGCCTTGTCTTGGACTTGAATATTTACTGGTTCAATGCTGGTGCAGTGCCCAAGCACGAAGCAATTGAGTTTCTTGACAAGGAGGTCTTCGTGAATCAGCTCGTTGTTGAAACTTGGAGTGCCACCTACATTACTACACATGAGAGAAAAATGCTAGATAATAACAAAAAAATTAATGTTCTTTTTCAAAAAAGTGGTCCAATTGGGCATGACCTTATTATGGTGGGATTCAGTTTGCATGTTGACTTTTTGGGGGATATTATTGGTCCACGTGGAGAATCTGCTAGCGATGGTGCCAGAGTGGTGTAATTGACAAAGTATGAGGATACTAAAGAACCTAATCCTAATGGGAAAGACCATTAGGACTATTGACCTGAGGTTTTTTCTAATCCATGATGGTACAAATATCATTTGGGGTGTCATCTATCCACGTAAGAATATTGGCAAAAATGTCTGCAACACCATTGGCCTCTCTGAAAGCATGTTGGAAGATGACTTCCTGCATATCGAGGATTAAAATCCTAGCATCCTCAATGTAATATTTGATCCTCCAAGACGGATCATTGTTATTTTTGAGAAAACTGATTATATTCAAGGAGTCTCCTTCGACAATTAATCTGTTGGGAAAGTTTTTGGACTAGAAGTTTAATTTATACTAAGAACATGTCTTATGAATATTGAGCTAAAGAAAAGTACTATGTGATGTATTTTTTCAAACAAACCCTTAATAAAATTGTAAGGAATATGACCTTCAAAGAATCTTGGAGTGAAAAGAGATCAAATTTGAAGCATTTGCAAATATTTTTTTTATATTCCTAAGGCAAAACGATCCAAATTATAATTTGAGTGCATTCCACATATATTTGTTGGTTATGATGAACAGTCAAAAGCATATAAATTTTGTAATTCTAATACTATTGAAATTAAAGTAAGGATACCTCCATTATTGAACATGGATTTTGTGGTTGTTCTAAAGTTGGAGTTATTACATTTGAAAATAAAAATGGAAATGTTAAAAATGTGCATAACAATATTGATTATGTGGGTAGTATAAAAATGAAAATAAAAATACTAGTATATAAGATTTGAATGATAGACTTTCTAATTTGCAAATAGATAACCCTTCTTCTTCCAATGTGCAAGCAAAACAAGATCCAAAGTGGCCTAAAATATTTTCATAGATAATGATCTAATTCAAGCTAGAGGGAGCAATTATTATTTAATGTTCAAATTAAAGAAAAGAATGATCCTAGATTATATTCTCAAGCAAAAGGTAATCTTAATTGGGGAAAAGCTCATGCTTGAATAATACAATTCCTCAATGGATAATAAGAGTGATCTTGTTCTGATTAAATACAAGTATTGAAGAGCTCTGCTAGGGTTTGATGAGGAAAAACTACTCGGCTAGGGTTTGATGAAGAAAAACTGCTCTGCGGGGATGGCAACAACTTCTGGAGGAGGTTTGAAAAATTGGAGGAATGTCGTGATGGCATCGGTTTCGGCATAGAGAGTGCATGCTCGTGATATTTTTTCATCTGAAAATGATTGGAAGGAACAGGATTTTCTAGTGCATGTCGGGAACCGCTTGTTAAAGAACAATGGATGTTTGGAATGATGTGAAGCCAGGCCAGTTCTAGTGGTTCAACCAGACTCGATGGTGGAATATGTGGAGTATCTAACCAAACATGCCCTTATTGGCAAATTTTTGGGCATCCGAATTTCTCTCCCCTTTGTGGAGGCTTTAGGTCAGGAAGACTTGGAATCCTGAAGGCGATGTGGAGATGATGTTGAGTGTGAGCAACTATTTTATGGTGGTTTTCTATTGTATTGCAGATCATAACAAAGCATTTGAAGGGGGTTCTTATTTCTATAACCAGGTGGGACTCTTTCTTAAACCCTGGCATGTGGGTTTCAACCCATTGTTGGCAATTTTGGGTACCTTGAGTACATTGCCTTTGCCTAAGTTTAATTGTTGTCATTGATGTCAAGGAGCTCTTGGTAGTTGTTGTTTTTGATGTCAAGGAGTTCTTGGAGCAATTTGTTTTTATGTCTAAGTATGTGTTTTGATGAAGGTTTCAGCTGGTCAGTAAGTCTCCAAGAAAATCAGAGTAGCCTAGTTGCAAAAGATCAAGAAAAAGATAAGTTAGAAAAAGTTTGCAGGTAGCTGGAAAAACTGTCGTGATTTCGTGACATGTTTTAGGAGAGAGAAAGTTCAAGCAAAACTGTCGCGATTTCATGACAAGTTGAGTTGGCAGTGTTGAGTTGCAGAAAGTGTCACGATTTCACGACAAGTTTGAGTTGGCAGCGTTGAGTTGTAGAAAGTGTCACGATTTCGCGACAAGTTGAGTTGGCAGCATTGAGTTGCAGGAAGTGTCACGATTTCACGACAAGTTGAGTTGGCAGCATTGAGTTGCAGGAAGTGTCACGATTTCGCGACAAGTTGAGTTGGCAGTGTTGAGTTGCAGGAAGTGTCACGATTTCATGACATGTTTCAAAGAAGTTGTACGGATGCAGAAAGTGTCACGATTTCACGACAGGTTGAGTTGGCAGCTTGCAGTTGGCAAAAGCGTCACGATTTTGTGACATGTTCCAATTTCATGAGCAGTTGGCAGAAAAGTGCTTAAGGCAGCGAAAGCGTCACGATTTCGTGACATGTTCCAGTTTCACGAGCAGTTGGCAGAAAAGTGCTTAAGGCAGCGAAAGCGTCGCGATTTCGTGACATGTTCTAGTTTCACGAGCAGTTGGCAGAAAAGAGCTTAAGGCAGCGAAAGCGTCGTGATTTCGTGACATGTTCCATTTTTGCTAGTGCAAACCGAGAAAAGGTTGAAGAAGCAAGAAGTGTCACGATTTCATGACAAAGTTGCAGATGACGTCAGCAAGAGGCAAAGGTGTCACGATTTCATGACAGAAGCTGAGAAGAAGGCTTTGGAGTCTAAAGCGTCATGATTTCATGACAGAGTTGCTGATGACGTCAGCAAGAGGCAAAGGTGTCATGATTTCATGACAGAAGCGGAGAAGAAGGCTTTGAAGTCTAAAGCATCGCGATTTCGTGACAGAAGTGAGATGACGTCAGCGAAAGGCAAAAGTGTCACGATTTCATGATAGAAGAGCAAAGGAAGCATACAAAAGCAAAAGCATCGCGATATCGCTACAGCAAGCTATAGAGGGTGTACGACAGGTAAAGGTGTCACGATATCGTGACATGTTGAAGTTTCATGCCAGAAGCTTCAGGGAGGCAGTGAAGCCGATAGAGTTAAATCTGGGCCGATGCAGCACAGGGTTTTACAGCCGACGTGATTGAAGGTTGAACAGCCGACTAAGAACAAGATTTCAACTTGAGATTGTGAGTATTAAAGGAGGGTTGTTTGAGTAGTTTTGGGAATCGATCGAAGTGTGCGTTCGAAGAGTGGCGTTCATAGATTTAGTGCGACAGTGAGGTTCGATCATCGAAAAGCAGAGTGTGAAGTTCGATTGTAGTATAAGAGTGCATTTCGTCGAATCGTCTAAGTGTGGAAGACTGTGCTACTGTTCATGCGAAGACTGTGCTGTTGTTTATGCGAAGACTGTGCTACTGTATGCGCGAAGAATGTGCTACTAGAGTTTTTCACAGAAGAGTATAATTTGATCGAGTGCTGCTGTCTTTGCGCAGACTGTGAAAAGTTTGTTTCGACCAAGTAGGAACTATAACAAAAAAGAAAAGAGGAAGAGGACAGATTTGTGCCAGACCGAAGGACTGTGTTTTGGTGCAAAAAAGAGGACCAGCTTGCTATGACAGAGTTGAGGACAGAGATCTCCAGCCAGAGCAGGGAAGACAGGTGTCTTCTGTGGATAGAGTTCCACTTGCTAAGGGTAGAAGAGATAGAGGTCTTCTAGAGGATCACCAGCCAAAGCTGAATTAGGGGAAGGTGTCTCCTTTGAGCTGTGGCTCATAAACATTGTAATCGGGAAGGATTCCCAGAGGACTTTGATACAACTTTTAGAAGAAAAGTTTTATCCGTGGAGTAGCCCACCTTGGGTGAACCACGTAAATTATTGTGTCACTTTGTGGATTGCATTTTGTGCATTGTTTTACTGTTGTTATTTCTGCTATCTTTATTCTGCATGTTAGTGGTTTGAGAGCGATTTGATTGATTAAAGATAAAGTTAAAAGTGGTCTTATACTGTTCACCCCCCCTCTCAGTATAAGCTTGTGTTCTTCAATTGGTATCAGAGCAGGTTCCTTCGAAAAGGTTTTACAGTCGAAAGGAAGAACTGGTTAAGAACACAATGGATTTTTCAGGTGGCAATGCAGCACCTATTCTGGATGGATCAGATTTCGGTCTGTGGAGTGCAAGAATGAAAGTCTATCTTATGGCTCTTGGTAATGAGGTATGGGAAGTTATTGAAGATGGGTACACCATTCCTATAAATGGTCCTTATACTAAAGAAGACAGGCTCCTACATCACAGCAACTCAAAAGCCATGAATGCAATCCTGAAGGGTTTATAGAAGGCTGATCTTACCAAAGTTATTCACTGCAAGACAACCAGATGAAATGTGGAAACAATTGCAGGTTGTTCATACAGGTGATGCAAATGTGCGAAAGGCCAAATTGAGACATTTTAAAGGTATGTTTGAACAACTCAAGATGAATGACGATGAAAATATTAGTGACTACATGCTTCGGATGGATGAGATTGTGAACTCCATGAAAGACTTAGGTCTTGAACTTGCTGAAAATGATGTGTGTGATAAGATTTTAAGATCTCTTCCTAATAGATTTAGTGAAAATATTTCTGCTATTGAGGAAGCCAAAGATTTAGATAAGTTGAAAAAGGATGAGCTCCATAGTATTCTTGCAGCTTTTGAGCTGAGAACTCAAGTGAATGTTGATATAAAGAAAGAGGCAACTTTCAAAGCTACCAAGAAATCAAAAGGCAAACAGATTCAAGAGAGTGATGAGTCTTCTAGTGAGGAAGAAGCATATTACAACAAGAAAGGCAAATTCTCTAGAAAGCACAAAAGCAAGAAAAATATAAGATGTTTCAACTGTGGAAAGTATGGTCATTATGCTACTGACTGTACTATTTCCAAAGATGAAAGTGATGAAGATATACAGGATGTTAAGAGCAAGGATTCTGAAAAGCACAGGTATTACAGAAAGAACAAAGATGATCACAACAATCAAGGAAAGAGGTATTCACACAAGAACAAGAAGAGCTTCTATTTGGACAAAGTAAGTAAGTGTTCTAGCAGTGATAGTGAAAGCTCTTCCAGTGATAATGAAAATGAGATGTTGTTCATTTCAGAAAAGGAGGAAGAACCGAAACATAAATTCACGGTCATGAAATGCTTTAGATGTGGAAATTTTGGGCACCTTGAGGATGATTGCACAAATAATGAATTGGTTGCTAGTATGTATGAGGATGCTTCAAAAAATGATAAGGAAGATGCATGTATGGTTTTTGAAAAGGGTAGCACATCTAGTAATAAGAAATCAGAAAAAGGTCTTGATAATTCAAAGTGCAATCAAATAGAGAATCTTGAATGTGAACTCAATAATGCTCTCAGTGCTTTGGAAAAGGAAAGAAAGAAGAATGATAGACTCAAGGTTAAGTTAGATGAATGTTGTATGGAGAGAGACGATCTTATAGAAAGTCTTGACTTCTCTATAGCCAAAACACAGGAACTCAAGGATGAGTTAGAGTCTAAGATTCTTGAGTATAATGAGTTAGAGCAGAAAATGGTTTCTTTGAAAGAAGAAAATAAAGATTACAAGGATAAGCTCTACAGATTTCAGGATAGCTCCAAAAAGGTTAAGTCTCTCATCAAAAATCAAAGAAATCCAACAGATAAAACAGGTCTCGATTTTGTTGAGCCGCACAAGAAACAGGTTGGGGAATCTAGCAAGAGATTTCAAAAAGAAGAAAGTTCTGATGAAGAAAGTACTTCAGATCATGAGTCCGTGAGTGATGAATGTGCAGAAAACAAATAGATTTTTGAATGTGAAACAGAAGTTCTCGGGACCCAAGAGATCGATTAAAAGAATATTTCACGGCAGATGTTTTGCGTGTTACAGGTTTGGACACATGGCTGCACATTGTATGTCTCAAATCAAGAAGGGTAACAATAACTTCAGAAGTCGTAATTTATTTCAAGGGTATTGCTACTCTTGTAATCAGTTCGGGCACAAGGCAATTTTTTGCAATGCAAATAACAGGAACTGGGTTAGTCAGAACAGGCGGATTCAAAGTACAACTATGCCTGAAAGAAATAATGTTGCTGTTTGTTACAAGTGTAACAACACAGGTCACACAGCCAGACAGTGCAGAGCTGATCTTCCAAGGTACAAGAATAGGAACAATGGTATAAACAGGTCCAAGGATCAAGGTGTGGACAAGAAAAGAGATGAGAACAAGAACAAGAAAAGTGCCAAGAACAGAAACATTAACAAAGAGCTCAAGAAAAGGCCCGACAAAGAAATTGTAGACACCGATGATGATGAGTGTCTAATGGGAGTTTCACTCCCAACCCTATTTTAAATCACCTCAATAGGAGGTGGGGGAGGGACTAAGCTAAGAGGCTCATTCTTAGTCCCAAGCCCCATAGGTGACCCTTTGCCATTGATGACAAAGGGGGAGAGATTTGAGTAAGGGGGAGAGATATGAGTAAGGGGAGAGCTTCAAGTGAAGAGGAAAGCTTCAAGTGAGGGGGAGCAAAACTTCAAAGAGATTGATTTCAGTTTTGGCTCTTTAAGATGTGTTTTTAGTAAAGGGTTGCCATCAATGACAAAGGGGGAGATTGTTGGCAATTTTGGGTACCTTGAGTACATTGCCTTTGCCTAAGTTTAATTGTTGTCATTGATGTCAAGGAGCTCTTGGTAGTTGTTGTTTTTGATGTCAAGGAGTTCTTGGAGCAATTTGTTTTTATGTCTAAGTATGTGTTTTGATGAAGGTTTCAGCTGGTCAGTAAGTCTCCAAGAAAATCAGAGTAGCCCAGTTGCAAAAGATCAAGAAAAAGATAAGTTAGAAAAAGTTTGCAGGCGGCTGGAAAAACTGTCGCGATTTCGTGACATGTTTTAGGAGAGAGAAAGTTTAGGCAAAACTGTCATGATTTCGTGACAAGTTGAGTTGGCAGTGTTGAGTTGTAGAAAGTGTCGCGATTTCATGACAAGTTGAGTTGGCAGCGTTGAGTTGCAGAAAGTGTCACGATTTCGTGACAAGTTGAGTTGGCAGCGTTGAGTTGTAGGAAGTGTCGCGATTTCGTGACAAGTTGAGTTGGCAGCATTGAGTTGCAAGAAGTGTCACGATTTCGTGACAAGTTGAGTTGGCGGTGTTGAGTTGCAGGAAGTGTCACGATTTCGTGACATGTTTCAAAGAAGTTGTACGGATGCAGAAAGTGTCACGATTTCGTGACAGGTTGAGTTGGCAGCTTGCAGTTGGCAAAAGCGTCGCGATTTCGTGACATGTTCTAGTTTGGCAAGTAGTTGGCAGAAAAGTGCTTAAGGCAGTGAAAGCATCGTGATTTCGTGACATGTTCCAGTTTCATGAGCAGTTGGCAGAAAAGTGCTTAAGGCAAGAAGCGTCGCGATTTCGTGACATGTTCCAGTTTCGCGAGCAGTTGGGAGAAAAGAGCTTAAGGCAGCGAAAGCGTCGCGATTTCGTGACATGTTCCATTTTTGCTAGTGCAAACCGAGAAAAGGTTGAAGAAGCAAGAAGTGTCACGATTTCGCGACAAAGTTGTAGATGACGTCAGCAAGAGGCAAAGGTGTCACGATTTCGTGACAGAAGCTGAGAAGAAGGCTTTGGAGTCTAAAGCGTCATGATTTCATGACAGAGTTGCTGATGACGTCAGCAAGAGGCAAAGGTGTCACGATTTCATGATAGAAGCGGAGAAGAAGGCTTTGAAGTCTAAAGCATCATGATTTCATGACAGAAGTGAGATGACGTCAGCGAAAGGCAAAAGTGTCACGATTTCGTGACAGAAGAGCGAAGGAAGCATACAAAAGCAAAAGCGTCGTGATATCGCTACAACAAGCTAAAGAGGGTGTACGACAGGTAAAGGTGTCACGATATCGTGACATGTTGAAGTTTCATGCCAGAAGCTTCAGGGAGGTAGTGAAGCCGACAGAGTTAAATCTGGGCCGATGCAGCATAGGGTTTTACAGCCGACGTGATTGAAGGTTGAACAGTCGACTAAGAACAAGATTTCAACTTGAGATTGTGAGTATTAAAGGAGGGTTGTTTGAGTAGTTTTGGCAATCGATCGAAGTGTGCGTTCGAAGAGTGGCATTCACAGATTTAGTGCGACAGTGAGGTTCGATCATCGAAAAAGTAGAGTGCAAAGTTCGATTGCAGTATAAGAGTGCATTTCGTCGAATCGTCTAAGTGTGGAAGACTGTGCTGCTGTTCATGCGAAGACTGTTCTTGTTCATGCGAAGACTGTGCTGCTATTTATGCGAAGACTATGTTGCTGTATGCGCGAAGAATGTGCTGCTGAGTTTTTCACAGAAGAGTATAATTTGATCGAGTGTTGTTGTCTTTGCGTAGACTATGAAAAGTTTGTTTCGACCAAGTAGGAACTATAACAAAAAAGAAAAGAGGAAGAGGACAGATTTGTGCCAGACCGAAGGACTGTGTTTTGGTGCAGAAAAGAGGACCAGCTTGTTGTGACAGAGTTGAGGACAGAGATCTCCAGCCAGAGCAGGGAAGACAGGTGTCTTCTGTGGATAGAGTTCCACTTGCTAAGGGCAGAAGAGATAGAGGTCTTCTAGAGGATCACCAGCAAAAGCTGAATTAGGGGAAGGTGTCTCCTTTGAGTTGTGGCTCATAAACATTGTAATCGGGAAGGATTCCCAGAGGACTTTGATACAACTTTTAGAAGAAAAGTTTTATCCGTGGAGTAGCCCACCTTGGGTGAACCACGTAAATTACTGTGTCACTTTGTGGATTGCATTTTGTGCATTGTTTTACTGCTGTTATTTCTGCTATCTTTATTCTGCATGTTAGTGGTTTGAGAGCTGTATTGAAAGATAAAGTTAAAAGTGGTCTTATACTGTTCACCCCCCCTCTCAGTATAATCTTGTGTTCTTCACCCATTAGAGGAGCGGTCGTCACGGGTTCTAGTATGGGTGCGGCTTCCATGGCTCTCATTGGAATTTTGGAGAACTGATATCTTGCATAAGATTGCCCTTCTGCTTGGGAAGCTGGTTGGACTGTCACAACAGACAATGGATAAAAAGGTAGTCTTTGTTGCTCGTATTTGTGTTGAAATTGACTTAAATAATCCTATTCTAGATTCTATTGAAATACAATTTGGATCAACTACATGGGTTAAAAAACTTGACTATGAAGCTCTTCCATTTCGTTATCGTATTTATCATGAATATGGCCACCTGTAAAGAAAATGCCCTAAGTTTGTCTCGCCTTTGGCTTCAAATCCTGGGCCCTCTCGATCTGGACAAATTTTGGATAAAGGAAAAGCCCCGATAAAGGAAGGTCATAGTTATAAAAATTCCACAATTATAATTATTTACATGAAGGATACATGACCATCAATCAAGGTCCAACCAAGTAAGATTATATGGTTCCACAACTTCATATGTTAAGGCTAACTAAGATAGTATATGAAAGTGAATAACCTCAGATTATGCTAATACCACCAAAGTAAATACAAAGGACGAAAAGCAAGGTTGATGTATCCTTGGTCATTCTTCTTCTTCTTAATGCCACTATAAATCCACCATGATTATTTTCAAAGGATAAGATTGAATATTAAATTATTTAAGTTCCTAAAAGTTTCAAGGGTTATAAAAGAAGTTTATCCCAGCCCTTTATACATCACCCTAACTATCTTGTGTTTGGTATGGTTAGTCTCCTGAATTACCACAAGGAAATTTATATATTTGATTATCATAGAAGTTTCACTAGTTTCTCTATCAATCTCCAAAAATAGAACTTTACTTATGTTGAAGAAAGAGGCTATGGGGATTAACAACATCTAACCTATCAATTATATACATGGCTTAGCCTTTGGGGATTGGAACCTATTGAAAAACCATTTTTTATAGTCCCCATCACACCCAAGAATAAGGGTAATCACCCAAACCATACCCCAATGTTAGTTCACTTTAAAATTATTTGGGTTGATCAAAGTAAGGTCCCAATGCTTGGGCTATGTTGCTATACTGATGGAAATTACAATATTGACTTAGTTCCAGTTGTATTTTCTATAAAATTGATTGTCCTATCCATATAGGGATGACATATGTACTTTTGATAAATAGTAGAACATAATAAAAAAGAGGATTGCTTTCATCTCTTCTATAGGTACATTCCTTTGTCTACTTTTGATCATAAAGAATTATGTCAAGTTGATTATGTAAGATACCATATAGAGTTGGTTTATAGTACTAAATATGAGAAGCAAATACCTTATCCATGACTTCAATTTTTCAAAGATTATAAATGAAGAGATAGATAAGTTACTTGATGTATATTCTTCATTTATCCATTGGATAAATTAGAGTGGGTGTCTCCCATTTTCATTGATAAGAAGACAAATGGAAAGATGATGGTATGTGTGGACTATAAAAAGATAAAAAAGGCTATAAAGAAGGATCATTGCTTGCTTCATTTCTTATATTAAATATTGGATGAAGTTCTAAGGTAGAAATGCTATAGCTTTATGTATGGTTGTAACAACTACAATGAGGTTAGCATTGTAGAAAAGTATCAATTGAATATAATATTCACCACTATATGACATAACTTTTCCTAATGAGTGATTCCATTTAATGTTATGTAATATGCCCATAATATCCCAATGACTAATGAATAATATATTTAAACCTTATATTATAAAATTTATCAGAGTTTCACAGATAATTTTTGCATATATGAAAAGCAAGTAGATCATCTATCTTCTCTTGGGAAGGAATTTGACTAGTTGGATGAGATTAAGGTCTCACTCAGTTGTGGAAAGTATATATTTATATGCATCAAGGATGCTTTATTGGGATATATGCTCTCCCAATAGGGGATTGCAACTAATCCAAAGAAGGTTATAAAAATCAAGGGACTACCATTTTCCACCAACAAGAGCAAACTACAACCATTCTTGGGTTATGTAGAATATTATACATGGTTCATCAAGTTTTTTTTATAAATATTACAAACATTAATAAAGTTTTTAAAGAAATATATTCTATATGATCAAAGGAAACATTTGAGGAGTCAAATCAATCCTTTATAATTACAATAATTTGAAGAATCTAGATTGGAGCAACCCATTTATCATTTGTACTTATGCATTTGTTGTAGTAACTAGAAGCAAATTGAGCCAATTATATTATAATGGGTATGATCATTCAATTTAATTTAATAGTATACAAATGATAAATAAAAAAGTAAATTACTTATTCATAAAAAAATAAGCACTAGGTATTACTTTTATAATAAAGAAGTTTAATATTTAGAATTCTTGGATATAATAAAGGATTACGGAGCGATGGCAGAATGATCAGGTGAAGGTGGTCATGGTAGTTAAGAGGGTGGAGGATCCAAGGTAGGTTCTATCACAGGTGTTGTAGGTAAGGAACTATCCGATGGTGTTTTTGACTACCCATCACATGGAAAGGAGCCTCTTGACAAAGGGGACTTGCTTGCTAGACAAACCCTTGGGAAGGGTTTCGATCTAGACAAATACATGGTTGTCTCTTAAGTCTAGGTGATCAATCAAGGCCCCCAAACCAAACCATCATCCCAAGATCTAGTACCCAATGACACGGATCTGGTGATACTAGAAATTCTAATGTCAAGCTACCTAGATTTGGAACAATGCTCTTTGGTAGGCAAGTTTATTGAAGGCTGCCCAGACATGGAGACTATCAGGAAGTGGGCATATTCCAAATGGAGAACAAGTGGAAATATGAATATTGTAGCCCTATCCAGGGTTTTTTTTACCATTAGGCTGAACAATCAAGAGGATGCATGTAGAATCCTCATTGGAGGACCTTGGTTCCTAGGCAGAAGGAGACTCTTCCTCCATAGATGGGATGAATATTTTGATACCGAAACCCAAAATATCAACATTGCCCCAATTTGGGTTAGTCTACAAAACCTCCCTTTTCAATTTTGGCATGAGGATGTTCTCAAAGGAATCTCCAAAACCATCAGTGAGTTGGTAGTAGTTTATTCGTCTACCAAAGTCTAGTACTGGATGGTACATGACCGCATATGTATCAATGCCAACCTAGACTCTAAGATTTCCACCTTTGTCAACCTACTATATGGATCCTCCTACAGAAGGTGTCAACCCTTGGAATATGATAAAAAACATGCATTTTGTGTGCATTATCACTCCCAGGGACACCTAAGGAACCAGTGCCTCACACTAAAAGTATAGTCTCAAGATTCTAAAGATCCCAAAAAGGGTGCAAAATGTAATGTGGATCCTTCGAAAGAGCAGAATAAAAATCCTTCCCCCAAGGAATGTCCCTAGATACCATGGTTAGGCATATTTAGCCAAGACACCTCAAGGAAGTGAGGAACAATTTGTCTCAATGCAAGGAAAGGAAGCCCCCTCTAAAGTCAAATGTAAAGAAATAGCCACTCCTCTAGAGGAGCCCAATTAGGTCCAGGTACCTCCTCTCTCTTCCATTGTTACTACTAATCTTGTTCAAGATGAATTTCCTACCATTGATTATGGGAATATGACTTCTTCCTCCCACATCCCCTACCAAACCAGATCCAAACCATACCATACCCCTCTTGAGGCAAACCACCTCCTAATAAAAGATGTGGGAATCCCTCTGGATAACCACTTTCAGTATGAAATATTCATCCTGAAAAACACCCGTAGAAAAAAATCCTCCATTGAATTTGGTAGCGATAAAAAAATAGGGAGACCTTCCACTGTCGAGCAAAGGAAAAAAGAGATAGAGGAAGACATAGCTAATGGGACCTAATCAAATATTATATTTGAAACTCCAGATATACAAAAATATGAACCAAAAGGAAATAAAACTCCCCTTCAATAGGTGAAGGAACGTAAAAAATCCTAAAAAAAGTTTTAAATGAAGATCATCTCGTGGAATGTGAGAGGCCTAAATGAAGTAGCCAAACAACGCCTCATTTCCAACCTAAGGAAAGAGTGTAATCCTACCATTTTAATTCTCCAAGAAACTAAAAATGATGATGTCTCCTCTCTCAAGTCTACCAAAACAATCTAGAGGAGGGGAAAAGTCCTCTACAACCCTACTCAAGGATCGTTGGGAGGACTCATGTGCCTACGAGATCCATCAAGTTCGAAGGGAGACTCTTGATGTCTTCCAATAGAATTAACAACATCATTTTTCATTGTAAGACTAGAAACTCCTCTTGGATCCTTTCCAATGTTTACACCCTGAATTCCCCCCTTGAAAGAGTAGCTTTGTGGAACACGATCAACCAAATGAGAAGCACTTTCAGAACTATCCCATGGGTGATTGCCAAAGATTTCAATACCCCTTTGTACCATTTAGACAATAGGGGAGGGATCAACATCATAAAATAAGCATGGAGGACTTTAGTGAGTTCCTAAATATCAATGAAATCATTGACATTCAACTCAAAGGGTCACTTGGAGCAATAGAAGAATAAGAAGTGGTCTTATTCATGTGAAGCTCGATAAGATCCTCATATCTCAAGAGACCATCCCATTCTTTGGGGATGCGTCCCTCCTTACCCTCCCAAATATTGGATCTAATCACAACCATATTCTCCTTGAAGTAGGAAAAACTCCTCTTTCAATATCCCTTTCTATTTTGAATTAATGTGGTTCCATCACCTCTACCTCAAAAACTACTCACCATCTAGTGGTAGCAGCCTTTCACTTGGTCCCATTCCTTCCAAATTTCCTAAAAGCTCAAACTGGTCAAGGAGAAAATCAAAGTTTGGAATAGGGAGGTCTTTGGAAACATCTTCAAAAGCAAGTAGGTTATTGTAGGGAAACTCCAAGAGATCAAAAGGAAAATTAAAGCTGGAAACCAAAGCATCACTATCAGGGATGAAGAATAAAACCTCCTTGCTAAGTACCATAACATATTATCTAGGGAGGAAACTTTATGGAGATAAAATTCTAGAGCCCTTTAGATCAAAGACGTTGACACCAATACCAATTTTTTTCATGCATCCACCTTGAGACATAGAGGCACAAAAAAAATTTGTGAGTTCTCTCACAGTGATGGGTCCACCATCAAGGACATCTTCAAGATTATGTCTGAATCTATCTCCTTTTTTTAATATCTTATTGGCATCCCTTTCGAGTGTTATGACCAAGCTAAGAATGATATTTTGGCTAATATTTGCCTCTCTATTCTCTCATCGTCTAACTCCATGATCCTCAACCCTTTCACCCAATATGAGATCAAGGAATCCCTCTTCTCCATGCAACTAGACAAGCCCCTAGCCCGTATGGGTTCCCCCCTAATTCTTCCAATATTTATAGGATATTTTTAGTTCAGTTGTGTGTGTTACCATCTGAGAATTCCAAACCTCTCAATCCATCCTCCACAGGATTAACGCCACCTTCATATCCCTCATCCCCAAGTATTTCTCATGCAGGTCTATGTTCGATTACCAATTCATTAGCCTGTGTAACATCCTTTACAAGGTCCTCACTAAATTTATGGTGAACAGAATGAAGATGATCCTCCCACTTATCATCGACCCCAGTCAAAGTAGCTCAGTCAAAGGTAGAAATATTCTAGATGGTATTATTAATATTCATGAAACCTTGCACTCAGCCTCCCTCGCAAAGAAGCCTACATTTTTCCTCAAGATTGATATGAACAAAGCTTTTGATAGGGTCAATTGATATTTCCTCCTTGATATCCTCCTAAAGTTTAGCTTTCAACCGACCTGGGTCGACCTCATCAAAAGCTATTTTTCTTCTTGGTTTTTTGTCCTTTTTAACAGGTCCCTTACTGGTTTTTTTGAGTGCTAGAGGCCTTCGCTAGGGAGATCAAATTTCTCCCATATTCTTCATCATCCTAGATGAATCCTTGGGTAGAGCTCTCAAAGTTGCATGCCAGAGTCGAAGGATCTCTGGAATCTAGGTTGCGTCAGGCATCAACCTTGTCACCCATCAATAATTTATTGATGATACTATTTTATCCACTCAAGCTTCTATCCTCCAGTCCATATCCATCAAGCACATCCTCCTCTATAAAAATGTTGCTAGGCAAAAGGTCAATTTCATTAAAAGTAAAGTTTCTTCATCAATACTCCTATAGCCTACCAAACCAAGATAGCCTGAATCCTTGGCCGCACCATTGACACGTTTCCCTCTTCCTACCTTGGCCTCCCCTTATTCTTTGGCAATTCCAAGGAGTTCATGTGGAACAATGTCATTGAGAGAATCCAAAAGAAGTTAGCTGCTTGGAAAGGAAATCTCCTATCTCAGGCTGCCAAGGCCACTCTCACTATGGCTTACCTCCAAGGCATCCCTATTTATTTTATGTCTATTTTTAAAATCCCCATTTTAGTTTGCAGCAAGATAGAACAACTAAAAAAAATGTTCTTGTGGTCAGGAAGTGACGAGAAGACTAGAATCCCGCTCGTTTCTTGGGATATTGTGTGCAAAAGCAAGAAGCAAGGAGGCTTGGGGTTCATAAAAACTTCCAAAATGAATATTTCACTGATGGCAAAACATACATAGAGTATCCTCATCAACAACACAACTAAGTGAATTCAGATTTTCAAAAAGAAATATCTTGCTAATCACCTAATATTGGATGAGAGGATCCCTCTAAGTGGATTGGTCTTCTAGAAATCCATCACTCAAACTAGGTATTTGATCCAAAAAGGCTTACAATGGATTCTGGGTTATGGTGATAATATTGATTTCTGGCACGATAGGTGGGTTCAGGATGACCCCCTGATTGAAAATACAAGTATAGTGGGACTCAATCCTTTTAAAAATTATAATATTAAGAGAAGGGTGGCTGACTTCATCACCCACTCCAATAGAAAACCTCAGTGGAAATTTATCAATGGCAAAAATATAGATGAGGTTTCTAACTACCTATCCATAATTCTCAACTTAGCTACCATCCCCACCGGAGAAGGTCCTGATAGACCTATTTGTAAAGGATCTGACAATGGCATCTTCACAGTAAAATTAGCTTATAGCATCCAAACCTCCTCTCAAATTCTACTCACCCCATTCAATATGGTCTAGAGGAAAAAAATAATTCCTAAGGTTAGTTTCTTTTCTTGGCTTGCTATTCAAAACAAAGCTCTTACTATTGAAAAATTGCACAAAAGAGGTTTATCGATCCCCAATAGATGCTACCTTTGTATGGATGATTGGGAGTCTACTGATCACTTGTTCCTAAGTTGTGATTTTTATTTCACCATCCTTGGGCACATCCTAAATTCCATTCACATTCAGTGGGTCCACCCCTAGTTCATCAATGACAATTTTCCCAGTGGACCAATCCCTTTCACAACTCCAAGATTCGGTTCCTCTGGATGTGTGCCTTCACCATTTCCTTTGGAAAATTTGGCTCAAATGTAATAGTAGATATTTCACTGAATCCTCTAGGGATCCTCTGTTAGTCAACTCTAGAGCCATTGCTTTCATCATTAAAAATGCTAAGCTTGTTTCATACCCCTCTGCTCAGTCTGCCATGAAATCTTCCATATTTAAAACTTGCAGCATCACCTGCAAAGGTGAAGGAAATTGCTACCATATATCTATTCACCCTAGAGCCAACATCCATTGGGAGCCCCCACATAAATATGAATTAAAATAAATTTCAATGGGGCATCAAAAGGAAACCCAGGTCTTGCTGGTGTTGGGGGTGTCATCCAAGACCATCATGGTGAGCTGATTCTTGCCTACTCAAAATTTTTGGGCATCCAGACCAATCATGTAGCTAAATCTAGAGATCTATGGAAAGGCCTCTACCTCCTCGTAGAGGATCATATAAGGCTCTTAATTGAAGGAGATTCCATGAACATTATCAATTACTTAAACAACTCTAAAAATTTGTCTTGGAGGATTAGCAACACAATAATAGAGGTCAGAAAGCTCCTGTAATCCAGAGGCCCTTTGATGGTCCAGCATAGGTTCAAGGAGGCCAAAACCCTTGTATATTGCATGGCCAAAATGGGAGCCTCCCCCAGGAAATTTATTGTGTGGTGTCAAAAATTTCCCTATAAAATTTTGGATGCAACCAACTGCGAGAAGCCAAGGTGTATTTTTCAAGAGTGATGTGTCTCCCAGTTCCACATTAGAGATGGATGAGGCTAAGGTTGTTTTAGTATTGGGCCCTTGTACAAGCTTCCTAACTATCCACCACTGGGAACATATCCATAGGAAAATGGAAAGCCAACCTGGCACCATCACCACCATGTTGGTCAAGGATATCCACATCAGTAAAGACACAAGGAGGCATCTTAATATTTGTCTCATGACCCATATTCATAGCACGATCTCGAATGATGATCCCATAATTGGGAACAATCTGGCATTAGAATGTGTTAGTACTCCCCTTGATTATGCAACCACAGTAGAAGGAAAGCTCATTGGGATTTAATGTTGTCATCGGTTCAGTTTCCAATGTTTCAATTAGCTTTTTTCAAGTTTTCTCTAGATTTATGTTCACCATAACCAAAGCTGGATGACTTTGATATATTTTCTCCCATCCACCTTAGTAATCATCCTCACCACCTTAAGTGCATGCCAGCCTTTATTTCTAGTGCTGAGTCCCCATGCAGAATATGGTCCATCACCAATGCTTCCCCTCCCATTGAGCCTCCCCTTAGCTTCTTTATAACTACCCCTTCTATATTTCCTTCTACAATTCATCCTTCTTCAATCCCTACTCCCTCTTTCTATCTATGGTATAGATGCTCCCCTAGGCCCCCTGTTCCCCACCCACTGGTACTTTGTACCTTAGTTTTCCTCATGTCTCGTCCCCCCATCTTGGCTTTGATAGTATCTATTTACGTGGAGCCATCTTAGATCAAGCTTGACAATATCAAGCAAGCCTTCATGGATGCCAAAGGTTTCACTCCATTCCTGCACAATTTCAAAGGGCTAGATTATGAGATTACCAAGGACTTCATGGATACTTGGGATAGAGGCGAGGTCAAATTTTGTGGTGTTTACTTCAGGTTCACAATGGATCTGATGTATGAAATTACAGGGCTTCCCCCTTCATGCCACTTTATTCACTGGGAAAAACATAATGAGGAGGAAATTGACTAGTTTCCTAATAAGGGCAATAATATTGGGTGGGACAAGTCTACCCTTTACCGATCTTCTCTACCTTTGGAACAAAGTCATCGTATAAGTCATGCAATATGTCATGTGCTATGACCCTAAGAAGCCACTATGAAGTTTCCATATCAACTTTGTTAACCACGAATCCAAGCAAGTGTGCATTCTGGACTACTTGCTTTATTCCTTAACCATATCCATCGAGAAATTCTAGAAAACCCATGCCAAACCTCTGCATCAAGGCCTGCTCGTGGTCATCCTAAGACTTGTCATGGCAAATAGACCCCCTCTTTAAAAAGTAACCCCTCTGGCATCCAATCTTCCTCTGGTTTATCCCACCATTTTTGAGACCTACAATGTGAGCCCTCATAAGGACAAAAGAGCTAGCCCAACAACTCGTTGTAAAACTTATCCCCATAGGAGTGCTAGACGCGGTTCTTAGAGGAAGCATAACCTACATAGGACATTCTGCCTGCTCCTAGGTCCTCTGCGCACCTGAAAAGGCCCATGTAGGAGAAGGTGTCCTATCTGATGCATGTTATTTTGGAGTTTTACAGTGGTAGTGAGGTTTCATCCTCCCACATCCTTCTTAAGCTCACCATCAAGTCGATGGCTAATATTGAAAAGTCTACAAATGATCTCATCAAGTTCCTCAAATAGCTTGCTTGAAAGCACGATGAGATTTTTGATGATCCAAAAGAAGTCACAAAGAATTAGTGCACAAAGGATCCTATTTCTTGGGGTTTTGAGTCCCGACTGCTAAGGTAGGGTAGCAATTTTGGTAGTTGGGGCTTCTTTGATGTTTTTTGTAGGTTTTGGTCTTCTCATGCTATGAATTATTTACTCTTTTTTTTGCTCTTACTTCATTTCTCTCTTTTGGGTTCCTCCAAACTTTCTAGTTGTCTGCAAGGTGCTATGGCCCTTTTGTATTGAGGTTTTAGGATCCTCTTAGAAAACCCATTTTTGTATATAAAATTGCAACTTACCAAAAAAAATAATAAAGAAGTTTAGAAAACTATATTTTGGTACAAAAGTTATCACATGTTATGGACCATGTTGCTAAACCTCTCCTTGGAAAAAATATTTATGGATAATGAACTATGTTTTGGTATGAATATTTACTAGCATAATTTCATTTTATGATGTCTTTATGATGGGATGATTTCATTCTTTTGAGCTTGGAATATGGTACTACTAATGTATTTATGGGTGTAGGACTAGGTGCTCTATTTTGTGGGATCATATGGATGAACCACCTACATAGAGAGAAATATTTTGGGAAATGTGGTGATGAATTGTTCATCAAAAACTTAGGGTAACAAAAATACACTTCATTTAGATGCATTTACATTTTTCTTATTTTCATGTTCACACCATTGGGCTAGGAAGTTGCTTGTGCAATGAGTCTTCTTATTAGGTTGGACATAGCATTAGACTATCTTAAGGGAGACCACCTACTTAAGGATAAAACAATAGTGTGTAATATGGTTGGTGTGAATCTATGTTTGTTTGAGGTATGCATATATTTGGTTAAGCGTTAATTAAATAGTAACATTAATACTTTGGAAAAATTATTATTTGAATGATGAATTTAATACTTTAGGCTAGAAAAATATTAATTAGATTGGTGACATTAATGTTTGGAAAAGCTAATGTCCATATTAAAAGCTAATATTAGTAATTGAATTATTGAAGTGATTTTTTATGATACTTTCATTGTGGCATTATTCCTCTAGTATTTGGAATAAAAAATTATTGGCTTGCAAAATTTAGTTTAGTTCTTTTTATTATGGCCATGCATAGACATCACCTTTAAGAGCAAAAAGGTGGTTTTGAATTTTAGTAAAGTCTTATTGTACTAGTAAGAAAACATCACTTTCTCCATGCAAAGAAGGCACCTCATTTTATTTGAATGAGGGGGAGCACTTTCAAAAAAGAAAAAAAAGAGAGGAGAGAGCGGTTTGTTGGGGGACAGATTTGAAAAGGATGAACTTAGGGCAACACAATGTCAAGCAGAGAATATTGGAAGCTTGTTGTAGGTGATTTATTTTGATATTTTTTTGATTTGTGCCTTGCTATAGCTTCAACCTTCCTCTGAATTATGGTTCTATTAAGTATATGTTATTTGTATCATTACCTTTTATATGTGTTGCTTGAGCTTGATCAAAGTCTAGTTGCATTCATTTAGTAGATTCCCTATTGTTGATTGGCTTTTGCCTTCCTTACATTGTAGGTTTCAGTTATTTTGTGGAGATCGAAAGTATATTTTGTATGTACTTTTTATTGTTTGGTGCTTGTGTTTTTAGGCTATCCACCCATAAAATTAGTGTTTCTCTTTGTTGTCACACTGGTTAGCGCTATCGTCAACCTGTGCATCACCACTACTTATCTTGTGTTGAATGACCTGAGTAGACCTTTTTGGTAGCTTTGTACCCTTGTAGCTGTAGGTCATCCTGGTTTAGGTTGTGATCATCCTTTCCTATAGTAGTAGTGTGGCATGTTTTTCTCTAAAAGTTATTGGTACCACTTCTTATCTTAGGTTGGTCTCCGTGCAGTCTTTGGAATTTTAACCTCAGGTGGTTGTAGTGTAATCGTGGGTAGTTTAGATAAGCTTTTAATTTAGATATAAATATATTTGAGTGTAATGTTCAGATCAATATAATCTTATTTTAGTTATGTCACTCTTATATAATGGTAATATTTTTAGTATTAGAGAAGTCATAGATTGAAAAGAGATTTATTTTGATGTTTTTTAATTTGCTAAAGATGATATGCTTTTAGGTTTTTTTACTCTAAATGTTTTAGATTCTTGTTATAAACTTGTCATTGGCAAATTAATGAGAAAAAAGGTCCTTTATTTTTAGTAAGGAAAATGTGGTTGGTTGTAAAACTATAGTGGGATATATTAGGAAAATAACTCTCTCAATTACATGTTGTATCTTAGTTGTTGAGAATGTTTTCCTCTATGGTAATGATTTTCTTATAATTAGATTATTGTATGTTTTTTTGAAAAAGAAACTATTATAATGACTCTTGAGACTTTTGTAGATTAAGGGTTCATTATAAAAGAGAAGTATGGGATTCTATTTGATATGAATTATTGCATGTTGTTTTTGAAAGAGAAACTATTATAATTATTCTTAAGACTTTTGTAGGTTAAGGAATCATTATTAAGAGAAGTAAGGGATTATATTTTATATGGATTAAAGTGTATTTTTAAAAATAAACTATTATAATGATTCCCATGACTTATGTAGGTTAAAGTATCATTATAAAGAGAAATATGGAATTATCTTCTTGTGGCTTGTGTTTTTTATTATATTCATGCATGGTAACCTGCATAGTAGAAAAAAAATATGATTAAGTTGCATTGCATTTAGATCTGTTCTGATCACTAAGTATCCTTCATAAGCTATGGAGGGTTCCCTATTATGAAGGAGCTGGTAGTTTTATAGAGGGCTTGAAGATCCTTGGAAAACAACATTTTATTTCTTGAAATGTATAAAAGTTATGGAAAAGCTAAGGCTATGTAAATAATGTTTTGTTAAATGAGTTTTGTAATTTGATTATTGTACAAAATGAAATATTATGTTGCTCTAAAATTTAATATTTGGAAAGATTTTTTTGATCTTTAATAAATGCTATAATGTATCTTGATGTGGAATGCTTGGTTTTTTTATATTATTGCAGTAAAGTTAAAGGAATGCATTCTTTTAAGCTTTATGTTAAGCATTTGAGTTAAGTATAATATGGTTTTGGTTTAGAATGTATTCTTGTTTATCTATTATAGCATTTTAGATTAGGTAGATTATGACATATTTAAAATTCTTTTGGATATTATGTAATGTTCATTGCTTTACTCTAAAATTATGTTTATGAATGCAATTTTTTAAATACCTTGGGGGTGGTTAGAATAATCTTGTGAACCCGAGTCAAAATAAAGTTCCAATCCTAGGAGGAATTATGTGAATGCAATAACCAAGTAAACATAAGACTTAGAAGGAGTTGTGAGAATGCAATATCTAAGAACTCATGAATATAGAAGGAGTTGTGTGAATACAATAGTCGAGTTTCTTGTGATGCAATACACCTTGAACGACTAGGATTAGCTGTATCCCAACTACGAGTTGTGGAATCATTCACAAGTCAACATTGGTGATCTCTTGAATGTAAAGGATTGGCTGATCATGTTAATTTCCAATGAAGTGGTAGTGACCTTAGTTAGCCCACAAAGGTGTGGTAACTAAGCACCAAGGCTCTATGCTTGATTAAACTACCTAGATGGACTTAGAGTAAGGTTAGGGAGTAGACATACCCCTTTAAGTGTTATGGGAATTAAAGGATAATCCCTATGCCATGATCATATTGTCCTATATTTGTGAGGGCATGGGAAATGTGGGAGGACCACTTTTGACATCCTTCTAAACATGTAAGTTTAGCAAGGTGAACCCTAGAAAACTATGAGATTTGGCCACTCCTATCCACTAAGTGTTGTTTGTAGTTAGCGGAGCTTAAATGTGGTGAAGCCTTGTATGTTGGAAATTTAAAAGAAAGGTTTTTTCCTTGTGATACTTTTGCTTGTAATCATTCCTTCCTTATAAAAAATTGGGTTGGTAGTTTTGGGTTGTGACACATGTTGCCTCAAAAATATTGTTAATAAGCTAAATACATTAGGAAATATTTCAATATAGGTACTACTTTTACAAGAATTTAAATGTCACATTATGGATCTACCAGGGAAGAAGCATATTAATGTAAATGCTCTTTTGAAAGCATATGCAGGTGTCATATTCAAATGTGAGGATAGTAAATTTCTTGATGCAATATTATTAATAGTAGAAACTTTCCCACACAATTACATATATATCTAGAAATATTAAAATGAGATCAAGTTTCTAGATGGTGTGACACCAAGATGAAGAAGAATGAGACTTAGGTCAAATGTCCCTATTCAATTTTATAGGGTGTTTTTAATGAGGAAAAAACATAAGGTGTTGATGAGCAACTAGACAAGAATAAAGGAAGCAATTTTCAAACAGTTGCATGGAGTTTGAGAAGGATGTTTTCTTAGACAACTCAAATATTAATGAATCTTAGATGAAAGATATTTGTCAATAATATTTAATATTTTATGGTTTATTATAAGGCTCAAAATGTATCCTAATAATTTTGGAATAGTAGGATATGACCTACATATTTGTGTCCTTTCTTTCCCCTTGGGCCTTTTGAAAATTGGGGTATTGATATTTTTGGATCCCTTCCCATAATGGATTGAATAAATAAGTTTAATATAGTGGCAATAGATTGTATGAATAAGTGGGATGAAGTTTAACCAATAAAATAAGAGACTAAAAAGGAATTCATGCAATTTATCTATGAATAAATTATTACTAGATTCAATTGTCAAATGGAAATAATATCAAACTAAGGTACCCACTTTATCAATAAAGTGGTGGAAGATTTTATAACTTGGTTTTTCATTAATCACAAGAATATGACTATATAAAAACTGAGTACTAAATTGGAACAAACCAAGGATGCATCATATTAAATCCTTGTGAATGATGTAGCTCTACAAATTGACACATATAAAAAAGGATCCATGCAACAATATTGACTTGTAGGATTATAATCAAGTTAACCATACGATACTATCTATTCCATGTCATATATGATGTTGATATCATTATTCCTATTGAATAAGATGTTCCAAATATATGGATGATGATGAGGAGGAATAGGAAGAACAATATAGAATCTATGGATGACTTGATGGTATGACTACACTAAATAGATGAAAAACAATAGGTGGAACAAGACCATATCATCAAGAAGAAGATAAAGGAAAAGGAATTTTATTACAAAGATCTCAAATTATCCCTCTTCAATGTTAATAATTTAGCGGTGATGTACAATGCCTATCATAAGAAGAGATAACATAACAAGTTATTACCAACTAAGATGGGATATTATTGAATAATAGTAGTACATGATAATGACACACATAAGATCGTGGAGTTGGATGGAACACCAATGATAAAATAAATGAACCATGAAAAACACAAAATATTACATCCTCCAAAAAAATTATACTTACTTTGAGGATAAAGGAAGAATTAGGAAGGGGAGAAATGCCAGCATAATTTTTTACATGTTATTTGAATGCATAATAGCAAAATAAGTATGTGGTGTATAATATTAGATATCTTGTTAAAGGATATTGTAGTGTAATAACGTGTTAAATATGGATACAATATAATAGCTTATTTAGGAATAATATAACAACCATTAAGGACTTGATATTATAGATAAATTGTTTGTATGAAAGGAGCACAATAAGAATATAGTGATAAGGATAGATCAAGATAAAAAGTAAAATTAAATAGTAAAAGTGCCAATATCATACAAAAAATATCTTTGTCACAATGTCAAGGTATCTTAGGATATTATTTGAATATTTGAGCATATCTTATAGATTTTCTAGAATGTGTCTAGATATCTAAGATATTTTTAGAAGTATTATGTAAGTTAAAGGAGAAATATCAAAAATCATCTGGTATTTTCATTATCCTTTGTAATTATAAAATACCATGAAGAAATTCCCCAAAATAGATATCTAGAACCATGTGATAGTTTAACAATGTCATGTAATTATAAAATATCAAGGGAAGAGTCCAAGAGGAGATATCTAGAATAATATTTTTCCCATCTAGAATTCTTCATCCCCAAAATATATAGATTGTATAAGCCTAACAATATGAGATATATCCCCTCATGGGAGGTAATTTGAGCATTTGAGAGCTCAAGCAAGTGAGAGACAAGTAAGGAATGAAGGATAGCAAGCCTAAATAGTCCAACAAATAGTTTATAATTGTAAAGAGTGTTCCCAAGTGATTGTCTAAATGAGATTGTGGGATACAATTATTGGGCGAGTCCATAAAAGGTGAAGGCTCAATAGGAGGACTAAATACACTGACTAGAGACAATGTTATGAGCACTTGTATACTCTTTTTATTTTGCATCTGTAATAAATTTGTTTGCTTGTTATGTAAACCTTGTGGAGTTATATTTTACCATTGTTTTCATTTATTCGTTCCATTATGGATATTCCATTTGCATATAAGTGCTATTTAGTATCATTCCATTGCCATTCAAACTTTGTGTATTGACGTAAAATAACATAGCATGAGAAGGACCTAGGAAGACATTATGTTCATTTTGAGGATTGACACCACCTCATACTCCTATGTGTTCACTATGCGTAGGATGAGGCACTCATGTTGTGCTATCTACATATAGGGAATACATATCCTACCCCATTTATATTTAAACATTTGACCTCCTACCTAGAGTACTTAAGCCTTTGTTTTCAATCCCACTTAGGCTATACACAAATTTCTATATACTCTTAAATCATTTTTATTTGTAAAAGGTCTAAGATTATTAAGACATAAGAAAGAGAAACCATGTTGATAGTCTACTATTTTATTATTATTCATCAATGCAAGACAAAATGAAATATTATGGAGTCTCCTGTAAGCCCAACTATATGTTCTCATGTTGCTCTATATTTAACAAACATAGGCAATTGAAAAAGTAGAGAAACCTGATTTTGAATAGAGACATGAAAGGTGATATGAAAATTTCTATTGGAAATGCTATGATCAAAAGTATTTGAGAAAAATGAAATCTAAAATACAAGTAAAACTAAATATTCTTAAAATTAGTAAACCAAAATTAAAATATTGTTGAAATATGGAAACAAAAATAAAATCTATTGATATTTATCCATTTTTTAATCATGTTTTTTAATTTCTTATTTCAAAATATTGAAGTGCATTAAGAGATAATTCAAAAATGGTATTTAAAAGAAAAACATATTTTTTACTTAGGCAATTGAAGTAAATTAATATTGGCATTTGAATAAGCTTCAATTTTTAAAAATCAATATTCCAGTTGGCATTAGAAATGATGGCTAAGATCAAATTCAACATCCTTTTAAAAAAAACCAAGTGGTATTAGCTCAATCAATTAGATTCCTCAATATTTAAAGAGGAGACCAAGGTTCAAATTTTGCCAAATGATATATGGATAATATATAAGCTTTGTTGTAATACTACTATATGGTGATGATGTATAAATGGGTGGGGCCCGATTCAATCCTAAATAACAAGTTAAAAAAAAACATCCTTTTAAAAAACTTTCCTTTTTTGAAAGTTGATGTGAATTAAATTTACTATATTCTTATCTAAAAGGAATCAATTAAAAAATGTTGTTGAGCTATGTTGTTAGTTTGTAACTATGGTCGCTAGGTTCTCAAGTATTGAATTAAAGACACTACTCTATAAAAATTCCTTGTTATTGATGAAGTTTTCTAAGAGTAAGCATTAGTCTTCCCATGGAATGAAGCTTAAAATTCATTATGTTTCTCATTATTATAATGTTATGTGTGTGTATGTAGTCATATATTTTCTCTTGTTTGAGTTTCTTGTTAGGTTAAAATACAATTATGATCTAATATTTGTTGCACATTTTCATCTTGGCTTTTCATAATGTATTTCTTAAGTATTGACATAGTTTTCATTTTTGATTGATTCTTATCCATTTATATTTATTTTTATATGTAGATGGTGTGTTTAAGAGTCTTATTTTGTGTCCACTTCTTCCTATATATTGTTATTTTTCTCATATTATCTTTACTAAATGATGTTTTGTGTGATTGTTTATAAAAAACATTCTATGCTTTTGATAATTTTGTATTATAGCTATTTACCAAGTTCTCATGGCCATGAAAGGAAAAACTACCAATCTCAATATAAATAGTCTAATTTTTCATTCTTTACATATATAGTTTAGTTTTGTTAAATTTACTGTATGATTAAAATTTTGAATCATATCTTATATTTTTTCTTTATTGTTGTGTTGAAGGCATCATGTATATCAGTAGTGAGTTTGGCAATGTGTTCATGTACTTCAACCTCTTCATAACCTATGTATAGGGTCCAAGGAAGAATATTATACATATATTGAATTCCAATTCCAATAGTGATTGATGAAAAATGGATTTTGGAATTGATTCAAATTTCTATGCTATGGAGGGTTATATCCTCCACCTACTCTTGCCTAAAAGGATTTTTGGTTATGGGTGCACATGTAGATGTGTTATTATCATTCATGGTTGTTCTTTATATTTATATTAGGAATAAAATATAGTCCTTACACTCTGAGAAACATGATCACCCACATGTGCTTCTCTAGGTGCATTTGGTGCTCATGCTTCATGTGGAGTGCTAGTTTGGGAAGTCTAGGGAGCATAGAATATGGTTCCATTGGATAGCCTTCAGGGTTTTGCCAAGGATGACTCCTTTTTTGGATGTGATATTCAGTTATATCCTTCTTGCCTTACTTCTTAAGCTAATATAAACTATGGGTTTTTTCCAAGGAAATGGGATAGGAAAGAAATAAATTATAAACAATAAAAACAAATGAAAATTAAATACTATGCTAAGGAGGTGATGCACAAAATATTATAGGTATCTTTCTGGACACCAATAGGATTAATGAACATGGGACTCATAGCAAGACAACTAGATTTGAACATGGTCACTTTTCAATATGATTGTGCAACGAATGATCTCTTGTAGGGACTAGGACTGATACTAGTCGCAACTCTCCTCGAAAATATATATGCATGACAAGATCAAGACATAAATTTACAATAGTCAAAGCTCCTTGCATTTATATTAAAATAAAGTTATAATCATATAAAAAAGAGAGAGGCTCAATGGATTTTACATGTAGTGATACAAGGCTTGAGTCTAGACTGATATACGAAAGGAAGAATTTTGAGAAAAAAACATTCAAGGCTAGATATTCGGAAAAAAAAAAATTCTTCCTCCCTTTCACAATGTAAAAAAAATCTATTGATAGACAAAATTGGGGAACTTTTACCTCCCATAATTGAAAACACCCCCTTCAAATTTCCTACTTGGCTGTAATTAATGCTATCAAGTTTGTGGTCATTTCTTAGTAGCCTCTATTTTGGTGTCTTTAATGCATCAACTACCCTATTGCATATGTTGTACCTTTTTTCTTGATAAGTTTTTAGAGCATGGTTGGAGGTAGCCTGACCAAAATCTGGTTACCATTCCATGCACAATCCTCCTTTTGCACCCTGACCAAAGTTTTATTCTTTGTCATTTATGCATTTCTTAGTCTGATTGGCATTCTTCATAGTAATATTTACCTTTTCTCTTGCTCAATGTTTTGGTTATTAATATTGGCTTAAGATTACCAAATATTTTTATTTGGTGGGTGTGCCCAAGATAATTTTTTTGTAGTATTTTAATTGTTTAGCATGCAACATCTTTATCTTTTATCAAGGTTTTGGTTTATGGCCTTGTTTTATGGTAAGACCCCAAGGTATTACTATAAAATTATTAACAAATTAATATAAATGTAATCACAGGCCACTCAAAGGGGGCTCCCTTGTAATCGCTTTGCCACTATAGGGGGCTCCCTCCTTTAGAATCTATATTATTCTTCTTCTTATTGGATGATTTGATATGGATGACCAACCTAATATATATATATATATATATATATATATATATATATACCCTAAAGCTACGTTGGTGAAGAGACATGATGGTTCACGTATGAAGAGACGTGATGGTTCACGTTATGAAGGGTTGTGATGGTTCACTTTATAAGTTAATAATATAATAATTAAATGATTAATAATACTAACTAATACTAACTAATAATGTTAGTATTGAGGATCCTAACATGCCACCCTCCTTAAAAAGAGCTTTGTCCTCAAAGCTCAAATTGAGAAGCTTTGTCATTTGTTTTCCAATAAGGATTTGTGTAAGTTCTTGGACTCTTTTAATGGCATCCTTTCATAGGCAGGGATATCAAGAAGGATGAAGCATTAGCGGGGGGTTTCCAAGAACAATAGTAGAATCTTCCTTAGGAAAATCATGATGACGATGGGAGGGCAACCCTTGGGGTTCCTCAAATACTTCAAAATGATGCATCAAAATTGATGGTAATGATTTCATATCCTTTTTTGGTTCCTTGGTAGAGCCAATGGAGAAGGAGTGTGTAGTCACTCTATGTTGGTTCCGAATAGGTTTGGTCATATGGAAAGAACTCACTATTGGTGAGTAAGGTATGTGTAGGTCTTGTAGAGTGCATATTTGGCTAGCATTGATCACTTTGGGTATGTCTACCTCATCCTTGCTTGGTACATCAATCACTTCTTGCACATCGATCTCATTGTCTTCATTACAGTGAGTAGGTGCACTGGTCGCTTCGGACACAACTACCTCATCTTCTTGCTCTATGGAGAGACAAGGATCAAATTCCTTCAATAAATACAATGTTAGTGTAGCACATTTATGGTGGGGTCCAAATTGTTCATCACAATTATCACAGAGTCCTTTTGCTCGTCGTTCCTTCATCTCCTCAAAGCTAAGATGTTTAATTCGTAAATTTTGGTTAGATTTGGGGGTTGTGTAAGTGCTTTGTGCCCTTCCATTATGCATAGGTTTGGGAGCGATGTAAGTGGTTGACAATTTTTCCATAAGTGATTTCTCTAATCATTGTTGTGCATTGATTTTATCTTCAGCTAATTTTTCCAATCCATAGGTCTGCATCATGGTATAGGGATTGAACCTTGTCACCTCCATTCTAATTTCCTCTTTTAATCCACTAATGAATCCATTGATTAGAATTGATTCATCCAATCTTATGTTGTGTTTGGTGATATCCTCAAATCGAGTTTGATACTCACGCACAAAAGTGATTTGATGAAGATCTTTGAGCAATTCCCACATGACTGGGTCCCACATGGCTCTGATACCAAATGGTAAGACCCCAAGGTCTTACTATAAAATTATTAACAAATTAATATAAATGTAATCGCAGGCCACTCAAAGGGGGCTCCCTTGTAATCGCTTTGCCACTATAGGGGGCTCCCTCCTTTAGAATCTATATTATTCTTCTTCTTATTGGATGATTTGATATGGATGGCCAACCTAATATATATATATATCTACCCTAAAGCTACGTTGGTGAAGAGACATGATGGTTCACATATGAAGAGATGTGATGGTTCATGTTATGAAGGGTTGTGATGGTTCACTTTATAAGTTAATAATATAATAATTAAATTATTAATAATACTAACTAATACTAACTAATAATGTTAGGATTGAGGATCCTAACATTTTAAAATTTGGTCCTATAGGTTTGGTTACTGGGATTTTGCACTCATATTTTGCTTGAAATATTCCTTGAAAATATGGTTTCGTCATTTTTTGTCTCTATAATTCCATTCTTTTTTCAAAAATTGAAGTTGTAGTTTATGCTCTGTTAAATCTGATCTAGCTTCAGCTTTCTTTTGAAGTTTTAGACAACTCTCCTCCCTTTGAAGCCATCTTCTATAAAATTGGCCAAAGTGTTACTCCTCCTAAGTGTGGTGAGAATTTACTACAAATTCCATGTAATTTGTGTTGTATTCTATTATATATAATAAATAAAATCCTTGTAGGTTCTAGAAATATATATGTAATTAAGAGTTTATGACCTTATGGAACACTCTCCTACTCCAAGAAGCTACCTCATGCACATAAATATGACCTTAGACATGATCTTGATCAAAATATTCATTGAATACTCTAAAAAAGAAACAAACACTAGATCTAACATTTCACGAGCATAAATCCATCACACATAGTACATCCATATCTCAGTGTGCTTCATTTATTGATGAAACACAAGAATATAAACAAGCTGAATAATACTATAATTATCATAGTTAAGAGGAACTAGAGAGACCTAGGAATGGAAATCTCCTCTAACATTATCAACATCCACCTAAGATGATTTATTGTCTCATTGGCAACATAATATTCAACTTTTGTAGAAGACTAAAAAATAGTGGATTTGCATTTGGAACACCAAAAACTGGGATAAATCCCATGTAGAACACAAAGCCTATGGTGGATGGATGCTCATCCAAATCTATCACTCAATAAACATCTAAAAAACTTATCAAAAGTAGAGGAGAATCAATAAAATAGTCCCTCTAATGTATGTGAGAATATGCTTGGCTATTGTCTAGTGACTCTACTAAGGAGCCTGCATGTACCTAGAATAGTAGTTGATAGTAAAGGCTATGTCCAATCTAGTGTGAGTGAGATAAGTAAGACCTCCTACAAGAGATCAATATAGTATAAAATCAACCAAGGGTGTAGTAAAATATGCTTGTACCTTCAAACCTGAGGTAAAGGGGGACCTAGTAGGATTGCACTGTACCATCTTGAATCATTGAAGAAGATCCAAACCATATTTGGGCCAAGAAATAAAAATGCTAGAATTTGACTAATCATTCCGGATTCCTAAAAAAAAATGCAAGATCCCAAAATCTATCATCTCAAAGGTAGAACAAAAAAATGACTTCATATCCTAGATCAAAGTAGTGGAGCTACCAGTGATAAGAAGGTTATCAACATATATAAAAATTACCAAAGTTTCCTCATCATGATGCTTAATGTAGACATCATGCTTAGCCTCACATTCCTAAAATCCATAACTAATAAAGAATGAATTTATTTTCTTGTACCAAGCCTAAGTAGCCTACCTAAGACCATACAAGGATTGGGTCAAGTGACGTACCAATGGAGTAGGGCCCTCTAGCTCAAATTGGGGTGGCTACTACATATAAATCTCCTAAATTTTTTATGAAGAAAGACACTCTTCATATCCATATAATGTACTTTCCATCCATAGGAAGCTACAATAGAAAGAATCGCTCTAGTAGAGTCCATCCTGGTTATAGGTGTAAATGTCTTAGAGTTGTCCACTCCCTTTTGCTAAGATAAATCCTTGGCAATAAGGCATATCTTGTGCTTTCATTATGACCATACAATGTGTACTTGGTATTATAGACCAACTTACACCATACAACATTCTTACTTGTTGTAAGAGAAACCAACTCCCTAGTTATATTTTTCATTAATGTCTCATATTTTATTGCTATGGCATATTGCCATTTAGGATTCCCCTTAGCTGAGGAGTATGTGACAAAATCCTATGAATGAGATTCCTATAAAGGTCAGGAAAGAGCTTTATGATATTACTGAAGAGATAGAATGGGTTGTGCACCCTTTAGAAGTGTCTTAACCCACTAGTGAGTAGGATGTTTGAAAGAAGCATGGGTATCCTACACGATTTCAACATTAAAAATGAAAACAAAATAATCCAACTCAACACTAGTCAACTCATCATGCACAACTAGAGGATTATAAATTGAACCATCCTACTAATCATGTCTTTCTCAAGGGGAAGAAGAATATACCTAAGAAACTATGCATGGTTGAGTTAAATTAATAGGTAGTGAAAAACCACTAGTAGATGAAGATCCTCTATTAGGGATAGAACCAACCAAGGTATCATAAGAACCTGCTAGAGTTGAAATAGGCAAATAATCAAGAGAACAAAAGCTAGAAGATTAGAAGAGGGGGTGGAAAGAATACCTGGAAGTACATCATAAAAGATGACATCTCTTCTAATCACCACCTTATGCCTCTTAGGATAATAGAGATTATATACCTTTGAGATATCATAATATCCCATAAATATACACTTATGGCTCTTGGGCGCCTCCATTTAAATATCCTTGGGTATGTGATACCATGTTAAAGACCAAAATATTTGGAACATAGACACATCTAGCTTATCCCTTATCAACTTCTCAAGGGGTGTCACTCCTTGCATAACCTTTATAGGAACTCTGTCGATGATATAACCTACATAAATTGCTTTACCCCAAAACTTGTGATCTAGCCCCTTAGTGTAAATCATGCAATGCATCATCTCCATGATTAACCTATTTTTTATTTTAGCTACACCATTATATTTATGAATGTAGTGAATAGTCCTCTTATATTCTATCCCATGAGTGGCCAAGAAATCATGGAAAGCATGAGTAACATATTCTCCACCTCCATTTGTCCTAATATACTTAATTCTCCTGTCTAACTAATTTTCAATAAGTTCCTTGATGGATTTGAATCTTTTAAATACTTTATCCTTGCTATGAATGGTATATATCCATACATGTCTATAAAAATCATCAATGAAAAGAAGCAAGTACCTATTTTATAAATGAGGTGTACCCATAGGTCCATAGATGTCACTGTGAATGATCTCCAAAGGGTGTGATGCCCTTATGGAAACTCCTCTCAAAAAGGACTCCTTGTGATGCTTTCCATAAATGCAATAGTCACAAACACCACTTGGAGGATATATATGTGGAATCCTAATAACCATATCATGCTAACTCATGTACCTCATGAAACCATAACTAATATGCCCATGTCTATGATGTCACTTCTAACTCTCATCATCAACATGAGCTATTAGTGCAATAGAGTTTTTATTGCTAGAGGATGAAGAATAAGAGATAGGTATTTATCCTAGCTTATACATGTGATCAAATTCATCAAAATATCCAAAAGCAATAGTCCTAATCATCCATATATTAGGTCAAATTTCTACCCTTTTATTCGTGTGAGTAATGCAATTAATATATAAAATCTTAGGATATACACTGGAAATATGAAGAACCTCATCAAATGATAAAAATCCAACCATGATGTTTCCACTTCTAGCCACCTGCAATGAAGATTCATCCCCAATTGCAACATATTATCTTGCATGAGTCTTATTATATCATTGAAATAGATGCTTGTGCTTCATCATATGTCTAGATGCTTTTGAATTAGACATCTCTTTATCCAAGAAGGTGGATATCTAATATATAGAATGGACTACAACATGATCTTGTGATGTATTTCCTTCCAAACCTTCCTCACTTTCATTATAGAAGAGAGTAGAATCAACGCTTCCCTTTTTTTTCTCTCTTCCAATTTTTGATTCACATCCTATAATATTTTTTGAACCAATTGATGTACTCATCTATGGTGTCAAATGAATTCAATGGTAAGGTTGTAAGCTTTACCTCTACCTTGTTGGTCTTAGTGGAGTCAATCCAATCACATTGTCCTTAAAACTTCTTAAGGAAGACGTTGGGATTGGTGGTGCTACTTACATGGGTGTCAAACACATTGTCTACATGGAGGGAAACCACACCATGGAATTCATACTCCTTATCCCTATATAAATACTTTATTTCCTCATAATTAGTGTCTCTAGGCTTCTTATTTACATACTTAAGCAAACCCTTGCTTCAAAGCAAAGCTTCAATCTTAATTTTCCATGTAGCAAATTTTAAACCACTCAATAGAGGCACATGATAATCTATGTATTTTTTTTAAAATTAAAAAATCTATGAGTAGTTATGACCAAAATAAACACTACCAATATAGAGACCTTGAAAACCCATTCGATTTGAAAAAAGGTCTCAAAACAATTCTATACGCAAAAGTTACGATCCTTAAAAGTTTAGCCATAAAATAGCAAAAATTAATCCCAAAATATTTGAAAAAATTAAAATATTATTAGTAACTTTGATAAATAAGAGGCTACTACATGTCACTGTGTAAGTGGTTGAAGGATTTCTTACTGTGCATTGACTAGCAAAACACATTGCACAACTTCTTGTTGTCTAATTTGCTTTGAAATCTATGCACTATTAATTGTGCAAGTTTGATGAGATGGCTAAATATGAGTGGTAAATATTTATTATATAGGTTCCAAGTGGAATATGAATTGGTCTAGGCGGTGTACAAACAACCATATTGGCCCATATATGATCAATAATATTAATCCAATAAGAGCTTGCCATGTGGTGCCTTGAAATCTATGCCATTGCCATATCACCTTGGTTTGCCACCTTAGTTGTCATGTGTTATGTTGGGATTCATGTACCTCTTGCCCAGTTGGTTCTATGGACCACCACATTAGTTGTCATGCATTACCTTGAGAAACATGCACTTGCTAACTTAGTTATATGGATTGTCACATGTTGCCTCGATATTAATACCACTACTATGATACAAACTTCCATGTGGCATCTATATGACATTGCCACATCATCACTTCAAGTAAACAATTATGACATATCATCAACCATGCCACTAAAAAGTGCCACATCATTAGGGATGTTGATTCCATCACAAGTAAGTATTGGAAAAATGTTGACATCATCAAAAAATAAGGGGGAGGGATTTGAACTCATGAAAACCCTTGGGCCAATTCTTAAGGTCCTTTCTACTAGCCACCTATCCAAGTGTCCAACTTGGGAGTATAAGGAAAAAATATAAACTAAGTGTAAAATTTCTAGCTATGTGTCCCCCTTTTCCTGCTTATAGAACATGCTTGCATCAACATGATGCATGTGTAGCTAGTCAAATGATTTACTACTAGAATCCAAGAATATTCCAAATTTAAAATTAAAAATTTATTGAGGAAAATGCAAAAAAAAATCAAAGATAATTTTAACTTACTTGGAGGTAAAACAACAAAAAGTGTTGAACTATGACCCCTATTGAAATTACACAAATAATACAAAAAACTAATAGTTCATCTATATCTATTACGATTTACCTTACACAACCATTTTGTCAAACATAACCAATCATGTCCTCCTCTCTCTCCTATGTAGCAAAAATTTTTTTAGATCATTTTTGCAACTTTGTCAAGTGGCTTGGAGGTATTTTCCAAGCATGGAAGCCTTCCCATGACTTCTTTGGTACCAAGGATCTATCTGAAGAATTTTAGCCTCTCATTTTTTTTCTTTCATGATGGCTAAGCAATCTTTTCCCTCATCAATGTTGCTATTGGTCATAAAAATCCAAAAGATAAAAGTAAATAGATTTTTTTTTAATCCATAAAAGATAAATGAGGTTTTCATAAAACCTCAAAATACTCAATCCTAAAACTAAGATATCCATTTGATTAAAAAATAATAATAATAATGAGTGCTATTGAGAGGAAAAATTCAACTTGTCAGTGAATATTTCTCCTAGAGAAAATCTACTAGTTTCAATGAGATCCTCACGATCCAAGTCCACTAAGAATTTTTGTCATAAATACTTCTTTTGATGATGGCTAAGTAGTCTCTTCTCTCATAAATGCTACTATTGATCATCAAAATACACAAGAGAAAAAGAAATATTTTTTTTAAAATCCATGAAAGATAAATGAGGTTTTCAAAAAACCTCAAAATACTCAATTCTAAAACTAAGGCATCCATCTGATTAAAAAATCAAATAATATTGAGTGCTAATAAGAGGAAAATTTGAACTTGTCAATGAATATTTCTCCTAGAGCAAATCTGCTAGTTTAGTGAGATCCTCATGATCCAAGTCCACTAAGGTTTTTTATCAAAAATATTTCTTTATATTATGTCATCAACTTCAAAAAACTTCTTTACAAGCTCCTTTGAAAAAACTCCTCAAAAGTAGCTAGAATAGAAAATTACCATCGATAATCAACTTCAAGAAAACTTCTTTACAAGATCCTTTGAAAAAAATCCTCAAGAGTAGCTAGAATAGAAAATTACCATCGATAAAAGCAAACAAATAATGAACATTCACACTTTCTCCGATACCATGCCAAAATTCATAGTAGTTTTCAAAAATAAACATAATAAAAAATTACCCCATATCACTTGTCAAAAGAATACACAACATATAAGAAACATAGTATATGATGGGGTGTCCATAAACACCAAAATACCTTCACTCAAAGAGGATAAAAATCACACAAAGTGATAATCAAATTATCAATGAGGAGGGGTATTTATACCTGATTACATGTTGCCTTCAGGTCAATGTTATGAGAATGACCCTCAGGAATAAAATATTAAAAATTACAAAAATACCATTTTCAAGGTTTACATGGGCCGAAAGGATAAATATAACAAAATAGTTGATCATGACCTCAAGAGAAGCTTAACCACCACATATTTCAACACCTACAAGCCCCATTTAAAGGCTTTTAGAACATAAGATCTATAATATTACAACCTATACCCCCTTGATGCAAGATATATTAACCCCAACTAAAAATTAAACATGATATTGAAATAAAGAATATCCATATATACATACATAAAATACTATAAACCATAAGCGAAAATTTAATTACGGCATTAAATATTCTATATATATATCTATGTTTTCTCCATAATTTCAATTCAAAGAATAAACTAAAATTGCCCAAAAAAAAAAAATATTATAAGAAAATATTGTGCTTGTTATTTTTGTGTTGAAATTCATTATAAATTAGCAAAATCTAGCTATAATTTATCTAGTCATGCTAACCCAAAAATTTATTTAAGTAAATTTATGAATTATGGATTAATTTTAGGGAGATATTTAGAGGGTTTTATTTCTTAATTTATTAAGAAGAATTCCATTCATATTCAATGGAAGAATATGAATAGAATATTCATTCTATCATATTCATCCATTTCCTATTTTAATTGTAGAATTATCTCCTAATTTAACCACTCTAGAATTTAATGCATAATTGTTTTTCAATAACTAATTAGAAGTCCTAATATGTTTTAAAACACAAATAGCATTGCTTACTTCTATCTATAGTTGGTGAATCTACCTCACTCCAAATCCAAAATGGAAAGATGTAGTATTTGAAGTTTGTCCTTCCTCCTTCTCTTCTCTACTTCACGTAATTTTTTACCAAAAAAGGACTAATGAATCTACCTTCTTAGTATTACCTTTTATGTGTTTAAGAACAAGAAAGAAAGTGATCCTCCACTCACAAAATGACATGTGTTCCTTCCTAGAGCCTCATTCCATTTAGGTTTCTTATACATTGAATTTCACTTCAATCTTGATTGTAAAATTATTATCTATGTAAAGAAAATAATTTATCTAAGCATACTACTATGGTAGCATATTTATTATCTAATTAATCATGTAATGCAAGTCTAATACACATTACCATGCCATTGTAAGATTTTTTTTTGCTGGAGAAAAAAGGGTTGTACTCAAGACCCCCACCCTTAACAAATCACAACTCTCTCCTTTAGAGCTTTAGAATTTATAAATAGATTCAATTCTTGTCTCAATTGAGTTACTATAGTTATATACCTACATCTTTTTTCATAAAATATTTGAATTCTTGATTTTCATTTTTTGGATTTTCTTCAATTTTTGTTGTAAACACAAATATTCCAAAATTTAGCATCCTTCTTGAAATTTTCCTATAGCAACCTTCACAATACCAAAACTCCACCTCTACTATCTACACCTTGCATATTAGTAGAGTAACATTTCCAAAACTCTGCAATATCACAGTATGGTTTACCAAATTTGGACTGTTACTTTTCTTCCTAAAGCATAAGTGCAACCACAAGAATTGTAATAAATAGCTTATATGAAAACACTTTAATGTTATAAAATACAACAAATATTACCAATGGGAAACATTAAAAATAATATTAATCATTATTTGATTCAATCAATCAACATTCTTTTATTAGCTTCAGCTAAACTTACTACTTCCTCTAAACATGGAAAAAAGAATTTAGCTTCATGATCCTCTATTAAAACCCCTCTATTGGCTAGCATATCTACACATTAGTTCCCTTTCCTTAATGTATTTTTAAACCTAATTAATTCAAAAACTATAGCAAGATATTGTATTTCCACAATGATCTCTTGTATATTCCATAAAGCTTTTGCTTTCCTCAAGATTGTATTTATTACTATTAGTGAATCATCTTCTGTTCCATTTCATTTGTCTACATATTTTTAACCCTTCCAAAGCCACCCAAGCTTCAACTTTATTATTTATCTTAAATCCACTATTGAAAGCATAATGTGACAAAATCTCACCCCTAATATTTCTAATTATTCCTCCTATTGCTAGTCTTGAATTTCCTTTAGATGATCCATCAAAATTCAATTTTACCAACTCCACTTCTGGTCATTTCCACTTTATATTATTTTGCTTCCTTTTGTTTCTCTAGTACCCAACATCATAACTCCATTTGATGACTTTAATCTATATATCAAGGGTATATACTTCAAGATTTGGGATTGGTTGAGTTGATAAGGTTGGTTTAGACTCCATGAATAAACCAACATTCCCTTTCATTACCTCTTAACTAATTTTCTTTCCTTTAAGTATTATTCTATTCCTTTCCATCCATGCAATCCAAAGTATTGTATCTTTAGATTTATCCTATATTGTCTGTAATTCCTCACTTTTAAAAGTGCTCTGCCATTATGTTAACCATTCTTTAATTTTGTCATTCTTCAGCATGCATTTACCAAATATATTAAGAATACATTGCTATAGTTACTAGACTATTGAACAACATCCCAATATATGGTCTATACTCCATTTTTACATAGAACACATTGTGAGGGCCCATGAAAACCCCTTTTCATCAGGTTATCCCATGATAAAATTTTCCTATGACCTATTAGCCATAAAAATATTTTGACTTTTTGAATGCTTCAACTATCCCAAATATCACTCCATATTCTTACAATATTCCTATTTTGTTGGTACTTTACATTATATCCACTTCTTGCTATGTATTCTCCAAATCCATTCAACTCCCAAATAAGCTTATCCTTGGCTTCCCTTAAAATAATCACTATTGTTATCTTTCTATTCAACTACCTCCAAGCAACAATATCTGGTATACTTGTGAAAAAATCTTATCTCCATTTGCATCTTTCTTCTTGATCCTTTTACAACCCTATCACCATTTTTATCTTGAAGTAATCTCATCCATATTTTTAAAATTGGATATACCATTTTAAGATCATCAATATATAAACAAGATATTAAAATTTCTTAGGCATCTAGAAGAAATCATCCACAACCATCCAATACTTACCCTATTATGGGTTGAAGTGTATAATCTCATGTCAAATACAAGGTACATAAGTGCTAAATTGGTCCAATTGATCATCATCATAATATAATTTAAGCCAATAATTAAGGTATAACAACATGATTAGCCCTACTACACTCAAATTTAGATAAAATAATAGAGTTGATAGAAAGGGAAATGACTAGATAATAAATAATAATGCCATGTTTTTATAAGTTTTTAAGAAGCTTAGGAATGAACCCTTTGTCATTTAGAAGCCTCTAAGGACACGTGTCTCCTTTTATAGGGAATTCAAGGTTTCAAAAAAAAATTGAAACATGGTATTTATATTTATTTGGAAAAATATGAAACCCAATATTTTGAAGTTCACAATTGAGTATTGTGTTGAATTGTAGAAAATTCTAACTTCTAATGCACCTCACAATTTTGTTCCAAAAAATTTAAAGAGAGAGAGAGAGAGAGTGCCCCTCTCAACCTTTGGATTTAGGCTTAATCCTCACTATCCTTGCTAAAGTCTACCTAATCTAATTTAATTGCATGGCCAAAAGTAAAGTATAGAATTAAAATGCATAAAAATTAAATTTGGAAGTTTATGTGTGAGAGAATAAAAGTAAATACAATTATAACTATAGCAAGGAGAGTGTGTGATCAAGTAACTCATAAGGAAATTCAATAACAACAATTAAATCCCATGCATATAAAATGAAATTAGTAAGAAATGATAAGAGGACAAAAGGACTATACTATAATTGTCATACATTGCATTATCTAGGAGGGTAATGATACTAATGGAAACCAAAAAGTATCATCAATTTCTCATTAATTTTTGGAAGGAGCAAAGTATAAAATTGGTCTCACAAAATGTAGCTCTAACTTCATCAAGGCCAAAATATGTTTACAATGGAACCCATGGATTCTATTTATAAGAATATTTCACCCACGCGTTACCTTGGGTGATAAATTCTTGCTTCCTAGCAAAAGTAAAGATTAGATGTATCTTTAGCAAAATGATGCACCTCCAACTATCACATCTTTAAATGCATACATAAATCACTTAAAATCCTCTAGAAGGCATGGTGATGCCACTACATGCCAAAATATCATATTCTAGAAATATTACTTGGGATCCGCACATCTTATTTTTATCCATGTATCTCTCCATAAGTGATTCACTCTAAGAGGTGAGTGAATCACTTTTGTTTAGGAGCACTTTGCTCTAGTTTTTGAAGAACACAATCTTATACTAAGAGGGGGATGAACAATATAAGATAACTTTTTACTTTTATTTCCCAATCAATATTGTGCAATGTATATATCAATATCAACAGTAGTAATCAAAGTAATGCACAAAACACCATACACAATAGAGACACCACAATTTACGTGGTTCACCCAATGTGGGCTACTCCACGAAGAAAATATTTCACTAAAATTTTCTCAATCAATCTCTTGGGAATCCTTTCCCTATTACAATTTTTATGGACCTCTATCCAAAGGATATGTTGATCCCCTAAATCAAGTTCATGGATATCTATCCACAGGAGAACTTCTTCTCCTCTGCTCTAGCTGGTGATCCTCTAGAAGACTACTGCCTCCACTGCACTGGCTTGTGGATCTCTCTCCACTGAATACTATTGTCCCCACTTAGAAGACCTATCATCACTGCCTTGGCTGATGGATATCTATCCACTAGGGACCACTGTCATCTCTGATCTATCACCTCCAAAGGTCTATCTCAAATCTGTACTAAACACAGTCCTTCAGTCTATCACAAATCTACTCAATATTTATCTCTAGTAAGGCACAAACCTGTCCTCAAATTTGCACCAAAATATGCTCCATAATTCCACTTAGAACTTGCTCAAATATACTCAATAAGTCCACTCAAAAATTGCTCAATCTGCTCAACAAGTCCACTCAGAACGTGGTCAAATATTCTCAACAAGTCCACTCATAACTTGCTCAAATCTACTCAACAAGTCCACTCAGAACTTGCTCAATATGCTCAACAAGTCCACTCAAAACTTGCTCAAATATTCTTAACAAGTCCACTCAGAACTTGCTCAATATACTCAATAAGTCCACTAAGAACTTGCTCAAATATGCTCAACAAGTCCACTCAAAACTTGCTCAAATCTGCTCAACAAGTCCACTCAGAACTTTTTCAATCTCATAGAAACATAAAGATAATTGTTAGAGACCCAATATGTTCTATACTCAATGCTCAATCACTTTCTCAACTCAAATAAAAATATATAATAGTTTGTTTTATGGAACTTGAACAATCACTTCACACACTCACTTGACTAGGCTCAACCAACTCTACTCAACCAATCACTCAAAGAAACAACCCTTGCTCACAAACCCTAGTCCAAGCATGTAAACATCAACTCAAAATGTTTCCAACAATGCTAAAAAATAATCCTCACATAACAATGATACTCATGTTATTTTAAACCCTAGTTCAAGTTCTTTGCTCAACAAATCACTTTAGCAACAATGCTCATAAAACAATCTTCACATAGCAATGATACTCATGTTTTTTTCAAACCCTAGTTCAAGTTCTTTTCTCAACAACTCACTTCAATAAAAATGCTCATAAAACAATATTCACATAGCAATGATACTCAAACCCTAGTTTAAGTTCTTCACACAACCAATGTTTTCAACGACAATTCTTATAAGACAAGGTTCACATAGCAATTATACTCAAACCCTAGTTTAAGTTCTTCACACAACCAATGGCTTCAACAACAATGCTTATAAAACAAGGTTTTAACAACACTTATTTATTCCAGAAAACCTTGTAGCAATCACTCAAAAACACTTAAAATGAAACCCTAATCAAGTCATTTTCACTCCAAACTTATTTTCCAGAAAACAATCAATCAACTTAAACTTTGAAAAATATGCCCATACCTTTTTCTTGATAAACATGACCTTCAAGAATATGCCACAATAACACAATATTCCTTTGCCAATATCAAAAGGATTATATGACAATACAATGCATATATTAATTCATGAGTATACCTTATTGCTCCAATATCAAAATTATATCCAACACTAAACTATTTTGAATATTCACCTCTCAAGCATAAGTCACTTTACAATTTTGTTTTTCAAAACCCAAAGCTATTTCTACTTATAACTCCCTAAACTTATTATTGCATTAAATATAATTATTTTAATAAGATAATGCATTTATATTTCCATTTTTTAAGGTAAAAATATTTTACCCACAAGTAAATATTTTCACCTCAATACTTTATAAAAACTACTTCCTTTTAATTTAGGCATTCATCAAATTAATTACAAGCTTATTTCTCTTTTCAAACTTAGCCTAAATTAAAATTAAAGACCACCAAAATGTTACCAGTTTTATTAATGCCCGAAGCGCTTCTTCTTCCAAGCACCTTCCTCTTGGCTATCACCACCGTGGAGCTGCATTCTCCCTTGGAGCCTCCACATCTTACGCCTTCGCCTACTTGAGGCCATGCCTTGCTATGTTCACTACCTCAAGCCAAAGTTTGGCTACGTTTGATACCTTGAGCCACACCTTGGCTATGCTCACTGCCTTGCACCACTCCTTGGCTACGTCTGCTATCTCTAGCCACAGCTTGGCTACGTATATTATCTCTAGACACACCTTACCTATGTTCGATGCCTTGCACCAATCCTTGGCTACATTTGTTGTCTCTAGCCACACCTTGGCTACATTCGCTACCTTGTCCCAATCCTTGGCTATGATTAATTTCCCTCACCACACCTTGGCTATGTTCACTAGAGCATAAACAAGATCTTTGTTGCTCTTTCTTCCTTACATAATTAAACACAATTGCACGTTTTTATCATCGAGAAAAAGGATAAATTGAAATACCTCCAAGGCATTGGCTTTTATACTAAATATCTTCCTCCATGCATGATGTCACCGCTCTATTTATTCTCAACGTTGACGCTTGATTTTCCTTTGAAAATTTATTAATTTATAAAATATTTAAATTCTTTTGAATTTAAATTAATTCTTTAAACCCTATGGTTTTAAAGAAAACCCTTTATTTTTGCCACCATCGGTTTTAAAGAAAAACCTTTTATTTTTTCCACCATTGGTTTTAAAGAAAAACCTTTTATTTTTGCCACCATTGGTTTTAAAGAAAAACATTTTATTTTTGCCATCATTGGTTTTAAAGAAAAACCTTTTAACTTATGCTTCCACATAATATTTAAAAAATATTATGGAGCCCTTTGCCTTTAACTTTTGCATTGTTCCTTTTGACCTTGACTTTATTAGAAGCTTCTTCCAGAATATCAATGACAACTTTGATAACTTGTTTCTTGACAAATTCCTTGATATTTAATGATGACTTCATTTCTTGAAATCAATGACAACTTTAACTTTAAGGACTCAAAATGTCCAAAAATATCCCCCTTTGTCATTGATGGCAACCCAAATTTTTTTTACCGAAAACTTGACTTCTTCTTTTGTGGTGCTCCCCCTGGGACACTGCTCCCCCTGGCTCAATGCTCTCTTCAATTACCAAGTCTCTCCCCCTTACTCAAATATCTCCCCCTTTGACATCAATGGCAAAGGGTCACCTTTGGGGCTTGGGGCTAATAATGAGCCTCTTAACTTAGCCCCTCCCCCACCTCCTCTTGAGGTGGTTAATTCTGGGGTGGGAGTATTTCTACTCCCAAAAGGCATTGTTCTTTACCTTTATCCTCTTTACTTCTTATATGATTATTTTGATTTCTCTCACTATTTATTTTAGTGTCCATGTTCTTGTCTATGTCTGCATTCCTATTCTTGTTTTTGTTCATATCCATGTTCCTGTTCCTATTCCTATTCATATTCATATTTTTGTTCCTATTTCTGTTCATATTCATATTCCTATTCCTATTCATATTCATGTTCCTATCATTGTTCATGTTCCTATTCTTGTTCACACCTATTTCTAAAATGTCTACTCTACACCACTTTGTTGTGTGACCATCATTGTTACACTTGTAACACTTAATGTTATTTTTATTGGAGGTGCAAATGTCATAAGATTTATTCTAGTGAAGCCATACCTTCTTCTGTCATGAACCCTGTAATTCATTACCTTATGATCAAACTGATTACATGAGTAGCAATATCCATGGAAGAATTGTCTGTTCCCATATTCCTGTCTTTCATGTGTTCTATATTGTGAAGCCATGTTCCCAAACCTATGACATTAAAAGCATCTTCCATTGAATTTTCCTTGTCTTGACCTCATTGGTCTCCTAGACCTATTCTGATTGTTGTTCCATCTGTATCTTCTTTGTGCATTGTTCCTATTTTTGTTGAACTCTCTATTGTCCAACTCATCCTCATATGTCTCACTTTCTTTTACACTATCTTTTTTTGAAGTATCTTCATCCAAAGTTTCTTCTTATCCAAAAATTGAAGTTGAATCTCCTTCCCATTTATTTTTATTATGTTCAAATCCGAGACCTATCTTTCTTGATGTAGTCTTTTGTGTCTTGATGAACTTATCCAAGTTATTTGAGCTGTTTTTAAACCCTTTAATCTTAATCTTGGAGTCCTCTAAATCTTCTTTTAGTAGTGCCACTTCTTGTGCTAACTTCTCACATTCCAAGATCTTTGCTTCTAACTTATCTTTGAACCTATTTGTCTTAGCCTTTGATTCCTCTATGAGCAATCTTCTCTCTTCATTACATTCTTGAAATTGAATTTCAAGTTTAGAGTGTTGCTTTATTATCTTCTTTACTATGTCAAGGGCATAAATGAATTATCCCTTGAGATCATAACCATTCTCTTCTAAATATTCCTATATTTGTTTACCTTTGTCCACATATTTATTTTCTTTTGACTTGTCTTTTATAGGATCACTTACTTCTTCTTCTAAAGCCATTAGAATATTTTCATCTGGTATTTCAAATGCATCCTCATACTCATCATCACTGAAACTATAATCATCCCTTGTACAATCATCTTCAAGATGTCCAAAGTTACCAAATCCAAAACACTTGAGAATTACTAGAGTCCTTCTATTAACTAGTTCTTTTTATTCAATTATAAATAGGACTTCATCTCTATCATTGTCTAAAAAAATAGCATCAATATCACTTGAGTACTTACTTGCATTATCTGCATATTATCTCCTCTTTTTTATTTGAAATAATTTCTTTCCTTGTCTACTTTATCCATATTTGCTTTTCTTCTGGTGCCAATATCTTTCCAATTCCATGTTCCTGTGATCCTATTTTTCTTCACCATTGTTTTCCTTTGGTTCTTGATAATCTGTTGCAAAATATTCAAAATTTCCACAAGTGAAACACTTAATAGATCTTATATCTCTGGATCTTCTAGAATATTTATCTCTTCTACCATAATTAGCTTCTTCATCACTGGATGACTCACTGCTTGATTCTAACTTCTTACCCTTTGTTTTCTTCATTTCTTTGAAGGCTGCTTCCTTCTGGGGAATATGATCTTTTGTTCTTATCTCAAAATTTGTAATCATACCAAGCAACTTATATCTTGTCAAAGAATCACCATCCATTGACACTTCTATAGCAGAAACCTGTTCACTGAATCTTTTTGGAAGAGTTATTAAGACTTTATCACAAACATCTAATTCATCAATCTTCATTCGAAGTCCTTGCATATCATTAAAAACCTCATCAATTTGAATTAGATAAGCACTGATATTTTCCTCATCATTCATTCTTAACATTTCAAATTGTCCTTTGATATTTCGTGTCTTTTCTTTCTTGACACTTTTATCTCCTTCATATATACCTTCAATTTATCCCACATTTATTTTGTAGTTTTACAATGCATAACCTTCATAGATTATGTTCTACGTAAAACTCTCACAAGTGCATTCATTGCTTTTCAATTATAGTGTTGTAGAAGCTTACCTTCCTTATCTATAGGAGGATTGACTAAGGGATCATATCTAAATTCTTCTGCTTCCCAAACTTCATTGCCAAGTGCCATTAGGTAGATATTCATCATCATACTCCAATACATATAGTCACTTCCATCAAATACTGGTGCTGAATTATTTGAGGACACCTCCTTAGGATCCATTGTATTCTTGTTAGCTTTTCCTTCAAACTATTAAAATCTTATGAAGGAAACTGCTCTGATACCAATTGAAGAACACAAGCTTATACTGAGAGGGGGGATGAACAATATAAGATAAATTTTTAATTTTCTTTCTCAATCAATATTATGCAATGTATAGATCAATATCAATAGAAGTAATCAAAGAAATGCACAAAACACCATACACAATAAATACACCACAATTTACGTGGTTCACCCAATGTGGGCTACTCCACGGAGAAAATATTTCACTAAAATTTTCTTAATCAATCTCTTGGGAATCTTTTCCCTATTACAATATTTATGGAACTCTATCCAAAGGAGATGTTGATCCCCTAAATCAAGTTTGTGGATCTCTATCCAAAGGAGAACTTCTTCTCCTCTGCTCTAGCTGGTGATCCTCTAGAAGACTACTGCCTCCACTACATTGGATTGTGGATATCTCTCCACTAAAGACTCTTGTCCCCACTCAGAAGACCTATCCTCACTACCCTAGATGATGGATATCTATCCACTAGAGACCACTATCCTCTCTGCTCTGTCACCTCCAAAGCTTTGTCTCAAATCTGTACTAAAAACCTTGGCTAAGTTCATTGCCTTGTACCACTCCTTGGCTACGTTTACTGTCTCTAGCCACACCTTGGCTACGTTCGCTACCTTGAGCCACTCCTTGGCTATGATTATTGTCTCTCATCACACCTTGGCTACATTCACTAGCGTATAAACAAGATTTTTGTTTCTCTTTCTTCCTTACCAAATTAAACACAATTGCATGTTTTTATCATCGAGAAAAAGGATAAATTAAAATATCTCCAAGGCATTATCTTTTATACTAAATCTCTTCCTACATGCATGATGTCAGAGCTCGATTTATTCTCAACGTCGACGCTCGATTTTCCTTTGAAACTTTATTAATTTATAAAATATTTAAATTATTTTGAATTTAAATTAATTATTTAAACCCTATGGTTTTAAAGAAAAACCTTTTATTTTTGCCACCATTGGTTTTAAAGAAAAACCTTTTATTTTTGCCACCATTGGTTTTAAAGAAAAACCTTTTAACTTATGCTTCCACATAATATTTAAAAAATATTATGCAGCCCTTTACCTTTAAATTTTACATTGTTCCTTTTGATCTTGAATATATTAGAAGCTTCTTCTAGAATATCAATGACAACTTTGATAACTTATTTCCTGACAAATTCCTTGATATTTAATGATGACTTCATTTCTTGACATCAATGACAACTTTAACTTTAAGGACTCAAAATGTCTAACAGTTTGCTAGCACTTCACTCTTGTGAACCAATAGCTCTAATTTTTTAGCACTTTTCTCCTATGAACCAATCATGTTATTGGCTAACACTTCACTCCTTAGGTCTTCCCATTGATAAATTTGAGTTTTTGAGGCTTTAGTTGATTGATTCAAATTTTTTTGTACATCTCCAAAATGGAAAAAATATCAAGTTAGTAACTTGTTACTATATTTTTGGTGACTTCATTGGGAGTCAATCTCTATTGGTGATATATCCTAGGTCCTACCTTTATCTTTGGGTACAATGTCTATAAAAATAGAACTCTCTGCCATAAAACTGCAAATTGCAATTCTCATGATGTGTTTCAAGGCAGTAGCTTCAACAAATTTTAGCATTCCTCATTCCCTAATAGTCCCACATTCGCAATATATTTTGCATTTCTTTCTAGGTTCTCATATGGATTTTTAGATAACCCATCTTGTTTTCTCACCATTTCTTATAGCTTTCTAAGTAGGGTATTTAGTTTATTTTTGGTTGATATTTTACCTTTATCTCTAGCTTTTTTCTCTTCAATCATCAAGTTAATAATATCATCAAGAAGATTATTCTAATGATCGAATGCATCTGATAATATAGCATTGACTAACCCCTATATTTCCTTTTTCATATCACATACTAGGGTTTCTATAGAGATCATTATGTCCTTGTAGGTTTATGGGTCTCTTTGAGCATCAAGGATCACTTTTAGTTTCTTGGCTGTCCTTTCTATCTATCCCCATTTACTATATTTGGGATGTCATTGTGGCAAATTTTTTAAGCCCCTTTTGGTATCTCTCCTTTATGAACAACTCATGTTTTGATTATTTGTTAATATCCACCACTTGGTTGAGGATGTTGTTAGTGTTTGCTACAAATCCTAAGTACATCTTGGTACTTGCAACCTTAGTTCTTATGTCATCCCATAGAGACTTCACCTTTTATTTTTTTGAGGCCTTCCCTAGATCAGTTGTTGCTCTCTCTTTCAACATTATAATTTATTTCTAGAGCTTAGAGACTTTTTTTTCTGTTGGACCACTGGAAATTGCTCTACCTATTTTTTTAGTTGTCATTTTGTTGTTCAATCTACTTCTTTAGCTAGTCTTTCCTTGGTGCAAATTATTGTGAAATATCCCCAAGCAATTGCTTTTGCTTGTCACTCTCAACAAGTTGGGATTTAATGTTCTCAATCCTATTTTATAGCTTAAATTTATCTATGTCATCCTTCTTGAGGGGTTTATTTTCTTGTTATAGGTGTCACTTATTTGTTTTTAGTTCGGCTATCACTACAATTTTTGCTATTTTCTTTCTTATTTTGGTATCCACTACCAGTTGGCCAAATTGCATGGTCATCCCAATGGAGAGTTGGTTTGTGATATAGATCACTTAGTATGGATCTATTCTATTTATATCTACCTCTAACACTTTGATAGTGAAGTTAGCATGTGTAGTGGTGGGTTTAGGAGGGTTATTAAGGTCTACTTTGGGGTTAGGATCTTTCTACATCCAAAAGAAATTGCAACTGCATGACGACTAGTGCTTTTGAGGTCCTATATTTTAGATGCTTATATTATTTTTGGATATTTCTATCCTAGGATTAGATGGATTCAAAATTCTCTTAGACATTAGTTTCATTTGGATCACCAGTGATACTCCAAACAAAGGCCTAGCTACAACTTGTAGTTAGAGTGGTTATAGGGCTACTTTTGTAGGCTTAGTCTCATGAGTCAAAGTTAGTGATGTCATCACATCAAGCAAGAGTTGCTTTACTTCTATGATGGAATTTCTAGGAGGACAAGATGATACTATGGGTAAAATGAGTTGTATGGATATGGGGGTGAATGAAGAAATAAAAGTATATATCTTTATCACCATTTGAGCCAAGGTTTTAATTAGTGGGGATACTAGTTATGAGGATGAAGGGCTCATGGTGTATGATATTAATGGTTGTGATGTGATTTTGATGGTGGGATAGAGGAATGAAGTGATATGAGTGGTTCTATTGACATGGATTATGGTGCGAGGTAGGGTGCTTCCAAGATAACCTATACCCATACTTATTAATGGTGAAGGATGTGTAATAAAATAAAAGGAGATTAAAAAAAATAGAAGAGAAGACATAAAGAGGAATAAATAAGTGGAAGTAGAAGAAAATGAAAAGGAGTGTTGGTTGCAATTCAGGCCTTGCCTGCCACCAACTTAGGTTGAGATCCTTCATGGAATAATTTTTCCTCCTCGAGTGGGGTAGCACTTATGCTTTAATAAATAATGGGTCTACTTCTTATGTCATTAATTCTTAAAAATTAACTCATGTGAGTCCACCTCCTGTATTTCATGTCTCTTTCATCATATTCTATACCATAAAACTCACCACTGCCAATGTTTTTGGTGTAAAAATATCATAATTTCTAGCATAGTGATAGAAGGTAGATTAGGTAGAATTTCTTCTAGGGATCCCTCGATAGTTATTTGTCTCTTTGGTCCTATCCCTTGTTTTCTATTCTATAATTTTAAGAATTGCTTATCGAAGTGACCACTATGCACTAACCATTTTATGGTTCTAATTTTGTATCTCATTATTTTCCAAGCAAGGATACTCCTTTGAGATTATCTAAAATCCTCCATGGTATTCATTACTCGATGATTTAAATTATTTTTAAGATAAAATTCATCATTAAATTTAACCTTGACATAGAAGGCAAACCACGCTAGTGGATGAATAGACTACTACCAGATGTCATATTTGTATTCCTACTCACTCCATGAAGTGGCTTGGGATACTTCTTTTGAAGGGTTAGTTTCCTTTTCAATACTATATCTCCTCTCATACATGTAGAATGTGTGCAAGCCCTTGTCCTTTAGTTGTCATCGAAAGCATCCATCAGGACTAGATATCCATAAATTACCCAAGTCTCATTCTTCTAAGTTTATCTTCAATAATATGATGGAATTCTTGAAAATTAGGGGTTATCTATAAAATTTATTCTTTTAAAGGGTAATACATGGCCTTATTTTATCCCTAAAAGTACTTCAAAATCCATGTAGTCCAACTGTATGAAATATTCCATATTGAAGAGATAGTTGGGCACATTCATGGGTAGCTCGAAGGGCATTTCCGAGAAGCCAATAAAACAGATGAAAGATCTAGAATTTCCCAACTAGAAGTCTTTTTTTTGCCACTCTTCAAACTGTAATAGGTTCTAGGTATCTTATTATAACCTAGGCATTCTCCCCTTGAGCTTCTCCATAATTGTGTGATAGGTTGTGTTATAGAAGTGGTAGTAGGTCTTTCCCATTTCTTAGTAAGAAAAATCTATATAGTCCACTATAGGTAATGGATTTCCATCTATTATATTTTGGTTCAACTATAAGGAGGGAAACTTCTATTTTATTCTAGTAATGTATAATCTAGATCAAGTACTAAGTATACGTGAACTTTCTTCTTCATTAAATTCCTTCAATTGTTATTTCATCTAGTTTAACTATATATTTATCATAATAAATCATCTAAGAGTACCTTGAGTATTTTTCCATTGCATGCAACATGTAATGCATCCCTCATAAACCCTAGCATTTTTCTTCTTATATAATACTATTATAATACTTGATAATACCAACTAGACATCATATCTGAATTACTCCAACTCCAATAGGATGATAAAGTCAAAAGCCTTATTTGGGTCCTTTAGTTGAGGGAGTAATAATTCCCACTAGTGGTGTTGGTTGAATCTATAGTAGTGATCCTTTTGGGGTTTGGTATTGTTGGTGACCACATTTCTAGATCGTCTATTGTATTTAGCATCCTTTGATGTCATCCTCACTGATATAAAATAATTTTTCTATCCATTATGGTGGCTTGATGCTCTTTCCATTAACATAATACCTTTTGAAATACACCTCCACTATCTCTAGATAATTCTAAACTTGGGGCATCAAGTTTACTACCAAAACTAATGTCCAAACCTAGTTAATGCTCTAAGAGTTGGTTTTGGGGCCCAAAGTGAACCTCCTTAAGGATTCAGACCTCACCTCTATGGGGGAGTGCTTAAAATTTCCCTCCTCCATGCTCTTATATGGTTTGTAAAAATATTATTTTGGTATTTGGGGTGGAGTAGGTTTCTTCCACATTTTTTTCTTCTTTCCCTTATCTTTCAATGATCCTACTTCAAGTTCTTTGGCTTGGATTGGTACAATTGAGGTTGACATGAGAGAGGCAATAGTGGCTAGAAAAATTATGGGATTAACCTCTAGCATATATGGACTGGTAAAATTAAACATGGTATCCATGATAGATCAAGTAGGAAAGATATGGAAAAACTTAGTCATGGAAATTAGAACAATTAGATTGATATATGGAGTGATTTGATAGCTAAGTAGGGTGATTCGCTAGTTAATGGAGGAGTTGATTTTTTATTTAATTTCAGAGGAAATCACTTTGATACTAGAAGTGAATTACTTAGCTTAGCTAGTTATTTGTCTGTCCAATTAGATTTGATCAATTTGATTAGTTTGAAGATAAATCAAATCTCTTGATAGAGGAAGCAAATTGCTAGTAGGGTTAACCCTTAGAAAAAATTCAATGTTTAAGAGAGGAAATTCACTAATAATGGAGTGAAATTTGAATCAATCTTTAATGATTACCTTAGATGCATATGGAGTGATTTTAATAATGGTATTGTTGATTAAGGCAAGGGATCCCATGTAGTTTTCAATTTTATTAAGGAGCATGAAGAGGAACACTTATTAGCTAGATCTAAAGAATGATTCAAGTAGATAAAATTGATGAGATATGGTATGGAACTAAGCTATATAATTAGTAGACATACAATAGATTTTGTACTCTTTTTTGCATGCATAATAAAGTGGAGAATACCAATGGGGGTGGGGGTTTAAAACCCCCTAAATCACTTGCTCCCATAATAAATAGACTAGACAAGTGGTTGGTCTATTTTCAAGCCAATTTTCCCGCTTAGTCGATTTGTTTTGTCAAGTTAGGTTGTGGTAAATTGTTTGCTCATTATGTCAAGTGATTTGATTGCTACAAGAGTGAATTGCTTTCCTTTCCTTACCTTCAATATATATATATAAAGTAAAAGAAGGAAAATAGAAATTAGAAGTAGGATTAGATAGATGGGAAGAAAATTAAAAATTATATGTATATATTTATAATTTCTTTTTACGTCAAACATTACTTAAGATGGGACTTAGATGCTTCCCAATTATTAAACTAGGTAGCAACCTCCCATACATCATTACACGCATTTAAGTATTTGAACTTATGATTCAGAGAAATTGGTATGGTCTCCTCCAAAGAGAATCATTTTTTTGGTGGATACCTATTTTAGCCCTATATTCATTCCATTTGAATACCAAACCACCTTCCTTGTAATACATCTTAGTGGCCATTTTTTCAAACCATCATTTAAAATTTATATTATGGATAATTGTTTTAAATTATTTTTCTCTTTATTATTCTAGTGACAATAATACATTTAACCAATGCTCATATTGACTCAATATCAATTTACTCAAGCTCTAATTACTATAACATTTAGAGAGAAGGGATTTCTAGGTTAATTGACAACACAACTTCCTTTACAAAAACTAACTTGTAGGGAGATGATCCTATAGAGGCTTTAGGTTTCACTCAATATACCTATAATACTCTTATAATCTTGGTATGTCAATCCCTCTATGATTCAATTATAATCATTATAGAATTCTCATGATGTTATTGTTGGTAGATTCTACTAGACCATTTCCTTGAGGATAATAACTGGATATTGTCTTTAATACAAACCCATACTCTAGGAAAAAATTCATCACCTTGAATCCTATGAACGTAGTGGCATTATTAGTGATTGTTATGGATGAAGCCCTAAAGCTAGTGATGATATCCTCTAAAAGGTATATTACTACTTTATAGTTTGCTAATTTGACTGGCACTACTTCAATTCATTTGGTGAAATAATCAGTTGTAGTCAAAATCCATCCATGTACCACACTAGATAAGGGATTGATATTGTTAATTAAATCAAGAACCCACTACTAGAAGGGTCTGATGATAATGATAGGATTCAAAGGCTTAGTGTTTTCTCCTCCTTCCAATAAAATCACAACAATCCTTGCATTCTTTGATCCATTAATAGTAATTAGATAAAATAATAGGCTAATAATATTCCACTCCTAGAATCTTATGTGTTGTGGTCTATGTAGAATAATTCCCTCCTTTGTTATGATATTCCTTGATTAGGTATTTTCTTCTTTCTCTTTTATGAACCTTATTAGGACTCCATTGTATTCCTTTTGGAAAATTATATTATCTAGTCATACATAGTGCATTGCTTTCTTCCTAAATCGAGCCCTTTCTTTAGGTGTCAATTCTTCTGAAACTTGTTTAGATATCATATACCTTATGGTATCTACCATCTAGCCTAGTTGATTGTTTGGCTCTACTTCCTCTACCAATGCTATCTTATTTTTTGGGGCTGATATTACAAGATTTTCACATAGAGCTCTACCCTTAAGGCTCTAGTGGGTTTTATTTCTATGTCAAATTCCTAGATCGTGTTTAACTACCTTGATTTCTTTTCCCCTAGTTCACCATGTAGTATAGCAGATTGGACATCAAGGTGGACTAAAAATATAATAATTTTTTTTGGTATATGTAGTACCTAAATTTCCTAGGGCTTTCATGATGTCAAACACCTATTTTTTATAAATATGTACCTTTCTTCATAGTTAGGGAGGACTTGAATCATAAAGAAGATCATATGCCCTCATCCTTATCATTTTATAAGTTAAAATTATAACAATGCTTTTATTCATCCCAAGTACTTATAGCCTAAAGTCTTTGGATAAATTAAGAGTGACAAGGGTAAGTGATTTGGTGATTGCATCCCTTATCTCTTGAAAATACCTTTCACCTTATTCAGTTCACACAAAGGTCACATAAGTTTTTAACATTTTAGTGATTTGTTTGACCAGCTATGCAAATTTGGTTATGAAATTGGCTACAAACTATATTTAACCTAGAAAGTGTTAGGATCCCATCCTAACATTAATATGTAATGACCCATTTCCAACATGGGGATCCAATTATAATGATATGTTATAATGGTATATGGTAATTGAGGCATATAGATAAGTGGGGATATTTCATTAACCGTTATCAAGAATGTAACTATTTGTTTGGTAGAAGATTCTAGCTCAAGTGGCACTTTGCATGTAAGCCAACTCTTGAACATTAGGTTAGGGTTGCATGAAGTATATCTTTAAAATACAAGGGTACATAATTGAATGTATATTTTTGCATATTGAATGAAAGTATTGAAGGAGTTTTCCCCCTCGAAGAGGCCCACACTTTTATGTTGTGTTTTGTGAGATTAATATATTTTTAATTTACATTTTGTATTGTAATATTTTGTTCTTTCATGAATTTTTGCTTTTATTGCAATATTTATTTGAATGTGCTTATTTTAATTAGAAGATTCCTAACAAGTGGCATTAGAGCACTTTCCAGGTCCATGTTGCACTATGATTGTGATAATTCTTGCATTGCTATTTTGACTATTGGGTATACAAATTTTATATTTTCATTTTTTTGTCTATTTTATTTTTATAGCAACCATTTTTTTGGCATTAGTTTATTAGGTTAGAAACCATATGCCGAGGGTTTAAAATATCAAAGAGGAGCTATCTTTATTAGCTAATATAGATTACCCCTAAAGCATCTAGTGAAGTGAGAGACAACCAGGCTCCAATACCCAAGCCTCAAACAACACCCGTATCTAAAAGTGTAGCACCCTAAAATTGGCACGGTTAAAACATTAGTAAAAAGATAAAATATTAAAATTTGAATTTCAACCCCAAACTGCCCGTTAAACCGCCTTTTACCCGCTTTCCCCATTTTTCATGCCATTTTTAGGATTTGTTTTGACCGTTGGACGATATCGTCGCAGATTAGACGAAATCATCCCCGATCTGACGAATTCGTCTGGAACAGAACGTCCAGACGATTTCGTCCCAAAACCAAATTTTCATAATTAGCTTCTATTTCAACAGCCTCTCCAACTCGGGCAGAAGCGTGTCTGCGTGGTTGGAGATTTCCCTGTTGGAGATCTCCCAGATTGGGATGATCCCCAACCTCCCAAACCTCTTCCTAATCCTATATAAACTAGGATTTTTCTAGTTTATCCCCTTGCCTCCCTGCCTAATGCTTGCTGATTCTCCCTAAACCCCCAACCCCTTAGTTGACGGATTTCATTGCAGAGTTAGCTCCTCATTCCCTCGCACTATTTTGCTTGCATTTGGTATTTTTGTATTTTTATTGCAGGAACTCTACTATTTTTCAGTCGAAGCTAGCTTGGATCGTCGCAGACGATCTCGGGATTTCGGACGATTTCGTACGATTGGAGGCGATCCTGACTATAGTCCAGATTGAGAGCAGTCCGAGTTTAGAGTTTGCATTTTCTTAGCTGTTTCTGCATTTTTTATATCATATCTCTGCACTGTTTTAAGTTATTATGTTTTATGCATCTTGGAGTTCACCTCATTTAGCATAATTGCATGATAAAGATAAAATCAATCATTAAATTTACTGCATTTCCTTATCTGTTATTATAATCTATTATTTAGGCATGTTTGTTGTTATTTCTACCATTACCCCTTGCTTCTGCATTTGCATATTTGGTATTTTGTGTCTATTTTTGTGATTGCAGGTTTCTGACGAATTCGTCAGATTACAGATGATTCTGTCTGATTTCAGATGACCTTCTGTGATTTGGGATGATCTCGAGAAATATCAGATGATTACGTACAAAGTGAGATGATCTGAACTGCTACAAGACTCAGAATCTCCATCAGACATCCGAAATCAGGTATGATTTCTTCTAGTTAGCATATTCTCTGTTATTTGCATCCATTTTTGTTTTTTGTATTCATTTAAATCAGCATTGGCATATAGAATAGTTTAGATTCATATCGGCCAAACCTAGGAGTTGAATGATCAAGCATAAAAATGAACACATCAAACACACTCTCAACCTAGGCGTGGAAACTGCCATTCAAAAGTTTCCTGGTGAACCCACCATCCATCAAAAATTCACCCTTATACACCTCCCCCGAGAGGCGGGACCTTCGAAAGGCCTCTCAGTCCGAGGTATTGTCCCATCCTTTTCACATCCCCCTTTCGGGCGCGGATCCTATAGCCTGAAGGTAAGGGTGCAAAAAATTTGGAGCGATACATTTTGGTGAACCCGACGTGAAACAGAAACCTTTTGAAAACAAAAAATTTCTAAATAAAAAAATAATAATAAATAATAAAAACATAAATGCATTTAGACTTAAGAAAATTTGCATGTCATATTTAGATGGTAGACTATAATAAAAGACGAGTTGTCACTATTAATGTTGAAAATCAATTAGCAGCTATAGAGATCACTTATGTGCTTAGAGTACCTCAAACAAATAGGGTTCAACCTTTGTGGGACGAACTTGATAGGAGATTGGATCTCATTTCATCTAGAGCAACCGAACTTAGGCAAATCAAGAGGTTTGTCCTAGATAGAATCCTGGATCCCGATCAAGTGATTTTGTATCATGAACTTTAGAGAGCTTGCCATAGGTGGTTAGCAGATAAAAGAGCCCTTGTGTCTTCTGAGTTGTATACCTTTGAGGAATACCTTGAGAATGCAGCCATAGTGCATCAATTTCTGGCTCGTGTAGAGGACCAAGAGGTCGTTCTTACGGATAGAAAGAGATGGAATAGAGTTCCCAGAGCTGTGTTATATCGAGAGTATTGCCATGAGATTTATTTTTACAAAACAGAATCTGAAACAGATAATATCACCATAGCACACTTTGTTGACTTCTTGAAAAACAATTTCCAATTTGAAGAGGAGCACTTTATGACTCTTGATGAACTTGATCCTATCAATGATATCTATAAACTATTTATAGAAAACTAAGCTATTATTTTATTATTGTTATTTCTTGTACTTAGTGTGTTGTTTATTGTCTTTATAAACAAAAACAAAAACAAAATAAAATCATAAAAAAACAAAAAAATCAAAACATTTTCTTTTAAGTATTATAGTAGGTATATAATTAAAATATATACCTCCCAAGATCTGTTGCAAATATATTAATATATATTTGCTAAAACCTAAATTTAGACACAATGACTAGACTCAGGAATGGAAAACAAATTGAAGTAGAAGAGGATTGGTTAGGAAAAACCAATAAACCAGATGCCCTTCTTGAAGACCCAATTCAAGAAGAAGTAACCTTAAACCAACAAGAAGAAGAATTTGTGGATGCAAATGAACAAAAAGAAAATGATAGAGAGGAAGGATCCTCATCTCCTAAAATAACTCCAGAAGGAGCTGTTACTTTTGAGAACATGGACCATTTTTGGAAATTTCTCAATAATAATATTGGCACCCTTAATAGAGCAGTTCATATGGATAAAGATCAAATTAGTGACACTCAAGCAACCCTAGAAGATATATATCACACACGCACTAATCCTTTGTCCTTTGTTGATCAAGAGAGTGATCAAGCTGGACCGTCCAATTTGGACATGGCTGCTATAATCCAAAACATGCAACAACAACAGGCTACCCAACCACCTAGAGTGCCTATTACCAAGCCAAGGGTTATTCCCACACAAAAGAAACCTTCATTCACTGCTCTATTTCGCCAAGCTATTGATCAATATACCTCAAATCAACAAAAGCCTAAAACAAAACCAAATACCAATTTCCAACAATCTGGGATACAACATAATGCTACAACAAATCTTCTTCATAATACTCTTCCTACCAACCATTTGCATAACAACAATATAGCATCTAATCCTTATGTCCCGCCTTCCTACGGTCACAAGACCCATACTCATGTACCATCAAACCAATATGGTGGACAAACTGGTAATTTGGAAGCCATGGTGAAACAATTAGTCTCTCGCATGGACCAAATAGATCCCTACCGTCCCTCATACAATTATCGAGAGATGTGTAGTCAACCTCTAGATCCTATAGTTGTAGCACAACCATATCCCAAACACTTTCCTATGCCTGTCCTACCTATATATAAAGGAACCGAAGATCCCATAGAGCATCTTCGTATGTTTAGGATAGCATGTCATGACATATCACATGATGATTTGCTATTACTAAAAATGTTCCCGAAAAGCTTAGGGGGGATGGCATTGGAATGGTATTATCAACTACCCACTCATTCCTTGAGAAATTTTGAAGAGACCGCTGAGTCTTTTGTGCATCAATTTAGTGCCTATATCGAAAGGCATGTAACCATTAAAGATTTGTACAACCTAAAACAAGACAAAGATGAGTGTTTTGCTGACTTCTTAGCTCGATGGAGACAGTTGATAGGAAAATTACACTTTGTGTTACCTTATCGGGAGATGTTGGATATTTTTATCAATAATTTACAAGAACAACTATCCTATGAATTATCAACTGCTACCTTGACCACCTTCGATCAAGCTATAGACTTAGCTCGAAGGGTGGAAGATGCTCTCATTAGAAGAGGTCAGCTCAAAAAGAAAGATGATGAGAAAACATCCAGAAATCAATATAAAAATAAACAAGTTGTGGGTGACGGAGTCACTGATAGCAGAAACATTGCTAATGTTAACACTGCGAAAACAACAGAGAAGTTTATATTGAAACCTCTTGATAAACCACCCCGAGAATTTACTAGGTTAAATCAACCTTTATCAACCATTCTCCCGCAATTACTAGCACGAGGCTTGATCCAATTACCAGCTATCCAGGAACCCGATCCAACTATACCCGGATGGAGGGAGTATTTATATTGTGATTTTCATAGAGGACGGACTGGACACGCCACCAACTCTTGTAAAATATTAAAACATAAAATACAAGATTTGATTGATAATAATGAGATGGAGGTGCAAGCCTTCCAACCTAAACAAAATCCTTCTAATAACGCTCAAAAGAGCATTCCCCAAAATCAGAATCAGAATGCCAATCAATCATTGGACATATTTCAACATCCTTTACCAAAACATGGTAAAGAGGTGGCCAATCAAATTGAGCATCACAATGTTCCTCCTCCTACCCGATATGTAGGGACTATTAGTGGACAATTACCTGTTCATGATCCTCAAATATTTGACACAACTTTATCCATAGTTACGACCAGACCTCTACATAATATTCGGATACTTGATCTTAGTGACACCGAATATGAGACTGAAAGTGACATGGAAATCACTTCAAATCAATCGAATAGTTCTGAAGATGAATCAGATCCTATTCAACCTATCACCAGTTCTATGGTTCCAGAAGAACCATTTCCTCGAAGAGTCACTACTAGACCATCTTCTCACCAAATAGTTTCTAATGAACAAGCTATAAATGCTAGACCAAGACCTATTCATCATCCGCAAAATAATATTGTAGGAACCATCGGAGCCGTTACCAGACAACAGGCTCAAACCTCTCAACAGGATCAAACTCAGAACGATGGATCAGCCCCATTTGTTTTGAAAAATCCCAATAAAGGGAATTATGCGTCTAATGTTCAACCTAAACCTCCTTACAATATTAATGAACAATTATCCAATACTACAGCCAGAATTTCCCTTTTGGACCTGTTAAGATCTTCTCCTACCCATAGGGATGAATTAATGCTTACATTAAGCCAAATGATGGTACCACAAAATATTCAACCTGAAGCCATGTCCAATACTATCATCACTCGAGAAGTCGATTGTATTGACTTTCGAGATAAAGATATCCCGCAACATAGTTTACATAAGGATAACCCCTTATATATTACTGCCCTAATTGGAGATGTAGTCGTTAAACGAGTCTTGATTGATAATGGTTCATCTTTAAACATATGCACTTTTGACTTCTACCAACGATTCGGGTTTAGAAGTGACGAAATGAAAAGAACTGATATGATTATAAAAGCCTTCAATGACGAGACACAAGAAACGTGTGGAGTCATTACTATACCCTTGCAAGTTGGTCCTAGAACCCTAGATACGACCGTGTTTATTGTACACTGCCCTGCATCGTACAATATACTTTTGGGTCGCCCTTGGATCAATGCGATGCGAGCGGTTCCCTCCACCTTACATCAGTGTGTTAAATTCGAATTTAAAAACCAGTTGGTTACCATTCATGGTGATCCTAGACCTTTTGATATGTGTGCTTTGGCAGAACCTGTTGGAGTTCAATTTTGCCCTGCCCTGTCATCCACACATCCTAATTCTTATCATCCATCCAAACGTGTGAAACACACACCCATAACATCATCTACTCTTTCAACTACACCTATACATTTAGCTCAACCATCTTCTGAACAAACCACATTAGGACCTCAAAAAGATCCTAAACCGACAACCAATGCTTCTTGTTTTACTCCTATATCTTCCATACCTATAGATTCACCCATCAATATCCCTATGACATCTACATCCACTACTGGCATCCTTTCTACACCCGACGATGTAGGAAATGTTCCTTCTACCTCTTATGCTCTTATTGATGAGCTCTTACCCGATTTATCTACAATTCTTATATTTGAGGAAGCCAACACTGCCATGCAGACTTCCCTCCTTTTAAATAAACTCCCACCCTCTCCTCGTACCTTGGGCCTCCCACAACCTATGGGAAGTATCTACCAAGTCGGGAGTTGTGCTTTTATTTATAAAGGATATGATTGGGGAAGAATACCCAGAAACATTAAGACACATTGTGATGGATATGCTAGATGCTATTTTGCTAATGATTATCTTAAAGCTAAGCCCATAATGCTTAAATTGGGATATAAAGGGAAAGGTTTGGGACCTTTCCAAAATGGTATGAAAGAACCTTTTGAGGTAGAACCGTGGCCTGCCCGATGTGGTGTGGGCCTATTTTCTAGTAAAGGTCAGCCCTTTCCATTTGAGGATGATGACCATCTCGTATGTTATCAAGATTATCTAGATAAACAAGATTCTTTGTGCCCAAAGAATAATTCTTTTACCTACAATATGCTATCCATAGCCTACCCCGAAATGATTGCCGAATCCGACGACGAGTTGGAAGGGGATATCTTCCATGATGTCTCCATTGAGGAATTGTTACATAACGAATTTTATTTTGATGGCTCTATACCTAGTATAGCCCAGCTTGAGGCCTCGACTCCTCAAGACGAATTATCCAAGCTAACCTTGGAAGAATTACAAGAATTGGGTGTTTCATCCACCCCACCTAATTTTGAGAGAGATTTACATATGGAAGTTGAAAACGTTATAAAAATTAACATTGGAACCGAACATAACCCTCACATAATCAATATTGGATCAGAATTAAGTCAAGAAAAACAAGATAAATACATTTCATTTCTTAAAGACTATGAAGATGTCTTTGCTTGGACATATGAAGACATGCCAAGTTTGGACCCTTACGTAGTTATGCATCATCTAGTAGTCCATCCAGATGCTAAACCTGTTAAACAAAAACTCAGAAAAATGCATCCTAAAGTGGCCTTACTAGTCAAAGGAGAACTAGAAAAACTGTTGAAAGTCATTTTTATACAAGCCATTGATTATGCCGAATGGATCTCAAATGTAGTTCCAGTAACTAAGAAAGAAGCCACTAAAGTTAGGGTTTGCACCGATTTCAGAGACATTAATGTTGCATGCCCTAAAGACGATTTTCCTCTTCCCAATATGGATCAGATCATTGACTTTACTTGTTGGAAGTGGAATGATATCCTTAATGGATGGATTTTTAGGTTATAATCAGATCAGGATAGCTCCTGAAGATCAGGCCAAAACAGCCTTTATTACCCCTTGGGGAACCTTTTGTTGGAAAGTGATGCCATTTGGCTTAAAGAATGCAAGTGCAACCTATCAACGAGCTATGACTTATATCTTTCATGATATGATGCATGATATCCTACATGATTATGTAGATGATATCATAGCTCGTTCCATCAAAGAAGATGATCATTTAAATGACTTAAGAAAAGTATTTGATCGGTTAAGGGAATATCTTATCCGACTAAATCCAGCTAAATGCATATTCGGAGTTAAGTCCGATAAATTATTAGGGGTTATAGTTTCTTTACGTGGCATTGAAATTGACCCTCTCAAGATCGCGGCTATCACGGATATGCCCGCACCCACAAATATATCAGAATTACGAAGTTTACAAGGTAAGCTTCAAGCTATTCGCCGCTTCATCGACAAGTTGGCGGACAAAACTGGACCCTTTCTTAAGCTTCTTAAGAAAGATGTCTCTTTTCATTGGGACGAAGAATGCCAAGAAGCATTTGAACTCCTTAAGCAATATCTCCTTCAACCACCAGTGCTTTCCCCACCTAGATCTGATCGTCCTTTTATCTTGTACATTTTTGCTTTTGATTCTGCCTTAGGAGCTATGTTAGCTCAGCTTGACGATGAGAAGAAAGAACGTGCTAATTATTACATTAGCAGAACCTTAATCAATTATGAAACTCGATATACCACATTAGAGAAATTATGTCTAGCAGTCGTATTTTCTACACAGAAACTACGACATTATATGCTCAGTCAGAAAACGTATGTTATTGCCAAATTCGACCCTTTGCGATATCTCATGAGTCGACCATATTTATCTGGTCGCACAGCCAAGTGGGTTCTTGCGTTAAGCGAATTTGAACTCACCTTCATAGGACAAAAGTCTGTTAAGGGTCAAATCATAGCAGATCAATTAGCTGTTGCACCCTTAGAATCTACTCATCCCCTCATCATTGAGTTTCCTGATGAATGCCTTAAACTAGAGGCCAGACCATTGAGAGCAATGGTCCCTATACTTTGATGGAGCCCGATGCATGAGTGGGGCTGGTGCGGGTATTATTTTAATATCTCCACAAAAACATCTTATACCTCTGTCCTTCAAATTAACATTTGCTTGCACCAATAACACTGCTGAATATGAAGCTCTTATCCTTGGATTACGAGCTGCCTTGGCATTGAAAATTAAAAGTTTATTGGTTTTCGGTGACTCCCAACTTGTCATAAACCAAATCAATGATGTTTATCAGACCGAGAGATGATAAATTACGCCCATATAAAGCATATGTTTTGCAGTTATTATCCTTGTTTGATCAAGTTACTTTGGAAGCTATTCCTCGAACTAGCAATCGTGCGGTTGACGCTATGGCTGCAGTTGCATCTCTTTTACCCTTGGAGTTAGACGATGAATATGCTACCATCATTATTCATCGACTCCAGGAACCGACTTCAAGCAAATCATGTTTAGAACCTTTGGATGTGTTTCTCATCAACGAAACAACTCCTGAACCATGGTATACTGATATATTTAATTTTTTGCAGAAAGGAACCTTCCCTGATGGTTGTACTAGCAACCAGCGTAGGTTATTACGTCGACAAGCAAGTCGCTTTGTGATTCTTGGTAATACCTTGTACAGAAGATCTTTTGAAGGCATCTTATTGAGATGTTTGAATCTAGAAGAATCTAGATCAGCTTTGAATGAAGCCCACAATGGATCTTGTGGGGGACATTTTAGTGGTAGCGCCATTGCTAAGAAACTCCTTCGGATAGGATATTTTTGGCCTACCATGGAAAATGATGCACATAATTATGTGTGACATTGCGACAAGTGCCAGAAACACGCTGACCTTGTCCATGCGCCTGCACAAGAACTGCAAGCTATTTCATCTCCTTGGCCCTTTTCAAAATGGGGCCTAGACATCATTGGAAAAATCAACCCTGTGTCATCCGATGGACACAAATTCATCATAACCGCCATTGAGTATTTCACGAAGTGGGTTGAAGCTATGCCATTAGCTTCTTGCATTGGAACACAAGTTTCCAAATTTATTTTTAATCAAATTATTTGTAGGTTTGGAATTCCTGCCAATCTCATTTTCGATAATGGGACTTGTTTCAAAAATAAAGATGTCAAAAAATTATGTCAAAAATATAAAATTCAACATCGTTGGTCCACTCCCTATTATCCTCGGGGTAATGGTCAAGCGGAAGCATCTAATAAAACCTTAATCAAAATTCTCAAAAAATTGGTCAATAAAACCGGTCGAGATTGGCACATTCAGTTATATCCTGCTTTGTGGGCCTATCGAACTAGTGTTCGAACCCCCACCGGAACTTCACCTTTTGTCTTGGTTTATGGTGCTTGAAGTCATTTTTCCCTTTGAACTAGAAGTTCCTTCTTTAGCTCTACTACTTCAAGATACTGAAGTAGGGGATGAATATCATCTTTGGCAGATTTAGTCGGCTAGAACTTCTCGATGAAAAGTGCATCAATGCTTTGGAGCATCTTCGCGCCTACCAAAACAAGCTTAAGAGAGCATATCTTAAGAAAGTTCATCCTCGATCCTTTGAGATCGGTGACCTTGTCTTAAAAGAAAATCAAAAAAATACTAATGCAACTACAAACCTTAAAGGTAAATTTGAGCCCAACTGGCTTGGACCATATGTCATCACTGCTAAATTTGGATCAGGAGCATACAAATTATCTACCTTGGATGGTAAAGAACTTAAAGAACCTATGAACATTATGCATCTTAAACGTTACTATGCGTAAAAATTGGTCATTTCATCATTGTATATATTTGTTTTGCATATTATTTCCTTTTAGTCACTTATTTAAAACATTTCAAAAAATAATCACCTTGTATTTCTTTCAATTCATAACTTAAAATTAAAAACATTCAAAATCATCAAAATCTTCAAAAACATCTTTTATTTTTGTACCTCTCAAATTGTGAAGTATTGCAGTTATATTTTCAGTTATTTTGGATAAATTAGCATTTATTTGGAATCCCGCACTTTCACATTCACATGTATAAATATCTTGATTTTATTTGGTATGATTATTCATCTCTCTTATATCAAAGTCCACAGTTGAATTAAATAAAGTTTTGAGCATAGAGAACTGATCTTGTTATTTACTTGAACTAAGTATATCTTTTCACATTAAAATGATTTCATTGCAAATTCGATATGATGCTACATAGTAGAAATGGTTTCCTGAGCAAAAAGTTTCCCCTGCTATCCTATCATGCACATGGTCTAGAATCTTTGAGAATTGACAAAAGGACAAGCTCACCCCTACCCAGAATAAAAATCCCTTGCTCTACAACTAATCCGAGCAAGTATCCCTAGCATAGGAAGAAAAGAAAAGTTCAAGAAAAAGAGAAAAAGAAAAAGGTTATTTTATATCATCACCACAATATTTCAGTATTTTCTCAAATATCAAGCAAAAATACAAAAGTACAAAAAAAAAGAAAGAGAGAGAAGCGAAAGAGAAAAGCAAAATGCAATAAAATCCTTTCCCTACCCCTTGAAAAGAAAAGAAGGGTGAATGAGCTTGAATCCCTGGAATTCTCAATTATTCGAAAACTGTGAGGTAAGCCCCATAACAGGTGGTTTGTGCCCAACCCGCTTGGCCTTGGGTAATCCCTAGCATGGCGATATGTCTGTCACATTAGCGACCTTCTTTTGTACAGACCTCTGTCAACTTATGGATTAGCTAGCTCTTGATAAACCTAACTTACATAGTAGTCCGATACGGTTACATGCATATAAATCATGGTCAACGAACATTCATTTGGTCAAGGCAAATTACTTGTATCAAATTATCTTGCTCAAAATTGGTGAATGAACAATACAATCGCACACACATTTGTATTTGAGAGATTTTGTATCATTATGATAAATCAAGATCGGTAATGAATTCACATTTGCACATGAGGATTCCTTATAAATCTACATTTGTCTTTGAGATAATTTAAAATATTTCTGTAATTCTTTTCGGAATAATTTTATCCTTTTATTTCAGAATTTTTGTTTTGTATAAGAGCAATTACATACATCTTCTTACAAAATCAAAATCTCAAAATAATAATTTCAAACAGAATTTTCATATTATTATTTATCACAAAAGTCAAAAATTCATCTTGCAATAAAACCAACAATCTCTTTTCTTCTTTGGATTTCGCGATGATGGTATAAGTCTATACCTATAATTCTATGCCTAGCGCAAACCATTGTTCTAATTTTATTTTCCATTTATTTTAAAACAAATTCATCAAAACATATGACTTGCATCATTATGTTACACAATTATGCTTTACAAACAAACAAACACCTATTCTATTTCATGACATTATGTTCATTATTCAATATTGCAACCATGGTATAAATTCTAAGGAATTGTTCAAAATTTTATCACACTTAGGAATTTATGCCTAGCAAAATCATATTTTTAGTATTTCATGCATACTATTTTTATGAAAATCTGAAAACAAATCATCAAACCATCATTATCTCCATCATTACAACACAAAGTCTTAAGACAGTCTCTTAAGCACTCTTTTACTTTTAACAATATTTCTATCTTGGGATTAGCTTGACGACCGAGTGAGCGGCGACTCCATGAAATGGTCTATAACAGCGACAATGTCCTTTGAAATTATTGTTAGAAGTCCCTTTTTATTTTTTATCAAATCACACCACCACAACCAATTGTTTACATCAGATTATTTCATTTAAAATCTTACAGCATGACATCAAATTATAATATTTCAAACACGACATAATTACATGAATCATCAATCCAATAAGCAAACAATTCAAACATTAAAGCATCATAAAAACATATGAACAAGTCATATCATCAGAAACAAGATCATATATATACACCAAAAAATTATATACATCATATCAAAACTGGATTGGTATGCCACAATCTATACCCTGGCATACTCAATCCTCTCAACAATCTCTCCAAAATCTATAGTCCATCGACACCTAGCCTCGAGAGGCCCTCGAGCTCTCAGCCTCATCTCCTCCCCCACCCTGCCATGGAGGAGGTGGTCCCATAGAGGTCCGGGATGTATCCCGGGTCCTCGTCGTCGATCGGGAGGATGTCCTCGTCGATCCCAGCCTGACTGGTTCTGCAATGTTGGCTGGCAGTTGTACCCTCTGGCCCTCTAGAACCAGCTGAAAGTATACACCCTGGTAAAATGTGGTCTGCATCATGGACCGCACTAGATCATCCCTGCTCGCTCCTCCGCCCTGAGCTCTGAGCCGTGTAGCCTCATCCTGCAATGTCTGCACCTGAGCCCGAAGGTGGGCAACCTCAGCCCGGAGAGCCACCGTCTCACTGCTCTCCCCTATGTCAACACCCTTGCCCTTATCAGGCGATGGTGGTCTCTCTCCCTACTGTGAAGGGAGCCTCTCCTCCCTCTGCTCTATCTCCCATGGCCTCTGTGGAGCCCGTGCCATCCTCTGGCATCTCTCCTATGGGATCCGTCGTTGCTCTCTCCCCCCATGACCCCGTGCTGCCTCAATAGTAGCCTGTCGTCGCCTCCCCATCTGGCGCACCATAGCGTGCACTGGACCCTACACCCTCGTCATCCGAGGAGGGTGGATGCCTATGTACCAGGCATCATAGCCATCCGCAACCCCGACGTCGTCACCATCCACTGGCTGGATGGGGGCATCGTTCACATCCTGACTCCAGAATCGTTGCATATCTGGAGCCCCGCTCAGTGTAGTATTATCCTGAATAGTCCGGGAGTACTCATAATCCCTGAGAGAAGGGATCCCTTGCTGTAGACCGAACTATCGTAGTACTCGGTCATAGCGGTGGAGCTCTACCTCTCCTCGCTCCATCCTCAGCCAGTAGACTCACCTGATGCGAGCCAGCTCCTGCCCATCCTCTGCCCACCCGGGGTGCTCTCGCCATGGCCTCCAGGTGATCTGGTCCGGGATGAGGTCGTCTAGCAACCTCCGTGACATCGACAGATCTATCCGCCACTGTGACCCCCTCTGTAGCCACCAATAGAAAACCTGGGGCCTCTCCCGGTCAACCCCTATCAATGGGAGCCCTACCGGCCTCCGCATCGCAATGTGCTCCCAGCACCAAACCTGCAGTAGCGATGTCAAAACCAGACATCGACCTCCCTTGTATACGACCCCATGCAGGATCCTATACAAGCGGCAAAGAACAAAGCTTCCCCATGCAAATCTATGCCCGTGGTCTCTCATGTCGTAGACTATGTCTGAGAGCACCCATGGTAGTCTGCATCCGCTCTGGTGGCACAACAGTAAGCCACCGACAACTCCTGCCAAAACCCGTGTCAGCCTAGATGCCCCAGGCATCTGCCGTAGAGACTCGATGTTCACTCCGCCCTTCTCCAGGGTGAAGCTCGGGTCTCCCGTGAGCCTCATCATCGCCTGGCCCTGATTGGCCATAGGCATCATCAGCCGTCCTTGTATGGGGATCCTCATGATCCTCCATACGTCCTCTAGAGTGGGAGCCATCTCCCCTGTCGATAACCAAAAGCAGGATGACCCCGGATACCATCTCTCTGCTAGGGCTGTCAGTAGCCCTATGTCAGTCGGTACTTGTGGCATCTCTGCCACATGCTGTAGACCGACTTGTCCAAGTCGGTCATGCTCTACCTGGTCAAGCGCGGCTATGTCATCTCTTAGCCCATCGTATTTCCATTCCTGGCTCTTTAGTAATCCCTTCTACAAAATAAACAATAAAACAACAAAATCATTAATCAACCAATCATTAACATCAAATTAAACAACTTAAAATCAAGTTTTAAAATGATATCGTCCACCATTGGATGATATCGTCCCCAATTGGGCAAAATCATCCTTTGTGAGGACGAAATCGTCTCCGATTTTGCAACTTGGGAATCACCCCTTGTTGGACGAAATCGCCCCTAATTCATCGATTTCATCGTCAGACGAAATCGACGATCTAGGGACGATTTCGATGAAATCGGGATGATTTTGTCCCGACGACGTCGACGGCCTAAAAATGGCCGTGATGCCCCAAACAATCAAATTTAAATCACAAGAATTGCACAAAGTTAAATTAAACCTAATCTACTAGGATTAGATCCTTACCCGTAGCCCGCGTCGGACCTCTGTCGCTCTGTGCGCTGTCTCCACCATTTTTCTTCTCTGCAGAACTCTGGAACAGTAAAAGTGAATAGTACAAATGAATTAGGGTTTTCCCTATTTTCTTTAAATTTATTTAAACATCAGCATTTTAAAATTTTAATTTTTGCTTTTCCACGTTTTTACCTCAAACGTTCGATTTGGGTAAAAACACGGAGGGGGCACCATAGTCAGCATTCGTACGATTCGACCAAGAATCGTCGTCTAAAAAATTGAGTATATTTTTGCTTTCTCGTAAAACGGGAAAAACTCGTCTTTAACGCATTTTCTTCGAAAAATTCGCTAAAGAGGGGGCAAAATGTAGCACCCTAAAATTGGCACGGTTAAAACATTAGTAAAAAGATAAAATATTAAAATTTGAATTTCAACCCCAAACTGCCCGTTAAACCGCCTTTTACCCGCTTTCCCCATTTTTCATGCCATTTTTAGGATTTGTTTTGACCGTTGGACGATATCATCGCAGATTAGACGAAATCATCCCCGATCTGACGAATTCGTCTGGAACAGAACGTCCAGACGATTTCGTCCCAAAACCGAATTTTCATAATTAGCTTCTGTTTCAACAGCCTCTCCAACTCGGGCAGAAGCGTGTCTACGCGGTTGGAGATTTCCCTGTTGGAGATCTCCCAGATTGGGATGATCCCCAACCTCCCAAACCTCTTCCTAATCCTATATAAACTAGGATTTTTCTAGTTTATCCCCCTGCCTCCCTGCCTAATTCTTGCTGATTCTCCCTGAACCCCCAACCCCTTAGTTGACGGATTTCATTGCAGAGTTAGCTCCTCATTCCCTCGCACTATTTTGCTTGCATTTGGTATTTTTGTATTTTTATTGTAGGAACTCTACTATTTTTCAGTCGAAGCTAGCTTGGATCGTCGCAGACGATCTCGGATGATTTCGGATGATTTCGTACGATTGGAGGCGATCCTGACTGTAGTCCAGATTGAGAGCAGTCCGAGTTTAGAGTTTGCATTTTCTTAGCTTTTTCTGCATTTTTTATATCATATCTCTGCATTGTTTTAAGTTATTATGTTTTATGCATCTTGGAGTTCACCTCATTTAGCATAATTGCATGATAAAGATAAAATCAATCATTAAATTTACTGCATTTCCTTATCTGTTATTATAATCTATTATTTAGGCATGTTTGCTGTTATTTCTACCATTACCCCTTGCTTCTGCATTTGCATATTTGGTATTTCGTGTCTGTTTTTGTGATTGCAGGTTTCTGACGAATTCGTCTGACGAATTCGTCAGATTACAGATGATTCTGTCTGATTTCAGATGACCTTCTATGATTTGGGATGATCCCGAGAAATATCAGATGATTACGTACAAAGTGAGACGATCTGAACTGCTACAAGACTCAGAATCTCCATCAGACATCCGGAATCAGGTATGATTTCTTCTAGTTAGCATATTCTCTGTTATTTGCATCTATTTCTATTTTTTGTATTCATTTAAATCAGCATTGGCATATAGAATAGTTTAGATTCATATCGGCCAAACCTAGGAGTTGAATGATCAAGCATAAAAATGAACACATCAAACACACTCTCAACCTAGGCGTGGAAACTGCCATTCAAAAGTTTCCTGGTGAACCCACCATCCATCAAAAATTCACCCTTATACACCTCCCCCGAGAGGCGGGACCTTCGAAAGGCCTCTCAGTCCGAGGTATTGTCCCATCCTTTTCACATCCCCCTTCCGGGCACGGATCCTATAGCCTGAAGGTAAGGGTGCAAAAAATTTGGAGCGATACAAAAAGTGACCTCCCATGTATCTTTGGGTATATCAAGAGACCCCCTAGGATTAGGAAAAACCTTTAGTCCAAGGAAGATTTTTGATTGTGTATTCTCCATAGTACACCAATGGCATATGGGAAGGTCACCCTCCTATACTATTAGAGATGTGGGTAGCGTGCTCAAAGGTAATCATGGATCCTCATTTAGTAGTGGTCTAAAATATTGGTCTGAGCACTATCATTTGTCACTAAGGTATAATTGAGGGCCTATGGGCAGTACACACACCTTGGCTTATCCCGCATGTCAAAAAACTATATCACAAAAAGTAAGCATACTGAGAGGACTACACTATCCTAAAATTAACTAGACATAACAATTGATAAAAAAACATTGTGGTGAAAATCACAATAGGGCCTATCAGTAATAGTTAGGTAGCAGTTAGTAACAGTTAAGGCAAAGTTTATCAGCATAAGTAACAATTACCTGTAATATTTTGAAATCATAATAGATAGGGAATTTGCCAATAACAAAGTCAACTTAGACAATTGTTAGAGACAATGATCTACAATATCAATGATAGAATAGTGTCAGATAGAATAGAATCAATAAAAGATAGTGTAGAATCTAGTAAGGGGTTATAAGATAAAATTTAATATTTTGAGTGAACCAAGACTCTAGGAGAAAAACTGACAACACTTGAAGACAACACTCCCCTACAAAAAAAAATTTGGGGTTCTAAAATATAGCGTTGTGGGATTTAACCCATTGTGATTGTCTCTCGAGCTGATCATTTTGGTGTATAACCTCCATGTATTTTAGGGTGTCAAAAAACATCATTGTGAGACCTAGTACATTATATTCATTTTTTTGAGCTAATAAATTTGACATATATCACCAAAAAATGTTTTTTTACTACATTACTAAAAATACTAACTCCTAGAACAACACTTCTATTTTTAGTAAGGTAGTGGGAGTGGCTCAAATCATAGATAAATGGTTGGTGGAACTAGAGGACACCAAAAGGAGTTAAACCAAAGCAATGTATTGAAGCAAATGAGTATCACACTCACTAACCTTGGAAATGACTTTAAATAGATGAGGGAAGAAGTATTGATTATGAGAAGTGATCAACTTAGATCCAAACGTGAATTTAAATAAAAAATCCTTGAGGTTGAAGACAGATTAGGAGAAGGCCCAAAGGTGTTTGAGCATCTTAACATTGAAAAATTAGGTGGTAGTTTAGACAATAAAGATAAAGGAGTCCATACGAAGAAAGAAAGCTATCATTCTTTTTTTAACACAGATACTCTATTTAAGATACCTAAATTAGACTTTCCTAAGTTCAATGGAAATACCACTAATGGGTGGTTATGTCGAGTAGATCAATTCTTCAAACTTCTTAATGTATCTAAATAAGTGTGGATCACCATGGCATCTTTTAACTTTGAATCTGAATCCTTAAAATGGTATCAATGGCTACAAAGAATGACTCTGAATCCTTCTTGGGAAGATTTAGAGTTATAATTACTCACTCACTTTGGACCTAGTGAGTATGAGGACTTTATAGAAGCTTTGACCAAATTGAAACAAACCCCAAACGTCCATGAATATTACAACCAATTTTAGAAACTAGCTAATAGGACAAAGGGGTTGAATGAAGGATTTTTCCAGGGTTGTTTTATCAATGGATTGAAAGATGATATCAAGGCTGAGGTAAAAATATTAAAACCATAGTCTATGATGCAAGCCACAAGATTTGTGAGATTAGTAGAAGAAATTTTTTTGGCTCAAAGGAGACCATCTAAATTTCCATAGTTCAAACCCACATTTCGTTCCATATTCACACAAAATAGTGGTAATAACTCTACCCCATTTAAGCGTTTGACTACAAAATAAATGGATGCTTGTTGAGCACAAGGCTTATGTTATAATTATGATGAGAAGTATTCACCTCGGCATAAATGAATCCAAAAGAAGTTATTTTTTTTGGATGTAGAGGAATTAATAAGTAGTGAACAACTTGATGAAGATGTAGAACCACTAGAGGAACAACTTAAGGATAAGGGTGAAACACAAGAAGAACCATAACCAAAAATCTATATCCATGTACTTTAAAAAATTTATACCCCATAGACAATGAAGGTAGTAGGATTATTCAAAGGGAAATGTATTATGATTCTCCAGTACACATAATTTTATTAATCCTCGAGTAGCCAAGCAAGCAATTTATTACATACATGCTTGCAATGCCCTTGAGGCTATGGTGGAAAATGGTAGAACATTACCTTGTAAGGGTAATTATCACAATGTTAAGTTGAAGATATGGGACTATGAATTCAAAATTTATATGTTTGCTATTCAATTGGTAGGATGTGATGTGCTCAGTGCTCAATGGCTAGGTACATTGGGAATAATAGCCTAGAACTTTGCATAAAAATGGATGCAGTTCTCATAGAATGGTAAGTACTACACTCTTCATGGATCACCAACAAGATCTCCATATATTATCAGTTCAAGTTTTATGGATAATTTAAAATATTCATGTGGGGTAGTAGCTCAAATATTTACAATTAAATTGCAGAATTTAGACACAAACAATTCCCAAGAATATTTGCAACTTATTCTGATTAAGTATGATGCAGATTTTATGAAACTCATAGAATTACCTCCATGACATTCCCATGATCATGCAATACCATTGGTACCCGATAGCGTACCACCTAACATCAAACCTTATTTATACCCCTATACCCTTAAGTCAAAAATTAATAATTAAGTATAAGAATTGCTACAAGTAGGGGTCATTTAGCCTAGTAACAATCCTTATTCTTCTCTAGTACTATTGGTTAGAAAGAAATATGGGTCATGGTGGTTGTGTATAGATTTTTGTGAGCTCAATAAGCTCACCATTAAGGATAAATTTCCTATCCCAATGGTATGAATCGATGGATGAGCTACATGGTGTAATGTTTTTCTCCAAGTTGGATCTTCACTCAGGCTATCATCAAATAAGGCTCAAGGAGGAAGATATTCCTGAAACAACATTTTAAGCTCATAAGGGCCATTATGAATTTTTGGTCATGCTATTTGGCCTAACAAATGCACCATCCACATGTTAGAGCCTTTTGAATAATGCCTTCCACCCATTATTTTGAAAATTTATTCTTTCTTTCTTTGATGATATTTTGATTTATAGTCACTCTTGGGAGGAGCACCTTATACATTCGGATCAAACTCTACAAATTTTATGTCATATTAAAATTTATGCTAAGAGGTCTAAGTGTTCTTTTGGGATGACAAAAGTGGAGTATTTGGATCACATTATCACCAAATATGGAGTTAAAGTTGACCCTGAAAAGAATAGAGTTGTTCAAGATTGGCCAAAGTCTTACACTCTCAAGGAACTTCAAGGATTTTTAGGACTAACAGGGAATTACTGTAAATTTATCCAAAACTATGGAAAAATAGTAGCTCATTTAACATCTATTTTGAAAAATAATTCTTTTACTTGGTTATACCTAGTTGAGAAGGCTTTCTTTGACTTAAAGCATGCCATGACAACCACCCCAGTGTTAGCAATGCCTAATTTTTTTAAACCTTTTCTAATTGAAAGTGATGCTTTGGTAAATGACATAGGTTTCATGTTGATGCAAGAGGGAAGACCATTGGCCTTCACTAGTAAAGTACTTTCAAGCCATAATTTGGGTAAATCTACTTATGCAATAAAGATACTAGCTATTTTGCATATGGTTAATCACTAGAGGCCATATCTAATTGGGTTTCATTTTTCAATAAAAATAGACCACCAAAGTCTCAAGTACTTCTTAGAAAAATAAGTCACCACACCTAAACATTAAAAGTGGGTCTCTAAATTAATGGGCTATGATTATAAGATCACATATAAAAAAAGTCAAGGAGGACATTGTGGCTGATGCACTCTCTCGAAAGTTTGAGGATCAAATTATGTTAAATGCTATCTCTTCTCCCATACCTCAATGGATTACTTCTCTCTAAGAGGATGTGATCAAGGACTTAGGATTACAAATTTGGATCACCAAAATTCAAATAGAACCTAACTCAAGCTCGAGATACACTTGGGATGGACAATATTTAAGATATTTTGACCACCTTGTTATTCCCCAAACTCCACAACTGTGAGAATTCATCTTCAAGGAAATGCATACCTCACCAACTATGAGATATTTTGGGTTCCTAAAGACTTATGAAAGTATTAAGCATACTTTCTTCTGGAAGCGAATAAATAAGGATATTCAAAATTTCATGGATGAATGTGACATATGCTAGAGAATGAAAGGAAATATAGTGTATTTCCTTAGAACTCTTAAGCCCTTTCCAATTCCAAAATAAGTATGGATAGATATTTCCACTGATCTTATTGAAGGGTTACCTAAGTTGGGGATAAAATCAATTATTCTAGTGGTGGTGGATCATCTCACAAAGTATGCTCATTTTTGTTCCCTCTCCCATCCCTACACAACCTTAGTAGTAGCCCAAATCTTTCTAGACTTCATATTTTACCTTCATGGCATGCTTGCATCTATTGTGTTCAACAAAGACCCTACATTTACTAGTCATTTTTGGTAAGCACTATTTAAGTTGTAGAGAAATCAGCCCAAAATGAGTTCAGATTATCATTTAAAGACATATGGCCAAACAAGAAATATTAACAAATGCTTGGAGATCTACCTTCATTACTTTACCTTTGAACATCCTATATAGTGGACAAAATGACTTTCCTTGGCTGAATGGTGCTATTATAATTCATATCATACCATAACCAATATTACCTCTTTTGAAGTAGTATATGATCATCCTCCATCAACACCCTCCTCCTACATTCTAGGAAGCTCCAAAGTTCATGTTGTCAACATTACACTCAGCCAGCTATTAGAAATAGAGTGTAGACACCTAAAATATGTCATATTAAAAATACTACCTAAATGGACTCCTTTTGGACCATGTGATTCAACTTAGGTAACCTCGAGGTTAAAATAGTGGTTTTTACCACTTAAATAGGGATATTTCTCTTTGTAGCCCCTTTGACCACTCAAGCCCTTTCCTACACTTAGCCCCTGGTCACCATGTGACCACCCCTCCACAAGTTGACCTTAGGTGCACACATGACCTAACCTTGGTTTAGCCTAACCTAGGGACACCTCATCACCCCCCTCACCTTGCCTCAAAGGCTATAAATACCTCCTCTCATTTGGAAAAAATAATGTGGAGATGAGAAAAAGGAGAGGAGAGGAGATAGAGAGATCTAGAGGAAGGGAATGCTATTGTTATGCTTCTTAAATCATGACTCATGTATGCAATATTCATTGTCCATTTTTTATTTGCATTAGTCATTTCATTAGATTCATTTTGATAGGTGCTACTAAATTTTTTATCTATTTGCATGTGTGTAGGTTCCAAGTTCAAAAAGCTCAAACCCTTCATGGTGGTCATGACAAACCCACCTCCAACATTGATTGTAGCATGAATAAGAACACAAAACCATTATTTATTGTAAAAGGGGATCATCTCCTTTGGGTATTTGCATTGTAAAACACCCTTTGCAAAGGGGTTTATTGTAATCGAAATATCTATTTTACAATATAATAAAATGGTTTATTTTTAGTGCAATGGTGTCTCTTTTTCAAGTTGTAGGAAAGTTAGCTCAAAGTGAGTTCAGATTATCATTCAAAGACATATGGACAAACAATAAATGTTAACAAATTCTTGAAGACCAACCTTCATTGCTTTACATTTCAATATCATACATAGTTGGCAAATGACTTCCCTTGGCTGAATGGTGCTATAATACTTCCTATCACACCACAACCAAGCTTACCTTTTTTGAAGTAGTATATGATCATCCTCCATAAAACCCCTCCTCATACATTCTAGGAGGCTCCAAAGTTCACGTTGTCAACATTACACTCAACCAACTATTAGATATAGAGTTTATTCCATCATTTGGGTTATGTAAATGTATCTTCCAAGGTACATACTTAGGACATTAGATTACTTTAGGGGGAAGTTATCTAGTTACTTCATGCAATGTAATAAATGCACAAGTGTCAATGTGCAAGTTGTATATGTGCAAGTTGTCCCTTGCACAACTAGGTAGAGTGTTGGCCAAGGAACCTATCTTCCTATATAAGAAAGGCCTCATTGTTAGATAGATATGAGAAGGGGGACATAGATAGATAGAGCTGCTTATAGCATAGTCGTAGGTAGTAGTGCAGTGTTGTGTAGATCACCATATATTGGTGATGGGTGCAATGTAGTTCAGTAGCTTCATTAATGGAGTGTTCATTTCCTCCATAGCTACATTGTATTCATTTATGTTATTTCTATTCATAACATACTTCAGTCATCTTGTAGATTTACTTTCTTTTATATTATTCTGCATCTTGTGATTGCTATCTCCCATTGCTCATTACATCAAAAGCTAATAGTGGTATCAGAGCCACGGTAGATCTAGTCTGTGTAGATCAATAGGAAAACCACCATTATCATTTGGTCTAAGTTTTTTGACAACCTGATGCATTGTTGGACCAACCACTATCAAAAACTCTCAGAAGAGTCTAGGTGGTAGAATTAGGGAGAGTCACAAAGTTAGGACTGAAAGAAATCTCAGCTCCAAAAATACTGAGATTACATTTGATTGGAGTCTTTCCACAGAGTTGTAGAAAAACTTGTGAAGACTAGGACTCAACATTCAATCCACTAGATTGACAAATCATCTAGTGAAGATCATTCAGGATATTTGAATTTTGTTAACTATTGCCTAAAGTTTCTTTTGTTGCAAAAAATTAATTCTCAGAGGATTGGGACTCCTCCTACAACAGAAATCTAAGAGACTCCAACTTCATTTCCTGAAGGTCGATGTGCCTTCATAGTGTAGAGATTAGTTCCTTGTGCAAGAGAAGAATACTATGGAAGAAGACTTCTAGTGAAGAGTCATGGTGAAGTTAGGAGACTAAAGATCTCCATTGCTAGATTGAAGAACTTCATAGTTGAAGAACAGGCCATAGAAGCCTTGATACAAAAAGGTCATAGAAGCCTTGAAGAAAAGGCCATAGAAGCCTTAAAGAAGAAGCCATATAAGTCTTGATACTAAAAAGGCCATAGAAGCCTTGATACTAAAAAAGGCCATAGAAGCCTTGATACTGAAAAGGCCATATAAGCCTTGATATTAAAAAGGCCATAGAAGCCTTGATACTAAAAAAGGCCATAGAAGCCTTGATCCTGAAGAAGAATTCGAAGAGAATATCTGATTCAGAAGTAGATTAAATATTTTAGTACTAATACTTTGTTGTAGGGAAAGAAGATTCAGTGAGTTGGGAAACTTCCTACAAGAAATTTAGGAAGAGTATCTTCTTCAGAATCAATTCAACACCTAAAGCAAAATCGAAGAGATCAAGAGAAGATCTCATTGAAGAACTTCCAATCTTGGAAGAAGAAGAAGAAGAAGGACTAGGTGAGTCCTGCTTGAATCTAGAAGTAGTAGAATCAGAGATCCAAAAGAAGATCTCACCACCAACACTTCCAAGAGTAGAAGGTTGAAGAGAAGGTCTCAAGGAAGACCATCAGAAGATGCAAGATCAAAGACCTTGGGAAGGTCTCATCGAGCATCCAAAAAAAGGCTAGGAGAGCCTTACTGAAGAAATTCTCAAAGGAGAACTCATTGGAGAAATCCACTACCAAGGAGAAGCCCTTGATAGTGAAGGACTTGGGACAATTATTGCCATCCAACAACAAGCCCAAGAGAAGAAGAATTTGGCAAGGAGTGCCAAATCATGAAGAAGAATTTGGAAAGGAGTGCCAAATCTATGAAGAATAATTTGGCAAGGAGTGCCAAATCCTAGAAGAAGATCCTGCTTGAAGTTAGAATTTGACAAGAAGACTTGAAGATAGAAGAAGCTCACCAAATCTTGGAGATTTGAAGATTACCTCTCACAGTAAGAAGGCACCACTTTAGAGACAAATACTTCTCCAAATATACAATATAAGGAGGAGAACACAAGAGGAGAACAAGCCACCAAATCCTAGGCTCATGAAAGAAAGTTCAAGACCATCATTTGGTGAAGAAGGAGCTATTCAAGATAGTCTACAAAGAGCTACAAGATCCTACTCAAAGCAGCAACTTGGTGATCCTAGACACCAAGATCTACATCCTCTACAGAAGTAAAAAAAGAGCTACAAAAACTTTAAAAAGGTAAGCAACTTTTGGTGCAAGTAGATTCATTAATTGGATTACTTATCAGATTTATTAAAGCACCTTAATTTGGATTAAAGTTGCAAGAAGAAAATTGGATTACAGTCTTCAAAAGTGCAAAAGAGAAAAGTTCTTTTTAAGGTTCATTTGCACATTAATTAGGAGTTGATTAGATTTTAAAATTACTTCTATCAACTACCTATCATCTACTTTGGAAAAAGAAAAAGAAGACTAAGTCCTACAATATTAATTGTAGTGAAATTATAGAATAAATATTGAAGATTCATTTCAGATTATTCTTGATTAGTTGTAGTAAATTTGATTAAGTGCATTAATTTGAGAGTTGATTGGAGTGATAAGGTGAAATTGTTAGTGCATTAAAATAAATTCTATTAGATTTATTTGCACTATTCTATTGCTCTCAAAAGGATTATTGTTTGTGTTCTTGAGAAGGGCACAAAATAAAAAATTGTCAAAGTGTCTAAAGACACTATTAGTGCACAAAAATATGCAACACATAGTGGCCAAGTGAAGCCACCAAAATAGGTTAGAATCCTCCAAAAATTGGAGAAGAATACGACTAACCAAAAATAGAAATAGAAGCTTCAAATATTGAGACTTGGTGAGTCTCAAATCCAAAGCATTACAAGGTTAATTGCAAGGAGAAAAGTGCAGAAAATTGCATCATATAAGGAGCTTCTATCTACTTCTATCTAAGCTTGGATTCATCATCATAATACCCAAGAAAAAAGGGGAAGGTGTCTAAGAAAAAATACAACCTCAAAACCCCTACACTGCATTCAAAATTCTGCCATATAAATCAGAATATTAGACCTACAAAAAGGAGTGCAAGAAAAGGTGCAAAAGGCATCTTATTTACAAATATTGTTACATTGAGTTGCACTTCTCTAACTCATTCTACGTAGGAAAAAGGGTATATTGGAAAGTGCCTCAAAGGCACACTATAAGCAGGTTGAATCAGCCAAATGTGGCCGAACGCTATCATTCTCCCAAGCATAGCAAAGAGCCACTCATTTTGGCTCATCTTCTATGTATCTTGGATGGCCGAACCTACAAAAGACAAGGCACAAAGCCAGGGGAAATCAAGTAGTGTATAAGCAAAGGAAATCAAAGCAAGCATACATCCAATCAAGGAGCATTCCTATCAAAGCAAGCATACATCCAATCAAGGAGCATTCCTACCATTAGTGGAGCATCATAGAGTCTTCATCAAAGTGCTACCACATATCCACCAAAGCTCCACCAAAGCTCCTCCATATCTCTTCCATATCTCCACCATAAGCTTTGCTTGGTTGGAAACATCTCAGCACCAATGAAGTACAACAAAGAACAAGGTGGAAGAATAGGTTGAAAGGCTTGCAAGAAGGCATTGATAAGACAAGGGTATGCAAAGGAAAGAGGATACCACTTGTCATTCTCCAAAATAACCCTAGAAAATTCCCACGAAGGAGATGTTACGACATCATCTTGGTGGTAGAGGAGTTACGTATAATAAGGAGCATTACAGTCAGGTAAGCATTGAAGCAGAAATATCTTTCTAGATAGTGCATGAAGAGGGAGTGAAGAGTAACATCTCAAGAAAATGTGACACTTGTCACAAGTATTGAGACAATATTGGGGCCTCCACCAAACATCTAAAGCTCTCTTGGAGCATTTAAAAAAATGGTTGTGACACTTGTCACACCTTTGATCGCCTATTAAAGATGACTTGGATGCAGCAACGGAAGCAAGCAACTCGACAACAATGGTAGCAAGTGAGTCTATGAAGTGACTTGGTAGTAACATGGTAGCATCTTAATAGTATCATAGTAGTATCTCGGTAGCTACACGATAGCGGATCGACAACAACTTGAAGAGCAATCCGAGAGCAATTCGGAGTATCCAAAAGTAGGTGAAGAACATTACTCCTGGTCAAACGGGTCAAGGAAGCATTAAAGTGAGTGTTGAAGCAAATAGCAAGTGGAAGAATCTTCCATTACTCACAGCACCCAAGAAGGATAGTCTACCACCGATTTCATAAAGGTACAATTTCCCATCTAATTTGCTTTCCTTAAAAAGGGAGTTATAAGGTTATATTATAAGGTTGAATTATTGAAAGGAATCAATCTTCATTTGAAAGCAAAACTTAGGGAAATTAAATATCAAAGTTGACTAATATTTGCAAAACATAACCTAGGAGAAATAAGGGATACTACTTGGAATTAATCCATTTAAAGTTTACAAATATTAATGTGTTCTAATTTTCCAAATTTGGGAGTCATAAGGGCTACAACTCCAAACTAGGTTATTGGAAATTAGAAACAATCCAAGGGATATAAAAAGAGGTTATTAAGATTTTTACTAAGGTTGGAAAATTATAATATTCTTGTCTCAAAAACTTCTCAAAAGGGACAAAATAAATCCAACATTAAAACCTCTTCAAAAATTGAAAAGTGCTTAGTTCAATAGGAGTAATAAGGTGTTAAGAAGTTGATTTTTGATCTTTACAAAATTTGTACAAAATCAACCAAAATTGAACTATATTTTTACAAAAGCACTATATCATATTCCAAAAATCTCTAGGGAGACATAAGGAAGTCCACAAAATCTAAGAATTGATATTAGGGAAATTCAAATGGCATCAAAAAAATTCTTCCTAGCAGAATCTCAACTACTCAAGGGTCCAAATTATTTCTCTTGGAAAAATAAAGTGAAAGCAATCTTAGTATATGAAAAACTTTGGGATGTCGTCAAAGGGAAAACATAGAGACCTACCATAGGTGAAACTGAAATCCTAAAGTTTGAAGAAAATGATTCAAAGGCTTTAATGATAATAACTTTTGCTATCATTGATGAGATTCAACCATATATCAGTTCAGCCAAAACATCTTCAGATGCATGGACAAGCCTAGAGAAAATTTTTGAAGGAAAGAATAAGATGACTATCCTTCATCTCCAAACTCAACTTCACTCATTAAAGATGAATAGTGGAGAAAGCATAGAACTATTCCTAAGGAAGGTAGCAGATATTAAAGGGAAATTATTGACCTTAGGAGAAACAGTTAAGGATGAACTTCTCACTCAAGTAACCATGAGAGCACTTCCAGACAGCTATAAATATTTGGTCACATCTTTATAGGTTTTAAGCAAAGATACTTCTTTTGATGACCTAGTCAATATACTTCAAGAATATGAAGTAGAAAATACTGTGAAAGATGAGATGACTAACACTGCATTGGCATCAAAAGATAATCCATAGGGAAATATTGCTTCTTCAGCAAGAGGACGAAAAACATGGTATTGTTAGATATGCAAAAAGAAAGGTCATAGTACCAGCTATTGCAGATACAATCCCAAAAATTGAAAGTAAGGAAATCAGATGAATAATGGGAATCAATTTCAAACTTGACAATATCAAAGGAACCCTCATCAGCAATAATTTCAGTGACCAACCAATTATCCTCAACTGGAATATCAGAAGAGAAATCATAAGGGACACCTGGTTCAGAGGATAGAAGAAATTGAAGAACTGGAAGAACCCACATATGCCTATGAGGTGAAAGCTCTATCAACAAATGCTACATATTACAGAGACACTAATTATTTTCTTGAATAGGTTACAAAGAATACAGAGGAAGAGTACAAAGATCAAGATGAAGAAGAAGATCCATATTGAAGACTAAAGTCTTCAATACCCAAATAATGTAATACAGGGGGTGTTAGAAATAGAGTTTATTCCATCATTTGGGTTATGTAAATGTATCTTCCAAGGTACATACTTAGGACATTAGATTACTTTAGGGGGAAGTTATCTAGTTACTTCATGCAATGTAATAAATGCACAAGTGTCAATGTGCAAGTTGTATATGTGCAAGTTGTCCCTTGCACAACTAGGTAGAGTGTTGGCCAAGGAACCTATCTTCCTATATAAGAAAGGCCTCATTGTTAGATAGATATGAGAAGGGGAACATAGATAGATAGAGCTTCTTATAGCATAGTCATAGGTAGTAGTGTAGTGTTGTGTAGATCACCATATATTGGTGATGGGTGCAATGTAGTTCAGTAGCTTCATTAATGGAGTGTTCATTTCCTCCATAGCTACGTTGTATTCATTTATGTTATTTCTATTCACAGCATACTTCAGTCATCTTGCAAATTTACTTTCTTTTATATTATTTTGCATCTTGTGATTGCTATCTCCCATTGCTCATTACATCAAAAGCTAACACCAGCATGTTGCAGTCCCCTGTCAATGGAAGATAAATCTAGAATTTACCCAAAATTATGTGCATCAACAAGCTAATCAACATTGTTCTAAGCATAGATTTAAAGTAGGAGATATGGTTTTTCTTTACCTGTAGTTCTATAAATAGTCATTACTCCAGCTTCGTATATGCAAAAAACTAGCTACAAAATACTATGGTCCCTACTAGGTATTACAACAAATTGATGCAACAACCTACAAATTGGCCCTTCTAGCTATGTCAAAGCTCCATCTAGTCTTTTACGTCTCCTCTTTCAAGAAGGTTATGAGTAATAAGGTACAAGTTAATTTTTTTTTACCAGAACTAGATGAAGAAATTTCTATCTTTGTCGAGCCTGAACAAATTTTGGATCGGAGATTGTGCACCCTTTGAAATTGTGTCATCACTGAAGTTCTTGTCCAATGGCATGGATTACAATCTGAATATGCCACTTGGGAGTCTCTCTAGCAGTTAGAAATAGTTTTCTCATCTCCAGCTTTGAGGACAAATATTTTTAAAGGGGAAGGGTATGTTAGGACCCCATATTAACATTATTATGTAATTCTTATATTATTATGTAATGATCCCTTTCCAATGTGGGGACCCCATTATAATGATATTTTATAATATTTTGTAATGATATGTAGTAATTTATACACCTAGACAAGTGGGGCTATTTCATGTAACCATTATCAAGATTGTAAATATTTTTTTGGTATAATATTCTAGCCCGAGTGGCACTTTGCATGTAAGCCAAGTCTTGAGCATTAGGTTAGGATTGCATGAAGTGTATATTTAAAAGACAAGTATCCATAAACGAATGTACCTTTTTGCATATTGAATGAAAGTATTGAAATAGGTTTCCCCCTTCAAGAGGCCCATGATTATGTGTTGTGTTTTGTGAGATTAATATATTTCTACTGTTGGACATTTTGAGTGATAAGTTGTCATTGATCAAGAGTGAGTTGTCATTGATATTGAACTTTCAGCACTAGCCAGTGGCAGTTTCAGTTGGTAGCATTCGTTTCGATTTCAGTTTCAAGATCCAGTTCAAGGAAGTTAGATGAGGTCCAAAGTGCAAGAAAAAGCCCAAATAAATAATATTATAATATTATACAAAGGAAGTTTAAAATTAATTTATTAGTTAATTTATTTAACTTATAAAGTTATTTAAATTAATTATTAATTATAAATTAATTTAAGCTAAGGTTAAATAACCCTAAGATGGGTTATTAAAAATAAATTTCAAAATTATATTTCGAATGACATAGCGTCGACGTGAGTGAAGTTTAAAAATTTCTATATAAGGAGGAACTCCCACACTACCAAATATTACCATGCCTTTGAAATACATTGTGAGCTTTGTAATTTGCGTTGCATCCAAGGAAGAAAGAATGTGTGAATTTGTGGAAAGACAAACGATCGCGAAGGCATAAGAGGAAGGGGTTCTACCTTCCTTCACGTGGGCCTTAGTAGCCCACGTGGTGGGCTCCCAAGTGCTAAGGCGCTTAGGATAGAGGAGACAACGGATCAAATCTCACTGATTTCCCTTTTTGGGGAAGTAAGAGGTATGCTTTGATATTGGTCTTCGAAAATTTCGAGAATATAGTTTGGGCATTTAAAAATTAATTTTTGCATATTTTTATTTGGTTCTAAGGTTGCAAGGGATTTACAAGGGTTTTGCAAAATTAAATTTTTAATGTTATTTGCTCAAAGGTGTTGAAAAAAGTGTAAGGTGTTCGGTTGACATTTTATGGTGTTGGATATTATTTTAAGTTGGAGTTTATAAGGTGTATCAAAGAAATTATTTTTATGTATGTTATGATGAGTGTTATTTTTAAAAGGGAGAAATAAGGCATAAATTTAGTTGTGATTATTTTATGTCTAAGGGAATATTTTTAGAAAGTATTGAAGTGATATTTTTGTGTTTAACCATTGAAATTGGAAAGAAGGAAATTGTGATTAAGACAAGTTTTTCCAAAGGCACTTTGACATTCAACAAAAGGTATGGGCATATTCTTCCTAGTGAGTGATTGTTGAATGTTGTGTATGAAAAGTTGGAGTGAAAAGGATTGTTTTGTTAGCATTGTTGAGAGTGTTTTGATTTATTGCTTCAAGGTTTTATGGAATTAAGAGTTGTTGATAAAACCTTGTTTTATAAGCATTGTTGTTGAAGTGAGTTTTTGAGTGAAGAACTTGAACTAGGGTTTGCAAAGAACATGAGTATCATTGTTATGTGAGAGTGGTTGATAAAGAATTGTTGGAAATATTTGAGTGAGTATTCATATGATTGGAGTAGGTTTTGTGAGCAAGGATTATTTCATTGAGTGATTGGTTGAGTGGAGTTGGTTGAGCCTAGTCAAGTGAATGTGTGAAGTGATTGTTCAAGTTTTGTGAAATAAATTATTCTATATTGTGAATTGAGTTGAGAAAGTGTTTGATTATTGAGGTGAATGTGAAGCATATTGAGTCTCTAACAATTCTCTATATTTTTCTAAGAGAGTGATTGAAAGTGATTGAGTATTAAGGTGAATGTGAAGCATATTGAATCTCTAACAATTCTCTATATGTTTCTAAGAGAGTGATTGAAAGTGATTGAGTATTGAGGTGAATGTGAAGCATATTGAGTCTTTAAAAATTCTTTGTATGTTTCTAAGAGAGTGATTGAAAGTGATTGAGCATTGTGATGAATATAGAGCATATTGAGTCTCTAACAATTCTCTTTATGTTTATGTGATATTGGACAAGCTCTAGTGAGGACTTGTTGAGCAAATTTGAGGTGAGTCTTTGAGAAGACTTGTGGATAGATTTGTGTGAGCTTTTATGAAAGCTTACAATACATATTGAGAGCAAATTTGGATAAGTTCTAGTGAGGACTTATTGAGTATATTGGACAAGTTCTAGAGAGGACTTGTGGACAGATTAGTGTGAGATTTTATGGAAGCTTACAAGGCAGATTTGAGACAAGTATTTGAGAAGACTTGAGTACAAAATTGATTGATTGATTTGTTCAAACCTTGAGTTAGGGTTTGGGATAGATCTAGTAGAGTTGATTTGAGATTGATTCAAGATTTGTGTTAAATCTTGAGACAGATATTGAGAATAGATTTGTGCTAGACCGAAGGACTGTGTTTAGTGCGGATTAGAGGATAGAGTTAGAGGACAGATTTGTGCTAGATAGAAGGACTGTGTTTAGTACAGAGGACAAATTTGTGCTAGACTGAAGGACTATATTTAGTGCATATTTGAGATAAAGCTTTGAATATGGAAGAGTATAGAGGATGATAGTCTTCAGTGGATAGATATCCATTAGCCAGAGCAGTGGGGGCAACAATTCTTGTAGAAGATCACTAGTCAGAGCTAAGGAGAAAGGAGTTCTCCCATGAATAGAGATCCACACAATTTATTAGGGTATTGGTATCTCCTTTGGAAAGAGGTCCATAAACATTGTAATAAGGAAAGGATTCCCAGGATATTGATTGAGAAAATTTTAGTAAAATATTTTCTCTGTGGAGTAGCCCACATTGGGTGAACCACATTAAATTGGTGTCTCTATTGTATGTGATGATTTGTCCATAGCTTTGGTTACTGCTATTGATATTGCCATTGAATATATTGGATAATATTGTTTGGGAAATAAAAGTAAAAAGTGATCTTACACTGTTCACCCCCCTCGTAGTATAAGCTTGTGTTCTTCTACATTTACATTTAGTATTGCAATATTATGTTCTTTCATGAATTTCTACTTTTATTGCAATATTTATGTGAATGTGCTTATTTTAATTATAATGTTTATAACAGAAAGGATTAGATTCCTTTGACAAATATGGGTAAGGGTATATCTTGGATTACCTTTATCCTATCAGGATCTATGGGATAGTACATTATTAGGTATCACATTCCCTAAGATGTTTCCTTCTTGAACCATGAAAATAGACTTTTTAGGATTAAGTGAGATATCATACTCCCTACACCTTTGAAAGATAGATTTTAAGTGTTCAACAAGTTTACATATTTATTTTGAAAATAAATTTGAATCATTAAGGTATATGAGCATGATATCACCTACTAGACCTATAAAGTCAATGTCCATAGGTCATTGAAAGGTGACCCTGATGTTTAATAGCTTAAAAGATATTCACTCGAATGAAAACATCCCCTAATTGGTGGTAAAAGTTTTTTTGTGTTGATTATAATTATTGATCCAAATTTGATTACACCCTAAGAAGACATCCAAAAGTGATAATACCTATGTCCATTCTACCTTTTGCAATATTTGGTAAATGAAGGTAGAGGCTAGTGGCCCTTTGATGATACCCAATTTGAGATTCTTTCAAATTGGTACCAAGTTGGCTACCCAAGTGGAGTGCTTTATTGGTAAGATAATTTAGACCTTTAGGCATTTTAGAAGCTCCTTTTTCATAACTACTTCAACTTTAGGATCTAGAAGTTCTAGTTTTATCGAAAATGCTTGACACTAGGCTCTAATTCAATAATGTGCTCTATGATGATTTTGTCATATACCTTAAAATATTCATAATACCAAGCCATGGTGTCTTCATCCTTTCCAAAAAGGTATTTGAATAATTAGATTTTCTCTTTGATACATTCCTTACCTAGCAATATTTTTTTCCTTTTGACAATTTTGACAGGGTGATAGGACACATTTACTTTGATGTTGGACTTTTTGTGTTGTTATCTAAATTAAATAGTATCTCCTACATGATTCATACTTTTGGAATATGATTAGTTTTCAACTAAATTACTCCATACTTTATAATATCCCCATATTCATTTTTGTTTTCAGCATGTTAAGCTTCTTTGATAAAGAATTCAATGATTTACTCACCATATTTGAAAACTTACCAATTATTAGAATTATTAAGGTCTATTGACCGATTAACCACATCCAAATTCTTTGGTTTGTATTAAAATTATATGGTGGGGTGAAACCTTATGCCTATGGACACCAATTCATCTTTGTGTATGTTTAGTTCTTAGGGAATTGCCTTCATTTCATAAGTTAAAATTTTCTTGTAGATCCTATACCTTATGCTTGTATGACTTTATTTGTTTGTTTTTAATGGAAAATTGTTCATTAACCTAATTTATGACTCACTTGAAATTGCTAAATATCTTAAGGTTTTTGACCCCATATTTTCATCCTTTCTCAAGCCAGTGCATAGTGCTTCATGTTCAACCATATTGTTGGTGTAGATAAAAAACAATCTATAGGTAAAAAAAATTTAAATGCCTTGAGTATTTATGATCTAGATGCTTGCACCATCCCCATTCCTTGTTCTTACACCATAAAAAAACATAATATATACTCCTTTAAACCCCTATGCCTGTTGTATAGTTAAGGCTGAGATGCTAGCTAGTTGTTTAGATATAAGGTAGTTTCCTAGCATATTTTCTTTGAATTTAACTTCTGATTCTTCATCATATTGAATCATGTAGATATTCATGTTTATTTTAGACATTTGATTATCCTCTATGACTTTATTATCCATATATTCAATCAATTGATTCTATTTAACGATGCTATCTTCATTTAGCCTATGCAATAAGTAGTTACATGGGTTCTCATATTCTCATACTAGGATACCTTCATGTTGCTATAGCCCATTGACAAGTTTCCAACCCTAGATAGTTTATGCATCCTTATCTTGATAACAACATGCTGAAATAAAAAGGAAAATTGACAACTATGACTTCTTGGACTACTACTAACTTAGGATGTTTTGCCATAGTCATGATCAAATATTTTAGAACTCCTATAGCATTTACCTGTGTGTCATCCATATAAATTGTATTCCTAGTGATATTTGTGTAGAAATCCAATTTGTTTATAGATTACCTTGGGCATCCCTATTACAACAACCCCTAAGTCTAGTATGCAACTCCTTAGTAGGTAATTATTGAATTTTAGAGTTACATAGAATGGAGGTGATTTTAGGGTTTTATGCTTTGTAGAATTTAGGATGTCTATTGTATTGAATTGGATGTCCAAGGGATCTTCTATTATTAGGTTTTGTTGATTTGCCAAAATAGGTTGAATTAGCTTAGATTACCCATTTTTGGTATAACTTATCTTTTGCTCCTTGAGAGCTTCTTGGAGTAGCTCTCTTCATATAATAAGGGATAGGGCTTCTAAGATTCTCACCTTTGTTGATTTTATTTTTATTTCTTCTACTATATTGAACTTGAATTCGATGAAGTTGCTTTCATTGTGTGTTGTAAATTTCCAATACTACCTAGTGGCTATCACATGATCTTCACTGGTTAGAGAAGAAATTTTGAGATGTGGTTTAGCCTTAATTTTTAACTTTTACCTTTATTTCTCATTTATCCCATATTTGGACTTACCCACTACCTCTTAGCTACTATTTTTGTTCTTTGGTTCCTTTTCCTTATTAATATGTTTTTCTTTCTAGCTTATGTATTTGTTTGGGAAGCATTGATCGAATCATTTCTAGCATTTTTATTCTCTTTTATTTATTGTATCATGGTCATTGATCCCTTATATTTTACATGTAGTGATAGTCTTCCCTTCCTCAATATTGTAGGACCCTTGCTTTATTTAGCCTATTTTAAATTAGTATGTGCTCTTCAATTGCATTTCTTTTACCTTTAGGCTCAAGCTCTTGTTGGTTTGTGCATATAATTATATCCTCTAATGTGAGCTCCTCATATCATTCATTGTATTAAAGTTGATAAAAACTATATTGTTAGCATTTGGTAAGGTTGATACTACTTGTTACATTGGAGTAGAAGCCTAATAAACTAGTTGGCTCATGATAGGAAATTGGTAGATGGTCAAATTCACCATTGTAGGTTGGTTCATTGTTGGTACCACTTGTCTCATGCTGGCGATCTATTGGACTTGGCATTGTTGATCATACTAATTTATTAATGAATTCTTGATAGTCATCACTCTATTCATTGGAACATACCTATGTTACATGGAAAACACCATAATATTTTGATTCCGTAATTCATTTTCATCATATATTTTACACTTGTCTTATATATTGTCTATTATTTTGGTAAGGCACTTGATCCTTTAGAGATATGGATATTTCCTTATTTTCCAATTTTTTTGTCACCACCATATCTTTTCTATAATATTTTGATTCATCATTGTCTTCACTACCTCCACCATTTCATTCATATTGAGCTGGAATTAGTCTAAGTGTTAAGTGATGGCCTTAGTATCAATAGTAGTTTGTAGTAGAGAGAGTAAAGTTGGCAGTTGGGCTTGGAAAGTGATAGTTGATGGAATTTTTTCCTGGGTGTGTCATGATATATGGAGAAGGAGTTGAATTGGTAGATGATTAGGCATTTGGAATCAGTGATATTATGGGTATAGATACACGAAATTAAGTATTCTTGGTGATATGAGCAATATAGGCCATAAATATGGTGGATGGTAGTTTTCCCAATCTAATCATGATATCTTTTGCATGGGCCACCTCTTCAAAAGTTGTACCTAAAGTAAATGGTTTTAAGCATGTATGCATAAGCTTGGAAGCCCACGCATAAGCAAGTTTGCATGGGCCTAATATTTATGTTTTTAATCTTGTATGCATAAGCTTAGGCTCCCTCATGTACGTATCTACATAGATAAAGTTTCAAGGTCAAATTTGAATAATTTAAATTTTTTACAAATTGGAGCAGATTTCTCCCTAGTTGGAGCAGATTTCTCCCAAGTTGGAGCAAATTGCTTCAAGAAATGCAACTTAGAAAAATTTGCTACAAGAGATAGAGTGAATCACTCCCTTTGGAGGATTTTTAGGAAGTTTATTTACTTTCTTGAGCAAAATTCTCCCTAGAATCTAAGGTGAATCTCTCTTTGGATTCAATTTGAATAAATTTTACTCTTTTAGAGAGGCTATCTAAGTAGAGTGAATCCCTTCCCATGTCAAAATTTAATTCTTTTTGCTTTTTCCAAGTGATTATCCTCAAATGAAGCAAATAGTTTCTTTAGTGAGGACTTGACAAAAATCTCCCAAAAATGGTCATATTGCTTTTTGCCAATGACAAATCCAAATTTAAAGCCAAGGATGAGAAATTCATCCAATTTATGGTCGTCTTATTTATTTTACTTGTAAAAGTTTTAGATTTTTGAAGTTCATAATGGAGTTGGCATTCACAAAACACCTACAAAATTGAACACAAAAAATGAGAGAGATGTCCTATTAAAATTAAATTTGGGACTAGACTCAATCTCATCTTGGAGATCAAGCCCTTGGTCCCACTAGATGTGCCAAAAATGAATGATGAATTGAAAAAATATCCAACTTCTTATGCACCCGCAAATCTATTTTAGCAATCTTGGAAGGAAGGGACAATGCCCCTCTCATCCTCTAGATTTAGGTTGGCTTCCAACTATCCTTGCTAAAATCTAACTAATCTAATCTAATTGGATGAAATTAAATGCATAAAATTTAAGTGTTAAAAGTAAAGTGCATAAATTAAATTGCATGAAATCAAATAGCATTAGCTCAACTGATTAGGTTACTCAGCATTAGAGGAGACACGGGTTTAAATCTTGCCAAGTGATACATAAATAATATCCAAGTTTTGTTGTAATACCACTACATGTTGATGATGTAATAAAGGTGGGGTCCGTTTCAGTCCTATATAAACAATTGAAAAAAAAATACATGAGAAGCGAATTTGGAAGTTTAGGATGCAAGAGATTAGGAATAAATACAACCATACTTGTAGAAAGGAGAGTGTATGAACAATCAACTTATGAGAAAATCAAATAAAAACAATGGAATCCTATGTGGATGATATGAAATTAACAAGGAATGACAATAGGATAAAAGAATAGTGCCACAATCATCACACATTCCACAATCTAGAAGCAAAGTGCCACTAATGGAAAGCAAAAAGTCTCATCAATTTCTCATTAATTTCAAGAAGAAGCAAGTAGAATATGGGTTTCACAAAGTGTAGCTCTAACTTCGTCAAAGCCAAAAATGTTTACATTAGAGCACATGGATGTTATTTATAGAAAGAATTCACCCTTAAGTTACCTTGAAATAAATAGAAAAATAAAGGTGATCAACAAATATCTAGAAGAGTACTTAAAGATAGACATAGGACATGAGGAAAGTAAATTACTGGAATGAATTTATCTTGTAGAGTATTAGTATTGTAATGCATATAAGTGAACATCAAGATGAATTTGGTAATGACATTGCATAAATATGAACCTAGCATCACCAATGGATTAATTAATCAAAAGAGAAATATTTCATGACCAAACATTAAATCTCTTAAATTTGCTAGAAAGAACAATCATATATGCAAGAACTTACACATTAATGCATTACAACTTTCATCTATGGTTTTTGCTAAGTGATATTATGTAGAGTGTTAGATAAAACTATATCTGGTGATGTCAAAGTTATATGATTTTCTCCTTTTATAATACAACATGCAACTTTAAAACTTATAGTTCTAAATACATTGGGATATATAAAGTGGTTACATACACATATTGTACTAATTTGCACATAATTACAACTTTTCCCAGAGCTCAATTAAATACATCATACTTAATATTTAATAAATTTATTATGTTTATGTTGCAAGCTTGTTGCAATGGTAAGGGCTTTGGCCTCTCTTTGAAAGGTCCAAGGTTCAAACCCCACTCGGTATGAGGGGATCGAGATCCCTCGTAAAATCCTGTGTAAACTTATTGAAAATCAAGTGACATTAGCTTAACGAGTTAAATTCCTCAACATTTCAAAGAGGAGACCTAGGTTCAAATCTTGCCAAAATAATACATGGATAATATCCAAGCTTTGTTGTAATAATAATATCACTATGAGCCCCAAGGACTAGGTGGATTGGCAAGTGCTAGTCTGGATGGGCACTTGCTGAAAAGAGACCTGGGTTCAAACCTTGGTGGTGCCAGTTTGCAAAGGAAGGAGTCTGCTCTGAATCCTCTCAATGAGCGTTAGACCGACGATGATGATACAAACCCCGAGCAACCGATGGTCCCCATCTCACGCCGGGTCAACAATTAACGAGACAAATAGGTTTGGTGGTTGTAGTCCCTATGGTTTGAACCCTGCGCTTCCAGTTACTAAAAATAGTGGTTGTAGCCAACTCTCCTATGTAACCAAATAATAATAATACCACTATGTGGTAATGATGTAATATGGATAGGGTCCGTTTCAATCCCATATTGAAAAAAAAATAAAATTATTATGCTTATGTATAAGGTGAATTCTCCTAATACAATGTTAAGGACTTTTCATGGAAACAATTCAGATATTATCCTTAATAAAATGAACTTCTGTATATTATTTATTAATAATATGGTGTTGAAATATGTCTCATTCATATTATATCTTAACTACTATATAATGGTATTACAACAACTTAATAACTATGTATTTATCATTTGAAAAAAATTAAACCTCACTTTCTTTTTTAAAAATTAAAAATTTAATCAATTAAACTTATATCACTTAATAAATAATTTATAATTTAAAATTAAATTAAATAATTTATATTACTATTATTATTTCACTTTATTATGCCAAGAGGTGTTCCTACAATGGCAGACAAGGTGGAGACAAAGAGGTCATACATGTCACGCCGTAAACAATTTTATTTATTTATTAAAAAAGTCGACGTTAACAAAAACATTTAAAATATTTAAACTAAAACAACCGACCAACCAGTCGTTGCAAACATTTAAAATATTTAAACTAAAACAACGGACTAACCAATCGTTGCAATTGTTTAATAAAATATTGTATAAATACATGAACATTCATTGCAATATACCAAAAACAATCAAGATAGACGCCTCAACATTGATAACTCTTGGTATTTTTAGATATATATCCTTTATATCCAAGCTAGTTTATTTAAGAACTTTTTTTTCCTTTGCAATGTACGTTTGTTGTTTCAAGTATCTTTTGTAGATTGGCATTCATGATGTGTAAATCAAGACATGTTATTCTCGAATCATTGTTAAATGCCTTATGACAATGAGTCACTATCCACGGGTGAAACTTCAATCCAATGCACAACATTTTATTTATTGATTAAAATAAAGTTTGATTGATTTATTTATTTATTAAAAAAACATTTTTGATTGAGAGTTTAAAATCATATTATTTTTTATTAAAGATTTATTTTTTTGTTTTTAATATAAAAAAACCAGTAACACCTTTGTTTATTTAATACGGGGCAGAATATTAGATCAAACTTGGAAGTCTTATTATAAACCTTAATTTACTGGGTAAGTCACCCTTCTACGACCTCAAATCAGTGTAACTAAATGACAAGCACTCGACCCCTATCAGTTGACCCATCTCCTTTTAAGAATATTGTGGTTTGAACCTAGGTCTCCCTAAAGAGAACCCGAAATCCTTGGACTTTGAATTTTGTTTTGTTACTAAACCTCTTATAAAAAAATAACTCTAGATCTCCATTTTTTAACTAGTAATTTTTATGACGATTTTTAATGGTAAATATTTTAAAACTTCCATTCAAATTTTATAATAAAGTTGTACCAAATACCTAATAAAACTATATATTAATAAAATAATATTTATTTTGAATAATCTATAACCTTACAAACTGTAAAAACTATTTACTTTTAAATCATTAAAAAAAATAAAAAATTAAACTTAATGCTCATGTGAGACATAAGCAGAATTGGTAGATCACTTAAGGTTTTGGTGAGATCAGCGATTTAAACATTATGGTTTTAGGTGTCATTTGTATAATATTTTTAATTAAAAAATTAAATTGATGAATACAATTTTAATATAAGTTGTGTATTTAAGATTTTTTATAATAATTTTTTTGTAAGGTTAATGTGAGAAATCTTTACGATTTTTAAGGTTGGGTATCCGTTTTTAACAATGATCTTTGATAAAGGTGAGAGTTGAACTTATCAATAGAACCCAAACACATAACCATACACACCCTCATACACTCGTCCAAGTCTCCATTTGAACCTTGGACTTTCCAAAAAAGAAATAAAGCCAATGTTGCACTATCCCCAAACTTTTATAATTTAACTCCATTAGTTGAGAGGGTTAAGAGTGTGGGAAGAAACCTTTAATTTTTTTTAAATGTAAGACAAAGTATAATGGATAGCATAACTAAGGCCACATCCTTTGAGGATCATAATTGAGATCTTCCTATCCCAAATTTAAATTTGAATAATTTAAATAAAAATTCAATAAATAATTTAAATAAAAATTTAACAATATATCATTAAAATGTGTCTACCGAACTTAAATTTTTTAAAAGATTACTTTTATGGTAGCCCACAAGCCTACGTCAAAAGAATGTTTGATATTAACCTTTGATTTAAGGTTAAATAGTAGGTCCTCATGCTCAATACGTGTCCACTTTAAACTTGACGACGTAGTTGTATTGTCAAATTCTATCGTGAAACTCCCGTGTATATCACGTGGTCACATCCTTGACATGTTACACGTGGATACAAGTAGATCCCATGTTAGTGGTCTTCTTTACTTCAGTCCCATGTCTTACAAGGTAAAAACGGTACCCTAATCTTACACTTTTTAAAATGTCATATGCACAAGGTCAAAAAAAAGGGATAAGATAATGTTGGGTGAATAGGGCGTCCTGAGTCATGTCAAGGGAAGTGACATTCTAACACCTAGGTTTGAATTTTGTTGTGAGATAGTGCATATTTGTTTTTATTATAGTAGTTTTAAAAAGATATTGTAGTGGATATTGTAGTAGTATATTTTTGGATTTTTTTTTCCGGAGACTAAGTTCAAGTCTTAACACAAGGGAATTGAAATTCCTCATAATAATTCATGTTTTAATGTTAATTTTTTATCTAATGGTATTAGTTCACTCGATTAGATTCTCGACTTTGACAAAAGAAACCAAGGTTTGATTTTTGTTAAAAAGATATGTTTAAATAACCAGCTTGTTGTAATACCGCTTTATGGTGATGATGTAATAGAGCAGAGTCACTTTCTATCATATTTAAATAATAATATTATAATTATAATATACTTTAAACACAACCCTATTTGAATTCTACCACTTGTGACGATGTAATCCAGGTGAAGTCCCTTACCACTTTGTGGTGATGATGTAATAGAGAGTCCCTTTCTAACCTATTTAAATAGTAATAATAATATAATTATAATATACTTTGAACACAATCCTATTTGAATTCTACCACTTTGGTGATGATGTAATAAGGATGGAGTCCCTTTTAACCTTATTTAAATAATAATAATATAATTATAATATGCTTTGAAGGCAGCCTGTTTGAATTCCAGGCAATCAATTAAAAAACATTGTTAAGACAAGGACAAAATACAAATAAGATTGAATAGAGGTTGCTTTTATGAATTAAGAGGAGTTTTGGGTTTTAATTGCTTTCACAACATTTAATTTTTTAATTGGTTGTATGGAATTGAAACGAGTTATGTTAGTATTATATCCAATTTAAAATAAATTATAAGACATGGGTAATATACAAATTAGATTGAATAAATGTGATTTTTTTTAAGTAATGTAAAATATAATGGGTGGCACAAGTAGGAATCATACTCTCCAAAGTCGAAAGTATAGCAACATGGGGCCTCCTTGCGTGTGGCATAGCAACCACATGAGGCCTCCCTTTATATGGGTAGAGCAACAAAAAGGCTTCCTCCTCATGATTTGAACTCAGATCACTAAGATGAAACACCAATGACATACCATTAGGTTGTCTTCACAATACTTTCCAAAGGCATAACAACAGGGGGCATCTTTTCCCATAGACATAGAAGCATCTTTTCCCATAGAAATAGAAGCAAAGGCCTCCTTTCCTGTGATTTGAACTTAGGTTACCAAGATTAAAAGCCAATGACATAACACTCAGGTCACCAAGATGAAACACCAAAGGTTACCAAGATTAAATGCCAATGACATAACACTCAGGTCACCAAGATGAAACACCAATGACATACCGTTTGGGTGTCCCCACACCCCACATAAAGGTGTTTTTTTTTTAATTAGCTTTATAGCATTTAATTCTTCTAATTGGTTATATGCAATTGAAATGCATTATGTTGGCATTATATGGAATCTATATTACACCCCCACATAAAGGTGTTATTTTTTAATTAGCTTCATAGCATTTAATTCTTCTAATTGGTTATATGTAATTGAAATGCATTATGTTGGCATTATATGGAATCTGTATTATATTATTAAAATATTTAACAACTTTGCAGTAATATATTTAAAAAAAAATATTTTATTTTTTAGATTTGGTTAGTATAAAAAACCCTTACCACAAATGCTCAAGGTTGGGCATCCCCATCCCACCGTGACCTTTGGGAAGAGTTGAGCTTATCAATATAGAATTTAACACACATTTCGGGGTTTGAACCTTGAATCTTCTAAAGAAGAACTAAACCTCAAACCGTTGTGTTGTTCCCACACTTAATATATTTTAAAATTGATTATATGGGATTGGCACAAGCTCTACTTATATATTAGGATATTTCACCAAACATGCAGTGGTATTTTTAAAATTGATTATTATATTTCAACATCCATTTAAGGATATTTTTAGTTGGTTATATGAGATTGAAACAGGAGGTACTAGTATTTGAAAAAACCACATAGTTATATTTCACAGTTATACATATATCATCAAATAAGATTTGGATCAATTGTCTACCTTAAAGATCATATTTATAACCACTTAAATCACTTAAAGCTCACACCATTTGAATAAATCTTGATGCCCATTATTGGGATTGGAACCTTAGGCTATGATGTAAAACTTCTCACTTCCTACCACTCGTCTAAACCCCATATGAAACCACCTAGTGATATTATAACCAAAAATATTAGCACTTATGCTTGGCAAGGCATCATAATCCAAGCTAGGAGGAAAGGGAGTTGCTTAGTGAATATCATAATATTTTAAGTAAGGAAGAGTAATTTTGAAGATTAAAATCAAGACAAACTTGGTTAAAAGAAGAGATAAAAACACCATTTTTTTTTCATAGCATGACAATAGTACATAAATTAGCATCAGAATGAGTAGAATTAATTTAATAGAATGGGTTTGGATTGAAGACCAGAGTGAAATCAGAAAGGAGATAAGTTGTTTTTAGGATTAAAGGAGTTTGAAGTTCTTAATGGTAAACTTTAGTTATAACAAATTAAGACAATAAAAAAATGATGGAGCCTATTACTTTGGAAGAAACTCATGTAGCTCTTTTCTCTTTTAAAAAGGATAAATCCCTAGGTTTGGATGGGCTCTCTGGAAAATTCTATCAACGTAATGCATATATCGTCAAATAAGATTTGAATCAATTCTCTACCTTAAAGGCTATATTTATAACCATTTAAAGCTCATGCAATTTGATTAAATCCACAGTTATATTTCACAGTTGTGCATATATCACCAAGAAGATTTGAATCAATTTTCTACCTTAAAGACTATATTTATAACCACTTAAAGCTCATGCCATTTGATTAAATCTTTATGCTCACTAGTGGGATTGGAACCTTGGGTTATGGTGTAAATATTCTCACTTCCTACCACTTGTCTAAACCCCATATGAAACCACCTAGTGATATTATAACCAACAATATTAGCAATTATGTTTGACAAGGCATCATAATCCTAGCTCGGAGGAAAGGGAATTGCTTAGTGAATATCATAATATTTTGAGTAAGGAAGATAAATTTTGGAGATTAAAATCAAGACAAACTTGGTTAAAAGAAGATAAAAACACAAAGTTTTTTCTATAGGATGACAATAGTACATAGATTAGCATCTAGAATTAGTAGAATTAATTCAGTAGAAGGGGTTTGGATTGAAGACCAGAGTGAAATCAGAAAGGAGACAAGTTTTTTTACCAAAATATTCTAGGATCGAAGGAGTTTGAAGTTCTTAATGATAAACTACTACAAGAAGTACCTTCAGTTATAACAGATGAAGATAACAAGAAATTTATGGAGCCTATTACTCTAGAAGAAATTCATGTAACTATTTTCTCTTTTAATAAAAATAATTCCCCATGTCTGGATGGGCTCTTTGCAACATTCTATCAGTGTAATTGGGATATAGTGAAGGATTCTTTATTGGTGGCATTGGAACCCTCTAAGGTAAAACGATGCATACCTTATAAAATAAATGCTACATATCTCACCAACCATGTAGTGGTCTTTTATAAATTGATTATTATATTTCAACATCCATTTAGTGGTATTTTTTAGTTGGTTACATGAGTTTGGAACAAACTATAGTCGTATTTAAATAAACCACATAATTAGATTTCATAGTTATGTATATAGTGTTAAATGAGATTTGAATCAATTATCTACCTTAAAGACCATATTTATAACCACATAAAGCTCATGCAATTTGATTAAATCTTGATGCTCACTAGTGAGATTGGAACCTTAGGTTATGGTGTAAAACTTCTCATTTCCTACCATTCGCCTAAACCCCATATACAACCATCTAGTGATATTATAACCAATATTATTAGCAATTATGCTTGGCAAGGTATAATAATCCAAGCTCGAAAGAAAAGGAATTGCTTAGTGAATATCATAATATTTTGAGTAAGAGAAATTTTGGAGATTAAAATCAAGACAAACTTGGTTAAAAGAAGAAGATAAAAACACATATTTTTTTCATAGGATGACAATAGTACATAGATTAACATCCATAATGATTAGAATTAATTCAGTAGAAGGGGTTTGGATTGAAGACCAAAGTGAAATCAGAAAAGAGACAAGTTTTTTACCAAAATATTCTAGGATTGAAGTACCTTAATGATAAACTACTACAAGAAGTACCTTCAGTTACAACAGATGAAGACAATAAGAAATTGATGGAGATTCATGTAGCTCTTTTCTCTTTAAATAAGGATAACTCCCTAGGTCTAGGTAGGATCTTTGCAAAATTCTATCAACGAATTGAGATATAGTGAAGGATTTTTTATTGGTGGCATTGAAATAGTCTAAGGTAAAACAATACATACCTTATAAAATAAATGCAACATATCTTACCCTAATTCCAAAAAAGAAGGATACAAAATTGTTTGATTCACTTAGGCCCATAAGCCTGTATAATGACATAATATAATCTCCAAAGTGATGGAAAATAAGTTAAGACCACTATTAGACAAAATTATTTCAGAAGAGTAAGGAGGATTTGTGAAAGGAAGATAAATTCTGGATGAGATCATAGTAGCTCACAAAGTTATGCATTCAACAACTTCTAGAAAAGAGAGTAATAATCTTAAAACTTAAACTGAGTAAAGCCTACGATATGAATAAATAAGATTTTATTTTTGTAGTATTAGAAAATTTTGGATTTGGGAAGAAATGGGTCAAATGTATTAAGGCTTGTGTCTCCACAATATCATATTAAGTGTTGGTTAATGAGTTAGTAACATAATCATTTAAATCCAAGAGAGGTCTTAAACCAAGATATTCTCTACCACCATATATATTCATTATTATGGAAGAGGTATTGGGTAGGAAAATTAAGAAGACTAACAAAGAAGGGCAAATAAGTGGACTTAAGTCTAGTTATAACACCGTCAACATCACTCATCAAAAATTTGCAAATGATACAACCCTTTTTAGGAGGACAAAGATTAACAAGGCTAGAGCTTTGAATAAATTATTAAAGGAATATGAAAGAGTGTCAGGGCAGAAAGTCAATTGAAAAAAATCCAAATTTTACTTCCTAAACACTCCATCTAGAATCAAAACAAGAATATGCAGGTTACTTCAAATGGAAGAGGTAAATTTGTTGGCGACTTATCCAGGGATGCCCTTATTTGAGGGGAGGATGAAGATAGAATTAAGGAATCCAATTATAAGTAAAGTTTAGAATAAAATATCGATATGGAAAGGTAGATGGTTATCATTAGTAGGAAAAGTGTAAATAATTAAATCAGCCTTACAAGCCATTCCAACATATTATATGTCCTTGTATACTATGCCAAAATCAATATAAAAAGTTTAATATACATAAGGCAATCATTTTTGTGGTCAAGTTTTCCTGATAAAAGGAAATTTCCTTTGGTGAAATGGAGCAAGATGTGTGATGATAAACCTAGGGGAGGTCTCGATTTAAGAGTTATTATGGATGAAAAATTAGCTCTTAGGGAAAAAATAATTTGGAGATTGTACAAACAAAGTCAAAGATAATGGGCAATAATTCTTCTAAGTACGCTGATCCCAATGATCTAAGCTTAATATTTACTACACTCTCACTACCATATAGTTCTGCATTATGGAATGGTTTAAAAAAACAATTGATCTAGTGATTAAAGGTCTAATATGGCTGGAAGAAATTGGAGAAAAATATTCTATTTAGATGGATACTTGGTGTGATAAGAAACCTCTCAATATAGATCTAATTTTGAAACCATGGATGAGATTACTTCAAGATAAATATGGTGATAGGGTTTCAAACATATGTACAAGGATTAGGAAGGAATATACAAATGGAAAGAAGATTTTTTAACAAGTATACAAGACGTTGATGCTAGGATGTAGTTGAGTAGAAAGATAACAACAATGATTATTCTAAGGGGAGTCGAGGATAAGCTAATTTGGGAGTTGAATGCTCAAGAGAATACATAACAAGAATAAAATATTATAAGAATATCAAGAGATATTTAGGATAGTCTGAGAATTCCTAACGTTAAAATATTTTTTTGGCTAGTAGGTCATAGAAGAATTTTATCTTGAGATAACCTTATGAAAATGGGTTTTCATGGCTCTTCATAATCTATTCATTGTAAAAATGAGGAGAGTATAGATCATCTCTTGGGACACTAGTCAATAGTTTGGAAACTATGGCAATACATTCTTAATATATTTGGTAAATGCATGGTCATGAATGTCAGAATTGAAGAGTGGTTAAAGCAATAACAAAGCACTTTTAAAAGTGAGGATTTATTAACAATCTGGGATATATCAAAAGATACAATACATTGGACTATATGGCTAGAAAGGAGTAGAAGAATATTTAAGGAAAAGAAAATCAACTTAGGGGTAATGAAAAGGAAGATTTTTGTAGCCATAGAGGAGGCTAAACCAACCCTATTAACTCACCCAATATCTTATCTTGAAGTAGAGAGCCCTAATAGATGGTGTCAAGTCATCAATTATAATTTTGATGTTGAGTACAAGAGAAACAAAAAGAATTCAAATAATATAAAGTGAAAACCACTAGAAATGGAGTTGGTCAAATTGAATTTTTATGGAGTATCTAAAGGAAATCTAGGACCAATAGTTGGAGGAGGAATAATTCGAAATAATAAGGGAGATATTTTAGAAGATATTTTATCTCATTACACTTTTAATAGTGGATTTAAGATAAATAATGAAGCTGAAGCTTGGGTGGATTTAGAAGGATTAAAAATATGTAAACAAATGAAATAGAACATATTATGGATGAAAGGTGATTCACTAATAATAATAAATAAAATTTTGAGGAAAGCAAAGGCTTCATGGAACATACAAGAGATAATTGTAGAAATACAAGATCTTGCTACAAAGTTTGAAGAAATTAGGTTTACATATACATTAAGAGAAGGAAATAATTGTACAGATAGGTTATCCAATAGAGGGATTTTAATTGAGGATCATGTAGTTAAATTCTCTTTTGCATGGTTAGAGGAAGTAGCAAGTTTAGCTAAAGATGACAAGAAAATGTTGATTGCCTAAATCAAACAATGGTTTAAATTACTTTAATGTTTTTCATTGGTAACATTTGCTTTATTTTATAACATTAATGTGTTTTCATGTAAACTAATTATTACAATTCTTGTGGTTGCACTTATGCTTCACGAAGAAAACTAGCAATCTAGATATGGTAAAGCAGACTATGATAGCATGAAGTTTTGGAAATATTACTCTACTAAGATGCAATGCATAGATAATAGAGGTGGATTTTTGGTATTGTGAAGGATGCTATATGAAAATATAAAGAATAAAGATGTTCAATTTTGGACTATTTGTATTCATACACAAAACTAAAGAAGATCCAAAAACTAAAAATCAAGAATTCATTTTTTTTATGAAACACGATGTAGGTATGTAGCTATAGAAACTCAATTGTGATGAGAATTGAATCTGTTTTTAAACTCTCAAGCTCTAAAGGAGAGAGTTGTAATTTTTAAAGGGTGGGGAACCTGAGTACAACCTTTTTTTCTCAAGCAAAAAAAAAAAAAACTACCATAATATTAGTAGTTTAACCTTTTAAAGGATACATCCATGTTTATTTTAAAGGTACCTTTTATATTCATCAAATTTATAGAGATCCAAACTTACCAAAAAAAACCCTTGATGATGTGATATAAATCTCTTTGAATTATTTAGTTACCAAATAAGATTATAACCAAAGAAACCATCCATTATGGATAGCATGTTTGATCTATTTAACTATTCTAATCAATACTTTATCTTAGGAAGATAATAATTATCTTTTAAAGACAATGTATTCAAAGTTCTAAAGTCAACAAAAGCATATGCCTAATTCTAATTTCTAATTAAGACAAGATTGACCACATAGGAGGGGTTCTTGATTGACTTTGTGATCTTGACTTCATCTTCATTATAGGTCTTTTTAAATTGTATGTCTTAATATTATATTTATTGTTCTTTAATTTTGTTGATGTAGGATAACACCCAATGCCAAAGGAATGTTACTTTAGGAAATATCCTTGTGGAAAACTCTAAGGTCATCATAATCTAAGCAAAATAATGATTATTCCTTTTTCTTCAAATATCCTCCCTTTCTTGTGATGTACAATATTTTGCAATAGTGATATATATATATATATATATATATATATATATATATATATATATATATATATATATATATATATATATATATATATGGAAAATTTTATTATCTAATATTCATCATATAATATTATGTAGGGCTTGTGAGTCATTACAAAAAGACCTACCATACGAGTCAAGATTGAGTTCCAAAGTGATAAACACAATAGGGATATTTTTTGTTTTAACTATATTGCTTAAGCTTGTATAAGGTATTGTGTTATCATAAAATTCAATGTAATTTTACCAATCAATATTCTACCATTTAAATTCCTCTTCATTTGTCACAAACATAAATATTTATAATTAATCATTTTAAAGCCTAAGACAATGTCTAATACACATAGGTTGAATAAAAAAGGAACATAATGGAGTTTTAAATTAGGATTTGAACATGGAAGCAAAAATAATGATTGCATTAACTTATTGATTCATGTATTTAGAAATTTGAGTAATAAAAAAAACCTCAAACAAATTTGCATCCCATGCTACATTTTAATTTTTCAACCTTGAATTTTTTCCAAAATACCTTTTTTAATAAACTTAACAATCAATTCAAAATATCCATAAACACTTAATTTTGAAGTTCATGGCTATTTTTCAATCCAAGAATAAGAAGGGAATCATATTTAACAACATTATTATTATTATTTTTTGAATGTACATGGTGGAATCGGTAGCCACCACGAATTCGGGTAGCTTGTTCGGTTTTTATGGCTGCCATAGTATTTTGCAATGTCCGCTTCAGAAGTCTCCACATAGTTCTTCATGCAGTTCGTCCCTATAACCACCATGCCACAATAATTTTCAACCTTTTACGTCATTGAAAAGACCAGGAAAGGAACAAGCATTTAGTCTGATGAGGCCTGAGATTTGAACCTTGGACCTAGGTTTGTTTGAACCAATTGATCTACACCTCGGACCTTATTTAAAAAAATTAATAGTAGATTCAAACTCTAATTTAGAAGGGAAGTCTAGAGTATATCTTAATGAATCAATGAACACCACAACTAGTTCAATTTCTATCTTGAAATTACCTAAAGAAAATAATATATTCTAAATATGGTCAAGATTAATATTAATTCATGATACTCAATATGCATAACAACTTCATTTATGCTAACCCTAATATAATTTTCAATAATAGATTCTTCTATAAAATTTTATTAATAGGATTGCTGAGGTCTTCAATGTGAAGGAAGTCTTTGTTTTTATATTCATCTTCATCGTTTGATATTTTGCTAAAATAATAGTATAAGAAAGACCTATTTGTAAAAATTTTCTTACTTGAGTTTACCCATTTTCCATTCAACAACAAATCCCACCTAGAAGTACAATTAACAACCATAATATTCATTTTAATTTATTTTTTGGGAAAAGAAATAATTATGGTATGTTTTCTATTATCCCTGTAACTTTCACCTCCTAAGAGTCTAATAAATATTATTTATATTATTTGGTGGTCATAAAAGCAAACTAATTCTTGATTTCAAGTAATATGGTATTGTTGGTTGTATTTAAACCATCATGTATTTACATATAATTTTTAGTAATGATAGAGAGAGTATAAATTGATCAATGTTTCTCGATCCTTTTAATGTTATCTAAATTGTCCTAATGACCTTAAAGTCATCATAATATTCAAGAGTATATAATTCATTATTATGCATTCCTTTAGTAGGTTACTAGTGAACCATTACAAATACATACATTATTTCCCTTAACACTAGTATTTAATGAATTATGTCAAAGGACCTATGGATTTGAGTTTACCAATCTCCTTTCCAAGATAAAATTAAGCATTAGAAATATCTCATTTAATTAATTTTCTTTTGGAAATTTCTTTTTACCCAAGTTCTTTTGATTATTATCTTAGTTAAATAAGTTGATTAGCTGATCATATTTTTGCAACCTTTATTTTGGAATAGTAGATACAATTTGACCCTTATTTGATCTTCTAGTAGCAACTCTTTTTATAAGTACTCAACATTAGGTTGAGTGGCTAGATCTTATTTTATCTTCTCTACTAGCTTCCTATTCACTAATTTAACTGTGTCTTGAAGATAATACCTCTTTAAATAATACATAGAGACCATTGATGATCCTATTTGGCATTAAATAATACTTAGATACCATTGTTTTCATCATGTATTTATTGTGAATTTTACATCATTATGGCATATTATATTACAGTTTTAAGAAATATGAAAAGTTAAGAAGATAGTTGTAACTCCCAATCTCTTCTATTCTTGTTCACGAATGCATTTATTCTTCTATCACATCAATACAAAGTTTGATCATAACTAATCTACATTTCTAAAATTTGGTATTAGAGTAGGATGATTTTGAAGCTTTGACAAAGTGAAGGTGACCCATTTGGTCAAGAAAATAAGACACCTTTCAAATTATATGAATGTACATTGCCCTAGAAAAAATTAAAAGTCGTAGATATAAGTGTTTAAGTTTGTACAAGGAAGAGACATTACCAAATTAATTTGAGAAGAGTTTTTGTTTATTCCTATTTGTGTTTACAAGTAACCAATTTTAATCTTAGAGAAGACCTACCAGCATTTGGAATTAGAGATATGTTTAAGAAGTTACTAAGCTATATGATGTATTTCCAAGCTATCTTATATATTTTGTTTGTGTTAGGGGATTTATCATCATGAAATTGATGAAGGTTGTTTGAATAGATTTGATGTCTTCTAGTTTAGAGATCATTCCATCTAAAGCAATGCACTAGATATTTTGTTGTGCTAAAAATATTTAATTTCTTATAGGTTTGGAGTAATCATCCTCTTGTATCTTTGTTATCATCGGTCCCTACTAGAGTTGCACTAGAGTGGAGCAAGATCATTTGTTCAAGTAAAGTGGGTTTTCTAGCCACATACTGGTAATCTATTGCCTCGAATAGGCCATATGAACATGGTGCCATATAAATATAGGACCATATGGATAAATTCATGATGACTAGGCCATTTGGATTCTTATATTGAATAGGAAATTTATTGATTGATCCATCTAGAAATAAGGTCATCTAGAGACATGCACGAGGTTTTCCTAACATAGAATTTAATGCACATGTTGTCTAATGTAAAGTTCTATTTATTCTAGATATAAATAATTTAAAGTCACAAGTTGAAGTGGATAATGAAGTGGGCCTATTCCAAATAGATGGATACTAGATGATTTTACTTCCTATTGCATGGTGGAGGTGGATTTCTCAATAGATGTGAGAGAAGATGCAAATCCAACTGTGGCATTGAGGTGAGCATTGTAAATCAAGGGAGGAACAAGTTTGTTTATTTTATTGGAAGTGTGGAGGATGTCTTGAAGCATGCGCCATTATTTTTTTTTTGAATAATTTGAAAAAACTTGTATTAAAACAAAGATCAATTACAAGATGGGATGAGACTTTTCCCAGCCTTAGTCAGAGAGAACACATGTTTACAACAGTAAAAGAAGATTTGCATTAGAGCCAAATCTCTTAAACCATTACCTAGCAAATAGGGGAGTCGGTGAATCTGACATTCAAGTATGGAGAGACTCCTTCCCCATTGGCCCAAGGCACGATCCCACAAGTTTTAATGTTTGCACAATGTGAGATGTTTCCAGGGGGATCGGTTTGGTTTGTTGATGCAACTTGTCGCGATATCGCGACACTTTTTCCTTCTTCTCCTTTGGCCGTGAAAATGCAACATGTCATGATATCACGACACTTTTCTCTTTTGGCCGCGAAAATGCAACATGTCACGATATCACAACACTTTTTCCTCTTTTGGTCGCGACGTTGCAGCATGTCGTGATATCGAGACACTTTTTCCTCCTTTGGCCGTGACGATGCAACATGTCGCGATATCGAAACACTTTTTCTCTTTTGGCCGCGATGATGCAACATGTCGCGATATCGCGACACTTTTTCTCTTTGGTCGCGACGATGCAACATGTCACGATATCGTGACACTTTTACCTCCATAGGCCGCAGCAAAGCAACATGTCACGATATTGCGATACTTTTGCTCCTTTGGCCGTGACGTTGCAACATGTCGTGATATTGCGACACCTTTTTCTCCTTTAGCCGTGAAGTTGCAACATTCCGCGATATCGCGACACCTTTTTCTCCTTTGGCCACGACGATGCAACATGTCGCGATATCACGACACTTTTTCTCTTTTGGATGCTATGATGCAACATGTCGCGATATCGTGACACTTTTTCTCCTTTGGCTGTGATGATGCAACATTTCGCGATATCGCAACATTTTTCTCCTTTGGCCGCGACGATGCAACATGTCGCGATATCGCGACATGTCTCTCTCGGTCGCGACGATGCAACATGTCATGATATCATGACACTTTTTCTCTTTTGGCTACGACGATGCAACATGTCGCGATATCATGACACTTTTTCTCTTTTGGCCGCGACAATGCAACATGTCACGATATCGCGACACTTTTTCTCCTTTGGCTACGACGATGCAACATGTCACGATATCATGACACTTTTTCTCCTTTGGCTACGACGATGCAACATGTCGTGATATCGCGACACTTTTTCTCTTTTGGCCACGACGATGCAACATGTCGTGATATCATGACACTTTTTCTCCTTTGGTCGCGATGATGCAACATGTCACGATATCGCGACACTTTTTCTCATTTGGCCGTGACGATGCAACATGTTGCGATATCATGACACTTTTTCTCCTTTGGCCGTGACGATGCAACATGTCGCGATATCGTGACACTTTTTCTCCTTTGGTCGTGACGATGCAACATGTCGCGATATCGCGACACTTTTTCTCCTTTGGCCTCGACGATGCAACATGTCGCAATATCGTGACACATTTTCTCCTTTGGCCTCAACGATGCAACATGTTGTGATATCGTGACACCTTTCCCCATTTCACCATGACGATGCAACATGTCGCGATATCGTGACACTTCTTCTCTTCTGGCAGCGACGTTGCACCATGTCATAATTTTGTGACACTTTCTCTTCTTCGACCGTGACGATGCATCTTGTCACGATATCGTGACACCTTTTCCTCCTTTGGCTACGACATTGCAACATGTAGCAGCCAAAGGAGGAAAATGTGTCATGATATCGTGACACATTTTCCTCCTTTGGTCGTGACGTTGTAACATGTCACAATATCACGACACTTTTTCCTCCTTGATTTCTCCCTTTGCTTTGGGTCATGAAAATGCAACATGTTGCGATATCGCGACACCTTTCTCCTTGCAGTTTTTTGCTTTTTCTTTGATCTTTAGCTCATGGGCCTCTTCGGTCTTCTTGGAAAACATGCAAAAAAAGTTAGTTCTTCTAGTTGGTTCCTCTGGGCACATTTACCTTAGGTTCAGGGACCTTTCAACACCTTGCCTAATCACCTCATCCTCAATAGCCATGTCACTGTGCCACTGAACCCCTACCTCCTTCTTAGCACCCATATTAACCAGGAAGTCTGCCAATTTATTTAGATCTCTACTCACATAAACTAGAATCACATCATCCAATTCCCTCTATAATTCCTTAATTTGAGTGACAAGAATCCTCAACCTCCAAGTTTTCAAAGCAAAGTTCCTCATGCAATCTAGAGCTCCAACCATTATTTGAGAATCTGATTCTAGTATTATCCTCCTGTGGCCTTGTTTTATTGCCCAAATAGAAGCAGATTTGATATCTAAGGCTTCTGCTTCATTTTTTGTGGCTCTTCCCAAGCCTTGCAGTTCCCAATAGAGCACTGTTCCAACATGATTTCGGCAAACCACTCCAATTCCATCTCTACCCGGATTGCCTTTTACAGCTCCATCAGTATTAATTTTAATCCAACCTTCTGGGGGTGGTTTCCAACTAGCTCTGTCCTGTCCCTCTTGTACTTCAACTTTCTTTTCCATTGCCCCAATAACAACCTAAGTTTCCTCTTTAGCATAGACTGCCACAATTTCTGTGACTTTGCTCCAAATGACCTGCCAAACTCCATCTAAAGAAGAAAAAGTTTCTCTAAAAATTCTAGCATTTCTCTCCAACCACACTTGCCACAAAATAAAGTTTAATCCAAGCTCCCAACCAATACAAAGAGCTTTATATTTAAATCTACCCCTCTTCCATATTTCCCAAATATTAATCCAATTCAAATCACCATTAACTTGAATTTTATAATATAAAAACCATCTCTCCCAAATATGGCATGTGAATGGGCACTCAAACATCAAGTGATCAGTTGTTTCCTCGCTCTTGTAGCATAAAACACATTGATATGGACCAATGATTCCATTACATATGAGATTATCAAAAGTAAGAATTCCATTATGCATGAACTACCAAGAAAAAAAGTTTACTTTCGGCCAACCCTTGGACTGCCAAATCTTTCTCCAATCCTCAACCTGATATGTATGAGGAGGCTTTGGAAGGATCTTATCATATCTGTAATTCACTGTGTAGACACCAAGGCTCCTAAAGCCCCAAGCTAATTCATCCTCCTTGTCTCTACCTATGAGAAATCTTTTTGCCAATATTTTAGTCATGATGGGTGTCAAATTTGGAGGGATTGAAATTGGCCACTCATCCAACTTCTTAAACTGCTTAAAATTATAATCCCCCAGCTGAATAGTGTTGAAATAACTTTCAATTTGGACCCAACCCTTGGTTTCCATGGCTATTTTTATTGGTTGCAATTCAGAAAATTCAACAATGATAGGTGGGCATTGATCCCATGAATCAATCCAAAATTGTGCCTTCTCCCCTCTCCCCACTTTCCAAAATAATCTATCTTTTACTACCTGAGATCCTAACTTGAGAGCCTGCCACACTAAGGATCCATTACCATCCAAAGAGAAACGACCCACCTCATTTGGGTTTACATGTCCCAAATATTTACTAGTTAAGATTCTACTGAATAAAGAAGTTGGTTGGGAAATCCACCTCCAGTAAAGCTTTCCAACCAAAGCTTTATTATTTAACTTTGATCTTCTCAGTCCCAAACCTCATTTTACCTTGGGTGGCTTACTTTATCCCAACCTACTAAGGCCCATTTCCTCTCTCCTTTTAATCCTTCTCATAAAAATTTTCTAGCCATCTTGTCCAACTCTTTCCATATAGTATGTGGGGCAGCAAGGATAGAAAATTTATAAATTGGCATGGCCTAAATGACTGACTGTAAAAAAGTTAATCTACCCCCATAGCTTAACCATTTGTGATACCAATGATTAATTCTATCCTTGATACAATCCAAAAGATTCCTCTAGATATATATTTTTAGTTTTTTAAAATGCAAAGGGACCCTCAAGTATACCACTGGGAGATAAGTCCTTATGAATCCCAAGATCTCTAAAACTCTGTCCTAAAGCCTTTGATCAAGATTGAAAAAGACCACTTTGGATTTTTTTATCATTGATGACTTGGTTTGTAGCCCTAAGGTAGACATTAAGTGTATCTCTAATAATTCTTACTTCCCTAAAGCTGGCCACTCCCACCAATCCTGTGTCATCCACAAACTATAGGTGAGTCAAAACTTCCTCACCCACCTTGATACCTGTTAGCAAACCTTGTTGTCTTCTCCTCAAGATAAGTCTACCCAATCCTTCAGCCAATATGAGAAAAAGATAGGGAGAGCAAGGATCTCCTTGACAAAGGCCTTGAGTATCTCCAAACGGTTGCGAGGGAAGACCCTTGATTAACACTAAGTATGTCGGAGTAGAAACACAACTCATGACCCATTCTATCCAATCCTGAGAGAAACTAAAGGCTGCCATCATCTTTGACAAGAAGCACCACTCCACCCTATCATAAGCCTTTGACATATCTAATTTTATGAACATTCCTCTATTACTAGATGTTTGCATTGAATGGATTGCCTCCTAGGCTAGAACCACACCATCCAAGATCTACCTACCCTCTACAAAACCCCCTTGCTCTGAGGAGATAATGTTATGAAGAAGAGGTTTTAGTCGCTCGACCATTACCTTTGTGATTATTTTATATATGACATTGCATAAGGCAATAGGTCTATAATCTAAAATATGTACCCCCTCCTCCCCTTTTGGAATTAAGGTAATGAAAGTATGATTTAATGCTTTAAGCATTCTTTTACTACCTTTGGACTCCTCTATAATAGCCATTACATCCTCCTCCAAGTTATCCCAAAAGGCCTGAAAAAACTCAATTGGAAAGCCATATGGACCTGGAGTTTTTCTGGTGCTCATTCCAAAGACTACATTCTTCAGTTCCTCTCTATCAATGGGTTTAAGAAGGGTCTGATTTTCTTCTTCAGAGATAACAGAGGGTATGGCAGCAATAACATTTTTTTGAGCCTCTTCATCTTGCACCATACTTTCCTTAAATAGTTTAGAAAAATAATCCATTGAATTGAAATGCATACCTGGAAGTGTATCAAAGGAGTGTCCATTCTCATCTTGAAGAGCTTCCATGTTGTTCATCTGTCTCCTAGAACAAGCAGTCCGATGGAAAAATTTGGTATTTTTATCACCTTCTAATAACCAAGTGGTTCTTACTCTCTATTTCTAGTAGGTCTCCTCTTGGTTTTCAATGTCCTCAACCGCTTTACGCAATGCATCATCCTCTTATTTGAGCTGCTCTATAATTTTTCCTTCCCTAAAGTGTTTTTGAACCTCATCCCATCTAGCCACCAATGGATCTCTTTGGACCTGGAAGTCTGTCTTGTTAGCTCGCCTCCATTATTTCAATTAAACTTTGACATAATGAAGTTGTTTGTGGAATCTAAACATTTTTGTCCCATATGTTGGGCGACCTTCTTCCCACCACTGTGGAATTTTCTTTTGAAGTTCCTCTTTTTGTAACCAAAAGTTTTCAAATTTAAATGGTTTGTGATGCTGCATTGTCTTGATCCTTCCTTCCAACAAAATGGGAAAGTGATCTAAAACTGGACCCTCCAAAATCTGAAATTTTATATTCCATTTTACAAATGCCTCCTTTGAAACCAAAAAACGGTCTAACTTCACCTTCCTACTATGTGGCTCCCTCCTCTTATTAGTCCAAGTATAGTTGGTTCCAAGGCATTTAATATCCACCAAGTGTAATGCCTGGACTTGGGAAATCATAAGTCGATCCCTTGGGTCCAAAATTGGGGTTCCCCCTTCCTAATATCTAGAGGATAATTTACCATTAAAATCCCCAACAATAATCCAGTCTAAATCTTCCCTTGAGAATCTCATGTTATGCACAGCTTTCCATTGATGCATCTGACCATTTAGGTTTTGAGCCCCATAAAAATTTGTGATTAAAACATGTTCAGTTGTGACATTATTTCTAAAATATGATGTGAGAACACCCCTCCAAGCTATATTTTATATTGCAATCCATTCAAGAGAGTTCCAAAGAGTAACTATCCCCCCTAAGTCACCTTGGGCAGCCACTTCCATATGACCAGCACCCATCCAAATTCTGTTAAATTTTTTACACATAAGATCTAACGACATTTTTGTCTCTTGGATAAGCAAAAAATCTGTTTTACATTTTTCTAAGAGTATTCGAACAACATATTGATGGGTTCTACTATTTAAACCCCTAACATTCCATGATTGTATAATCATTGGTTACCTTGAGAGCAATAAAAATATATTGGCCTCATCGATCCTCCAGTGATCAATTTGTCTCCTTGAACTGCTGTCAATTCCTTATTTGATTTTCTACCCACTCCTTGAGAGTTGCTATTTTTTGATCTCTTTTCCACCTGATTTTTCCCTAAAGTTGGCCTTTCTTTGTTCTTTTCTACTATTCCCATGCTGACATCCTTGATTATTGGCTGCTCTTGGTTATGCACTATCAATACCCCTACACTCTCAGACTACGGTAACTCACTGTACTCAATTACCTACTCTATGACGAGGGGAGATGAGAGAGGAGATTGAACATGAATGTTATTATTTTCATTATTCCCATCCACTCCTTCCATGAATTGTTCTTCTTGGTCCATTAGTGTCTTAAATATCTCATACCTATTGGAGGGCTTGAGTTGGGTTTTCTCTTTACCATATTTTTTCTTTTGCCTTCTCCTTCTTTTAGGTTGTTCAAAACCATCTCTATGTGCTTCTTTACCCTGAGAAATATTGGTTGGTTCTTTGTTTATTGTTGACTTACCCTCCTTAGGAGGATTTTAAATTCCTATAGGAGCATCCATTTTTATGTTCATATTATTTGGGCAAGATCGGTCCAAATTCCCATGTTTGTGGCAGACTCTGCATCTGAAGGGCAATGCCTCATAATTTAGCTATTGAATCCAAGATAGTCCTGCAAGTTCAAGTTCCACCTCTGCCGATAGAGGCTGGCTAAGATCCATTTCCACACATAATCTTGCATAAACAGCTATGTTTCCTTCTATTGTGTCTTTGGAAACACCCAAATGTCTTCCAAGGGAATTACCGATAATTTCCAATACCTGCTCACTCCAAAAATCCATTGGAAGTGCATACAAACAGATCCAAAATGGGACAACAGTGGGTTCAATTCGAGGATCAAATCCCACTCTCTAGGGTTGAACAAATAATCCTGCTGGACCATGATTCCTCTTTTTTGATTCGAAAGCCCTATTTCTATCGACAAGTGAAGAAAAACTAACAATAAAATATCCATTGCTAATAAACCATAAAGAATACTCACCAAGAGGCTCCTAATTTTTTCGGATCCAGGAATGCAAAAAAATTAGGGTAGGGCGAATACCCATGAATTTACAGATCAAATCATGATTGGCTCTATATAAAACTATTTCTTCAACCATCCTTTGCTCAATGACAATATTTGGCCTTGATTCTGACTATGGCAAGCATCCATTAACTCGTTGAGATGTTGATCTATTTCCAGCAGCCGTAAAGAGCATTTTTAATGCAATTTTTTGTGCTTCTTCAGTCTTTGATGGAGATTTATCCTTTAACAAATATGCAAAAGAACTATGTCTCTCTAGAAGAGGATCCAAATGTGTCCCCATTGGACCCTCCTGGGGCAGCAAACTTGTCTTCAAATCCACAGTAACCAAAAATCTCTTCGACTACCCAACTGATGCCCTAGTTTTTCCCTAGCTCCAGAAACCCTAGTTCATCCTCAGTGGTTCAAATTCCCCTTCCTTCCCGCATCATCAAAGCATGCGCCATTATTGAAACAAGAAAAATCATCCATAATCAACACATCATTATTGGATTCAAAGAAAAGAGGTCGAGACATCAAATTTGTTTTGAGATTGCAAATGCTAGATTGTTGTACATAGTGGAAAGCTTTGAATTGATCCTATGCAACAAGAGTAGGCTATTATGCGATGGATGCAACATCAAACTAAAGAATAAAGGAACCAAATCACATTGCAAGCAATTTAAGCCTAATGTTTAAAAAAATCAATGTCATTTGATTAAAAATTTAGAGGTGGAGTTTTATTTGGGTAATTTCATATCATAACATGTTTGGTCAAAGCACATGCAAACTGACATTGAGGTCATTTTTTAGTTTGTGTGTTATGCATGCATTGTTTTTTGAGGAAAAAATCATTTTAGTCTCACATGCTTGGTGGGAATTTTTTTATTTATTTAAAAGCAATTCTTGATTCCTTGCTTGGTGAAGACATCGTGTGGTGGAAAGCTCCGTTTGCATGCATTAGTTTTTAAAGCTAATTTGACTATATATTTGACCATTTATTATATGCCATTTGAAGTTAATTTAATCAAGTGCTTGCATATTTGTTGTTTTAAAATCAAACGCCAATCATCCCATATTCATAGTGGGAGACCAATTGTGATGGTTTGAAATTATTCTTGGTTTTTATGTTTATTGATTACAAGTAGAAACAAGAAGACCCACCTATATATTTTTAAATGCTAGATACATTGGAATAATTTGAGAATATTCATCTATATTATATTTGGAGGAAAATTATTCAATCCCCATACTTGATTTTTTTATATGGCAAGACCTTTGTAATTTGAGGTATTGATCATTATGTGATTATAGGTGTATATATACTCATTAGAAATATATTTTTGAGACTATTGTAATGGAAGTGATATTTTAAAGTCTTATAAATATTTATATGGCTATTTATGTCCTAAAAATACTCTTTCTCAATTCTCCATTGCTAAAATATGGCAACTATTCTACTTGGAACACAAAGTTGAAGATTCACCTAGAATTTGAATATTTTGGGGGAGTGGTATTTGGAACTATGCAAAAACATTCTTCTAATACCAATGAATAAAGAAAGTATGATAAATATGATTAGAAAGCCTGGTTGATCATAGTATTCATTGATATTGATGGAATCCAACCATACATTTATGATGCAATAACCACCAAGGATGCATGGGATAAACTCAATATAGTGTTTGAATCCAAGAACCAAAATAAAACTCTATACTAATAGATCCAACTACATTGCTTGAATATGAAGAGTGATGAGAAGTTGGAAGGATTTCTATGATAGATTACTAAATTATGATCCTCACTATAAGAATTAGGTGAATAGTTAGTCATGATGTGATTGTTCTACTATTGTTGTGAACAATGCTAGATATGTTCAATATTTTGGTAACAATTCTAAATATAGCTAATCAATGTACCACTTTTGAGACTCTTGTAAATTCGTTTCAATAGAAAGAAGCAATTTGAGATATGAATACTAAATATGAATGTAATTTTCTCACATATTAAAAAATCAAGAAGCTAATGTAGTCAAAGAAATACCATGGACATACCAACATGCAACATAACCAACAAATAGATAAAGGAAAAATTTAGTAACAACATCGAAGACAAAGGAACTATTAATGTTCCAACATTATATGTTTTACTTATGGAAAACAAATATATGTACTTTAGAAGTATCAAATGGAATTATCTCAACCATTTAGATTCCTCAACATTCAAGGAGGAGACCTAGGTTTAAATCTTGCCAAGTTATACATTGATAATATCCTAGATTATTATAACAACACTACGTGGTAATGTTGTAATATGGGTGGGGCCCATTTCAATCTCATAAAACTAATTAAAAAAATATTTTAGGAGTGAAAGTACAACTTGTTCTCATAAGGTTCTTCCAAGAACCAAAAAATAATTCATCAAAAGGTAAGAAAAAAAAATCTCATTGGCAAAAGATAAATGCACCTCAATGCTAACAAGGAAATATAGTTGAGGATATAGATTCTAACACAAAAGGAAAATATTATATCTATTCCACTTAATATCTTGATGCTATTTCAAACTTTATCCTAGTTTAGTATGTTGGTTTAGGAGCTACCAAACATGTGATAAACCATAAGGAATGGTTTGTGAGAATTTATCACTCATCTTACTATGGATAACTTAAACTTGATAACAATTTGATATACATCATTGCTAGTTTTGATGATGTTAATTTGCATCATAGAGTGGATACTTATCACCCGATTCAAGTTCTTTATGTTCTTGTCTTCACAACAAATTATTTTCTATAAAACAATTGCTTGATAGCAATTTGAATTTTGAATTTTTGAGATTAGGTGCATAGAGATATGTCTTATTTGAGATAAGTCCAAAGGTTAATTGATCATTACTTGTGTTGTTTCCATAGACAAGATATTTCAAATTGTGGTTGTGCGAGACAATAAAGCTTGACAACTAAGGAGGATGACACTCCCTCACTATGTAATAGGAAATATTGACAACTTGGCTTTGTCCATCTAACTTCAATCCTACATTATGAAATGGTGTATGGAATTCCATGTTTGATGAAGCCTTGTGACCTTTGTATGAGTTGTTTGGCTAGAAAATAACATCAAGTTCCATTTGGATCAAGTAGTCATCGTGTGGTTGGTCCACTCGACCTTGTGCATATAACTTATGTGGACCCATGGATCCAAGTTTTAGTGGATATAAATATTTTCAACTATTCATTAATGATCATACATGATGGATGCATGTGTATTTATTGAAAATAAAGGATGAAAATAACTTTCCAGTATTCATAGGAGTTCAAAGCTTGTGTGGAGAAGATTTTTGGTCATCCCATTCGTATAATCTACTTAGATCAAGGAGTTGTACACTAGTAAAATATTTTCTACTTTTTATAAAGCGTCATGGCATAAAATAAAATAAAATTTATGACTACCTACATGCTTCAACAAAGTGGAATTGCAGAGAGGTGAAATTGTATTATTTAGGAGATAGTGTGATGCGTCTTGAGCAATGCAACTTTGGAGCTAACATTTTGGCTAGAATTTATTCATATGTAGGTTATATATTGAACTATGCACCACACTTTAATTGAATGGTATCACACCTAAAGAGGTATAGACATGCAACAAACTTTCTATGTTACACATTTACATATTTGGATGCACTACAATCATGCATATTCCAACGAAGAAGGGGATAAAGCTAGAGGATAAATCCAAACAATGTATCTTCATTGGATTCAATAGTGAGTCAAAGGAATATTGTCTTATGGATCCTAATACAAAAATCTATATATCATTGAATATGTTGTATTTTATGAGAAAAATAAGTGTGGCTTTTCTTATAAGTCACTTACTATGGACAAAGAACCTATTATTGTTTTATCTGATGATGATGATACCTCTAAGAGAGAAGATATTGATTTGGATTAAGATAATGGAGGTGATATTTATGGAGCTTATGGCCTAGTACCATCCAATTTGAGTACCACTCATAGGCCCAAGTGGTTTCTCAATATAGTTTATGATGTGAACTTAGATCATCTTATAAACACATCTAGTTCTGGACCTAGAAATTAAAGCAGAGTTTGAAAAAAGGTCAACCTATTCTTGATTAGCATTATGGTATAACATGTGAACCTTAAAAAATTCATAAGGATATTGCATTGAAGTGGTGAAAGAATACCATGAACATCAAATATCAAGCATGGATGAAGAGCAAGATATGGAAACTTGATATTCCACTCTCTAAGAAACCATTGGTTGCAAATGGATATTCAAGGCTAAATAAAAAGCTAATGGAAGTATGAACAAATACAAATAAGGGTATATTACAAAAGGATATGCATTAAAGAAAGGAATAAATTATGATGCAAATTTTACGCCAATAAAAAATATCAAGAGAATTCAAATGGTTTCTACAATGGATGCATAATTTTGATGGAAGTTACATGAAATGGATGTAAAAAGTGCATTTATTATTGATGACCTCAAAAAATAATTATGCATGACACAACCAAAAGGACTCATCGTATCTAGTTAGGAGAATAAGGTATGCAGGCTCATCAATTTTAAGGATTAAATCCAACTTCCTATTCATTATTCATGTGTGCAATCTATAGGCACACGGGTGCTAAAAATACAATAATAAAACTTTCAAATATCGCATGAATATGCCAAGTATGGAGGCCATATGGAATAATCTATATTAAAGCTAGCTAACCATAATCTAATCCTAACAACTTAGGCTAACTTAAGCTAAATACTAACTTAAGTTTCCACCTAATAGATTCTAGGATTAGTTTCTAGAATCATACGTGAGGTGAAGACTCACATGGATTATTAGCATGAATAATACTAAACCTAGGAACTACTTTAATAATAAACTAAGATAATGTAATGTAATAAGTTGCTCTCATCATAACTCTTGACTCAAGAAGTATTGGACCCCAATGCTTTTACAATAGAACTGGAAGGGTGAGTCATCAAATTCTGAATACAAATATTGATAAGCCATCTCATAGCTAGGCAAACAAGGTTGTTTATGCCTCAAAATATTGGTGTGAAGAAACGTGTGGAACAATGTGCTCACAAAGTGGTGAATAACATAGAAAAGAAGCAATCACTTGCTGCAAAATTTGTGGAGTTTGTTGAAAAAATAAAAGTGGTGAAGATGGTAAGGGAGGAGGCCACTTAAATATAGGAGGAACAACAGGAGGAGAAAAAGGAGCAGCAAGAGGAGGTAGGACTTCCTAATGATTTGATGGAGTGATGGAAGTATGAATGTCCTTGGGCCAAGAGACTAATGCAAGATTTTGTGAAGACATCAAAAAGTGGGATTGTGGAAGATTACGAAAGGTCTTATTCTGATGATGCATGGTGTAGGTTTTGTGAAAAACATCATATTGAGCCTATTTATCATATTGATAGGGTTATCCCACAATCAATCCACAATAGTCCATGGGAGTCACATCACAAGTGATGTGATCCACATAATGTGGATCCAAGGCAAAGGATATCATACAATATTATGTGATTACAGAGGCAAAATCCACATCCTTCCATCCAAGGGAATAGGAATAAGGATGAGGTTCTACAAGTAGTTTGAGCTGATCAACTAAAAATTTGGTAATCAATTGATAGAATAGTTGTGATGGAGGTATGCTTTGGTGATAAACAAACCATCATGACTATTTTTGTGATGCAAAAGGGTTATATTGTCCAATTGATCCTTAAGTTCTTAATACTTCTTATCCTCACCTACAACTTCAAGTGGCCCATATTGTGGTGCCTATGCTTATTTCTAAAACAATCAATTTTGCTATACCCTCTTCGGTTACAATGATTATAGAATTTTATACCATTATAAGGAGGATAAGAAGAAGAGGGAGAATAAGAAGGAGAGGGTGAAAAATAATAATTCTACTTTGGTGAAATATTATTCTTTGGAGAAGAACTTGTCCCCTATGATAAACTACCAAAGGATGAAGAAGAGGAATGAAATCCCTTTGAATGCACCAAAAACTTATCTTCCGCAAGTTGTACATGATTGAAAGTAAGTTCCAATGTTTCCATAGGAACATACATTATCTCTCTATATAGATGCTCCAAGAGCCTACTCTAAAATTTGAGAATAAGAGCTTCTACTTCATCATCCACATAAAGAAGAATGTGATACTTATTAAATTGAAATATTTAGTCATGAAATGGACATGTTAGTTTCCTATCGAAAATGAAACCACTTAATAATCAATTCTCTTTGATAGTTTGAGGGATAAAAATTTTGTTTGAGTGCTTTCACAAGATTCTCCCAAGTGGTTAATGCATCTTGACCTTATTTGCATTCCACTAAAACTTTAGCTAAGCCTGAAAGCTTAAGCTTTACAAATGGAACTTTATCATCATCATGAGTGTGGGTGTAGTAAAACCAAGATTCCATGTCTAGAATCCAACTATTCAAGACATCTAGATTCCTTGACCCATCATACAATGGAACCTCACATTGAGCCTTTAGGTGTGGGTCGTTATTGTAAATCTTGACATCAGTGGTATTTTGTACACTGATGTCATTAACCTTGTCAGCAAGGCTACTGACAACTTGGGCCAAATTTGTTTCATTAACTTTATCTACAAGTGCATTTACAATTTGGGCCAATTCTGCCATTTGGGTAGCCAAATTCGAGGCCATTTGAAAATGGGTATAAGCTAGGAGAAAAGGAAAAAATGCACTTTAAGCAAGGTAAATTTTGTATACCTTGTTACAATTTGTTTCCCTTAAATAAAATAACTCCTAGCTAATTACAAGCAACAATACTGATGTCAATCTAATTGGAGGAAAATTAACAAATCTTCTTCCCAAATTTGAAACTTGTTGGTGGTGGAAGAAAAACTTGAAATAGTTTTGAAAAATGCTTGTAATTGGAAAATTTAATTCTAAAATAAGGTTTAAATTTTCTTAATAATTTATTAATTTAAAAATAACTTAATTAATTAAAATAAATTAATTAATCAATTTGATTAATTAATTTAATTAATATATTAAAAAATAAATTAATAAATTAAAAGAAATTACATGCAAAACCTTATTATAGCAAAAATTAAATTAAATCCAAAATTTACCCTTGCTAAAATTGTCAAGCTGCCAACCTGTACTCCACTCCACATTGGCCAAGAAACTGTACCATGAAAAATTTGAACTGGTTGCATGAAATTTTACAAACAAAAATTGCACTGCTCTCAAGACGTGATTCTCCTATTTTAGATGCTAAGGTGATTTGTGTGGATCAGAATAGAATTTGCTATGTATCTCTACTAATAGTTGGCCTCTTATATATTTTTGGTGGCCTTTGGTCGGCCATGCCAAGCATTGAGGCCTTCAAAGTTCATGCATCTAGTTCAGGATGTGCACTTGACGGGCGACAACCTTGACACAGGCTATTATGACTAATAGGTGATAACCTTAACACATGCTATTATGACTAATAGACAACAATGCCTGTCTACCAATGTAGTGGCTAAGGTAGGGTCTACCTATATCGCACACCTATGACATCATCAATCGATGGTCGATGGGACCTTGGTCTTGGACATCATCAAAGTTTGACAACTATGGATCACCATGGTGCATGCTGGCTAGTGTCACCTTCGGTGACACTGTCAATCACCTACCTGACACATGTTTTTACCATGTAGCGCGATGATATATTGACACATCACGCATGCATGAAGTAGGTCGAATTGCTAAATTAGTTGATAGTCAATATTAAAAAATGTTGACTGCTAGCTCCTAGCCCATCGATCGGTCTTTTTGCTGATAAAATAAATAGGCTATAATATATATATATATATATATATATATATATATATATATATATATATATATATATTATAAAATAATATTATACCTAAAGGATATTAATATTATTTTAAACCCATAAATTGGCTCAATTTCTACCAAAAGTAATCTTAAACTAAGGTAAAACCTTAGTTCACCTTAGAATTATCAAAATTGCATGAAAATTATCCAAAATTTGTCAAATTTGACAAAAATATTGAAAAGCTTATGAAAAGTGGCAATAGGAAGACCTTCAAGAGGAGCAGAACCCAATATCCAATTGACACACATACAAATTTTGGTAGGGAGCACCAAATCCATTCGATACACGATTGATACTGGTGACAAACCCAATTTGTTATCTCCTAGTTGGCCACTTCACCCAAGCAACAACTCTAGATAGAGTTGACAATCAATATCTTAGTGCATGAAACACTAAACAATGTGGAGATGGTAGTAACCCAAGTCTCTAATATTGATCTATTATGATTCCAATTTTAAAGATTAAATCCAACTTCCTCTTTATTCATGTGTGCAATATATAGGCACAAAGGTGCCAAAAATACAATAACCAAACTCCCAAATCTTGCACGAATATGCCAAGTAGGGAGGCAAGATAGAATAAGCTATCTTAAAGCTAACTAACCATAATATAATCCTAACAACTTAGGCTAACTTAAGCTAATTACTAACTTAAGTTACCACCTAATAGATTCTAGGATTAGTTTCTAGAATCATACGTGAGGTGAAGACTCACATGGATTATTAGCATGAATAATACTAAACCTAGGAACTAATTTAATAATAAACTAAGCCTAGGTAATGTAATAAGATGCCCTCATCAATCAAGTCTCTCTATAGGATAAATAAATCTTCTAGAGCCTGGTATATGAAGATGGATGACCATTTTTTGCAACATGGATTTCTTCATAGTTCTTATGATCCAACCTATACTTTAAAAGGGAAGGAATAGAGGTTGTGATATTAATAATGTATGTTGATAACTTAGTCATTATTAGAATTTTAGTGAAGTTGATTAAAAAGACCAAGAAAGAATTGAAAAATTCGTTTGACATAAATGATATTGGGATAATGTATTATTATCTTAGTTTAAAGTTATGTCACATTGAGAACCATGTTTTTATGTCATAAATGAAGTATACCCAAACATTTCTTGAGAAGTTCTGGATGACGAATTGTAAGCCCATGGCCACTCAATTGGATCCATGGTATCAACTATCTTAAAAAAATTCATCTCCACAAGTGAATGGAACTCTCTATTGCTAATTGATTGGAAGTCTCATTTATCTAACATACAGTAGACCAAGAATTAGTTATATTGTTAACTATCTTTCATGATTCACATAAGAACCAAAGGTGTGTCATTGAAAAATAACAAAGAGGGTACTTAGGTTTTATAGATGTAGACTATGCAGGATCCATTACAAGAGGAGATCCAATTCTAGATATGTATTCTTTATAGGATCTAGTTTTATTTCTTCAAGTAAGAAACATGTTATTGCTTATTCTTCCACCAAGGTTGAATGCCACACTATAGAGGAGATATCTATAAGGTGATATGGTTACATGGCATATTGTTAAGAAGAGACATCCCAAAAAAGCAACCAATGATCCTAAGTTGTGACAACCAAAAAGTTCTAAAGTTTGTTTTCAATCTAAATTTACATGAGCATACAAAACACATTGAGGTTTAGTGTCATTTCATTCATAAACATATTCAAGAATATAACATACAACTCTAATTTTATCCAATAGAGGAGAAATGTGTAGATATTTTTAGAAAGTTTGTTACATGTGTAGAATAAAAATAAATTCAAACTTTCTTATATGTACTTTGATAGAGGATTGATGTAATAAGGGGGAATTTTGTGAATATTGCATCATGATGATGAATTATATTATGGTTATGAGGATTATAAGAAGTTGAGAAGTTGGTTGTAACTCCCAACCTCTTCCATTCTTGTTCATGCATGTATTTATTCTTCCATAACATCAATGTAAAGTTTAATCACAACCACTTTGTGTTTCTAACTATACTGTAATTAATTAGTCAAGATTTTTTCATCAATAAAGTTGATCTAATTTATATATCATCAACCAACACAATATTAATGTAAACATACCTCATTTCTTCCCTCTTTACAATAATAATCTAAGTAGGCTTGATCTCCCATAATAGACCTTGAATATACAAAGGGATTATGAATACATATATGAGGAGTATATCATAAAATATTATTTATTGCATTATTTATAGTATACGATCTATCTAAACTACTTTATCATTCTCATTCTCTATCTTCTTCTCATTTTCAAAGAATTATTTCTTTGGATCTATCAAATGGTTGGACATTAAATGTTATGTGGGATTGTTTATCAAAATATTTACCTCTCTCAACTCTTAAAATTCTAGAGTTTATTCAATTAATTATCTAATGAAACTATTTAATATATCATGAGATGTCATTTGTAGTGAAGGATTCTCAAACATCAACCTTTTTTTATTTGCTTTCATATTTGACATATTATCTCTTCAAAATATCCCCAAAGGTTAAAAGGCTACCTTTAATTTTGATAGCCATCTAATATGTCATCCTTAGATTGCATTGTTATCCCTTAGATAAAACTTAAATTTAGACACAAAATCATTAGCGTGCAAGGTTAAACCTATAGAATATGATGGTTTGATTTTCTCAAATACTCTCATTAGATTTTTTATAAGGTTAACATTTTGAGTTGAAGTGTTGTGTTTTTCTCAATGTTAATGGTTACTTTAACAACAATCTAACATTCCTATTTTATCTAAATTAATGCTTGAAAACATCTTTAAAGAATTCTAATAAGTGCATTTTTCCTCTAAAAAAGGTATGCATATCACTATCTATCATTTTCTTATATTCACATAATTGTCATCTATGTTTTAGTTATCAACAAATTTTCCAAATTTTTTAAAAAATATCTTTTGAAGTCATACATTTGTTTATGTTTTGTGTTGGATAATACGAGGTTGTACTTGGATCCCCTATCCTTGACGAATCATAATTTTCTTCAAAGTCATACCTTTTTTTCCTTGGAACTCAAGATGTATTTTATAGTACCTTGATGCATGCCATTTGTAATCATATGATAGAAATAAGATCTAAAGGTTCATATGTAGTAAGGATGAAATGTTTTTCCTAATTATTTTCCTATTGTTGGTAATGTTAAAACTTAAAAGAGAATGGTAAGTCATCAAAAAATATTTTTTTATGATTCAAGGAAGTTTAATCTATAATTATATTTTCTTCAAGATAATTAGAGGATCTTATTCAAATAATAAAGCATGAGGCCTTACTAAACATTGAGTGAGTTGAAGAATTTAATAATATAGCCACAAGAAAATTAAATGGAATCAAAACAACACAAAAAATCATAGAAACAATAACTCACAAAATAGAATATGATATGGGGTTAGTGTCTTGATATGCTAATAATTCATTAAATATATAAAATAAGGTATGCAATGATATATTGATTTTTTGTTGGAGGTGTTTATACTCTACAATAATTTTCACAAATCTGAATAATTCCACATGGAAATAAATTATTGATTATATCAATTAATACAAGGATTAGTATACAAAGTAATGATGAGATTATTGACCCTTTTATAAAGTATAATGCAATATAAAAGTAACGTTAATGGATAATGTAAATATTGCATGTGCTTCAACATACCCTTTTAATTTGAATGAGGGTTATGAGACAATACTCAATAATCCTTCTTAATGGAAACTCTTCCATGTCCATATTATTTCATGAATCCTAATGAATGTGAGCTTTAGTATAAATTTTGTGACAACATCAATAAGATGGTACTCAAAGGGATCATATGGAAGCATAAGATTCCACTCCAATGTAAGATCTTATCAAAATACTATTACTTAGGTTGGCCAAATATAACATAACATTTTAATAAATATATATAAACAATACTAGCCATATATGACTCACCATGTGGCAAAGTCCTATCACCAATATTAAGAAACTAAAACACATATCAAAAAATAATGATCAATTGATATCTAGCATTTGATCAATTGTTTGTTATCTCTAAGACCTAGATATAGTCCACCACATGTAAATTTAAAGCCCCTAAATCGCTCTAAAATATCCATCCATATTTGATATGAAGACTTTTATTTATAAATTTCAAAAAACTAGTGATAATGCTTCTAACCGAAGTTGAGTTAAAACTTTACTTCAACTTGGATTGATCACTCATATGAAAGATATTTTGGCTTATATATTTCCTGTCTTCCTATGACTCATGTTAGGCATCCTACTAAGCACTTAGTGGCTCACTACCTCTTGATGAGACCTTTTTGAGGGAGGCTTAGGTAATTATCTTCTAGATTTACCCAACCTATTGTAACTATGAACCCGTGCAATGATTCAAGACTTGAGTGTATACTATTGAACGTCTCTTGAACCCACATCCATTACATAATTGACACTTGGTTAAAAGTTCTTATTATCATAAAAGTTGTTTATTGAGAGCTTTGGATTAACAAGTAATTGTTGGTTACAAGAATGTAAGCAATTCCTTGTTTTACTTCACATCCAACCTAGTTAAGAAGGTAATTCCATTGAGCCATGAGATTTTTTGTTAGCCACCTCTCATAGGTGTTCCTCATACAACTAAGTTACAATTCCTGTTTCATAAAATATTACCTAGCTCTATAGCTAAGACTTAAGGTCTAGCACATGATGCTATTACAACATAATTTATTTTTGTTTCATTTATTGAAATTTGTTCTACTATTAACATGGGTAAGCAAACCAATGAATCATTCACACAAACTGGATTCAATATTTAAGAGCTTGATGAATGAGTGAAAACCAAAATATATCATATATAATAACTATAATGTCCTAGATAAGGCAAGAAATAAATTTTTAAACAAATCTATTAGTAGACAACCAAGAATACACAGTTTAAAAAAATGTATAGCCAACTATAATATCATTATTAAATGTTTTATCATATGTTAACAAAAAAGTGCTTTGTAGGTTTTCTACCAGAATGCATATAATATAACATATAAAATTGATTTTTGAATTATCATCCATATATATAATCAATAATCAAGTACTATCCATGCTTATCTAGCGTACTATTGATTGATTATCCAAATTAAAAATAGATATAATTGCATCTCTGATTAACCATAGAATATAGGTATTAATATTAGTTTGTTAGGATATAACTTATAATAAGTTTCCCAAATATAGTTATCCATATATTATCAAGAAAGTATCATCCAATGATATGTGCATGTTACCATGTTTATACAACTATGATCTTGAAATTTGCTGGAAACTAATTCTATCTCAATTATCATTTCAACTACAAATACATTTATCTAAATAAAGGAGTACAAATAAACAAAGAAAGTTCCAATAATATAATAAATCAATACATAAATCCTTAATAGTTAGGCATGTACAATTTAACCAAGCCATTAGTACACACAGTTTCATATATATTAATGCACATTTGTCAATGGAGTTAAGCTAACTTGGTAATTGACACTTCAAAAAATTTGATGTCTAATAGATTCATATAGGATCTCTTTATTCCAACTAAATTTGTACATCAGGAATAAACAATATGAGTTTCAACATTTCTACTAGAAATATTGTCCTCTTCCTTATTATAGAAATGGTATAACAAGTATTATTTTCCTTTATATGCATTCTAGCTAAGGAATGATCTTTTCTAATATATACATGCAAGACACATTATATTTTCATTTTCCAAACTTGAATAACCAATATTAAATTATTACAGTGAAAGGCATAAATCTATCTATCAAGTTTGATACCTTTGGAGATGATTCAAATTTCTTAACAACTCCAAATTTACATTTGTCGACTAGCAACCTTCACTTATATAGTCATTAGTGATTTTGATCTGTGTTGCTTATCAAAAAATATAAACCTACATTGAAAAAATCTATTAACTAATAGTCAAGATGAGGGAGAGCATCATTAGGATGATTTACCACCCAACTAAAATATTCATATAGGAATCCCCTTTCGACTCTATTCCCAACATGAAGTAACTAACCTATAAAACTACAACATGCATAAAATATCTCCCTATGCCATCCTCTTACTATGGTCATTTTGATAGATTCATAGTCTTAATATGGTGATGGTATATTACCGTACAACTCTCATGCACAAGAAAACATTGGCACATGATGAAAAATAATGTTAATAGAAGAAATTATATTATACATATAAATTATAATAGTACATAGATGCTCACCAAATTTCCTTATGAGTAAATCCATCCCTTATGTTGAGCCTCCATCTCCTATGGAATTTATCGATGACCATGATCCACACCCTCACACTAAAATTTTTGAATATACCTTGGACATAGAGACATTCTTTCTTAACTAGCTTGGATTTCTAGCTCTCACTCACAACCTAGACTCTTTATTACTTCCTTGAGATCACACTTGTTCAAATCAACTTGACATGGCTTGAATTGCTCCCACGAGGGATCTCTTCCCTATCTATAGGCTCATGGGAGCTAGATATTATATGTATGGACAACTCTAGATGGACACATGTCAACACTTTCTAGAGATATAGTTTTTAGACTCTTTCAATAGTATCAAGATATTTGAGATATCTTTCTTGGCTTTTTCTTATGATATTTTTTAATTACATGAGATAGTCCAAATATCACATACTTCTAGAGATTGTCCTTTTGTATTTTTCTTATAATTACATAATACTTCCAAAGTAGTTTTGATTTTCCTTTTGGACTTTTTCTATAATTACATACTTTGAAAAATACTTTTGACTATCTTGGATTTCTAAAGATTTTATTATACAAAGACAATTGACCATTACCATGACACTTTCACTTTTACTATTCATTATCACTATTCACTTTTTACTATTCACCGTGACCTATCCCTATCATAATATTATTTTTATACTCCTTATGTATCAAAATTCTATTATTTAACGATTTTTTTAACCTTCTTAGTGAAGTTACTCCATCACAAGCATCCCGAATAAGCTACCAAGATGTAATCTTCTCTAACAAGCCATCCCACTATATATTCTATATGATATTACACATGTAAATAATCGAAAAGTTTCTTCCCCTCCTAATTTCTAATCCATTTATGGAGTAGGCCTAACCTCTTTGTGTTAGCTTTTGGAGCCTTAAACATAAAGGAAATGCATTCACAAGTATATAAATAAATATGCAATGATACAACTATGATAATAGAAAAAAACCATGCATGAAAATATGATAGAAAACTTGATACAATGCTCTAGAAATGCTCATAAAGAAAGCTCACGAAAATTACAATGCTCCTCTCATGGAGTTTGCAACTCCTCCATGATAAAAATGGAGCTACATTATGACTACTACTATTCACACCTTTACACTACTCTTTCTCTCACACAATCACTCACTATGAGGTCTTTATATAGAAATATAGGTTACTTTCCTCTCACTCAATCCCAAGACTCATGTACATGTGGACTACATGCACATTTACATCATTGCACATTCTAACACTTGTGAATTTATTCTATTACACTAATAAAGCAATAACTCCTAGTTATAATCCTAAACTAAATATGCACCCATGAGGGTACATTAGGAAATAACCAAATGATGTAATAGGTATATTTTCCAACACCCCTTGTATTATATTATTTGGTTTTGAAGACATTAGTATTCAATGTGGACCTTTGATTCTTGAGTAGTCTTCATCTTGATGAAATTATTTTCCACCTGTTGCTTCTATCTTTATGTGGTTCTCCAATATTCCCTTTGATCCTGAATGCTTGATGAACTTCTTGAGATATTCTAGATATCCTTGATGAACTAAGGACCTGATAATCTTGCTAGTCATGAGAGAATCATGATTGTTTTATTTTCTTTCCTCTGGTTTTTTGTGTGACTTGTATATTTGATATTCAAAAATATCAAGCTTGAATTTGTGGTCAGTAGATATTTTTGAAATAAGAATTTGAAGAAAGCAATGTAATATGAATATTAAATTTTCTTCAAATTTCTTATAGTATTTGTCCTTGTAATAACAAAAGTAGGATGAATGAGATTTTCCTTCACAATATCTACATGGGTGTAGACTCCAACAATCTTCCTTATCATGACCTAGTTTGTTACAATGAGTACAAAGTAGATGTATCTCCATTTCCTTAGTTTTAGGAATATCATGTTTGTTAATTTCTCTGATGATCTGATTAAACCATTTGTGAACAATTGTAGCTATCCCTTATTTTCCTTTGTCAAAAATTTGCATGAGTTCCTTTGTTTCAAACTTTTTGATATTGATTACTGTCTTATTGAAAAAAGTTTTTGAAGGATAGAATTCAATAAAACATTCAGATCTACATTCAATTTTTTTTTTGGTAAGTAAGAGAATATTATAATTAACACCGGGTTTTAATTGGTTGACCCAAAACCATTTTACAAAATAGGGTCCACTGACCAACTGGACAAAGGCCAAGCCCTAAAAGTTTAAACTGACAACAAAAAGGGCCAAGACCTACTCTTCCATCAGAATACAACCAAACTAAACTATGGAAGCCTAAAATTATGGCCATCAGAAAAGAAAGACGTAAAATAGAACTAACAAAGACAAAAACTAATCATGCAAGCACCATGCAGAGTAACTTGTGCCCATATAAAATAATAGAATATGGTCCAAAAAAAAACATCCCATAGAATGGACAGCCAAGAGGCCAAGCAGTCTTCCTTGTAGTCCTCATCTAAATTCTTATCATCCTCCTTGCCATCATCTTTAGATTTTGCCTTCGACTCCTTGTGCCCCTGGAACTGCTGGCTATAAAACGGAAGATTTAGAGAATCACACAAATCAACAGCTGCACTGAGGATGCCAGACAGACTCTTCAACTGGTTGATACTATTGGAGGTTGATGAAATTGTCATCTTCTCCAAGACTATTATGGTGGGGTCTGGTACCTCATTGTCAGGGATCTCCAACACTTTGTTATTTCTTGCTAGGGCCTTTTTGCGACATCGAATCCAAACACACCTTGGGAAATACTTGAGGCCAAAGTAGATGTTTCCCATGCATGAATTTGTAGATAAAAAACCTATATCAGTGCCCCACCAGCTGCAAAAAACACTAGTCACATGAACAAAAAAAACAAATATGACAAAAGCCATTATAAGGTTCAAAAAAATATTTTTAATAATGCCCCCATTTTCTGTCATTGATCCACTTTGAGCCTTCCAATCTAAAATTTTTCATTATCTATCACCATTGAGACTGCATGAGGAAGATTTTCAGTCCACGTGATCAAATTTGCTGCTACAATGCCTTCATTTGCCACCCTATCAGCTGCCATGTTTGCTTCTTGGAAGGTATGCAAAATTATGGCCTCAGGTCGATCATGAATTAGAGCCCTTGCTTCGTGGATGTAGTCATAAAATCTCCAAGGAGCTCTCTTAGTGTTCTTTAGAAGATTTATAATAATAAGAGAATCACCTTCCACCAATAGTTTCCCTGGATAATTCTCTGCCACCTTGAGGCTCCTCCAAACTGCCCTCGCTTTAGCCACAATGAGATCTACAAGATCAAGATCAAGATCAAGATCAAGATCAAGATCAAGATCAAGATCAAGATCAAGATCAAAGAAGATCAAGATCTACATTCAATTTGATCTTCTTTGTTAATTTCATTTTTTTTCTAACTTGTTAATTATGCTTTCTATTAAGACCAGTTTATCTTTAAACCACATTGGGATTTTATTTATAAAATCATTTTTTAATGTCTTTTTGAGTAGACATCCTTGTGTCTCCTGAATAGAGGTTCCTTTTATGTAGGATCAACCTTGAAAGGACTTCTCCTAATATTTGAGATAATAGTTTACCAAATAATATTCAAATATAACTACTTTTTCTAGAAAAATTTTAAAAAGCAATTTCAAAGATTGGAGCTCAATATATTTAGTTATATCCTCTATGTCCTTTTGAATCAATCTTCCAACTAAAAAATTTGATGCACTCAATATTTTAATAACTATGTTTTTGTGCAAAAAGTGGTTTATAAACTTCATAAATTCAATTTGAAGTAGGATTCTGTATATCTCCCTAATTAGAATTTTTAGAAATATTAAATTTTTTGCAAACTAAATTTTGTTTACTACTCCTTATATCTCCCTATGTTAAGAGTTTGCAAATGTTCTTTTGAAGCAAATGAAAATGGTTTGAATGCTTCAGGTTTTTACCTCTTTCTTCTATACAACCAATAGTCTTTCTAGAGAGTCTTTAAACACCTTATAACTCCTATTACTAATATCTCTAGAAAATATAATAACAAACTTGTAATGTAGTAACAAATATTTCTCACCTTTGTAATGCTTATTTCTGATTTGCAAGTTGTTTGGAGTAAATGCTATTTGGAATGGCTGAATATGGTTCTTCAATATTCTTCCTTTCACCTTGCTTGTGCACCTTTTTCTCCTTCTTGTAAGTGGCTGAATATGTGCACTAATCTTCTTCACTATGTCCTTTGCTATTGTGTGTTCTATGTGAAGCTTGAATTCTCTTCAAATCTGTATTTCTCTTGCAAGTGGATGTCTCCCTTTCCTAGTTTCTACATATCTTCAAAAAATAGTAGCATTTTCTTCACTATTTAATACTCCTTTAGCTCTCCTTCTTTGTATCTACGTACGTGGGCACTTTCTTTATTTGGTGTAATGTGGTATGGGAGTGCCAAGTGGCACTTGTCTTACTATCCTTATTGAAAATATTTGCTCTTACACCTTTTGTAACTCTTATAACATGTGGCACCTATATTTTCTTGCAATATTGTAGATGTTTGGTGTAACTCCTTTTTCTAGCACCTGTGACAAGTGGCACTTGTGTTCTTACACCTTTGGTGGTTGATGACTATTATGAAATCTATTACCTTCTTCCTCCATGTTGGATGCTCATGTATGAGGAATATTTTATCTTATGCACCCTTGGAAGAATGCTACACTATGATATTTGAAGCTCCTTTATCTTGTTCTTGCTTGGAGGATGTTACAATGTGAACCTGGATGCTCAATCTTGTTTGCAATGTGGCACTCTTCAACTTGAGTGCTTAGAAAAACTCCTCCACATGGAAAAATAACTCTTAAATTATTTTTAACCTTCCTTGAAGCATTATGGAACCTTCCAACATATTATTTTTGCAACTCTTCTTGGTGAATAATTTTATTTTTGATAGAATTTTGGCTTCTTACTTCGATGACACTCTTGGATGAGAGAAAACTTGTTTTGTAGCTTGCTTCAATAGATATGACACCCCTTTTATGATGATAGTCTATTTACACTATGACCTCCAGTATACCCTTGTGTTTTCCACTTGTTCTATTTCTTTTGCAGGTCTGATATGGGTAGTAATTTCGGTGGTTTATTGCACTCCTTTCAGTGTTTTTAAACACCTTTAAATAACCAAAAACATTACCTCTTTGAATGGGACCTTCTATTGCTTTCTGGAGACTATTTTGTAGGGTTTTATTGAGTGGAGTTCTTACACCTTTTATCTATGAGAAACCTGCTCTTATTGTAGCTATTTTGGAGTCCTTTGGATGACTCACAAACATACACTATGACTGCCCTCCTGTGCTTCGAAAACCTATTGTTACCTTGCTTGAAATATGGGCTTTAATCGATTGTTGTGACCCTTTGTTTTTTCTTTCCAAGAGTGTATTCAAAACCTGTTTTGTACTTCTCCAAATCTATCCACAAATATATATTGGAACTGTAAACTCAACCAACACTTTAACCTCAGAGTTATACCTTCCTGTCGAGTTCTCTTCACACTATACTGTGCTGATTTTCTTCTCCAATTTTGGAGGTAGTGTCACCCTTCTTGATGGTTGTTTTCAGGTTACTAATTTCAGCCTTTATTACCTTCACTAAAGGTCTGAAAATGCTACCTTCTATCCACTTGTTTTAGTCTTAACTAGGGTGATATTATGGCTCACTTCAATCCTTGGTAAATCCCTCATTTTATTTGCTACTCTTTTACTTATAACTCGAATCTATTTAATGTATTAATATGCATTCTAACTTATGCAATTATAGTCTTAATTTATTTAGATTAGGCAACAGAATGTTGCAATATTTCTTTCACTTGAACTATGCGTAACTTTTATATTCTACTATTTGTAGGTTTGCTCTTTGTAAATTATAACTTCTGCACTATTTTGAAGACTTGAAATGAAACTATTTTATGCAACTCTTTGAATCTTGAAATCAGTGCTTATTAAAATTTAATAAGAAACCAAATATGAAATTTTAACTAATGAAATTTTGCACCTTATTGTTTCATACCTTTTTCTTTCATAGATGATGAAGATAGTGGTGATTCAAGTCACCTCAATGGCTGTATTTTTAGATGTTTTTTTACCTCTTCTATGCTGTCCAAAAACAACTATTTTCTCACCTTTCTGCAGCTTCAATACTTTATCAACTTACTGCTCTAAACTCTGATTCGGTGGCTCAAAAAAATCCTCAGAATGTGTTTCTAGAATCTTATTTTTAGCAATCACTAGCGCTGCCCATAATTTCTGAAATTTTCAGCACTTAGCAATCTTCACTGTCGCTTTTAATTTCTTTGATTTGCTATCTTTTTCGTTGTTTACGAACTTTGTATTTTGCAGCTTTGAGTGTTGTTAATATGCTATCTTTTTATTTCTCTTCAAATATGAAAATTTTCTATATTGTAATGTAGTCAATATCATCACTAAAATGCTATACTTGAATCCTAAAAATTTGGTAGGATTCTTCCCAAATCATAGCTAAGATGTAGCTCAAGAATCTCCTTCAATGATGGTCCCCAAATCTCGCAGATTTAGTGGTTCTTCTATCTATTTTATCTTATCAAATTTTGACATCAAAGTAGATCTCCTCCTCAAATAATCTAACACTCTTGAGATCTATTCAATACTACCTTTTTTATTTTACAATCTTCTTACCAAAATTTCTCCTTTGGGCTTGTCGTTGGATGGCAATGATTGTCCCAATTCCTTATTTCTTCTTTGGTAGTAATTTCTTCAATGAGTCCTTCTATGAACTCCTTCAATGAGGCTCACAAAGTATTCTTCTTGAGACCTCTCCAAGGTTCTCAATCTTGTAGCTTATAAATATTCAATGAGACCTTCCTTGGCCTCTTCAATATTCAACTATGAAAATGATATCTTCTTCTAGGATCTCCTCAATCTGCTGCTACTAAAATCTCTTCTTCAATAGGGCCTTCAATGGACCTCTTCTTCAATAGAGTCTTCAATGGATATTTTATTCAATAGGGCCTTCAATGGACCTCTTCTTCAATCGGGCCTTCAATGAACCTCTTATTCAATAAAACATTTTTAGTATTAAATGGAGATCACCAATATCCAATATTTTTCTAGGACTCTTCTCCTTTGAGTCTCTTCGATCTTCAATGGGGTCTTATTTTCTAGGAAATCCTTCCTAGATTTACAATTTTCTATGTGGCTTCCTTGGCTAGTAGCTCTCTCCTCTATCTTTCAACTAGGAGCCTTCAATCTATAAATATTTCAATGAGACCTTTCTCCTTAGGCCTCCAAATTATAAATCCTTATTTTTGCAGCAAGGAATCAATCCCTGCATGAGAAAATTAACTTCGAATTTCAGGCAATGAAGATGAAGTTCTTCTTTATCTGTTGTAGGAAGCTTCCCACCTTCTAAGAGTTAATTTTTTACAACAAGAAAAACTTAGATGATAGTAACCAAATGATTATCCTGAAAACTTATTTACCTTTTTGCAATAAAATATTAGAGATTATAAAAATTTCTATGACTCTATGATAAATAAACTTCACTAGTTGGATTTCCAATATAGTGGAACAATGCTGAGTTCTAGTATTCACAAGCGTTACAACTCTTGTGGAAAAACTCTAGCTAAATCTACCATGTGGCTTTCTATATTTTCTATTCTTCTATATAGAGCTACTTCTATAAAAAAATCTATTGTGATGGCATTTGCATGCAGTGGCGCACTATGGATGATACGGTTTACAAATACTCAATAATAGTACTTGTGGATTTTCTTTGATCCACCATGGCTCTGATACCACTGTTAGCTTTTGGAGCCTTGAACATAATGGAAATGCATTCACAAGTATAGAAATAAACATGCAATGATACAACTATGATAATGGAAAAAAAACCATGCATTAAAATATGATAGAAAACTTGATACAATGCTCTAGAAATGCTCATAAAGAAATCTCACGAAAATTACAATGCTCCTCTCATGGAGTTTGAAACTCCTCCATGATAAAAAAATGGAGCTACATTGTGACTACCACTATGCACACCTTTACACTACTATTGCTCTCACACAATCACTCATAATGAAGCCTTTATATTATATAGAAAGATAGATTACTTGCCTCTCACTCAACCCTAAGACTCATGTACATGTGGACTACATGCACATTTACATAATTTCACATTCTAACACTTGTACATTTATTCTATTACACTAATAAAACAACAACTCCTAATTATAATCCTAAACTAAATATGCACCCATAAGGGTACATTAGGAAATAACCAAATGATGTAATAGCCATATTTTACAACACTTTGGAGAATAAAATAATTTAAATTTATTATGGTTTACCCATTTCTCTATAGGCCTTTCATACAACTCCTCAAGCTTATAGGTACCATTGTCATACATAGATATTATCTTATAGGGACCCATATATGTTGGTATATGCATTTTGTGCTTCCTTATTTTATTTTTGGCATTGTACACCATCACCAACTCATCAACCTTGATGGTGGCCACTTCAAATTTTTATCCCAATACATTTTTCTTTCATCTTCTTCTTTGCAATGTGGTCCTCCACCACCTACCACATTTCATCTAGCTATTGTAGTTATACCATGTATTCAGTCATGGATTCCATTTCATTATTTCTATCTTGTATCATTATTTATTTGATGGGTACACAAAATTTGATGAAAATGATAGAATCAATGCCATACATCAATTGGAATGGAAATTACCCAATGGTTGACTTGAAGGTGGTCCTATAAGCCCACAATGTTGCATGGATTTTTATGTGCCATGTTTCAACTTTGAAAGCTATATCCTTTGCAAGGATTTTTCATATAACATGATTAGCTTATTCCACCTACCCATTGGTACTTAGTTTATATGTAAGCACCTTCCTATGCTTGATCGTGAACCAAGTCATCAAGTCTTACACCAATTTATTTAGGAAATAGGTACCTTGATTAGAGATAATCTCCATTATGCATCTAAACCTATTAATAATTCATTCATAGATTAATCATGCAAATTATTCCTCTATATCATGCTTCATTGGCCAAGATTATTCAACCCACTTTGATAATCTATGGAAAAAATAATGTATATGTTGCTTCATGTTGTTATAGAAAGGGGTCCAAAAATACCAATTCCCCACTTCTCAAAGGATCCAAGAGGAAATATATGATATAAGGGGGTAGTTGTAGTCCTGCAATTCTTGAAGAACTAGTACACATCGCATGTTTTATAGTACTCCATATAATATTTGAAGAGTGTTGTCCAGTGATATCCTACATCTATAATCCTTATTGCTATAAGATTTTGAGATAAGTATCCTCCACACACACCATTATGAGACTTTATAATCAGCCAATTTTCTTGTTGTCATTCAACTAATTATAGATACTTTCCATTTATCCCTACTTTATATAAGAATACCCACATTATTGGATAGGGTTGATTGGCCTAACCAATTCTCCTCTTCATTCTTGGAATTGCATCAATCACTAGATGTTTGTATATTTTTATGGAATGAATTATATTATAAATAATATCACATTAGTAAAATCACCATCTACACATTTAGATCTAACTCATTTGTATGCTCTTGAAAGAGCATCTACATTGATATGATTCTTACGCGATCGGTTAATAATCTCAAAATCAAATTCTTGTAATAGGAGAATCCATCTAGCTATTCCTCCTAATGGAATGGGCTTATTGACAATATATTAGGGGAAAGCATGACTTGTAACACTAGTGAAATTTTGCACCAAAATATAGTTTTCAAACTTCTTGAGTGCTTCCTTCTCTATAACTATATAGTTTACCTCTACACTACTCATTTGCCTACTTCCAAATTGGATAGGATGATCATGCCCATTATCATCCTACTAACTACATGTGAGACCAAGTGCTATTTCACATGCATCTATGTACATAGAAAATAGCTTACTCTAGTCTAGATTCTTCAAGACTGTAATAATAATTGGGACCTTCTTTAATTCCTCAAATGCAACCCTAACTTCTTTCCCTAGTTTATAAGGCATATCCTTCTTGAGAAAATTTGTTAATGGAAGTGAAATCCTTGAGATTTTTTTTTTAACCTCTTATAATAGCCCAAATTGCCTAAGAATTATTGCAACTTACTTTTATTTCTTGAAAATGGTTGCTCCTTAGTCTTGGAAACCTTTGCAAGATAAGTTGCAAGCCCTTTTTGGGAGACCATATGACCCAAAAAGACACTTGGTGCACCCAAATATGCACTGTTTAAGATTAATTGAGGTCTTAGAAATATACAACCACATAAATTTATTTTGAAGAGTAGCTAAATGATCCACATTTTATCCATAAATATAAAAACATTCAGAAAAAATTTGATAAAATTTCTAATATAAGGTTCAAATACCTTATTCATCAACCGCTAGAAATTTCTAGGTGTATTACACAAACCAAATGACATCACTTGATAATCAAAGGTACCCCACAAAGTGTTGAGATTGTCTTCAACTGGTCTTTCTCTTCAAAGTAAACCTGATTGTAGCCACTATAGCCATATGCAAAGCTATAACACTCTTGTCCTACAAATTCATCCAAAATATAATTGCATAAGGGGAATGGATAATAATCTTTATTTGTAGCCTTATTAAATTTACAATAATAAAATTAGATCCTCAACTTCCCATTCTCTTCCTTACAATGATGATTGGAGACAACCACTCTAAGTTATCTATTGGAAAAATAAAGCTTGCATCCAACAATTTGTCTCTCTTTCTTGATAAAATTGGAAAATTTGGATTTATATGATATGGAATTTTCTTTAAAGGTTTAGCATCATTGATCAAATCTATAGGATGCCACACCAAATCTACTTGTCATAAATATTTATTATTAAAAGTAAACAAATGAATGAAGAACACAAAATTATACTGAGAGGGGGAGGTGAATAGTATAAGACCACTTTTAAATTTTCTTTCCCAATCAATATTATGCAATGTATAGATGGAAATATCAACAACAATAATCAAAGCAATGCAAAAATCACCACACACAATAGATACACAAAATTTACATGGTTCACCCAATGTAGGCTACTCCATAGAGAAAATCTTTCACTAAAATTTTATTAATCAATCTCTTGGGGATCCTTTCCCTATTACAATGTTTATGGATATCTATCCAAAGGAGACACCAATCCTCTAATCAAGTTCATGGATATCTATCCATAGGAGAACTCCTTTCTCCTTATATCTGATTGGTGATATTTTAGAAGAATTGTTACCCCCAATACTCTGGCTAATGGATCCCTATCCACTGAAGACTCCTGTACTCACTACCCTGGCTAATGGATCTCTATCCACTGGAGACTATCGTCCTCTATACTCTGTCATCTTCAAAGTTTTGTTTAAAATTTACATCAAACATAATCCTTTGGTCTAGCACAAATTTATCCTCAATATCTATCCTCTGATCTGCACTAAACACAGTCCTTCGATCTAGCACAAATCTATCCTCAATATCTATCCTCTGATCTATACTAAACATAGTCCTTAGGTCTAGCACAAATCTATCCTCAATATCTGTCCTCTGATCTGTACTAAACACAATCTTTTGGTCTAGCACAAAACTATCCTCAATATCTATCCTTAAGCCTTAACACAAAGCTTGACTCAATCTCAAATCAACTCTAATGGATCTGTCCCAAACTTCAACTCAAGGTTTGAACAAATCAATCAACCAAATCTGCACTCAAGTCTTCTCAAAGACTTATCTCAAATATGCCTTGTAAGCTTCCACAAAAGCTCACACCAATCTATCCACAAGTCCTCTCTAGAAATTGTCCAATATGCTCAATAAGTTCTCACTAGAACTTATCCAAATATGCTCTCAATCTGTATTGTAATCTTTCACAAAACCTCATACAAATATGTCCACAAGTCTTCTCAAAGACTTGCCTCAAATCTGCTCAACAAGTCCTTAATAGAACTTGTCCAATCTCATAGAAACATAAAGAGAATTGTTAGAGACTCAATATGCTCCACATTCATCATAATGCTCAATCACTTTCAATCACTCTTTTAGAAACATATAGAGAATTGTTAGAGACTCAATATGCTTCAAATTCACCTCAATACTCAATAAATTTCAATCACTCTCTTAGAAACATATAGAGAATTGTTAGAGACTCAATATGCTTCACATTCACCTCAATACTCAATCACTTTCAATCACTCTCTTAGAAACATATAGAGAATTGTTAGAGACTCAATATGCTTCACACTCACAAGACTCTCAATCACTTTCTCAACTCAATTCAGAATATAGAATAATTTATTTCATAGAACTTGAACAATCACTTCAACACATTCACTTGACTAGGCTCAAACAACTCTACTCAACCAATCACTCAATGAAATAACCCTTGCTCACAAACCCTAGTCCAATGACATGAACAATCGCTCAATGTTCCCAACAATGCTTATCAGTCAATTCTCACATAACAATGATACTCATGTTCTTTCCAAACCCTAGTTCAAGTTCTTCACTCAAATTAATCACTTCAACAACAATGCATATAAAACAAGGTTTTATCAACAAATATTTTTAATCCAAAAAACCTTGAAGCATTAAATCAAAACACTCTAAAAAATGCTAAACAAACAATCCTTTTCACTCCAAATTTTCATACACATCTTTCAACAATCACTTACTAGGAAGAATATGCCCATACATTTTGTTGGATGTAGAAGTGCCTTTGGAAAAACCTATCTTAATCACAATTTCCTTCTTTCCAATTCCAATGGTTAAACACCATAATATCACTTCAATACTTTCTCAAAAATATTCCATTAGACACAATATAATCACAACTCAATTTATACCTTATTGCTCCTTTTTTAAAATAACACTCATCATAACATACATAAATATAATTTCTTTGATACACCTTATAAAATTCAACTTAAGATAATATCCAACACCATAAAATATCAACCAAATACCTTACAATCCTTTCAAAAAATTTGAGCAAATAACATTAAAAGTTTAATTTTGCAAAACCCTTATAGCTCCCTTTGCAACCTTAGAACCAATAAAAATATGCAAAAATTATTTTTTAAATGCCCAAACTATATTTCCGAAATTTTTGGCTACCAATATTAAAGCATTACCTCTTTCTTCCCCAAAAAGGGGATTCAACGAGATTCGATTTGCCGTCTCCTTTAGCCTAAGTGCATTAGTTCTTTGGAGCCCATCGCCTGGGCTATTAATGCCCATGTGAAGGAAGGAAGAGTCCATTCCTCTTATGCCTCCACCGTCGTTTTATTTTCCATAAATTTTGCACGCTTTTTCTTCCTTGGATGCAGCACAAATTATAAGGCTCGCAATTTATTTCGAAGGCATGATAAGGTTTGGTAAAGTGGGAGTTCCCCATTATATACATATTTTTAAACTTCTCCTCACGTCAGTGCTTTGTCATTTAAAATCGAATTTTGAATTTATTAATAATTAATAATAAAATTAATTAATAATTAATTTTTATTTTTTAAGCAAAAAACTCCTTGTGGGGCCGCCTTGGTCTAAGAGACCATGAACAGGGGGTTCTACACTGTCAAAGTCACCTGGGAGTCACACCCGACCCTACCCGCACCAACTTTATCAATTGGATTTTGGATACCCAATTCAACTTTTGGTAGGGTGGAGATTTGAACCTGGGACCTCCCTTGGAGAATTGCCCTCTCCTCTCCAACTCACCTACAACACTGGGTTAATAATTAATTTAAATAACTTTATAAGTTAATTAAATTAACTAATAAATTAATTTATAATTAATTTTAAACTTCCTTTGTATAATATTATAAAATAATATTATAATATTATTCACTTGGGCTTCTTTTTGCACTTTGGACCAAATTTGACTTCCTGGAACCAGGTCTTGAAACTGAAATTGAATTATCCTTTTGCATTTATTAGAGAACCAAAAACTGATGCTTCTGACTGAAACTGCCATTGACTGGTGCTGAAAGCTTGACATCAATAACCACTCACTTTTGACATCAATGACAAATTATCACTCAAAATTTCCAACAATCTCTCTCTTTGTCATTGATGGCAACCCAAATTATTTTTACCAAAACTTGACCTTTTTCCTATTCTGCTCCCCCTGACTCAATGCTCTCTTCTTAAACCAAATATCTCCCCCTTACTCAAATCTCTCCCCTTTGAAATCAATGGCAAAGGGTCACCTTTGGGGCTTGGGGCTAATAATGAATATCTTAGCTTAGCCCCTCCCCCACCTCCTCTTGAGGTGGTTAACTTTGGGGTGGGAGTATTTCTACTCCTAGCAAGCACTGGTCTTTACCTTTATCCTCTTTTCTTCTCATAGGATCCTTATGATTTCTTTGACCGTTCCTGTTCCTGTTCCTGTCCATGTCCACATTCCTATTCCCATTTATATCCGTATCCATATTCCTATTCCTGTTCATGTTCCTATTCATGCTTTATTATGGAATGTCAGCTCTACACCATTTTGTTGTATGTCCATCATTATTGCACTTATAACACTTAATGTTTTTATTCCTTGGAGGTGCAAATATCTTAGGATTTCTCCTAGTGAAGCCATATCCTTTTCTATCATGAACCCTACAATCCATTGCCTTGTGACCAAACTGATTACATGAGTAGCAATACCCATGGAAAAGCTGTCTGTTTCTAAAATTCCCATTTTCTTGTCTTTCATGTGTCCTACACTGTGAAGCCATGTGTCAAAAACTGTGACATGAGAAACACCTTCCATTAAAATTTTCTTATCTTGACCTCATTAGTCTCTTAGTCTCTCTTAACCTATTATGATTGTTGTTCCATCTGTTTCTTCTTTGTACATTATTCCTTTCCTTATTAAAATTTATGTTGTCCAACTCATCTTCAGATGTCTCACTTTATCTTACACTATCTTCTTTTGAAGTTTCTTCTTATTTAGAACTCGAGGCTGACTCTTCTTCTTGTTTCTTTTGATCTTGTTCAAAACCAAGATCTGTTTTATTTGTTGACCTTCTTTGTACCTTGATCATATTATCCACAATGTTTGAACTCTTCCCAAACTTGTGTAGCTTATCCTTGGATTTTTCTAAATCTTCCCTCAGTAGAGCTACTTCTTGTTCTAACTTTTCACATTCTAAGACCTTTGCTTCTAACTTATCCTTGAACTTCTTTGTCTTAGCCATTGACTTGTTTATATCCTCTATATGCATTCTTATCTCTTCATCACATTCTTGAAACTGAATTTCCAGTTTAGAGTTTTATTTTCTTACCTTTTTTACTGTGTCAAGAGCATAAATAAGTTATGCCTTGAGATCAAATCCATCATTTTCTTATTCTTCCTCTATTTGTTTGCCTTTGTCTACATATTCATTTTCTTTTGAATTATCTTCTATAGGCTCACCTTCTTCTTCTAGTGCCATTAGAATATTCTCTTCTGGTCCTACTAGTGCATCCTCATATTCGTCATTTCTAAAACTGAAACTATTCCTTGTACAACTATCTTCAATATGTCCAAAATTACCACATCTAAAGCACTTGAGAATTATTGGTGTCCTTTTATTAACTTATTTTTATTTAATCATAAATAGGACTTTATCTTTGTCATTATTTTAAAAAATATTATCACTATCACTTGAGTACTTACTTGCCTTGTCTGCATAGTAGCTCCTCTTTTGTATTTGAAAGAACGTCTTCCCTTGTCTACTTTTTCCATCCTTGCCATTCTTTTGGTTCTTGTATTTTTTTGATTCCCTATTCTTGTGATCCTATTTTTCTTCATCATTGTTATTTTTAGCTTCTTGATAATTAGTTGCATAGTGACCATACTTTCCACAATTGAAACATCTAACAAATTTTACATCTTTGAATCTTCTTGAATCCTTATTCCTTCTACTATAATTTGATTCTTCATCACTGGATGACTCATTGCTCGATTTTGACTTCTTACCCTTTGTATTCTTAATTGCTTTGAAGGTTGCTTCCTTCTGGGGATTAGGTTCTTTTTTTCTTAACTAAAATTTTGTAATAATACCAAGAAACATATCTCTTGTCAAATAATCACCATCCTTTGCTTCTTCTATAGCTGAAATCTTTTCACTAAACCTTGTTGGAAGAGACCTTAAGATATTATCACAAACATCCGATTCATCCACATTAAGTCCAAGTCCTTGCATAGAATTAACAACCTTATCTAACCGAAGTAGATAAGAACTAATTTCTTCCTCATTCTTCATTATTAATTCTTCAAATTGTATTTTGAGATTTCGTATCTTTACCTTTTTGACACTTTTATCTCCTTCATATATGCTTTGCAACTTATCCCAAATTCCTTTTGCATATTTACAATGCATAACTTCTATTTATTTTTTTATATGCAAACCTCTCAAAAGTGCATTCATTGTTTTTGAATTGTAATGTTGTAGAAGCTTACCTTCCTTATCTGTAGGTGGATCAACTGGTGATATGTATCCATTTTCAACTGCTTCCCAAATTTCATTTCCAAGTGCCATCAGGTGAACATTCATTTTCATAATCCAATATATAATCACTTCCATTAAATATTGGTGTTGAACTATCTAAGGACACATTCTTAGAATACATTATGTTCTTGAAAGATTTTTCTTCAAGTTGTTAAACTCTCTTGAAGGAAACCGCTCTAATACCAATTGAAAAACACAAGATTATACTGAGAGGGGGGTGAACAATATAATACCACTTTTTACTTTTCTTTCCCAATAAATATTATGCAATGTATAGATAGCAATATCAAAAACAGTAATCAAAGCAATGCACAAATATGGTAAGGTTTGGTAAAGTGGGAATTCCCCCTTATATACAAGATTTTAAACTTCTCCTCATGTCGGCGCTTTGTCATTAGAAATCGAATTTCAAATTTTAATTTTAATAACCCACCTTAGGGTTATTTAACCTTAGATTAAATTAATTTATAATTAATAATTAAATTAATTAATAATTAATTTAAATAACTTTATAAGTTAAGTAAATTAACTAATAAATTAATTTATAATTAATTTTAAACTTCCTTTGTATAATATTATAAAAGAATATAATAATATTATTCACTTGGGCTTATTTTTGCACTTTGGACCAAATATGACTTCCTGGAGCCGAGTCTTGAAATTGAAACCGAATTATCCTTTTGCATTTATTGGAGAACCAAAAATTGATGCTACCAACTAAAACTACCACTGACAGGTGTTGAAAGCTTGAAATCAATGACCACTCACTTTTGACATCAATGACAACTTATCACTTAAAATGTCCAAAAATGAATATATATATGGAAAACTGAAACTAATCCTCTTTTTCAAGCTCATCTATTGCATCCTTGAAGTATAACTTTTTTAACTAGTTCTCCACCTCTTCCTCAAAAATATTGATATAGGTGATTTACTAGAGCATCAAGAAGAATGTTATCCACTTACATATCCACATCACTTCTCTACCTTTAGTATCCACCTCACTTGTACCGGTATAATTTGAGGTTGTCCACTCGCTTTCTTCCTTTGTTTTTATTGTCCTCAATTTATGAGGTTAAGATATCACATTCATCTTCATGGGACCTTGACCAATGGTCATGTACCCTTCATGCCAGTAATTATGATTATGGGATTTTATTAACCATGGACTTCCTAACAACATTGGATAGCCTACTGAATTATATTTTATGACTTAAAAATATACCATGCACAAATACCCACATACAATAGAGACACTAAATTTACGTGGTTCACCCAATGTGGGCTAGTCCACAGAGAAAATATTTCACTAAAATTTTCTCAATCAATATCTTGGGAATCCTTTCCCTATTAGAATATTTATGGATCTTTATCCAAAGGAGACACCAATCCCCTAATCAAGTTCGTGTATCTCTATCCATAGGAGAAATCCTTTCTCCTTAGCTCTAACTAGTGATCTTCTAGAAGAACTGCTACCCCACTGATCTGGCTAAATGATCTCTATCCACTGAAGACTCCTGTCCTCACTGCCCTAGCTAATGGATTTCTATCCACTGGAGACTATCATCCTCTATACTCTATCACCTTCAAATATTTGTCTCAAATCTGCACTAAACACAATACTTTAGTCTAGCTCAAATTTATCCTCAATATCTATCCTCTAATCTACACTAAACACAGTACTTTGGTCTAGCACAAATCTATCCTCAATATTTGTCCTTTGATCTATACTAAACATAGTCCTTTGGTCTAGCACAAATTTATCCTCAATATTTATCCTCTGATCTGCACTAAGCATAGTCCTTCGGTCTAGCATAAATATATCCTCAATCTCTATCCTCAAGCCTTAACACAAAGCTTGACTCAATCTCAAATAAAATTTGCGGTATCTGCTCCAAACCTCAACTCAATTTTTGAACAAATCAATCAATCAATTCCGCACTCAAGTCTTCTCAAATACTTATCTCAAATTTGCCTTGTAAGCTTCAACAAAATCTCACACTAATTTTTCCACAAGTCCTCCCTAGAACTTGTCCAATCTGCTCAATAAGTCCTAACTAGAACTTATCCAAATATGCTCTCAATATGTATTTTAAGCTTTCACAAAATCTCACACAAATCTATCCATAAGTCTTCTCAAATACTTACCTCAAATTTACTCAACAAGTTCTCACTAGAACTTGTCCAATCTCATAGAAACATAAGGATAATTGATAGAGACTCAATATGCTCTACATTCATCACAATGCTCGATAATTTTCAATCACTCTCTTAGAAACATACAAATAATTGTTAGAGAATCAATATAATTCACATTCACCTCAATACTCAATCACTTTCAATCACTCTCTTAGAAACATATAGAGGATTGTTAGAGACTCAATATGCTTCACATTCACCTCAATACTCAATCACTTTCAATCATTCTCTTAGAAACATATAGAGAATTTTTAGAGACTCAATATGCTTCACATTCACCTCAATACTCAATCACTTTCAATCACTCTCTTAGAAACATATAGAGAATTGTTAGAGACTCAATATGCTTCACACTCATAAGACTCTCAATCACTTTCTCAACTCAATTCATAATATAGAATAATTTGTTTCATAGAACTTGAACACAATCACTTGACTAGGCTCAAATAACTCTACTCAACCAATCACTCAATGAAATAGCCCTTGCTCACAAACCCTAGTCCAATCACATGAACAATAACTCAATGTTCCCAACAATGCTTATCAATCAATTCTCACATAACAATGATACTCATGTTCTTTCCAAACCCTAGTTCAAGTTCTTCACTCAACTTAATCACTTCAACAACAATGCATATAAAAAAAGGTTGTATCAACAACTCTTTTTATTCCAGAAAACCTTGAAATATTAAATCAAAACACTCTCAACAATGCTAACCAAACAATCCTTTTCACTCCAAATTTTTATACACATCTTTCAACAATCACTTTCTAGGAAGAATATACCCATACCTTTTGTTGGATGTAGAAGTGCCTTTGGAAAAAACTGTCTTAATCAAAATTTATTTCTTTCCAATTACAATGGTTAAACACAAAAATATCACTTCAATATTTTCTCAAAAATATTCCATTAGACACAAAATAATCACAACTCAATTTATATGCCTTATTGCACCCTTTTAAAAATAACACTCATCATAACATACATAAATATAATTTCTTTGATACACCTTATAAACTTCAACTTAAAATAATATCCAACACCATAAAATATCAACCAAACACCTTACAATCCTTTCAAAACATTTGAGCAAATAACATTAAAAATATAAATTTGCAAAACCCTTATAACTCCCTTTGCAATCTTAGAACCAATAAATATATGAACAAATTAATTTTTAAATGCCCAAACTATATTCTTGAAATTTTTGGTGATCAATATTAAAGCATACCTCTTTCTTCCCCAAAAATGGGATTCAGCGAGATTCAATTTGCCGTATCCTCTAGCCTAAGTGCCGTAGTGCTTGGGTGCCCACCGCGTGGGCTACTAATGCCCAAGTGAAGGAAGGAAGAGTCCCTTCCTCTTATGCCTCCACCGTCGTTTGACGTTCCATAAATTTTGCACGCTTTTTCTTTCTTGGATGCAATGCAAATTATAAGGCTCGCAATTTATTTAAAAGGCATGGTAAGGTTTGGTAAAGTGGGAGTTCCCCCTTATATACACGTTTTTAAACTTATCCTCACGTCGGCGCTTTGTCATTAGAAATCAAATTTCGAATTTTAATTTTAATAACCTACCTTAGGGTTATTTAACCTTAGCTTAAATTAATTTATAATTAATAATTAAATTAATTAATAATTAATTTAAATAACTCTATAAGTTAAGTAAATTAACTAATAAAATAATTTTTAATATTACTTTTAAACTTCCTTTGTATAATATTATAAAAGAATATAATAATATTATTCACTTGGGCTTATTTTTGAACTTTGGACCAAATATGACTTCTTGGAGCCGGGTCTTGAAATTGAAATCAAATTATCCTTTTGCATTTATTGGAGAACCAAAAATTGATGCTACCAACTGAAACTACCATTGAAAGCTTGACATCAATGACCACTCACTTTTGACATCAATGACAACTTATCACTCAAAATGTCCAACAATGAATATATCTATGGAAAACTGAAACTAATCCTCTTTTTCATGCTCTTCTATTGCATCCTTGAAGTATAACTTTTATAACTAGTTCTCCACATCTTCCTCAAAAATATTGATATAGGTGATTTACTAGAGCATGAAGAAGAATGTTATCCACTTACATATCCACATCACTTCTCTACCTTTAGTATCCACCTCACTTGTACCGATATAATTTGAGGTTGTCCACTCGCTTTCTTCCTTTGTTTTTATTTTCCTCAATTTATGAGGTTAAGATATCACATTCATCTTCATGGGACCTTGACCAATGGTCATGTACCCTTCATGCCAGTAATTATGATTATGGGATTTTATTAACCATGGACTTCCTAACAACATTGGATAGCCTACTGAATTATATTTTATGACTTAAAAATATACCATGCACAAATCACCACATACAATAGAGACACCAAATTTACATGGTTAACCTAATGTGGGCTAGTCCACAAAGAAAATATTTCACTAAAATTTTCTCAATCAATCTCTTGGGAATTCTTTCCGTATTACAATATTTATGGATCTCTATCCAAAGGAGACACCTATCCCCTAATCAAGTTTGTGTATCTCTATCCATATTAGAAGTCCTTTCTCCTTAGCTCCAACTAGTGATCTTCTAGAAGAACTGCTACCCCACTGATTTGGCTAAATGATGTCTATCCACTGAAGACTCCTGTCCTCACTGCCCTAGCTAATGGATTTCTATCCACTGGATACTATCATCCTCTATACTCTATCACCTTCAAAGCTTTGTCTCAAATCTGCACTAAACACAGTACTTTAGTCTAGCTCAAATTTATCCTCAATCTCTATCCTCTAATCTACACTAAACACAGTACTTCGGTCTAGCACAAATCTATCCTCAATATCTATCCTTTGATCTATACTAAACATAGTCCTTTGGTCTAGCACAAATTTATCCTCAATCTTTGTCCTCTGATCTGCACTAAACATAGTCCTTCAATCTAGCATAAATATATCCTCAATATCTGTCCTCAAGCCTTGACACAAAGCTTGAATCAATCTCAAATAAAATTTGTTGTATCTGCCCCAAACCTCAACTCAATGTTTGAACAAATCAATCAATCAACTCTGCACTCAAGTCTTCTCAAATACTTATCTCAAATCTGCCTTGTAAGCTTCCATAAAATCTCATACCAATTTTTCCACAAGTCTTCCCTAGAACTTGTCCAATCTGCTCAATAAGTCCTAACTAGAACCTATCCAAATATGCTCTCAATATGTATTTTAAGCTTTCACAAAATCTCACACAAATCTATCCATAAGTCTTCTCAAATACTTACCTCAAATTTACTCAACAAGTCCTCATTATAACTTGTCCAATCTCGTAGAAACATAAGGATAATTGATAGAGACTCAATATGCTCTACATTCATCACAATGCTCGATAATTTTCAATCACTCTCTTAGAAACATACAAATAGATGTTAGAGAATCAATATGCTTCACATTCACCTCAATACTCAATCACTCTCTTAGAAACATATAGAGGATTGTTAGAGACTCAATATGCTTCACATTCACCTCAATACTCAATCACTTTCAATCACTCTCTTAGAAACATATAGAGAATTTTTAGAGAATCAATATGCTTCACATTCACCTCAATACTCAATCACTTTCAATCACTCTCTTAGAAACATATAGAGAATTGTTAGAGACTCAATATGCTTCACACTAATAAGACTCTCAATCACTTTCTCAACTCAATTCATAATATAGAATAATTTCTTTCATAGAACTTGAACAATCACTTCAACACATTCACTTGACTAGGCTCAAATAACTCTACTCAACCAATCACTCAATGAAATAACCCTTGCTCACGAACCCTAGTACAATCACATGAACAATAACTCAATGTTACCAACAATGCTTATCAATCAATTCTCACATAACAATGATACTCATGTTCTTTCCAAACCCTAGTTCAAGTTCTTCACTCAACTTAATCACTTCAAAAACAATGCATATAAAACAAGGTTTTATCAACAACTCTTTTTATTCTAGAAAACCTTGAAATATTAAATCAAAACACTCTCAACAATGCTAACCAAACAATCCTTTTCACTCAAACTTTTTATACACATATTTCAACAATCACTTTCTAGGAAGAATATGCCCATACCTTTTGTTGGATGTAGAAGTGCCTTTGGAAAAAAACTGCCTTAATCACAATTTCCTTCTTTCCAATTCCAATGGTTAAACACAACAATATCACTTCAATATTTTCTCAAAAATATTCCATTAGACACAAAATAATCACAACTCAATTTATGCCTTATTGCTCCCTTTTAAAAATAACACTCATCATAACATACATAAAGATAATTTCTTTGATACACCTTATAAACTTCAACTTAAAATAATATCCAACACCATAAAATATCAACCAAACACCTTGCAATCCTTTCAAAACATTTGAGCAAATAACATTAAAAATATAAATTTGCAAAACCCTTATAACTCCCTTTGCAATCTTAGAACCAATAAATATATGAAAAAATTAATTTTTAAATGCCCAAACTATATTCCCGAAATTTTTGGTGATCAATATTAAAGCATACCTCTTTCTTCCCCAAAAAGGGGATTCGGCGAGATTCAATTTTTCGTATCCTCTAGCCTAAGTGCCTTAGTGCTTGGGAGCACACCTCCTGGGCTACTAATGCCCAGGTGATGGAAGGAAGAGTCCCTTCCTCTTATGCCTCCACCGTCGTTTGACTTTCCATAAATTTTGCACGCTTTTTCTTCCTTGGATGCAATGCAAATTATAAGGCTCACAATTTATTTCAAAGGCATGGTAAGGTTTGGTAAAGTGGGAGTTCCCCCTTATATACACGTTTTTAAACTTCTCCTCATGTTTGTCTTTAGAAATCGAATTTCAAATTTTAATTTTAATAATCCACCTTAGGGTTATTTAACCTTAGCTTAAATTAATTTATAATTAATAATTAAATTAATTAATAATTAATTTAAATAACTTTATAAGTTAATTAAATTAACTAATAAATTAATTTATAATTAATTTTAAACTTCATTTGTATAATATTATAAAAGAATATTATAATATTATTCACTTGGGCTTATTTTTGCACTTTGGACCAAATATGCCTTCCTGGAGCCGGGTCTTGAAATTGAAACCGAATTATCCTTTTGCATTTATTGGAGAACCAAAAATTGATGCTACTAACTGAAACTATCACTGATAGGTGTTGAAAGCTTGACATCAATGACCACTCACTTTTGACATCAATGACAACTTATCACTCAAAATGTCCTACAATGAATATATCTATGGAAAACTGAAACTAATCCTCTTTTTCATGCTCTTCTATTGCATCCTTGAAGTATAACTTTTATAACTAGTTCTCCACCTCTTCCTCAAAAATATTGATATAGGTGATTTACTAGAGCATCAAGAAGAATTTTATCCACTTACATATCCACATCACTTCTCTACCTTTAGTATCCACCTCACTTGTACCGGTATAATTTGAGGTTGTCCACTCGCTTTCTTCCTTTGTTTTTATTGTCCTCAATTTATGAGGTTAAGATATCACATTCATCTTCATGGGACCTTGACCAATGGTCATGTACCCTTCATGCCAGTAATTATGATTATGGTATTTTATTAACCATGGACTTCCTAAAAACAATGGATAGCCTACTGAATTATATTTTATGACTTAAAAATATACCATGCACAAATCACCATACTTGGTTCACCCAATGTGGGCTAGTCCACAGAGAAAATATTTCACTAAATTTTTCTCAATCAATCTCTTGGGAATACCTTCCCTATTACAATATTTATGGATCTCTATCCAAAGGAGACCCCAATCCCCTAATCAAGTTCGTGTATCTCTATCCATAGGAGAACTCCTTTCTCCTTAGCTCTAACTAGTGATCTTCTAGAAGAAATGCTACCCCACTGATCTGGCTAAATGATCTCTATCCACTGAAGACTCCTATCCTCACTGCCCTAGCTAATGGAATTCTATCCACTGGAGACTATCATCCTCTATACCCTATCACCTTCAAATATTTGTCTCAAATCTGCACTAAACACAGTACTTTAGTCTAGCTCAAATTTATCCTCAATCTCTATCCTCTAATCTACACTAAACACAGTACTTCGGTATAGCACAAATCTATCCTCAATCTCTGTCCTTTGATCTATACTAAACATAGTCCTTTGGTCTAGCACAAATTTATCCTCAGTCTCCATCCTCTGATCTGCACTAAACATAGTCCTTCGGTCTAGCATAAATATATCCTCAATCTCTGTCCTCAATCTTTAACACAAATCTTGACTCAATCTCAAATAAAATTTGTTGTATCTGCCTCAAACCTCAACTCAATGTTTGAACAAATCAATCAATCAACTCTACACTCAAGTCTTCTCAAATACTTATCTCAAATTTTCCATGTAAGCTTCCACAAAATCTCACACCAATTTTTCCACAAGTCCTCCCTAGAACTTGTCCAATATGCTCAATAAGTCCTAACTAGAACTTATCCAAATATGCTCTCGATATGTATTTTAAGCTTTCACGAAATCTCACACAAATCTATCCATAAGTCTTCCCAAATACTTACCTCAAATTTACTCAACAAGTCGTCACTAGAACTTGTCCAATCTCATAGAAAAATAAGGATAATTGATAGAGACTCAATATGCTCTACATTCATCACAATGCTCAATAATTTTCAATCACTCTCTTAGAAACATAAAAATAATTGTTAGAGACTCAATATGCTTCACATTCACCTCAATACTCAATCACTTTCAATCACTCTCTTAGAAACATATAGAGAATTGTTAGAGACTCAATATTCTTCACATTCACCTCAATACTCAATCACTTTCAATCATTCTATTAGAAACATATAGAGAATATTTAGAGACTCAATATGCTTCACATTCACCTCAATACTCAATAACTTTCAATCACTCTCTTAGAAAAATATAAAGAATTGTTAGAGACTCAACATGCTTCACACTAATAAGACTCTCAATCACCTTCTCTACTCAATTCTTAATATAGAATAATTTGTTTCATAGAACTTGAACAATCACTTCAACACATTCACTTGACTAGGCTCAAATAACTCTACTCAACCAATCACTCAATGAAATAACCCTTGCTCACAAACCCTAGTCCAATCACATGAACAATAACTCAATGTTCCCAACAATGCTTATCAATCAATTCTCACATAACAATGATTCTCATGTTCTTTCCAAACCCTAGTTCAAGTTCTTCACTCAACTTAATCACTTCAACAACAATGCATATAAAACAAGGTTGTATCAACAACTCTTTTTATTCTAGAAAACCTTGAAATATTAAATCAAAACACTCTCAACAATGCTAACCAAACAATCCTTTTCACTCCAACTTTTTATACACATTTTTCAACAATCACTTACTAGGAAGAATATGCCCATACCTTTTGTTGGATGTAGAAGTGCCTTTGGAAAAAACTGTCTTAATCACAATTTCCTTCTTTCCAATTCCAATGGTTAAACACAACAATATCACTTCAATATTTTCTCAAAAATATTCCATTAGACACAAAATAATCACAACTCAATTTATGCCTTATTGCCCCCTTTTAAAAATAACACTCATCATAACATACATAAAGATAATTTCTTTGATACACCTTATAAACTTCAACTTAAAATAATATCCAACACCATAAACTAATCCTCTTTTTCATGCTCTTCTATTGCATCCTTGAAGTATAACTTTTATAACTAGTTCTCCAGCTCTTCCTCAAAAATATTGATATAGGTGATTTACTAGAGCATGAAGAAGAATGATATCCACTTACATATCCACATCACTTCTCTACCTTTAGTATCCACCTTACTTGTACCGGTATAATTTGAGGTTGTCCACTCGCTTTCTTCCTTTGTTTTTATTGTCCTCAATTTATGAGGTTAAGATATCACATTCATCTTCATGGGACCTTGACCAATGGTCATGTACCCTTCATGCCAGTAATTATGATTATGGGATTTTATTAACCATAGACTTCCTAACAACATTGGATAGCCTACTGAATTATATTTTATGACTTAAAAACATAACATGCACAAATCACCACATACAATAGAGACACCAAATTTACATGGTTCACCCAATCCCCTAATCAAGTTCGTGTATCTCTATCCATAGGAGAACTCCTTTCTCCTTAGCTCTAACTAGTGATCTTCTAGAAGAACTGCTACCCCACTGATCTGGATAAATGATCTCTATCCACTGAATAATCCTGTCCTCACTGCCCTAGCTAATGGATTTCTATCCACTGGAGACTGTCATCCTCTATACTTTGTCACCTTCAAAGCTTTGTCTCAAATCTGCACTAAACACAGTACTTTAGTCTAGCTCAAATTTATCCTCAATCTATATCCTCTAATCTACACTAAACACAGTACTTCAGTCTAGCATAAATGTATCCTCAATCTCTGTCCTTTGATCTATACTAAACATAGTCCTTTGGTCTAGCACAAATTTATCCTCAATCTATGTCCTCTGATCTGCATGAAACATAGTCCTTCGGTCTAGAATAAATATATCCTCAATCTCTGTACTCAAGCCTTAACACAAAGCTTGACTCAATCTCAAATAAAATTTGTTGTATCTGCCCCAAACCTCAACTCAATATTTGAACAAATCAATAAATCAAATTTGCACTCAAGTCTTCTCAAATACTTATCTCAAATCTGCCTTTTATTTTTTCTCAAAATTTGACACCAATTTTTCCACAAGTCCTCCATAGAACTTGTCCAATCTACTCAATAAGTCCTAACTAGAACTTATCCAAATATGCTCTCAATATGTATTTTTAGCTTTCACAAAAGCTCACACAAATCTATCCATAAGTCTTCTCAAATACTTACCTCAAATTTACTTAACAAGTCCTCACTAGAACTTGTCCAATCTCATAGAAACATAAGGATAATTGATAGAGAATCAATATGCTCTACATTCATCACAATGCTCAATAACTTTCAATCACTCTCTTAGAAACATACAAATAATTGTTAGAGACTCAATATGCTTCACATTCACCTCAATACTCAATCACTTTCAATCACTCTCTTAGAAACATATAGAGAATTGTTAGAGACTCAATATGCTTCACATTCACCTCAATACTCAATCACTTTCAATCATTCTCTTAGAAACATATAGAGAATATTTAGAGACTCAATATGCTTCACATTCACCTCAATACTCAATCACTTTCAATCACTCTCTTAGAAAAATATAGAGAATTGTTAGAGACTCAATATGCTTCACACAAATAAGACTCTCAATCACTTTCTCAACTCAATTCATAATATAGAATAATTTGTTTCATAGAACTTGAACAATCACTTCAACACATTCACTTGACTAGGCTCAAATAGCTCTACTCAACCAATCACTCAATTAAATAACCCTTGCTCACGAACCCTAGTCCAATCACATGAACAATAACTCAATGTTCCCAACAATGCTTATCAATCAATTCTCACATAACAATGATACTCATGTTCTTTCCAAACCCTAGTTCAAGTTCTTCACTCAACTTAATCACTTCAACAACAATGCATATAAAACAAGGATGTATCAACTCTTTTTATTCCAGAAAACCTTGAAATATTAAATCAAAACACTCTCAACAATGCTAACCAAACAATCCTTTTCACTCCAACTTTTTATACACATCTTTCAACAATCACTTACTAGGAAGAATATGCCCATACCTTTTGTTGGATGTAGAAGTGCCTTTGGAAAAAACTGCCTTAATCACAATTTCCTTCTTTCCAATTCCAATGGTTAAACACAACAATATCACTTCAATATTTTCTCAAAAATATTCCATTAGACACAAAATAATCACAACTCAATTTATGCCTTATTGCTCCCTTTTAAAAATAACACTAATCATAACATACATAAAGATAATTTCTTTGATACACCTTATAAACTTCAACTTAAAATAATATCCAACACCATAAAATATCAACCAAACACCTTGCAATCCTTTCAAAACATTTGAGCAAATAACATTAAAAATATAAATTTGCAAAACCCTTATAACTCCCTTTGCAATCTTAGAACCAATAAATATATGAAAAAATTAATTTTTAAATGCCCAAACTATATTCCTAAAATTTTGGGTGATCAATATTAAAGCATACCTCTTTCTTCCCCAAAAAGGGGATTCGACGAGATTCGATTTTCCGTATCCTCTAGCCTAAGTGCCTTAGTGCTTGGGAGCCCATTGCCTAGGCTACTAATGCCCACGTGAAGGAAGGAAGAGTCCCTTCCTCTTATGCCTCCACCGTCGTTTGAATTTCCATAAATTTTGCACACTTTTTCTTCCTTGGATGCAATGCAAATTATAAGGCTCACAATTTATTTCAAAGGCATGGTAAGGTTTGGTAAAGTGGGAGTTCCCCCTTATATACACGTTTTTAAACTTCTCCTCATGTCGGCGCTTTGTCATTAGAAATCGAATTTTGAATTTTAATTTTAATAACCCACCTTAGGGTTATTTAACCTTAGCTTAAATTAATTTATAATTAATAATTAAATTAATTAATAATTAATTTAAATAACTTTATAAGTTAAATAAATTAACTAATAAATTAATTTATAATTAATTTTAAACTTCCTTTGTATAATATTATATAAGAATATTATAATATTATTCACTTGGGCTTATTTTTGCACTTTTGACCAAATATGACTTCCTGGAGCCGGGTCTTGAAATTGAAACCAAATTATCCTTTTGCATTTATTGGAGAAACAAAAATTGATGCTACCAACTGAAACTACCACTGATAGGTGCTGAAAGCTTGACATCAATGACCACTCACTTTTGACATCAATGACAACTTATCACTCAAAATGTCCAACAATGAAGATATCTATGGAAAACTGAAACTAATCCTCTTTTTCATGCTCTTCTATTGCATCCTTGAAGTATAAATTTTATAACTAGTTCTCCAGCTCTTCCTCAAAAATATTGATATAGGTGATTTACTAGAGCATCAAGAAGAATGGTATCCACTTACATATCCACATCACTTCTCTACCTTTAGTATCCACCTCACTTGTACCGGTATAATTTGAGGTTGTCCACTCGCTTTCTTCCTTTGTTTTTATTGTCCTCAATTTATGAGGTTAAGATATCACATTCATCTTCATGGGACCTTGACCAATGGTCATGTACCCTTCATGCCAGTAATTATGATTATGGGATTTTATTAACCATGTACTTCCTAAGAACATTGGATAGCCTACTAAATTATATTTTATGACTTAAAAATATACCATGCACAAATCACCACATACAATAGAGACACCAAATTTACGTGGTTCACCCAATGTGGGCTAGTCCACAGAGAAAATATTTCACTAAAATTTTCTCAATTAATATCTTGGGAATACTTTCCCTATTACAATATTTATGGATCTCTATCCAAAGGAGACACCAATCCCCTAATCAATTTCGTGTATCTCTATCCATAGGAGAACTCCTTTCTCCTTAGCTCTAACTAGTGATCTTCTAGAAGAAATGCTACCCCACTGATCTAGCTAAATGATCTCTATCCATTGAAGACGCCTGTCCTCACTACACTAGCTAATGGAATTCTATCCATTGGAGACTATCATCCTCTATACCCTATCACCTTCAAAGCTTTGTCTCAAATCTACACTAAACACAATACTTTAGTCTAGCTCAAATTTATCCTCAATATCTATCCTCTAATCTACACTAAACACAGTACTTTGGTCTAGCACAAATCTATCCTAAATCTCTGTCCTTTGATCTATACTAAACATAGTCCTTTGGTCTAGCACAAATTTATCCTCAGTCTCCATCCTATGATCTACACTAAACATAGTCCTTCGGTCTAGCACAAATATATCCTCAATCTCTGTTCTCAAGCTTTAACACAAATCTTGACTCAATCTCAAATAAAATTTGTTGTATCTGCCCCAAACCTCAACTCAATGTTTGAACAAATCAATCAATCATCTCTACACTCAAGTCTTCTCAAACACTTATCTCAAATTTTCCTTGTAAGCTTCCACAAAATCTCACACCAATTTTTCCACAAGTCCTCCCTAGAACTTGTCCAATATGTTCAATAAGTCCTGACTAGAACTTATCCAAATATGCTCTCAATATGTATTTTAAGATTTCACAAAATCTCACACAAATCTATCCATAAGTCTTCCCAAATACTTACCTCAAATTTACACAACAAGTCCTCACTAGAACTTGTCCAATATCATAGAAACATAAGGATAATTGATAGAGACTCAATATGCTCTACATTCATCACAATGCTCGATAATTTTCAATCACTCTCTTAGAAACATAAAAATAATTGTTAGAGACTCAATATGCTTCACATTCACCTCAATACTCAATCACTTTCAATCACTCTCTTAGAAACATACAGAGAATTGTTAGAGACTCAATATGCTTCACATTCACCTCAATACTCAATCACTTTCAATCATTCTCTTAGAAACATATAGAGAATTTTTAGAGACTCAATATGCTTCACATTCACCTCAATACTCAATCACTTTCAATCACTCTCTTAGAAACATATAGATAATTGTTAGAGACTCAATATGCTTCACACTCACAAGACTCTCAATCACTTTCTCAACTCAATTCATAATATAGAATAATTTGTTTCATAGAACTTGAACAATCACTTCAACACATTCACTTGACTAGGCTCAAACAACTCTACTCAACCAATCACTCAATGAAATAACCCTTGCTCACAAACCCTAGTCCAATCACATGAACAATCACTCAATGTTCCCAATAATGCTTATCAATCAATTCTCACATAACAATGATACTCATGTTCTTTCCAAACCCTAGTTCAAGTTCTTCACTCAACTTAATCACTTCAACAACAATGCATATAAAACAAGTTTGTATCAACAACTCTTTTTATTCCAGAAAACCTTGAAATATTAAATCAAAACACTCTCAACAATGCTAACCAAACAATCCTTTTCACTCCAACTTTTTATACACATCTTTCAACAATCACTTACTAGGAAGAATATGCCCATACCTTTTGTTGGATGTAGAAGTGCCTTTGGAAAAAACTGTCTTAATCACAATTTCCTTCTTTCCAATTCCAATGGTTAAACACAACAATATCACTTCAATATTTTCTCAAAAATATTCCATTAGACACAAAATAATCACAACTCAATTTATGCCTTATTGCCCCCTTTTAAAAATAACACTCATCATAACATACATAAAGATAATTTCTTTGATACACCTTATAAACTTCAACTTAAAATAATATCCAACACCATAAAATATCAACCAAACACCTTACAATCCTTTCAAAACATTTGAGAAAATAACATTAAAAATATAAATTTGCAAAACCCTTATAACTCCCTTTGCAATCTTAGAACCAATAAATATATGAAAAAATTAATTTTTAAATGCCCAAACTATATTCCCGAAATTTTTGGTGATCAATATTAAAGCATACCTCTTTCTTCCCCAAAAAGGGGATTCGACGAGATTCGATTTGCCGTATCCTCTAGCCTAAGTGCCTTAGGGCTTGGGAGCCCACCGCCTGGGCTACTAATGCCCAAGTGAAGGAAGGAAGAGTCCCTTCCTCTTATGCCTCCACCGTCGTTTGAATTTCCATAAATTTTGCACGCTTTTTCTTTCTTGGATGCAATGCAAATTATAAGGCTTGCAATTTATTTCAAAGGCATGGTAAGGTTTGGTAAAGTGGGAGTTCCCCCTTATATACACGTTTTTAAACTTCTCCTCATGTCGGTGCTTTGTCATTAGAAATCGAATTTCGAATTTTAATTTTAATAACCCACCTTAGGGTTATTTAACATTAGCTTAAATTAATTTATAATTAATAATTAAATTAATTAATAATTAATTTAAATAACTTTATAAGTTAAGTAAATTAAATAATAAAATAATTTATAATTAATTTTAAACTTCTTTTGTATAATATTATAAAAGAATATTATAATATTATTCACTTGGGATTATTTTTGCACTTTGGACCAAATATGCCTTCTTGGAGCCGGGTCTTGAAATTGAAATTGAATTATCCTTTTGCATTTATTGGAGAACAAAAAATTGATGCTACCGACTGAAACTACCACTGACAGGTGCTGAAATCTTGACCTCAATGACCACTCACTTTTGACATCAATGACAACTTATCACTCAAAATGTCCAACAATGAATATATCTATGGAAAACTGAAACTAATCCTCTTTTTCATGCTCTTCTATTGCATCCTTGAAGTATAACTTTTGTAACTAGTTCTCCACCTCTTCCTCAAAAATATTGATATAGGTGATTTACTAGAGCATCAAGAAGAATGTTATCCACTTACATATCCACATCACTTCTCTACCTTTAGTATCCACCTCACTTGTACCGGTATAATTTGAGGTTGTCCACTCGCTTTCTTCCTTTGTTTTTATTATCCTCAATTTATGAGGTTAAGATATCACATTCATCTTCATGGGACCTTGACCAATGGTCATGTACCCTTCATGCCAGTAATTATGATTATGGGATTTTATTAACCATGGACTTCCTAACAACATTGGATAGCCTACTAAATTATATTTTATGACTTAAAAATTTACCATGCACAAATTACCACATACAATAGAGACACCAAATTTACATGGTTCACCCAATGTGGGCTACTCCACAGAGAAAATATTTCACTAATATTTTCTCAATCAATCTCTTGGGAATCCTTTCCCTATTACAATATTTATGGATCTCTATCCAAAGGAGACACCAATCCCCTAATCAAGTTCATGTATCTCTATCCATAGGAGAACTCCTTTCTCCTTAGCTATAACTAGTGATCTTCTAGAAGAACTGCTACCCCACTGATCTGGCTAAATGATGTCTATCCACTGAAGACTCTTGTCCTCACTGCCCTAGCTAATGGATTTCTATCCACTGGAGACTATCATCCTCTATACTCTGTCACCTTCAAAGCTTTGTCTCAAATCTGCACTAAACATAGTACTTTAGTCTAGTTCAAATTTATCCTCAATCTCTATCCTCTAATCTACACTAAACATAGTACTTTGGTCTAGCACAAATCTACCTCAATCTCTATCCTCTAATCTATACTAAACATAGTCCTTTAGTCTAGCACAAATTTATCCTCACTTTCTGTCCTCTAATCTGCACTAAATATAGTCCTTCGGTCTAGCATAAATATATCCTCAATCTTTGTCCTCAAGCCTTAACACAAATCTTGACTCAATCTCAAATAAAATTTGTTGTATCTGCCCCAAACCTCAACTCAATGTTTGAACAAATTAAATCAAAACACTCTCAACAATGCTAACCAAACAATCCTTTTCACTCAAACTTTTTATACACATCTTTCAACAATCACTTACTAGGAAGAATATGCCCATACCTATTGTTGGATGTAGAAGTGCCCAAAAATGGGATTCGGCGAGATTCGATTTGCCGTATCCTCTAGCCTAAGTGCCTTAGTGCTTGGGAGCCCACCACCTAGGCTACTAATGCCCAAGTGATGGAAGAGTCCCTTCCTCTTATGCCTCCACCGTCGTTTGACTTTCCATAAATTTTGCACGCTTTTTCTTCCTTGGATGCAATGCAAATAATAAGGCTCGCAATTTATTTCAAAGGCATGGTAAGGTTTGGTAAAGTGGGAGTTCCCCCTTATATACACGTTTTTAAACTTCTCCTCATGTCGGCGCTTTGTCATTAGAAATTGAATTTTAATTTTAATAACCCACCTTAGGGTTATTTAACCTTAGCTTAAATTAATTTATTATTAATAATTAAATTAATTAATAATTAATTTGAATAACTTTATAAGTTAAGTAAATTAAATAATAAAATAATTTATAATTAATTTTAAACTTCCTTTGTATAATATTATAAAAGAATATTATAATATTATTCACTTGGGATTATTTTTGCACTTTGGACCAAATATGCCTCCTTGGCGCCGGGTCTTGAAATTGAAACCGAATTATCCTTTTGCATTATTGGAGAACAAAAAATTGATGCTACCAACTGAAACTACCACTGACAGGTCTTGAAAGCTTGACATCAATGACCACTCACTTTTGAAATCAATGACAACTTATCACTCAAAATGTCCAACAATGAATATATCTATGGAAAACTGAAACTAATCCTCTTTTTCATGCTCTTCTATTGCATCCTTGAAGTATAGCTTTTATAACTAGTTCTCCACCTCTTCCTCAAAAATATTGATATAGGTGATTTACTAGAGCATCAAGAAGAATGTTATCCACTTACATATCCACATCACTTCTCTACCTTTAGTATCCACCTCACTTGTACTGGTATAATTTGAGGTTGTCCACTCGCTTTCTTCCTTTATTTTTATTGTCCTCAATTTATGAGGTTAAGATATCACATTCATCTTCATGGGACCTTGACCAATGGTCATGTACCCTTCATGCTAGTAATTATGATTATGGGATTTTATTAACCATGGACTTCCTAACAACATTGGATAGCCTACTGAATTATATTTTATGAATTAAAAATATACCATGCACAAATCACCACATACATTAGAGACACCAAATTTACGTGGTTCACCCAATGTGGGCTACTCCACGGAGAAAATATTTCAATAAAATTTTCTCAATCAATCTCTTGGGAATCCTTTCCCTATTACAATATTTATGGATCTCTATCCAAAGGAGACACCAATCCCCTAATCAAGTTCGTGTATCTCTATCCATAGGAGAACTCCTTTCTCCTTAGCTCTAACTAGTGATCTTCTAGAAGAACTGCTACCCCACTGATCTGGCTAAATGATCTCTATCCACTGAAGAATCCTGTCCTCACTGCCCTAGCTAATGGATTTCTGTCCATTGGATACTGTCATCCTCTATACTTTATCACCTTCAAATATTTGTCTCAAATATGCACTAAACATAGTACTTTAGTCTAGCTCAAATTTATCCTCAATCTCTATCCTCTAATCTACACTAAACACAGGACTTCGGTCTAGCATAAATCTATCCTCAATCTTTGTCCTTTGATATATACTAAACATAGTCCTTTGGTCTAGAACAAATTTATCCTCAATCTATGTCCTCTGATCTGCATGAAACATAGTCCTTCGGTCTAGCATAAATATATCCTCAATCTCCGTCCTCAAGCCCTAACACAAAGCTTGACTCAATCTCAAAAAAAAATTGTTGTATCTGCCCCAAACCTCAACTCAATATTTGAAAAAATCAATCAATCAACTCTGCACTCAAGTATTCTCAAATACTTATCTCAAATCTGCCTTTTAATCTTCTACAAAATCTCACACCAATTTTTCAACAAGTCCTCCCTAGAACTTGTCCAATCTGCTCAATAAGTCCTAACTAGAACTTATCCAAATATGCTCTCAATATGCATTTTAAGCTTTCACAAAAGCTCACACAAATCTATCCATAAGTCTTCTCAAATACTTACCTCAAATTTACTCAACAAGTCCTCACTAGAACTTGTCCAATCTCATAGAAACATAAGGATAATTGATAGAGACTCAATATGCTCTACATTCATCACAATGCTCGATAATTTTCAATCACTCTCTTAGAAACATAAAAATAATTGTTAGAGAATCAATATGCTTCACATTCACCTATATACTAAATCACTTTCAATCACTCTCTTAGAAACATATAGAGAATTGTTAGAGACTCAATATTCTTCACATTCACCTCAATACTCAATCACTTTCAATCATTCTCTTAGAAACATATAGAGAATATTTAGAGACTCAATATTCTTCACATTCACCTCAATACTCAATCGCTTTCAATCACTCTCTTAGAAACATATAGAGAATTGTTAGAGACTCAATATGCTTCACACTCACAAGACTCTCAATCACTTTCTCAACTCAATTCATAATATAGAATAATTTGTTTCATAGAACTTGAACAATCACTTCAACACATTCACTTGACTAGGCTCAAATAGCTCTACTCAACCAATCACTCAATGAAATAACCCTTGCTCACGAACCCTAGTCCAATCACATGAACAATAACTCAATGTTCCCAACAATGCTTATCAATCAATTCTCACATAACAATGATAATCATGTTCTTTCCAAACCCTAGTTCAAGATCTTCACTCAACTTAATCACTTCAACAACAATGCATATAAAACAAGGTTGTATCAACAATTCTTTTTATTCCAGAAAACCTTGAAATATTAAATCAAAACACTCTCAACAATGCTAACCAAACAATCCTTTTCACTCCAACTTTTTATACACATCTTTCAACAATCACTTACTAGGAAGAATATGCCCATACCTTTTGTTGGATGTAGAAGTGCCTTTGGAAAAAACTATCTTAATCACAATTTCCTTCTTTCCAATTCCAATGGTTAAACACAACAATATCACTTCAATATTTTCTCAAAAATATTCCATTAGACACAAAATAATCACAACTCAATTTATGCCTTATTGCCCCCTTTTAAAAATAACACTCATCATAACATACATAAAGATAATTTCTTTGATACACCTTATAAACTTCAACTTAAAATAATATCCAACACCATAAAATATCAACCAAACACCTTGCAATCCTTTCAAAACATTTGAGCAAATAACATTAGAAATATAAATTTGCAAAACCCTTATAACTCCCTTTGCAATCTTAGAACCAATAAATATATGAAAAATTTAATTTTTAAATGCCAAAAATATATTCTCAAAATTTTTGGTGATCAATACTAAAACATACCTCTTTCTTCCCCAAAAAGGGGATTCATAGAAATATGATTTACCATATCCTCTAGCCTAAGTGCCTTAGTGCTTGGGAGCCCACCGCCTGGGCTACTAATGCCCACGTGAAGGAAGGAAGAGTCCCTTCCTCTTATGCCTCCACCGTCGTTTGACTTTCCATAAATTTTGCACGCTTTTTCTTCCTTGGATGCAATGCAAATTATAAGGCTTGCAATTTATTTCAAAGGCATGGTAAGGTTTGGTAAAGTGGGAGTTCCCCCTTATATACATGTTTTTAAACTTCTCCTCATGTCGGCGCTTTGTCATTAGAAATCGAATTTTCAATTTTAATTTTAATGACCCACCTTAGGGTTATTTAACCTTAGCTTAAATTAATTTATAATTAATAATTAAATTAATTAATAATTAATTTAAATAATTTTATAAGTTAAGTAAATTAACTAATAAATTAATTTATAATTAATTTTAAACTTCCTTTGTATAATATTATAAAAGAATATTATAATATTATTCACATGGGATTATTTTTGCACTTTGGACCAAATATGCCTTCCTGGAGCCGAGTCTTGAAATTGAAATCAAATTATCCTTTTGCATTTATTGGAGAACCAAAAATTGATGCTACCAACTAAAACTACCACTGATAGGTGCTGAAAGCTTGACATCAATGACCACTCACTTTTGACATCAATGACAACTTATCACTCAAAATGTCCAACAATGAATATATCTATGGAAAACTAAAACTAATCCTCTTTTTCATGCTCTTCTATTGCATCCTTGAAGTATAACTTTTATAACTAGTTCTCCACCTTTTCCTCAAAAATATTGATATAGGTGATTTACTAGAGCATCAAGAAGAATGTTATCCACTTACATATCCACATCACTTCTCTACCTTTAGTATCCACCTCACTTGTATTAGTATAATTTGAGGTTGTCCACTCGCTTTCTTCCTTTGTTTTTATTGTCCTCAATTTATGAGGTTAAGATATCACATTCATCTTCATGGGACCTTGACCAATGGTCATGTACCCTTCATGCCAGTAATTATGATTATGGGATTTTATTAACCATGGACTTCCTAACAACATTGGATAACCTACTGAATTATATTTTATGAATTAAAAATATACCATGCACAAATCACCACATACAATAGAGACACCAAATTTACGTGGTTCACCCAATGTGGGCTACTCCACAGAGAAAATATTTCAATAAAATTTTCTCAATCAATCTCTTGGGAATCCTTTCCCTATTACAATATTTATGGATCTCTATCCAAAGGAGACACCAATCCCCTAATCAAGTTCGTGTATCTCTATCCGTAGGAGAACTCCTTTCTCCTTAGCTCTAACTAGTGATCTTCTAGAAGAACTGCTACCCCACTGATCTCGCTAAATGATCTCTATCCACTGAAGACTCCTTTCCTCACTGCCCTAGCTAATGGATTTATATCCATTGGAGACTGTCATCCTCTATACTTTATCATCTTCAAAGCTTTGTCTCAAATTTGCACTAAACACAGTACTTTAGTCTAGCTAAAATTTATCCTCAATATCTATCCTCTATTCTACACTAAACACAGTACTTCGGTCTAGCATAAATCTATCCTCAATCTCTGTCCTTTGATCTATACTAAACATAGTCCTTTGGTCTAGAACTAATTTATCCTCAATCTATGTCCTCTGATCTGCATGAAACATAGTCCTTCGGTCTAGCATAAATATATCCTCAATCTCTGTCCTCAAGCCTTAACACAAAGCTTGACTCAATCTCAAAAAAAATTTGTTGTATCTGCCCCAAACCTCAACTCAATATTTGAAAAAATAAATCAATCAACTCTGCACTCAAGTCTTCTCAAATACTTATCTCAAATCTGCATTTTAATCTTCTACAAAATCTCACACCAATTTTTCCACAAGTCCTCCCTAGAACTTGTCCAATCTGCTCAATAAGTCCTAACTAGAACTTATCCAAATATGCTCTCAATATGTATTTTAAGCTTTCACAAAAGCTCACAGAAATCTATCCATAAGTCTTCTCAAATACTTACCTCAAATTTACTCAACAAGTCCTCACTAGAACTTGTCCAATCTCATAGAAACATAAGGATAATTGATAGAGACTCAATATGCTCTACATTCATCACAATGCTCGATAATTTTCAATCACTCTCTTAGAAACATAAAAATAATTGTTAGAGACTCAATATGCTTCACATTCACCTCAATACTCAATCACTTTCAATCACTCTCTTAGAAACATATAGAGAATTGTTAGAGACTCAATATGCTTCACATTCACCTCAATATTCAATCACTTTCAATCATTCTCTTAGAAACATATAGAGAATATTTAGAGACTCAATATGCTTCACATTCACCTCAATACTCAATCGCTTTCAATCACTCTCTTAGAAACATATAGAGAATTGTTAGAGACTCAATATGCTTCACACTCACAAGACTCTCAATCACTTTCTCAACTCAATTCATAATATAGAATAATTTGTTTCATAGAACTTGAACAATCACTTCAACACATTCACTTGACTAGGCTCAAATAGCTCTACTCAACCAATCACTCAATGAAATAACCCTTGCTCACGAACCCTAGTCCAATCACATGAACAATAACTCAATGTTCCCAACAATGCTTATCAATCAATTCTCACATAACAATGATACTCATGTTCTTTCCAAACCCTAGTTCAAGATCTTCACTCAACTTAATCACTTCAACAACAATGCATATAAAACAAGGTTGTATCAACAACTCTTTTTATTCCAGAAAACCTTGAAATATTAAATCAAAACACTCTCAACAATGCTAACCAAACAATCCTTTTCACTCCAACTTTTTATACACATCTTTCAACAATCACTTACTAGGAAGAATATGCCCATACCTTTTTTTGGATGTAGAAGTGCCTTTGGAAAAAACTGTCTTAATCACAATTTCCTTCTTTCCAATTCCAATGGTTAAACACAACAATATCAATTCAATATTTTCTCAAAAATATTCCATTAGACACAAAATAATCACAACTCAATTTATGCCTTATTGCCCCCTTTTAAAAATAACACTCATCATAACATACATAAAGATAATTTCTTTGATACACCTTATAAAATTCAACTTAAAATAATATCCAACACCATAAAATATCAACAAAACACCTTGCAATCCTTTCAAAACATTTGAGCAAATAACATTAAAAATATAAATTTGCAAAACCCTTATAACTCCCTTAGCAATCTTAGAACCAATAAATATATGAAAAAAATAATTTTTAAATGCCCAAACTATATTCCCGAAATTTTTGGTGATCAATATTAAAGAATACCTCTTTCTTCCCCAAAAAGGGGATTCGACGAGATTTGATTTGCCGTATCCTCTAGCCTAAGTGCCTTAGTGCTTGGGATCCCACCGCTTGGGCTACTAATGCCCACGTGAAGGAAGGAAGAGTCCCTTCCTCTTATGCCTCCACCGTCGTTTGACTTTCCATAAATTTTGCACGCTTTTTCTTCCTTGGATGCAATGCAAATTATAAGGCTCACAATTTATTTCAAAGGCATGGTAAGGTTTGGTAAAGTGGGAGTTCCCCCTTATATACACGTTTTTAAACTTCTCCTCATGTCGGTGCTTTGTCATTAGAAATCAAATTTCGAATTTTAATTTTAATAACCCACCTTAGGGTTATTTAACCTTAGCTTAAATTAATTTATAATTAATAATTAAATTAATTAATAATTAATTTAAATAACTTTATAAGTTAAGTAAATTAACTAATAAATTAATTTATAATTAATTTTAAACTTCCTTTGTATAATATTATGTAAGAATATTATAATATTATTCACTTGGGCTTATTTTTGCACTTTGGACCAAATATGACTTCTTGGAACCGGGTCTTGAAATTGAAACCGAATTATCCTTTTGCATTTATTGGAGAACCAAAAACTGATGCTACCAACTGAAACTACCACTGACTGGTGTTGAAAGCTTGACATCAATGACCACTCACTTTTGACATCAATGACAACTTATCACTCAAAATGTCCAACAATGAATATATCTATGGAAAAATGAAACTAATCCTCTTTTTCATGCTCTTCTATTGCATCCTTGAAGTATAAATTTTATAACTAGTTCTCCACCTCTTCCTCAAAAATATTGATATAAGTGGTTTACTAGAGCATCAAGAAGAATGTTATCCACTTACATATCCACATCACTTCTCTACCTTTAGTATCCACCTCACTTGTACCGGTATAATTTGAGGTTGTCCACTCACTTTCTTCCTTTGTTTTTATTGTCCTCAATTTATGAGGTTAAGATATCACATTCATCTTCATGGAACCTTGACCAATGGTCATGTACCCTTCATGTCAATAATTATGATTATGGGATTTTATTAACCATGGACTTCCTAACAACATTGGATAGCCTACTGAATTATATTTTATGACTTAAAAATATACCATGCACAAATCACCACATACAATAGAGACACCAAATTTACGTGGTTCACCCAATGTGGGCTACTCCATAGAGAAAATCTTTCACTAAAATTTTCTCAATCAATCTCTTGGGAATCCTTTCTCTATTACAATATTTATGGATCTCTATCCAAAGGAGACACTAATCCCCTAATCAATTTTGTGTATCTCTATCCATAGGAGAACTCCTTTCTCCTTAGCTCTAACTAGTGATCTTCTAGAAGAACTGCTACCCCACTGATCTGGCTAAATGATCTCTATCCACTGAAGACTCCTGTCCTCACTGCCCTAGCTAATGAATTTCTATCCACTGGAGACTATCATCATCTATACTCTATCACCTTCAAATATTTGTCTCAAATCTACACTAAACACATTACTTTAGTCTAGATCAAATTTATCCTCAATATTTATCCTCTAATCTACACTAAACACAGTACTTTGGTCTAGCACAAATCTATCCTCAATATCTGTCCTTTGATCTATACTAAACATAGTCCTTTGGTCTAGCACAAATTTATCCTCAATATTTGTCCTCTGATCTGCACTAAACATAGTCCTTCAATCTAGCATAAATATATCCTCAATCTCTGTCCTCAAGCCTTAACACAAAACTTGACTCAATCTCAAATAAAATTTGTTGTATTTGCCCCAAACCTCAACTCAATTTTTGAAAAAATCAATCAATCAACTCTGCACTCAAGTCTTCTCAAATACTTATCTCAAATCTGCCTTTTATTCTTCTACAAAATCTCACACCAATTTTTCAACAAGTCCTCCCTAGAACTTGTCCAATCTGCTCAATAAGTTCTAACTAGAACTTTTCCAAATATGCTCTCAATATGCATTTTAAGCTTTCACAAAAGCTCACACAAATCTATGCATAAGTCTTCTCAAATACTTACCTCAAATTTACTCAACAAGTCCTCACTAGAACTTGTCCAATCTCATAGAAACATAAGGATAATTGATAGAGACTCAATATGCTCTACATTCATCACAATGCTCGATAATTTTCAATCACTCTCTTAGAAACATAAAAATAATTGTTAGAGACTCAATATGCTTCACGTTCACCTCAATACTAAATCACTTTCAATCACTCTCTTAGAAACATATAGAGAATTGTTAGAGACTCAATATTCTTCACATTCACCTCAATACTCAATCACTTTCAATCATTCTCTTAGAAACATATAGAGAATTTTTAGAGACTCAATATGCTTCACATTCACCTCAATACTCAATCGCTTTCAATCACTCTCTTAGAAACATATAGAGAATTGTTGGAGACTCAATATGCTTCACACTAATAAGACTTTTTATCACTTTCTCAACTCAATTCATAATATAGAATAATTTGTTTCATAGAACTTGAACAATCACTTCAACACATTCACTTGACTAGGCTCAAATAGCTCTACTCAACCAATCACTCAATGAAATAACCCTTGCTCACGAACCCTAGTCCAATCACATGAACAATAACTCAATGTTCCCAACAATGCTTATCAATCAATTCTCACATAACAATGATACTCATGTTCTTTCCAAACCCTAGTTCAAGATCTTCACTCAACTTAATCACTTCAACAACAATGCATATAAAACAAGGTTGTATCAACAAATCTTTTTATTCCAGAAAACCTTGAAATATTAAATCAAAACACTCTCAACAATGCTAACCAAACAATCCTTTTCACTCCAAATTTTTATACACATCTTTCAACAATCACTTACTAGGAAGAATATGCCCATACCTTTTGTTGGATGTAGAAGTGCCTTTGGAAAAAATTGTCTTAATCACAATTTCCTTCTTTCCAATTCCAATGGTTAAACACAACAATAGCACTTCAATATTTTCTCAAAAATATTCCATTAGACACAAAATAATCACAACTCAATTTATGCCTTATTGCCCCCTTTTAAAAATAACACTCATCATAACATACATAAAGATAATTTCTTTGATATACCTTATAAACTTCAACTTAAAATAATATCCAACACCATAAAATATCAACCAAACACCTTGCAATCCTTTCAAAACATTTGAGCAAATAACATTAAAAATATAAATTTGCAAAACCCTTATAACTCCCTTTGCAATCTTAGAACCAATAAATATATCAAAAAAATTAAATTTTAAATGCCCAAACTATATTCTCGAAATTTTTGGTGATCAATATTAAAGCATACCTCTTTCTTCCCCAAAAAGGGGATTCGACGAGATTCGATTTGCCGTATCCTCTAGCCTAAGTGCCTTAGTTCTTGGGAGCCCTCCGCCTGGGCTACTACTGCCCACGTGAAGGAAGGAAGAGTCCCTTCCTCTTATGCCTCCACCGTCGTTTGAATTCCCATAAATTTTGCATGCTTTTTCTTCCTTGGATGCAATGCAAATTATAAGGCTCACAATTTATTTCAAAGGCATGGTAAGGTTTGGTAAAGTGGGAGTTCCCCCGTATATACACGTTTTTAAACTTCTCCTCATGTCGACGCTTTCTCATTAGAAATCGAATTTTGAATTTTAATTTTAATAACCCACCTTAGGGTTATTTAACCTTAGCTTAAATTAATTTATAATTAATAATTAAATTAATTAATAATTAATTTAAATAACTTTATAAGTTAAGTAAATTAACTAATAAATTAATTTATAATTAATTTTAAACTTCCTTTGTATAATATTATATAAGAATATTATAATATTATTCACTTGGCCTTATTTTTACACTTTGGACCAAATATGACTTCCTGGAGCCGGGTCTTGAAATTGAAACCGAATTATCCTTTTGCATTTATTGGAGAACCAAAAATTGATGCTACCAACTGAAACTACCACTGACAGGTGCTGAAAGCTTGACATCAATGACCACTCACTTTTGAAATCAATGACAACTTATCACTCAAAATGTCCAACAATGAATATATCTATGGAAAAATGAAACTAATCCTCTTTTTCATGCTCTTCTATTGCATCCTTGAAGTATAAATTTTATAACTAGTTCTCCAGCTCTTCCTCAAAAATATTGATATAGGTGATTTACTAGAGCATCAAGAAGAATGTTATCCACTTACATATCCACATCACTTCTCTACCTTTAGTATCCACCTCACTTGTACCGGTATAATTTGAGGTTGTCCACTCACATTCTTCCTTTGTTTTTATTGTCCTCAATTTATGAGGTTAAGATATCACATTCATATTCATGGGACCTTGACCAATGGTCATGTACCCTTCATGCCAATAATTATGATTATGGGATTTTATTAACCATGGACTTCCTAACAACATTGGATAGCCTACTGAATTATATTTTATGACTTAAAAATATACCATGCACAAATCAGCACATACAATAGAGACACCAAATTTACGTGGTTCACCTAATGTGGGCTACTCCACAAAGAAAATATTTCACTAAAATTTTCTCAATCAATCTCTTGGGAATCCTTTCCCTATTACAATATTTATGGATCTCTATCCAAAGGAGACACTAATCCCCTAATCAATTTCGTGTATCTCTATCCATAGGAGAACTCCTTTCTCCTAAGCTCTAACTAGTGATCTTCTAGAAGAACTGCTACCCCACTGATCTAGCTAAATGATCTCTATACACTGAAGACTCCTGTCCTCATTGCCCTAGCTAATGGATTTCTATCCATTGGAGACTATCATCCTCTATACTCTATCACCTTCAAAGATTTTTCTCAAATCTACACTAAACACAGTACTTCGGTCTAGCAAAAATCTATCCTCAATATTTGTCCTTTGATCTATACTAAACATAGTCCTTTGGTCTAGCACAAATTTATCCTCAATCTATGTCCTCTGATCTACACTAAGCATAGTCCTTCGGTCTAGCATAAATATATCCTCAATCTCTGTCCTCAAGCCTTAACACAAAGCTTGACTCAATCTCAAATAAAATTTGTTGTATCTGCTCCAAACCTCAAATCAATTTTTGAACAAATCAATCAATCAATTCTGCACTCAAGTCTTCTCAAATACTTATCTCAAATTTTTCTTGTAAGCTTCCACAAAATCTCACACTAATTTTTCCACAAGTCCTCCCTAGAACTTGTCCAATCTGCTCAATAAGTCCTAACTAGAACTTATCCAAATATGCTCTCAATATGTATTTTAAGCTTTCACAAAATCTCACACAAATCTATCCTTAAGTCTTCTCAAATACTTATCTCAAATTTACTCAAAAAGTCCTCACTAGAACTTGTCCAATCTCATAGAAACATAATGATAATTGATAGAGACTCAATATGCTCTACATTCATCACAATGCTGAATAATTTTCAATCACTCTCTTAGAAACATACAAATAATTGTTAGAGAATCAATATGCTTCACATTCACCTCAATACTCAATCACTTTCAATCACTCTCTTAGAAACATATAGAGAATTGTTAGAGACTCAATATGCTTCACATTCACCTCAATACTCAATCACTTTCAATCATTCTCTTAGAAACATATAGAGAATTTTTAGAGACTCAATATGCTTCACATTCACCTCAATACTCAATCACTTTCAATCACTTTCTTAGAAACATATAGAGAATTGTTAGAGACTCAATATGCTTCACACTAATAAGACTCTCAATCACTTTCTCAACACAATTCGTAATATAGAATAATTTTTTTCATAGAACTTGAACAATCACTTCAACACATTCACTTGACTAGGCTCAAACAACTCTACTCAAGCAATCATTCAATGAAATAACCCTTACTCACAAACCTTAGTCCAATCACATGAACAATAACTCAATGTTCCCAACAATGCTTATCAATCAATTCTCACATAACAATGATACTCATGTTCTTTCCAAACCCTAGTTCAAGTTCTTCACTCAACTTAATCACTTCAACAACAATGCATATAAAACAAGGTTGTATCAACAACTCTTTTTATTCCAGAAAACCATGAAATATTAAATCAAAACACTCTCAACAATGCTAACCAAACAATCCTTTTCACTCCAACTTTTTATACACATCTTTCAACAATCACTTACTAGGAAGAATATGCCCATACCTTTTGTTGGATGTAGAAGTGCCTTTGGAAAAACCTGTCTTAATCACAATTTCCTTCTTTCCAATTCCAATGGTTAAACACAACAATATCACTTCAATATTTTCTCAAAAATATTCCATTAGACACAAAATAATCACAACTCAATTTATGCCTTATTGCACCCTTTTAAAAATAACACTCATCATAACATACATAAAGATAATTTCTTTGATACACCTTATAAACTTCAACTTAAAATAATATCCAACACCATAAAATATCAACCAAACACCTTACAATCCTTTCAAAATATTTGAGCAAATAACATTAAAAATATAAATTTGCAAAACCCTTATAACTCCCTTTGCAATCTTAGAACCAATAAATATATGAAAAAATTAATTTTTAAATGCCCAAACTATATTCCCGAAATTTTTGGTGATCAATATTAAAGCATACCTCTTTCTTCCCCAAAAATGGGATTCAGCGAGATTCGATTTATCGTATCCTCTAGCCTAAGTGTTAGCGTAGCATTATTATTATTACATTATTGTTAGCATGTTGTTATTAAGTTATAACAAGGCCTATTTTAGCCACGGATGTTTCCGTAACCTCCGAGCCTATTAGGGCATGTAATATCCTATTTAATGCTCTCTGATTAATACAAACCTGATTGATTACTCCGACATGGTATCAGAGCAGGAGTGATAGGATGTGAAAGCAACGAAGCTTGCATTGTGAGGAAGCGTGCACAGCATGAGAGGACCATCCGTGGTGGCATCGCGGACAAGCCAGTGAATTTTTTTTTCCCGGTTTGAAAACAATTTTTTTTCAGCCTTGGGAAACTATTGGTGATTTTTTTTATCCGATTTCACGATGGCGATTGCAGGCTTCAGAAATGTGTTGATTTCTGAAGCCGACGCGGGACAAATTTCCACCTGATGGGAGTGTGATTGCATTTTTTTAATTGGGCTTACCTTGCGATTGCGCTCACGGGCGGTAGTCGACCTCGATAGTGGGTTTGCCTTGTGTCTACAGGAGAAAGCTGCAACAGTCGACATCACATCTTCTTTGATCCGCATGGTGGTGATTCCTGGCAGATTACGACGTAGTCGACATCACGCTTCACAATCCCAGCGTCGAGCAGGATCCCGGCTGCGGTCCGCTCGTTAATAGAATTGCCATTAAAAAGCTCTCTCCGGCACTCTACGCTAGGGGGAATTTGATAAAGAACGGGGACTTCGAAGAGGGTCCATTCGTGTTTAGCAACTCGTCGCGTGGGGTGCTGCTGCCACCCATCAGAGAAGACGTGCACTCGCCGCTGCCGGGGTGGATAGTAAACTCTCTCAAGGCTGTCAAGTACGTTGAGTCCGCTGAGGACGAAGGCGGGGCTCAGCTATCTGCTCACCTTCATGGTGGAGGCACGGCCAGGACGAGCTTCGGGCTCGTGCCTTCTCTAGAAAGAGGAGGGCGCCCCCTGATCCAAGCGGATCAGCCCGCTAGCTCACCTGGCAGTGAGCTACGCGGTAGGGCTCGGGGAGCCCTGAGGTCGCGGGTTCCAATCCCGCCGACCCCACCGACAACAAAATTCAGGTATAAGTTTTTTATTTAATTTTGATTAAAGTTTTAATTTTTTAATAATTAATATTTTATATTAATTAAATTGTTTCTTAATTATTTTTTTTAATTTAATTAGAAACTTATTTAATTAAATATGAAATATTTTTATTAAAAGATTAAATTTTACTTTTTTCAAAATTTATAAATTGTTAAAATACCATAAAAAGGGGGGGATAGAGAGAGTAATTTTTTTGAAAAATAGCAATTTGGCGAATTGTAAAAGGTGCATTTTTGGCTGCGCCCGACACCTAGTGGGTTATTCCTGTGGGCACTTTTTTTGTTGTATGTTGCATATTTGATTTCTTGCACTATAACATTAAAAGTTAAAATCAAATTCACTCCCTAAGTCCCCGAAATAATTAAAACCCATCCGTGCAATTTATTGCACTGCAGTGTTCGGTATTTGTGATACCTCTGGCCAGCACTTACAGTAAAGTTGTCGTGATTGCGCTATCGTATCCGCCGCCTAATATAGCTGCTACAACGACGTCTGAGCTTGTTCTCTATAAATCGTCGGGGAGAGATAAGTTTGCCATTTTGCATTTTTTTACTCCATCCACTACCCTTAATCGTTCTTGTGTTTAGGCGTAAATCCTGACGAAGTATTCTTCATAGTGTTTAGGGGAAGTTACGCCCCATGCATGAGAAGAATCTTCTATGGTAGGTGCCATCAACAAGGCGATTCCCTTTCAGTACTGCTTATGTTCCACGTATCGTATGATCTCTAAAGATCACCTATAGTTTCCCTCACGTAAGGGCGGGTGATTTTTGTTGATCTTTCTAAATACCTATAGTTTCCCTCACGTAAGGGCGGGTATTTTGTACGGTATAACGGCCTAGCAAAAAGGTATATCGAAAGGGGGACCAATTGGTGTTATAAGGAACCTTCATCATGTCTGCAAAACTAATGACTGATTCTCATCAATTGTTGAAAGGTCCTAATTACACACCATGGAAAAATAAGATGAAGGCCATCCTAGCAATGGATGATTTATGGGATGTTGTATCTGGAGCAACAACTAGACCTTCACCTATTGCTGGTGCTACAACTCCATCTAATGCTCAAAGAGACTTTGATAAGCTAGATAGTAAAGCAAAAGTGCTCATCTTGCTTGTTGTGTCTGATGAAGTCCAACCCCATATTGCTGACTGTGCAACTAGTAAAGCGGCATGGGATGCCCTTAATACTATATATGAGGGAAAGAATGATTCCACCATTCTATTTCTTCAATCTCAATTACACAGTCTAAGCATGAAGCAGGGTGAGACAGTTGAATTCTTTCTTTGCAGAGTTTTTGAATTGAAAGCAAAGTTGAATTCTTTGGGAGAACCAGTTGAAGACAAGCTCCTTACTTCAGTTGTATTGAGAGCTTTACCTGATTCTTATCGGGTGTTGATCACTTCCCTTCAGGTATCACAACGAAAAGTTACTTTTGTAGAATTGGTTAATATGCTTCAAGAGGAGGAAGCACGCCAACTACAGAGAGATGATTCTTCTAACACTGCTCTCTACATCAACAGGAAAGGGCAAAACCAGAAGAAGGGTAATTTTTAGAAGGGAGGGAATTCACAAAAGGATTCAAAAGGGAAACAAACTCAACAACCTCAACAAAAAAAGAGATATTGCAAGATCTGTGACAAAGAAGGTCATGATACAAACAGATGTTGGCATAAGAATAAGCAATCAAAATAGAAAGGCCGAAACAAACCACAAAAGAACAAACAACAAGTGAATGTTGTTGTTGAAGAATCTGACATGGATTCTGAGAGAGCCCACAAAGTTCTCATGACTACCATAGTGTCCAAGCGGACGGATCCTATATGGTATGTTGATTCCGGAGCCAATAAGCACATGATTGGTGACAAATCATGGTTTGAGTCTTTTGAGGCCAAAGAGGGCAAACCTGTCACTATTGCTGATGATAAAACCTACAAGGTTCAGGGAGAAGGCACTATTTCAGTCACTCTTCCTGATGGCAAGTGTCAGATTGATAAAGTTCTCTATGTTCCAGGATTGGCAAACAATTTGTTGTCGACTACACAAATTCTGGACAAAGATATGGTTGTGAACTTTAGTGTTGAGGGAGGCAAGAAGTGTTGTTCTATTACCAGGAGGGGTAAGAACATTGCAACCGCTTCATATAAGCATGGCTTATTTGCCTTAGATACTATCTCTACTCCACATGTTGCCATGAAAGTCTCTACAAAGGAGGCAACTTCCCTATGGCACAAGAGATATGGACATTTGAGTTCTGGTTACTTACTTGAGCTAAGTAAGTATGAGATGGTTAAGGGTCTTCCTTCCCTTTCTACCACTTTACCAGTTTGCTCTGACTGCTTGGCGAGAAAGCAGCATAGAGTGCCTTTTGAAAAGAGCTCTACAAGAGCAAAGAAACCTCTGGAGTTGGTTCATACCGATCTGTGCGGTCCCTTCACTCCCAACAGTTGCGGGGGTAAGAGGTATTTTTAGTTATTTGTGGATGATTATTCATGAAAGATGTGGGTATTCTTTCTTCAACTGAAATCTGAAGCATTTGGCTTCTTTCAGCAATTCAAGAAATCGGTTGAGAAGGAGTCAGGGACTTTTATAAAGACCCTCTCGCTCGGATCGAGGGGGGAGTTCACCTCTAAAGAATTTTCTGCATTCTTGAAAGAAAATGGGATCACAAGACAGTTAACTACTGCTTATACTCCTCAGCAAAATGGAGTTGCTCGAAAGGAGGAATCGTTCCATCATGGAAATGGTTCGTTGCATGCTCACAGGAGCTAGACTTGAGCAACTATATTGGGCAGAAGCTGTCACCACAGTAGTATATCTATTGAATAGGGCACCCACAAAGGCCCTACAAGGAATGACTCCACAGGAAGCATGGAGTGGTAGGAAACCCTCCATTTCTCATCTACGCATTTTTGGATGTAAAGCTTTCATGCACATACCAAAAGAGAAAAGGAAGAAGCTAGATGAGAAGACATTGAAGTGTATTCTTCTTGGGTATGATGAGCACTCTAAGGGTTATCGTTTGATTGATCCCTTAACCAAGAAGATTCACATAAGTAGAGATGTTGTTTTTGATGAGGCTTTCACATCAGCAAACACATCAGATGTATACCTAGACCTTGTGGAAACTCAGGTTGTTAAATCTCCTTCATCAAAGGTTGGAGGTTCTTCTGGATCTTCTTCAACACCTAAGAAGAAGAATCCAAAGTGGTATACAAATACAATCAAAGACTCTAAGCTATCTACTCCACCATATTTGACTTTGGATAGGCCTCGTACTCGCAGCATGGCTCGACGAGAGAAAGCCGCAACAGAGAATACTGGGGTTGATGATCTGTGTCAATATTTTGAAGAACTTTCTATAGATCCAAGCAAGAGATACAGAAGATATGGATATTGATAGTGATAAGGTGTTTATGTCTTCCATAGACGATCTTGAACCTGCATCAATACAAGTTGCTCTCGGTGAGCCTCAGTGGAAGGCTGCTATGGATGCAGAGTATAAGTCTTTGATGAAAAACAAAACTTGGAAGCTTGTCGATCTGTCACACGGAAAGAAACCCATTGGCTGCAAATGGGTGTATAAAGTCAAGTACAAAGCAGATGGGACAATTGATAAGCATAAGGCCCGTCTTGTTGCAAAGGGCTATGCTCAAAAGGAAGGCATTGACTACGAGGAAACTTTTGCACCTACTGCTCGGATGACAACAATTCGAGTTATTTGTGCTATGGCAGCACAGCTTTGGGTGGAAAGTTCATCGGATGGATGTCAAAAGTGCCTTTCCGAATGGTGATCTCCAAGAAGAAGTCTATATGACTCAACCGGAAGGATTTGCAGTGGAAGGCCAACAACAAAAAGTTTGCAAATTGGTCAAATCCTTATATGGCTCGAAATAAGCTCCTCGAGCTTGGTATATAAAAATGGACAATCACCTCCCGTAGCATGGTTTTAAGAGATGTCCGTCAGATGCAAACCTCTATTTCAAGAAACAGGGTTTTGAGATAGTGTTGCTTGTACTCTATGTTGATGATCTGCTCATTATAGGGAGTTCAGAAACTATGATCTCTATTGTCAAAAGAGACTTGTGTCAATATTTTGAGATGTCAGATCTCGGACTTCTCCATTACTGTCTTGGTCTGGAATTCAGCCAGAAGGAGCACTCCATCAAAGTGTCTCAAAAAAAATATGCCAAGACATTGCTAGAAAAATATCGCATGACTGATTGCAAGCCAATGGCAACTCCGATGGAGACTGGACTTCAGTTATCATGATATGATGATTCACCTCAGGTAGATGGTACTCTCTATCGACAGTTGATTGGGAGTCTCATATATCTGACCAATACTAGGCCAGATCTCGTATTTGCTGTGAACTATCTTTCGAGGTTCATGCAGGAGCCTAAGACCACTCATTGGAAAGCAACAAAACGTGTTCTTCACTATGTCCGTGGCACAATGGAATATGGCCTAGAATACAAGAGGAACAACAAATTCTTCTTACAGGGATACACGGACTCCGACTATGCTGGATCATTTGATGATCGCAAGTCAACTTCAGGATATATTTTTCATCTTGGATCCGGTCCTGTCTCTTGGCACAACAAGAAGCAACAGGTGGTTGCTATTTCATCAACAGAGGTAGAATATCGCGCCGCACGTGATGCTGTGTGCGAAGTGATATGGTTGCATCGCATTCTGACAAGTATGGGTCATCCATCCAAATCTCCAATACACTTGTTTTGCGACAATCAAGGTGTTCTGAACCTAGTCAAGAATCCAGTTCATCATGAAAGAACAAAACACATTGACACACAATGTCATTTCATTCGAGACGAAGTTTTGAAGCACCGAATTCAGCTTCAGCACATTCCCACCGATGCTCAAGTTGCAGACATTTTCACTAAGGCACTTGGACGTGTCAAATTTGAATTGTTTCGCAGCTCGCTTTGTATTGCAAAATGATGTAATCAGGGGGGATGTTTAGTGTAGCTAGTAGTTATATTATTGCCCAAATAATGTAATAAGGGGGGATGTTAGCGTAGCATTATTATTATTACATTATTGTTAGCATGTTGTTATTAAGTTATAACAAGGCCTATTTCAGCCACGGATGGTTCCGTAACCTCCGGGCCTATTAGGGCATGTAATATCCTATTTAATGCTCTCTGATTAATACAAACCTGATTGATTACTCCGACACTAAGTGCCTTAGTGCTTGGGAGCCCACCTCCTAGGCTACTAATGCCCACGTGAAGGAAGGAAGAGTCCCTTCCTCTTATGCCTCCACCGTCGTTTGAATTTCCATAAATTTTGCATGCTTTTTCTTCCTTGGATGCAATGCAAATTATAAGGCTCGCAATTTATTTCAAGGGCATGGTAAGGTTTGGTAAAGTGGGAGTTCCCCCTTATATACACTTTTTTAAACTTCTCCTCATGTCGGTGCTTTGTCATTAGAAATCGAATTTCGAATTTTAATTTTAATAACCCACCTTAGGGTTATTTAACCTTAGCTTAAATTAATTTATAATTAATAATTAAATTAATTAATAATTAATTTAAATAACTTTATAAGTTAAGTAAATTAACTAATAAATTAATTTATAATTAATTTTAAACTTCCTTTGTATAATATTATAAAATAATATTATAATATTATTCACTTGGGCTTATTTTTGCACTTTGGACCAAATATAACTTCCTGGAACCGGGTCTTGAAATTGAAACCGAATTATCCTTTTGCATTTATTGGAGAACCAAAAATTGATGCTACCAACTGAAACTACCACTGACTAGTGCTGAAAGCTTGACATCAATGACCACTCACTTTTGACATCAATGACAACTTATCACTCAAAATGTCCAACAATGAATATATCTATGGAAAACTGAAACTAATCCTCTTTTTCATGCTCTTCTATTGCATCCTTGAAGTATAAATTTTATAACTAGTTCTCCACCTCTTCATCAAAAATATTGATATAGGTGATTTACTAGAGCATCAAGAAGAATGTTATCCACTTACATATCCACATCACTTCTCTACCTTTAGTATCCACCTCACTTGTACTGGTATAATTTGAGGTTGTCCACTCGCTTTCTTCCTTTGTATTTATTATCCTCAATTTATGAGGTTAAGATATCACATTCATCTTCATGGGACCTTGACCAATGGTCATGTACCCTTCATGCCAGTAATTATGATTATGGGATTTTATTAACCATGGACTTCCTAACAACATTGGATAGCCTACTGAATTATATTTTATGACTTAAAAATATACCATACAAGTGACTCCCATGATTGATACTACTATATCAAAGACTAATCTTATTGGATTTGTTTTTCCTTTATTCAAATATCTCAAATTTAAGTTAGATGGATGATCTATCTCTAACAGTAGATTTTATAATTATATTAATAGTAGTTCCTATAACGAATTCTCACTACACTTAGGAGGATAAGAGCAAATTTTTGCAATTCAAGGAGCAAATCAACAATCTAAGAAATTAAGTAAGGCGGGAGAAAAATGCATTGTTAGATTGGTCATCAAAGGAGTCTAATTGTTGAAATTTAAAAGTTTTGAAATAAATCAAGTCAAAAATTTTGACAACCTATGATTGGCCAAAAGCTCTAAAAATAAGAATTTTTTGTTAAGGAGTGCAAGTAAAATAAAGTGTCAAAAAATGGAATTTTATGAATGTTTTGATCAAGAGTAGAAGGTAAAAGTTATGACCAAAGAATGGTATCACTTTAGAAAGTTTTCTATTAAAGCAAAAGGTAAAAGCTTTAGGGTAAGATGATGATAAAAGTTTTGAAGGTTAAAACCACTCATGCTCTAGAAATATAGGGGACCCCACACATTGTGTTGAGGTGTAAAATATTCTAGGGAGTACAATCCTATTCCTACAAATATCATGACATATATCTCAAGAAAGAATAGCCCAAGAAATAGGTTGGTACATTAAAGGCAACAATATGGAAAGCTGCAATAGGAGCCATCCCAAATATGGACCATTGATTATAGAATATCTCCCACACCTAGACTTCAAAAATACCTAGAAATTATAGATGACAATAATAGTAGTAACTACTGGTGATGGAGCAATGAAATTAGGGTTTCTTGGGAGGGTGGGGATGACGGTGGGCGAGAAGGCTATTCTGGGAGAGCACGAGAGCATCGACAGGTCGAACCAGGGGCTCGATAGGGTGGAGGGAGGGCAAACAGAGTCTGGGGACACCGAGGAGTCCTTGCCAAGTCGCGGCAAGGATCCGCCAGACAAATGGGGAGATGGACCTCGAAAGTCATATGCTTTGGCAGTGGCCTCTGAAACCCTAAGCGGGATCTTCTCCAAGGAGTTATTTCTGTTCGAGGACGAGTTGGACATCTCGACATAAATTCTCTCAAGATTTGTGGATTTTGAAAAATTTACCCTCATTGGTAAGTTTATTGGTGGTCGTCCCGACATGGAGACCATTCGCAAGTGGGCGTCTAGAAAATGGTGGACCTCTGGTCACTTAGAGCTGGCTGCCCTAACCCAAGGTTTTTTCATGATTAGGCTGAGCAACAAGGAGGACTACTGTAAAATCTTGGCTGGAGGGCCTTGGTTCTTGGGCCATAGGAGTCTCTTTCTAAGGAAGTGGGGTTTGGACTTTAACCCCGATACCCAGAATATCAACATTGCTCCAATATGGGTTAGGCTCCCGAGTCTTCCCCTTTTTTTTGGCATGAAAATGTAATCAGAGGTATTGCTCGGTCCATCAGGGATCTGATCACTTTAGACCCTCCCACTAGAGCTCGAACTAGATTTGTCTAATCCCGATTCTATGTTTTGGTGAACATGGAGATGGACCTCCCATCCTCCATTACTTTGTGGTCTGGGGGTACTTTTATACACAAGAAAGCTATTGTGTATGAGAACAGGCCAGCTTTTTACCCTCAGTGTAGTTCTCAAGGGCATCTTTAGTCCAATTGTCCTCTCCAAAAGCCGAGGAAGAAGGAGCGGGATCCCTGCAACCCTCTGGAGCACGATGAAGGTCAGACAAAGCACCCTTTTGCGAAAGGCCATGAATCTCTAGGTCCATCCAAGGACCATCTCGAATCCTCCTTACCAGAAGAGGAAATCACCATCCATTCAGACTCTGAGCAGTGTGGTGGGCGCCCCCAACTAGGACCATAGGAGGAAAAGGAACAGCCCCCCCCCCCTTATCACCACACAGGCAGATTCACCAAAAATTTATGACCGAAACTCTCTTGAGGCACAAAATTTATTGGAAGACTACCTGTTGGGAAGAAGAGGTTACCAGCCTGGTAATATTAGCCCTTGAATTACGAGGAGTCAAAAGCAAGGGGTGGATTTTGGTAGTGAAATGAAGAAGGGTCGTCCCCACAACAAGGAAAAGAGAGACAAAGAAACTGCGGCTGATGTTGCAAATGGAACCCAATGGTTGCTATTTCAGGATGACTTCGATTCTCTGATGGGTGACGCGCTTATCCCAAAACCTCCCTTCCAGCAGGGAAAGGGAAGTAAGAAGAACCTCAAACCGTACGGATGAAATCCTGGATGTGAGAAGACTAAACGAAGTGGCCATTTGGGCTAGGGCAAAAATTTTCTAGCAAGATTTTCAATGGTTTGTTTCAGTCCAGTCATTTTTCTTGGATCCTATCCAACATGTATGCTTCGAATTCTGCCTCCGGGGAAGCAGAAATGTGGAAAGTTATTTCCCAGGCATGGGAGAATTTTTTGTAGTTTTCTTGGTTGTCTTCTTCTGCTTTCCGATGGTCCAGCTTCTTCGGCTAGTTTTTGTTTTCCCAGTTATAATGGCCATGGTTTCCAGGATAATCAGGCAAAAATGCCTTACTTGTAGCCCTCGGGCAATTAGCAGCTTTTTGTTTTTTTTTCGCATACAGAGTTTATTCTTCCAGCCAAGAGGCATGAAGCACTATTTAGCAAGGCTGATTTTGTTTATAAGGTTTTGGGATCCTCTATAAAAACCCACCGTTAATCTATTATAATAATTACCAAAAAAAATAATAGTAGTAACTACTCATCCAAAGGCCCAAAACTAGTTGATATATATGACTCCATATCTAAAGGCCTCAAAGGAACCAATGAGTTGAATGAAGACATGATCGGGTGCACAAAAGACCTGATTGGGTGCATAATATTGTAATACATATATATATATATATATATATATATATATATATATATACATATATGTATATACATATATGTATATATGTATATACATATATGTATATATGTATATACATATATATATATATATATATATACATATATGTATATATGTATATACATATATATATATATATATATATATATATATATATATATATATATATACATATATGTATATATGTATATATATATATATATACATATATGTATATATATATATATATATACACATATATACATGTATATATATGTATATATATATATATATACATGTATATACATGTATATATATGTATATATATATATATATATATATATATACATATATGTATATATATATACATATATGTATATATATATATACATATATGTATACATATACATATATATATATATATATATATATATATATATATATATATATATATATATATATACATATATATACATATATACACATATATATATATACATATGTATATATATATATATATATATATATATATATATATATATATATATATATATATATATCTATCTATCTATCTATATATATTAGAGGCTTGTGACTATTTGGTTTCAATTGTTTGGTTCTCCATGTCCCATTTCCTTTATGTATGTATGTTTATCTGTGCTTATATATATTTAGAGGAGGAAGTGTTCACTATATCGGTGCATTACACTCAAGGATATTTTGTAGGAGGATCTCATCTTGATCTTGGAGCATTGCTTGTTAGCTTAGGTTTTTTCCTTTTTTTTTTCTTTATATTTTTGCATTTCTCTAACCCTTTTTCCCTTGAAGCTAGTAGATTAAAATAGAGTAGGAAAATAGTTCTCAAGATCACATATTAAAAGGTGTTGGCCTTGTAAAAAATCCTAGAGGTCCCCAATAGAGTCAAACGTCATGCTTTCAAGACTCAACCTACTATGTCACTCTATGTAAGACATAATAGTTTTAACCATCTGGTCCAACCCGTATGATGGCTTGTATAATCAGACATGATAACACTTTAATGGAACACTCTATGGGATCCCATTGATTTATCATTGATCATGCAATCGAAAGAAGATTTAGTATTTAATGTGGTGATGTTATCTACCTATCTACTTGCTAAAGTATCTCAAAACTCACCTCATGACTCCACTCAAGAACAAATATCTAGAAGAAGCCACATTGAAATACATCAAATTGAGGTTTCAATGAAGACATCAATCTATATACTCTTAAAGCACAAGTTTTTTTCACCTAGAAAATCCACTCCAACCAAAGGATCCAAAAGTGTATGAATGAGAGACCTTCCACTAGGTCCTTTGTTGCTAGAAATCTACAAGAGTTGCTTCCTCCATCCAATATTTTTTCTTGAGAAAATAGAGCTCAAGGCCCAAGCATGGATGCTCTACCACTCATATTGTGTGTAGAATGATCAATGTCCTATATGATCTCCATAGTCACTAGTTGTATGGGGAACCTTCCATATTAAACATTAGAATACCTTTCAAACTACATTGGTAAAGGGCCAACAACCCCACTAAAGCATTTGAAAGATATGGTCTGCTCATTTCAAATGCACAATACCATAAAGTAAATGTGGATCTAAGGATGCTTGTGACATCATTTAGAGGTAAGGCTCATGAGGGGTATGACTCTCTTTATTTGCACTCATTTGTTGAATGGGACCAACTTGCGACACTATTCATAAATGAATTTATAGAAAGAGAGAAATCAATCCAAAAAATTATTTTATCACTTTCAACATTATCTTACACGAGAACCCACTACATACCCTATGGAGAGTGCTTAGATGCAGGGCCAACCCCATAAGCTAATACCCAAAGAGATAAGAGCTATGAATTTCAACCAAATTACAACAATCTAGGATGAAGAAGAAATGAACATGGGGACAAAGTAAGTAGATACTTCAATGTCTGGATGGCTATAAAGCTAGTACAATGATCATATTGGCTAATAAGTGACTAAAATTGGGACTCATATCTCTTCATAGTACCCAAGAAAATAAGCATAGGTACTTATTTGATCTAAGAGAAAGGACCCTTCATCTCTAGGGGTGTAAAATAGGCAAAGGATCTAAGTTGGAGGTTGAATATGTACACCAATGAGATAAAGAGCAGAGAATAAGTCAACAATAATACTAGTATGCTTACACCAAGGGAGTTCCTTATCCTTGGTACTAGTCGACCTACAACAAGGAAGTTGCTCAAGACTCCTGATTCTTTAAGGGTAACATTTTTTAATCTAAGGAACTAGAAAAAGAGAAATGAGAAACAAAGGACTCAAATAGAAAGTGGGGCCTCTTAACTCCACACTAAATGAATAAGGACACCCACACAACCCTCGTATATATGTATTATATGTAATAAATATATATGTTTTTTTTAGGTTTTTGGGCATCATAGCTTGGAGGTAGTTTCAATTTTACGAGACTGTTTAGGTCTCAAAACTTGTAGATATGTAACATTGCAGAATGATAGCTGAAATTGTCCCTTCTACTTCTATTCTAATTTTGGTTCTCTTTTGAACTCCATGCCCAATTGACAAAGTAGTAGCCTATTTAGGTTATTTATCTTCATTAAACTGAAGATCCCCTATGAGTCACCTGGATTGTAGTGAATTCTCACTATGCTCAGAAGGAGAAGAGAAAACTTTGTGCAAGTCAAGGAGCAAATCATTAGGCTAAGAAAATAAGGAAGGTAGGAGAAAAGTGCATCATCAAATTGAGCATCAAGAGATTATAAGTTTTGAAGGTTAGAAGTTCTGAAATTTATGACCAAGAAAGCAAATAAAAGGTTTTGACAGCCTATGATTGGCCAAAATCTCTAAAAACCAATTTTTTTTATTAAGTACAAGTAAAGCAAAATGTCTAAAAATTGGAATTTTATAAATTTTTCAATCAAGAGCAAGAGGTAAAAGTTTTGATCAAAAGTTTGTGCTACTTTAGAAATTTTTTTACTAAAGCAAAAGGAAAAATATCTAGGGTTAAATGATGATAAAACTTTTTAAGGCTAAAACCATCCATGCTCCAAAATTTAGGGTATCCTACACATTGTATTGAGGTGTACAGTCTTCTAGGGAGTATACTATTATTCCTATAGATATTATGATATATATCTCAATAAAGGGAAACCCTTATAAATAGGTTGGTGCATTAAAGGCAATAGTATAGAAAGCTACAATAGGATCCATCCCAGATCTAGAGCATTGATTATAGATCTCTAGCACTAAGACTTTGAGAATCCCTAGAAATGATAAATGGCAATACTGATAGTAGTTGATTGTCCAAAGACCAAAACTAGTTAATATTTATGACTCCAAATCTAGAGGTTTCAGAGGAACTAATAACTTGAATGAAGATATGATCTAGTGCACAAGAGAACAATCATTTTAAAATCTTTGCATAATTTTGGAGGGGAAATATCCCTTTTTTAATCTATAAATAGTAAATAGTTTAGCATTGTAAAGGATCAACACGTTATACTGTAAGTCATATAAATTTCCCTTCATTTTACTCTATATAACAATACTCGTATTCTTGAGTGGTCTTACAATCATTTCATCAAGCCCTCACTTTTGGTATAATATTTTAATACTTTTATATTCATATATACATACTAGAGGCTTGTAACTCTTTGGTTCCAATTGTTTGGTTCTTATTATCTTATTTCATTTATGTATGTATGTTTATCTATGCTTATATATGTTAAAAAGAGCAAGTTTTTACTATGTCAGTGCATTAAACTTAGGGATGTTGTGTAGGGGGATCTTATCTTGATCATGTAACATTGCCTATTAGCTTAGGTTTTTCCTTTTTGATGTCTTTATTTTTTTGCATTTATCTAACCCTTTTTTCTTTAAAGCTGGTAGATTAGGCTAGAGTAGGAAAAAAGTGCTCAAGATCACATCTTAAAAGGTGTTAGCCTTGTAAAATATCTTAGAGGTCCTCAATAGAGTTGAATCACATGTTCTCGAGATTGGACTTGATATCTTGCTCTACACAATGTATGATAGTACCAACCATCTAGTCCAAACTATTTGATGAATTGGATAATAAGAGAGGGAAAAAAATTAATGGAATGCCCACTAGGACCCCATTGATTAATCATTGGTCCCATAATCAAAAGAAGACATGCTTTAACTTGGTGAGGATATCTAACTATCTACTTGCTTAAGCATCTCAAAACTCACCTAGCAACTCTACTCAAGAATGGATGTCTAGAATAATCCATACTAAAGAACATAAAATTAAGGTTTTTATGAAAACCTCAGTCTATCTACTCTTAGAGCACAAGTTGTATTCACCTAGTGACTCCACTCCAACCAAAGGACCTAGAAGTATATGAATGAGAGACCTACCACCAAGTCCTTTGCTACTAAAAATATTTAAGAGTTGCTTCCTCCATCCAAATATCATTTCCCAAGGAAAAATAGCTCAAGGCCCAAGTATGGATGATCCACCACTTAGATTATTCCATTCCTAGAATTATAAAAGTTCTTTATGACCTCTAGATTGACCACTACATGGGAGAAACTTCCATAATTAGCACTATAATTTATTTTAGACTACACTAGAAAAGGGCAAATAACCCCTCTAAAGCATTTGCAAGATATGGTCTACTCACAATTGCATAATATCATAAAATAGAATGTGTCTTTGAGGTTTTTTGTGGTGTCATTCAGAGGTAAGGCTTGTGAGAGGTACAACTCTCTTTCTTTGCACTCAATTATTAAATGGGATCACCTTGCTACCTTGTTCATAAATGGATTCATAGAAAGAGATCAATCAATCCAAATGGTCTAGACTATCACTCCTTAGCCTCCTCCTACATGGTATCTCATTTCATACCCAAAGGAGAGTGCTTAGATGTAGGACCAATCACCACAAGCTAATACTCATGGCACTTTTGAAGGGATAAGTACTATGAATTTTGACCAAATTATGATAATTTGGAATGAAGAAGAAATGAATGTAGGGACACAGGAAGTAGATACTTAAGTGACTTGATAGCCACAAAGTCAACCTAATGATGAAATTGACCAGCAGGTGACTAAACCTAGAACTCAGATCCCTTCAGAGCACCCAAGCACCCAAGCAAACAAGCATGTGCAATTCTTTAGTCTAAGAGAAAGTCCCTTCCCCTACAAGGATGTAAAAGACGTAAAGGATCTAAGTTGGAGTTTGAAGATGTATGCCAATGGGGTAAAGACTAGAGAGGGAGTCAATACTGGTACCAATCCACCTACACCAATGGAGTTGCTTATCCTTGGTACCAGTTGACCTATAATAAGGGAGTTTCTCAATAGTCCCAGTTATTTAAGTGTAAAATTTTTTTACCCAATGAATTGGAAAACAAGAAAATAATTAAGGACTTAGGCAATGAGTGGAGGCCTATTTTGACTCTGCATCTAATGAATAAGACCACCCATACTATTCTTTTATAAATGAATTATATGTAACATATGTTTTAATTTGTTGTAGGTTTTTGGATGTTATAGCTTGGAGGTAGTTACAATTTTGTGAGGCCATCCAAGTCTCAAAATTTGCAAATATGTAAATTTGTAGACCAACTACTAAAATCGCCCCCTTTCACTTCCATTCTAATTTTGGTTGTCTCATTGACTTCATGTCCAATGGACAAAGCACCAACCTCTCTGGGTTATTTATCTTCATCAAGCTGAAGATCCCCTATGAGTCACCTAAAATATAGTGAATTATCACTATACTTAGAAAGAGAAAAGCAAATTTTGTGCAAGTCAAGGTGTAGATCATCAAAATAATAAAATAAGGAAGGAAAGAGAAAAGTGTATCATTAGATTGAGTTTCAAGGGATTCTAAGTGTTGAAGGTTGAAAGTTTTGAAAGTTACAACAAATAAAGCAAGTCAAAAGTTTTGATGACCTACGTTTTGTGAAAAGTTCTAAAAATCAAAAGTTTTTGTTAAGGAGTGCAAGTAAAGCAAAATATCCAAAAACTAGAAATCTACAAGTATTTCAATCAAGAACAAAAGGTAAAATTTTTGACCAAAGGTTGGTGCAATTCTAGAAAAAAAATGATTGAAGCAAAAAGTAAAATCTTTGGGGTTAGATGATGATAAACATTTTGAAGACTAAAACCACCCATGCTCCAAAAATTCATGGGACCCTACACATTGTGCTAAGGTGTATAGTCTTCTAAAGAGTACAACCTTGAATCTACATATATTACAACTTATATCTCAAAAAAGGGCATCCCAAAAAAGAGGTTGATACATTAAAGGCAACAACATGGAAAGCTACAACAAGAGCCATCCTGAATATGGAGTATTGATTATAGAAGATCTCCTACATGTAGACTTTGAGAATTCCTAAAAATGATATATGGAAATAACGACACCAACTACTCATCCAAATTTATAAAACTAATTGATATTTATAACTCTAGATCCAAAGACCTCATAAGAACCAATAACTTGAATGAAGATATGACCTGGTGCACAAAAGAGAAGTCATTTTGAAATATTTACATAGTTTTTGAGGGAAAATATCCCATTTTTAATCTATAAATAGTAGATAATTTAGCATTGTAAAGGATCAACAAGTTATAGTACAAGTCATATAATTTTCTCTTCATTTTCCTTTATAATAGTACTCATATTCTTGAGTGGTTTTGCAGGCACGCCCTTGAGCCCCTTCTTTTGACATAATATTGTAATGTTTTATATTCACATACATATATTGGAGGCCTACGACTATTTGGTTCCAATTGTTTGGTTCTTTCTATATCATTTCCTTTCTGTATGTGTGTCTATTTATGCTTATATATATTCAAAGGAGAATTATTCACTGTGTTGGTGCATTACATTCATATTTTTTGTGTAGGGGGGTCTTATCTTGATCTTGGTGCATCACCTATAAGCTTAGTTTTTCCTTTCCATTATCTTTATTTTTTAGCATTTCTCTAATCCTTTTCCCCTAAAGTTGGTAAATTAGTCTAGAGTAGGAAAAGAGCACTCAATATCACATATTAAAAGGTGTTGACATTGTAAAAAATCTTGAAGGCCCCAAATAGAGACAAACCCCATGCTCTCAAAACTGACCCTCATGTGTCACTCCTTGCAAGGCAGGATAGTCCCAATAATTTGGTCCAACTCATCTGATGGCCTGTATAAACATAGAGGACAACTCCATCATCTACTATGATATTGAAAATAGAACTATCTTTGCATAAGACTTCAACTTATGGAGCATATGGATCAAATTTTGTGTCAAAGACAATGACATCGATATTCCTCCATCATCTGGAATTGAGTCCACTACATAGATCCCTTTGATTTTTGGTTTATAATACCAGTAGTTTCTCATACATGATGTTTGTAATTTGCTTTGACAAATCCTTCATGATTGACTATGGTGCCTAGCCTACTAAGATTAGAAAATATTAAACTTCCAATTTTCTTCTCCTATTTTTGGGACCTTCTTTCTTCTTTTTGGTCTCATTTACTTCTTTGGGAGTCCTATCATGAGCTTGTTTCATGGCCATAACATTAAATTCTTCTTTGCTATCATTAATAAGATCAACGGTGTTAATTAGAGCTTTACCCTTCTAATTACTCTTTATCCCTAAATTAGATGCCTTATTAGGGCAAATTGTCTTGTAATGCCCTTTCTCTTTGTAATCATAGTAGACTACCTCATACAAATTCTTCCTAAAACCTCTATCCCTAGATTGGGCTTGTTGAGTTCCTATGTCCTTTCCTTGCAATAAATTGATTATAAGTTATTCCATATTTTTATTAGATTTTCTACTTCAAATGTAGAAGTAGAGGAAGATGAACTTACTATTGGTACTATTGTTGTTGGTTGTGAAACAAGTCCATAAGTTGTTGGATCAACTGATGTTGATGGAATTGGCTCCTCCTATAGACTCTCCTCTTATTTCTTTGTAGCCTCATATGCATGCTAGGTAGTAGCATGTTGCTCATACTTGAACCTTAACCTAATTATTTCCTTGAGATCTACAATAAAATACTTATAAAATAGGTTATCCACTATTAGGATTTCTTAATCCTAACTATTATCACTAATTAACTATGCATAACTTATATGGACCATTATGTCCCTTCACTCATAACTATAGCATAGGTATATAGACTCATTCACTTGGGTGTAGACAATCATCCATCGAATTATAAGAACATATTTGTTATTCAATCCATTGGCAGGTTTACCTCCAGTGCAATAGTGATTAAAAAAAAAGGTGATTTTATCCATTTCATTTGATTTTCTGCATCCAAGTCCATTTATTCCAACTGTTTACCTTGCTAGGACCTAGAGTCTTACCATCTGGTATTAGAGCCATTGTTCACCATAAAATTTTTGTCTACTCTTCACCCTCATTCGTCTACCACCCATTCTACGCCTTTTGTTTCATCACATTTCATTTGCCACTCTGTTACCATTGTCATAAAATGCCACCCATAATACATTTTCATCATTCATTTATGAACAAATATCACTACCCAATAACTAAATTTTGACCACATAATATCAAACATCACAAGGAGGTAAATCTGGTTTAACACAATCAAAATGCGATTATGTTGCATGATGTCAAGTTTTCAAGTGATCAATAATGGTGAAAAATCACCTTTGATGATCAATAATGGTGAGAAAAGATTCAAAATTCATAAAAAATATCTTTTATAAGCACTAGAGACTTCTGAATATATCCCAGATCCAAGCAGAAATCCAAAAATCAAAGAAAAAATAAACCTGCAATGCGATGTGAGTTTTTCGATGAGGCAATCAAGATACCGATGAAATATTATAAAATCATAATTTAAACCTAAGTTTAAAATAGTTTTCCGATCATCGGATTAATTTCACAGGTATCGAGAAATCGCTATGTGTGAAGGTTTTTAAAATTGGGATATAAAAATCCCACATTGATTACATTGTGGGTTTGTTAAATTTTAAATGTGTGCGAGTACTATTAAGTGGTTGTGACTACCATCGAGTAGTCACACACGCATGCAACCCACCTTGCCACCACCTCCTTACCTTTTTCTCCACTCGTGCTTAGTCATTGCTCCTTGTGCTCCCCACTGCTTGCCCTTGTGCTTCCTGCCCCTCGGTACTTGTACCCTGTCTCTCACTCCTTGTTCTCCTCACCCATGATGTCACTCCGTGCCTTTGTACTTCCCACCCACATCACTGATGTTAGTTTCCTGTCATGATCGAAATTTAAAATTCAAATTCAAATAGTGACTGTTAAGATTCATTAGTTGAAAAACCAATTTTTTGGAAAAATAGTTCTCAAATTACACAAATGTTTTGCTAAATTTGCATGATTTTTGCAAATTTTTTTGTAAAATTTTCAAGAAAACCTAATTTCGTTCACCTAAGAAAACTTACATCTTACAAACCAGTTCTACAATGGCCGATGGTAGGAGATCACAATTGCAAGACCCTCTCAAGGATTTCATGCAGGAGGTTCATGAGTGGAAGGAAGAACTTACAAATAAGACTATAACAAAGGAGGAGTTTTTCCAATGGAAGGAGGAAATTACAAACAATACTATACCAAAGATGGAATATGAAAACAAAATAGTAGAAATAGATTAAAAATTGATGCCTATAACCACTCTGTCAATATGGTATAACAAAATATGGCACTAATCCAAGTTGGCCAATCTACCGGGGGACCAACGCACCAAGAACTACTTGGGGGACCACAAATGTCCATCCTACCTCGAACTATTAAATTGGATTTTACAAAATTTGAAGGAGACGAACCCACTAATTGGATCTATCAGGCTGACCAATACTTCTCCCCCTCTACTAGGTCCCTGAGGTACAAAAGGTTCGCATTGCATCCTTCCACCTTGAAAGTACCACCACCCAATGGTACCAGTGGTACAAAAATATGAATGACACCCCTACATGGCAAGAATTTACAAAAAATCTAATGTTACTATTTGGCCCTACTAAATTCAAATATTTCATGAGAGCATTTACCAAAATCTGCCAAACCACTACAGTGCGAGAATACCAAGCTCAATTTGAAAAATTGGTAAATATTACATCAGGGCTAATACCTCATTCTTCCAAAGTTGTTTCATCAATGACTTAAATGAAGACATTTTATTAGAAGTACAAATGCTCAATCCCACTAACATGATGCAAACTATTGTGCTAGCCCAAATGGAAAAAGAAAAATTCAATAACCAGTGTCAACTAGGAAACCCATCTAAGGTAGAATCACAAAATACTTACACCACCCCAAAACTTAACCAAATCCTACCAATTAAATGTACTAGCCCCGAGGAAATGAAAGAATGAAGAGAAAAAGGCCTTTGTTTTCATTGTGATGAGAAATTTATACCCAATCATAAATGTATTACACCCAAATTATATATTTTGGATGCAGCTATTCCTTGTCGATCAACCAACGATGAAGATGAGATCAAGGTAGAAGTAGTGACGGATACACCCGATGATAGCACTCAAGGTCCACTAGAAATTTCTTTCAATGCCCTCACTGGTAATTCTTCTCCCCAAACTATGAAAGTCCCAGGATCCTTCAAACGACAAAACCTTATTATGTGTATTGACTCTGGAAGTACCCATAATTTCATTGACCCACATGTGGTAAAACAAGCTAACTACTTTATACATCCTTGCAATAATTTTGAAGTCATGATTGGTAATGGGGGATGGATCACCTATAAAGGGAAATGCCAAAATATTAAGCTCACCTTGGGTGATTACACCATGAAACATGACATGTATGCAATTCCCTTAGGAGGATGTGATATTGTCTTAGGAGTGCAATGGTTACAAACACTCAGGATAATCCAATGGGATTTTGAGGAATTATGGATGAAATTCATAATAAATAATCAAACATATACTCTTAAAGGATTAATATTAGGCCCTTCTCCACTAGTAATCTCTCATCGAATGGAGAAAATTATTCATCGAGGAGGCAATAAAATGGTTGCCCACTTATTTTCTCTCCAAGCCACCAAGAAGGCATAGAAAGGGTTTCCCCCCTGTTGTCATAATGATCCACCTATTCTTCCTACCTATCCCCCACCAACACTTCAACCTTCATAATATCCCTAATTATGAAATGATGATATTAAAATAGTGCAAGAACATGAGCAAATACTACTTGGAAAACAAGGGATGAAGCTTCTCACTTAGAGCTTTGAGGACAAAGGTATTTTTAAGGAGGGTGGCATGTTAGGATTCCTTAATCCTAACTATTATCACTAATTAACTATGCATAACTTATATGGACCATTGTGTCCCTTCACTCATAACTCTAGCATAGGTATATAGACTCATTCACTTGGGTGTAGATAATCATCCAAGGAATTATAAGAACATATTTGTTATTCAATCCATTGGTAGGTTTACCTCCAGTGCAATAGTGATTCTAACAAAAGGTGATTCTATCCATTTCATTTGATTTTATGCATCCAAGTCAATTATTCCAATTGTGTACCCTGCTAGGACCCATAATCTTACCATCCACACCCTCCATAAGACCATTAAGCAATTTCTCCTTTCAAAAATGGATCTCCACCTTCTTCTAAATTGAACTCATGCATAGTAGTCACAAAAAATATCTTTTAGTCCTAAATTAGCTTCATTATCTCAATATTAGGTCAACATATTTTTTCCATGGGTTGTATTCCTCGATTATCTTCTCACTAATCCTATCCCATGAATATTTAATCTACGCTTCTTGTGTCTTATACCATATAAAAGTAGTACCATCTAAAAATATCAGAAGGAACTCTACCCATTACACCCTCCATGTTAATCCATTACAAATGCATGATTTCTTATATTCTTGAATAAAGGTATTGGCCTCTTCAGAATACTGGAATGAAAAGACAAGAATTTTTCCATTTTTACTATGGCCTTATAATTCCAAGTTCAAGTTTTCCTGATGAAAGAGTCAAAAGCTCATGAAATGAAGCTAAAATTTCCTATAGAGTTCTATGAATACACAATGTACCAGATTCTACCTACCAGTTCCTTACTCTTATGCCTCTAATATAGACACACAAATAAGAACAAGGTAAACTAAATGGTAGAACACAATTGGGTAGTTACAAATTATCCATAAGATCACTCAAACATACACTTATTAATCATACTTTATTGAATAAGTACACCTATAGTACAATAAAAAATATATATATGAATGAGAAAAACTAGTGGGAACACTTAGTAAGGATCATAAATAAGAGACTTTACCATATATGATGGGCAAAACCACTATTGAAGAGGAGTATACTAGCAACATGAAAAAAAATGTTAAAATTTAGTACATACAAAACACTTCTCTGAGCCCTCCTCTTACTATGGTTATTTTGATAGATTCATAGTATTAAGTTTGTGATGGTATGTTACCATGCAACTCTCACATGCAAGAAAATATTAGTGCATCATGAAAAACAATGCAAATAGAATAAATTCTATTACATATACAAATTATAATTATACATAGATGCTCACTAGATTGTCTTGTGAGAGTACATGACCCTTTTGTTGAGACTCCACCTCTTGTGAACTTGCTCAATGAACATACTTCACACCCTCATGTTGATAATATTGGATACACCTTGGATAAAGAGACCCTCTTTCTTATCTAGCTTAGCTTTCTAGCTCTCACTCACACCTTAGACTCTCTATTACTTGCTTGAGCTCATGCTCAACTCAGCTTGACATGGATTGACTTGCCTCCCATGAGGGACCTCTCACCTATTTATAAGCTCATGTGAGCTATATATTATATACATTGAGAACTCTAGATGGGAACATGGAAACACTTTGTAGAGATCTCCTTTTTAGACTCTTTCAATAATATCAAGATATTTGAGTTATCTTTTTTGGCCTTTTATTATGATATTTATTTAATTACATGAGATAATCCAAATATTACATGCTTCTAGAGTTTGTCCTTTTGGACCTTTCTTATAATTACATAATACTTCTAAAAGTACTTTTGACTATCTTGGATTTATAGAGATTTTATTATTTACACCATATCTTCTTCAGACCCATGAGGGATACCATAGTGGTTAATATTTGGGTTTTCATCCAAGAGACCCAAGTTTGAACCTTGATATGAGGGTACTGGGACCCCTCATAAAAACCCATTTAAATAAAGAAAAAAAAACGTATAGCTTTGGGAGGAAGTGTGAGCCAAGAGGCAGTGAAAGCTAGGAGGAAGTGCAAGCCGAGATTCAGTCATGGTAGAAGAGCAATGGGTTCATCCAAAGTGCATCAATGCTTCAAACCCTTACCATGAATGCATGGAACATTGTTTTCAAAAAAATTCTAAAGCAAGGGAACGTTGAAAAAATAAGAGACTAGGGATATTGTAAGCCAAGAGGGAGTGCAAGCTTGAAGTGAGTGCGAGGTAGGAAAGAGTGCAAGCTGGAAGTGAGTGCAAGTTGAAAGGGAATGTAAGCCAAGAGCAAGCCCCATTAGATAGTATGAAAGGAAATTCATATTTGAAAGTCCTAGTGGGAAGTCAAGATGCCCTAGTTGGAAGTGTGGAGGCTCAAGTTGGAGATAAGTAAAAGAGCATATACATGGAAAATTCAATCTAGGTAGTAGATGTCACACCAAAAGTGAGTATTAAGAATGATATGATTGAGCATGATATAATGGTTCTTAAAAGTAGAGTGTTATTATGTAAGTTTAATATATCATGACCAATGTTTTTGGAGATTAAAAATTGGATCAAGTGGAAGTGGGGATTAAATTCAAATTACTTAGTGACTTTTCTTCCTAAGGTTTTTTCCCCATCATCTTTTCCTGTTCATAAATTAGGGATAAAATAATGGTTGGTGGCCCATAGTTTAGGGTAAGATATACACTTTATTTGAGACCATGGAATGAAATTTTTTGTTGAGACAAAAACTATTAAGAAGCTTCTAAAATGTGTTAGGATTTTTGGACTTCCATATCAACTTATAAATAAGGATATTTTGAAAAACATTGGAAATATCATAGGAGAATTCATCAAAGGACTAACTACTAAGGAGTGAAATAATGCTATATATAATTGAATATGTGTTACTATGGATGTTTCAAAACCTTTGCCACAATCCACTAAGATTAAATATGAATCAAGAGAGTAAAATCAACATGTAGATTATGAAAATGTTGCATTTAGTTGCCATAATTGTTATGATATTGAACACATGGAAAGAATTTACAAAGTGAAAACTATGAATAAAGAGACATAAAATCTAGCCATGAGATAAACTTCAAGATGAAGCAAGGAAATCATATAGTAATAGAAGCTAGATCAGATCAAAGATATGCCACTCTGAAAGAAGAGTCAAAGAAAACCTATCTACATTATTATTTAGCAAGTTTAGAAGGAATTAAAGGTGCAAAAGAATATATGGAGATAAATCCTAAAATAAATACATTAAAAAGAGGTTAATCTTATTATAGGTAAATCATATTAATTTTCCTCAAGTAGAAGATGTTATTCCTTGCACTTTAAGGTTTCAAGAGCAACATAATAAAAAAATGAGTATGGAGGAAACTCATAACAATTTAGGTTTTTTAGGGTAAAGTAAGAAGAGAATTACTACATAGGAGCATCCTTGCACTTTAGGGTTTCTAGGTCAACATAAAGAAGATTGTGCTTTTGAGGTTATTTCTTGCCCTTCAGATATTTTAGAAAAAGGTAAACCTAAAGATGATAAGCCTTACTATGAGTAGTATGAGAAGATTGATGAAGATGAAAGTATTGCTAGAAATAAAAAAAAAGAGGAAGACCTAAGAAGCAAGAAGAAATAGAAAAAGAAACCCAAAGGGATATTGATATAGGAAAACAAAAGCAAATATCACAAGTGCTAACAAGAAGTGGAGCTAAACCCACAAATAAAAATAAAAAATAACAATGAAAATAATATCTTGGAATATTAGGGGAATGAATAAGAATCCTAAAATAAGGTATTAAGAAATTGTGAGGTTGTTATAGACAAGATATTTATAGATATAGAAGTTGGGCAAAAAATATTTTAGCCATTCACGGTGTTGAATTTCATCTTGACAAAATTTAAATTTTGGAAGGCATTTGATATAAAAGGAGTTGATTGTGGAAACTTAGCAATTTGAGGAAGATGGAGAATATATTTTATAGAAAGGCAAATGAATAATATCTTTGATAAAAAAAAACAAATTTGGATATGCTTTAATTAACTTGTTAGAAATGTAATGTTCTATTTTTGTAATGGGAGTGACCCCCAATAAACACCACACAACTTATTTAAAAAAAAACACGTCTTCTTGGGATAGAGATACTTTACAAAGACAATTTACCATGACCATGATACTTTCACTTTATTATTCATTACTACTATTCACTATCACTGTTCACTTTTTACTATTAACTATAACTATTCATTTTTTACTACTCACCATGACATTTTATTATGACAATATTTTTTTTATACTCCTATACAAAAATTCTATTATTTAACGGTCATTGAAACCTTCTCATTGAAGCTATTCACCACAAGTATCCCTAACAAGATACCAAGTCATAATCTTCTCTAACAAGCCATCCCACTATATATTCTACATGATACTACACATGCAAATAACCTAATTTTTTTGGTGTCTGATAAATCCTTCAATAAGGATATGAGATATAGAGCACCAAGATGATAGACATTTTTTTTTGTAGGTATGCTAATTTATCTACATGAACCATACAAATATATATATTAATACATGATGAAAACAACCAATAAATCATGTAAACCGATTATCTATGAATGCATTCCATTTATATGAAATCAACCAATAAATCATGTAAAGTTGAGAATATAATGATTAGTCAAAATCATGGCTTAGGCAATATTTTATGTATACATCCTACCTAGTTTGTATATAGGGATGCAACTCATCATGAAATCATTACATAGATCATTGCTTACTAGCAAGTCATCCCATGTGTCCTCCCAATAGGACCTACCTAGAATGTTTGTATATAAGGTATCCATGCCCCTCTTTGTTGTCTAGCTCTATCTCCCCTTCAAGGCTATGTAGGTTTGACTAGGATTCATACATAAGAACATAACTTATATTTTTTAATAAGAGGTCCAAGTCTTTGGGTCACAACACCATCCATATCCTTTAAATATGCTATAATATTTTTAGCTAATATTACTTCAATGAGAAACTTATCTCTCACTCAATTTTTTTTAGTAATAAGGAAATAGAGACAATTCAACCTCTAACTGGACTAAATAATGGTTCTATCACTTGAGCCTTCTTCAAACAAAGATAAAGGTATTGGTTACCCTTCCAAATAAGGTTACTTCTCAATGAACCCAAAGGATTAATTCTTGAACATATTTAGAATTTATCTATGGTTAAGGTTTATTTATGAACTAATATTATTAAGATATTAATTTACCCCAATCACAAGGATGCTCTTCTATAGCAAGGTTAACCATCATATCAGCCGAGTTTAAATACAACATTAACCCATATAGGTCTACTTGTCATAGCATATGATAAAATAGTCATAATGTTAACTTCTATAAAAGCTTCCAAAACATCTACATGGGGATGCTACAACATAAATCAATCATTCAAATTATGTACCAAAAATAACAAAAATACCATCACAAGTAGGTATAACATCATTTATTTTTTACTTTCATTCAATAACAATCCAAAAAATGCAATGTTGTAGCTTTAAGTAAGTCACCTAGAAATCAAGTGTCATAAAACTTAAAATTGTAGTTTTAATCTACTCAGTTAGATTTATTTTCACAACCAATAAATGTAGATAATTAAAAAGAAAATTTATGCATATATTGCAACACCAAATTAAAATTTTGAAATAATAAATCATCCAATATTTCACTTAGCAACCAAGTATTAGTAAGCCTTAATGATGTATGACAATCATGTTGTCACAACCAAGCTATTATGCAAAATTGACTAATCAAAAGTATAGACTTAACACTCTTTCCAAAATTTGGTTCCATTGATTCAACACATCCAGGTTACAACAGGTATTTCCATCATGCATGTCAAAATCTAATACTATAGAATATGAAGGATTATTCTTGCTACAACCAAGGCTTCCTTATAAAAATTTAGGGTAAATTGGGATACCTATAGCCAAAGTTCCCTTATACAAAGTTTGTTGGAAGTTTGGTATACCCTCAACCAAGTTATTCCTATGCAATTTTAGTGGAACTTGATATATATATTTATTAGAGTTAGAGAAGGGGTTTTGAAAGGGACCCCAAAAATTCTACAACAAGCATTTAAGACCTTCAAGAGATGAACATAGATGACACAAAGGAGCATAATCCAATAGGATCAATCCCTAACCACAAATTGTCTTAGGCTAATAACTAACATAGAAATGAAAATATAGAAAAGAGTAAAACAGAGAAAACATCTCATAAGGAGTGTGTTGTGACTACTTCACAATGACCCCAAGATTGGGGACCCACTGAATTTTTGAAGCTTTTGATGCTTATTTTTTAAGTGTTGACATCATTCAATTGGTTGTTATTTTGTTTTGTTGATCTTCTTTTGAAAATCTCAAGATTTGATAATTGTGATTTTAAATGTTTTAATTTTTATAAACTTTTAATTTTAATGTTTATAATAAATCATTTAAAATAATTAAATAAAATATTTTAGAGTATAATTTTAATGTTTTAAATCATTCATTTTAAAATTTTAATTAAAATATTTAAAGTTCATTTTGAATGTTTTTATTTCAAAGTGTATTGTAAATGTTTTAATTAAAATATTTAAAGTATATAATTTTAATGTTTTAAAACATTCATTTTAAATTTTAATTAAAATATTTAAAATTCATTTTGATTGTTTTTATTTCAAAGTGTATTGTAAATGTTTTAATTAAAATATTTAAAGTGCATTATTATAAAAAGTTTTATGTTGGTTTTGCATGTTTTCAATATAATGTATAACGGAATGAATGAACAAAGGAGCAAAAATCAAAGAGAATGATATGGTTATAAAATCCATTTTAAATTGTAGAACGAAATGAACGAACATAATGTTAAATTATAAATAGGCCATTGGAAACCAAGAAAAGGGGTTGGACAGATTGGAAAGATAATATTGGGAGAGAAGATATATTGGAGAATTGAAAAACAAATTTACTGCATGGAAGGACATCATCCATTGTTACAAAGTTTAGGTTTTCTGAAGTCTAATGTTTTAATTGAAATATCAATCACATTTGACCTTATTGTTTTATTTAATAAAAATTACGCATGCGGATGGTGATTTTATTAAATAATTTAATATGTCATTCATTTCATTACCCTAGAAGATTGCATCTATTTTACTATTGATAGTGCGAATGCAAATCACAGTAGAGTAGGTTAATATTTTCAAGAAATTCTTTTCTGTAAATGCAAGGTTGACAAATTTCATTTTAGTAATCTATTTGTTGTTCCAATTTTCTGCACATTTTATTTTTATTTTCATAACCCTAATATTTTTCATTTTATTTAATTTCATTTCACGTATAAATCAAAACCCTAATTTTTAATATAATTTTTTCAATATTATATTAGGGTAAATGTTATTTCATTTATTAAAATCTTGGTATTTCATATTCTAAAATCAACATTAGAGTTTAATTAATTAAATAGAAAAATCAAAACCCTAAGTTCATGCAAAGTTTCAATTTGATGTTAGGGTAAATGTTATTTAATTTATTAAACTCTCAATATTTCATATTCTAAAATCAACTTTAGAGTTTAATTAATTAAATAGAAAATAAAAACCCTAAGTTCATGCAAATTTTCAATTTGATATTAGGGTAAATTTTATTTCACTTATTAAACTCTCGGAATTTCATATTCTGAATTAGAGTTTAATTAATTAAAAATTTCAAATAATTATAAAGTTTCAACATTAATTATTTTAATAATTTAATTTAAATCATTTTCCTAAGGTTTAATTCAAATATTTGCATTTCATAAAGTTTATTGGCAATATTTGATTTTTAATCTTACATGTGGGGAATTAATTTCATGAACAATCAATAGCATAAGGTAATATAATATTACCAAATATGCCCCTTATTAACAATTGCTTGCAAATCACTAAGGTATTCTAAGCACTTATTTTGACGCATTTTCATGACATATAAACACATTAAGTGAAATAACCTTGGAGAAATTTATATTTCTTTGCAAGAGAGGGTTTTCTAACCAAAATCCTAATTGTGAGTGTGATTTCGTAACTAGGTGAAATTATAACTCAACAAAGTGGAGGAAAAAAACACAAAATAAAATAATTAAAAGGGCCAGGAATCTCAATCCATGTCTCTATCCACCTTCTCAGAATACTTTAACTCCTCATTGAAACACATATCCACCATATTTTTCTTAACATCCACCAGGTGGGTAGTCACTTCCTCCACCATAATCCCCATCATCCTATTAATCCTGCACATTGATTCAATGAGGTCTTTTATAATTTCATAATTGCTTCACAAACCAAAAATTATGAGTGAATATAGATGTCAGTCCTCACTCCTTTTATTCATTGAGGTCTCAACCAACTTACAATCGAAGCCTATCCTCATCATTCCTTGAGGGGCATGTGAATTTTTATTAAGGGATGGAAGTCTCTCCTGAACCATACGATTTGGCCCACCAAAATTATTTGAGTCATGGTCGATTATGATATGGGGGAAAAATCCATATCCCTTGCTTAGCCCTTGAGACAAATTCTTAGAGAACCTTGATTTAGTTTCAATTTTGACAACCTCCTGGAAGGTGGGGTTTTATGCAGCTTCTTTCTTGGTAGAAATATTTTTTCAATGGATTTTAGGACTCCTTTCCCTCTTATTATGGCCCATAATTGGAGTGTAGCTTGAAGAGTCATGATTCAGCTTCACCACTCCTTCCTAAAAAATATGGGGATTTTCCTCAAAGCTTTTCTCCCCATAAGCACCAAAATTCTCCTTTGAATCCAAAGGATTTTCGTAGTCCAAATCCAAGCTTGGCATCCCTTGACGGATACCATTCTCTACCACATAGGTAAAAATCAAATTCAAGAGCCCCTGGTTCCAAGGAGTAGAGGCCTTCCCATGCTAGAAGTACCCCATAAACTTTTCAATATAATAGAGCAGAAAAGGTAGGATATTTAGTTTTTTCCCGTGATGCAAGTGATTGAGATATGTAATATGAAAACTTCAAATAATATTGAATCTCCCATCTATTATAAAATACCTCATAATCAAGATCACCATCACATCCCAAGGTTTAAGAAGGGATTCCCTAAGAACACCATTCTCAACCTTCATGGTCCTTTCATTCTTCTTAAGGAATTTTTCCATTGCCCTCATCAAAGAATGTTTTTCATGGTTGATGCACTCCCCATTTATAGCTAGAGATATTTATTTTGTAACTAACATCGTATTAATAGTGAGTTCAATTTCCTTCAACTTAACCTTTCCTCCCATCCATGAGTGGGAAAACTGCATCGAAAAATTTGTTGTACCCATCAAATTTCTTGAGACACCACATAAAACCTCCTTTCCATAGAATATCACTAATATTACTAGTTATACCAGGAGAGAATTTTACTCTTAAAGGACTTTAAAGCTCTTACACCTATTGTTAAAGTGAGAAAGGTTAAAACCATTGAAAGATCTTGTTGGAGGACACTAGGTCCTTGAATTTGCATCTATTGGCTTACAAAAGATGCAAGGTTTACACACAAACCAAATAACATGGGTCTTATCTACCAAGGATCAACCACATTGAACACCATTCTAAGTTATTGGACTAAAATTTCATACACTCCAATAAGTTAACTAAATTAGTGTTGCTTAGGCCTAGTTTTATTGCATGAGAGAAAGAAAAAAGAGGAATGAAAACTAAAGACAAGTCCTAGGTTTTGCAAGTATTCTCAGTTAGGTATTTGATCATAGTTGAGTTCTCCCTTTGGATAATAACAATGATTACTCTCCTAAATAGATATATATTACCAGTTTAAGCAACACTCTAAGTCTCTTTATCCTTAATAAATTGGGACCTATTTTATAGGAGAGAATTCTCAATAATGCAAGCATATGTTTGATGATGGTAAGACGATTAAGCCCTATGCATTAACTTGTAGAAAGATAAACACTTTTTTCCTATTTTCTTGTAGGTCCAAGGTAAGTCCAAAATATTAAATTGAACATTAGCTTAGACAATAGGTGTTACAAAATATATATAATAAAATAATCAACTAATCTAGTCTATCTCGCTAACCAACATGGTAGGAGAGACGTGTAGCTAACTACTAACCTACGTAGAGAGTTCTAACCATAACACTAACATAAATATCTAACATTGGATATTTAGGTACTTACCTAGTTTAACCATGAAGAAAATATCTCATGGTAATTACATAATTACATAGAAAAGTAAATGTAATAACCCCATGTAGTGTAATGCAATACACTACCTTATTTTACCCTAACATCCCCCATTTATTACATTACTTTGATATACAAAGTTTACTCCGAAACAGTTGAAATTTGACACGTTCAAGTGCCTTTGTAAAAATATCTACAAACTGCTCATTGGTGGGAATGTGTTGGAGCTTGATTCTGTGCTTAGGAACTTCATCATGAATGAAATGACAATCTGTATCAATATGATTAGTTCATTCATGATGCACTGAATTCTTGACCAAGTTCAAAACACCTGAGTTATCACAAAACATGTGAATGGGAAGTTTCTTTGGTAGGCCCATGGTAGCCAAGATGCGACTTAGCCATATTGCTTCACACACAGCTCCACGTGCAGCGTGATATTCTACCTCAGTTGAAGATAAAGCAACCACCTATTGCTTTTTACTATGCCATGAGAGAGGACTAGATCCAAGATGAAAAACATAGCCTGAGGTTGATTTTTTATCATCTATGGATCCAGCATAATCAGAGTCAGTGTAAATCTATAATAAGAATGAGTTATTCTTCTTATACTCTAGACCATAATCGAAACTACCCTGAATGTAGTGTAAGACTCTCTTAGCTGCTTTCCAATGGGAGACCTTTGGTTCATGCATGAACTGTGAGAGATAGTTTACAACATAAGTAATATCTGGTCTAGTATTAGTTAGATAGATGAGGCTTCCAATCATCTGTCTATAAAGTGTTCCATCTACCTGTGGTGAGTCTTCATATCATGATAACTGTAGCCCTGATTCCATCGGTGTTGCTTTGGGTTTACAATCAGTCATACAATATTTTTCTACTAAAGTCTTAGCATACTTTGTCTTAGTCACCCTTAGATGATTCTTTTTCTGTTCTATCTCAAGGCCAAGACAGTAGTGGAGAAGTCCTAGGTCTATCATATCAAATGACTCTTTCAAGTCATATTTCATAGCTTTAATCAAGTTCTTTGAATTTCCAGTGATGATCATATCATCTACATATAACACAAGAATCACTATCTCAGAACCTATGTTCTTGATATAGAGATTTGCATCAGATGGACTTCTCTTAAATCCATGTTGCAGTAGGTGACTATCCATTTTTATGTACCATGCTCTTGGGGCTTGTTTTAGCCCATATAATAATTTGACCAATATGCAAACATGTTGCTCATGGCCTACCTCTACAAATCCAAGAGGCTAAGTCGTGTATACTTCTTCTTTTAAGTCACCATTAAGAAAGGCATTTTTTACATCCATCTGATGTAATTTCCATCCGAACTGTGCTGCCATAGCACAAAGTACTCGAATGGTGGTCATACTTGCTGTAGGAGCAAAGGTTTCCTCATAGTCAAGTCCTTCCTTTTGAGCATAGCCCTTTACCACAATATGAGCTTTATGCTTATATATAGTGCCATATTCCTTATATTTTATTTTATAAACCCATTTGCAACCTATGGGTTTCTTTCCTTTAGGCAAATCCACTAGCTTCCATGTTTTATTCTTTATGAGGGAGTTATATTCTGCATCCATAGCTACCTTCCACTGAGGCAGTCTAAGTGCTTCATCAACTATAGAAGGTTCATTCTCATCACATGCTGATAAGTAAACCCTCTCCTCATCTATTTCCATCTCATCTTCCCTTGGTAACTCTCTATCAACAGAAAGATCTTGAAAATCTGCACGAAGATCATCAACTAAAGTGGATGCTTCATTATTTTCTTTTTGTGTCATGCTTCTTGTATTTGGACGATTGAGAGTAAGATCAGGTGGGGAAGTGAGTTTAGAGTCTTTCATTGTGCTTGTATACCATTTGGGTGGCTTTTTTTGTTGTGAAGAAGGAAGTTGATGTTCCTCCTCATCATCTAGGTATCTTCGATGTAGTGTTGGATGTGAAAGCTTCATCAAACACTACATCTCTACTTACATGTATCTTCTTGGTAAATGGGTCTATCAACCGATAGCCTTTTGAAAATTCATCATATCCAAGAAATATACAAGGTAGGGATTTCTCATCTAATTTCTTTCTTTTCTTCTTAGGTATATGCATAAATGCCTTACACCCAAATACCCTTAGATGAGTTATGGAGGGTTTCCTACCACTCCATGATTCCTAAGGAGTCATACCTTCAAGAGCCCTTGTGGGAGCCCTATTTAGAAGATATACTACAGTTTGAACAACTTCAGCCCAGTAATTTTTCTCAAGGTTGGCCCCCTTAAGCATGCATCGAACCGTTTCCATTATGGACCGATTTCTTCTCTCAGCAACCCCATTGGATTGAGGAGTGTAGGCTGTTGTTAACTGTCTCTTTATCCTATGTGTCTGCAAAAATGAGGAAAATTCTTTTGATGTGTATTCCCCCCTTCGATCTGAATGGAGGGTCTTAATAAAGCATCCCGATTCCTTCTCAACAAGAGTTTTGAACTGTTGAAAATAGGAAAATGCTTCAGAATTCAATTTTAAGAAGAAGGCCCACATTTTTCGTGAGTGATCATCGACAAACAATTGAAAATACCGTTTTCCTCCACAACTTGTAGACATGGGACCACACAAATCTATGTGAACCAACTCCAAAGGTTCTTTAGCTTGAAAAGAGCTAGGTTCAAAAGTTACTCTATGTTGCTTTCCTGACAAGCAATCAGAGCACACTGGCAAGGTAGATGAAAGAGTAGGCAGTCATTTCACCATTTGATATTTGATAAAATATAAGTGGCCTCTTTTGTGTTTAATGCCATTGTAGTATGAGTAGAGGTAATGGCATCTAAGAAAAACAAACCATGTTTGTATGAACCTGTTGCTATTTGTTTTCCCTTTTTAGTGATAAAGCAACGTTTCTTTTCTTTGTCCACTGTAAAATTGACATTCATGTTATTTTCCAAGATTTGTGGAACTGACAAGAGATTATTTTTCAATCCTGGTACATAAAGAACTTTTTGAATATTACATTCTCCATCTGGAAGGGAGACAAAAACACTTCCTTCTCCCTAAACTCGATAGGTCTGATCATCAGCAATGGTGATCGGTCTACCTTCTCGAGCCTCAAATGTTGCAAACCAAGATTTATCACCAGTCATATGTTTACTAGCACCTGAATCTATGTACCACATAGAGTCCTTATGGGAGGAATCTATATGTGTCATGAGCACTTTGTGTGCTATCTCAGAAGCTGAACTAGAATCTTCAGCTGCAATGTATCCCTTTTTTTGTTTGTTCTTGTTCTTAGGTTTGCCTTGGCCCTTTTTGTTTCCTTGTTCATTGGACGATTTGTTCTTAAACCAACATTTTTGGTTTCATGAGTGTCTTTGTCACAAATATTACAATACTACTTCTTCTTCGGAATCTCTTTGGCTTTACCCTTTTCTTGATTAGAAGAAGAACCTTTTTGTTGATTCCACTTTTTCTTACCACCTTGTATTTTTGAGAAAAGAGCATTGTTGGATGCCTCATCTCTTTGGATTTGATTAGCTTCTTCAGTTTGAAGCATGTTTACCAACTTGAAAAAAGTTACTGTCCTGCAAGAAACTTGTATTGAAGTGATCAAATTTCAGTAGGAGTTAGGAAGAGATCTCAAAATGATAGAGTTCAAGACTTGGTCTTCCACTTTATCTCCTAAGGATTGCAGTTTTGTTTTCAATTTTACGACTCTACAGAGGAATAGCTCTATTGTTTCTCCTGATTTCATATGTAGAGTATGAAGCTGTGTTTGAAGGTTAAGAATCATTGATTGATTCTTTCCCTCAAATATGGTTTTTAAGGCATCCCATGCTGCCTTACTAGTTGTAGCTTCACTGATATGAGGTTGGATATCATCAGTAATAGCAAGCAAAATCATTAAGGATAGTTTTTTATCCTTTTTTATCAAAGTCTCTTTGATCTTGTCCAGGTGATTGAGGTCTAGTGACACTTCCATCCACTATTGACCACAATTCCTCTACAGTTAAGATAGATTTCATCTTAGTCTTCCAAGCTGAATAATTTGATCCTTTGAGCAGTTGGCTCTTAGTGAGATACTTGTGTATCATAGCCATGGTTTAGGTTTCAAATTTGATAGGACTAAGATGGTTATATCTTGAACTATACCCTCAAAAGAGTATATGCAAGTTGTTTTCAATTTGCCTCTATAAGATATTTAATGGCACCTACCTTAACACCCTTACCAAGGGATGAAAAGTTGGAGGAATTTTAAGCCAAATAAAATAGAGCAAATGAAATAGGGGTAGGTTTGTAAAACTTTTGATTTTTCCCTCTAGGATATTTAATGGCACCTGCTTTAACACCCTTTAAAGAGGGATGAAAAATTTGAGGTTATTAAGCCAAACAAATAGAGTGAATCAAGGTGATTTGAAGTTTTAACCTTTTGATGGGGAGTAGAAAATGACTTGTTTTAACCTATGCAAAGTTTAGCATGGTTTTTGAGTGAAGTTTGGGTTTTGTGAAAGGCTTATTTTAATGTTATATTTGAATTTTTAATTGCACACAAAAAAATGAGTGTTTAGTGCAATACTCAAAACATGAGAGCAACCCAAATTTGTATCACTCTAGGTGTTGGATGCAATCGAAAATGCTCCTAGTACAAGCAATTTTTAAGAGAAGGTGTCGAGTAAAATTGAGAATGCACCTTTCTTACACTGAAATATCCCCCCTTTTTCATTACAATTTTGCAAAGTATAGAATAAAAAAATGAATTCTATCCCCCCTTAATGTTTACAAAATGTTGAATTTAGAGCACTCCTTTCAAGACAAGTCGACACACGACCCGCATTTGAAAGGCTTCCAGAACTAGTCGACACATGACTTAGTTTTTATGGACCCAAGGTTACAAATTCTTCTCTATTTTGCAAAAAAAAATAGATGTGCAATTTTATGTATTATGTCTCCTTAGAGAAAACAAATGCACTCTTTATACTTTTGATCTTTACAAAAAAAAATTCAGGCTCCTTGTCTAATTTGCAAAAAAAATGTGATCCTTTCTTGTATGCTAAATGAACAAGGTTTGAGAAGAGTTGTCTAATTTGCAACAAAAAAAATGTGCTCTTGCTATGTCTTATATCCCCCTTTTGTGAGAAAACACTAGCACCTTTAAATATCAAAGTTGCAAAAAATATTTATTTTTTATTTTTAATTTTGCAATAGTTAAGAAAAGTTTAATAAAGAATTTTAATTAATAATAAAAAACTAAAAAATATAAATTTTAAAGAAATCAATTTAAATATTTAAACAAAAATTGATTTTTTTTTAAAAAATATTTTGAAGTTTAAAATATTAAAAAAAACAATTTAATAAAAAACTTTAATTAAAAAAAGCAATAAAATAAAAAATTAAAAAAAATGAACCTTGGAAGGGCCGAAGCCCAAAATAATGGCCTTTTTGTTTTCGGCTAGATTTGAACCCCATAATCCCCACTGTGGGCCTTAGCTCAACCCACCAGTCGAGCTACAGCGACCGATGGGAATGAAGGCACATGATGTGCTTGATAAACCCTTGCGACTGCGAAATTAAAAAAAAAAAAATTAGGATATTTATCCCACATGCATCCAATAGTGGGATGTTGTGGGGTTGATAAGGGGGAAGTCCCCCCTTATCTGTTGATTGCATTCGGGTAATTGACTAGCGTCACCTGCCCTTTTGGTCATCGCCAAGTGGCGCCAGGGGTAGGCAAGTCTGCGTCGAGTCAGTCCTGTGGCGATGTGCCATGTGTCAAGTCGCATCCAGTAGATGTCTACCACTTGTTCGATCTTGGTCCAATGGTTGTCCACCATGTGTCCTATCAAGTCTGCACCTCGGGGTGCATGCCTAGGTATAGTCTGCATCGATTTAGTCCATGTGTCCCTCGAGATGCATGCCAGATCTAGTCGGCATCGGTCCTGTCCATGTGTCCCTCGGGATGCATGCCAGGGATAGGCTGCATCTGTCTAGTCCATGTGTCAGTCAGGGATTGGAGGGCCACCTACCCTCTTAGATCTCGTAGTCTAAGTCAGTCCACGGGAAGGGGAGGGTGCTCCTGCCCTCTTGGCTCTCCCATAATTGGGCCACATGACCTATGTGGCTCTGCATGGCTCTACAGGCCCAGGGGGCCAATGTAGGAGCCAAGGTTGAATGGCCTCAGCTCATTGACCACGTCTGATATAGGGAGGCACAGGCTCTTAGCTTGGCCTACGTGCCAGGTCGGTGGGTGAATCCGTGGGCCCTCTAGCTACATCGTATACAACGGCTAGGTTTGCAGGCTAGTTGGCGACATCGGCTACGATGGCCAGATCAGAGGACCTACAAGTTGTGTCAACTGCAACGGCTAGTGCTATGGGCCTATGGGCTGCAACGGCCAGGTCTGCAGCCTAACATGTGCGCCTAGGTCTACAGGCCTTCTCAGTGAGGAAGAGACCATGTTGAGTGCCTCAGCTGCTCCGTGGGAGTCCGCAGCGATTGGGAACGAGCAAGATCTTGTAGGCAAATGATACCAATGTAGGTCCAAGGTAAGTCTAAAATATTAACTTGAACATTAGCTTAGACAATAGGTGTTATAATATATATATAACAAAATAATCAACTAATCTAGTCTATCTCGCTAACCAACATCGTAGGAGAGATGTGTAGCTAACTACTAACCTAGGTAGAGAGTTCTAACCATAACACTAACATAAATATCTAACATTGGATATTTAGGTACTTACCTAGTTTAACCATGAAGAAAATATCTCATGGTAATTACATAATTACATAGAAAAGTAAATGTAATAACCCCGTGTAGTGTAATGCAATACACTACCTTATTTTACCCTAACATTTCCTTCTCATATAACTAAATAAAACTTAATAGAAAAATATATGCATTGTATTCATCTTGGAATTTAAAGGTGTTATCTATGTTAGCTTTTGATGCTTAATACTTAAAGCAAAATAACCACAAGATCTAAAAGAAAATTGCTATATGAAATATATGATAGTTGCAATATTCTAATCATGTAAAATTCATAAATAACTTCTGTAGCAACTCATAAAATTACCATTAACAAATTCTCATGAAAATAGTATCTTGATATAGAATAAAGATCTCAAATACACCATACTTCCACACACTCTCACTCTACATTGTGTCATTCAAACACACACATAGAAAAATATATAATGGGATGTGACTCTTCATATGGAATACTCTTGGCCTTCACTCTTATTGAGACTCTTCACTTTCCTACTCTAAGGACACATGTGCACTCTTACATAATGGACACTTGTGCACATCTACACTCATCATACTTGCACTCTTAACTACAAGATACTTGTGTATTTCTTGCACATTATTACATTACATAAAATATTTACTCACACTCTAATCTAAGATAGACTCCTAATATAAATATGTACTCAAGGTGGTACATTAGCTTGTACCAAATAATGTAATATAATCTAACACCCCCTTGTATTAAATTATTTGGTTATTGAAGACTTTAGTCTCCAATATGGTCTTCATATTCTATCTTTAGTACTATCTTTTTAAGATCAATATTTGGATATGTTTTGTAAATGTCTTATTCAATATTCATCTTGCCTCTCTTGATTTATTTTGTTTTCTTTGTATTTGAATTCTACTTTTGTCTAGGTTCTTCAATATAGTATATCATTGGATGGCCTTGTTGAGCAAGAGATTTGATTACTTCTCTAGTCCACTTTTGTTTTTCTTGCTTTTTGAATAGCCTTATTTCTTGATCTTCAAAAAATTTATTTTTAAATCCATTGTTAGTAGTTTCTTTTGAAATAAGCTTCTAAAATAAATAATCTAGTCTGAATATTAGTTACCTTTCAAATTTTTTACAATACTCTTCTTTATAATAGCAAAAAGTAGATGAATGAGTTTTTCCTCCACAATATTTACATGGATGGAAATTCCAACAGTTTGCTTTCTCATGAACAATCTTATTGTAAATAATAAATCTTGAAGATAACTTCACTTGTTTGTTACTTGTTTTTGAAATTTCAAGTTCATCTATTTTCGTAACAAAAAAATACAACCATTTGTGAATGACTTGGCCTACTATGTCTTTGCTCTTTCTATATATATGTAGTAGATGATAAAGATATTCAGTATCTTTAGAACATTCTATGGTAACAGAATCCAATGATGTGTCTTTTTTATTGTTTTAAAATCTTGCTAAACCTTTCATTGTATCTTTAAACCATTTTGGTTCCTTACATTCATGAAGTAGTTCTTCATTATCTTTATCAAACACATTCTTAATTGTTTCATCCATAGTCCTTTAACTTTGTACTTTTGAAGTAGAATTCCTTATAGCTCCCTAGGATTTTGAATGTGTGATAGCTTTGATAAAATACTTAGCTTTCTAAGTTCTCATCGGAGTTGAATTTATTTTGTCTCCATAATTATGAATGAAAGGCTAAAGACAATTTTGATGCAATTTTAGTTTTGATAAAATTCTCTACTTTCTAAAACTTTAAGTTGGATTCTTTGTCTCATTAATTTTGAATGAGAGACTAATGTCAATGCAATTTTCTAAATTTTCAAAAACTCTATGTTATATTCCTTATAACTCCTAGATTTAAATAATATGGTTTCTAAATTCTAAATTTCACATTCCTATGTTGGTGTTGAATTCCTTATAACTCCAATTTTAAACATTTAAAAATTCTGTAAACAGATATTTGCAAAGTTTGTATTCCTAATTTGATGTAGGAAACCTTATTTATCCAAAATTCAAAGAATTTGTAAAAATTAAAAATTCTTCGATAAGTCAATTATAAAAATTTATAAAGTCTTCTCAAAATTTGAAAAGGATTCCCAAAATTTCTCAAAAATATTTCAAGGCTTCTCAAAACTTTCCAATAATAACTATTAAAGTCTCTAAGGTTTCAAATTTCACGTTTATCTATATCTCCAATAATTAAATTAATATTATAAGAAAATAGATCAATTTTTGTTCTACCTTAGAAAATAATAATAATACTCAACCTTATAACTCCTAACTTGGTTAAATAATAAAATTGTAAATAACTTGCTTTACCTCCAAACTTAAGGTGCAAAATATTTGGTCAAAAATATTTGACCTTCCCTTGAATGGCACTCTTCCACAAAATCTCACTCCTCTATCGTATGTATGGTGCTTCTTTCCACTCTATAACACTCAAACCTAATGCTCCATGAATATGAATAAATATTCTATGTTCAACTTGATGTTGAATGGCAATGTATCAAGTGGAGTCTAATTCCTTTGCATTTATGAGGACCTGAGACATTTCAATCACCTCCAAAATATGGTTGGTGCTCCTCCTTATGCTTCAACAAGTGGTACTCTATCTTTTCAGATGCTATACATTACATAGAGCACTACTCAAATATTTCAGCTTACTACAATGAATGTTACACAAGATTCCTCCTCCAAATGGCATGGGTAATGAGTAACTCCTCATTATATTCTCTTCAGTGGTCACTCCATGTTGAATGGATTTTATTCAGAATTGGAAAAGATGTTTTCTCCCATGCTGCAACTTCTCAAAAAACCATTCACATTACTTTATGAAATATGTCTCCTATTTGATGTCGAAGAGATATCTTTAGATTATCTATAGACTAATGTTAACTCTTCCAATGATGGATGGTTTTTCTTTAGCTATGTTATGGTTAGTGTCTCTCCAATGGAAAAACTCTTCCTTGGTTGTGTTTTCTACCGAATAGTTGCAGTTTTCCAATGCTCTTCATTGACTCTTCGATAATAGTGGCTACTTCCTCCAATATGGTGGATCCTCCACTTTTTCCTAGTAGTGCTACAACTTCTTTGGTGGCTTCTTCTCACCACTATCTCTTGCAACATTTATTGCTTCATTTTTGTGTCTTTAGACACCTTTAACCCTAACTTATATTGAAATCTATTTGGCCTCTAAATGCTTCAATGATACTCCATTATTTTATCTTTAAAAAATAGCATTCACTATGTAGCTTGGAGACACTCAATTTAGAATTTCTTTTTGATGGATTTAAAACTTGAATATGTAGCTAATAAAACACTTTCTTTCATGCTTTAATAAAATATTTTTATAGCTACCTTTTTGCTCACCAAGCTGCTTGTCCAAAATGGTGAAATCGTAGCTCCTTTTCTTCTTGAAATTTCTGGTCAATAACCTACACTATTGATGTCCAAAAATATTTTAGTTTATAGCTATTCTATTCTCAAATTGCTGCCTTTAAACTTGTGAAATTTTCAGCTAATTTCCTTCTCCAAATGTTGTCCAATATTTATGAAATTTGCAGCTTTCAATGCTACCCAAAAAAATTCTTTCTTAGTTTTAATTTGTTGCCTCAAACCTTCTCCTTTCTCCAGCCAAAAAAGGTGCCAAGAAACTTTGAAATTTGCAACTCAAATTTCCTTCAAATGCTGTCTAAAATACAACTCTATCTCCTTCAACTTGCTGCCTTTTTTCTGTCCGTAAACTCTGTATTTTTGCAGCTCCAAATGCTGCCAATATGCTGCCTTTTTGCTATCCAAAAAATACCTCTATCTCCTCCAATTATATACCTTAAATTTTTGTCAATTCCTCCTTCAAAAAACTATCCAAAAACACTTCCAAATTTACCCAAAACTTATCTAATTTGCAGCTCTTCTATCTCCTATTGCTGCCCAAATTCACAGTCATAAACTCTTCAAATTCTGCTCCAAAATTCTGATTTTTTCTCCTCTATATTGCAGTCCTGAAACTCTTCAAATTTTACCCCAGAAATCTGTAATATTCTTCTTCAAAAATCAGCCTTTAAAACTTTAATGTCTGTGTCTAAAAATTTCAATTTGTGGCCGCTTTCAATATTCTTTCTCCCCCTTAGATTTCTTTGAATTTTATCTTCAAATTTGGCCTCTTTGTTGGCCTCTTCTTCAATAATTTGAATGTATTGAAGTCTTCAAAAATACTTTCTCAAATTTGGCAAACTTCTTGCCAAAAATCTTCTCCTTGAATCAGTTTTACAAATCCTTTTGGTTTTGTTGTTGAATGACAAAAAAAAATTCCTAATTTTTATGTGATTACCTCTTTTCATGAGTTTCTTCTTCGTGCATCTTCTGCCTCAAAATTTCTTTAAATCTTCTCCAATGGCCATTTCTTCAATTTCTCAATAGGGATTCTCTATTCTTTTTTTCCTCATTCCAAATTTGCTTGAAACCTCTTCTCTTGGGTTTCCAAATTCTTCAATCTTCAATAGGGATTCTTTGGCCTCTTACTCTCTTCTTCCTTCAATATGTAGTCTTCAATATTCCATGGGACCTCTTTATTAGGTCTCCTCAATCTTCAATCTTCTATATTCTATGGGGACCTCTTTCTTGGGTCTTACTCAAACTTCAATCTTCAATGGGGCCTCTTTATTGGATCTCCTTAATCTTCAATGTCTACTCTTACTACAACTCCAAAACTAATCCCTATACGAGGAAAGCACATAGAATTTTAGGGAATCAAAGGTAAAATTATTATCTATTTGTTGTAGGAAGCTTCTCAACTCCTGAGAACCAATTTTTTGCAACAAAATCTTAGACAGTAGCAGCCAAATACATCCAAATCTCCAAAATTTTGAAATCAATAAACTTCACTAGTTATCCTTCAATATAGTGGAAATCAATCTATGTTGAGTCCTAGTCTTCATGAGTTTTCTGTAACCCTGTGGAAAGACTCTAGGCAAACTAAAAATTTCAAAATTTCTAAACAAAATCTCCATATCTCCTCTCAATATACCTTGTGGATCTTCCTATCTCTTATCAATCTCCCTTGTGGCTCTGATACCACTGTTAGATTTTGATGCTTAGTACTTAAATCAAAATAACCACAAGATATAAAATAAAGTTGCTATATGAAATATAACATAATGGAAATATTCTAACCATATAGAACTCTTTTTGCAACAACTCATAAAATTGCCATCAAAAAATTCTCATGAAAAAAGTATTTTGATATAGAATAAAGATCTTAAATACACCATACTTTACACACTCTCACTATACATTGTGTTATTCAAACACACACACATAGACACATATAATGGGATGTGACTCTTCATATGGAGTAATATTAGCCTTCACTCTTCTTGAGACTCTTATCTTTCCTACTCTAAGAACACATGCACTCTTACATAATGGACACTTGTGCACATCTACACTCATCATACTTGCACTCTTAACTACAAGACACTTATAGATTTCTTACGCATTATTACATTACATAAAATATTTACTCACACTCTAATCTAAGGCACACTCAGAATGTAAATATGTACCCAAAGTGGTACATTGGCATGCACCAAATAATTTAATATACTCTAACAATATATTTTAGTAGAATATTATATTTTTGTAATGATCCTCCTTGGCAAGACTTATTATTAACATTTGATTCATGTATTGATGGGTGGATATCTAATGCATAATATTTTGTTATGTTAATGTATTGGTAGTTACACTTTATGCTTTAATTATACTTGGAATATGGTACTATTGATGAATTTATGGTTTTAGGACCAGACATTCTCATTGGTGGATTGGTATGGGACAACCACCAAATTTGAGAGAAAGATTAGAAAATGATGGATGACTTGTTCATCTATTGCTCAAGGGTAAGATAATGTCCTTAATATAGATGCATTGCATATAATTTATTGTTATTGAACACCCCATTGGGAAAGAAAGTTACTATTTTAAGTGAGCCTTCCTTAGAAGGTAGGTGATAACATTGGTTATCTTAAAGAGCCACCTACTTGTTAGAATAATAAAATTATATCCTAAGTTGTTACTAGGATATTGTGTGGCTGAGATTAGCTTAGTTAGTTATGATCCAATGGATCAGATTGTAAGCACTTGCTATTTAAGAAAGGTACTTTCAAGTCAATAACATCAAGTTATTTCAATATTCTAACATGGTATCAGAGCGGGCCTTCCCTGCCCTGTGAGCTTGAGGAGATTTTCCTCATGGGGGGATTTCCCTCATGGAAATCCCCCTCACTTTTTTTCCCATTTTTTTTCTTCACGTGAGGGAGTATGCTCTCCATCTTTGATGGATCAAAAACCAAAATCTTGAGGAAAGATTAATGGTGGTAAACTATGTGATATTTTTTTTAGTTTTCTAGTATTCTTTGGGTTTGCAGTCTTATACTATAGATCTGGGTGCAGATTGACATAAATTTTTTTGGTCAATTTGAAACTGATCTCTACAGGATGTATTTTTTTCATGGAGGACAATACTTTCATAACAATTTTGTGTTGCAGGTGTTTGATACTATTTGTAATCTTGTTTTTTCGGCCGAAACGAAGCAACATTGTTGGTATCAAAGTTTGCTCACTTACTTTTCCAAATGAGCCGGACCCACTGATTAATACTTGTTTGCATTGGAGCTTAGAAGTTGAAGGACTGTTGCATGCATGTATGATGACACAAATTTAATGTGGAAGCACTATTTTAAAAATTTTAATGTCAATATTTTGGTGATTTATTTTCCGAAATTATTGCTACTGCTCCTCCATTTCAGATCTTAGTGTGTTTCCAGTTGCAAATTATATTTTACGTTGAAGCTAGAAGTTTCACAGAGGAGTCCATGGAACTTCAAAGTTGAAGAGAAATCTTGATGAAAATGTCATTTCATCGTCGAGCAAGATTTTTGGTGAATTTAAAGGGCTATTCCAGTTGACACATGTAGTTGAGGGCCATGAACTAGAAGACGTGGCAAAACTCCACATTCGCATACATTTTGCTACAAACCAAAGCCATTTGCCATTTGAAACAAGCCCTCGCTATTATGAAAGATGAGATCACCAGCAAAATAGTTTTTTGGTGAAGATGGTAATTCTAGCATGCATGTTGTGGTGATTTCAACAATATTCTCCTGGTTCAAGTTCATGCCACTATCGCTAATGGATGTTTCCAACTGTAATTCCTATCGTTCAGCGAAAATCATATATTGTTGTTGAAAATAATTCACCAATATCGTCATGATAAAAATCAAATATTTTCCCCCATGACACAGATGCGCGGTGCCAACATTTCACGTGTTGTTATTGGCAGAGAGATAAAGGATAGTCTACTTCTAATATTTTGTCGATGAATCCTTCGTTATCATTGGTTTTATGATATCCCCTAGATGTCGTGGCTAGTTTGAGAAGACCTTTTTTTAATGGGAGTTTGTGGATGCTTGTGCAATGATAGCAGTTCAAGCAATGTAGCTCCACATGCCAAAATGTTCAAATTCACATTCCCTCCAGTTTAGTGGTTTTGTTGATGTGATATTTACCTGCAACAGAGACTTTTGATGCACCAAGATGCTCTTGATTATGCCCGCTTGATGGATATTATTAACCAGATTGTGAAATGGTGAACGTGGAATTATAGGTAGTATAGAATATAGTACTACTATGAAGAGCTGTTAATCGACCTCCTACCGAATGTGACACAATTTTTTTTTTACTGTGGCAGACGACGATGTTGTAGGGTGCCCTAGTTTCAATTGCGTGATGAAGATGTATTCATGTATTTTGATGTGGAAAATTTTCCAAGCATCCGTGGCATTTTCACTTCCTCTTTTTTTTTTTTTTGAAGAGCACTGCCATGTAGTGTGGAACAATGACGTGTTCGACAACATGAGCATCCGAAGAATGTTATTCAATTATTTAAAATTATAATGTTAATTGATGCTTATTTTGCTCAATTTGTGGTGAAGATGTCTCTCTAGAATGTTTTGCAGAAGAGGATATGATCATTATTGATTTTATGCTCGATAAATTGTCCTATTGCTGTGTGCTAGAGGTGGAGCTCCGCTTCAATCCCTGCACACTATGCGCTCCTGCAATTATTTATGTCACAATTGAACCGGTGATGCCCAAAGTTCCCACTACCAGTCAACATTGGTACATAGTAGAGATCCTGATGTGAGCAGATGCACAACCAAAGAAGGCAGACAACTAAAGGAAGTAGGCTTGTAGGTGCTCCTGTGCATTGATTTTTCAAATATTACAGACAAAAAAGCAGAGATCCTATCCACTGTAATCTAATCGATGTCGCCATTATTTGTTGGACAATTTATCCAAATATATGGGCCATATTTTGGCTCCACCTGCACCTACGTTTTTTTTATCCCTGAGCACCCATGATGTTTACCCTGATCCTTAGTCTGTATGGGATCTGCGCATGCTCGAGGGAGATGCATGACAATGGCAACCTGATTTTTTTTAACTAGCTCAAATATCATGAGCAGTAGCAAAAGAATGATGAAAATAAAGTCATGGATATCTTGTTTTTTTTGTGCTATTTGTCACCAATGCTGCTCCTATTTTTCTAATGCTGGTGTGATATTCACTGACGAAGCCTAAAGGAAAATGGTATTGAAGGTTTGATTAGGGAGATTTGAATGCCAGTTTTGATCTGAGAACATGAGATATTGCATGGATATGTTGATTGCCACCATGGATTTTAGCGAATCCAGGAAGTGTTAGTGCTGTAAAAAATGTGGTGGTGCAAGACGGCCCGGGTCCTCCTACTTTTTTCATTCCCATTAAAACCATTTGCAAGCTATTGTTTTTGACACATGCTTGGGATATGGAAAATGGTGTCCATGTGAAAAGTGAGGGATGGTTCCCAGCATTGCAAGGTCTTGTGATGGCACAATCATTTCTAATGTTGCTACAAGAACTCGATGTACATAATATCCCTGTCATCATGGTGGATACTCTTGAAAAAGAGGCACCCAAATACTGCAAATATTGCTCATTCACAAATACTATAGATTTTTTCCATAGATTTGAATGCAGTGGATATAAACTGGCGATGTGGTGTCATTGAGAGAAAATATATGTTTTATTTCTATTTTTTTAAACTTGTTCCTATGTGACTATGTTTTGATTATAATATTTTTTTTTGCCTTGGATGTAAAAGAAAATGTGGCGTTGGCTTGCTAAACCTCTATGTAGGTTGACGTTGAGTCTTCTATTTTTTCCATAGTAGCAATAGTTTTTTTGCATCCTGAGACATGGAAAGGAACAAAGCCTTGCTACGTATTTTTGACAAGCACATCTGCTTCATGTTCGTCAGCTCTAGTATTATATAGAAGAGATTTTGTCACCTTGGTTCTGTCCTTTTGAGCTGTGATGCTTTGCCATCCTCTCAATATGGACCATGGTTCCATCCGTGACGTAAGAGCTCATTTTGAATTTCCTGTGCCAAGATCTCAAAATCACGAGTCCATTCATGGTGTGAGGCAATTATGACCTTTTGATAGTATTCCTGATGTTTTGACGATTTCAGATAGTAAAAGTTGTGCATGGTTCCGCCACTTTCTCTAAGGTGTCAATTGGAGCTTGAGCATGAATCTGAGTTGTCTATGTAGAGATTGGCCAAAGACTCACAATTGCATTCTTTTGGAAATGCTAAAGTTGCATAGCAGTGATGCACCATTGATCTCCCTCTCAGAATGCATTCCCTCTTGTTTTTTTTGCAGACCAAGCTCGTGGAATAGTCTGCATTGAGGGTAGCTAACCTCTGCATTGAGGGCAGCAGACCAGGCTACCAAGCTAGTTCATTGCAGAATTTTTTGGAAAAAGGAAGTAGTTCACGATGGTATGTTCAATGTAGAGTAAAGAGGTAGACGCATGGCAGACATAGTCTGTTGTTATTTTTCTAATGTTTCTTGGTGTTGCTATGTATACGGGATATGGCTCTTGCATTGCCTCTTCGCATTGGCGATGGAGTGTCTCCTAGGGACTTTCCTTCTTAGGGAGCATTATATCTCTTGGCAAATTTTTTTAAAGAAGAATAATATTTATTGCTTTAAATAAATATGCCCTTCCTATATATGGCAAGATGCAAAGGAAATTTTCTTTTAAAATGTAACTTAAAAATACATATGAAAAAACCATGGGAGCAATAAATATTTTTTTGAAAACATTGAAATTAATTTTCAAAGATTTTTTTGGAATTTTCCATTGTGAAAGAAGAGGGTTGTTGTTTTTTTTGCAAATGAAGGAAACTATGTCACCCGTATATAGGGGTATTTATAGTTGTCGGAAAGGTTTTTCCATGTCGGATAAGATGGTGCAATAAATTTTTAGTTTTGAATCTATTTTCCACACTTTTTTGTGGTTCAAAATTTTTGTATCATGGAGTGCATTCTTGGTTGAACTCGGCATTCCCATACATTTGTTAATGTGATCCTAGTATCTAGTCATATCCTATTTATCACCTAGCAGTTACAGCAGCTGGTTATCCATGCATTTTAGTAGGATGAGGAGGTCACCATAAGGACACGTTTGAGAGCTACATTGGTGCCCTTTATTCCCTTGAAGTAAGATGTTTGTCCACTCTTTTTTGGACCTTGTTATCATCCCATTGTGTTCATATAGGTGGAAACCACTACTTATGCATGTGGAATTGATTTGGATATCCCTTGCAATTCTTGTGGTTCTTCCCACACTATCTTCATAATATTTTTTTTGTGAGACACTTTGGTTTCAAGGGGTTTTTTTTAGTGACATTTTTCATGGCTCAAAGCCTTGATCTGTGTCACAAGCACCAGTCTGGGAGTATGGTTTCATTATTTCGATGACGAGTCTCTACTTTTTTGAGACACTTGATCTTCCTTCTTCTTATTCTATTATGGTAGGTGGTTTTCTCCCTTGGGGTTTTTCATCATTCCCTTGTTTTGTTATTTTTTCACAAGTTTTGGACCTCGTTATTAGCCCATTGTGTTCATATAGGTGGAAACTACATACTCATGCTTGTGGAGTCATTTTAGACTACCCTTGCTATTTTTATGGTTCTTTCTCTACCTTCACACTCCTTTTTGTAAACACTTTGGTTTTAGGGGAGTTTTCTTTAGTGATATTTCTTCTTTTTGATCACATATTGTACATGAGTACCTTATCAAGCCTTGTTACCAAGACTCATACTTGTGCATATGCCACTTGTTTTAGTTTTGTTATTTTTCACTACCTTCTAGTATCACTTAAGGGGGGGTGTTAGTATATCCTAGTACCACTTAAGGGGGGTGTTATAATAATAAAATTATATCCTAAGTTGTTACTAGGATATTGTGTGGCTAAGATTAGCTCAATTAGTTATGATCCAATGGATTAGATTGTAAGCACTTGCTATTTAAGCAAGGTACTTTCAAGTCAATAACATCAAGTTATTTCAATATTCTATCACCTACTAAAGGAAAAAAATAATGTGGTGTATTACTGGTTTTATTTGGGATGCATTTATGCTTATGTTGAAAGAATTGTTAATTTTAAAAGGCATTTAGTTAGTTTTAATAAGTAACTAATACTTGGATGCTTTTTAAATTTTTATGTTAATGATTGATATTGATTTAAATAAATTAGGCAAGTAATTAATTTATTTAATTAATTTGTATTGATATTGTTGATATTTAATTAAGAGAATGATAAAATTATATAAATTAGTTCTCTTCTATGCCTTGTTGTGGATAAATAACCATAATTAGAGATCTTTGATTCCATCAACATGGAATATGAAAGGGGTAACATTTTTTAACGTTGTGTTAGTGGGAAACGTTGGCAAAGAAAAATACCATGTAATGTAGATCAAGTATGTTACATTGGTGCATGCAAAAATGCAAGGCACACCCTTATATCCCTATAATGCAAATATGATAGGATTATTGAAATGAAAGCATAAGAGAGGAAGGAGATCAAGGGAAAGCTTATAATATTCTTCAGAGAATATTGAAATCTAACAAAGTAGTGAAGAGGTGGTTGAATTGTTAAGACACATTTATATTAATTTTTTTATTGCTCTTGTTAATATTTCCTTACCTCGTGCTATTTGTTTTGTTAATCTAAACCATTCAAATATTGTTAAGCTGAGATAGTTGCTTAAGGTGTGATCTATGCTTTAATCTAAGTAGCTAGTCTCCCTGGTTTATATTGCTATAGTAGGGTTCTTTCGATAGTTCATCCGTTGTATCAAAATTTTCTAGAATATCTTAAGTTCCTTGTTGAGCAGTGATGTTTTTTCACCTCAATTCTACTATAAGGAAACCACCAAATACCTACTTATTTTATATTTACTAATCTTATTTAGAGTTGGTAAGTGTTGTAGGTGCCCTGCATATATACTACCCTTCCTTTAGCTCTACTATGTTGTTGCTCTATGCCCGAGTAGACATTGGTTAGGGTTGAGTTTTACCGATCATTTTGGGTTGTTGGTTGGTGGTTAAGGTAATCTTTGTGTGTGAGTTAGGTGCTCACTTGAGTGCCTTATGGACCTTATTTTGGCTACTTTATTTCTATGTTGTTGTTTGCATAATTTTTTGATTTAATTTTCTAAGGTAGCTTTAAATCTTCTTACGTTTATCTTTATCTCTTTTTTTTGTGCTTGTCAAAGTATTTGACTAGAATGGAATTGGAAGCAATAGAAGAAGTTAATTTCTTTTTAAGATTTGATAAATATAAGTTTAGAAAATATTTTTTAAAATTAAGTGAGGTTATAGTTATTATATAATATGTTTTCTAACTTCTCATTATGAAGAGTTCTATGGAAATTTTAAAGGTATAAGAAGGATTATTTAAACTTTTATTTTCATTAATAATGTTTAGGAAAGATAAAAGTTATGGAATTATATCAAGGGATTGTTAAAGATTTAATATTATGAATTTAAAAATGAAACACCAATATAATGGATAATAAAATCAATACACAATATGTTGCACAAAAGAGAGAATATTTTATTGATATAAAAAGGGAGGAGCCTTAAATCTCCAATGTTACAACATAATTTGATATTGATACAAATGTTACAATTATTACAAATCTAGGGTTCTCCAAAACCCTAGGTCAATAAACTGTGGTGTCTTCAAACTCGTCTTTGATCCCAACAGAGTGAGTGGGCTTTTTGTTATCCTATGTAGGACCACTCCAACTTAAGCAACTGCCAATGAATATTCTTCTCACACCTGCACACAATCAAACAAAATAAGATTAATAATATCTATGAGGGCTCCACTGCGTGAGACCCTCAAAAAGATAAATCACTAACCCTAGTTGCATAAATAAACTATAAGCAGATATGAGAATACTAAAATGAATGCAATGAATAGTTTACCTTGTTTATGCTGACTTGTCGCTTCTATATTCATTGTGGTTGTAGAGGATGGGTGACGCAGCACTCGAGGGTCGTAGGGTTGCAAATCAGGGATGAAAAATACCTGCAAGCACTCGACGATGACTAGAAACACCCAAGGGTGCTCGAGAAACTTTGGTGGGTGCTCGTAGAAATCTTGGGGATGCTCGATGATGGTCTGAAGTGCCTAGAGGTGCTTGTGAGGCTCTGGTGGGCATTCGAGGTGTGAAGCAAAAGTTGTAGAGTAGATCTGGTTAGCATGGTGGGTGGCGATGGATATGGAGGATGCGACGGTGAGTGACAGGGGATGGAAGTTCTAGGGATGCTTCAGAATGCTTAGGATTTCAATAACTTAGAGGGTTTAGGGCATTCCAAAAATTAGAAAACTTAGGGATTGGGACTTAGGAAAAACTTAGGGGTTGAGTCATAAAAATGACTCCTCTTTATAATATTTCCTAGGGCATGTTAGGGTTTCAACGACACAATTTGTGTGGTCAAGATTAAAACATGATGAAGGGTGGAGATTAAATCTGGGCAGGTGGTATGGATTAAGGTGGATGGATGGCTAGGATTAGATCATGATGGATGGTTGGGATTAATTTATATATATATATATATTTATTAAATATATAAATATAATATATAAAATATTACTATTTAAATATATATTAAACAAATATATATAAATAATGGATAAATGTGGTGGGAAGCTATGAATGGATGACAAGTGGCTATATTTTGGTGTCTACAGATGCCCCTTTTTGTACCGTGTTGCGTGAAACACAATGCGGTGCAAAAATACAAGACACCTAGTTTGGCCTGATGCAGAAGCAACTTTCTCTTGTTGGAATGCAAAGATGAACTTGGAGATAAAAGAATTTTGATTGTGTAGCTTACCCCCTCAATTGGCGAATGAGTGACGGATGCATCTCATGAGCCAATTGATAAATTTATGCAAATGATTATGTGAAATGCATGGTGCAATTATGGACGATATGAATGATGTAAATGTAATGTCGTTTTTGCCCCAACGGTGGAAGGGGGTTGTTGGAAAAATGCAAGTGATTGATTCTATTTTTGCCCTAATAGAGAAAGGGTTTTTTACCAAGTGTAGATGCCATGATCATGTAAGATGTATCCCATTATGGGAGATCAAAATCAAATTTTGTTACCCCAAGTTTGGGGTGATTCCATGTTGTTGAAGAAATTGTCGTATGGCGTCATTGAAATGCAAAGTGATGAATATGTAAAATATCAGGAACCAATCACCCTAAGATCGGATGATTGCTAGGAAGCGTATCCTATTTGACTCTACGTAATTCTTTATTGTTAAGGAGAATGATGTATTGTAATTTGTCCATGTTTCAAGCCCCACGAACAAGGCCATCAATGACAACTATTGAGCAAGTTGGTCTTGGTATAGTTTCACTCAAAAGGTGAAGTACCAAAATTAATTTTGTTTTCGAACAATGAGATATTGGATGATGAAAATTGGCCAAGTGTCCTTATGGTGATTTATTCATCTTACCAAATTGCATGGATGCAAATCACTGCAATCGCCAAGGAGATAGAATAGACCACTAGATACAAGGTTCACTTGAAATTGTATATGACTTGGAAAAATGTGCAAATGCAATGATTGATGGGTGAAAATAATGTTGAAATGAATATGTGATGATGAGGAATGCATTGATGATTGAATTGAGCAATTTTGTGAAATTTTGTATTGATTTGGAGCATTTTGAAGCAATTTTGGATAATTTTGCACCTTGTGGGTGCAAATAAAAGTTAGTCATCCAAATCAATTCATATTATCACAAAAATGAATGCAATGATGGAATTGATGATGAGAATGATGAAAATGGTCATTTTGTGAAAATTTGGACCGTTTTGGAACATTTTGTAACTTGTAATGTGATTTTGCAACTTTTGGTCGCAAGCAAAAATTATGAATCCAAATCAATTTTGGTTTTCACAAAACATGAAATTATGATAAAATTGATGTATGGATGCAATTTGGAATGATGTGGTGGAGGTAAGCTACCTTTTTGACTCAGTTTGTTCTTTTTTTCAATGTTGACACCAAACGCCGGTGGGCACCTATCGAAGGTACAAACGCCCGCCAGAGTTTGATGTTCTCCAAATGCAAGGGTGCATTTCAATGCACTAGGAAGCACCCATGGGCATTTGAATGCGCCTGAAATAGCTATAAATAGTATGTAGAAGGGAAAAAAAGTTCATTGTGTTTGTAAATTTTTGAAGTTGCATTTGAGGGAGTGGAGTGGAGTGGAGTGGAAGGAGTGAGTAGTTGGTGTGTTGCGGAAGCTATGGCGATGGAGGGTGCAGATGCGATGGCAAGAGTAGACGTGCATTTTACCAAGGTAAGTATCATTGAAGCTCTTTGTTTTTGTATAAATGTTTGTAACATTATTGTTTTGCAATGTATTGTGCTACAGTTGAGGATTTTGGAGGCTCAACATCGGTTCTCACCTCTCATCCCGAGGATGAGGAAGGCGGTGCAGGAGGACCAGTGGAAGTTGCTAGAGGTTGTGGGGTTGGCTGGGGTAGCCCGGGTAGATGTGGTGAGGGTGGATGAGGGGTATCTCTCTATCTTGGCAGATATATGGGATCTAGATAGGGGGACATTTCTACTCCCTACTGGAGAGATGATCGTGACACTTGAGGATGTATACCGCATCCTCAAGTTATCAGTGGAGGGCTTACGTGTCGAGGTTGGACACGATAAGGGATGTGAGTTGAGCCAATTGTTTGGAGATGATTGGTGAGATGTGGAGGTGACAGGTGGAGGGATTACATACTTTTCCATGTATACGAATAAGAAGTTGGATGCCCTTACTACTTTGGTGATGTTCATGTTGGCCAACATAGTGGCCCCAAATAGCACTGGCTGTCGTTTCCCATGGAACCTTATCGGGTTGGTGTGTGACATGATCGACACACCTCGGGTGTATGCATGGGATCCTACTTTATTGGCACAGTTGTACTAGGAGTTATATGAGGTGAGGAGGCAGAGGTAGAAGGGATTAGGGTGCAGTTTTCTACTATAGTGTTGGGGCTAGGAGCACTTCAGTGTGGCTCGGCCTGTGGGCTTACCTATTGTGGGATGGGATAAGGATCAACCCTATGCTATGAGGTGGTCGGTGGTAGAGGAGGTGTAACAGAGCCATCCTATTTGTATGAGTCAGTGGTACAAGGATCTATGGGTTGGATTGATAGTAGCTCAGGTGATATGGAGGCCATGGTGATGGTGCCATGTGGATAGGTTATGGGGAGCATCTACGATGGGTGCGATAGGCTAGGTGGATGGTTGGGAGGTACACGAGTGAGGTGGAGCTGGTCCAGTTCTCATGGGTGTTGCTACAGTTTGAGTTGAGGCAGGGAGTTCCTGAGGCACCAATGCTCTATAGGCATCATCGATATGAGATGGGTCTCCCTTGTGCTGAGGCATGGAGGGTGACTTATGAGGATGACGAGGAGATGGATCTTCCTTATGTGGATGATGCGGGGACTACTTAGGAGTGTGATGTCTGGTTCACTACACATCCACCATGGGTACCAAGTTTGATAGTAGATGGGAGGAATGGGGATGAGGATGAGGTCGAGGATGTCGATGAGGCTCCTAAGCATCGAAGACACCTTCGAGCTAGCAGTTGAAGGAGGTGATCTAGGGGTATAGTAGAGCAGGCTCTAGAGTTTGGAGGGGATGGAGATGGCATAGGGGATATGGAGGAGATTTTGTATGGGCCTCCTAGTCAGAGTGAGGAGGATTGGGTGAGGTTGGAGTAGCTAGTGGCAGAGTGGGATGCTATGGTAGCGGCTCGAGACATAGAGATAGCTCGGTTGTGGGATGTGGAGATAGCGGCTTAGGATGCGGAGGTGGCTTGAGTGCAGGTGAAGCTAGGGGTATGACCAACTATAGGTGGAGGTGAGGATAGGATTGCAAGGCTCCAAGTAGAGCTACTAGAGAGGAGTCATAAATAGAGACATGATGTACATCACCTTCAATCTTGGGATGGATACATCCGATTGTTGGAGGATCGATTGATGGAGCATGACATTGGGCTTCCAGATCCTCCTTCCTCATCCATATCTAGGTCTGTTAGGCCTAGTGAGTCTAGGCATAGCTCTAGGTCTAGGGATCCTTCAAGGTCACAAGGGTCCTCTTATAGGCATTAGCTAGTGCTTAGATGCACTTTTTGTATATGAGCCTTGGTGCTCCATTGTATATAGCCTTTGGGTATTCATTGTACATGTGATATTTATATATATACATGGATTTTACTTTTTGTGTTATACTTTTTTGTGGATGCATGTGTATATGGATGATTAATGCAAGTGAAAATGTGTGTGTATGCAAATTTTGGATGGATGATTAATGCAAGTGATAATGTGGATGAATGCAAATGTTCTAATGATCATTCATAGTTTAGAATTTTCTTGGCCATGTTTAGCATTTTTGTTTAATCAGGGGCACCAAACTGGTGGTATGTGGGGTGGAAGACTCATGAAATGACATGGATTTTGACATGGAAGAAGATATGGATGTTGATATGGAAAACCGATTGTTTTGCAGAGACTCAGACATACTAGTGGTATCAAACAAACTCACTAAATACTATCTAATTTCTTTAAGACCAAATGTGTGTGTAGTGAATTCATTTACCGAATCAAGAGTATGGTAATGACTCGAGGAAATCAAGAACCAGTGTGTGCAAGTGAGTTCATTGACCCATCTTGAGTAAATTGGGTGAGACCTATTATGGATGAGACCAAGAAGCTAGCTTGTCCTTATGTGTGGTCAGAGGTCTCTTTAAAAGAGATGTGTCACCACGCATGAGCGTACTCCACTGCCAATCAAGCGTCTATAGCTCCGGTGGAGACTAGCTCCATAGTCCAAGAATTTGATCTTTAGGCTTTGGGGATGACTACCTAATCATCTGATTGGAAATGTAGTACTATCCTTACAACTTGAGGATTTGTGGTGTGTGATGAAATATTTAGATCTTTGGGAAATCATATTCTCAACCTAAGTGTGATGAGAATTGTACCCTATCCTTACTACTCTATCTTTTAAATTTGGAAGCAACTGTGATAGTGGTGAAAACCACTATTTTTTTGGACTATGTTGCATAATGGGATAAGAAAGGATTACCCTTTTCACTTCGAGGTACAACCCAAGTATGGTGTTATCCCTCTTTGACACAAGATGTTTTTAAGATGTGTGATTGTGTTTGGTTCAAGAATTTTTTGGAGTCAATTTCCAAAACTCAATATTTTCTTAGTGAAAATTGTGTCTTGGTCCTAAAGAAAACTCGACATGAATAGGAGGTTGCTTAAAACACTAGGAGTGGTTGAGTGACCAAAAACACCTAGGAATTATGGACATGTGGTTGCAAATGACAATTTTGACTCAATGACATGGTGCAATGAAATGGATGATGTTTTGAAGGTGCCCCTGATTAAGGCAACATGACTGTATTGGACCAATTAATATCTAAATTGAATAAATGATCCCTAATATGAAATGGAATATATGAATGCAATGTATGAAATGCAATTTGTGCAATGGAATGAGTGTAATGTAGCTTGTAAAATTTGATTTTATGAAATGAAATGGACAATACAAATGTGAGAGAAAAAAAAAATTAGCTTGTGAAATGTAATTTTATGAAATAAAATGAAATGAAATGTGAACTGAAATGTGTGCAAAATGTGATGTATGAAATGCAATTTTGTTTTTGTGTAATAGCCATGCATATATACATATATAAATCATATTATACATAGAATGATTTCAAATGGATAACATTAAGTAGTTTAGGCTCTTCTACTCCCTCTAGATTGGAAAGTCTATAAGTTCCTTTATCCACTTTTTGAGTAACAATGTATAGCCCTAAAAGATTAGTCGTAAATTTATCATGAAGATGCAGTTATGCATTGATGTTTTGTTGATTCTCTTTAAGAAAAAGATCTCCTACTTGGAATTCACGTAGATGAACTTTGGCATTGTAAGCACACTTAAGGCGGTATTGATATACTTGTAAATGCTCTAAAGCTTTGACTCATCTTTCATCAAGGAGTGTGAGTTGGTCAAGACGTGCTTGTCTATCAGTATCGTCATCTACGAATTCCTACAATGAAATTCGCAAGGGGATCTCAAGCTCAAGAGGTATGATTGCTTCGAATCCATAGACCAATGAAAATGGTGTTGCCCCAGTAGGCGTGCGGATGCTTTTTCGATAAGCCCATAATGCCAAGGGAATTTGTGTATGCCAATCTCTATGATTTTATTTAACAAGTTTCTTGAGAATAACAATTAAGGTCTTATTGGTAGCCTCATCTTATCCATTTTCTTGTGGGTAATAAGGAGTTGAAAAAATATGTTGGATATTATATTTCTCACAAAGTGCTTGAACATCCTTGTTCTTGAAAGACTTACCATTGTCAGAGATGATTTTTGAGGGAATACCAAAATGATAAATGATATGGTGAAGGATAAACTCCACAATTCTATGTCTTGTCATACTGGTTAGAGGAATTACCTCAAACCACTTTGTGAAGTATTCAGTGGTTGTGATGATGAGTGGCACATGAGTTAAATTAGCATGCTCTTGACATTGCTTATAATGTTTGACATATGTGCAATAGTCTCATTCCATTATGGGTCAATAGTAACCCATGCATAAAATATGCTTTGCAATGGCCATTCCACTAAAATTACCACTACAAGTACCATCATGAGCTTCAGCTATGGCTCTTTGTGCCTCAACAGACTCGAAACAACAAAGGAGAATTATTTCATAACCACATCTATACAACACGTCCTCCAAGAGCATAAAATGGGGTAACCTTTTTTTGAAAGTGTATTTAGTAGTCCATGACATATTTGATGGGAGTGTTCCAAACTTGAGAAAGGTTAATATTGTGTTTGACCAAGGCTCATATGGTTCCAAATGGATAAAGCAAATATCCTTTTCATCCTTAGATTCAACATGAACAATTACAGATTTAGATATTGTTGTGACAATGAGTGGTTGTACCTCTCCTAAGGAGTCCTTTTGAATCAATGATCCAAGAGAGGCCATCACATCTACAAATCTATTAGTCAAACATGGCAAACTATTGATTTCATACCAGTTAAACTTAGAGAGCAATTTCAATACTACTTCATGGTAAAGTTTTTTGGTAGGTTCTTTGCATTGGTATTTTTTGATTACCTATTTGACAAGTTGAGAATCACCAAATATCCTAATACACTTAATGACCATAGCTATAGCTACTTGAATATCTCATATTAAGGCTTCATACTCTACATGGTTGTTGGTGCATTGGAAGTCTAGTTTGAATGATAAGGGGATAGGCACCCCCATGGGGTGTATGAAATACGACTCCAACATCTTTATCTTTTTTACACTTAGAATAATCAACGAATAGTGTGATATGGATGTCTTCCTTCAGAATGACATCTTCTTCTTTTTTTGTGATAGTGAATACCGAATCATCTTGTAGATCAATAATCAAGGGTTGATCACTACGTAGTGGAGCTTTCACAAGTTATCAACTATTACCTGATATTTAATGGGTTTTTGACTTATGAAATCAAGATAAAATTTAATGAGAAGCATTATCCATTTAGCATCACATGTGTTATTGTAAGTGTGAGACATCATAAAATACAGAGGATTTTATCTAGCTATGACATATGTGGTGTGACTAAGCATGTAATGTCTAAGTTTCTTAGTGGTAAAAACCATTGCTAAGCATAATTTTTCTATGTAAGCATATCTAATTTCATAGCTTACCAATGTTCGACTAATGTAATATATAGCTTGATATTGATTATTTTCATTCTTTTGTGCAAGCATTGTCCCTAATGAAAAATCCATTGTTGAAACATAATGATGAAAGGGGACCCTCGGATGAGGAGGAGCTAAGACTAGTGAGGAAGCCATGTATTTCTTAATTTCATCAAAGGCTTTTTGGTATTCATCTATCCATAAAAATGGTACCCCCTTTTGTAGCAGTTGATTGAATGACTTGCATTTGTCAAAAATTTGTGTAATGAAACGATGGATTGATTGAATATTTCCTTATAAACTACACAATTCTTTTAAGTTTTTTGGAGGAGGCATCTCCATTATGGCCTTGACTTTGTTTGGGTCCATCTTAATACCTCTTTTGGATATAATTAACACCAGTAGTTTTACATAGGTAACACCAAAGACACATTTCTTGGGGTTCAACCTTAAATTATGCTCTAGAAGTTGATCAAAGACTTTTTCGAATACACCAATGTGTTCTTATCGAGTTTTAGATTTTTCCAAGAGATCATCCACATAATATTTGATAATATTATGCATGTAATTATGAAAGATGTATGTCATGGCAAGTTGATAAGTGGCACCTATATTTTTGAGACCAAAGGGCATCACCTTGTAACAAAAAGCCCCCCAAGGTGTAGTGAATGTTTTTTTGTGTTGGTCATTAGTATTTATTCAAATTTGGTTGTATTCTCCAAAACCATCCATTAGAGAAAGTATTTCATGGCCAACACAAGTGTTGACAAGAGTATCAATGTTTAGAAGAGAAAAGTCATCCTTAGGACATGCTTTATTAAGATCTTGAAAATCAGTGCAAACTCGTATCGCCCCGTTAGGCTTGTGAATGGGTACCATGTTTGAGAGCCACTCGGGATAGTTAATGGGTACAATGTGAAGAGATATACAAAAAATTTATTCTAGAAATAATGCAAAAATAAATAACTTAGAAGAAATGACACCACACAATGGACATATGACACACGATATTTACCATGGTTCATCCGATGTGGGCTACTCCAGTAAAATAAGAGCCACTCCTTGATATTATTATTCTCTTTCTTACCCAAAAATGGAACATTACAATAACATATAAAGGAAACTCTCACAACCCTAAACCACTATGTGGTATTAGAATAAAATGGGCACAATACCGTGGGCTAAACCACCCACACCCACCAACCATGGGAATCTCGGCAATTGCTCTGCAAATCACACTAGAAAAGGGGGGAAATTTTCAACTATACAGAATTTGAATACTTTGCCAAACCCATTTCAATTGTACAAAATCTAAAATTTTTTGTGCTAACTACCTTGGTTAAAGCATCTGCAACATTTTTCTTTGTATCCACTTTCTCCAGCAACACTTTCTTTTGTTCAATCATGTCCCTACTGAAATGGAACTTTGTATCAACGTGCTTAATTTTGGAATGGTAAGCAGGGTTCTTTGCTAGAAATATAGCACTCTGACTGTCATAATTTATGTTCACAAATCCTTGAGAGAACCCAGTTTCAACACATAGTCTTTGTAGCCATACTGCTTCCCTTACGGCATCGGTGGCTGCCATGTACTTAACTTCAATGGTTGAAAGAGCAACAACAGTTTACCTTTTGCTCATCCAACTAACATCTCCTCCAAACAAATTGAATACATAAGCACTAGTAGATCTTCTATTGTCCAGATATCCAGCCCAATCTACATCAACAAACCCTTCTATATCCAAGGATCTATATTCTTTACCTGTACCCCCATAAGAGATTAAAAAATCAAAAGTACCACACAGATATCTGAAAACCCTTTTCACAGTAATCCAATGCACTTTACCAGGTTTAGACATATATCTATTCAAAACTCCCACTGCATGGGCAATTTCTAGTCTAGTACAGACCATGGCATACATTAAACTACCTATAGCATTTGCATAAGGAATATGGGACATTTCTTCTACATCTTCTTTTGTTTTTGGACATTGTTCAACAGGCAATTTTTCCCCCAAAGGAATAGGTACCTTCACTGGTTTGCAATCCTACATATTGAATCTCTTTAATACTGTCTCAACATATTTTTTCTGATCCAACCATAGCTTTCTGTTAGAACGATCTCTGTTTATTTGCATGCCCAAAATAAAATTTACAAGGCCAAGATATTTCATATCAAACTGTGATGCTAACTAAGATTTCACTTCCCTGATCATTTTCTTACTATTTTCAATTAGTAACATGTCATCAACATACAAAAATATAATGACAAGTACATTACCAATTTTCTTTGAATATACACAGTGATTAACATTTCTACGAACAAAATCAATTCCTAAGACATAAGTATCAAATTTTTGATACCACATTCTAGGTGACTATTTCAGTCCGTATAGAGATTTCTTTAACTTACATACAAGATCCTCCTTTTCTACAATAATGAAACCTTTCGGGTTGTCTCATATATATTTCTTCCTCCAAATCTCCATGAAGGAATGTAGTCTTTACATCCATTTGCTCTATTTCAAGATCAAAAGCAATAGCAACAAATAACATAAATCTAATTAAGGTTAGCTTTGCAACAGGAGAAAATACTTCACCATAATAAATTCCCTCTACCTAAGAATAACCTTTAGCCACCAAGCGAGCTTTGTATTTCTCCACTTTACCTTCAGCATTCTACTTCTTCTTGAAAATCCATTTACAACCTATTGATTTTCTTCCACCAGGTAATTTCACTAAATCCCATGTTTTGTTCTTTTTCAGGGCCATCATTTCCTCATCCATGGCCTCTTCCCAAAGGTTTACCTCTTTAGAATTTATAGCTTCTCTAACAGTTTTAGGATATTCATCAGTAATAGATAATACAAAAGAAGTAGGAAATGCAGATGGACTATACCTTTCAGGTTGCCTTCTTTCCTGTGTTGATCTCCTTACCACAGGTGTATGAACCTCTTGTTCATCCTCATCCAGATCCTCATCTGTATGTTCCCATTTCATATCCTCTTTTGTGTGATCTTCTTCCATGAGATCAAATTGGACCTTTTCAAGTTCTTCTTTTGTTAATTCCTTCTTGTGATCACTTTTAGTTTCCCTAAACACCACATCTCTACTGTACACCATTCTTTTAGTTTTTGGATTCCAAAGTTTATATCCTTTAACACAATATTTATAACCAATAAAGATACATTTAACAACCTTATTATCAAGCTTACTTCTTTTCTCCTTTAGAATATGCATGTATGCATCACAACCAAAAACTCTAATATGTGAGAGAGATGGTTTCTTACCAAACCATGCTTCAAATGGAGTTTGATCTGGCAATGTTGATGTAGGAGATCGATTTCGGAGGTAGCATACCACACTCGCTGCCTTAGCGTAGAATTCCTATGCCAAACCTGCAACACTAAGCATACTTCTAGCCTTTTCCATAAGGGATATGTTCAATCTCTGTGCAACTCCATTTTTTTGAGGTGTATATGGAGTAGTCTTATGTCTTGCAATACCACACTGCTTACAGAAATCCTCAAATTTATTTGAACAATACTCTCCTCCATTATCAGACCTCAACACCCTAATCCTTTTATCAGTTTGATTTTCAACAAGTGCTTTAAATTCTCTAAATTTATCAAACACTTCATATTTACTCTTAAGAAAATAAATACATGCATATCTTGAAAAATCATCAACAAAAGAAGCGTAATACCATGATTTTCCAAGTGATGATATAGGGACAGGACCAAATATATCACTATGAATCAGATCTAATATCCCACTTGCTCTAGTAGCACTAGATGGGAAACTCATACGATTCTGCTTTCCATAAATGCAATGTTCACAAAAATCAAAAACCATTGAGCAATCAGGGATACCATGAACCATACCTTTTGTGTGTAGGGTACATAATCCCTTTTCTCCAATATGTCTCATTATTTGATGCCAGAGTGTTGAGATTTTATCTTATTCAACCTCAAAAATAGTTGAGCTATTGCACTCATTTGTCATAGTCCTTCCCAATAGCTTGTATAAAGTTCCAATATGAACTCCTCTTGCTAACACCATTGATCCTTGAACCATTTTGCATGAATATTTGCTGAAACTAACATTTACTATTGCATCAACCATTTTGCTTATAAAAATTAAATTTCTAACAAGGCCCAAAATATGGATCACACCTAGAAGGGTATTAACCCTACCATCCGGAAACAAAATTTTCACCCTTCCATGACCAATGATCCTAAGTGGTGAATCGTCTCCCAATAGTACCTCCCCTCCATCACATATTTCATATTCACTGAACCACCCCCTGTGAGGAGTCATATGAAAAGAGGCACCAATATCGATCAACCAAACATTTTTATTTGATCGTGTGGAGTAGGATGCCAAATATACATCCCCTTATTCATCAGTAGATTCATTTGTCTCTATGGAAGTGGATTCATCAGACCTCTTTCCAGAATCAACATTCTTTGATCTGCAATCCTTCTTCATGTGACCAGGCTTGTTACACTTCCAACACTTTCTCTCAAACTTTCCATGAGACTTGGATCTACCTCTAGACTTAGATCTATCATCGTATCTCATTTTATACTTTTCTTTGGCATGCCCTCTCACTTTTAGGGCTTCATTTGAAGCACCCTCCATGGCTTTTCTCCTCATATCCTCTGATATTAGAGATGCCACAATATCTTTAAACTTCAATGTAGATGAAGTTGTACTACCAATTGCTAAAACTAGGTTATCCCATGAATCTGGTAAAGAGCATAGCAAGGTCATCTATTTATCTTCCTCACTTAACTTAATATCAATAGATGTAAGTTGAATTACCACTGTATTGAATAAATTTAGATGATCTGCAATTGAATATCCTTCATTCATTCTAATATTATACAATTTATTTTGGAGGAATGATTTATTCACCAGGGACTTAGATTGATACAAAGCCCCTAATTTCTCCCAAATATCCTTTGCAATAGCTTCTCCATAAATGTTGATTAGGACTGAATCTATAAGACACAGTCGAATTAGACTCCTTGCTTTTTGATTCATATTTTCCCAATCTTAATCGGATGTTCCTGCATGTTTTATTTGTTCATAAATAATAGCCCATTGAGCTCTACCCACGAGCAGATCCTCCATATTCAACTTCCATAGCTCAAATCTTTTTCCATAAAATTTCTTGATCTCTATCCTTGAATGATTTCCTATCATTTTTCTTCAAGCTCCTTCTACGAAAAAACTCACACTCTGAAATAGGTTTTATCTCCCTCCTAGAAACCCTTCAAATGAAATGAAACCCTAGCAATAAATGTATCCCCCTATGGCTAACAACTTGGCACTGATACCAAATGAAGATATCTATAGAAAACTTATTCTAAAAATAATGCAAAAATAAATAACTTAGAAGAAATGACACCACACAATGCACATATGACACACGATATTTACCCTGGTTCACCCGATGTGGGCTACTCCAGCAAAAAAGAGCCACTCCTTGATATTATTATTCTCTTTCTTGCTCAAAAATGGGACATTACAATATAATATAAAGGAAACTCTCACAACCCTAAACCACTATGTGGTATTAGAATACAATGGGTACAATACCATGAGCTAAACCACCCACACCCACCAACCACACACCAACTGTGGGAATCTCGAAAATCGCTCCGCCAATCTCTCCCAAAAAAGGGGGAAATTTTTTTTTCGGTGTTGTCGAAAACTGCCTTCGGCGTGGCCGGAGGGGGGGGGCTACCACCCCCCTGGCACCCCCAGAGGAGGGCTTCACCCTCCTCTTGAGGAGCTCCTCTCCTATTATGCTCTCATGCCTATCGTACAATATTTCCTTGGCAAAGGATGAGACATATCCAACACAATGAAACCCACATCTAATAGCTTTTGAAGCTTTTCTTTGATCAAGAGGGCAACGGTAGGATGCATCCTTCTAAGTTTTTGTTTGACTGACTTAGCATCAGAGTGTAAGGTGAGATTGTGAACAACAAATTTAGTGTGACGACCATGCATGTCTTTGTAAGACCATGCAAAAATATCCTTCTTCTTGAGGAGAGCAATTAATGCTCTTGTTCATCTGTGGATAAACTTTTTCCAAGTTTGACAATATATAAAGGCATCCCCCTATGGCTAACAACTTGGCTCTGATACCAAATGAAGATATCTATAGAAAAATTATTCCAAAAATAATGCAAAAATAAATAACTTAGAAGAAATGACACCACACAATGCACATACGACACACAAGATTTTCCCTGGTTCACCCGATGTGGGCTACTCCAGCAAAAGAAGAGCCACTCCTTGATATTATTATTCTCTTTCTTGCTCAAAAATGGGACATTACAACAAAATATAAAGGAAACTCTCACAACCCTAAACCACTATGTGGTATTAGAATACAATGGGTACAATACCATGGGCTAAACCACCCACACCCACCAACCACCCACCAACCGTGGGAATCCCGGCAATCGCTCCGCCAATCGCTCCAAAAAAATGGGGAAATTTTTTTTTTGGTGTTGTTGAAAACCACCTTCGGCGTGGCCGAGGGGCTACCGCCCCCCTGGACCCCCCTTGGCACCCCCAGAGGAGGGATTCGCCCTCCTCTTAAGGATCTCCTCTCCTATTACCCTCTCATGCCTACCGTACAATATTTCCTTGGCAAAGGATGAGACATATCCAACACAGTTAAACCCACATATAATAGATTTTGAAGCTCTTCTTTGATCGATAGGGCAACAGTAGGATGCATCCTTCTAAGTTTTTGTTTGACCGACTTAGCATCAGAGTGTAAGGTGAGATTGTGAACAACCAAGTTAGGGTGAAGGCCATGCATGTCTTTGTAAGACAATGCAAAAATATCCTTCTTCTTAGGGAGAGCAATTAATGCTCTTTTTCATCTGTGGATAAACTTTTGCCAAGTTTGATAATATAGGGATTTTCTTCATATGAACTAAGGTTCACATCAATAGTATCTTCAATAGACATGTGAGAACCTTCCTCAAATTTATGGGGTATTGGGATCAGATGAATATTATCTATGATGGCATCAAGATCTTCTGACTCAACCTTGTTTATGTCTGCCTATAAAACCTTAGGATCTGAAGGTGGATATGATGGTGAAGGTGGGGGTGATGAAGGAATGTAATTGCCTGAAGCCCTTAATAATTCCTTGGATAGGAAAAACTCAAAAAAGTATGGTGGCAAGGAAATATAATCCATATCAATAATGCTCATGTCAATTGGAATTAGCTTTGCCAAATTGTATGGATTACAGAGTGGGGTGAATAAGCCAACAAGATTCATGTTGAATTAAAGGGAAAATGAATGGTTGGTAAGGTAAATGGATGGGTGGATCCTTTTTGGTAGAACCAGTTCTAGAACTTTGTTAAACCTAAACAACAACAATAAATATAAATAAATGCAATGTACATGTAATGCAAAATGGTTTTTTTTTTAATTTATGTACATATGTTACAAGTAAAATGATCAGTGATGTAGATCAATGAGATAGATGTGGTGGTTCATTGATCGGTTCAGTTTATTCTTATGGAAGAAGCAAGTGAAATATGGGTTGATGGATGGAGAACATTACGAGGTAATACTCATCCTGTTCGGTGTGTGAAATGATGGGGTTTGATTCCTCTTTAGATTCTTTAGAATCTATCGATATAAGGTTGAATTATTCATATATTTCATCTTCAGATTCATCTATGTGATGGATATCTTCTCCTAAATTTAAATTTAGGTTTTGAAATTTTTTTTCAAGAGAAGTGGATGAAAGTGGATGATAGCCTAAATATGAATGGTCATGCGTTTCTCGATATGAAACATCGATAATCTCATGCATTCCCTATTCGTGCCATCCTAGACCATGTCCTTACCAATTAATAATATGAAAATATCAGGATGGAAAACCTGACATATGCTATATATTGGCAGGTGTTGGTGATTTGGGTTCATCTGGAGTAGCTATATTGGATGATGAATCAAGCCCCCCATATACAAAACTAATGCTATTAGGCATATAACCTATGTTATATACTGCTCTTATAGATAAGGGTGGGTCACGTGGGTGACTGTAATCCTTAGCAATTTGAATTTTAAGCGGTGTAAATATGATGTCTTAGACCACATATTTTCCAATAGCAGTATTAGTGATGTGGACCTTGACTTGGGATGATATGGATGGATTGGATGTAGATGGAATTGACTCATGGTTGGATGATGGTATCTCACAATTCATCATTTTGACTTGTGAGACATTGGTTGACAAGGATGGAGATGAATTTGGTTGGGTGGATAATGATGATTTGGAAGGAGTGATTATGGAAGGTGATGATGTTGATGATGTGGCTTAAGTAGATTGATTTTAACCACATGTGCATGTAGTCAATGGCAATGAACATGGGGGTATGGAATTGGATGCTTGATGTGAAGTGGTGATGGGAAGCTCCTTTAGAATAGGGGCTTTAGATAAAGATATGGATGGGGTGGTTGATGAAGTGAGGAACAGATAAGTGGAAGGTAACATGGACTCATAGGAGTTTGATATAAAATTGCAATACTTGAATGGTTCAACATCCATTGGTATGCAATGGACTTATCCTTCACGTATGTATTTCAAGTATTGATGAAATATTGAAGGGACACATCTCATTTACCTCATACAAGATCATCCAAGGAGTACATTATACACCATGGACCCTTCCAAGATGTGGAACATGGTATGCAATTTTTTGACCTCCACTTCAATGGGAAAAGCAACAGTACCAACTATAGAGTAGAGAACATCGTTAAATTCTTTCAAGGTGAAGGTGGATTTGGTAATGTGATTTGGTGGAAGTTTGAGATGTTGAAGGGCAGATATTATAATGATGTTTATGGAAGAGTCGGTGTCAATTAAAACTCTTTTGAATGGTTTTCTATCAATATGAGCCATGATATATAATGGGGGGTCTACTAATTTTGACGATATTGGTTTAATTTAAAAATTGTAGAATGTAATGGAAGGCTCCATACATGTTTAAATATTCCCCATAAAATTGTTGAAGGCATTAGCATCTTGAGATTGAAGTTTAAAGGATTTTAGAATATCCATTAATGCCTTGTGATGTGGAGGAGATTGTTGAATTAGCTCATATATAGATAGCTTGGCTGAAGCCATTTTTAAGCTTGTGGTTAATCAGATGCTCAATGAGATGATAAGCCTAGATGGATTATTGGAAGAATGAATAGGTTGATTTTGATGGCTAGGAATATGGATTGGTGATGAGGTATTAGAGGAAAATTCGATGGCATATGATGATGTGGAGGGTTGAGACACACAATCCTATGGAGGTATGGATGGTTGAACATATTGTTACTGAGAATTTTGTTGATTGGTACGTTGTTGTTGACCTCAAGTTACTGTAGATCAAAATAACTACATCAAGGGGAGTAAGGAGTGGTCTTCCTAAAATTTCCTTAAGTATAAAAGAAACATTGCAGTTGCACGATATTTTTGAGCCTGAAGGCTAAGTCCAAGGAAAAATTCATGATGGTGCAACATTTTGAGCATGAAGGCTAAATGAAGAGAAAAGGTCATGATGGCGCGACATTTTTGAACCCGAAGGCTAAGTTTGAGGAAAAAGTCACGATGGCACGAAATTTTTGAGCCCAAAGGATGAACGAAGAGAAAAGGTCACAATGGTAATATATTTTTGAACCCGAAGGCTGAACAAAGAGAAAAGGTCGCGATGGCTTGATATTTTTGAACTCGAAGGATGAATGAAGAGAAAATGTCGTGATGACATGATATTTTTGAACCCGAAGACTAAGTTAGAGGAAAAAGTCATGATGGTGAGATATTTTTGAACTCAAAGGCTAATTCAGAGGAAAAGGTCATGATGGCATGACATTTTTGAACTCGAAGGCTGAACGAAGAGAAAAGGTCGTGATGGCATGACATTTTTGAACCTGAAGGACGAACAAAGAGAAAATTTCATGATGACGCAATATTTTTGAACTCGAAGATAAAGGTGGATTATGCTAATATTTTTGAACCTGAAGGCTGAATGAAGAGAAAAGGTCATGATGGTGTGACATTTTTGAGCCCCATGGCTGAACGAAGAGAAAAGGTCATGATGGTGTGACATTTTTGAGCCTGAAGGATGAACAAAGAGAAAAGGTCATGATGATGCAAATTTTTTGAGCCTAAAGGCTAAACGAAGAGAGATTATCATGATGGCATGACAGTTTTGAGCCTGAAGGTTGAATGAAGATAAAAGGTCACAATGGCATGACATTTTTGAGCCTAAAGGCTGAATGAAGAGAAGAGGTCATGATGGTGCGATATTTTTGAACTTGAAGGATGAACAAAAAGAAAAGGTCACGATGGTGTGACATTTTTGAACCTGAAGGCTAAGTTAGAGGAAAAAGTTATGATGGCATGATATTTTTGAACTTGAAGGCTAAGTTAGAGGAAAATATCATTATGGCACGACATTTTTGAGCTTGAAGGTTGAACAAAGAGAAAAGGTTATGATTGTGCGACATTTTTGAGCCCGAAGGATGAACGAAGAGAAAAGGTCATGATGGCGCAACATTTTTGAACCCGAAGGATGAACAAAGAGAAAATATCATGACGATGCGATATTTTTGAACTTGAAGGCTAATTCAAATGAAAATGTCACGATGGCACAATATTTTGATCCCAAAGAAGAGCAATGAAAGACAGTTGGGCCATGACATCTCCAGGAATATAAATGTGGATTCTGGTAATAAAAATATCCCAACCATTTCCATTTGAAGACACCATGCTCCATTAACTTCCACTCTATCAAAATGAGCATATGGGCATATTGTTGTAACAACATTCAATTTTTTTGTTATGTAAATATATATAGGATGAAGAACCCAAAAAAATGGTCGGCTCTTAGATTTTTACAAGGCAATGTACACAGAATTCTGAAAGCAAATAAAGATTATCCATTATGGTTTCTGGCTCACTAGTGTTTTTATCAAGTATGTATGGGTTGTTAACTGCTGTAAAAAGTTAGGTTGAATAGAAAATGCTTTAATTATACTTCTAAATTTTTGCATTTGAAGTTCTGCTAAATCTAAAATTAATAGTTCCAATAGGCTTATGTTTGATTAAATATGCACCAGAGTATTAGTTATTCTATTTTGATGGTTTAAAGAATGCTTTTCTATAAAAGGTTGTAGAAATTGCTTTGTTGTTATCTAATCTGCACCATTTAAACATTCCTAGCAATAATTATATTTCCCTCTCTTTATGTATTTCATTATCCCTCCCTTTTCCCTAAAACTCAAGGAACCAACCTCCTCTAGATATTGAACCGGGTAAACTCTATTTTGAACCCAGTCTTTCAATGTTGGCAAAGTTTTGGGCGCAAACGTAACTAAAGGCAAATTTTGCACCAACATTTTTTGGTACTCCCATGGGACACAATCCCACGATATATACAGATCAAATTTCTGGCGATTACCTTTGTCCTATTTAAAAATTTTATGAATCACCTAGCAACTTTACCCAATAAAGGAATCCTAAGAAAGCCCTTATCTACTTTCTAGTTGAATACCATTTTTATATGATAACCAGATCTAAAGCTAAAAATTCTAAATAGCCCATCGAGTTATTCGAATTACACCTTGGTACCCTCAAAGTTAATCCTATTTTAGTTGCTAGAACAACTTCTTCATCTACTATCAATATAGGATACACAAATCTTTCCCCTACAACCTTCCCTAGTACTTTTGCTAGCGGAACGTTAACTCCAGCTACCCATATACCCATTATATCTTATAGAACCACAACTACAATGGTCATAAATTAGCCAAATCTACCTTACCCTTATGGAAACATAAAAGTCCCCTGAATTTGGTGGCTCAACACCTAATTCCAGCAATGATCTTGAAAGCATTACCTCAGTATGATGGTACTGGAAAGAGGTTCTATGAACACTACCAAGATGTAGTCGTGCTTGCTCTGATACATAACATCATTGAGGAGGATGTCATGATAATACTGCTAGTCATTTTCTTGAAAGGAAAAATGCTCTATTGGTATCAGGCCCTTGGTAACCAAACCATATCTACTTGGGCCCAACTTGTCGGTAAACTAGTGGAAGAGTTCAAAAAATATGCTGACCCTTTCTCCCTATTAAATTAATTTACCATCATCCAGAAGCACCCAAGAGGAGATAGTCAAATTTAACATCAGATTCAATCAAAATTGATAGAGAGTACCTGACGGTTTGAGGTTGATGGATGAACAATAAATGTATTATTATCTAAGGGCTTTAAACTCAGACATAAGTATGGCTATCAGGAAATCCTAAGTATTTACCTTCCTATAAATTTACCAAGAAGCTTAGAAAGTATAAAGAGATATAATTTCTATTGGAAGGTTACCTACACATATGATAATACTTATTTTCCTGGATCTACCACAAGCATCAATTACTGTTTTCCCAACTCCTTCTCTCACTTCTAATACAAGTCTCCCCAAATGGAACGGGCATCCTAACATCCCAGTGATAATAATATCTCTCGATCCTCCAATGCTCCCTGCCATTCTTACACTTCCTATGGCAACAATTTCATTGACTCCAGATCCTCAACTTGTAGCTCTACAAGATCTGCAATCAACCTTGAAGAATCTAACAAATAAGATGACCTCAATGGAAAGAAGATAAGTAGAAAGAAATTTCCAACCAAGGATATTTCCATAGTTAATAAGAGATCAAACCTCCATGAGCGATAGAAACCATGAATATAGTGAATCCATTATTGCTTCACTAGAGTCAAACTTATGGTGTTCTACATGTAACGATTCGTACGATAAAAACTCATGTATGATCTGATGAGGCCTGAAAATGCCTCATTTTTACACTATGTTTGACATATAAAAACTGCCATATTATTAAGTTAAATGCCAAATAGTTGATTAGAATATATATTTGTTAAGTGTTTGCATGATTTTATGTTAGGAGCATTATATCTCTGTTTTTGACTATTTTCAGCATTTTGTGACTGCTTTTGCTTGATTAAGTAGCAAATAAAAATATGCATTTCAAACAGCCAAATGTGGTATGCTGATATCCATTAACTTCACAATGGTTTATGAATGTTTTCCTACCCTTCAACTTGTTTGAAGTCCACATTGAAGCCAAATTATTAGGACTGTTCTAAATCTGGAAATCTGTAGAAAACAACCATATAAAAATCAGCAAGTTGTCACTTTATAGGAGCACCTTGAATTTGTCAAGAAAAGCATGAGGAAATGGATGGAATAAGTTTAGAAGGACTACAGAAGACATCTGACCTATTTAGAAGCATTCCCACATGGTCTAAATAGGCAGCAATAGGGTATAACAGAGCAGGGATAATTGTGCAGCACTGTTGCACTATTTCAGCATGGTTACTTGGTGAATAAAGTGTATAAATTTGGTAGCAACTTGATGTACTTATTCATGTTGATATTTGAATTATTTTCCCATGTTATAATTTTTTGAACTTGCAAGAAATGCCAACATTTTACAACTATGCAACAAATCTGGAAAATACAGCAGTTTACCATGTAAATTCTAGCCAGCTACCAATGAATAACAAGGCATGGAATTCACACATGGAGAAGGATAAAAGCTATTGCAATCAGTTCCTGAGAGATAACCCACCTGAGAAAAGTAGTTGAGATCACCTGAAGACCACATAGTTAGTCAATCCGAAGAGCTTCGGATTGAGCAGACATCTTCGGATTGACAGAATGCAGTTTCTTCGGATTGAGCCAGTTATCTTTGGATTGACAACAAAAAGTACTTTTTGACTATTTTTTGATGGTGGAAAAAGGGAAATAAGGTTGAGAAGGTTAAGGGAAAATATCCCCCAGCTATCTTTGTCATCCTTGCCATCCAAAAGCCACCATTCATGGGAAAATATCAATTGATCCTCTTCTAGGATAAAACCAGGAAATGTTGCAGCATAATAGGATTTGATCTGCAGGATAGGAATAGTATATTTTATATTTGTAAATAGATATTATGCATCTATAAAAGGATAGCTCCCTTCTTGGTTGAGCTAGGTAGGAATTAGAATAGAGGAGAGTAGTAGCAGCAACAAATAGGACTGTACAACAATTATCTGTAATAATTTTTAGCATGTTTTGACAACAATAAAAGTGTAGTCTTTTTGTCAATTTTTGTTCTGAGTGTTAATTAGTTAAGGAGTGTTTTTACACCTCCTTCTAGATCAGGAAGTATGGGCCCACTTTCAGATCTAGAAGGAGGATTTTTATGGTAGGTTTTAATCTATAATTTTGCTACAACAGAATTAACAGATTGCTTGCCAGATTTCATTTTCTTGTTTTAATTTTGTATTCTATTATTTATGTTTTCTTCATTATGTTTTTGTACAGCTAATGTGTGTGTGTCAGCTGAAAAATTAGATTAAATATTTGTTTCCATGTTCCCTTTGCTTTTCATGTTCTTTGCTTTTATGTTTCAACTACTTTCAATTTTAGTAGATTTCATTTTGTTATCAATTCCTATAGCAGAAGATTGATGACCTTTTGTGGTAGGATATTGACAGGTGTTTTTAGCATAGGTTTTATTTTAGCATCATTTCAATTTAGCAATTTCACTTATATTATTTCAATTCTACAAAAGTAGATTAGATTTTAATTCAGCCATTTCCAATTCTTGCAATTGTAGTTAATTGTTAAATTCTACAATTTAGATTTAGTTTTCAATTCCTATAATTTATTTTAGTTTCCATTCTATAGACTAGGTTTAGTGTGACACCAAAAGGCTAAACCAAAATCTGCTTCACCAATAAATGCTTGAAATCTGAATGCCTGAATTGCACTCTACCCTAACCTTCTATCGTAAACAACCTTGGACACCACCCCGGATTGATAAATCATTGAGATTAAATGATGAGACTCAATGACACTCATCATTTTGGCATCATTGTCGAGGATCATGGTGTTGTTAGAAGGTAAAAGTAGTCAAATAATTATTATTGTGCTAAGTTATGAAGTTCAGAATAAAATCTGAATGTAATAGCTGGTATAAATAATAATTATTGATAGTTGCATTTCAGTCCATTTAGAAAACAAGCAACCATAGGGAGGTGATCTTCACACTTGGGGGTTAAATTGCCTATGTTTGAAATTCTTGATAAAAATTGAAAGAATTCATCATCCTCATTATCAAGAAACATAAGATCCCTTGAAAAATTTAGAAGAGCCATCTGCTAGTACTACCCTTTTTATATCCATATCATCAAGGTAGTATAAACAAATTTGTACTAGGTGTTGGGAAGATATCATGGTAGATATACAAGACTATCCCTTGAACAAAATAGCCATATCAGCTACCTGTAGCATTTGTTCATAGGGACATATCATTGATGAATGCCATTTACTTCCACAACTCAGAGATGCAAAATTTGTTGCCTAATATGAATTCTTCTCAAAGAGAGATCCCAACAACAACAAATAGGGCAAGTAAATCAACCACCACCTTCAGCCCAACCTATGGCCAATATGAATAATACAGGACAGGCAACCCCTATCTATGTAAGTTGAATCTATTAAAAAAAAAATCATCACAAAACTTTTGCACAATCAAAATAGAAGTTTATAGCTCAAACGGTGATCCTAAAGTTTTGCCATTATTGCTTAAATATTGTTAGGGTTTTACCATGCTAAACCGCAACCTATCAATTCTTAGCCTACAAAGACAATAGTTGATCTCATTAGAGGTGATCCTACCTGACAAGTAGTTGATCTGCTAAGTTGTACACTTCTTGTCTTATTGTGCAAACCAAAAATATGTTTAGTTAAATTATCTTTTTCAGCCCAACCTATGATCAGTTTGAATAATACAAGATAGGCAACCCCTATTTATGTAGCTAAATCTGGTAAAAAAACCTACAAGAAATGTTATTGACTACAACAACATCCAACTGTGCTCAAACAAGAACTTACCTGAGCTTGAAGAGATAAAAGTCAATGGAGATACACAAAAACCCTTTAGTCCAGACACAGAAATCAGCTTTGGATAAAGGAGAAAAACTGGAAAAGCTGCACATAGAAAATTTACTTCCATTAAGGATAAATTTTGTCCTCCTAAGAATGAAATAAACTGAAGTACAACCAAGGAAATTCTTGAACATTATTGACCGGTTGACTTATGAACAAAAAGCAAAATTGTTTGTTGTTTTGAAACAATATTTCAATCCCTTTGCATGGAATTACAAGGGTATGTCAAGATTTCATCTTGATGTATGCACTTAACATATTTGAGAATTGGTATTGAATTGTTTCAAGTACAGATTGACAAGATTTTGTAGATTAGGAGGCATGGACAAACACTTGATTGAAGAAATTTTTAGATATGAAGCAGTGTTTCTTTCTCCCATTGGTGATTCACAGAGGAAGTTAGTGGTGAATGGATATTGCCTTTGGGTATACCATGCACCATTAACTAAGGAGGAGTTCTTGAGGTGAACAATTGGATGTACACAGAATGGAGGAGAATTTCTCTTCCATGTCAGATTCAGAGTGATGATAAAAGTTTGACAAAAAAAAAAAAAGAATAATCTTGCTTGTGAAATTCCTTCATGGGCACAAGCAAGACAAGAGAAAAGTCTGAAAAAAGAGAAAAGAAAAGAAGAAAAAGAGAAAAAAATTAGAAAAAACATGTCCCACAAAATGGGGATACATGAGGACAAGCATCAATTTCAGCATGGAGGAGGAACAATGAAGTCAACACTTCATTTCCAGTAATAAGGAGTTAAATGATGACATAAGCAAATTCTTACTACTCATCTAGAAAGGAAGGTTGCATCATTGTTACAGATTTCAGCAGAAAAAGATGGTGTTTTCATACAAATATTGACATGTTTTTGCAGAATAAGAATTGTTCTCATCCAAATAAGAGTGAGAGACATTCTCTCTCATTGTAGCCTCATGAGAGACACTCTTTTATTGAGGCACTTGAAAAAAAATGATAGAAGTTGGTTGAAAACCAGAAATGGCAGCCTCTTCTGATGAAAAAAAGAGATGAAAAAAAAAGAAAAAAAGAGAAAAAAATGAATAATTCAGTAGTGAAAACCTCCTTGAGGCGCTGTTGAGTTGGCTTGCATGAAAACCAGTTTTTCGGCGTGCATTGCCTTGTTGATCCACCCATCCTTGTTTCACCATTGTACAAATCTCACACTGCACATGTGTATATTTATGTTTTCAAATAGCTTGCTAACAATCATCAGAAGCAGCTTGTAAGGTGCATGATCAATTTTCAGGATAGTAAGGTATGTGTTTCTTGCATTTAAGTCATAGTAAGCATTTAGCATTTAATGTATGATAATCGGTATTTGGCATAAAACTATTCATACAATATTGGCAAGTTGAAAATGGAACATGTTTAAGATGTCAAGAAACACCCCCTTCTGCCCTTAGTTGCATGGGAGCATCTGAAGATTCTGTTTTACTACTACTGCAATAAAATAGTAATGAATAACATCTAAACAAAAGGATAGAGATGAGATTTTTGATGTTATGGAAGGCTTACATACCCTAGAGATGGGTCCAAAATAGAATTTGTAGCTAAATTTTGCATAGAAGGTCATTTTTGCATTTTTGGATGAATCTTCAGAATAAAATAGGCTATCTTCGGAATGAACAAGATATCTTCGAAATAAGCAAAAATTGTACCAAAATTGTTGAAAATGTTGTAGAATAGTAAAAAGAGTAGGGTACATCAAATATTGAGGTTCCTAAGGCTCTACCACATGTAAGTACATCCCTCAAGCATTTCAAAATCAAAATTTTATCAATTTTGTTCAAAAGGTGCAAACAATAGAAATAGGCATTCAAGCTGAAATGTTGTTAAGAACAGAAAATTTCACCAGTAGTAGTGCATCTGCCAAATATGGTTCCACAATAAGGCTATTGCAAGATGAATCACATGATACCAAGCCTTTAAGAGGTACCTTGCAACACTAAAACTTGTAGAAGGGCAGAAAAAGAGTTAAAATTGCAGTAATTGCAGAAATTGCAATATTGAAGGATGAAAGTGCAGAAGTCAAAAAGTTGCAAGTTGCAAATGAAAAAAAAGATATGCAAGAAAAGAAAAAAACTAGAATAAAAAAAATTGATTGAAAATTTTTTTTGCAAGGTTGTAGAAAAGTGAAATACCTGTGCTTAAATTGAAAAATGCTTGGTGTAGTGCAGCAAGGAGAAATTTCTCAGGTAGCAGGTGGCAAAGGATGTTTTTCACAAGGATAAAACCAACATATTACTATGGCCTACTAAGATGCATGAGGGCATGCATCAGTTCAAGCTGGGGGGATGATGAGGCCTGAAAATGCCTCATTTTTACACTATGTTTGACATATAAAAACTGCCATATTATTAAGTTAAATGCCAAATAGTTGATTAGAATATATATTTGTTAAGTGTTTGCATGATTTTATGTTAGGAGCATTATATCTCTGTTTTTGACTATTTTCAGCATTTTGTGACTGCTTTTGCTTGATTAAGTAGCAAATAAAAATATGCATTTCAAACAGCCAAATGTGGTATGCTGATATCCATTAACTTCACAATGGTTTATGAATGTTTTCCTACCCTTCAACTTGTTTGAAGTCCACATTGAAGCCAAATTATTAGGACTATTCTAAATCTGGAAATCTATAGAAAACAACCATATAAAAATCAGCAAGTTGTCACTTTATAGGAGCACCTTGAATTTGTCAAGAAAAGCATGAGGAAATGGATGGAATAAGTTTAGAAGGACTACAGAAGACATATGACCTATTTAGAAGCATTCCCACATGGTCTAAATAGGCAGCAATAGGGTATAACAGAGCAGGGATAATTGTGCAGCATTGTTGCACTATTTCAACATGGTTACTTGGTGAATAAAGTGTATAAATTTGGTAGCAACTTGATGTACTTATTCATGTTGATATTTGAATTATTTTCCCATGTTCTAATTTGTTGAACTTGCAAGAAATGCCAACATTTTACAACTGTGCAACAAATCTGGAAAATGCAGTAGTTTACCATGTAAATTCTAGCCAGCTACCAATGAATAGCAAGGCATGGAATTCACACATGGAGAAGGATAAAAGCTATTGCAATCAGTTCCTGAGAGATAACCCACCTGAGAAAAGTAGTTGAGATCACCTGAAGACCACATAGTTAGTCAATCCGAAGAGCTTCGGATTGAGCAGACATCTTCGGATTGATAGAATGCAGTTTCTTCGGATTGAGCCAGTTATCTTCGGATTGACAATAGAAAGTACTTTTTGACTATTTTATGATGGTGGAAAAAGGGAAAGAAGGTTGAGAAGGTTAAGGGAAAATATCCCCCAACTGTCTTTGTCATCCTTGCCATCCAAAAGCCACCATTCATGGGAAAATATCAATTGATCCTCTTCTAGGATAAAACCAGGAAATGTTGCAGCATAATAGGATTTGATCTACAGGATAGGAATAGTATATTTTATATTTGTAAATAGATCTTATGCATCTATAAAAGGATAGCTCCCTTCTTGGTTGAGCTAGGTAGGAATTAGAATAGAGGAGAGTAGTAGCAACAACAAATAGGATTATACAACAATTATCTATAATAGTTTTTAGCATGTTTTGACAACAATAAAAGTGTAGTATTTTTGTCAATTTATATTATGAGTGTTAATTAGTTAAGGAGTGTTTTTACACCTCCTTCTAGATCAGGAAGTATGGGCCCACTTTCAGATCTAGAAGGAGGATTTTTATGGCAGGTTTTAATCTATAATTTTGCTATAACAGAATTAATAGATTGCTTGCCAGATTTCATTTTCTTATTTTAATTTTGTATTATGTTATTTATGTTTTCTTCATTATGTTTTTGTACAGCTAATGTGTGTGTGTCAGCTAAAAAATTAGATTAAATATTTATTTCCATGTTCCCTTTGCTTTTCATGTTCTTTGCTTTTATGTTTCAACTACTTTCAATTTTAGTAGATTTCATTTTGTTGTCAATTCCTATAGCAGAAGATTGATGACCTTTTGTGGTAGGATATTGACAGGTGTTTTTAGCATAGGTTTTATTTCAGCATCATTTCAATTTAGCAATTTCACTTATGTTATTTCAATTCTACAAAAGTAGATTAGATTTTAATTCAACCATTTCCAATTCTTGCAATTGTAGTTAATTGTTAAATTCTGCAATTTAGATTTAGTTTTCAATTCCTATAATTTATTTCAGTTTCCATTCTACAGACTAGGTTTAGTGTGACACCAAAAGGCTAAACCAAAATCTGCTTCACCAATAAATGCTTGAAATCTGAATGCCTGAATTGCACTCTACCCTAACCTTCTATCGTAGACAACCTTGGACACCACCCCGGATTGATAAATCATTGAGATTAAATGATGAGACTCAACGACACTCATGTATGATCCATCAACATCATATCCAGAAGATAGCTATTGAGAAGGCTGAGAAAACCCTCAAGGGTCAAATTAATATGATCAGGGAAGAGAATCAAAATTTCATGATGCCCTCTATTGAACAAGTGGTTGTTCTAACCAGATCAAGAAAGAAACCTTTGCAGGTTGATCCCCAAGAGCTCAACCCCTTGAAAGTGCCTTCACCTATGAGGAACCCAGTTGAGAAAAGAGCCTCCTACGAGAAAGCTCCCTAGAGTTCAGGTCAGAAAGGAGCAAAACGTGTAAAGAAACACCCCTGAAGAAGGAAGTGGAGATGCAAGAACAAGCAAGAGATAAATTGAGATACCCCTCACTGACTAAGCATCAAAGAATAGATGCTACTCAAGGGTACAGGAATAAGTATGATACAGTTGTAAAAGAGAAAAGTGTTGAACCCCTCCCATTCAACATAGTCGAGGAGATGAAGAAAACTCCCTCCAAAGCAACTATGTATGAAGATTTGCAGTTTCCAGGATAGATTGATTTATTGCAAGAATCCTTGAGATCTATGAAAAATAAGAATAGAACCCCAGCTTAGTTAGATTCTGCACAAGCTAGCCTGATGTCCACTTCAGGAAAAAATAGACCTCCTCCCTTCTATCTGTCTCTTCAAATGGAAGGATGGGTGGTACACAACTGTATGATAGACTCTAGAGCTGCAACCACTATGATACCCAAAGTCGTATGCGACATCATGGGAATGGAATACACAAGGAGCAGTCCTGGTGTCTTGCAACTGGATGGAACCCCTATCAAAACCGTAGGGGTAATCAAAGATATTCCAATAGTTCTTCACAGACTACCTCAACTCATAGTTATACAAGAGGTAGTGGTAGTGGATCTAGAACCTTATTTTGGTATGTGTCTCTCCAGAGAATTCACCACCAAAATAGGAGGATATTTATCATTAGATTACTCACACTTGGAAATCCCATTCAAGGGAAAAAGAGTGAAAATATTCAATGAGAAACCTTCAACTTTTCACATTGAAAAGCTTGAAGAGGAAGGTAAACAAGCCACTACAGTAAATATGATGACCGAAGAACTGGGAGACTTAAACTTGATGGAGGAAGCTCTAAATGTGTTGCAAGAAGAAGACCAGTTCTCTCTCCAAGACTTCAATGCCATGATTGAAATAGATATGGGGAGCTACACAATTGTAAAACCTAAGAAAAGCAACCCCACTCCTCTCCATCAGGTAGACCCATCTACCGATCAACTATGGAAACTTTTCTTCGATGGTGCTAGATGCAAAAATGGAGCCGAAGCAGGTATTGTTTTAATCTCTCCAACAGGCGAAGAGAAAGTTTTTTCTTATCGATTAACCTAGAGTTGCACTAACAATGCAGTAGAATATGAAGCACTCTGCTTAGGCCTTAAGAAAGCCAAAAGTTGGGTATCAAACAACTCCAGATCTTTGGAGACTCTGAATTAATAGTAAATCAGGTCACTGAGAAATGTGTGAGTAAACAACATTACCTTAAAGCTTACAGGAATAAAGTTTGGGACTTGCTAGAATCCTTTGAATCTTTAAACCTCAAAGCAATTCCAAGAGAAAAGAACACTCATGCAGATTTATTGGCCTCAATAGGTGCAAATTTTTGTCCTATTAGCAACGTCATCCAGAAGTCTAAGATAGTTAGACTGATCTACAGGCCCTCCATGCCAGATAGAGATACCTTTTGGTAGGTATTCAAAAATGATGAACAGATAGTGGACTTTCTCATCCATGAGATGAACTGCTCGAATGACAGAGTGTCTAAAGATGAAGAAGATGCAGGCATGATCCAATTAAAAAACAACCATATCCCAAAAGGATTAATCACTCTCAAAAGCCTATTTGATAACAATGATAGGTCAACTGGCCATAAAATGAAAGTTGACAAGCACAGATACAAAGAGGCTCAAATGGGATCAGATAAATCCATTAAAGTAGGGGTAAACACTACAGAGGAAGAACTGGACCAAATTCGAGGGTTGTGCAAGGAATTCCCTAACATCATCACCTGGACTTATGGTGACCTTAAAGTCTACTCTAAAGAAACTATCCAACATACAATCAAACTCGAAGAAGGTGCAAAACCTTTTCGACAAAAGCAAAGGCCGATGAATCCCAAGATCGAAGCTCTAATGAAATAAGAACTGCTCAAATTTCTCGAAGCCAAGATTGTCTACCCTATCAAGCATTCTACTTGGGTAGCTAACTTGGTTCCAGTTAGAAAAAAGAATGGAGATATTAGGTTGTGTGTTGACTTCTAAAATCTGAACAAGGCTTCACTAAAATACCATTATCCTCTCCCACAGATCGACCAGACTCTACATACAATAGCAGGAGCAGAAATATTCTCACTCCTAGATGGGTTTTCTAGGTATAATCAGGTCTGGATCAAAGATGAAGATCAGTTCAAAACCGCATTCACCACCAAGTGGGGTACATTCGCTTATCAGAGGATGCCTTTTAGATTATCCAATGTTGGGGTAACTTTTCAAAGAGCAATGGATGTGGCCTTTGGAGAACTCATCAATAAGATTATAGTGATATACCTAGATGATATGACAATGTTCTCTCATCGAAAGGAAGATCACATTGATCATCTCAGAAGTATTTTTGAGAAATGCAGAGAGTTTGACATCTCTTTAAACCCAAAGAAATCCATTTTTGTTGTGGAAGAGGGGATTTTACTAGGCCACATCATTTCCAAGGTCGGGCTGGCTATAGATCCCAATAGAGTGAAAGCACTATTGGAACTCCCCCTACCCCCAAACAAAAAAGGCTTGCAATCCTTCTTTGACCAAATCAACTTCGTACACAAATTCATAGCAGATTTTGTGCAAATTGTCAAACCCATGACCAAATTGTTGAAGAAGGATGTTGAATTCAAGTGGATAGACTTAAGGAAATAGGCCTTCCAACAAATAAAGGAACAGATAGCCCAAGCTCCCATCTTAGTGAATCCAGACTATTCCAGAGGTTTCATCTTGTATGTTGTAGGTGAACAAGAGAGCTACGCCATAGTACTCACTCAAAAAGGGCCTGACAATGAAGAGAGGCCTATAGCATTCCTAAGTCAGACTATGCAGGAACATGAAGAGAAGTACAACTTCATCAAAAAATAAGTTTATGCAATAATGAAGTCTTTAAAAAAGTTTAGGCATTTTCTTTCACAGAGTAGGACCATTGTGTATGTGGTCCACCCCGATGTTAGGAATTTCATCATACAGGGGGAACTTGGTGATAAAAGAGTTGGTTGGGTGTCAAAGATACAAGAATATGACATTGAGATCCATCCAACCAAGCTAGTAAGAGGTAGAGCACTATGTCAAGAACTCGCCAAACAAGCCTCATCAGAATATGTGGCTTGCCAAACTCAAGAAGCAGCCTCAGAGGATGATCAACCCTTGGATGAGCCTGACTGGGCCGATGAATTGATCAGGTACTTCCAGACTGGAAAGTGTCCAACAAGTTTGAATGCTTCACAGAGAAGGAGATACAGGATCCAAGCTTTGAAATACACCCTGTTACCTGAAGGGTTGTACAGAAAAAATCTGGATGGAGTATTGCTTCGGTGTATAAAGGATGATCAAAAGTAGAAGATCTTGGATGAATTCCATGGGGGCCCATCAGGAGGACACTACTCAAGAAGAACCACTACTTTAAAGATCATCAAAACTAGGTGCTATTGGCCAACCATTTTCTCAGATACCTTCAGAGTGACAAGAAATTGTGAGAAGTGCCAGAGATACATTGGGAGAAATAGAAACACTTCAATGCCTTTGAAATCCATTCAAGTTGAAGAACCTTTTCAACAATGGGGGTTAGATTTCATCGGAGTGATAGAACCCAACTCATCCACTAGACATAAATACATCCTGACCACTACAGATTATTTCACTAAGTGGGTTGAGGTAGTACCCACTAAGAAAGTGGACCAAGAAGTTGTGATGGAATTCATGGAGAGTTTGATCACAAGATTCGGTATCCCAGATGCATTGGTCATAGAAAATGACACATATTTTATAGGTACCAAAATTATTGACTTTACATGCAAATATGGGATCTACTTGAAGACATCCTCAAATTACTACCCATAGGGAAATGGATTAGCCGAATCGATGAATAAAAACTTACTCTGAATCTTAAAGCGGACTCTGAAAGACAATAAGAGAAGTTGGCACTCTCTGATAAACCAAGCATTGTGGGCTGATAGGATCACTATCAAGAAGTCTATCAACACCTCTCCCTACTCTTTAGTCTATGGTAAAGAAGCAGTTCTCCCAATACACATAGAAATACCAACTTTAAAGTTGCTCAATCAAACTAGCACAGAAGAGGCAGAGCCAATGGAAAATAGGTTGATCCAACTCCTACAATTAGAAGAATAGAAAGAACAAGCCTACGACCATTATCAAAAACATATGGTCACCACGAAGAAATGGTTTGACAAAAAGGCTACCCTCAGGAATTTCAAGGTAGGAGACTTGGTTCTAAGGTGGAATGAAAGGAAAGAAAAACCCGAAAACCACCAGAAATTTAATGTGTTCTGGGAAGGACCCTTTGAGGTAATCGAAGAAAAACAATAGAACTCCTTCCAGTTAAGAAACGAACAAGGTCAGGTCCAGCCCATCCCCGTCAATGGCTTCCATCTGAAGTTGTACTATAAGTAAAATGTTTCTCTCCACTTCACATGTATTATATGTAAATATGTTCTTATTTCTTTCCAAAGGCCACTTCAAGGAAAATATCAAGTTTTCATGACATTTCGGCATCCAAAGGCCACCTCAAGGAAAATTTCAAGTTTTCACAACATTTTGGCATCCAAAGGCCACCTCAAAGAAAAATTCAATTTTTCACGACATTTTGGCATCCAAAGTCCATCTCAAGGAAAAAATTCATTTTCACACATTTTGGTATCCAAAGGCCACCTCAAGGAAAATTATCACAATTTTGCAACATTTTGACATCCAAAGGCCACCTCAAGGAAAAATATTAAGTTTTCATGATATTTTGGCATCCAAAGGCCACTCCAAGGAAAAATGTCATGTTTTCATGACATTTTGGTATCCAAAGGCCACCTCAAGGAAAATTATCAAGTTTTCATGACATTTTGGCATCCAAAGGCCACCTCAAGGAAAAATTTCAAGTTTTCATGATATTTGTCCTAAAGGCACACTTCAAGGAAAAATGTCAATTTTCACATTTTGGCATCCAAAGGCCACCTCAAGGAAAATATCAAGTTTTCATGACATTTTGGCATCCAAAGGCCACTTCAAGGAAAATTATCATGATTTCATGATATTTTCATCATCCGATGATCAAAATCAAAGCAACCATACCTTTTGGTGGGAAAATTAGTTTTCTTGAATTTTTAAAATCCTCACCTCTCAAAGTACCATCATACCAAGTTATTGGCCCAAAAAAGAGGTGACACAAATTTATTGGTCTAGGATAGAGGTGAAGCGATGCCATTGGCCTCGACAAAATGGTAATGCATGGCAGTTGGTTTTCTTAAAGGTGGCACACAAAATAAAGCATCTAGTAATGTTCAAAATTAGTCACGAGATGTGTGCCACCAACCATAATTAATGCATGTCACCTTGGCACGTGCATGCACTCTACTTATGTTGTAGAAGATTTTTCATCAATTCTCTATGCTCTGAATTTTTTTCCCTAGTTGCAATATTCCTGGATTTCCCCAAAGTTCTTTGAGCTCTTTTGGGTGCCTCTCTGGTTTTTATGTATGCCAAAATCGCAGTGAGCAACCATGACGGCCTCTCCTCCAACTGCTAAAGAAAAGTGCAAGGTTGTTGAAAGTGAAAGTGGTTTCATAGACCTGGATTCACACATCACCAATACCAGAGTAACATGAAAAAATCCAAAGCAAATTTAAAAATATGTGGAAGCTAGGGTAACAAAGCATATCACGCCATCGTGCTCGAGCACATTCTCCTACCACTCCCTACTCTCTTGGTATGTTTGCACCCCTGTTCACCCCTACCCTAAATTAATCAGAGCCATGGCAACTTTTTACGATGTAAAGCATAAAATTGTCAAGAATTCTAGGGGTGAGGTCATCTTTACCCTAGACATCAATGCAGTTAGGGTCACCTTCAGTTGTGATAGAAGGCCCATGGTAAACCCTATTCCTTTTGATCCAATCAACTCAGCCAAGTTCTATACCCCTACCCTCAATATAAAATTATTTTTGCAAGAGCATTTGTCAGAACCTCCTCCCGAGGGGACCCTACCAAAATCTCTGATTCCCCTATCAAAATTCAAGAATAAGGAGCTTTTCTCCATGTTGGCTATGGTAGTAGGGCTAGAATCTGACATGCAGGTCTACGAATGGTAGATTGTAGTGGCACAGTGCATGTCGAACCCTAAGTTCTACGATGCTTCACGTGTAGATAAGAAGACAGTGCCACTTTTCTTTGACTGGACGACATATCTAGCTCAATAGATACATGCAGGCCTATTCAGGATACAAAGGGATTCCCTAGAAGCTTTCAAGTTTTCCTCTTACCTAGTATGGCTTTTCTTTTTCTTTCAATCAAAAAATCTGGAATTCATCTCTACCACAACTAAGGATCAAGATGGAAATAAATTACCTGTATACGAGTGGACGTCGGTTCTCTCAAAAGCAGAATCATACTACTACTTTAATATGGAGTTCCTAGGTCCCGCATTAAAAATTATGTATGGCACTATGCCAAGAATTCCCCAAAATATGTGGGATACCCTGCAACACACTCATGCAGAAGAGGGAGATTGGTTCATCTTGATGCAAGGGGTAGTCATCAGATTGTATGGCTTCACAGGGAAGCCCTTCTTACTTTCATATTATGTCACTGAGTGATTGTTCACTCTAGAGTATGTGAGGTAGATTGAATATATAAACTATAAATTTGGCACAGGTGTTGGCAAGACTGGTACATGCCTCATGCCCTTCCAATTTGTAGGGGTATCAGTCTCAAAAAAGGGAGACCACGAGTGAATCACTCGAACTCTAAAGAACCTGAAGTTAATTGAATTGCCACAAAAGTGGAAGTATGATCCTATTGAAAAATTTTCTCAAAAATAGGCTACCCTCAATCAGACTCTCTTTAAGAAGTTTCATGCATCAAATAGGCAAATCGACAAACAGGGTAGAAATAATGAAGAAGACGAAGCATTAGAATGGCATGTCGAGAAAATGTAACCATTGGCCCCATGGCATGACTTCTATGAGCATTTAATAGACTAGAACCCCGAAGTTAATCCAAGCCACAAGTTAGGTGAAAAGGTTATTAAAAGGATGAAGAAAAAGGGAAAGACTGGACACATGCAAAAATCCTAGCTTGGTGGTAGATGAGGTGCCAGATGCAAATGCACACCAGATATGGAATAAAAGTTGATCATGAGTTTTGCAAGAGGTATGATGATTATCATGCCACATGGTCTAAAACTCTTGTAGATAAAGTACCACTAGGCATCAATGGTATCCCTATTCCACTCATCACCGAAAAGGTGGGGACTAGCCAAGGCAAAGGTAAAGAGATTGTCATTGAGCAAATAGAAGTCCCAAAGAAGGTGGCTCATAAATTCATCTCCCCTTCCACATCAGACATAGAGTCTGATGATGATGCTTCTCTCTTCCAGAGAAAGAGGAAAGCAAAGTCGAAAAAGGTAGGGGAACAAAAGAAAAGGAGACAAGAAGAAGCACACTCTGAAGAAATAGGGGACCAAGAAGAAATAGGGACCAAGAAGGAAACATAGGGGAAAGCATTGAACAACTCTCTAGATAGCAAGAGATGAACAACCAAGAAGTGGTTGAAATGACTAAAAAATCTATCCCCACCGGAGAAGCCCCTAGCGAAGAACAAGTCCCTACCAAAGATGCAATGGATACTAGAGATACTAGCCTACAAAAGATAGCAGAGACTTATACTGAAGACCAGGCCCCTCCTGAGAATGCACCAGACACTGGAGACTCAAACCCATAAAAGGAATCAGGTATATCTCCTATTAACCTTACTACATCTTCTTCTTCTTCTCATCCCTAGAGGAATTCCCCTTCCCATTCTGTAGATCAGGGTGATGCCTCTTCTCCCTCTATTCAATAGCCTCCACCATCACCACCATCAACCCAAACTGACTCGAAAGCATCCTCAATTGTACCCCCAGATACACTCACTGAACAACCAAATGTGGATGCCTCCATAGCCACCATTCCCTTCCCCTATACCACCAAATTTCCAAACTTCCAATCCATTCCTACCTCTTCTTTCGAAAGTCACCCCACAATTGCTAAACTAAAAATTTTGAAAAAGGCAACCCTAAATGCTTCTGCCTGGTTGAAATCATGCAACACTCAAAGTTCCAAGGATATAGCTCACACCAGGGAAGGGATAGCCCTAGACCCTATCAGTATGCAACATTCTACCTTGAAGATGATATCGTTGGTCCAAAATCCCAAAGGAGAAATGACCTTGAAAATACACTCACCACCCCAAGGGAAAAGCCCAAGCTCACATGGGGATAATATACTTGAATGTCGAGTATTACAAAGAGAAATACCTCAGGGTTGAGCAGGCAAGGAAGCATTTGGAAGAAGCCTTGAATCAATAAAAGATAATTGAAAAGGCATTGAAAAATGAAGCAAAGAAGTGGGAACAAATGTTCAATGAAGCGGCCCCTTATAAGGAAGAAGCAAAGAAGGTCATAGAACAAATCTAACTATTGAACAAATAGGTGGAAGACCTTAAGAAGCAGATCTTAGATGGCACTAGTAAGACCAGTGGGCTATCCAAGGAAAAGGCCAAGGTAGTCAGGAGAGAAATGATCAGAGACATCCAAAATATGAGCTTAAAAGCAAGGCCTACGTTATCATACTTGGTCAAAATTAAGGAGACATTGGGTCGGGTAGAAGATGAATTTGATGCATCCATCAACTTCCTAAAAGCAAGGTTATCCGCAGCAACAAAAATCCAAGTCTTGGTAGAAAGCACACAAGCAATATTCGGATACAGAGCCCAGGATGAAAAATGGTCCCAAGCCAAACTAGCTGCCAGGAGTTTCTTCAAGAGACACAAGTTGGTAACAGAAAGTGCCAAAATAATGCAAGAACTCAAGGCAGAGGCTAAGGGAATTTTGAAACATGTAAGCATAGCAGAAAACTATGGCATGCCGAGCTTCTGGGATAAAGATTCAAAATTCTTAGAGGAAGATGAGTTGAAGGCTTCCTGGAAAACTTTTGTAGAAGATGAATCGAAGATAGATAGTTGGGAAGAGCCAGTCCAAGAAGAACAAATATTTAGTATGGCTCAAGATATCACCCAAATCAACTCCTGCTTGCATGAATTATACATGAAGTCGAAAGTTCTATCATATGACAAAGTAGAAGAACTAGAATATTTATACTTAACTTTCATGGAAACTTCAGACCCAGACGAAGAGACTTGGAAAAAGGCCTATGCCACTTACAATGAAGTTTTCCAAGAAAAGGAGAAGCATGAAAAAGCTAAGAAAGCTTCAGCAAGCAGTGCAACAACACCTAGGCAAGAGGACACAGAGAAATCCATAGAAGAAGACACTCCCGATGAATGACCACACAAAGCAAGAAACATCTTTTTTGCTTGGTATCACTCCCCTTTCTCCCCTTTTTTTTTTAGTTGTTCTTTTTACTCCATTCCCCAATGGATAAAGGCTCTAGATTCTAACATTCCACTGGCAGAATTCCCCAAGAGGCACCAATAATGTAGGTCAAAATGACCACATCAAGGGGAGTAAGGAGTGGTCTTCTCAAAAATTTGCTAAGTATAAAAGAAATGTCACGGTTGCACGATATTTTTGAGCCAAGAGACTAAGTAAAAACAGAGGCAGAAATTTTGACAAAACAAGGAAAAGTCATGATGGCATGACATTTTTGAGCCCAAAGGCTAAATGAAGAGAAAAGTCATGATAGCATGACATTTTTGAGCTCGAAGGCTAAGTCAAGGAAAAAGTCATGATGGCATGATATTTTTGAGCCCGAAGGCTAAGTTAGAGGAAAAAGTCATGATGGCACAACATTTTTGAGCCCGAAGGCTAAACGAAGAGAAAAGGTCATGATGGCATGATATTTTTGAGCTCGAAGGCTAAAAAGAGAAAAGTCATGATGGCACGATATTTTTGAACTCAAAGGCTAAGCGAAGAGAAAAGGTCATGATGGCACGACATTTTTGAGCCCGAAGGCTAAGTCAAAGGAAAAGGTCATGATGACACGATATTTTGACAAAAAAAAAAAAAAATCTAAATTTTTGAGCCCGAAGGCTAAGTGAAGAGAAAAGGTCATGATGGCATGATATTTTTGAGCCAAAGGCTAAAAGGGAAAATTGGCACGAATTTTTGACCCGAAGGTTAAGAAGAGAAAAGGTCATGATGCACAAATTTTTGAGCCGAAGGCTGAAAAGAGAAAAGGTCATGATGGCATGATATTTTTGAGCCAAAAGGCTGAACGAAGAGAAAAATTCATGATGGCATGACATTTTTGACCAAAATAAGAAAAGTCACGATCCAACATTTTTGAGCCTAAAGGCTGAACGAAGAGAAAAGGTCATGATGGCATGATATTTTTGAGCCCGAAGGCTAAATGAAGAGAAAAGGTCATGATGGACAATTTTGTAAATCACGATGGCACAATATTTTTGAGCCCGAAGAAGAGCAGTGAAAGACAGCTGGGCCATGATGCCTCCAAGAAGATAAAGGTGGATTGCGGTAACAAGAAGATCCTAACCATTTCTAGTTGAAGATCCCATGCTCTCTTAACTGCCACTCTACCAGAATGAGCCTACGGGCATATTGTTGTAACAAATTTCAGTTTTTCTGTTATGTAAAAATATATATAGGATGAGCGACCCAAACAAATGGTCGGCTCTTGGATGTTTACAAGGCAATGTACACAGACTTCTAAAAGCAAATAAATATTATCCATTCTGGTTTTTGGCTCACTGGTGTTGTTATCAAGTATGTATGGGTTGTTAATTGTTGTATAAAGTTAGGTTGAATAGAAACTGCTTTAATTCTCATTCTGAGTTTCTGTGTTTGAAGTTCTCCTAACTCTGAAATTAATAGTTCCAATAGGCTTATGTTTGATTAAATCTGCACCAGAGGATTAGTTATTCTATTTTGATGGTTTAAAGAATGCTTTTCTGTAAAAGGCTGTAGAAATTGCTTTGTTGTTATCTAATCTGCACCATTTAAATGCTCCTAGAAATAGCTATATTTCCCTCTCTTTATGCATTTCATTCTCCCTCCCTTTTCCCTAAAAATCAAGGAACCAACCTCCTCTGGAGATTGAATCGGGTAAACTCTGTTTTGAACCCGATATTTCAATGTTGGCAAAGTCTTGGGTGCAAACGTAACCAAAGGCAGATTTTGCACCAACAAGTTACTACATGAATAGCACCCACAAAAACTTGGTATTATTGAATATGATTAACCTAATTAGGAGAAGTCCTAGTATTTTACCCTCCTATTGTTGGTTGTTCTTCCTCATGATGAGGAAGTGGTGTTTGATAAATCCTAATATTTTGATTTTGTTGAGCTAGAGGACTATCAAGATTGATAGCCCCTAACTCAATAAGGTCTTGCACTCTATCTTTGAATTGATAACAGATATTGATATCATGCCCATTCTATCTATGATAAATATAAAACAAATGCTCCTTGTAGTATTTACCATGTTTAGCAGGATCATCAGGTTTGACCTTAGGAAGGGGAAGTTGATTTGTGTCATATAACCTACAAAAAATGGAGGTATAAGATTCGGCCAATGGAGTATATTGATGAGGTTGTCAAATAGATTGTCGATGTGGTCATTTTTCCACAGCTGGCATTGTGCTTTGACTTGATTGAGTTTTTGAGAGAACTGTATGATATTCAATTTGTCACGATTGTTGTTTCATATGTTGTTGTTGAGCCATTACTAGCTGGCTCACAACCACTTGATTTACTTGATTGGATGAATTGGCCATATTGACCTAATTGGATTTGGTTTGGCCGAAATAGCTTCCTTTATATTGGCCTTTTTTTTGCCATTCTTTCTTCTTAGGCTTAAGCACGCCCTCTTGAATTTGCATCTCCTCAATTGTGTTATCCTAGGCAAGAGCTTCTTCAAATGATCTATATTGTTGTAATTATAATAACCAAGAGATGGGTTTTAGGCAACTCTTAGTGAACAATAGGACCAACTCCTCCATTGGTATACCAAATGGTAATTTGGTGAAAATGGCCCTCCAATAGTTACCAAAGTCATATACAGACTCATCATCATATTATTTTAGACCATATATATCGTATAATGAGACTTTCTTTCTTACATTGAGAGAGAATATTTCAGGAAATTGGTCAACCAATTGCTCAAAAGTATAAATACTATGGTTGGGAAAATGGTTGTACCATTATACAACATATCCCCCTAATGTTTGAGGGAAGGTTCTAAGTATTAGAGCATCATTTATTTGAATTCTAAAGTAGGAATGAACAAATGAGTTCATGTGCTCTTTAAGATCCTCGGTCCCTTTAAATTTATCAAACTTTGGTACTATGAAGTATGTCGGATGTGGCAGTGATGGTACCAAAGTATGAATTGGTTGATTGATTAGTTGATGTAGGGTAGGCTTCTCTTTTGTTGCATCAAACTATTTGTTGTTGCATATCTTGGATTCTAGGGTCCTCCCCAAGAATGTGGAAACCTTGAATCACTTGATGATTTTGTGATGGAAAATTAGAAATATGTTGAGGTGTAATGAGGTGATGATGACTTGGTGAAGTGGATTGATGTTGATGATAATGGGGTTGATGAAGGAGTGATTATGAATGAAGATATGGAGATGATGTATGAGGGATTTTATGGGTTGGCTGATGGGAATAGAATGAGTATGGATTGGTGGCAGTGTGGGAATGGAAACCATAAAATATTATGGTATCCAAGATGGACTTTGACTAACAAATATGGGCTGAGTGGAAATATGTTGAGGCTTTGGGTTGATCACCTAAACTTGTTGTTGAGTGTATAGTCACTTCTTAAGCAATTTGTTGAGGTGTTCCCATGCTTCATGTCCATATCATAGGTTGATGAAGTGGATGTGGATGGGATTGATAACATAGGAGGGGAGTAAGTTACAATGGGAATTGCAACTTTATGGGAGACACTAGATGGTAGGGATATGGGAACTTGTGAAGTAGCATTAACATGTGATTCATACAAGGGGTTACCATAGACTAAGGTGTATGAGGATGTGATGAATATACTTTAAGCACATGATGATTGTGGTATGGAAAAATTTTGGGAAGGTGCAGCAGATACCTCAAAAAGAGGGTTACTATACACCTGGGTAAGGTTTGAAGGATGGGAGGAGATAAGTTCCTACTAGAGAGAAGGATCATGCCTAGGTGGGTTACTAACTGACTCTAAGACATAGTTAGCAGATTTTAAAAGGGCTTCCACTTGTGCCATGTCTATATGGATGATGTGGTGGTCAATGGTAGGTGAAGATGATTCTATTTGTGGAATGGCCATGTGAAATGACTATGTGGGTGACATAGTGTGTGATGGATCCACAAAAAAATCTGAATGACTTACCTGTATCACACTAGGGGGATTGATCATAGAAGTGGTGGTGGAAGGTGATGATGAACACTCCATTGTTGAAGTGGTTTGATTGGTGGACATTTGATTCATTATTTTAGCTTGATTTCTTGTTAATACCATAAACTAATGAACCAAATATAAAATATGCTAGAAAATAAAATGCGAAATGAAAAACTCACAAAATAAAATAGGCAATCCAATCCTATGTTTATACAATAAATGTGTCTTACCTCTTTCTTTTTTTTATCTCGTTTTAATGTTTTTTTTTTTTTTTTTTTGTGTGTTATGATGCACTAATATAAATTAAAATGGGTAAAAACTATGGCTTGGATGGGCAATGAGATTCTTATTGGTGATGAAGTCTAGCAAGTTTTCTCAGGGGTGTCCTAAGGTGTCTAAGGGCAGATATTGGAGGATGGATATGAAGCCCACCATCACCATATCTCAAGCAATGGTTGGTGATGAAATACAACACATTATTGTTTAAAGTGATACGTGTTGTGTGTGATTCCTTTTAATATTTTTTTATGGTGTACACACAATTTTAGGAATAACTAATTTCACAAGTCTAAATTAGAAGCCAACACAAGAAATATTAATTTCCCAAAATAAGCAGAGTACACCATTTAAGACCGCTCTCTAAATAGAGGAGGGTTCATCTACTCTTCCACATTGAATCACCAAATGCGGGGGTACTTTCAATATACTAATGATGTTCCTACTTAGACCAGCAAAAAGAGAAATTCCTAACCCTATAATGCAAACTATTTCATGCGATTAACAATTCATATGAAAACAAAATGTAGGGTTTTAAGTGTAGCACACCAAAAAGCAGTAAAACTTTTATTGGAAATGTGAAATGTGTGGATGAAAATGGAAGAAAAGACTATTTTAATGCCTAAGATGCAGATTAAACATGCTTGTTTTAACAGATATTTAATGATGTTCTTTTTAACACTAAATCTATAAAAACATAAAAATATGTAAAATAGAGGGGTTAGGGTTTTTAGGTAGACTTACAAATAAGCCTACGTATTTTCCTTCCTCTCTGTGAAACACCCCTGGGTGCTTCTAAAATGCACCAGGGCACCTTATGAACTCTAGAGGGCACCCCTCGAGTGCCATAGGGCGTATGTGTAACTTCTACAACTTCTACAATTCTTCAGAAACCCTGATTCTACAAAATTTGCATGATCTATTTTTCTAAAAACCTGCAACACAAAAATAGAAAACCACAAGTCAGTAACAAGATAATTTAAAATGTAGAACCCTTTGTGGGTCCCACCATGATCGCCATTTGTGAATGCAAAAATGAAACACCAATATAATGGATAATAAAATCAATACACAATATGTTGCACAAAAGAGAGAATATTTTATTGATATAAAAATGGTGGGAGCCTTAAATCTCCAATGTTACAACATAATATGATATTGATACAAATGTTACAATTATTACAAATATAGGGTTCTCCGAAACCCTAGGTCAATAAACTATGGTGTCTTCAAACTCGTCTTTGATCCCAACAGAGTGAGTGGGATTTTTGTTATCCTATGCACGACCACTCCAGCTTAAGTATTTGCCAATGAATATTCTTCTCACACCTGCACACAAATAAAATAATATTAATAATATTTGTGAGGGCTCCACTACATGAGACCCTTAGAAATATAAATCACTAACCCTAGTTGCATAAATAAACTGTAAGCAGATATGAGAATACTAAAAATGAATGCAATGAACAATTTACCTTGTTTATGCTGACTTTTCGCTTCTGTCTTTGTTGTGGTTGTAGAGGATGGGTATGCATATGTACCCTAGTAGCACTCGAGGGTCGTAGGGTTGCAGATCAAGGATGTAAAATTCCCACGGGTATTTTAAAATGATCATAAATGCCTAAGGATGCTCGAGAAACTTCGATGGGTGCTCACAAAACTATGGGAGGTGCTCGGTGATGGTTTGAAGCACCCAGAGGCACTTGTGAGGCTCTGGTGGGCATTCAAGGTGTGAAGTAGAATATGCAGAGAATATCTAGTTCATAAGGTGGGTGACGATGGATATGGAGTATGCGACGGGGAGCAATGAAGGATGGAAGTGGCGAGGATGCTTCAGAATGCTTAGGACCTCAAGAACTTAGAGGGCTTAGGGCATTCCAAAACTTAGGAAACTTAGGGCTTGGGACTTAGGAAAAACTTAGGGGTTGAGTCATCAAAATGACTCCTCTTTATAATCTTCCCTAGGGCATGTTAGGGTTTTAATGACACAATTTGTGTGGTCAATATTAAAACATGATGGAGGGTGGAGATTAAATTTGGGCAAGTGGTATGGATTAAGGCGGATGGATGGCTAGGATTAAATCATGATGGATGTCTGGGATTAATTTACACACACACACACACACATATATATATATATATATTTAAATAATAATATTTCATATGTTATATTTATATATATTTAATATATATATATAACAGATAAATGTGGTGGCAGGGTTATGCATAGCGACTATTTATCGCTAAATTGGCTAAAATTAGGATTTTAAAATTTTGGAATTGGCTAATATTTGGGACCCTTGACCAGGGTCCATTAGCCAAAAAATTTTGGGTGCAATTTTTTTTGGGTCGATTCGCCCCAATTTTATAATAATTTGACCATTTTAAGTTTAAATTTCCAACATTGCCCCTAATAATAGTGAACCTTCTACATGTGTTTGGACACTATTCGCTTGGATTTCAAAATAGATTCACCAAATTTTTATAAATATATTTTGGGGCTGACCCCTTACGCATAACCCTATGTGGTGGGAAGCTATGAATGGATGACAAGTGGCTAGATTTTGGTGTCTACAAATATATTATGGAGTTTTTTTAATTAGAATATAATGTTTTATTTTTAAAAGAAAGTTAGTGATCTTCTATTTAGTTTTTTATTTTATATTTAGGTTGTGTTTTTCTTGTAAAAAAGAGAAAAAAATTTATTTGATAAATATTTATAATGGTTTCCTGAGACTTGAGTAGGTAAGGAAACCATTATAGAGAGAAGTATAGGATTCTCTCCTTGATTGCTTGAAATGTTTTGCATGGTTTCTTGCATTTATACATGGCGTATATTAAGTTGCATTGCATATAAGTGTTGTCTTGATCCCTAAACCTTCTACACTAATATCGTGAACAACATAACTATTGGGAGGACATGGAAAGAGCCAATATTGAGAAAGAACCTTTGTATTCTATGTTATTATTTTTTAAGAAAAGAATACTTGAAGAAATTGTAATTGAAATTATACAAGATTTTTGATGAAGAGATGTAATGTAGTTACACTATTTAGTTGTTCAAGACTTGAATCATGAACGAAAAATTATTTAAAGTTATTTTATTTTGGAATTTATTGAAATATTAGTTATGTGCAAAATGGAAGAATGAGTTAGTGCATATACTATGATTTTAATGATCTAGACGTTGTTCATTATTTCTGTTAAAAATAGAGGAATTGCTAAATGCTAGTAGTATGGATGTAGCCGATTTAATTTTTATTCTAGTATTATCATGGTGTTATATTTAAGCATGTTATTCTTTATAGCATTTTAGCTCCTCTATAGGGAGAGATGTTATTATCCTTTGATTTTATGTAATTCTTGGGTTTGGTGGGGTTCTTGGGCATGGATTTTAGAGTCATATTAGGACCCTCAAGTCAAGAAGGTAACCTAATCCTACAAGGAGTGATGGTGATGTAGTAGCTAGGAATTTACTAATATGGGAGGAGTTACAGTGATGCAATAAATATATAGTTATGAGTGATTCACCTTGAATGATGAGGCTTGGGTGTTCTCAAAATGGTGAGGTTTTGGGATATCATTCACAAATTAGTATAGTGGTGGCACCTTGAACGGTGAGGATCGGGTGATCATGTTCATTACCAGGTGAGTGGTAATGGCCTTAGTTAGCCCATAGAGGTGTGGTAACTAAGCACTAAGGCATTATGCCAGAATGATCCTACATAGATGGACTTATGTAGGGTTAGGGAATAGGCATCACCCTTTAAGTGTTATGGGCCTTAAAGGATAATCCCAACGCCATGGTCAAGTTGTCCTATATCAATGAGGATATGGGAAAGGTGGGGGGACCACTATTGGCATCCTTTCTAAATGGTGAGGTTTAGAAAGGTGAACCCCAAAAATATGGGATGTTGGCCACTCCTGTCCACTTGAGTGTCGTTTGCAATGACATTGAACTCAAAATATGGTTATGCCTTATATATGCTGGAATGTATTGGGACTTCTTTGTGAACCTTACTTGTGTTAAAAAAATATCTCTCTTGGGTTGGTTTTGGTGGGTTGTTACAGTTGGTATCAGAGCTCTAGGTCATAGGACTAGAAGCTTCCATGGAGTGAACCTAGGATGAGCCTTGACTTGATGTGCTACTTTGGGGAGACTTACTCTACTAGGGACCTTAACATGATCTGGGATAAGATAGGTATTGCACGTTGACTAGACCAGTTAGACCAAGAAGTAAAAATCCTAGAGAGTATAGTTTCTTATTGGGGATGGCACCTTGCAGTGATGCAAGTGTGACCATGATCATTATCAAGTGAGTGATAATGGTCTAAGTTAGTTCATGGGGAAATGAAACTAATTGATTGTAAGTACAATTGGGGGAAATTGTAACTTACCCAACTCCTTTGTGTGGATAGGAGATGGCACCTATTTTGAGAGGAGGATCATCCAAGAAGGTGGGGTTAGCTACACAGGAGGAAGCTATAGTACATACCCAAAAGAAGTTTGGAAGAACAATGGACTCCAACAAGAGAACTGGGAGAACAATGGACTCTAGTAAGAAGTCTAGAAGGACAATAGACTCTAGCAAGAAAACTAGAAGAACAATAGGTTCTAGTGAGAGGGTGGAAGACCTTTCTTCTATAGTTAAGTTTCTTCAAGAATAGATGGAACAACAACGAAAATTGTTAGAAACCCTGATTAATAAGGAAATAGATAACAAGGATTTAGAGGGTAGATGGGAAGAGAATCCTATTAGAAGAAGCCATGAAGGCAAAGCTTGGATAGAGGTTGAGCTTGCTAAAGACCTTAAGAATGTTAAGGTAGCTAAATTTAATGGAAGAGAAGGGGGTGATGTAGTAGAGTCATGGTTGAATGAGTTGGAAACTTTCTTTTCCATGAAGAATTATTCATCCAAAACCCAAACTATGTGGGCTACCCTTCATCTTTAGGATGCAACCTTAGAATGGTGGAACACATTCAAAGTTAGGCATTTAAATGGGATAATTTTGTTGGGGCATTTAAGAAGAGATTCCTATCAGATCAATTTTATGTAGAGAAGTTTGAGGAATTTTCTATGCTCCAACAGGGTACATTGACTATAGAGGTATACTATCAAATATTTATTAAAATTTTGAAGTATATTCTTAAGTATGAGATCAATGAGAAACTAAAGGTGCATAAGTTCATATTAGGGGTGGATCCTAAGATTAGGATAATAATTAATTTTCTCAAACCCAAAACCCTACAAAAAGCTTATGATTTGGCCAGGCAAGAAGAGACCAATCTTCAAACCAAAAATTCCTTCAACTATGTAGGGTTGATAGAGGTAGAGAGATAAGAACTCAAGAAGAGGAAGAGTGTAGGGTTTATGAAATGGGATAAGGAGCAAAACAAGAAAAGTAAAGGGAACCCTAAGTTTAGGAATAAGAATAATGGGAACCAAGGGAAATATAAGAAGAAATTCTAAAAAAAGGACAATTCCAACCCTCAACCTCAAAAGTAGAATGATTCAACATAGAAAGAGGGAATAGGGGAGAAAAGGCAGGAAATATCTCAAGCACCCAAGGATATGTCAAAAAGACCTAGATTTTTGGCACAAGGGTGGAAAGTCGAGTATGGGTCTAGATAGACCTACTCAATGGATCAATGTTTTCCTATAACTAATATTACCTTACCCAATGGATCCACTATATGGCACTTATATGTAGCACCACTCCATGCTTTTGATATTATCCTAGGGATGGATTGGTTGAAGGCTCATGGAGCCTTAATCAACTTCCAAGAGAGGTGGATGGATTACATCGATAAGGATAAGAAGAGAGTAAGAGTTCAAAGTAGGCAAGGGTATTTTTGACCACATCTATTATCAACTATGTAGTTGAAGAAAGCCATTAAAAGAGGTGGTATGTTGTATGTAGTCAAGATTAATGGTAAGACAAGTGAAAAAGGGGATGAGAAAATATTTAAGAAACATCCAATTTTGCATGAATTTAGGGATGTATTTCTAGAAGATCTCCTAGGCCTACCACCTTGACGTGAATTTGACTTCACCATTGAACTAATACCTAGAGCTAAACCCATTGCAAGGACACCTTATAGAATGACCCCTATTGAGTTGCAAGAGTTAAAGGTGCAACTTCAAGATTTATTGGAAAAGGGTCTAATTAAACCTAGTGTGTCACCTTAGGGTGCTCTAATACTATTTATGAAAAATAAGGATGGTTCCTTGAGATTGTGCATTGATTATAGGATGTTGAATAAGGTGACCATCAAGAATAGGTATCCTTTACCAAGGATTGATGATCTCTTTGATCAGCTAAAGGATGCCACTATATTTTCAAAGATTGATTTGAGATCAGGATATCATCAATTGAGGATTCGAGAGGAGGATACTCACAAAATAGCCTTTAAGACTAGATATGGACACTATGAGTTCATAGTGTTGCCATTTGGGTTGACAAATGCACCAACAAATTTTATGAATCTGATGAACAATGTGTTCAAGAAATATCTAGATCGATTTGTTTTGATATTTCTAGATGATATCTTGATATATTCTCACACCAAAGAGGAACATGACCAACATTTAAGGTTAGTGTTAGAGGTGTTGAGGAAAAACCAACTATATGGAAAGTTGTCTAAGTGTGAGTTCTATGCCTCACAAGTTCAGTATTTGGGGTATATCATATCTATAGAAGGGATTGTTGTAGATCCTAAGAAAATTGAGGCTATTTTGAGTTGGCCTACACCTACAAATGTGTCATAATTTATAAGCTTCATGGGGCTCACTAGTTATTATAGGTATTTTGTGAAGGATTATTCAAAGATTACCTACTCTATCACCAACCTTCAGAGAAAAGGAAAGGAGTTCAAATGGATGGATAAATGTGAGACCACCTTTGAAACTCTAAAGAATAAGTTGACTACAACACCAATTCTCAAGATACCAGATCCTCTTGGGAATTTTATAGTATGTACAGATGCTTCCTTAGAAGGTTTGGGTGGGGTGTTGTCCCAGAATGAGGCTACAATAGCATATGAGTCTAGGAAACTCAAGAAGCATGAGTTGAATTATGCTACACATGACCTAGAATTGGCAGTAGTTGTGCATGCACTAAAGGTCTAGAGGCACTATTTGTTGGGTAAACCATTTGAGCTAAGGATAGACCATCAAAGTCTAAGGTATATTTTTACCCAACCTATGTTGAATGCAAGATAGAGAAGATGGATAGAGTTCTTAGCAGAATATGACTTTGGTATTGAGTATATCAAAGGGAAAGAAAATAAGGTTGTAGATGCCTTGAGTAGGAGAAGGCACATAGCAACATTAACCCAGAGTCATATAGACTTGATGGACAAAGTCAGAGAAATGCAGCTATAGGATCAATATTGCATTGAAATCTAAGCTAAAATTGAGAGAAATCCTGAAGAAAATAAGGATTTCAACATAAAATATGGACTTTTATGCTTCAAGGATAGGGTTGTCATACCCAAAATTAGTGATTTAAGGAGAATGATTATGCAAGAGGTGCATAGTTCTCCATATTATGCTCATCTAGGAGGTGCAAAGATGAGAGAAAACATGAAAAATACCTTCTATTGGGTAGGAATGAAATAAGATATCACTAGTTTTATTGCTAGATGTTTGGAATGCTAGAAGGTTAAGGTAGAACATCAACATCCAGTAGGGAAATTATACCCACATGATATACCTACTCAGAAGTGGTAGGTTATATCTATGGATTTTATTGTGGGTTTACCTAAGACTAGGTACCAACATGATGCAATACTTGTGGTGGTCGATAAGTTGACTAAGGTTGCACATTTTATATCAAGAAACATCAAGGATGATGCATCGATTGTGGCAAATAAGTTTGCCAAGGAAATTTTTAGGTTACATGGTTTTCCTGAGGTGATCATATCAGATAGAGATTCTAGGTTTACATCAAAATTTTGGTAGGCTCTTCATCATGTAGTGGGCACTAAATTGAATATTAGTTTTGCTTACCATCCAAAAATAGATGGGAAAATAGAGAGGGTGAACCAAGTCCTAGAGGACATGCTTCGCATGTATTGCATGGATCAAAAGTCTAAGTGGGAAGACTTTTTGCATCTTGTTGAATTTGCATATAATAATGGATACCATGCATCCTTGGGAATGGCTCCATTTGAGGCCTTGTATGGTAGGAGATGCAGAACACCTCTATCATGGGATAATCTAGAGGATCAGGTGGTGATCAGACTAAACACTATCAAAGAGATGGAGGAGCTTAGAGTGATTTGGCTAAGGCTCAAGGAAGCAATCGATCACCAGAAGAGCTATGTTGATCTGAAAAGATCACCAAGAGAATTATCTATGGGAGACAGAGTTTTCTTGAGGGTAAGACCCATGAAAAGTGCCATCAAGTCAACTAAGTTGGATCCTCATTATGTTGGGCCTTTTGAGATCATTGATAAGATTAGTCCAGTAGCCTATAGGCTCACCTTGCCACCCAACCTATCAAAGATCCATGATACTTTCCACATATCCCTACTTAGGAAATATGTTGTTGATCCTTCTCATGTTTGGAATGTTTCAAAATTATAGATGGTAGATCCCTCAACCATTGAGGTGAGACCGATAAAGATTCTAGGGTTTCATTCCAAGATGTTGAGGAAATGAACCCTAGATCAATGTAAGGTCTAGTGGGACCAATATTCTAAAAATTGTGCAACTTGGGAAGATGTTGAGGAAATGAGGAAGCAATTCCCATATTTATTTGAATGAAATATGTATGCTTTATTTTCAGGAAACACAGAGGACTATGTTTAGTCCAAGGGGGAGTATGTAATGACCCTCCTTGGTAGGACTTATTCTTGACATTTGATTTATGTATTGATGTGTGGATATCTAATGCATAATCTTATTTTATGTTATCAATATGTGTTGGTAGTTGCACTTTATGCTTTGATTATACTTTGGAATATGGTACTATTGATGAATTTGTGGTTGCAGGACTAGGTACTCTCACCGGTGGATTGGTATGGGACAACCACCAGAGTTGAGAGAAAAATTGGGAAATGATGGATGACTTGTTCATCGACAACTCAAGGGTAAAAGAATACCCTTCATATAGATGCATTGCATATATGTTTGTTGTTTGAATACACCATTGGGCCAGGAGGTTGCTATTGGCAAAGGAGCCATCCTTAGTAGGTAGGTGATAACGTTTTGGTTATCTTAAAAAGCCACCTACTTAAGGAAAAAACAATGTGGTGTATTATTGGTTTGTTTTGGGATGCATTTATGCTTATGTTGAAAGAATTATTACTTTTAAAAGGCACTAAGTTGGTTTTAAAAAGTAATTAATACCTAAATGCTTTTTGAATTTTGATGTTAATGATCAATATTGATTTAAATCAATTAGGTAAGTAATTAATTTATTTAATTAATTTGTATTGAGATTGTTGATATTTAATTAAGAGAATGATAAAGTTAAAAAAAATTAATTCTCTTCTATACCTTGTTATGGAGAAATAACCATAATTAGAGATCTTTGATTCCATCAACGTGGAATGTGGAAGGGGTAACCTTTGTTAACATTGCATTAGTGGGCAACATTAGCAAATACAAAGACTATGTAACATAGATCGGGTATGCTACATTGGTGCATGCGAAAAGGTAAGATGCACCATTATATCCCTGTAATACAAATATCAAATAATTATTGAAATGAAAGCAGAATAGAGGAAGGAGATCAAGGGAAAGCTTGGAACATTCTTCAGAGAAGATAAAAATCTAACCAAGTAGTGAAGAGGTGGGTGAACTGTTATGACACCTCTGTATTAAATTCTATATTGCTCTTATTAATATTTCCTTACCCCATGTTTGTTTCATTAATCTAAACCATTCAAACATTGTTAAGCTAAGATAAATTCTTAAGGTGTGATTTGTGCTTTAATTTGAGTAGCTAGTCTCCTTGGTTTATGTTGCTATAGCAGTATTCATCCAGTAGTTTATTTGTTGTGCATAAAAATTGTCTAGGATGTCTTAAGTTTCCTTTTCAAGCAACGACATAATTTTGTTGCCTTGATTCTTCTATAAGGAAACCATAAAATGTCTTCTTATTTCATTTTTTCCAAGCTCATTTAGAGTCGGTAAGTGTTGCATCCATACTACCCTTCCTTTAAATTGTTTGTGTTGTTGCTCTACGCTCGAGTAGGTATCAGTTAGGGTTGAATGTTGTTGAGTGTTTTAGGTTGCTAGTTGGTGGTTAAGGTAGCCTTTTTATGTGAGTTAGGCATTTAATGGACCTTATTTTTGCTACTTCCTTTCTACGTTGTTCTTTGCGTAAGTTTTTTCTTTAATTTCTAAGGTAGGATTAATTCTTCTAACATTTGTCTTTATCTATTTTGGGTTGTGCTTGTCAAAGTATTTAACCAGAATATAATTGGAAGCAATAGAGAAAGTTAATTTCTTTTTAAGATTATTTGGATTAAAAAATGTAAGTTTAGAAAAACTTTTAAAAATTAAGTGAGGTTTAGTTATTATATGGTATGTTTTCTAATTGTCCATTATGAAGAATTTTGTGGAAAATTTAAAGGTATTAGAAGGACCATTTAAACTTTTATTTTCATTAATAATATTTAGGGAAGATAAAAGTTATGGAATAATGTTAAGGGATTGTTAAATGTTTAATATGTTATGGAGTTCTTTTAATTAGAAGATAATATTTTATTTTTTAAAGAAAGTTAGTGATCTTCTATTTAGTTGTTTGATTTGATAATTGGGTTGGGTTTTTCTTATAAAAAAAAGATAAAAGCTTTGGTTTGATAAATATTTATAATGGTTTCTTGAGACTTAGTAGGTAAGGGAACCATTATAGAGAGAATAATGTGATTCTCTCATTGATTTCTTGAAATGTATTTTGCATGGTTGCTTGAATTTATACATGGTGCATGTTAAGATGCATTGCATATAAGAGTTTTCCAGATCCCTAAGTCTTCTAAACTAAGATTGTGGACAACGGGGTTATCCAAAGGAGAACATGAAAAGAGCCAATATTGAAAAAGAACTTTGGAATTCTATGTTATTATTTTTGAAGAAAAGAATACTTGAAGAAAATTATAATGGAAACTATGCAATATTTTTGATGAAGAGATGTAATGTAGTTACACTATTTAGTTATTCAAGACTTGAATCATGAATGAAAAATTATTTGATGTTATTTTATTTTGGAAGTTATTGGAATATTCGTTATGTGTAAAATGGAAGAATGAATTAGTGCATAGAATTTGATTTTAATGATCTAGATGATGTTCATTCTTTCTGTTAAAAATAGAGGAATCACTAAATGCTAGTATTATGGATGTAGAAGGTTTAATTTTTATTCTAGTATTAGCATGGTGTTATATTTAAGCATGTTATTATTTAAGAGAATTTTAGCTCCTCTAAAGGGATATATGTTGTTATCCTTGAATTTTATGAGATTATTGGGTTTGGTGGGGTTCTTGGGCATGGATTTTAGAGCCATATTAGGACCCTCGAGTCAAGAAGGTAATCTAATCCTCAAAATAGTTGGGTGATGCAATATCTAGGGTAAAGTGAATCCTAGAAGGAGTTGCAATGATGCAATAGCTAGGCATTCTCTAATTTGGGAGGAGTTGTAGTGATGTAATAACTAGTTAGTTGTGAATAATTCACCTTAAACGATGAGGCTCTGTAGTTCTCAAAATGGTGAGGTCTTGGGATATCATTCACAAATCAATATAGTGCTGAAAACTTGAATGATGAGGATTGGGTGATCATGTTCATTACAAAGTGAGTAATAATGATCTTAGTTAGTCCGTAGAGGTGTGGTAACTAAGCACTAAGAATGATTCTAAACAGATGGACTTATGTAGGGTTAGGGAATAGGCATCACACTTAAAGTGTTATGGGCCTTATCGGATAATCCCAACCCCATGATCAAGTTATCCTATATCGGTGAGGATATGGTAAAGGTGGAGGGACAACTATTGGCATCCTCTCTAAATGATGAGGTTTAGAAAGGTGAACCCTAGAGATACAAGATGTTGGCCATTCCTATCCACTTGAGTGTTGTTTGTTGCGACATTAACTCAAAATGTGGTTATGCCTTATTTATACTAGAATGCATTGAAACTTTTTTGTAAACCTTACCCATGAAAAACAAATCTCTCTCTATTGGTAGGTTACACTTTTTGAAAACTCTACCTTCCTTCAGATGATTCCCATGGTGGTTTCTTCGCTTTTCTTCTTTTTTGAATTTTTACCCTTACAAAATCTTTGTCTTTCCCCAAAGAGTTCTCATGGTGATCTTTTTAAAGTGCATTGTTCCTTTAGGGGTCTGGTTCAACTGCGCTAGGCCATTATTTTATCTTTAAGGCAATATCTGGTTTGAAAAAACAATTTATAAAAAGACCAAAACACGTCGTGATTTAAAAGATAAGTTTTGCCTGCAAGGTTTTCAAACAAATTTTTGCCTTCCTTTTTATTCTAAAATCCTCTTTCCATTCTTCCTTGCTAAAGTGAAAGATTTAAAAGATAAGTTTTGCCTCTAAGGTTTTCAAACAGATTTTTGCCTTCCTTTTTATTCTAAAATCCTCTTTCCATTCTTCCTTGCTATAGTGAAAGTCTCTTATCTTTTTTTTTTTGGAATTCATAATATTTTTTAAAAACATTTCAAAACATACATTCACCATAGTCATATCTAAAAAAGATACAAGAGTAATTAAAGGTAGCATTGATAAATTACAGAGAGATAAATAACACAAAAAGAATAAGAAATTAGTGTCATTGAAGGTATTTATAATAACTAAATCCTTAATTAAATGTTAGCTTCAAGCAGACATAACTTGACTTGAAGTTTAAATTACAATATAATAAATATATTACACCCTTTAATTAAGATTATCCATAAAAATTGATTAATTAATATTAGCAAAGGTGAATACAATAGAAGTGCTCTTAGGCTTGCATGAACATGCTCATAGTGACTCATTAACAATGAATCAATAACCAAATGAAAACAAAAAAAATAATGAGTCAATATGCAATGTGAAACATTCAACCTAATGCACAATATTCTTTATTGATTAAAATAAAGTTATATTTTCTGGTTACTGGCATAGACACCACTTGTATTATTGGTGATGAAACCCAAGTTCAACCTCAAAATGGATGTGTATAAGAAGTATTCAAGTATGTGGTTTACTAGCAAAAACACCACTTGCATTATTGGTGATGAAACCCAGGTTCAACCCTAAAATGGATGTGTATAAAAAATGTCGTAAAAAAAATTAATTTTATATTTCTATTTTTTAATTAATAATTTTTATAATGATTTTTTTAAAGTGGAAACTTTAAAACTTTAAATAAAAACTTAAAATTGAATTTTATGGTGTAGAGTTGATTTTATGTGTATAATATTTATAATTATTAAATTAAATTAATAAATAAAATTCTCATACAATGTTAGGTGTATCTAGGAATGGTTTCTTATTTGGTTTCATTAGTTTTTTTTTAATAAAGTAAATACTTCATATACACATCCACCATGGAGATTGAACTCGGGACACATCACCGATAATGCAAGTGGCATCCTTGTTGGGTCACATCACCGATAATGCAAGTGGTTGAAAGGTGTTAGGGTGTGAGAAGAAACCTGTAGAGATAGAGTTGAAATTTCCTTTCAAAGGATTTATTTTTCTATGGTAGTCCACAAGCATACATCAAAAGACTGGCTGATGTTACCGTTTGATTTAAGGTTAAATAGTAGGTCCTCATGCACAAGACGTGTCCACTTTAAACTTGACGACGTAGTTGTATTGTCAATTTCTATCGTGAATTTCCCATGTATATCACGTGGTCACATCCTACACGTGGACACAAATAGATCCCATGTTAGTGGTCTTCTTTATTTCAGTCCCATCTCTTACTCGGAAAAAGAGGGTGCCCTAATCCTCCATTATCTTAAATGTCATATACATAAGGTCAAAAAGGATAAGATAATGTTACGTCCTTAGTAGTCTTGCTATCTTAAATGTCATATACATAAGGTCAAAAAGGATAAGATAATGTTACGTCCTTAGTAGTCTTGCTATCTTAAATGTCATATACATAAGGTCAAAAAGGATAAGATAATGTTGCGTCCTTAGTAGTCTTGCTTCATGTCATGTCTCAGGGAGTGGATACATGGATACATCGAGAACCTAAAATTTAGGTTTAAATCTTGTTGAGTGATATGTATATATATATAAGTTATTATAATTATAATATATTATGAATAAATATAATATATTGTGAAAGTAGTTTATTTGAGTATTATATAATTAATTAATTTTTTTGTTAAGATATTGATAAAATATAAATAAGATTAAATAAAGGTAATTTTTAAAGTAGGAAGAGTTTTGGTATGTATGCTTATGTTTAAGTTTGTTCTTATATATTTTTAAATGAGAAAGTGTTCAAACTCCTAGCTATTGGTGTATTACGACTAGGGCTATTGTGTAGGAGGATCTTATCTTGATCTTGGCGCCTAGTCTTTGTTAACTTAGGTTTTTTCCTTTTTGCTATCTTTGTTTTTTTGCATTTCTTAAACCCTTTTTCGTTGAACCTGGTAGATTAGGTTAGAGTAGGAAAAGTGTTCTTAAGGTCACATCTTAAAAGGAATCAGCCTTGTAAAAAATCTCAAAAGCCCTCGATTGAGCTAATTCCTTTACTCTCGAAAGCGGTCTTGTTGTCTCACTCCGCATGAGGCGCAATAGTCCCGAGTTTCCAACTCGTCTGGTGACCAAAACAGTTGGAGAGGACAACATCTTCCATAACATTTAATTTTTTAAATTGGATATGGAATTGAAATGAGTCATGTTGGTATTATATCCTATCTAAAAAAATGGATAAGATATAGGAAAAATACAAATTAGATTGAATAAAGGTGATTTTTTTAAATTAAGAGGAGTTTTGGGTTTTAATTGCTTTCCTAATATTTATTTTTTAATTGGTTATTCGAAATTGAAATGAGTCATGTCGGCATTATATGGAATCTATGTTATTTAGGTATATTAAAAACTATGCAATGTTTTATTTTTTTAACTGAATATATGAGATTGGTACATACCTCACTCACATTGTTAAGGGTATTTCACCAACCATATAGTGGTATTTTTTAAGTTGATAATCATCATGATATTTCAACAACCATTTAGTGGCATTCTTTAGTTGGTTATATTAGATTGAAATAGATCTCACATACGAACCACATAGTTGTATTTAACAGTTATGCATGTCATCAAGTAAGATTTGAATAGATTCTTACCTTAAAAGACCATATTTATAATCACTTAAGCTCATGCCATTTAATTAATTTTTATGTTCGCCAATGGGATTGGAACCTTGGGTTATGGTGTAACTCCTCACTTCCTACCACTTATCTAAACCCCATATGAAGCTACCTAGTAATACTATAACCAACAACGTTAAAAATTATGCTTGAGAAGATTTGAACCCAAGTCTCTCCTCTAGAACCCCAATTTTAATCATTCGATCTCATGCCATTTGATAAATATTAAGGCTCACCCATGAGATTGGAACCTTAACATTTAGTGTGAAATTCCTTACTTTTGGATACATGCTTTGCCCCCATTAGACCACAATATGCAAGTTTTTAAATATAACAAGAGCCTAATTGAATTTTAGATTTCATTATAAGTGTTCCAAGTCCTTGATAAAATAGAAATGAAAAGAATAAGTTAGAATTTTTTTGATTAAAGAAGCCTTTGATCATTTTATTGCACCCATTTTTAAAAGTATAATGACAATGCTACATATCAAACATAATATAGTCGTCGACTATATTATGAAATATTACACTTAAATTATTGTTTATAGTGTCCAATTGTTTTGTTTGAAAATCATTTTTCATTTTAGTCATTTGAGAATTCGCACTGTGCCCATCGTGGCAGGGATTTGCCCTCACCATTTATTGATTTGAAGTTAATCCTTTAGTTCGTAATTATTACTTGCTATTTGAATGGTTATTGCGTGATCTGCTTAGAGTTAGCCAGTTAAGGTGATAGGGCTACATGTACCTTACCAAGTGGTATCAGTATACAGGTTCGGTGAATAGCTGGTAGGATTCTACGACCTCCAATTTACATTTCGCAATGCTAATAGTCATCTGAAGAGAAAGTGGAGCATCTAAAGTTAGCTGCGTTCTCCTTCATGTGATTCAATGTGAATATCCAAGCAAGAAGCCAAGAGATCTTGAACACTAGGGCAGATTCAAGGCTCCAATTAACCACTGTGCTAGGTACATCGAAAGCCATCATGATGCAAATACTGGGCACATCCTCTTAGATCATGAGAGATTAACCACTGCTCAACATTTGCCACCTCGTGTCATAAGGAAACACCTAAATGGAGCAGATGCTTGGTTGGAGCACACCATAGGAACAACCATCCAAATCGTTGAAGAAATTGTAAGAAAACCACTAGAGGAAGCAGCATACTGTAGCAAGTGCTCACAACCAGTCAAATTGTGTGAATAAAATTAGTAATCCGCTATATCCTAAGGTACACAACATTTTATAATATTTTGTTTCTTTCTCTCGGGGGCGTTTATCCCACATCAATTGTGGGGGTGACAAAAGGGGTGTATATAAGGTAAGTACCACACTTAGTGATTTGTGACCTCTGTCACACACTAGTCTTCAGTTTTCTCGCATGCGTCCAAACCTTACTCCCTCTTTCATGTCAATACGTGTCGTTCGGGTCCTTGTCCACGTATCATAACCAGGTTGTGTCTAGCTGTTGCCAAGTTTGGTTGGTGGAGTATTTTCATGTCCCTTTATTGTTGTGGTCCTCAGTTCAGCTAGTGTCATTTCCTTCCTGTCTCATCTCGGGGTTGTGTCCAACTGTTGTCAATTTTGGTCGATGGAGTATTGTCGTGTCCCTCTGTTGTTGTGGTCCTCAATTTAGCTAGTGTCGTGTTCTTCCTGTCTCATCTTGGGGTTCTTACAATAACTTTGTTTAAAGTCATAGTTAGTTGTGGTTGTATGATTACATCATTGTGGGTGTCGAGTCGTCAACTCCTCGAGCATCGCATCTAGTTTGGGCAGAATTATAAGTCACGTGTCTAGTGTAGTTCTAGTTCAAGTAGAATTATAAGTCACATGTCTAGTGTAGTTACTAGTCATTCGTATCGTCTATGGTTGGGTGTCCTTCCGGTTCTATCATCTGTGTCCATAGTCCAACATACCTCGTGTCAAGTGTCACCTATATTCCACCCAACGTCACATCTCAAGCATCAACTCGAAGTGGGTGTAACGAGGAACAATATTTTGGAAGGTGCATGAGAAGAAGTTGGACCAAAGGATCTGATGGTCGTCTATCAAGCTCGGAGACTCCCAACAACAATGCAAGAAGATCTCGTCGAAGCCAAGGTACAAAAAATTCTCCTTCTCCTTTCGGAATTAATAGTTATAATCCAAGTCATCCAGTGGTCAGCCCAATGGCATCCAATACCTCTCCAGATTCCTCACAAGAAAACCTCACTCAAGTAGAAAGTAATCGTCCATTGGTCAATGATGATGTGTTAAGAGATTTAATAGTAAATCTTCAGATGATGACTGCAAGCTTCAACGCATCTAGGAAACAACCCCAACCAAATCCTCCTAGTTCCAATCACTGGAGTATGGACGTCTACTATGACGACTATACACACCATAGAGGTCAAAATAGTCAGTCCCTAAATCACAATGGTCACCAAAATATTGAGGATGGGGGTAATGAAGAAAATTTGGAGCAACAAAGAGGTTCTAACAGACCTTATCAAAATAACAACCAGCGATAGAGGAGTAACGAGGAACAAGATAGAAACAATGCTCACTCCCAACCAAGAGGTCCTACTGGAGTCAATTATCCATGCATTGACATGCCTACCTTTGAAGGCCAGGATCCACGTGGGTGGATTGCCAAAATGGAAGGCATCTTAGAATTCTACAAATTCCAGGAACGGGAAAAAGTCCCTTTTGTAGCAACCAAATTTGGCACTGAAGCTTATCAGTGGTTTACATGGTATAAACGTGAGGATCCCCATTATGCCTTATTTTGGGATAATTTCAGAAAAGCCTTTCTTCACATATTCGACAAAGGTTCCACAGGTTCATACACAGTACGATTGTTGTCACTTAAGCAAACAAGATCAGTAGGGGACTATATCTCAGAATTCACCAGTATGCTTCACTATGCACAAGACCTACAACAGGACGTGGTAGTAGCAACTTTTTGAAATGGATTAAAAGCACATATTAAAGTTGAAGTGGATTTACAAAATCCATCCAAGTTGGATGAGTGTATAAGGATTGCTGATTTGGCAGAGACAAAGGCGCACGTAGGCCCATCCACTCGACGTGATTCATATGGGCGACCTCAATTCCGCAACAACTCTTTTCATAGAAATGATCCACCATCACGGTACTTTTGCTACAAATGTCGCAATCATCATCTAAAAGATCAAGCATGTACAACACGACAAAACTTTCAGATTGAATATGTAGACAAGGAAGAAGAAGAAATAGAGGAGTATGGCGCACCTGAGGATCTCCCAGTTGAGGACCAAAATGAACACGAGGAAGTTGTCACTGAGGAGGATACCATGACTATTTTAGTACATGCTCTTATGGGGTTATCCTCTCACCATACAATCAAGGTGGCAGGTTTCATTCAAAAATAGAGGGTGACAGTATTAATTGATTCAGGAAGTACTCACAACTTCATTGATGCAAAACTTGCAAGGACATTGGGTTTGCATGTTTTCTCTTCTAGTCAAGATCGGTTTCAAGTCAGAACTGCAAGCAGGGAGATTTCTCAATGTTTAGGTAAGACATCTTTCGTTTCCTTACAAATGGGTACGTATACTTGGCAAGGTCCTCTTTTTGTTATGGAATTAGGAAATTCAGAAGTTATTTTAGGCGTTGCATGGATGGAACAATTGGAAACCACCGTGGGTTTTAATCACAAACATCGCTTTGTGGAATGGCAAGCCAATGGAAGGACCATTCGTCTTCAAGGACTACCCACACCTCCATCAAAAGTTGTAAGTTCACATAGCATGGAAAAGTTATTAAGAAAATATGGTGGGGGATTCATAGCCCGAATCAATTGCATTGAAAAGTTAGAACAAGATATGCCAGAAATCAAAGAGGAAGATCTCCAAAACATTGTGGCTAACTATGAGGAGGTTTTTCAAGAACCCAAAGGCCTACCCCCCAAAAGATCTCATGACCATGCTATCCATCTTGTGCCAGGAAGTCTTCCACCCAATGGTCATCCTTATCGATATCCCCAACCCCAGAAAACAAAAATTGAGAAGATTGTCCAAGAACTATTAGACCATGGTGTCATCCATCATAGTACTAGTCCTTATTCCTCACCTATCGTCTTAGCTCGTCGAAAAGATAATTCTTGGCGTATGTGTCCAGATTTTCGTCCTCTCAATAAAATCACAATCAAAGATAAGTTTCCTATTCCTGTCATTGATGATTTACTAGATGAGCTACATGGTGCCAAATTCTTCACCAAATTGGACTTACGCTCAGGGTTTCACCAAATCCGAGTTAGGGAAGAGGATATTCCCAAAATAGCCTTTCGAACTCATGAAGGTCATTATGAATTCTTGGTCATGCCCTTTGGTCTCACTAATGCTCCATCTACCTTCCAAAGCCTCATGAATCAGGTATTTCATCCATTTCTTCATAAATTTGTCCTCGTCTTCTTCGATGACATACTCATCTATAGTAAATCTTGGAAGGATCACTTATCACATGTGGACAGAGTCTTCCATATCCTACACAAGGAAAAGTTGTTTGTCAAAAGATCCAAATGCTCCTTTGGTGTTCAAGAAGTTGAGTACCTCGGTCATATAGTATCTCAGGAAGGTGTTAAGGTAGATCCCAATAAGATTAAGGCAATACAAGATTGGCCTTTGCCTAAAACCATCAAGAAACTTCATGGTTTTTTGGGTCTCACTGGCTATTACCGCAAATTTATGCGTAACTATGGTAAAATTGTGGGTCCTCTCATGGCTCTCACCAAGAAGGATGCTTTTCAATGGTCAGAAGTAGCTACCAAAGCCTTCGAGGCTCTCAAGGAGGCAATGTGTACGACTCTAGTTTTGGCCACTCCAGATTTTCAAAAACCATTTGTCATTGAATGCGATGCCTCAGGAACAGGTATTGGTGCAGTACTAATGCAGGAGGGTCATCCTTTGGCATTTGAAAGTAAACAAATTTCAAGGAAGAATTTGGGTAAATCTACCTATGAAAAAGAAATGTTGGCTATTCTACACGTAGTGGAAAAATGGAGGCACTACTTAATCAATAGTCGTTTTATTATAAAAATAGATCACAACAGTCTCAAGCATTTTCTAGAACAAAGGTTTTCTTATCCCGAACAAAATAAGTGGTTGACCAAATTGTTAGGATATGATTTCGTGATTGAATATAAGAAAGGGAAAGAAAATGTGGCAGCTGATGCATTATCCCGAAAATACGAAGATGAAGTAGTCATTAATGCCATCTCAGGACCTTGTTCCCAATGGGTGTCTCAGTTACAGGAAGAATGGCGGTCCAACGATGAAACAACTCAAATAATTCAAGAATTGTCTAGGGGTTCATCTAAGTACCCTCTTTTCTCATATGATGACGAAATATTACGCAAGAAGAACCGCATTTACATCCCCCATAATTCAACACTCAAATCACAGATTCTAGAGGAGTCACATTCTTCTCCATCTACAGGTCATTCAGGGTTTCTGAAAACATACATGCGAGTTAAACAATCCTTTTGTTGGAAAGGGTTAAAAATAGAGGTTAAGCAATGGGTAGCAGAATGTGAGGTGTGCCAACGTAATAAGGGAGAAATCGTTAAGTCACCAGGGTTGCTTCAACCATTACCTATTCCGGATCGTCAGTGGGAACATATTTCCATGGATTTTATTGAAGGACTTCCTAAGTCAGAAGGTAAAACAGTAATTTTTGTGGTAGTTGATCGCCTTTCCAAATATGCTCATTTCCAGGCCTTGCAACATCCATTCTCAGCAAGCAAAGTGGCCAAGGTATTTATGGATTCAATTTTTAAATTGCATGGAATGCCCAAAAATATTGTAAGTGATAGAGATCCCATTTTTACTAGTAATTTTTGGAAAGAATTGTTTCGACTTAGTGGTACCAAATTAAACATGTCTTCAGCATACCATCCACAAACAGATGGTCAAACAGAGGTGGTTAACAAATGTTTGGGTACTTACCTGAGATGTTTTGTACAAGATAAACAATATCAATGGAGTCAATGGTTGTCATTGGTAGAGTGGTGGTACAATACTTCTTACCATTATTCCACTAAGATGTCTCCTTTTGAAGCATTATATGGAATGAAGCCACCAACAATAGCAGATTATGTACCAGGATCTTCCAAAGTGGCCCAAGTCGACGATTGGTTACAAAAGCGACAAGCAATGCTCACTATCTTGAAAGATAATTTGGTCCAAGCACAAAATCGTATGAAGCAACAACAGGACAAGCAACATTCAGAAAGAGCATTCAATATTGGTGATATGGTATTCTTACATCTTCAACCCTACAAGCAGCTATCATTGAAGCTCAAATCCAGTCAGAAGTTGGCACCACGATTCTATGGTCCTTATAGAATTGTGCATCGCATTGGGGAGGTAGCATATCAACTGGAGTTACCCCAATCTTCTCGCATACACCCAATGTTTCATGTCTCCTATCTCAAAAAGGTGATTGGCCAGAAAGTACAATCTCAGTCAGAATTACCAGTGCTGGATGAAGAAGGGTGTATCTATCTACAACCAGAAGCAGTGTTACAAACTAGAACACGCAGACTAAGATCTCGTCACATCCAAGAATTTCTCATCAAGTGGCAAGATTTACCTGAAGAAGATGCAACCTGGGAATCTGAAAGTATCTTCCAGTCATTTCCAGCTTTGAGGACAAAGCTTTTCGAGGAGGGGAGTCATGCTACATACCAAACATAATATAGTCATCGGCTATATTATGAAATATTACATTTGATTATTATTTATAGTGTCCAATTGTTTTGTTTGAAAATCATCTTTTTATCATATTTCATTTTAGTCATTTGCAAATTTGCACTGTGCCCATCATGGCAGGAATCTACCCTCCTTGAGTGGCACACCATTTATTGATTTAAAGTTAATCCTTAGTTCGTAATTGTTACTTGCTATTTGAATGGTTATTGCATGATATGCTTAGAGTTGGCCAGTTAAGGTGACAGGGCTACCTGTACCTTACCAGAAAACCCCAAACATATTTATATTTGCTAGCAATTTGTATGATCACCATGGCAATACTAGAGTGATTTGTGCAAAATGCAGAGCCATGCACCTATGAGAAATCAATCGCTATTCAAACTTGAATTTTGTGAAAGGAGCTTACCCAACATACCACACCATCCAACCTAAATTGAACCCTAATTGAAGTATATATAAGTACTAATTTTAGTTATGTATCAAGAATTCAATCCATTTAAAACTTCATTGTGGAAGATAAGAATTTATAAATATAAACTACTAATTAATATATCAATATGGGATGATTTAATACTACCATAAACATTCTTAAATTTTTTAGCAAACACTCTTAAATGCATTAAGGTGGAATAACATATTTTCAATAATTATAATCTTCTCAAGTTTGATAAACTATGGAATAATTTATTTCACCTAGGTTATTAATTATTGAACCCTCAACATTTGGAACCCAAATCAAAGGGCTTGACCCTTAATATTGTAAGACTTTACTTGGCACATTTTATGCTTAAAAAATAAAAAAAAATAAAATAAAAACAAATTGCATGCAATTCATATTGTAAGTTATAACATTTATGAACCTTTACTACGCTAGAAATCTAAATATCGAATAACTATAATCTTTTGAATCATAATGGTCAACATTGGATATTTAGAAAATTTATTAATATATAGATTTGAAACATAAATGAGTTAAGAATATTTAAAGAAACTACAATCCAAAACATTTATAGAATCACTTCTTTCTTAATTTAAAATTTACCTCAAACTCTTTTATTTGACTACAAAAAAGTATTTTTCAAAATGGTCCGTTAATGCTTTGTATGTAAGATTTTAGGCATATTCACTAGATCATGCTCAAGTAGGGTTAAAATTTGTAAGTGGTTAAGGAAATTTGATCTTTAAAAATAAACTAAACTATTTTATTCTAAGGACATTAGATAAACCTAAACAAGAAAGATGCAACACGGTTGTTTTTATAATAAATCATTGATATCCATCGACAAATTGAGTTGGAAAAATCATTCCTATTTAATTTCTTGGGTGACAAATCATTCAAAACAAACCCAATATATTCATCACTTTCTTTCACTTTGGTGAGGGGTCTCCATGAAATCCATTATAGGACTCAATATCTAAGCCAAGGATTTTTGTTCAGCACTAAGAAGCTCTGTAATTGGTACTTCTCTCTTTGGTTGGTCAATGGGACTCATGGCCAAATAAAACCATATAGAAAATGGTTGTTTGAAAGAACTAGCGAAAAAAGAGGTATCTAGGAAACAAATTGACCATTTTATTAACAAACCTTATTTTTTACTAGATGGTTGTTTTATTATTTTGGTTAAGGAAGCTACCTTTATATTATTTTGAAATCTACTATAATAATTCTTTGTCGATTTTGGGTTTAGGTGGAGATAATTATTTAGGATCATCGTCCTATCAGTGTTATGTCTAGATTCAAAGATATGGATATCATATGAGAATCCTTCATCTTACTATATTCTTGAATTTATTATTGGAGTACATAGTATTTTCTAATTGGATCATTATTGTTCATCCTTAAATAAACCTATTAGGTGTGAGATAAACATTACATCTTGTAGAAGATACAAATAAACCTTATTGACATTTTTGAAGAAATTAATATTATCATAAATAGATCCCAACTCTAGTGATACAAGAGACTCATTTAAGTATTGTAGGCCAAAATGGCTACACAGCCAAAATTTTACAAAAATTGACTAAGTATAAAGAAGAAAACGTAAAAAGCGCTAAAAATCACCTAAGACAGAGGAGCACTGAAATCAGCCCAAAAGTAAGAAGTCTAGCGAACAATGATTCTCAACGCTCTTTGTATTTGTCGCACAACTGTGACGAACTTCCAAAACAAAAAAGCACCGTGCAAACGTGAAGAAGGTCTAAAACAGAAAAGCGTTGCAAGGAGGTAAAAAATAAAAAATTGCTAAAGAGAGGCCAATTTAAAGAAGAAGAGCGGACCGCGCTTCTTATACACCTTTGTATTGAGTGCATAAAATAAAAAGCACTAAAAAGAGCCCAAAAGTGAGAAGAGTTGAATATAGTATAAAACCAAGAAGTTGTGTAAGTTGCGCTTCTCTGGCATCTTTGCATTAGTTACACAAACATGAAAGTGTTGTAAAATGGCCAGAAGGAAGAAGCGCCAAAAAAGGGATAGATGTAATAAGAGTAAAAAGTCAATCTTTCTTGTCCACATGTAAATATGTAAGAAACTAATAATAACATAAAGCCACGTTTCTCAAACTCCTTTTTTGAAGATGCACAAAGTAGAAAAGTGTTGGACGAACAAAGAGAAAGCAAAAAAAGGTGTCTAAAGAAAAAGGGTCACGATTCTCTTCCTCCCCCATTGCCACCACATAAATAAGAGGTAATTTTACAGTCGTCCAATGGCCAGATCTACAACAAATGTTGATGCTCCACCTCCCCTGAAGATTTTTGATGAGTTTTTGCGTGCGTAATCTAAAAACAAAGGAAGATAGAAAACTGGTACCATAAAGGCTGAATCAAAGAAGTTATAGTCCAGAACCTTCTAAAAACTCCTTATGAACTAGATTTAGTTGCAATACCACTGGATAGGTATGTATTGCAAGAACCACTGATGATGATGATGAACTCAAACAGAAAATAGTTCCAACAAGATCAAGAAGGCATAGCTGGTGGGCACTATTGAGTGGTAAAGAGACCGAAAAGATCAAAAGAAAATAAAATTCCCTATAATGCTTGATAGTTAAAATATGATTGTAAAACCTATAAATAAGGGCAGCAACCTCCTTCCAAATGGTCGGCTCTTGAGTGTTTTCTTGCACTACTGTGTAATATTCTACAAATTGATGAATGAAGCATTGTAAGGGATTTTTACCTCAAATTTGTGCCTGTATTGAATGGTGGACATAATTCTTAGAAATTATCTCATATTACTACTATGGTTAGTCTATTCTATTAACTTGAAAAGTTTAGAGTAAATCGAGATAATTGTTTCTACATACATGTTTTTCTAGAATTCTATTTCTGTTAAATCAGGGCATTGATCTTATTGTGTTAAAATTGGATAATCAATGTTTCTAGATGCTTGAAATAATTCTGTGAACATACAAAAGCCATTTAATAGTGTAACTATGTTAGAGTAATATTCCATTCTTTGGGATATTTACCCTTTTACTCCACTAGGTAAAATAGGTAGTATATTGCATTATACTACATAGGTAGATTATTACATTTACTTTTCTACTTTCTACCATGTAGATATTTACTTGTCTTAAATATCTAATGGTAATTCCTAAATATCATAGGTTAAGAATCCTAAACCAAACGCTCTACCTCCTATGATACGTTGGTTAGTGTGATTTCAGCATTATTGTTTTATATGCTATTTTGTATTCTATTTAAACTATAGTTCCTAAACTATATGGTTAATGCAATTTATCATTTGATTAATCAAACTATGATATCCTGGTCACATTGGTACTAGAGCTAGAGCAAGGGAGTTTAGTAAGGAGCGTTGGAATTTTGGCACCATGGGTGGCCTCTAATTAATTTCCATTTTATGCTCCTAATGTTTTTAATTCTCCATATTGTTTGATTATCTTGTGCATCCTAATTGTTGCCCCACCTCGGCTGGAAATCCCGCAGGACATGATGCGGGAGGGCAGGAAGACCCGTAGTGGCTTAGTGCCCAAAGCATAGGATACAAATCACGATGTCAGGATCATTTGAACTTCGACGATGATCGCCACCTATGGGGTTATTTTCCCCATTGCGGATCATGACCACCAAGGATTTTACTCCCCATTGACAATCCTCTCTACAGGCCCACAAATCACCCATAAGAGCGTCTAAGGGTAGGCGAACCTCATAATCTTTGTGGCATGGGGAGAGTTTTATTGGATCCCCTACTAGGTTCACATACCAAGACTGCTAGTGGGAACACCTAGAGGGCAGGAGCACCCTCACGTTTCCCATAGCATGCATCCCAAGGTAGTGCTAACCAAATCTTGATAGGCCTACATGCACCCCAAGGAGGTGCTAACCTATCATTGCTGACCTGCATGCACCCTGAGGCATGTTGACATGGCCTACTGCCTAAGCGACACATGGCAATCTAGCCACGCACCACCTGGCTAGTGACTGGACCCATTGGACGATGTAGACCTGACATGGCAAACAACCACTAGATGATGCAGACCTAATGTAGCAAACAACCACTGGACTGACGGGACTTGACTTGGACCCCCTTGCCACGCCATGTGGACATCGACAAAAGGAGGGTCCGAACTTGATTTCTCAAGGGCAATCACAAGCGATAAGCTTGTCAAGGCCTTTGCATCCAATTTTTGGATGCATGTGGGATAATTCCCACAGAGTCCTCAAAGAAGCCCGAAGGCTTCTTCAACACTTAGGCACCAAGGCCTGAGAACCAAGCTCGACGCTTGGTTGGTTGGCCAAGGCGGATGCCTTAGGCTAGATCGGGTCGTAGGTTCAACTCCCCCACTCGTCGATTTACAAAGGGAAATAATTTTGTATGGAATTTTTTAAATTTTTTTTGGCAAACTAAAGTTTAATTTTAAATTTTTATGCTTAATTAAAATTATTTTTTTTAGTTTTTTTTTAAGAATTTTTTCATTTTTTTTGCAAAATAAATTGTATCAATTTTTTTTTAAACTATTTTTTTTTGAATTTACATGGTGGAATCGGTAGCCACCACGAATCCGAGCAGGCTGTCCGATTTTATGGCCGCCACAGTATTCTACGCTGTCCACCCTAGAAACCGCCACACAGATCTTCGCGTAGTCATCACCATGCCATAATCATTTTAAACCTTTTACGCCGCTGAAAGCACCAAGAAAGAGACAAGTGTTCAGTCCGACAAGGCCCGAGATTTGAACCTTGGACCTCCGCCCCCTTATGGGGTTTGGATTTTTTTTTTTTTAAATTATGTTATTTTCTATTTAAAAAGCTTTAAAAACTTATTTTTTTTAGCATTCAAATTGAAAATAGAAGTGCCAATTTTTTTTATGCAACTAAGCAATTGTCTTTATTTAGTTTTCTCCAAATGTGGGGATAAAGAGAAAGTATAGAAGACATTTTGTTTATCTAATTATCAAATTTTCATCAAAATTTCCTTTATTGCTCCTAACTCTTTAATTTTTCATGAAGATCAAGTCTTGGGTAAGGAAAGCTCTTCGTCGACAAAGAATCATAAGAAAGAGAAACAAATTACGAAGGCAAACAACACGATCTCATTTTCGTTGTATGCTTCATGAATATCGTAGAACCATTCCTCACTCAATTATCTATACTAATCCATGGAAGGGGTTGGACAGAAGCTATGGTCCCATGAGGATTCGTGAACCTTTTGATCCTAATGCACCACCTATTTTCAAGTGTTGAAAATAAAATCCAAGTCATGTGTCGACTGGTATGGAAGCCTTTCAAACGTGGGTCATGTGTCGACTTGTCTTGAAAGGAGTGCTCACATTTTTCAATTTTATAAAAATTAATGGGGGATAGAAGTCATATCTTGTGATTCTATTTTTTGCAAAATTGTAAAGAGAGAGGGGGGATATTTCAAAACAAGATAGGTGCATTCTTGATTATACTCAACATCTTTTCTTAAAAATTGACTATACTAGGTGCATTTTTGGTTGCATCCGACACCTATAGTGATAAAAATTTGGGTTGCTCTCTTTTTTATTATTGCACTAACCATCATGTTTTTGCAATTAAATAATCATAAACATTGAAGAGCATTTCAAAAACCCAAACTTCACTAAATCATGCTACACTTTGCACAAGTTAAACAAGTCAATTTTTACTCCCCATCAAAGGTCAAAATTCAAAAACCTTGATTCACTCTCTTTGTTTGGATTAATTTCCTCAAAATTTCCATCCTTCTTAAAGGGTGTTAAAGCAGGTGCCATTAAATATCCTAGAGAGCAAAATCAAAAGTTTTCAAAAACCCACCCCTTTAATTTGCTCTATTTGTTTGGATTAAAATTCCTCAAAGTTTTCATCCCTTGTTAAGGGTGTTAAGGCAGGTGCCATTAAATATCTTAAAGAGTAAATTAAATTCTTCCATATACTCTTTTGAGGGTATACTAAAAGAAAGATCATCTTAGTACAAATTGTAGGACCTTCATCATGGCAATTATCAATAAATACTTAAGTGATACACAATTTCTAAAATGTCCTAACTATTCAGCATGGAAAAATAAGATGGAAGCCATATTGACTATAGAGGACATGTGGGACTTAGTTGATGGCACTGAATCAAGACCTGCAACAACATGAGTAGATAAAAAAACATGGGACAAAAAGAACAATTGTCTTCTCATGTTAATACTCCTAGCAACTATTGATGAGATCCAACCTTACATAAGTGAAGATAAAACTGGTAAAGAGGCATGGGATGCTCTTAGTACCATTTTTGAAGGTAAAAATCAATCAACTATTCTAAACCTTCAAACACAACTTCATACACTCCATATGAAGTCAGGTGAATCAGTAGAACTATTCCTCTACAGAATGGCAGATCTAAAGTCTAAACTTAATGCTTTAGGGGCCAAAGTTGAAGACACCATTTTGAATTCAGTAATTTTGAGAGCTCTTCCTCAAACCTACAAAATGTTGATTACATCTCTTAATGTTTCACAAAGAGTTGTCACCTTTGTGGATTTAGTCAATTTGCTTCAAACTGAGGAAGCAAATCAACTCCAAAATGATGAAGTGTCAAACAATGCACTTTATTCAAACAATAAGGGTGATAAGAAGAAAGGAAACTTTCAAAATGGAGGATCATCCTCAAAGGGTAAGGGAAAGCAATCTCAAAAGAGGTTTTGCTCTCATTGTAAAAAGGACAACCATGACACCAATCGGTGTTGGTTAAAAAACAAGCAAAACAAGAAAGACAAAGACACAACACATAAGAAAAACAAAGGCAATATTGCTAGTGAAGTGTCTAGTTTTGATTTTGATTTTGGTTCAGAAAAAGCACATGGAGTTCTTATTGCTAAAACAATATTGTAGAAGGAAAACACATTTGTCACCTTGAGCAAAACACCATTTCCTCTCTCTTTTTTAGGCTTCATAAATAGCATAAGTTTTTTTTTGAAGTACTTGTAATAAAGGGGTGTTTGTACCTCTTTTAGGCTTCATAAAATAGCAAGATCTTATTGTTTGAAGTTCTTGTAACAAAAGGAAGGAATTTTATGGTGTAAAATTGCCTAGGAGGCAATATTTGTAAAAATCCTTCACAAAACTCTTGAGTTGCACATATTTTTGCTATTTAGAGGGGATATACATTTCTTTTTCTTCACAATTTTTTGTAAAAAGAGAAGAAGACTTATAAGGGTGCATTTTTGGCAGTGACCGAAACCTTAGTCATACTTCTTTCAAAAATTAATTATAACATGTAAAAGAAGGGGGAACTTATAAGGGTGCATTTTCGGCAGCGACCAACACCTTAGCTACCTTATATTTTGCAAACTCATATTGTACTTGAATGAACCTCGTATGAAGTGATCTATTCTACTACACCTAGTGATTGTAGTGGCTGGTTACCCATGCAATTCGGTTGGATGACAAGATTACAATAAGGACATTCATTGATGTGAAGACAAAGTGAGGAATGACCCATTTTTTGCTTAGGAGCAACTAGAGCATTGTGACAGAGCAAGAACCAGTAGATCAAACATATTTTTCACTGTATTGGGACAATTATATACTTTACCCAAATATTGTTGTATAGGAGGATGTATATTTATTACCCAAATAATGTAATAAGGGGGGATGTTAGAGTAATATTCTATTCTTTGGGATATTTACCCTTTTACTCCACTAGGTAAAATAGGTAGTATATTGCATTATACTACATAGGTAGATTATTACATTTACTTTTCTACTTTCTACCATGTAGATATTTACTATCTTAAATATCTAATGGTAATTCCTAAATATCCTAGGTTAATAATCCTAAACCAAATGCTCTACCTCCTATGATGCGTTGGTTAGCGTGATTTCAGCATTATTGTTTTATATGCTATTTTGTATCCTATTTAAACTATAGTTCTTAAAATATATGGTTAATGCAATTTATCATTTGTTTAATCAAACTATGATCTCCTAGTCACAAAATGCATAATTTTTAAATGTTGTTAGTCCCCTAAGCTACTTCTAAAATCAATTTGTTGGATATTCTATGTGGATGTCTATGTTGTTAGCTTCATCTATACATTATAAATTCATACATTTCTAAATCCTATCATTTCTATCCCTAAGCTTTTACTATTTGAGCTAAATAGAGTCAACATTCATTAAGTTGACAAGGTATACCAACCTTCTCTGGAGGTTGAATCAAAGTAATTTGATTCTTCCAATATTTAGTCTGGGTTGTGATTAGCGAGTGCTCACCTTAAAATTCTAAGAGATGATTATCATAGTTCTAGTTTTGGATAGATGACAAACTAGAATACAATAATTTTTGGCACGCCCGATGGGACGATTCCACCACACATATCTACTATGTTTTACCCAGAGGAATCAAAATTTAGTGAATTGTTTTAACCTCTACACGGAGAAATTAAATTCACTTGTTAACTCCCTAAGAATAAGAACTAGTAAAGACTTAATTCTAATATTTATACAAATTTCTACCTACAAATTTATACAAACTATTCTCAAAATCTAGGTATCCAAGATACCTTGCTTCTAAAAATTCCATAGAAGAAACCCCAAGAACATCCTCTTCTTTATATTCTTCTAGTACTCAAGCCAATATGTAAGAAGAACGGGATGAAGTTCTACACAATTATCTAGATTGGGTTACTCCGACTCCACTATCATTCCAAGCGTCACACGATATCCCTCAAGATGCTATCAATGTTATTCCAATCTATGATGGTAATGGAAGGACGACATACGAGCATTACCAAGATATTTTATCAATGGTAGATTTTCACAACATCAGTCACAAATATTTCAACGTGAAGTTGTTGGTTCTTTTCTTCAGAGGTAAAACATTGCATTGGTTCAGAACCTTAGAAAATGGTTCCATTAGAAATTGGACCGATCTAGTTGGTCCCTTTGTAGAATAATTTTATGAATCTACAGATCCATTCTCACTTTTGACTCAGTTTACAGTAATTTAGAGACATCCTCAAGAATTAGTTTTAGATTTCAATCTCATATTTAGCAGAACTTGGAAAAGAATCCCTAATGAGTTCAGACTAGCTTCTCCCTTAGCTTACAAAATCAGTAATCTAGAATTACCACATTTCCTAATGTCTATCAAATAGCAGTTCATGTTGAAGATATCTTAATTTCAGTAGGAAGACTACCTTCTAAACATGTTACTCCATACACTCCTGAAATCATACAACAATCCCCAGCTTCATATTTTTCTACCATGAATATTTTTCCTATTATAGATCAACTTCCTAAAAAAAAATCACCTCCTAAATTACCTAGAAATATTTCTTTTCCTCATCTGCCACCATAACCATCCAAAGATTCTTCAGTGCTTCTTGATATTCATAAATTTTTAAAAACTGTCAACAAAAAAGTCAATGCTATAGAAAAAAGAGAAGTTGAAATATCTCGACAGAGGAGATTTACGTACATCAATAAATATTAGAAGCCTATTTAAAGAAATAGTATAAAGCAAAGGGTCAACACTAATCAAGAAGAATGTGATTAAAGTCCTGAAACTGATCTGGTTAATATTTGGTATTTAGTTTGTAATCATTCTCACGATCTTGTATCTTGTTATATGTATAGACATCATGTCCAACAAGCTATGGAAAAGGTAAAAATAAATGAGAAAGGAAGAACCAATATGATGTGTTAAGGTGAACAAAGGAAGAATAAACTTAGTTTTTCAAACTTGAATTTGTCATAGTATTAACTAGATTTGGAAAGAAACCAATACAAGTTGATTCACAGAAGCTAGAATCATTTTAGATTCCTTATCAAAATAATAAGGATCACCCTTTTCCAAACAAGGATAAATTTCCTATTACCTAGGCTACTATAGAGTTGATGTCTCAGAGACAAGATAAAGGTAAAGTTGCACCAAAGCCAATATACAAGGATAAAGAACAATAAGGTTCTAAAGAGGAGGTAAGAGAGAAACTATAATTCCCTTCTATTACTAAAAGATATAGAATTGAAGTTACACAACTATATAAAATAATATTTGGAGAAACGAATAAAAGAGATGAAATAAATACTTTGGATAAGCCTAAATTTAACATCGTAGAAGAACTTAAAAAGACTCCAGCAAGAGAAAGTCTCTACGATACTCTGTTCCTCCCTAGCCAAATTGATTTATTAAAATCATATCTTAACAAGAAATCCTATGATTTCCAACCAATCATTGAGAGAGTCTAAATTTTGGACAATGTATTTTGATGGAGCAAAATACAGAAATGGAGTTGGAGCAAGTGTGGTTTTGAAATATCCATTTGAAGGAGTAAACAATTTTTCTTTTAGACTTACCTGGTCTTGAACGAATAACACTGCAAAGTATGAAGCTCTTTGCCTAGGTTTGATGCAAGCATAACAAATGGGTATAAAAATGTTAGATATTTATGATGACTTTGAATTGATTGTTAATAAAGTCATAAAAAAATATAGCAGTAAGAATCATTATCTGAAGGCTTACAAAAATAGAGTGTGGGACCCAATGGAATATTTTGATGATCTAAATCTACACGTCATTCCTAGATAGTAGAATTCGTTAGCAAACACATTAGCTGTTAAGGGAGCTAATTTGTATCTCATTTTAGATTATGGATCTCCAAAAAATAAGAGAGTCAAAATAGTTTTCACATTAGTTCCTGAAAAATATATATATTGGTAATTATTTGAAAATGATAAGCATATTTTCAATTTCTTGATCAAAGAAGTAGATTGTGTTTTTTCTAGCAGTGAGCTTGTTAAAGAAATTGATCAAAGAGAGATTATTCAGCTAAAGGACAATCACATACCCAAGGGTATGATTACTTTAGAAAGCTTGTTTGATAATGAATATTGAAATAATTTAAAACAAATGAAGATTGATGACTAGATCTACAAAGAAATTAAAATGTAGAATGGAAAAAATCTGAAGTTTGGCATCTAATGCACAAAATAAGAAGCTAAAAGTTTTAGAGCTTTATGCCATAAATACCAAGACATAATAACCTAGACTTATTATGACCTAAAGTTATATGATATAAATGTAATTCAACATACAATTGAGTTAGTACCAGGTGCTAATCCATTCAGATAGAAACAAAGACCAATAAATCCCAAGATTGAAGTAATCATGAAACAAGAATTTCTTAAGCTATTAAAATCTAAGATAATTTACCCAGTCAAGCACTCAACTTGGGTGGCCAATCTATTCCCAGTAAGAAATAAAAATGGAGATATTCACCTTTGTGTATATTTCAAAATTCTTAAACTTCTTTGAAGGACCATTACCCCTTGTTATAGATAGATCAAATTTTACAAATGGTAGTAGGGGCAGAGGAGTTCTCTTTACTAGATGGTTAGAAAATACAACCATATTTGGGTTAAAAATGAAGATCAATATAAGACTGCATTTACAACCAAGTGGGGCATATTTTCCTACCAAAGAATGCCATTTAGTCTGTCAAATGTTGGTGCCAATTTTTAGAGGGTAATGGATTACACTATTGGAAGGCTTATTAATAAGATAATTCTAATATATTTAGATGATATGATTGTATTTTCACATGAGAAAAAATATCATATCTATCATTTAGAACAAGTTTTCTAGAAATATAGGGAATTTGGCATATCACTAAACCCTAAGAAATACATATTTGCAGTTTATGAAGGAAAGTTGCTAAGACATGTAGTATCAAAGCAAGGAATATATATTGATCCTAATAGAATAAAAGCAATACTGGCACTACCCCTTCCAATCAACAAAAAGGATTTGCAGTCCTTTGGGTAGATCAACTTTGTAAGGATTTCTTTTTTCATATTTTTCTCAGATTATCAAACCAATCTCAAAGTTGCTAAAAAAGAATGTATATTATAGGTGGACTAAAAAAAGGAAGCAAGCATTCGAAATGATCGAATAAGCCATTGCCAAAGCTCCTATTCTGGTTAACCCAAAATTTGATAGAGACTTAATTCTTTATTCCTATGGCATTGAAGATAGTTAGACCATTGTGCTAACTTAAAAATATGATTAGAACAATGAACATACCATTTTATTTTGGAGCCAAACATTGCATGAGTATTAGGTAAAATACAACTTCATATAAAGACAAGTGTTTGCACTCATGAAGTCCTTAAAAAAGTTTAGATAGTACTTGGCACAGAGAAAAACACTATTCTATGTAGTCCACCCTGAAGTAAGAACTTTCATCTTACAAGGAGAACTTGGTGAGAAAAGAGTAGGTTGGATTATAAAAACCCAATATTTTGACATTGAGATCCATCCCACAAAATTGGTGAGAGGTAGGGATCCATGTCAAGGTTTTGTAGCTACAAGTCTACAAGAGGAAGTAGTATGCTAGATCAAAGAGCTAGATCAAGAAAACAACAATACCCTCCAAGAAGTAGATTGGATAGATGAGCTTACAATTTATTTTCAGATTGGGGTCTATCCCCAAAACCTTAATGCTTCATAGAAGAGAAGGTATAGGCTTCAAAATTTGAACTATACAATACTATCTGGATAACTTTATAGAAAAAACCTTGATGGTTTCCTCTTAAGATGCATAAGAGAAGATAAAAAACACAAGATATTGAAAGAATTTTATGATGGATCTTCTAGAGGCAATTATTCAGGAAGATCCATCACACTAAAAATCATAAGATCAGGCTATTTTTGACCTACTATTTTTTCTAATGCCTTCAAAATTGCTAGAGCCTATAGGGTCTAAGTATATAGATTTTTCTAGAAGATACAATATTTACTTGAAAAACTCTTCTAATTAGTACCCACAGGGAAATGGTTTAGCAGAATCAAGCAACAAAAACCTTTTCAGGATGCTTAAAATATATCTAAAAGACAATAAAAAATCTTGGTATTTATTGATGAACTACGTACTATGGGCTAATTGAATCACCATGAAGAAATCTATAGGCACATCTACTTACACTCTTGTCTATTTTAAATAATCTGTACTTCCAATTCATCTAGAATTACCTGCTCTAAAGTACATTAACAATAATGGTTCTAACAAAGATCTTGTAAACGAAAGACTACTTCAACTATTATAATTGGAAGAATAGAGGGACAAGTCTTACAAAAGGTTCAAAAAGTACTTGTCATAGACAAAGGGCTATTTTGAAAAGAAGACCACATTAAAAAAGTTTAAAGTTGATGATTTGGTTTTAAAATGGAATGTAGACAAGGCCAAGCTAGGTAAACATGATAAGTTTAATTCATTTTGAGAGGGTCCTTTCCAAATAGAATTGATCAAACAAAAAAATGCTTTCTAGCTCAAAAATCAAGACGGAGAGATGCTACCGATCCCAATGAATGGATATAATCTCAAATTATACATCAAATAGTGAGCCGTTCCTATGTATCATATATATCATACCTTGTAAATATTTTCTTTGGTTTTTACACTTTATTTAATGACAAGATCAACTAAGAGACAAAAGATGCTCCACGGTGGGAAGCATTCCCATAATCTATAATTTCTAGATGGATCATGAGTCAACTATGCTACGTGGCTCACATTGGTGCCATCTCATTACAAGAAAGGGAGGCTTTGCTACGTAAACAAAAAAAGATATACCTGAGAAAGATTGCACCCAATCAGGAAAATATTCAAAATAAACATGGGGTCCATAATCCAAAGTAGAGCCAATATGGTATTTTATAAACTCAAGTAAGGGAAGTGCACACATATCAAAGTAATGCCATCAACCTCAAGGGTGATCCAATCATAGAAATAAATGGTATCGATGTATTATCACATGTAGAAGAACATTGCAACAACCTCATTTAAATTGCACGTATTGAGATAACTATATGTTTGATGCTACTCAACAAAATTAGCCCTTGCTACGTAAGTTTATTATTGAGTTTTGTGTGAAGGAACAAGAAGGGTAATTTTCTACTGGGAGTCCAAGATCTTGGATTTTCTCTTTTCAAAAAGTATAATCCAATTCTATCCATAGCCATGTCTTCATCATCTACTGCTAAGAAAATCCAAACAAGTAGTTATTTTCATGATAATGTGAGTAAAATTACTGATACTGTTACCACCTTCAAGGAGAAATATCAAATGAGGATGGAAGTAGAACAAAGAGTTGCTAAGGGCATATTACCTTCAATTCAAATGGTGATAGTGGTAAGTTCCTTGCTATATTTTTATATATACAATTATGTGCACCCAATGTCTCGAGCTCATTCAAGCAATCACAAAGTATTATAACCCTGAGCATAATATGATACAGAGCACTTAAGGTAAAACCCTAATGCACTTCAAGGTTAAATCCTTCAATAATGTCTTTGCCCCAGGGATAAATCCAAGCACAAAAGCCAAACCATTTTCTAAAAAATCTCAAGCTCAATATTATGTGCTAAGAAAACATGCCAAGTGGGGGGAAGAATTTCCTAAATTGGATATCAAGCCAGATATATAGGAGAATGAGTAGTAATACCTTACCCCTGATCCTAATTAAAATATAAGAATTTAAATATCTGGAGCTCTAGTCCAGGTTGGCTGTGATAGCTAGGTCATCCTCTGATAGGTAAGTATACAATTGGCATATAGCCATGACCCACTGCATTTCTAACCTCAAGAATTATGAGTCTTCTAGGTACAACATTTATTAGATATTCTTTGATTAGCCATGATACTTAGCAATCATGTCCCAGGAGTACCTAAGTCAAATGAAAGAAAATAAGGATGGGGTTTTCTTCAAGTATTATTCCCATTTGGCCCAGGTCTTTTTCTACTTCAATCACGAAGAATTAACTTTCATCTTGACAAAGAGAGGCAACCCTAATGGAACTGCTCATCCCGTCTATGCATGGATGAATATGCTGAGTAAAAAAGAGTCTTTTATAATTTCAACAGATAATTCCTAGGGCCAACCATGAAGCTGATTAAGGTATAAATACCTGAAATACCTCAATTGGCAGTCGATATTTTAAGGAAGAAAGATGAGGAAGATGACGATTGGTATATTTTGACTGAGGGGAAATTATTCGTGTATATGGTTTCACTAAGAAACCATTTGTCTTGCCCCACTATGTCACTGAGTGAATGTTTGCTTTAGAATATTGTTACCAAAAGGATTATACGAACATAATATTTGGAATGGGTAAGGGTAGAAAGGGCACCTGCACTTATCCCCTTAAAGTAAGTGATATCGTTATTTGCAAAGGACAACATAAGAGCATCACCAAATACATGTGAGAATTGGGATTAGTGGAACTTTCCCATAGATGGAGGTATGATCCAAAAACTAAGTTCTCAAAGAGAATAAATAATCCAAAATCTAAGACACAAATATTCAAGAGAACTCTTCGACCCCACATCGATAAGTTCAAAAACAACGATGAGAAGTCATAATTAGAGTGGGATGTTCAACATATGGAGGCATTACCTCCCGGGAGAGACTTCTATGACCATGTCATAGATTACGATCCAAAATGTGATCCAACGCATGTTTACATAGAGGATGATGTTAAAGCTTTGGTAAAAGAAAAAGCTTGGAATCCTACGAAATTATTTGAATTTTGGAGAATACGAGTAGATACAAATACCATAAAATCTAGATTCCCAATCAATACTGATAGAATTTTTGAGGAAAATTATAATCTACATGCTAACACTTGGTAGGGCACCGAAAGTTTCTAGAAATAAGCTTCAAGAGGCCTACAAGCCAAAGAGGGGTGATGAATGACGAACAAACCATCAAGTCAAAGTTGAAGCCCTTTACCATTCAAAAACTTCCATACTCTCCTAAAAAAAATAATAATTCTACAGAGAATGACCATACTAGGAAGGGCAAACAAGCTACTTTCCAATTCCTAATAAGATAATTACAAACATAGGGGCTAGGTGCCCACCTAATGCAGAGGCAGGGATACCAAGGAGGAGGTTTGGGCCCTAGCGATTCAAGCAGTGTAGGGCCTATCCCAGTTGCATAGAGGCCAGAAATATTAGCTCTAGGAGCATCTGTTGAAGGTTATGTAGAACCTGAGTACATAATATACCAATATAAAGTCATGTATGGGACCTATGTAGTAATATTAGCATGACTCACTCCCTCTCAACAACAATACCATCCTTGAAACTCATAAATCAAAAATCAAGAACCTATTCAAAATGATAAATCAACAGTTGGTTCCTCTATGTCATAATCAATAGCAACTGCTTTTAAAATGAATCAGGTGATAGAAGAATATGAGCAAAAAAAATAAAAAGAAGAGCAAGAGAAAGAACACACTCAAGCTATATTGACAGAGCAATAAAACATGGACCAAGACACACATTAGTTTTCATTGAGGGACTCATGTGCGTTCTCTATCCCTTCTCCTTCTAACCTTCCACCTCTAAGTTTCCAAGAAACATTCCCCTTCCATTTTGAAAGATAGGTCCAAATAGTTGGATTCCCCCCTACTGTTACACCTCAAGTTGGTATGCCCAATTCATCTTTATCCATTCAACCCCAATCAGTTTCCATTGAGGCCCCACTTCCAACTTCCCAACCACAAGAGCCTCCTACATCTTCATCTACAGTATCAGTAGGACCACAAGTCATAGTTCCACTTCCTACACCTTCATTAACTTAGGTTGTAATAGCTACTTCTTCACAACAATATTCCATCATTTTAGCCTCTCCGTTCACCCCTATCAATTTAGCATCATATTTGATCGCCACATCTACTCAGGATATTAACCCTATCACAGCTCAAAATCAAAGAATAAAGGATATTTCCTTAAATGCAATAACCTGGTGGAATGAGCAGCTTCTAAAATATTTGAAAGATATAACATGAAAAATGAAGACTGCAGTTACTGATCCAGTATCCAAAAAGAGAACAAAATTCACCGTCACTCCAAAAGTGAAAAAACCAAGAAAGAAGATGACCATGGAATACTATGAGATTGTCAAAAAATTGTAGACATCATACAACTACCATATTCTGATGAATTAATAATGGCCAAAGCTCTTATGAATACAATATTCTTGTAAGGAGATGTGAGAAGAGAAGAGAATAAAGAGTTAAAACAAAGGATACAACATATGGAAGATTCTCTCATAGAGCAAGAAGGATCAGCCAACTCTCTTAGATATGAGATAAAGGAATGGTAGGATAAATATCAAGAAATGGCCAATTATAAAGAGAAAGTAGAAAATATTCAAGCTCAGATAGCAACTCATAAATTAGAATGAACAGTTGCACCAACTGTTGTTAGAAAATGCCAGACCTACTAGATTCTTGAAGGACACTATAAGGTAAACTTGACAAGAGTTATGGTCAAAAATCAAGATAAAAATTGCAGAATCTAGACCAATTTTTTCCTTCTTGGATGAAGCTAAAAATGAGCTAGTAAGTGCAAGAAATACCCTTCAAAAAGTAAAGGATGAAGTTCAACATAAGGTATCCCCAACAGAGAAAATCTGTAGACTACCAAAAACCAAGTCTAGGGTCATGCCCAAACTCATTTCAAATAGATAATGGTGTATAGCCAAGGGTATAGCCAAAGATATCTTGGTAAAAAACAAGTCACTATTGAAGGGTCTATTTTTGTTAGACAGACTAGGAGAGAAAATAAATAAAAGATGAACAAGCTTTTTCACATTAGGTTGCTCGGTTTCCCTGACTATTTTTGGAAATATCATCAATTCATTGGAGCAATAGGATTGTCAAATTGCCTAGACTTTATCATACAAGACAACTCTAATATAGGGAGGTGCCCTGAACCAATATAGAAAGAACAAGTGATTCATATTATTAAAATCTTGAAAGAAATATAAGATGTTATTTATGACTTGGGTAATGGCGGTTTTGAGCCATAGCACAAGAGGTTGTCTAGCTTACAAAGCCTCCATATGAACATTGTTGGCAATTTTGGGTACTTTGGGTACATTGCCTTTGCTCAAGTGTATAAGTTGTCATTGATGTCAAGAAGCTCTTGAAGGAATTTGATTTAATGTCAAATAATTTGTTTTGATGAAGGTTACAGCATGACAAGTTCAAAGGTTATTCAGAGCATGGATAGTGAGTTTCCAAGAAGACCATATTGGCCCATTTGCAAAAGATCAAAGAAAAAGACAAGAAAAGTGTCGCGTTTTCGTGACATATACAGCAGGCAAGAAAAAAAGTCACGATTTCGTGACATGTTATAGGAGAGAGAAAGAGCTGGAAAAACTGTCACGATTTCGCGACATGTTAGAGGAGAGAGGAAGAGCTAGAAAAACTGTCGCGATTTCATGACATGTTAGAAGAGAGAGAAGAAGCAGGGAAAACTGTCATGATTTTGTGACATGTTGGAAGAGAGAAGAAGTAGGAAAAACTATCACGATTTCATGACATGTTGGCAGAGAAAGAGAGCAAGGTGGAAAGTGTCATGATTTCATGACATGTCGCATTTTTGCGACTTGAAAATAGCAGGAAGGCAGAGAAGGAAAAGTGTCACGATTTCATGACATATTGCAAGGAAGGTTGTACGAACAAAAAAGTGTCACGATTTTGTGACATACTACAAGAGAGAGAGTCCAAAAGAAAAAGTGTCACGATTTTGTGACATAATGCAGAAGAGAGAGTTCGTAGTGTGAACTGTCGTGATTTTGTGACAAGTTTGAGGAGAGAGAAAGTAACACAAAAAGTGTCACGATTTCGTGACATGTTGTAGAGTTCGAAGTGAGAACTGTCATGATTTCACGACATGCTGCAAAGTTCAAAGTGAGAACTATCACAATTTCATGACATGCTACAGATGAAAATGTTCTAAATGAGAACTATCGTGATATCACGACATGTAGCAAAGGAAAGGTTTTGAAGTGAGAACTGTCACGATTTCGCAATAGGTTATGGAGAGAACGTATGGATGAAGAAAGTGTCACGATTATGTGATAGGATGAAGGAAAAGCGTACGAATGCAGAAAGTGTCATGATTTCACGACAGGCAGAAAAGATAGCAGACGGATGTAGAAGTGTCACGTTTTCACAACAAAAACTGAAAGCAAGTCTTTTATAGGAGGTGTCACGATTTCACAACAAAAGTAGAGAGGAAGGTTATGAAGACAGAAATGTCACGATTTCATGACAGAAGTGAAGACGAAGTCTATAGAGGCAGAAGTGTCGCATTTTCACGACAAAAGCAGAGAGGAATGTTATGAAGACAGAAGTGTCATGATTTCGTGACAGAATTGAAGACGAAGTCTGCAGAGGTAGAAGTGTCAGGATTTCATGACAAAATCAGAAAGGAGGTCGACGAAGGGAGAAGTGTCATGATATCATGACAAAAGCAAAGTTGATGCTGACAAAGATAGAAGTGTCACGATATTGCGACAAGAACTTAGTTGAAGTCAACAAAGGTTGAAGTGTCATGATATCATGACAAAAGCCAAAAGAAAGTGTATGGTTGCAAAGGTGTCACAATATCACGACATGTTGTAGTTTCACGACAAAAGCTATAGAAGAGTTATAGAGGCATTTGAAGCCAACAAAGTTAAATTTGAGTTGAAAAAGTTTAGGGTTGTGCAACCGACTAAATATCAGGGTTACAACCGACTAAGATTAAAGTTTTTTGATCTTGAAAGTGTTATTATAAAAGGCAGGTTGTTTTGAAGAGTTGGGAGTATCATGGTTGTGACATTCACAGATAGAGCACAAAGTGAGAAGTTCTATCACCGAGAGCTGAGTGCAAAATTCGATCAAAGTGTGCAGAGTGAGTGAAGAGTCATGAAGAATTGTTCTGAGTGCCGCTGTGTTTTGCACAGATAGTGCTAAGGTTGAAGTTCGACCAAGTGCGACTGTGAGTGTGCAGAGAGAGAGCAGAGGGCACGAAGAGCACAAAGGACAAGACAAACACAGAGTGTTGCTATATGGGCATAGAGTGTGCGAAGACAGTGCAGCTTGTGTGTAGAGGATTGATTTGTTCAAGTGTTGGATAGATCTGACAGACAAGGGAAGACTTGTACTAGACTGACTGACTATGTTTGGTACAAGTTGTTGAGCTACTATGGACATGATCATAGAAGGTAGAGGTCTCTTAGGCCTAGCATTGAGGACAGGAGGTCTTCTATGGAAAGGAGTTCCACGTGCTGGCAAGAGGTAGAGGCAGTTGATCTTCTGAGGGATCATTTCCAAGAGCGAGAGGGAAGGTATCTCCTTTGAGTAGTGGCTCATAAAATCATATTGGGGGAAGGTATCTCCTTTGAGCAGAGGCTCATAAATTATGATTGGGGGAAGGTATCTCCTTTGGGCCGAGGCTCATAAACATTGTAATTGGGAAGGATTCCCAAAGAACTTTGAGATAAATTTTAGAGAAAAGTTTTGTGGACGTAGCCCAGCCTTTCTGGGTGAACCACGTTAAAATTGGTGTCACTTTGTGGATGATATTGTGCATTGTTTTGACATTGCTTTGGGTATATTGCTTTACTATTTTAAAGTATAAAGGAAAAAGTAAAAATAGGTCTTATACTGTTCACCCTCCCTCTTAGTATAAGCTTGTGTTCTTCAATTGGTATCAGAGCAAGTGCCTTCGGAAATTTTAATAGCTTGAAGGAAAAGCTAGCAAAGAACACAATGGATTATTCAAGTGGCAATGTAGCACCTATTCTTGATGGATCAGATTTTGGTCTTTGGAGTGCAAGGATGAAGGTTCATCTAATGGCACTTGGGAATGAGGTTTGGGAAGTGATTGAAGACGAGTACACTATTTTTGAACATGGTCCTTATACTAAGGAAGACAGGCTCCTACATCACAGCAATTCAAAAGTAATGAATGCAATCTTGAAAGGCTTACAGAAAGCAGATCTCACCAAAGTGATTCACTGCAAGACAACTAGTGAAATGTGGAAACAGTTGAAGGTGGTTCATACGAGTGATACAAATGTTAGAAAGGCCAAGTTGAGACATTTCAAAGGTATGTTTGAACAACTCCAGATGAATTATGATGAAAATATCAGTGACTACATGCTTCGTATGGATGAGGTTGTTAACTCCATGAAAGACTTAGGTCTTGAGCTTGCTGAAAATGATGTTTGTGATAAGATTTTAAGATCTCTTCCTAATAGATTTAGTGAAAATATTTCTGCTATTGAGGAAGCTAAATATTTGGATAATTTGAAAAAGGCTGAGCTCCATAGTATACTTGCAGCATTTGAGTTGAGAACTAAAGTGAAGGTTGATGTCAAGAAAGAGGTAGCTTTCAAGGCTACCAAGAAATCCAAGGATAAACAGCTTCAAGAAAGTGATGAGTCTTCTAGTGATGAAGAGGCATATTAAAACAAGAAAGGCAAGTTCTCTAGAAAGCACAAAAGCGTGAAAAATATAAGATGTTTCAATTGTGAAAATTTTGGTCATTATGCTACTGACTGTAATGTTCCCAAGAATGAAAATGATGAAGATAAACAAGATTCTAAGAGCAAGGATTCTGAAAAGCACAAGCATCACAGGAAGAACAAATATGAGCACAACAATCGAGGAAAGAGGTATTCTAACAAGCACAAGAAGAGTTTCTACCTAGACAAAGCAAGTAAGTGTTCTAGTAGTGATAGTGAAAGTTCTTCAAGTGATGATGAAAATGAGATGCTGTTCATATCAGAAAAAGAGGAAGAACCGAAACATAGATTCATTATCATGAAATTTCTTAGATGTGGAAATTTTGGTCACCTTGAGGATGATTGCACAGATAATGATTTGGTTTATAGTATGTATGAGGATGCTTTAGAAAACTATAAGGAATATGCATGTATGGTTTTTGAAAAGGGTAGCACCTCTAGTGATAAGAAATCTGAAAAAGGCTTTGATGATTCAAAAAGCAAACAAATAAAGGATCTTGAAAGTGAACTTACTAGTGCTCTTAGTGTTCTAGAAAAGGAAAGAAAGAAGAATGCTAGACTCAAGGATAAGTTAGATGAATGTTGTATGGAGAGAGATGATCTTATAGAAAGTCTTGACTTCTCTATGGCTAAGACACAAGAACTCAAGGATGAGTTAGAGTCTAAGATTCTTGAGTATAGTGAGTTAGAACAGAAAATGGCTTCTTTGAAAGAGGAAACTAAAGAGTACAAGGATAAGCTTTACAGGTTTCAAGATAGCTCCAAAAAGGTTAAGTCACTCATCAAAGGTCAAAGAAAGACAACAGATAAAACAGGCCTTGGTTTTGTTAAGCCGCACAAGGAACAAGTTGGAGAGTCTAGTAAGAGAATCCAAAAGGAAGAGAGTTCTAATGAGGAAAGTATTTCAGATCATGAGTCCTTGAATGATAGATGCGTAGAAACAGAAAACATAATTCAGAATGAGAAGAAGTTTTTGGGACCCATGAGGTCAAATAAAAGAAAATTTCATGGCAGATGTTTTGCGTGTCATAGGTTTGGTCACACGGCTTCATAGTGCATGGCTCAAATGAGGCAGGTAAATGGAAATTTTAGAAGTGCTAGTTTATTTCAAGGGTATTACTACTCTTGTCAACAGTTTGGGCACAAGGCAATTTATTGCAAGGCAAATAACAGGAACAGGTTTGGCTAGAACAGGTTTTGTCAGAACAGGTTTGGTCAGAACTGGTGGATTCAAAGAATAGGTATGCTTAAAAGAAATAACATTGTTACTTGTTATAAGTGCAACAATGATGGTCACATAGCTAGACAGTGTAGAGCTGAACTTCCAAGGTACAGGAACAGGAACAGTGGTATGAACAGGTCCAAGGATCAAGGCATGGACAAGAACAGGAATATGGACAAAGAGTTCAAGAGAAGGCCCGACATGGAAGTTATAAACGTTGATGATGATCAGTGCCTAATGGGAGTTTTACTCCCACCCCATAATTAATCACCTCATCAGGAGGTGGGGGAGGGACTAAGCTAAGAGGGTCATTCTTAGTCCCGAGCCCCAAAGGTGACCCTTTGCCATTGATGAAAAAGGGGGAGAGATATGAGTAAGGGGGAGAGCTTCAAGTGAAGAGGAAAGCTTCAAGTCAGGGGGAGAAAAAATTCAAAGGAAGATTCTCGATTGTTAGCACAGTTGGTTTCAGTTTTGGCTCTTGAGAAGTGTTTTCGATAAAGGTTTGCCATCAATGACAAAGGGGGAGATTGTTGGCAATTTTGGGTACATTGCCTTTGCTCAAGTGTATAAGTTGTCATTGATGTCAAGAAGCTCTTGAAGGAATTTGATTTAATGTCAAATAATTTGTTTTGATGAAGGTTACAGCATGACAAGTTCAAGGGTTATTCATAGCATGGACAATGAGTTTCCAAGAAGACCATAGTGGCCCATTTGCAAAAGATTAAAGAAAAAGACAAGTAAGAAAAGTGTCGCATTTTTGCAACATATACAGCAAGCAAGAAAAATAGTCATGATTTCACGACATGTTAGAGGAGAGAGAAAGAGCTAGAAAAACTATCACGATTTCGCGACATGTTAGAGGAGAGAGAAAGAGAAGGGAAAACTATTGCGATTTCGTGACATGTTAGAAGAGAGAGAAGAAGCAGGGAAAACTATCACGATTTCGTGACATGTTGGAAGAGAGAGAAGAAGCAAGAAAAACTATCACGATTTCGCGACATGTTGGCAGAGAAAGAGAGCAAGGTGGAAAGTGTCACGATTTTGCGACATGTCGCATTTTCGTGACTTGAAAAGAGCAGGAAGGCAGAGAAGGAAAAGTGTCACGATTTCGTGACATATTGCAAGGAATATTGTACGAATGAAAAAGTGTCATGATTTCGCGACATACTGCAGGAGAGAGAGTCCAAAAGAAAAAGTGTCACGATTTCATGACATAATGCAGAAGAGAGAGTCCGCAGTGTGAACTGTCATGATTTTGCGACAAGTTTGAGGAGAGAGAAAGTAATACAAAAAGTGTCACGATTTCACGACATGCTGCAGAGTTCAAAGTGAGAACAGTCGCTATTTTACGACATGCTGCAAATTTTGAAGTGAGAATTGTCACGATTTCGCGACATGCTGCAGATGAAAATATTCCAAGTGAGAACTATCATGATTTCGTGACATGCAGCAAAGGAAAGGTTTTGAAGTGAGAACTATCACGATTTCACGACAGGTTGTGGAGAAAACGTACGGATGAAGAAAGTGTCACGATTTCACGATAGGATGAAGGAAAAGCGTACGGATGCAGAAAGTGTCATGATTTCACGACAGGAAGAAAAGAAGCAGACGGATGCAAAAGTGTCATGATTTCATGACAAAAACTGAAAGCAAGTCTTCTATAGGAGAAGTGTCACGATTTCATGACAAAAGTAGAGAGGAAGGTTATGAAGACAGAAGTGTCACGATTTCATGACAGAAGTGAAGACAAAGTCTACAGAGGCAGAAGTGTCACATTTTTGTGACAAAAGTAGAGAGGAAGGTTATGAAGACAGAAGTGTCATGATTTCATGACATAAGTGAAGACAAAGTCTGCAGAGGCAGAAGTGTCGCGATTTCACAAAAAAAGCAGAAAGGAGGTCGACGAAGGGAGAAGTGTTGCGATATCACGACAAAAGCAAAGTTGATGCTGACAAAGACGGAAGTGTCGTGATATCATGACAAGAACTTAGTTAAAGTCAAAAAAGGCTGAAGTGTCATGATATCACGATAAAAGCCAAAAGAAAGTGTACGGTTGCAAAGGTGTCGTGATATCGCGACGTGTTGTAGTTTCGCGGCAAAAGCTGCAAAAGAGTTACAGAGGCATTTGAAGCCGAAAAAGTTAAATTTGAGTCAACGAAGTTTAGGGTTGTGTAGCCGACTAAATATCAGGGTTACAACTGACTAAGATTAAAGTTTTTTGATCTTGAAAGTGTTATTATAAAAGGCAGGCTATTTTGAAGAGTTGGGAGTATGGTTGTGACATTCGCAGATAGAGCACAGAGTGAGAAGTTCAATCACTGAGAGCTGAGTGCAAAATTTGATCGAAGTGTGCAGAGTGAGTGAAGAGTCGTGAAGAATTGTTCTGAGTGCCGCTGTGTTTTGCACAAACAGTGCAAAGGTTGAAGTTCAACCAAGTGCGGCTGTGAGTGTGCAGAGAGAGAGCAGAGGGCGTAGAGAGCACAAAAGACAAGACAAACACAGAGTGCTACTGTATGGGCATAGAGTGTGCGAAGACAGTGTAGCTTGTGTGCAAAGGATTGATTTGTTCAAGTGTTGGACAGATCTGACAGACAAAGGAAGACTTGTACTAGACCGACTGAATGTGTTTGGTACAAGTTGCTAAGCTACTGTGGATGTGATCATAGAAGGCAAAGGTCTCTTAAGCCTAGCATTGAGGATAGGAGGTCTTCTGTGGAAAGGAGTTCCACATGTTGGCAAGAGGTAGAGGCAGTTGATCTTCTGAGGGATCATTTCCAGAGCAGAGGGGAAGGTATCTCCTTTGAGCAGAGGCTCATAAATTATTATTGGGGGAAGGTATCTCCTTGGGGCCGAGGCTCATAAACATTGTAATTGGGAAGGATTCCCAAAGAACTTTGAGATAACTTTTAGAGAAAAGTTTTGTGGATGTAGCCCAGCCTTTCTGGGTGAACCACATTAAAATTGGTGTCACTTTGTGGATGATATTGTGCATTGTTTTGATATTGCTTTGGGTATATTGCTTTACTATTTTAAAGTATAAAGGAAAAAGTAAAAATAGGTCTTATACTGTTCACCCCCCCTCTCAGTATAAGCTTGTGTTCTTCAAACATATTATTATTACCATAAATTCTAGAGAATACCTGGGAACAAGCCTCAAGTGCACTAAGTAATGTCACCAAATTTCTTATTGAATAATATAATGATGATGTGGAGGTTAGTATGGAGAAAAGTGATGAAGTCTAGGAAATCATTCCTAAAAAACCTGAATTCAAAGTAGTTCATATCGAAGAAGAAAAAGAAGAAGAATACAAGGAACATGGTGAACAAGGAAGGGACCCATCAAAAACACAATTTTGATGAATTTTTTGCAGTCTGATAGAGGTCAGAGAAGTGAATAAAATGTGAACCTATATAGAGCCTCACAAACATGGCATTGAAAATTTGTCGAGAGCCGTCTATAAGAGAAATCCTCCTTGAAACTAGGAATCACACTTTTTGTTTCACTAATAGTTTCTTCATTACTATCAGCTTCAGGATATCTTTTCTCTGATCATAAAGTTGGTAGTCATGAAGGAGCAATTTTTAAACCATGATGCTGCAAAGAAGCCAGAGTCTAGTTCACCATCCATTTTTCTTAATTTCATCACTTCGTTATCCATCCCTCCATTCATTTGTCATATTCCCCCAATCATTTCCAAATTCATATTCTCCATATCACCCCCCATTTTTTATTTTCTATCATTCCATAAAATATTCATCCCCTTAGACTCCATAAAACCCAATGAATAAGGCTTTGAGTTCTTAAGACATTGTGAGAAATATTCCCCAAGAGGCACAAATAATGTAGGCCAAAAATGGCTACATCTATACTTAGCCAAAATTTTACAAAAAATGACTAAGTATGAAGAAGAAAATGCAAAAAGTGCTAAAAATTACGTAAGATAGAGAAGCGCTAAAATCACCCCAAAAGTAATAAGTCTGGTGAATAGCGCTTCTTAGCACTCTTTGTATTTGTCGTGCAAAAGTGATGGACATCCAAAATAAAAAAACATCATGCAAACATGAAGAAGGTCTAAAACATAAAAGTGTCGTGAGGAGGTAAAAAATGAGAAAGTGTTAAAGAGAGGTCAATTTGAAGAAGAAGAGTGGATTGTGCTTCTTATACACCTTTGTATTGAGTGCGTAAAATAAAAAGCACTAAAAAGAACCTAAAAGTAAGAAGCATTGAATATAGAGTAAAACCAAGAAGTTGCGTAAGCTACGCTTCTCCGCCATATTTGCATTAGCTGCACAAATGAGAAAGTGTTGGAAAATAGCCAGAAGAGAGAAGTGCATGAAAAGAGATAAATATAAGAAGAGTAAAAAGTTGCACTTTCTTATCTATAGTGTATCCACCACACAAATTTGTAAGAAACTTATAATAACGTAAAGCCGCGTTTCTCAAACTCCTTTGTCAAAGGTGCGCAAAATAGAGAAACATTGGATGAACAAAGAGAAAGCAAAAAAAGGTGACTAAAGAAAAAGGGTCATGATTCTCTTCCTTCCCCATTTCCACAACACAAATGAGAGGTAACGCTATAGCTGCCTGATGGACAGATCTACATTAGATGTTGAGCCTTTGACTCCCTTGAAGATTTTTGATGAGTTTTTGCGCGCATAATCTAAATATAGAGTAAGATAGAAAATTGGTGCCATAAAGGCTGAATCAAAGCAGTTATAGTCTAGAACCTTCCAAAAACTCCTTATGAACCAAATTTAGTTGCAAGATCAATGGATATGGATGGATTGCAAGAACCACTGATGGTGATGATGAACTCAAACAGAAAATAGTTGCAACAAGATCAAGAAGGTATAGCTAGCGGGAACTAATGAGAGACAAAGATGCCAAAAAGATCAAAAGAGAATAGAATTACTTGTAATGCTTGATAGTAAAAATATGATTGTAAAACCTATAAATAAGGGCAACAACCTCCTTCCAAATGGTCAACTCTAGAGTGTTTGATTGCACTACTATGTAATATTCTACAAATTAATGAATGAAGCATTGCAAGGGATGTTTACCTCGAATTTATACATGTATTGAATGGTGGACATAATTCTTAGAAATTATCTCATCTTATTACTATGGTTAGTCTAATTTGTTAACTTGAAAAGCTAACTTAGAGTAAATCGAGATAATCGTTTTTGCATATATGTTTTTCTAGAATTCTATTTCTGTTAAATCTGGGCATTGATCTTATTATGTTAAAATTGGATAATCAATGTTTCTAGATGTTTGGAATAATTTTGTGAATATGCATAAGCCATTTAATAGTGTAACCGCATAATTTCCAAATGTTGTTAGTCCCCTAAGCTGCTTTTGTTAGAGATTCTGTGTGGATGTCTATGCTATTAGCTTCATTCATCCATTCTAAATTCATACATTTCTAAACCCTATCATTTCTATCTCTAAGATTTTACTATTTGAGCTAAATAGAGTCAACATTCATTAAGTTGACAAGGTATACTAGCCTTCTCTAGAGGTTGAATCAAAGCAATTTGATTCTTCAAAAATTTAGTCTAGGCTATGATTAGCGGGTGCTCACCTTAAAATTCTAGGATATGATGATCATAGTTATAGAGTTGTCTAGATGAAAAACTTGATTACAACAAGTATCATCTTCAAATCATTTTTTGAAGAGGTTGAAAAGTGGGGGTATATCAGGGGCCACCCTTCCCATGAAGTAAACTTGGGTATCCATTAAGAGAGCCCAATAAATTTTGCCATTGTCGTGTCCCTGCTGGGACATCATATTTAAACCTTGAAGGTCCATCTTGGAAGACCCATATTATTTTCAATGGGTTATATGGGATTGAAACAAGCCCCATTCGTATTACATCCTTCCCACATAATGGTATCACAACTTGAAAATTATGCATGTATCAATTAGAAAGATTCAAACTTAATATCCTCCTTAAAAGTCAAGGAATTTAATTGGTTGAGCTAATGTCATTTGATTGTAAGCCTCAAAATTTATAAGTTAATATTTATTTTTATATAAAACAGATTCATACACATTAAAAAAACCTTTGTTTTCATCATTAGATAAATATTATTTGGCTAATATTCTTGAATGTTTCCATTAAATTACTTGATATAAAATGTATTTGGCTTAGCATAATATTCTTGAAGCTTGTCATGCAATTCCTTGATATAAAATATATTTGGGATAGGATAATCATGGGATGCAAAATGACTTGTCCACATTAGGTTAATTTCCATCCATTTTCTTGATATAAAATGCATATGGGATAGAATAATCATGGGCAACAAAAAGAATTGTCCACATTAAGTTAATTTCAATCCATTTCCTTCATATAAAATATATTTGGGATAGAATAATCATGGGGAGAAAAAAGACTTGTCCACATTAGGTTAATTTTTTTATGATTCTTTGGATGCTCTTGTGTTTTATCCCATATTAGGACTAAATCTCTTTCTTTTAAACTTTAAGTTTTGGTTTTATTGTTAAACCATTTTCATTCTGTGATTATATTCATATCAATAATTGTAGCCTTTTCTCCTACATTTATTTAATTTCATGACCTAAACCAAATATTATATAATTTTATGGATTTTAAAATTTGGTAGAAGAATGACACTTCTTCAAATTGATTCAGAAAATAATATTTTGGGAGATCTATTGGACATATTTTCATAAGGCACATTTCCACTTCTCATCATAAGGTATCTTGTTTTCATCCAATATATATTCATAATTTGGAAAAATTTCTCCACTATGAATTCAAATTGACCATTCTTTTAGAGATATTACTTGGAATAATGAGCCAATTCTATATTAATTTAAGCAAAATATCACAAGATCAATAAATTTAAAGTATTTGAAATATTAATCACAATGTTACTTGAAACCTTAAATCTAATTATAATATTATTATCAAGGAAGTGAGTGATTATTCCATAAGTAATTTTAACTGATTATATGGGATTGAAACTAGTCTCACCCATATTACATCATGACTACATAGTGGTATTATAATAGCTTGGCAAATATGCATGTATCACTTGGCAAGGCTCAAATATGAACCTCTTTTTGAAAGTTGATGAATATAATTGATTGAACTAATACCGCTTGATAAGAGTTTTGTTCTTGTTAAGATAGGTTCTATCTATTTTATACAATAATAGATAAAGTTACTTATGCATATTTTTGTATGGAATATTTATATCACCAATAATATCCAATACTATTACTAAAATGGAGTTTCAACAATTATTTGTTTGAGTAAACGTGCACCTTCATCAAAAATATACTCGCAAATATTTAACAATTTTTACAAGTCTTTACATACATGTGTATGTGAAAACATTATCTCTCAAAATATTATGTTTAAGGCAAGAAGGCCATCACAAAATAAATCATGAAATTCTTTTATCTTTTCATTGGTTTCATCCCAACCAGTGCATCTCAACATAACCACTCCAATAAGTTTCAACATAGTACACATGGATAAAGAAATACAATTTAGCCTTGAATTTCAAACAACTTATTTGTAACTTACCCATTTGAGAAGGGTTATTAAAACTTTATATATAATAGATCAAAGTTTCTACACCAATGACTTTAAGAAATAAAATACATGACAATAAACAATATGATTTTATTTTTACTGTTCTAATAGTTTGAGATTACTTTTAGTTATAATTTGACCTAGACTTTTACATTTTACTAAATTTATGTGTTTGATGCTAACTACAATGCTTTAGATAGTTGTTGACCATTTTTGTAATTTTCTATTAATATAAAATTTCCATGATAATTGGTTCAATATATATGAAATAATTTTAGAACTTCTTATATAATATCTAGAATCCTTTAGGAAATTGATCACAACAAATTTTTGCTTCTCCACAATACAATACTTAAGATTAGTTTTTTGTAGCACTTTTCTTATGAAAGCAATAGGCTAATCATGAAATGATCATTCTTCTATAGAATGATACTCACCCTTTTATGATTTGAGATAAAAAACACTTTGATTTCTTTAATATATATAGTATTTCAATTATAAACAGTCTCTTAAAGATATTCTTTAATCTATTAAATTATTATTTTAACTACTTGTCCTAAACATTATGTATTACTATTTTAAAAGCATTTTATTAATGCCATTAAATATATGAGTGGAAGTAGGTAAAAATATATGACATTCATATTTTCTAACAAGGATTTGAGCCCTTTATTAATATTGGGAAACATAATAATATAACTTTTCCATGTTTAATTGTGATCCTATCCTTAGATATATATCCTTGTAATTTACCTTGTATTTTTACTATAGGTTTTTTTTTAGGTTAAAAAGTATATAATTTTAATGTCTTTGAAAAAAGTTTCCAAGATAGTTAATATGATCATTTTGTACTTTGGATAGTAAGTAAAATCATCCTCATGAATTACCATAATTTTAGTGTGGTCATACAAAATAATTTAAATAGTATCAAGGGAGATACATCCATGTGAAGATAGTCATTTGGAACAAGAGAAACATCAGGGAAATGTTTTCCAAAAAAAGTCTCATCTTTCAAGATCCATATCTTTGTAAAGGATTGTCCAATTTATACGATTCTTGGATTAGTTGTGTAGAATTTGAAGAGCTTCAAAATGAGTGGTCATTTGTGTTAGAACTCAATGCTTTGATGATTTGCATTATGCAATGATGGGTATTTAAGTACATAAGATTCCTATTTTATGCATAAGAAACCTTCAAACAAAATTGTAACTATATCTATCCTATACTACATACATATACATTGTGAGTTGAGTGAATTTTTGAGAAGATATTGCTACCTAACCTCTGAGATTGACAAAGAGTTGATTGTGATTGATATAGATGTTTAAGGTCAAATCTTCTTCAAACAAAAGGGTAAGGGCACATTATCCTTAAGAGTGATTGTTGGATGTTGTGAATGCTAAGTTAGAGTGAAAAAAATTGTTTGATAAGAATTTTTGAGTTTAGTTTTCTAGAATGAAATTTAATACTAGAAACCTTGTTTGATAAGCATTGTTGGAAATATTGAGTAAGATTTCATATGCTTGACTAGGGTTTGTGAAAGAACTGTTGGCAATTTTGGGAACCTTGAGTACATTGCTTTTGGCTAAGTTTAGTTGTTGTCATTGATGTCAAAGAGTTATTGGTAGATGTTGTTTTTGATATCGAGGAACCTTTGGAGCAACTTGCTTTTATGTCCAAGGATGTGTTTTTGTTGAAGGTTTTAGTTGGTCAGTAAGCCTCCAAGAAAATCAGAGTAGCCCAGTTGCCAAAAATCCAGAAAAAGATTAAGTAGAATAAAGTTTGCAGGCTGCTGGAAAAACTGTCGCGATTTCGTGACATGTTTGAGGAGAGAGAAAGTCATGATTTCGCGACATGTTTGAGGAGAGAGAAAGTTCGGCCAGAACTGTCACGATTTCGCGACATGCAAGAAGGCAGAGGCAAAGCGAGGCAAAAGTGTCACGATTTCGTGACATGTTTGAGGAGAGAGAAAGTTTGGCCAAAGATGTCACGATTTCGCGACATGCAGGAAGGCAGAAGCACAGCGGGCAAAAAGTGTCGCGATTTCGCGACAAGTTTCGAAGAAGTCGTACGGATGCAGAAAGTGTCGCGATTTCGTGACATGTTCCAGTTTTGCGAGCAGTTGGCAAGAAATATTCTAAGGCAGCGAAAGCATCGCGATTTCGCGACATGTTTCATTTTCGCCAGTGCAAACCAAGAGAAGGACGAAGAAGCAAGAGGTGTCGCGATTTCACGACAGAGTTGCTGATGACGTCAGAAAAAGGCAAAGGTGTCGCGATTTCATGACAGTTGCGGAGAAGAAGGCAGTGAAGTCCAGAGCGTCGCGATTTCGCGACCAAAATCATGATGACGTCAGCAAGAGGCAAAGGTGTCACGATTTCGTGACAGTTGCGGAGAAGAAGGCAGTGAAGTCTAGAGCGTCACGATTTCACGACAAGATTCATGATGACGTCAGCAAAAGCTGTAGCGTCACGATTTCACGACAGCAAAGGAGAAGAAGGCAGTGAAGTCCAGAACATCATGATTTCACGACAAGATTCATGATGACGTCAGCAAAAGCTGTAGCGTCGTGATTTCGCGACAACAAAGGAGAAGAAGGCAGTGAAGTCTAGAGCGTCACAATTTCGCGACAAGATTTGCGATGACGTCAGCAAAGGCTGTAGTGTAGCGATTTCGTGACAGCAAATCAAAGAAGGCGCTCGATAGGAGTAGTGTCACGATTTCGCGACAGCATGTAATACAAGGTGTACGACAGACCAAGGCGTAGCGATATCGTGACATATTTGAGTGTCACGAGAAAAAAGCCACAGAACAGCAGAAGCGTTTGAAGCCGACGAAGTTAACCTTTGTCGACAAAGTATAAAGTCTTACAGCCGACGTGGTAGAAGATTGAATAGCCGACTAAAGATCAAAGATTTCATCTTGAGATTGTGAGTATTAAAGGAAGACTATTTGAGCATTTTTGGGTGTGATCGAAGTGTGCGTTTGTAATGCGATCTGCGCAAGTAAAGTGCGGGGGATAAGTTTGATCGTCAAGAAGTTGAGTGTGGAAAGTCTTGCTACTGTGGTTACACAAAGGGTGAAGACAGTACTACGATGGATGCGCAAAGGAGTAGAAAGTGTTGGTGTTGTGACATTCGAAGACAATGCACAAAAGTGAAGGGTTCGATAGTCGAAGTGCTGTGTACTGCTGTGTGCTGTTGTGGTTGCACAGAGAGGGAAGACAGTACTACCGTGGATGCGCAAAGGAGCAGAAGGTGTTGTTGTTGCAACATTCAAAGACAGCACGTAGAAGTGAAGGGTTCAACAGTCGAAGTGTTGTGTACTACTGTAACTGCGTAGAACTGTGCGAGAGTTGGTTTCGACCAAACATGACTGTAACAGAACAGTAAAGACTTGGAGGTAGCTTTGTGCAAGCATTTGAAGAGCTTGTGAACCGTTCTTCTTTCACCAGTTTGAGGACCAGATTGAGGATAGAATTTGAGGCAAGAAGAGGACAGAATTGTGCCAGACCGAAGGACTGTGTTTTGGTGTAGAAAAGAGGACCAGCTTGCTATGACAGAGTTGAGGACAGAGATCTCCAGCCAGAGCAGTGAAGACAGGTGTCTTCTATGGAAAGAGTTCCACTTGCTAAGGGCAAAAGAGATAGAGGTCCTCTAGAGGATCACTAGCAAAGTTGAATTAGGGGAAGGTGTCTCCTTTGAGCTGAGGCTCATAAACATTGTAATCGAGGAGGTTTCCCAGAGGTTTTGATATAACTTTTAGAAGAAAAGTTTTTATCCATGGATTAATTTGTTGTGTCTCATTGCGGATTGCTTCTTGTGCACTGTTTTACTGCTGTCATTACTGCTATCTTATTCTGCTTGTTAATAATTTGAAAGCTGTAGTGATAAATCAAGTTAAAAAGGATCTTATACTGTTCACCCCCCCTCTTAGTATAAGCTTGTGTTCTTCAATTGGTATCAGAGCCAGTGCCTTCGAAAAGTTTAACAGCTTGAAGGAAAAGTTTACAAAGAACACAATGGACTACTCGAGTAGCAATGCAGCACCTATTCTTGACGGATCAGATTTTGGTCTATGGAGTGCAAGAATGAAAGTCTATCTAATGGCTCTCGGTAATGAGGTATGGGAAGTTGTTGAAGATGGATATACCATTCCTACAAATGGTCCTTACACTAAAGAAGACAGACTTCTACATCACAACAATTCAAAAGCCATGAATGCAATCTTGAAGGGTTTACAAAAGGCAGATCTCACTAAAGTTATTCACTACAAGACAACCAGTGAAATGTGGAATCAATTGCAGGTTGTTCATACAGGTGATGCAAATGTTCGAAAGGCCAAGTTAAGACATTTTAAAGGTATGTTTGAACAACTCAAGATGAATGATGATGAAAATATTAGTGACTACATGCTCCGGATGGATGAAGTTGTTAATTCTATGAAAGACTTAGGTCTTGAACTTGCTGAAAATGATGTGTGTGATAAGATTTTAAGATCTCTTCCAAATAGATTTAGCGAAAATATTTCTGCTATTGAGGAAGCCAAAGATTTAGATAAATTGAAAAAGGATGAGCTCCATAGTATTCTTGCAGCATTTGAATTGAGGACACAAGTGAAAGTTAATGTAAAGAAAGAGGCAGATTTCAAAGCTATCAAGAAATCGAAGGGCAAACAGATTCAAGAAAGTGATGAGTCTTCTAGTGAGGAAGAGGCATATTACAACGAGGAAAGGCAAGTTTTCCAGAAAGCACAAAAGCAAGAAAAATATAAGATGTTTCAACTATGGGAAATTTGGTCATTATGCTACTGACTGTACTATTTCTAAAGATGAAAGTGATGAAGATATACAGGATGTTAAAAGCAAGGATTCTAAAAAGCACAGGTATTACAGAAACAACAAAAATGAGTACAACAATCACCAGAAAAGCAAAGATGAGTACAACAATCATGGAAAGAGGCATTCTCACAAGAATAAGAAGAGCTTCTACTTGGACAAAGCAAGTAAGTGTTCTAGCAGTGAAAGTGACAGTTCTTCTAGTGATGATGAAAATGAGATGCTGTTCATTTCAAAAAAAGAGGAAGAACCGAAACACAAATTCATTATCATGAAATGTTTTAGATGTGGAAATTTTGGGCACCTTGAGGATGATTGCGGAAATGATGATTTGGCTGCTAGTATGTATGAGGATGTTTCAGAAAACCCCAATGAAGATGCATGTATGGTTTTTGAAAAAGGTAGCACCTCGAGTGATAAGAAATCTGAAAAAGGTTGTGATGATTCAAAGCGCCATCAAATAGAGGATCTTGAATGCGAACTCAATAATGCTCTTAGTGTTTTGAAAAAGGAAAGAAAGAAGAATGATAGACTCAAGATTAAGGTAGATGAATGCTGTATGGAGATAGATGAACTTGTAGAAAATCTTGAAGTATCTATGGCTAAGACACAAGAACTCAAAAATGAGTTAGAATCTAAAATTTTGGAGTATAGTGAGTTAGAACAGGAAATAGCTTCTTTGAAAGAAGAAAATAAAGAGTATAAGGATAAGCTCTATAGATTTCAGGATAGCTCCAAGAAGGTTAAATTTCTCATCGAAGGACAGAGAAAACCAACAGATAAAACAGGTCTCGGTTTTATTAAGCCGCACAAGGAACAGGTTGGTGAATCTAGCAAAAGATTTCAAAAGAAAGAGAGTCCTGTTGAAGAAAATACTTCAGATCATGAGTCCGTAAGTGATGAATACGCAGAAATAGAAAATGATATTCAGACTGAGAAGAAGAAGTTTTCGGGACCCATGAAGTCGAACAAAAGAAAATTTCACGGCAGATGTTATGTGTGTCACAGATTTGGTCACATGGCTGTACAGTGCATGACTCAAATGCAGAGAGTAAATGACAGTTTCAGGAGACGTAATTTCTTTCAAGGGTATTGCTACTCTTGTCAACAATTCGGGCACAAGGCAATTTTTTGCAAGACACATAACACGAACTGGGTTAGTCAAAACAGGCGAATTCAAAGAACGACCATGACTAATATTGTTACCTGCTATAAATGCAACAATGAAGGACACCTAGCTAGACAGTGTAGAGCTGATCTTCTGAGATACAGGAACAGAAACAGCAGCATGAACAAGTTCAAGAATCAAGGCATGGACAAAAATAAGAAAAATGACATGAACAGATCCAAGGATCAAGGTACAGATAAGAACAGAAAAGATAAAAGAAATAGGAACAGTAGTATTAACAGGTCCGAGGATCAGAACAGTGACAGGAACAAAAATACAGGAAAAGAATTCAAGAGAAGGCCCGACAAAGAAATCTTGGACACTAATGATGATGAGTGTTTAATGGGAGTGTCACTCCCAACCCTATTTTAATCATCTCATCAGGAGATGGGGGAGGGACTAAGCTAAGAGGCTCTTTCTTAGTCCCGAGCCCCAAAGATGACCCTTTGCCATTGATGACAAAGGGGGAGAGATTTAAGTAAGGGGGAGAGTTTTCAAGTGGAGAGAAGAGCTTCAAGTCAGGGGGAGCAAAACTTGAAGAGATTGGTTTCAGTTTTGGCTCTTGGAAGATGTGTTTTAGTTAAGGGTTGCCATCAATGACAAAGGGGGAGATTGTTGGCAATTTTGGGTACCTTGAGTACATTGCTTTTGGCTAAGTTTAGTTGTTGTCATTGATGTCAAAGAGTTATTGGTAGATGTTGTTTTTGATATCGAGGAACCTTTGGAGCAACTTGCTTTTATGTCCAAGGATGTGTTTTTGTTGAAGGTTTTAGTTGGTCAGTAAGCCTCCAAGAAAATCAGAGTAGCCTAGTTGCCAAAAATCCAGAAAAAGATTAAGTAGAATAAAGTTTGCAGGCTGCTGGAAAAACTGTCGTGATTTCGCGACATGTTTGAGGAGAGAGAAAGTCATGATTTCACGACATGTTTGAGGAGAGAGAAAGTTTGGCCAGAACTGTCACGATTTCGTGACATGCAGGAAGGCAGAGGCAAAGCGGGCAAAAGTGTCACGATTTCACGACATGTTTGAGGAGAGAGAAAGTTTGGCCAAAACTATCACGATTTCATGACATGCAGGAAGGCAGAAGCACAGCGGGCAAAAAGTGTCACGATTTCGCGACAAGTTTCGAAGAAGTCGTACGGATGCAGAAAGTGTCACGATTTCGCGACATGTTCCAGTTTCGCGAGCAGTTGGCAAGAAAGATTCTAAGGCAGTGAAAGCGTCGCGATTTCGCGACATGTTTCATTTTCGCCAGTGCAAACCAAGAGAAGGACGAAGAAGCAAGAGGTGTCACGATTTCGTGATAGAGTTGCTGATGACATCAGCAAAAGGCAAAGGTGTCGCGATTTCGTGACAGTTGCGGAGAAGAAGGCAGTGAAGTCCAGAGCGTCGTGATTTCGTGACCAAAATCATGATGACGTCAGCAAGAGGCAAAGGTGTCACGATTTCATGATAGTTGCGGAGAAGAAGGCAGTGAAGTCTAGAGCGTCGTGATTTCACGACAAGATTCATGATGACGTCAGAAAAAGCTGTAGCGTCACGATTTCACGACAGCAAAGGAGAAGAAGGCAGTGAAGTCCAGAACATCGCGATTTCGTGACAAGATTCATGATGACGTCAGCAAAAGCTGTAGCGTCACGATTTCATGACAGCAAAGGAGAAGAAGGCAGTGAAGTCTAGAGCATCACGATTTCGTGACAAGATTTGCGATGACGTCAGCAAAGGCTATAGTGTAGCGATTTTGCGACAGCAAATCAAAGAAGGCGCTCGATAGGAGTAGTGTCACGATTTTGCGACAGCGTGTAATACAAGGTGTACGGCAGACCAAGGCGTAGCGATATCATGACATATTTGAGTGTCACGGGAAAAAAGCCATAGAACAGTAGAAGCATTTGAAGCCGACGAAGTTAACCTTTGCCGACAAAGTATAAAGTCTTACAGTCGACGTGGTAGAAGATTGAACAGCCGACTAAAGATCAAAGATTTCATCTTGAGATTGTGAGTATTAAAGGAAGACTATTTGAGCATTTTTGTGTGTGATCGAAGTGTGCGTTTGTAATGCGATCTGCGCAAGTAAAGTGCGGGGGATAAGTTTGATCGTCAAGAAGTTGAGTGTGGAAAGTCTTGCTGTTGTGGTTACACAAAGGGTGAAGACAGTACTACGGTGGATGCGCAAAGGAGTAGAAAGTGTTGGTGTTGTGACATTCGAAGACAGCGTGCAAAAGTGAAGGGTTCGACAGTCGAAGTGTTGTGTACTGTTGTGTGCTATTGTGGTTGCACAGAGAGGGAAGACAGTACTACCGTGGATGCGCAAAGGAGTAGAAGGTGTTGTTGTTGCAACATTCAAAGACAACACGTAGAAGTGAAGGGTTCAACAACCGAAGTGTTGTGTATTTTTGTGTACTGCTGTAACTGCGTAGAACTGTGCGAGAGTTGGTTTCGACCAAACACGACTGTAACAGAATAGTAAAGACTTGGAGGTAGCTTTGTGCAAGCATTTGAAGAGCTTGTGAACCGTTCTTCTTTCACCAGTTTGAGGACCAGATTGAGGACAGAATTTGAGGTAGGAAGAGGACAAAATTGTGCCAGACCGAAGGACTATGTTTTGGTGCAGAAAAGAGGACCAGCTTGTTGTGACAGAGTTGAGGACAGAGATCTCCAGCCAGAGCAGTGAAGACAGGTGTCTTCTGTGGAAAGAGTTCCACTTGCTAAGGGCAAAAGAGATAGAGGTCCTCTAGAGGATCACTAGCAAAGTTGAATTAGGGGAAGGTGTCTCCTTTGAGCTGAGGCTCATAAACATTGTAATCGGGGAGGTTTCCCAGAGGTTTTGATATAACTTTTAGAAGAAAAGTTTTTATCCGTGGATTAATTTGCTGTGTCTCATTGCGGATTGCTTCTTGTGCACTATTTTACTACTGTCATTACTGCTATCTTATTCTGCTTGTTAATAATTTGAAAGTTGTAGTGATAAATCAAGTTAAAAAGGATCTTATACTGTTCACCCCCCTCTCAGTATAAGCTTGTGTTCTTCAAGAACATGAGTATCATTGTTATGTGAAGTTATGAACTATCTTGAACTAGGGGTTTCTAAAAGATCTTGAGTATCATTGTTATGTGAGGTTTGTTTGATAAGTATTGTTGACTAAGCTTTCATTGAGTGATTGATTGAGTGGAGTTGATTGAGCTTATTTGATTGGAAGTGTTGGAGTAATAGTTCAAGTTCTTTGAAACAAATTGTTCCATATTCTAATTTTATTTGAAAGAGAGATTGAAAGTGATTGAGTGATTGTGAGTGTGAAACATATTGAGCCTCTAACCATTATCCATATGTTTCTATGGTTGAATGAGAGAGATTAAAAGTGATTGAGCATTTTTGTGAGTGTGAAGCATATTTAGTCTCTAACCATTATATATATGTTTTTTTAAGTTAAACAAGATTCTGTGTGAAGCTTGTTTGTGTTATTGAAGAGGTTTTTTGTGATAGAGTGAGTTGAGTAGAGTAAGATTTTGTGGAAGCTTGCAATGCAAATTTGAGGTAAGTCTTGGTGAATACTTGTTAAGCACATTGGAAAAGTTCTAGTGAGGACTTGTTGAGCAGATTTGAGAAAAGTCTTGGTGAAAACTTGTTGAGTAGATTGGATAACTTCTAGTGAGGACTTGTTGAGTATATTTGAGACAAGTCTTTGAGAAGACTTGTGAGCAGAGTTGATTGATTGATTTTTTTAAACCTTGAGTTAAGGTTTGGGGCAGATCTAGCAAAGTTGATTTGTGATTGAGTCAAGCTTTGTGTTAAGGCTTGAGGACATATCTGAAGACAAATTTTGGTGCAGATTTGAGGTTAGATTTGTGCCAAACCAAAGACAAATATTGAGTAGATTTGTGCTAGACTAAAGGACTGTGTTTAGCGTAGATCAAAGATAAATATTGAGAAGATTTATGCTAGATCAAATAACTGTGTTTAGTGTAAATTAGAGATAGATATTGAGCATATTTGTGCTAGACTAAAGGACTATGTTTAGCACTATTATATCTAAATATGAAAATGAGCTACATGATGAAGTATCACTTCATATTACATAAAATGAAATTTGTACAATGAAGAATGGAACTAAGAGTCCATTATATAGGAAGATATATTCCTTGGCATTTACTCTACCCTTGAATCTTCATATACCTATCCTATAAATCATGTACATGTGAATTACATGCACATTTACATCATTGCACATTCTAAAACTTGTGCATTTATTATATTGCATGAAGTAACTACTTAAAACTTAATCTAAGATAAACTCCTAAACTAATAAGGTACCCAATATGGTACATTGGCATGTACCAAATAATATAATATACTCTAACACCCCCTGTATTACATTATTTGGTATGAAATTCCCTTGCATTGCATAACTAATCTCTAAAATTTTGAAACTTGTTTATCCCAAGAGCTTTTATAAAATATCTGCTAGCTATTCTTCTGTAGAAATATGGTTCAAGAATATATGAAAATTCTAAAAGTGATCTCAGATGAAATGACATTGTGCTTCAATATGCTTAGTTAGTTCATATACAACTGTATTTTTGATCAAATTGAGCACTCCTTGATTGTCACAAAATATCAAGATTGGAGTTTGTTTGATGCCTATGTCAGATAGTATATTTTGTAACCATAATGCTTTGCATATTGTATCTCTTGCTACCTAGTATTCTACTTTAGTAGATGATTGTACCATTGTATGTTGTTTATTACTATGCCAAGATATAGACCTTAACCTAAGATAAAACACATACCCTAAAGTAGATTTTCTATCATCAATAGAACCAACATAGTCCGAATTTGAGTAACCTTGTAGATAAAAATCCTTAACATTCTTCATATAAGTTAGGCTATAATCAATAGTCTTCTTAATATACTGCAATATTCTCTTTTTATCTTTCTAATGACTTTCTCTTGGTTCTTGCATGAATCGTGAAATATAATTTACAATAAAGACTAAGTCAGGTCGACTATTTGTTAAGTATAAAGGAATTTCAATTAATTGGTGATACATGGTTGTTTTTTTTTTTTTGAATTTACATGGTGGAATCGATAGCCACCACGAATTCGGGAAGGCTGTCCAAATTTTATGGCCGCCATAGTATTCTGTGATGTCCGCCCCAAAAGCTGCCACATAGATCTTCGCACAGTCGACCTCTATAACCACCATGCCACAATCATTTTAAACCTTTTACGCCACTGAAAGCACCAGGAAAGGGACAAGTGTTCAGTTCGACGAGGCCCGAGATTTGAACCTTGGACCTCGCCCCCTTATGGGGTTTGGATGAACCAATTGGTCTACACCTCGGACCTATGATACATGGTTGTTGAAACCAAAGGTGTTTCATCATTTTTGGATAATTGAATCCATTTTTCCATAGGTGTATCTTCTAGCTTACAATTTGTTGGCAATTTTGGGTACATTGGGTACATTGCCCTTGATCATGGTATAAGTTGTCATTGATGTCAAGAAGCTCTTGAAGGAATTTGTTTGATGTCAAAAGTTTTGCTTTGATAAAAGGTTTCTTGAAGGTTTCGGCATGGCAGTTTCAAAGGTCTTTTGTAAACCCCAAGTTGGCAGGTTTAAAGACTATAGGTGGATGCATTAGTTTAATGCATTTGGGTCCAGGAGGAAGTATTTATTTAAATAATTAAAAACCTTGTTAAGGTTCCCTTTAATTATTTTTAAATAAATATTAAATTATTGTTTGCAATGGGTTCTCCTAACCCATGGCGCAAATGTCTTAACTATGTGGGCGCTATGTTTTAAGATTGTGGGCGCTAGCCAAGACCTCCGTCGACGTGTTAAACTCCTCGCCGACGTCAAGAGCTTATGGTAAAAATGCATATAAATCTCCCTCGATGAAAATCAAGAATGATCCAATCCGCATTTTGAAAAGTGTTGCTCGCTGTGAATTCGTGATCTGCTGTTCGATTTCTTCCTCGCTGTGATTTCGTGATCCGTTGTTCGGATTTCTTCTCCGATTGTGTCTTCGCCATTTTCGTAAACCCGTTGTTCGATTGTGTCTTCGCCATTTTTGTAAACCCGTCGTTCGACTGTGTCTTCGCCGTTTTCGTGAATCCGTTGTTCATTTTTTGTACTCATCGTTTGTCGTAAATCCGTCATAAGGTTTTCGTCTTCGTGTTCGCGTCAGAAGAAAGGGAGGCACTATTGTTTTATTTAATCCCTGGCGTAGAAGGAACAAGGCTAACAGCATGAGGTTTAAACCTCACTGGGCGCCTTTGGCGCACCGATAGCGGCTAGGTTGTTGGCGCGCTACCCGAACGGGAGGTTCCACGTTCGAATAACGCGAAAGGGTTTTACATCATGAAGTGGACGCAACGGGTGGTGTTAGAATTCATGCGCAATTTCTCCATAGCATGATTTTTGATGTTGGCCAAGCTTGCTGAGTTTTGGACAGGTTTCGATGGGGACTTGTGAGCAGTTTTGGACAGGTTTCGGTGGGGACTTGTGAGCAGATTTGGACAGGTCCTAGCAGAGGACTTGTGAGCTGAGTTTGATAGTTCTATCGGAGAACTTGAGGACAGAGGTGCACTTGGTTCTTTGAGAAGAACCCGAGGACAGATTTGGCAAGTCTTTGAGAAGGCTTGTGTGCGAGAGGATTGATTTGTTCAAGCTTAAGGCATTGGACAGATCTGTGAGACAGAGGAAGACTTGTACTAGACCGACTGACTATGTTTGGTACAGGTTGCTTGAGCTACTGTGGACGTGATCATAGAAGGCAGAGGTCTCTTAGGCTAAGCATTGAGGACAGGAGGTCTTCGATGGAAAGGAGTTCCATGTGTTGGCAAGAGGTAGAGGCGATTGATCTTCCGAGGGATCATTTCCGAGAGCGAGAGGGAAGGTATCTCCTTTGAGCAGAGGCTCATAAATTCTGATTAGGGGAAGGTATCTCCTTTGGGCCGAGGCTCATAAATATTGTAATTGGGAAGGATTCCCAAAGAACTTTGAGGAAATTTTTAGAGAAAAGTTTTGTGGACGTAGCCCGACCATTTTGGGTGAACCACGTTAAAAATGGGTCTTCAATGTGTGATGCTTTCTGTCTTGATTAATGTTGTGTTGATGCCACTGCTATCTAAAGTTAAAATTATTAATTGGTTAAGTCTTATACTGTTCACCCCCCCTCTCAGTATAAGTCCATGTTCTTCAATTGGTATCAGAGCGGGTCTCTCCAGAAAGAGCCTAACAGCTTGGAGAAGGATCTATCAGAGGAACATACAGATTCGAGAAAGAGATGAAGAGGTTGAGTTCGATCTCAAAGGTGAATTCTTCTTGGCTTTAAGAAAGCTTGAGAAATTCAGGGAAGAGAATTATGTTCTCAAGCATCAGGAAGAAGAGATAGCAAGATCAGAATTGTCTCAAAGTGTTATAGACTTCAAAATTCTAGCTGAAGAAGGGAAGAAGGTTGAACAGGTTTTGACAGAGGTTCTCAAAGGAAAGGAAGCTGATTGCGAGAAACTAGAAGAAGAGGTTATGTCTCTTAGAGTGAAGTTGGAACAGATTGGCTCTCGGACAAAATACTCCAGTGTGAAAAGCAAAAGAAGGATGGTATCACCATTCAAGAAATAGGGGCTTCGAGCAAGATCAATCTTCATCCTGAAGAGCGGTGGATTCCAGTTGGTCACAAGAAGAACAATCATCCAAGGCATCAAAACAGGTTACATAATACTTTCCATGGCTATTGTTTTTCCTGCAAGAAATTTGGTCACAAAGCTATGCATTGCAATAAGTCTGTGAATAGCCATAGTAAGGAAAATGTTAACTCTTTTGCACCTCTTATGAATAAAGATGTCATGTGTTACAAGTGCAATAATTTTGGGCATATAGCAAGGATGTGCGGTTTGGATAGATCTAGCCTTGAGTTCACTAAAAAGAGAAATGAGATCAAATCTAAGTCAATGATAGTTCAAACTGCTTTTCATGCTCAAGACAAAGTAGAGAAATGGTATCTTGATAGTGGTTGTTCAAAACATATGACTGGTGAAAAGGAAAAGTTTTTGGTCTTAAAAGAAACAAACAGAGGAACAATCAATTTTGGAGATAACAGGTCAACTAAAATCTGTGGTAAAGGGACTCTTAGTTTGGATGGGAAATCCAAAATAGAAAATGTGCTTTATGTAGAAGGCCTAAGACATAATCTTCTAAGTGTGAGTCAACTTTGTGATCAAGGGCACATAGTATCTTTCTTTTCGGATAGATGTGAGATAAGTAAAGAAAAAAATGGAAAACTCATTGCTAGTGCTACAAGGACTCCAAACAATCTTTACATGCTAAGTGAGATAAAAAAGGAAAAGTGTTTTCTAACTCAAGAAGATGAGAGTTGGTTATGGCATAAAATATTGGGGCATTTGAGCTTTGATAATCTTGTCAATATTAGTAACAAGGAAGCAGTTAGAGACTTGCCCAAAATAAAAAGGCCCCATAACATCGTTTGCGGTCCTTGTCAACATGGAAAACAGACCAGAACCAGTTTCAAATCAAAAGGGTATACTTCTTCAAAACCATTGGATCTTATTCATACTGATTTATGTGGCCCTACCAGAACTCGGAGCATTCGGGGAGAAAGCTACTTCATGTTGTTTATAGATGATTATTCTAGAATGACTTGGGTTACTTTTCTCAAAGAAAAATCTGAAGCTTTTGAAAAATTTAAAGCTTTCAAAGAAATGATTGAAAATGAGACTCACAAGAGAATCAAATGCTTAAGATCGGATAGAGGAGGAGAGTTCACTTCAAATGAATTTGTGGAATACTGTGAGCAACAAGGAATCAAAAGAGAATATTCGAGCAAGAAGAACTCCTCAACAAAATGGAGTAGTTGAAAGGAAAAACAGAACTATTGAAAATATGGCTAGAGCTATGTTAAATGAGTCAAAACTTTCAGATGGCTTTTGGAAAGAGGCGGTCAAGTACAACGAGTCTACATTATCACCAGGGCCCAACTTAGAGTCAATCATCATAAAACTCCTTATGAGTTGTGGAAAGGAAGACCAGACTACGAGTAAAATACTTCAAAGTGTTTGGGAGTAAGTGCTTCATCGGAAGGGAATATCAGAATTTGGGTAAGTTTGATCCTAGATGTGATGAGGGAATATTTCTTGGGTATTCCAGAAGAAGCAAGGCCTACGAATGCTTCAACAAAAGAACTCATACAGATGTAGAGAGCATAAATGTAACAGTTGATGAAAAGACAGGGATAAGAGAACCAGTCCAAGAACTCAGTGATGAAATTTGTCAAGAAGAATTCAGAGAGGTTTCAGATGAAGAAGAGGAAAGACAACAACTGCTTCCCAAAACTCCTTCACGATATGTTCAGAAACATCATCCCAAAGATTTGATCATTGGTGATCCAAATAGCAGGCAAACAAGAAGAAGAGTCATTCCCTCACATGATTCTACAAATGTTTCATTATTATCTCAGATTGAGCCAAAAGATTTCAGTGAAGCATGTGCAGATAAGTTTTGGGTAAAAGCAATGGATGAAGAGCTAAATCAAATAGAGAAAAGTGAAACTTGGGAATTGGTTCCAAGACCTAAGGACAAGAATGTCATTGGCACAAAATGGATATTCAGAAATAAACTCAATGAGGATGGAAATATTGTTAGAAACAAAGCAAGGTTAGTCTGCAAAGGTTATGCTCAAGTAGAAGGTGTTGATTTCGAAGAGACGTTTGCTCCTGTTGCTCGTCTTGAAGCTATCAGAATGTTTTTGGCCCTTTCAAGCTTCAAATCATTCAAGGTATATCAAATGGATGTAAAGTCAGCTTTTCTAAATGGGGTGTTGGTAGAAGAAGTCTACATAGAACAGCCAGAAGGAGTGTCTCTCTCAGAACGATCAGACTATGTGTGTAAACTGAAAAAGGCCTTGTATGGGTTAAAGCAAGCACCTAGGGCTTGGTACTCAAGACTTGACAGGTATCTTCATGAGCAAGGCTTCAAGAAAGGTGTGGCGAGATAGCAATTTGTATATTAAGAATGAAGGTGATGATATGTTGATTATGGTTGTCTATGTTGATGATATTATTTTTGGGGGAAATAATACTCAGATGTGCAAAGATTTTGCTAACACCATGCAGAAGGAATTTGAGATGTCTATGATTGGAGAGCTGTCATTCTTTTTAGGTCTTCAGATTGCTCAATCAAAAGATGGTATATTTCTCTCTCAAGGAAAGTATATCAAAGAAATGTTGAAGAAATTTGGGATGATGGACAGCAAACCAGTGTGTACTCCAATGATTACAGGGTGCAAGATGAGTAAAGATGATGAATCTCCAATGGCAGATCAGAGGTTGTACAGATCAATGATTGGCAGTTTATTATATGTTACAGCTACCAGACCAGATATCATGCAGGCAGTTGGGTTAGTAGCAAGATTTCAGGCAGCTCCTAAAGATTCTCATGTTATGGCAGTTAAGAGGATATTCAGATATCTGAAGGGCACTATGGACTTTGGGCTTTGGTATCCCAAAGGTGATGATTTCACTCTCACAGCTTATACAGATGCAGATTGGGCAGGAAGTATTGATGACAGGAAAAGCACTAGTGGTGGAGCATTCTTTCCGGGAAAGAGTTTGGTTTCTTGGCTAAGTAAGAAACAACCTTCAGTTTCCTTATCTACAGCAGAGGCTGAATACATAGCAGCAGTGGCTGGGTGTACACAGGTTTTATGGATGAAAACCACCTTGGAGGATTTCAAAGTCAAGCATGAACAACCCATCTCCATACTTTGTGATAATACAAGTGCCATAAGTATTTCCAAAAATCCGGTAATGCACTCAAGGACAAAGCATATTTCCATCAAGTATCACTTTCTAAGGGAGAAAGTGCAAGACAAGCGGGTCAAGGTAGAGTATGTGTCTACTAAAGAGCAGATTGCAGATATCTTCACCAAACCTCTTCCAAGAGATACGTTTGAGTATCTAAGGGAGAAATTGGGAGTTGTACTCCCACCCCAAAATTAATCACCTCATCAAGAGGTGGGGGAGGGACTAAGCTAAGAGGCTCATTCTTAGTCCCGAGCCCCAAAGGTGACCCTTTGCCATTGATGACAAAGGGGGAGAGATATGAGTAAGGGGGAGAGCTTCAAAGTGAAGGGGAGAGCTTCAAGTCAGGGGGAGCAAAACTTCAAAGGAAGATTCTCGGTTGTGGGCACGGTTGGTCGAGTTGTTAGCACAGTTGGTTTCAGTTTTGGCTCTTGAGAAGTGTTTTCAATAAAGGTTTGCCATCAATGACAAAGGGGGAGATTGTTGGCAATTTTGGGTACATTGGGTACATTGCCCTTGATCATGTGTATAAGTTGTCATTGATGTCAAGAAGCTCTTGAAGGAATTTGTTTGATGTCAAAAGTTTTGCTTTGATAAAAGGTTTCTTGAAGGTTTCGGCATGGCAGTTTCAAAGGTCTTTTGTAAACCCCAAGTTGGCAGGTTTAAAGACTACAGGTGGATGCATTAGTTTAATGCATTTGGGTCCAGGAGGAAGTATTTATTTAAATAATTAAAAACCTTGTTAAGGTTCCCTTTAATTATTTTTAAATAAATATTAAATTATTGTTTGCAATGGGTTCTCCTAACCCATGGCGCAAATGTCTTAACTATGTGGGCGCTATGTTTTAAGATTGTGGGCGCTAGCCAAGACCTCCGTCGACGTGTTAAACTCCTCGCCGACGTCAAGAGCTTATGGTAAAAATGCATATAAATCTCCCTCGATGAAAATCAAGAATGATCCAATCCGCATTTTGAAAAGTGTTGCTCACTGTGAATTCGTGATCTGTTGTTCGATTTCTTCCTCGCTGTGATTTCATGATCCGCTGTTCGGATTTCTTCTCCGATTGTGTCTTCGCCATTTTTGTAAACCCGTTGTTCGATTGTGTCTTCGTCATTTTTGTAAACCCGTCGTTCGACTGTGTCTTCGCCGTTTTCGTGAATCCGTTGTTCATTTTTTGTACTCGTCGTTTGTCGTAAATCCGTCGTAAGGTTTTCGTCTTCGTGTTCGCGTCAGAAGAAAGGGAGGCACTATTGTTTTATTTAATCCCTAGCATAGAAGGAACAAGGCTAACAGCGTGAGGTTTAAACCTCATCGGGCGCCTTTGGCGCATCGGTAGCGGCTAGGCTGTTGGCGCGCTACCCGAACGGGAGGTTTCGCATTCGAATAACGCGAAAGGGTTTTACATCGTGAAGTGGACGCAGCGGGTGGTGTTAGAATTCATGCGCAATTTCTCCATAGCATGATTTTTGATGTTGGCCAAGCTTGCTGAGTTTTGGACAGGTTTCGGTGGGGACTTGTGAGCAGTTTTGGACAGGTTCCGGTGGGGACTTGTGAGCAGATTTGGACAAGTCCTAGCAGAGGACTTGTGAGCTGAGTTTGATAGTTCTATCGGAGAACTTGAGGACAGAGGTGCACTGGTTCTTTGAGAAGAACCCGAGGACAGATTTGGCAAGTCTTTGAGAAGGCTTGTGTGCAGAGGATTGATTTGTTCAAGCTTAAGCGTTGGACAGATCTGACAGACAGAGGAAGACTTGTACTAGACCGACTGACTATGTTTGGTACAGGTTGCTGAGCTGTTGTGGACGTGATCATAGAAGGCAGAGGTCTCTTAGGCTAAGCATTGAGGATAGGAGGTCTTCGATGGAAAGGAGTTCCATGTGCTGGCAAGAGGTAGAGGCAATTGATCTTCTGAGGGATCATTTCCAGAGTAGAGGGGAAGGTATCTCCTTTGAGCAGAGGCTCATAAATTCTGATTAGGGGAAGGTATCTCCTTTGGGCCGAGGCTCATAAATATTGTAATTGGGAAGGATTCCCAAAGAACTTTGAGGAAATTTTTAGAGAAAAGTTTTGTGGACGTAGCCTAGCCATTTTGGGTGAACCACGTTAAAAATGGGTCTTCAATGTGTGATGCTTTCTGTCTTGATTAATGTTGTGTTGATGCCACTGCTATCTAAAGTTAAAATTATTAATTGGTTAAGTCTTATACTGTTCACCCCCCCTCTCAGTATAAGTCCATGTTCTTCACAATTCTTCATCCTATATTTTTCAAGTAAGGCTTTTGCATATTTTGATTGAGTAATTATAATATTGTCTTTATTTTGATGTATTTTTGGGCCAAGGCAATAATTAATTAGTCCTAGATCTGTTATTTTAAATGCCTTCTCAATATCCTTTTTAATGTCACTTATTAGTTTTCTAAGCTTCCAATAATCACTATATCATCAACATATACTATAAGGATTAGTATATCATTTCCAATTCTATTTTTATATAGACTAGGATCAGAGGTACATAGTTTGAATTTATGTTGTATTAAGTCATTATTGATTTTTATATTCCATGCTTTGGGAGCTTGCTTTAGACCATATAAGGATTTGTTTAATTTGCAAACCTTATACTCTTATCCTTTAACAATAAATCCTTCTGGTTGTGACATGTAAACTTCCTCTTCTAAGTCACCATTAAGAAAAGCACTTTTAACATCCATTTGATGAATTTTTCTACCTTGATGAGCTGCTAGAGCACAAACCGTTATGATAGTAGTCATTTTGATTGTTGGTGCAAATGTTTCTTTATAATAAATTCCCTCAGTATGAGTATATCCTTTGGCTACTAACTGATATTTGCACTTGTCAAGTGTCCCATCTATTTTATACTTGATTTTGTAAATCCATTTGCAACCCATAATTTTCTTTCTTGGAGGTAATTCCACTAGATCCCATGTTTTATTCTTTTGTAGTGATTCTTATTCAGACTCCATAGTTGTCTTCCAATGTGAGTGATTTAGTTCTTGAAGTGTTGATGTTGGTTCTACTATATTTCTTAGTAACTCTCTGTTTATTTTACTTTGACTATGAGTTTGAGGTCTAGTAGTAGTAAGATCTAGCATTCTTTCTAAGTTTAATTCTCTGAGTGTGTCTCTAAGCCATATTGTTTCTTTCCTTTGAGGAATTGTGGATGTTTCCATGTATTCACTATCTTCTTCTAGGGATTCTAAGTCAGTTTTTTCACTTGTTACATCTTCCTTTAAGAAATTTAGAAATAATTTTGCATTAGTATTTTTTTTCTCAATATCTATATTGACTTTCTCATAAAAAACATCTATGCTTATGTATACCTTTTTTGTATGTGAATCTATTATTCTGTACCCTATAGATTCATCATCATAGCCAAAAAATGTTCCTGCCATAGTTTTGTCGTCTAATTTAGTCCTTTTTTATTTTGAAATATGCATATAATGTTTGCAACCAAAAATTCTTAGTTTTTCTATATTTGGTTTTTGTCTTGACCATGCTTATTCTGGTGTAACATGTATGAGTATTCTTGTAGGTAATATATTTTGTATGTATATTGTTTTTTTAACTAGTTCTACCAAATATTGATGATCGAGATGAGATTAGTTTAACATAAAACTAACCATTTCCATTATATATCTATTTCTTCTTTTGGTAATTTTGTTCTATTGTGGCAAATATGTTGTAGTGAGTTATATTTTAATTCCATTCTCTCTTAGAAAAGAATCAAATTCTTTTGATACAAATTCACCTCCTCTATCTAAACGAAGAGCTTTTATAGTATTTCCCAATTCTTTATCTACTTGAAGTTTGAATTGTTTAAAAAACCTAAATGCTTCTTATTTATACTTCATGAAGTATACCTACATTTTCCTAGTGTGATCATCGATAAATAATTGAAAATACTTATATTTTCCAATACTAGTGATATTAATTGGGCTGCATAAGTATGTATATATTAATTCTAATGGTTGTTGAGTCCTTTTTTGATGAAATTCAAAGTAACTCTATGTTTTTTTCCAGCTAAACATTTTGGACAAACAATAGATTCTAGGGATAGATTTGGTATTGCTTCAACCATTTGATATTTGAGAATTTTATTCAAAGAAAATACATTGGTATGTCTTAAATGTTAGTGCCATAGATTTGAGGCCTTAATTGAAAAAATTAAATGTGTAGTAATGTCCAAAGTAAATAGACCATTTATAGAGATACCTGATGCTACCTTTTTCCCTTGTTTAAGAATATGACACTATGTTCTTCCATGGGAAACCTTGAACTCTATAGTCATATTTTGATCCATGAGTTGAGAAACTACGAGGAGATTATTAGTCAATCCCAAGACATATAAAACATATTTAATTATCCCTTTTCCATTTACTAGATCAACTAAAATATTTCATATCTCCTTTACTATAAGTTTTACTATCTTCTATAGTAACTAGTTTTTCATTTTTATTTTGTAGAGAATCAAACAATTATTTGCTTCCAGTCATGTATTTTCTTGCTCCTAAATCTATATACCAATGCTCCATGGTTGTGAAGTTTTCAAGTTTTTTAAGATATCTTTTATCTTGCAAGTGTTTGAATGCACTATGAATCTTGATAGTGGGCTTAGCTTTCCTAGTTTGAGTTGAATCCCTTTCTTCTCCCTATTGTTCAACTTTACTTGAATTGTCTTATTTCTCCCTATTGATTAGTGAGTAGAAAGCTAAAGATACATGATGATGAACCTTCAAGTTTTAATAGTTTCTTTTCCTTCAAGACCTTTTAGTTGGATTAATGTCTCAAAAATTAATGTAAGAGACTAATGTAAAATGCTATTTCCAACTTCCAAGAAATTAATGGCTTTGCTCCTTTAACCTTCACTTTTCAATGGTTTATTTTTTCTAAATTCCAAGAAACTAAAGTTTGATGTAGTATACCTTATAAATCCTTAATTTGGAATTTTAGAAATTAATAATATTTGCAAATTAATATTTCAATTTTCCAATTTTGAAAACCTTATATCTCCTAATTAATTATTTGTAAATATTTAATGTTTAAATTTCATGCAATTTGGTAATATCTTCTAAGATATACTCTCTTTGCTAAAATTACCTTCTAACTCTTTAAGGTTGATATTTAAATGCATTAATAAACAACTTTCAACCTTATATTAAGCACCTTATAACTCCATAAACTTAAGGAAAGCAAATATTAAATAATATGTCTTTTACCTTCCTTGAAAAGTGTAATGTGCATGTTGATTGGTCTATGGACTGACTGTTTAATCCAAACGTTCTATTTCTTGGTCTCATGTGTATGGTAGAGATTATTTAATTCTCATGGACATATTCTAATCCTCCTTAATTTCACTTTGACTCCATTCTTTATGCTTGACTGCGTGCTTTCAATTTTTTGCGCTCTCCTTCAACATTGAGTGCTTAAATATGTTTTGATGCTCCTTGAGACTCTAGCCACATGGCGCTTTGGGGGTTCAATTATTGATGGGTGTTGGTTTAAATACCTTCAATACTTATATCTCTATTGAACAATAAGTTATTATGATCATGTCTTCTAACATTCGAATTATGCTTTTCAATGCTCAAAAAATAGATGTTACTTTCTCATGAGTGTTTTTTTTCTTGCATAGGCATTAAAGGAATATATGGGAACCTTGTATTGTTGTGCCAAGTGGTACAAGATGCCTTGGCTCTAAATTGCAAGTGGAACTCCTTTCGATTGCATGTAAGACTATTCTTATTCCTTGTATACTTCTTACCCATGAATGCACTAGGTGTCTTATCTTCAACGCTTTCTCTTAGGCAAATGGTGATGCTACTCTCTACAATGAAAAATGGTGGTTCTATGGCACCACAATGGTGACTCTATGGTTCTCCAATGGTGGATTTAGGTGCTTCAAATATCTCTACACTCATATGATGGTTTTTACAAGCTATATCTTGGGTAATACACCTTTGTTTTCATCGAAACTTGTTTCTTTATGCTTGTAATATATTATCCTTGGCGTTATCTTTTTTACATAGGTTTTGATACTGCAGGTTAATGCTACTTGTAGGTGCTCAATTTGGTGATGGTTTTTGTGTCTTTACACACCTCGAAACTCAACTATGTGAGCCCTTCATTGGATCTCTTTCTTATCTTAAAATTTGCTCCTTTAATCTAATGAAATGACCGCTTTGTAGATGTAATAATCTTGTTGTTTTAGTGTCTTTGAGACACTCTATATTTGTTCTCCTTTGCTACATAGTACAAGAGATATACGATGTAATAATGTAATGTAAATAGTTAGAATAAAATACTCTAACTTGTACCAAAGTTTTGAAGACTTTAAATCTCCTTTTTTTAGCTTTCTCTCTTCCTTGATGAGGTGGCTCCTTGTTATATTACTTGGTAGTAAATAGTGATTTTATGTTGTCCTCCTTGCTAGATAACTCTCTCCTTTACTTTGTTAGCTAAGCAATAATGAATCTAAGCTCTTACTCATGCAACTAATATGCCCTTTTGAATGCACTAATTTTCAACCTTCACTTGAATACTTAATGCATCTTATGATGCAATAGCAATTTATCCTTATTGCTTCTGTAAACAAACTCTTTAAAAGTAACTTGAAATATCCACTATAATATATGAAACTTTCTCCTTGCAATTTTTAAACTCTAATATGGTTCTTAATTAATCTTAATAATAAACTAATTAACCTTTTTTACCAAACTTGCTTACCTTAATGACCTCTTAAACACTATCCAAAATAGCTCTTTAACTCCCCAATTTGCAGCCTTAAAAACTCCTCTAACTTGATGCTTGAAGAATGTAGCTTTGTGGCTTTAAATATTCTCTAAAATTTGGCACACTCCTTGCCAAATTCTTCTCCTTTTGGGCTTGTTGTTGGATGGCGATAATTATCCCAAATTATTCTATTTGCAACTCTGCAAATCTTGTAGTCTTTAATCTTCAATGAATATCTCCACTCTCCAATATTCTCTTGGAATATTATATAGAGTCTCTACCACCTTCAAAATTTCTTTAGGTCCCTTTGTAGATCTGATACCAATTATGGTTTTAGAACTATTATATATAAAGAATAAAATGAACTACATGATGAAGTATCACTTGATATTGCATAAAATGAAATTGTACAATGAAGAATGGAATTGAGTCCATTATATAGGAAGATATATTCATTGGCCTTTAATCTACCCATGAATCTTCATTTACCTATTCTATGACTCATGTACATGTGGACTACATACACATTTACATCATTGCACATTCTAACACTTGTGCATTTATTACATTGCATGAAGTAACTACTTAAATCTTAATCTAATATAAACTCCTAATCTAATAAGGTACCCGAGGTGGTACATTGGCATGTACCAAATAATGCAATATAATCTAACAAGGGGTGGTTATACCACTTGATTTCTCACATAGTCTATGCTATAATATTTTCTAACATTCCTCCCTTTATTACATCATAGTCATAGTTTTATTTTTAGCTTATGATCAAAGAATAATGTCTAGGGTGATGCTAGAATCTATATATTTGAAGAGAGGAATTCTCCCCTTAATATAGTATTTCTACTTTGATACTTAGGGGTGTTGGACTCCACTGATCATATACTCAAATAATATTTATTACAAAATCCTTATTCAATGCATGGATTAAATATTTCCACCAATATCTTCAAATGAAGCATATGTTACCATGCATCCCACATAACTTATTGAATTGATTGACTATTGATATTTGACTTGTATATGATGGAATGAAAGTTGTGTATGGATTATTTTGCTGCTTTGAATTTCTTTGCTTTATTATAATCAAGTCCTGGATTCCTTGTAAGTTCTCCTTTTATTATAAGTTCTATGATATGACAAATGGGATGTATATTTTGAATGCAGTTGTAAGCAATTTTATGTACTTATTTTAGTCCTTTGAATTATCCCATAGCTATCATAATTTTTCCTTCAACTAGAATATAACAACCTGTCAAGTGATCTATAATTTTTAAAGTTGAACCATTATGGCCCAACAATTTTTATCGTTATCTAACAAATCTCTCTTTATTAAATATCATTTTTTCAATATTGATGATACCACAATGCATATTATCATTTAGTATATTTATTGTTTATAGTGTTGGTACACTCATTTATTAGAATCTTATAAGATATTATTCTTTGATAATAATACATGGATGTTTTGTTCAAGTTACAAAAAAAAATAATCTTCTTTCAACAAGATTGAGTTTGCAAACTATCCCATGCTTCTTCAAAGATATCTTCACAATAGGCTATTCATCCTACAAATATTTTTCTATGTACTTAGAAAAGTGAGTAGAAAAGGAATTAAATTTGAACATACCATCTTCATTCCAAAATGTAATAAAAATTTTGGACTTAGAGGTATCCCATAACTTATAATAGTTAAATTTGTATTAGGCAGTGTTACCTCTTGTTGGTTCCTTGGCTTGAAGTGATTAATTGATGGAAATTTTATTGTATAATGATTTGGATGATTTGAACGGATCCAAGTTTGTTGACCTATCATATGTTTGATTACTTTTAATTTATGCCAAAGATTATTGTGTTGTCTAAGTTCTGCTTGTGCAACAAACACATGTTCTTTTATTTCTTATTTTTTCTTAGCTACATTATTTTTTTGTGCCTTTCTCCAAAAATTAATTTATTTTTCTTAAGATAAACTATCTTGTTTTTGGTTCATATCTTGTGAAGGTGATCCATTTTTTAATGGATTATGCCGACATTCCCTCATGGTGTGACTATTTATGCCTTAATGTTCACATGTCCTTTGTGTGTGAAAAGTATTTCTTTAAGAACCATTTATTTGATTTTTATGTCCTTAATAATTGTTTCTTTGTTGTAAGTGCTATGGAGATCTCACACCTCTTCTAAATGGATGCTTTTTCATTTGATTTATAAGTAGTAATTGTTCTTTTTTATCTGTTGTATATGAGACCTCTACTTTTTGAAGTAGGTTTATTAACTTTTCAAAGGTTGATGTTTGCCTAGTGATATTTACTATTGTTACAAAAACATTGTATTTTTGTGGGAGAGATCTCAAAGTAATTAGAATAAAATTTTCTTTAGAAACCTGAGTTCCCAATGCTTGCAACTCTTCAATTCTCCTTATGGATGATTCCAAATTTTCTCCACTCTTCATTTTCAAACAATAGATATGGCTTTGGAGGAATAAAATTTGATTTTGATTCTTTGCTTCAAAAACTATTTTTAGCTTCTCCTATTCATCTTTGGTTGTGCTTGAGTCCCAAATATATGCATGGACCTCATATATTACTTAAAACTTGATGATTAGTCTTGCATTTCTATTTGCCTTGTCAAAATTTATTTGGTCTTAATTTTAATCTTTAGTATGGGTAACGATCCCGTCTACTACTTGTCATACACCCTCAAACTCAAGCTATGTTCTAAGTTTGGTTTTCCAAGTAGCATAATTGTTCCCCCTTAATAGGTGGAAATCATGTAATAATAACTTCGATGCTCCACCAACCATAGTAAACATTAAAAAAACTGAATATTCTTCTTTCACTAAATTAGACTCAAAAATTATTTTAAAGGAGTATATATATGACTATACTTGTGTCTTTGTAGTTTCCTCATTTTAAAAAAAAATGGACGTCTTATTAGGAAAAAGAAATAAGATGGAGTTTCTTTCTTATACTTCAATCATTTCAAAGAATATTTTCATAATATTCTAATTTTCTCAAAATATTATGGTCCTTATTTCTATTTGTAATTATGTAATGGGAGATATTATATTTAATACCTCTTAGCTATTTTTTTCACCAACAATATGGGTCAATTTATTTTTTCCCTTAAGATTTATCTTGCCTAGAATCACTTTTCCATCTTGGTGCTTGTTACAATTGTCTACATGTCTTATTCATGTTTTATTTTAATTTTTTCCAAGCAAGTTTCTTGAAATCCAGAATGTGATGTCTAGACATGTTTGGATATCTTATGTATATGTTGAATCAATTCATGTTAAATGATTCCAAAAGGTGAATTGAATAATTTCTTTTACTTTTATTTGGTTGTGAGATGTGACAGTCGTGACACAATGACTGCTACACTCATCTTTCTTAGGTAGTAGAAGATGATGTATTCAACTTCATTCATAGTTCCTTTTGGAACTAAATTTATATGTTTGATGCTAAGGTCAAACTACAATGATTTGGCTAGTTGTTGACTATTTTTGTACTTTTCTATTGAGATAAAATTTTCATGATAAATGGTTCACGTATATAAATAATTATTTCATAACTCCATATATATTATCTAAAATCCTTTAGGAATTTGATCATAATGATTTTTTGCTTCTCCACAATACAATACATAAGATCAATTTTTTGTAGCACTTTACTCATGAAAGAAATAGGCTACTCATGCATGAGAATTCTTCTATAGAATGATACTGAAAATTTTATGTTTTAAGACAAAATAACACTTTCAATTATTTTGTATATATAGTATTCCAAGTATAAATACTCTCTTGAAGATATTATTTAATCTATTAAATTGTTATTTCTACTTGTTCTCCTAAACATTATGTTTTGCTATTTTTAACACATTTTATTAATCCCATTGATTATATTACTGGAAGTAGGTACAAATATATGACATTCATATTTTCTAACAAGGATTTGAGCCCTTTGTTAATCTTGGGAAACATAATCACATAATTATTCCATGGTTAATTGTGATCCTATCCTTAGATATAATATGTCATTGTAATTTACCTTCTTGTAGTTCTACTATAGGTTTTTAAGGTTAAGAGAGTACATAATTTTTATATGTGTTCAAATTTTTTTTCCAAGATAGTTAATATGATCATTTTGTACTTTGCATAGTAAGTAAAATCATCCTCATGAACTACCATTATCTTAGTGTGGTCATACGAAAGAATCCAAGTAGTATTGAGGGAGATACATCCATGTGAAAATAGTTGTCTAGAACAATGGAAGACTTAGGGATTTTTTTCCAAAAAAAACATCTCATATTTTAGGATCCATCTCTGTGTAAAGGATTGTCCAATTTAGATGTTTCCTGGATCAATTATGTAGAATTTGAAGAGCTTTAAAATGAGTGGTCACATGTGCTAGAAATAAATGCTTTGATGATTTTCATTATGTAATGATGGGTATTTAAGTACATATGATGCCTAGTTTAAGCATAAAAAATCTTCGACCAAGCTTGTAAATATCTCTATCCTATACTACATGCATATATGTTGTGAGGGGTGGTTATACCTCTTTCCTTCTAACATGGGGTATGATGCAATATTTCCTAGCATTCCCCTCATTATTACATAATATTCATAGCTCTATTTTTAGATTATAACCAAAGAATCATGTCTAGGGTGATGCTAGAATCTATATATTTTAAGAGATAAATTTCCCCCTCAATATAGACTTTCTATTTTGATACTTAGGGGTGTCAGGTTCCATGGATCATGCACTCAAATTATATTTATTATAAAATACTTATTAAATGGTTATAGAATTCAATGCATGGATTATGTGTTTCCTCTAATGTCATCAAATGAAGCATGCGTTACCATGCATCCAATGTTGCTTATTGAATTTATTGGCTGCCAATTTTTGGCTTATATATAATGGAATGAAAGTTGTGTTTGGCTTCTTTTGTTGATTTAATTTTATTTGCTTTTCATTATAATAAGGCCCTATATTCCTTGCAAGTTCTCATTTTATCATAATTTCTATGATATGATAAATGGAATGTATATTTTGAATGCAATTTTTAGCAATTTGCATACTTGTTTTAGTCATTTGAATGATCCCATAGCTGCCATAATTTTTCCTTGAACTAGGATTTAGAAACCTATCAATTTCTCTATAGTTTTTAGAGTTAAACCATTAGGTCCAACAAAATATCATTGATATCTAACAAATCTCATTTTATCTTGTATTATATTGTCAATTTTGATGATATCACAATGCATATTATCATTTAGTATCTAGATTGCTTAGAGTGTAGGTACACTACTCGATAAGAGTCTTATGAGATATTGTGATTTTATAATGATGTATGGATTTTTATTTCAAGTTATAAAAATAGATCATATTCTTTCAACAAGATTGAGTTTTCAAGATATCCCATGTTTCTTTAAAGCTTTCTTCACAATAGGTCATTCATCTTGCAAACACTTTTCTCTGTACTTCAAAAATGAGTAGAAAAGGAATTAGCTTTGAATGTACCAAATTAATTCCAAAATGTAATGAAATTATTTTCCTTAAAGGTATCCCATAACTTGCACTTATAAAAGTTACCTTTATATTTAGGTAGTATTTCCTCTTGTTGGTCCCTTGGATTGAAGTGATCAGCTAATGAAACTTTTCTTGTATAATGATTTGGATGATTTGAATGGATCCAAGTTTTTGAACTAACATATGTTTGGTTGCTTTGAATTTAGTCCAAAAATTATTGTGTTGTTTGAGTTGTGATTGTGCAACAAACACATGTTCTTTTCTTTTTTCTTTTCTTCAACTATTTTTTTGTGCCTTTCTCCAACTTTTATTTTTCTTATCTTAAGATAACCTTTCTTGTCTCTAGTTCATCTCTTGTGAAGGTGATCCATTTTTGAATGGATTATGCTATAATTTTATCATGGTGTGACCATTTCTACCATAATGTTCACATTTATTGTGTGTGTAGAAATAATTTCTTTTTTTGGTATTGATAAAAAAAGGGGGTTGGAGGGCCCTGACCCTTTACAAAGAGCTTGAAAGATGTACATGAAAAAAAAGAGAAAATAAAAAAAATTCAAGATAGCCCTATCTTAGTAACAAAATAATATGGGCTAAACTTGCTTATAAAGAAGCTAAAAAAATATCCATCCCACTTTCCTTCTATTTTAAAAGGCTTATACAGTGCTTAATGCTTCACGTGATTGATAAAGAAACTATTGAAAAGTATTTATTTGAGAATCATTATTTTATTTTGATATATTTGATAATTGTTTCTTTGTTGTAAGTGTAAGGAGGTATCATGCATCTTATAAATGGATGCTTTCTCTGATTTGTAAGTATTAACTATTCTTCTTCATTTTTTGTATATGAGGCCTCTACTTTCTGAAGTAGGGTCAACAACTTTTTAAATTTTGGTGTTTGCTTAGTGATATTTACTATTGTTTCAAAAATATTGTATTTTTATGGGAGAGATATAAAAGTAATTAGAACTAATTTTTCTTCAGATACATAAGTTTCCAATGCTTGCAATGATTGTTTCAACTCTATAATTTTCCTCATGAATGATTCTAGCTTTTCTCCACTCTTCATTTTCAAAAAATAGATATGGTTCTAGAGGAATAGAATTTGATTTTGATTCTTTCATTAAAATATTTTTTTAAGCTTCTACCATGCATTTTTAGTTGTGGTTGAATCCTAAATGTATGCTTGGACCTCATATACTACTTCAAACTTGATGATTAGACTTACCTTCCTATCTGTTTTGTTAAACTTTATTTGTTCTTAATTTTATTCTTTAAGATAGGTAATGGTCTTGTCCACTACTTGTCATACATCCTCAAATTCAAGCTACATTCTAAGTTTATTTTTCCAAACAACATAATCATCCCCCTTAACAGTTGGGAATCATGCAATAAGAACTTCGGTGCTCCACCAATCATAATAAACTAAAAAAAAGGAATATTCGTATTTCGCTAAATTTTACTCAAAAAATGTTTTCAATGAGTATATATATGCCTATACTTGTGTCTTGATAGTTTCCTCAAATTACAAAATAATTGATGCCTTACCAGGCAAAAGAAATATGATGGAGTTTATTTCTTATACTTCAAACATTTTAAAGAATATTTTGATAATATTTTAATTTCCTCAAAATATTATGGGTATTTATTTCTATTTACAATTATGTATTGGAAATGATTATATTTAATACCTCCTAGTTATCATTTTTACGAACAATGTGGGATAAATCATTTTTCCCTTAATATTTATCTTGCCCAAAACATCTTGGTACCTATTACAATTGTCCATGTCTTATTCATGTTTGTACTGAGCAATGGTTTCACATGTTTGCTTTTGAGTCATCCCAGGAAAGGTTCTTGACTTAAAACTTATAACATCTGGATATGTTTGGCTCTCTTATGTAGATGTTGAATCAATTCATGTGAAATAACGCTAGAAGGTGATTTGAAAATTTGCTTTTACTTTTACTTGGTTGTAAGCTGTGACAATGGTGAAACAATGATCGTTGCACTCCTCTTCCTTAGGTAGCAGGTGACGATGCATTTAGCTTTGTCCACAATTATATTTGCACTAAATTTATGTGTTTTATTCTAAGGTCAAATTACAATGATTTGGCTAGTTTTTTACCATTTTTGTACTTTCTATTAAGATAACATTTTCATGATAATTGGTTCATGTATATATGAAATTATTTCAAAAATTCATATATAATATCTAAATAACTTTAGGAATTGATCACAATGATTTTTTTTTTCTCCACAATACAATACTTAAGATCATTTTTTTGTAAACTTTACTCATGAAAGCAATGGGCTACTCACGACATGATCATTCTTCTATAGAATGATACTAAATATTTTATGCTTTGAGACAAAAAAAACTTTGAATTCTTTTGTATATATAGTATTTCAAGTATAAATTCTCTCTTTAAGACATTATTTAATCTATTAAATTATTATTTTGACTTGTCCTAAACATTATGTTTTGCTATTTTAAAAACATTTATTAATTTCATTAATTATATTAGTGGAAGTAGGTATAAATATATGACATTCACATTTTCTAACAAGGATTTGAGCCCTTTATGAATCTTGGGAAACATAATCACATAATTCTTCCATGGTCAATTGTGATCCTCTCCTTAGATATAATATGTCCTTGTAATTTACCTTCTTGTAGTTTTACTATAGGTTTTTACGGTTAAGAGAGTACATAATTTTTTTGTATTTGAAAAAAGTTTCCAAGATAATTAATATGATCATTTTCTACTTTGCATAGTAAGCATAACCATCCTCACAAACTACCGTAATATTAGTGTGGTTATACAAAAGGATCCAAGTAGTATTGAGGGAGATACATCCATATGAAAATAGCTATATGGAACAAGGGAAGAATTATGGAACCTTTTTCTAGAAAAAACATCTCATATTTCAATATCCATCTCTTTGTAAAGGATGGTCAAATTTAGATGATTCTTGGATCAATTATATATAATTTGAAGAGCCTTAGAATGAGTGGTCATATGTGTTAGAAATAAATGCTTTGATGATTTTTATTATGCAATGATGGGTATTTAAGTACATAGGATGCCTATTTTAGGCATAATAAACCTTCAATAAACTTGCAACTATCTCTATCCTATACTACATGCATATATATTGTGAGGGGTGGTTATACCTCTTGCCTTCTCACATGGGATATGATGTAATATTTCATAGAATTTCTCTCCTTACTACATCATAGTCATAGCTCTATTTTTAGCTTATAACCAAAGAATAATGTCTAGGGTGATGCTAGAATTATATATTTTAAGAGAGAAATTCCCCCCCTCAATGTAGACTTTCTACTTTGATATTTAGGGGTGTTAGGTTCTATGGATCATGCACTCCAACTATATTTATTATAAAATATTTATTCAATGGTTATAGAATTCAATGCATGGATTATGTGTTTCCTCCAATGTCTTCAAATGAAGCATATGTTACCATACATTGAATGTCACTTATTGAATTGATTGTCTGTCAATTTTTGGCTTGTATATGATGGAATAAAATTTGTGTATGACTTATTTTGTTGCTTTAAATTTCTTTGCTTTTCATTGTAATCAAGTATTGGATTCCTTGCAAGTTATCCTTTTATCATAAGTTATATGATATGATAAATGAGATTTATAATTTAAATGTAGTTTTTAGCAATTTTGCATACTTGTTTTAGTCCTTTGAATGATCCCATAGCTACCATAATTTTTCCTTGAACTAGAATGTAGTAACTTATCAAGTGCTCTATAATTTTTAGAGTTGAACCATTATGGCCAAACAAATATTATTGCTATCTAAAAAATCTTCCTTTATCTTGTATTATATTATCAATCTTGATGATATCACAATGCATATTATCATTTAGTATCTTGATTGCTTAGAGTGTTGGTACACTCCTCGATAAGAGTCTTACAAAATCTTGTGCTTTGATAATGATGTATGGATATTTTGTTCAAGTTATAAAAATAGATCATCTTCTTTCTAAAATATTGAGTTTGCAATCTATCCCATGTTTCTTTAAAGATTTCTTCACAATAGGCCATTCATCTTGCAAATATTTTTCTTTGTACTTGGAAAAATGAGTAGAAAAGAAATTAACTTTGAATGTACCATCTTCATTCCAAAATGTAATGAAATTCTTGACCTTAGAGGTATCCCATGACTTGCACTTGTAATAGTTGCCTTTGTATTTAGGTAGTGTTGCTCTTGTTGGTTTCTTGGATTGAAGTAATCAAATGATGAAAATTTTCTTGTATAGCAATTTGGATGATTTTAATGGATCTAAGTTTATTGACCTATCATATGTTTGGTTACTTTGAAGTTGTCTAAGTTGTGCTTGTGCAACAAACACATGTTTTTTTTCTTTTTTTTAGCTACATTATTTTGTTATGACTTTATTGAACTTTTATTTTACTTATCTTAAGATAACCTATCTTGTTTCTGGTTCATATTATGAATATAGGAACACGACACTTAAATAAAATAAAATAAATCAAATAACACAATGAAACACGAGATTGCACAAATGGATATATTCAATAATACGGGGGAAGCCAATAAACTCCTTTGATACAATCTATCCTCAATGAGGGTATTTGATATAATGCTTTACTAAAATGCTAGGGTTCTTTGAAACCCTAGCTACAACAATGAAGTGTCTTTAGATTGATGTGTTCTTGCTTCCAACGAGGTGAGTGGGCTTTGAATATCCTATGGCGGGCCACTCCAGCTTCAATAATCGTTCAACAATATGTGAAATCTGTAGATCTGCATACATAAAAATAGAGAAAGGGATTAATAACACCTATGAGGGCTCCATAGTGTGAGGCCCTCAGACATTAGTAAACCCTAACTAAAAATGGATCAAATGGCTATGAAATCTACAAATCATGTAACAGAATAAAACCAATAAATATATACCTTGCTTGTGATGTTTCTTCACTTCAGTGTTGTAGCTTGATAGTATATGGTGTGATGCAATAAACTATGATTCACATTTTTGTGGTTATAGTAGGCTCGGACATGCACTTGGCAAGATCTGACATGAGCTTTGCAGGCTCTAGTGTGCACCTATGGGATACAGTAGGCTCTATAGAGCACCTAAAGAATACAACAGGCTCTAATGAGCGCTTTGTAAGCTCTGTAGTGAGCCTTGCAAGCTCTGGAGAGCACCTACAAATTAGGGCAAAATCTATAGAAGCATATTGGAGGAGGTGCGACGAATGCGACAGATGGATGGGGGTTGCGACGATGATGGAGGATGAATGGGGGATGGCTAGAACAAAAAAAGTATTTTTGGCTTAGCTAAGGCTTTAGATCTTCAAACTCTATTTCTCTCTGCTTTTCTAGGGCTTGAACAATGACTCCTCCAGGGTGCAACTTCTAATATCAAGGTTCTAGGGTTTTAGCATTTGCAAATACCCTTATTTATAATTCAACCTAGGGTTTTCTTAGGGTTTTAGCCTTACACTTTTGATGATGTGGCTAAGATAAAATTAGATCCTAAGGTTGAGATTACTTTTTAGGCGTGGCATGGATTAATGAAGATTGACGATGGGGATTAGATTGGATCGGACAACTGTGGTTAATTGAGTTTATAAATATATATTTTATAATAAATATATTATATTAAATACAAAATAATATAAAATAATATAAAAATAATCTCAATTGGGTTAGGAAATGGTGGGAAGGGTGGAATTGGGATTTTTAAAGGCAAGAAATGTGGAATTAGGCCAAGTAATTGGTAGGAAAGGTGTATGGTGGACAAGTGGGTGGTGGAATGGTTAGGATGGAGGATTAGTGGCTGTAATTTGGTGTCTATAAATGCCCATTTTTGTACCATGTTGCATGAAACATAATATGGTGCAAAAATTTGAGACACCTGCTTGGGATATGGGCACAAAAGCAACTTCTCTCTATCGTTGGATTTGAACACTAATGTTGAAGACAAAAGAATAAAGATTTTTTGGAATTTTGTAGCTTATCCCCTCAATTGGCGAATGAGTTACGAATGTATCTCACAAGCCAATTGAAAATGTTTGTTGTGCTAATGATGATTGATGTGGTGAATTTGTGCCAGTGATGAAAGAATGGTGTGAAATGCAATATGATTGTGAACGATATGAATAATGTAAAATATGATACCGTTTTATGCCCCAATAGTTAAAAAGGGGTTGGTGTATAATACCATGTGATTGTAAGAAATCATAATCAAATTGTGGTTGCCCCAAACTTTGGGATGATTCGATGTTGTTGAATAATATGTCGCAATGGCGTCATTGAGTATGTAATTTATGAAGATGCATGATGACTAAGTCAACGTAGGGGTGGGGTAGTGATTGTGGAAATTTCTTTTCCAGTTCCATAATGGAACCAATAAATCTACCGAAATGTCTTGTATGGTGACTATTGTCAAATGAATGAGTGTTTGTGATTTTGATTACCCATGTTTTTGTGCCCCATGAAAAAGGGCATCAATGACCGCCTTTGAGCAAATTGTTCTTGGCAAAGTTGTACTCAAAATGTGATGTGCCAAATGTGATTATGATTTTTTATGATGTGATAATTGATGATGATCATTTTCAAGTGTTCTTATTGTAGATTATTCATATTACCGAATTGCATGGATGACTATCGCTGCAATCGATAAGTTTATAGAATAATCTACTGGATACGAGGTTTGTTTAACTCTGATTTTTACACAATTGTATGTGATGATGAATAATGTAATGCAGAATGATCAAATATGATTTTTGTGAAAATTTGGATTGTTTTGCTACAATTTGTGCTTCAATTAGTGTATTTTGAAGATTTGGTTTATTCTAAAAAATTATGCTTGCAAAACCATTTCTATTTTTACAAAACTTGGTTTTAGGATGTGCATGATGTGTGGATGAAATTTTGAGGTGGTAAGCTACTATTTTGATTAATTTTTTCTTCATTCCATTTTGTTACTAGGCGCACGACTATGCCTATGGTGTCCCGCAGGCGCATAGGTGCTCCAGAAGGCGCCCATGCGAGCCTGCAAATTCATAGGTGCAAACCTACACCTGAATACACTAGGGAAAGATATAAATAGATTTTTGAGTGAATCTTGAGGTTCACTTGTGCATTTTGTACTTTGAGAAGCTATGTCTAAGAAGTGGAGTGGGTGTGTGAGATTAGTGAGGCTAGTGAGAAAAATCATGCGAAAGCTATGGCGGCGGAGGGATCGAATGTTGTTGGTGGAGCTGAGGTACCATTTGCCTTGATAATGTTTAAAAACACTTTATCTCTTGTGCATGTTTTTGTTATTATCTTTTTTTTTCAATGGTATTAATGAAATTGTTTGTTGCTGTAGTTGAGGGACATAGAGCCTTGACATAGGTTTTCTCCTCTCATTCCTAGGATGAGGAAGAAGTTGATGGTTGATGACTAGGAGTTGTTGAGGAAGGTGGTCCTGGATGGCGTGGTGAGGCTAGATGTGGTGAGTGCCAACAAGGGGTATCTCTCGGCTTTGATAGAGAGATAGGACTCAGATAGGGGGACATTCCAACTACTGACTAGGGAGGCTACCATTACACTTTAGGATGTATACCACATTCTCAAGGTGTTGGTAGAAGGAGAAAAGGTGGTGGTTTGCTGGGACAAGAAGGCTAAGATGGAGAGGATGTTTGAGGATTGGTGGTGGGAGGTCCAGATGGGATATGGGGGTATATCTATTTGAGCATATACAAGGTGAAAGAGTTGGATGTACCCCTAGCATTGATCATGTTCATGTTAGCAAATATAGTGTTACCCAATAGCACTAATTGTAGGTTCCCATGGAACCTATTAGGGTTGGTCAGTGATCTACTAAGGAATCCCTAAGAGAATGCATAGGTGCTTGCCTTATTGGTGCAGTTATACCGAGAGTTGTATGAGGTGATTCAAAGGGAGAGGAAGGGTATTGGGTGCAACTTCCTCCTTTAGTGTTGGGTGTGGGAGCACTTTATGATAGCTCAACCTTAGGGGTTGCCATGTGAGTCATGGTAGATGGGGGAGCCTTATGCTAGGCATTGGGCAATGGTGGAGGAGGTTCAACCGAGTCAAGAGGTGCACACTGGTCAGTGGTACCAGGATATGTTATCAAGGTTGATGTGAGCTGATGTGGTATGGAGGCCATGGTGAGGATTCCGATGTGATGGTGATGAGGAGCAACTACGTTGGGTGAGCTAGGCTCGATGGTTGGTTGAGTAGAGGGATGAGGAGGTGGAGTAATTATAGTAATCGTGGGTGTTGAGGCAATTTGTCTTACCTTAGGATGTGCTAGATGAGTCGGTGTTGTATCGACATCGGTGAGATGAGGGAATGTTGCCATGTGCAGATCCATGGCAAGTGGTGATTGAGGATGACAAAGAGATGGATATCCTTGATGTGTATGATATCGAGGTGACTCTAGAGTATGTGGAGTGGTTTGGTACCCAATCAGTATGGGCACTAAATATTGCAGGTGATGAGGCGACATCTGTGGGGTCGAGGATGACTCCAAAGAGGATGAGGGCTCAATCATTAGTGGGTCAGAGATGATCAATGGGATCACCTCAGTAGGCTCTAGATATGGGGTTGGCCAAGGAGGAGATGGAGGATGATGATGAGGGAATGGATGATATCTCTGAGGTGGCTAGGTTGTGGGAAAAGTTGGAGCAAATTTACGAGGAGTGCGAGGTTATGCTCGAGACTCATAAGGAGTTGTAGGCTACTATAGCTCGATTGGAGGCAGAGCAAGTGATATCTATGGCTAGTGATCAGGATATAGTCACACGACTTCAAGTAAATATGTTGGCAAAGGAGCATTGGTATCAGATGGACTTATGATGTCTTAGGGCTAGTGAGGCATATGCACATTCCTTGGAGGATGTGTGTATGCAAAACCATATTACATTGTTGGATCCTCCTTCTTCTTCTATGTTTGAGCCATCTAGGCATACTGAGTCTAGGAAGAGTACTAGGTCGAGGGCTCCTACTAGGTCTCAGGTGTCCTATCATAGACATTAGCTTAGTGCTTAGATGCACTATTTTGTATATGAGCCTTGGTGCTCCTTTGTAGCCTCTTTGGTATCCATTGTATATGTGATTTATATATATATACACGGCCTTTTATATATTTGTGTTATCTTTTGTGTGAATGCTTTTATGTTTTATGTAATTTGTGTTGAATTTTTTATGTATGATTAATGTAGGCTAATCATGATGTGTATGCATAATGCTTATATAGATGAATAATGCAAGCTAAATGACATGTATATGAATTAATGCCAGCTAAATGACATGTGTTATGGATTATTACTACCAATAAATGTATAATGAATGTGAACTATATGAAAGGAATGCATAGTATTCGAATGATATTTTTATAGTTCAAAAAATTTATTGGTCATTTTTGTTGTCCATTTTTTGGCAATCGGGGGTACCAAATTTGTTGGCGTTTGTGCCACTTGACTTTTAATGAAGACATGGAAGCAGATATGGATGTTGATATGGGAGAAGACATGGATGTTGATATGGAAGAAGATATGGATGTTGATATGGAAGAAGATATGGATGTTGATATGAAAGATTGAACGGTTTTCAAAGACTCAAACATACTAGTGTCATAAACCAAACTCACTAAGGTTGTCTAACTTTATTTATGACCAAATGTGTGTGCGAGTGAGGTTAAATTACCAAGTCTTGAGTATGACAATGACCCTATCCAATCAATAACCAATGTGTGTGCAAGTGAGATTCATTAACCCATTATGAGTATGTTAGGCATGATCTATTATGGAGATGACTTGAGACTCGCCTGTCCTTATGTGTGTTCAAAGGTCTCTTTTTGAAGGAGAGACATGTCATCTCGCATGAGCCTACTCCACTGCCAGTCAAGCATCTATAGCCCCAGTGGATATTCACTCCATATTCCTATGGGATTGATATTTTAGACCTTGGGGATGACTACCCGTCCTTGTCAAGGGCATGTAGTACGAATCCTTATGAATTTAGGGATTAAGGGTGTTTGGAATTTTATTTGTTAATTTTATATAGAGATTTGGGGAATCAGATTCTCAATCGAGGTGTGATGAGAATTTTGACCCTATCCTTACTACTCTATGTTTTTACGTTTATGTTTGGAGCAATGGTGGTAGTGGTGAAAACCACTATTTTTGGACTGTTGCGTGATGGGACAAGCGAGGAATATCTCATTTTCACCTTGAGGTACTACCCAATATTGGTACTAGCCCCCCTTATCTCATAATGTTTTTAAGATGTGATGAAATGTGATTGGTTCAAGACTATTTCATGATCAATTGATCCTACTCAAGAATTTCTTAGTGTGTAAAGTGTGTTTTTGGTCCTAAAGAAAATCATACATTCGCTTGGAGGTTGTTTGTTACACTAGTAATGGCTGAGTGACTAAAAATCTAGGCTTTTGTGACTTTGGTATGCGATGTGGTTGAAATATGACTTTTTGTGAGGGTTGCATGATTTCTTTAAACTAGGTACCCCCAATTGGTATAACTTGAATTTTTTTCATTTTATGGCCATATCATCATTACTATGCAAGATCATTGAACATGGGATGGGATGAATGCAAATGTATATGCCTAATGCAATGGAGTGTTGATATGCAAATGGAAATTGTACAATGCCATGGAATATGTATGATGTAGTGTATGTGAATGAAATAATGGATGAATGCAAAAATTAAAATGCTTGTCAAATGCTTAAATGTGGATGAAAATGAAATGTATGCAATGTGGCGATGCCTATGTGAAAGTATGCAATTTTTTTTTGTTGTTTTTTATATTTTTTTTAGCCATGTATATATACAATAATCAAATCATGCATAGAAGAGGACCCCCTTAGACAAGGAAGAGCTAAGACCAATCTCAAAAATCAATGCAAATTCGTATCGCTCCATTAATCTTATGAATGGGTACTAGACCTGTGAGTCAGTTGGGATGGTCTAGGGTGTCATCTAATTCTTCTTGCTTATCACTGTCTAACTCTGCTCAAAATACCTCAGGATCATTGGTAGAAAGTGATGGAGGCGAAGGTGGTGGTGAAGGAGGAATGTAATGGGCCGAAGCCTTTAGAAATTCCTCGGATAGGGCAAAATTCGAAGAGGAGGGTGTGGAGGAAATTTGGTTCAACTCAATAAGGCTAATGTCAATTGGAATTGGCCTAGCCAAATCATATGGATTATGGAGCGGGGTAAATAAGTCAATAGGATTCATATTGACCTAGCGAAAGGTAGGATGGTTTGGCCGAATGGGCAGATGGAACAATTGAGTCAGAACCGATGTCGAGGCATGGTATCCCTGTAATAGTGAATGTGAAAATATTAGAGAAATGTTTTTTCGATTTTAATTTTTTTTTAAATATGTACATATGTTACAATTCTTGGCTTATGTGGGTGGCTCAAGGCGGATTACAAGGTGGATCATATTGTTCTTGTGGAAGAAGCAAGCAGAATATGGGATGATGGATGGGAAACATTCGGAGGTAAAAATCTTCTTGTTGGGTGATGGGGACAATGGGTTGTGACTCCTCTTCAGAATCGTCAAAAGCATTTGATATGACCTAAAATTCTTCATAAATTTCATTGTCATAATCAAATACGGGATAGGTGAAGTTGATGGGATCATCTTCATCTACTTCATCCATGCAAATTTCTTGAAGGGGTTGTTCAAGAGAAGATGTTGAGGGTAATGGGTGATCTTCATGATTGAGTGTAAGTTTTTTAAAGGCTTGCTCAAGAGAAGTGATGGAAGAAAATAGGGTATAGCCTAAACCAGAATGATCATGGGCACCTCCATATAAGACCTCTAAAATATCATGCATCCCTTGCTCATGGGAGCCTAGACCTTGGCCTTGCCAATGGAACATATTAAAGTATCGAGATGGAAACTCCTCTATGTTAGGTATGTTGGCATGCCTATGCTCGTGTGGTTATTTGGGTGGGTTTGCCCTAGTTGAGCAATCCAACCCTCCATAAACAAAGTTAATGCTATTTGGAGCGGCACTCATGTCATAAACAAAACCTATGGATAAAGAATGATCTCAGGGACGTCCAAAATCCTTAGCTGTGGGAATGGATAGGGGTGTGATGGTGATTTCTTGGACCACATATTGACCAATGCTTGGATTATTTATGTGGACTTCAACTTAGGTTGATGAGGTGGATGGTGAAGGCTCAGGTAGCTCTGGATTGGTTGTGGATGGTGGCGAGTTAAATATGTCACAATATGAAAGTTCAACTTGTGACACATTGGATGATGGAGTGGGATTGGATGGTGGTGTGGAATTAGAATATGGAGGATAGGATAATGATGAAACATAGGAAGTGGTTGTAGAAGAAGGGGTAGATGTGATGTACGATGTGCTAATAGTAGACATACTATGACCACATGTACAAGAAGAAATGGATGTTTGAGGAGGCGATGTGATGGGTAGTTCCTCTATGATGGGAGACTTAGAAGAATATGGAGATGGATAATAAGAAGGCAAATTAAAATATGATGTGGGTGGATTTGATGATGGCACTAAGAATAGATGGGTGGAAGGTAACATGGATTCATAAGGATTTGAAATAAAATTACAATACTTAAAAGGTTCGACATCCACGGGGATGCAATGGACTTGTCCATCATGAACATATTTCAAGCATTGGTGGAGAATTGAAGGAACACATTTCATTTCCCTCATCCAAGGTCTACTGAGGAGTATATTATATGCCATGGCTCCTTACAAGATGTGAAACATTGTGTGCAATATTATGGCCCCTACTTCTATAGGTAAAAAAATAGTGCCAATTGTGGTACACAAAGCATTGTTAAATGCTTTGAGGGTGAATGATGATTTGGAAATGTGGAATGGGGGTAATTTGAGGTGGATAAGGGCAGTGGTAGTAATTATATTAATTTATGAGCCGGTATCAATTAATACTCTTTTGAATGGCTTTCTATCTATTAATGCCAATGGAGGGTCCATCGATTTTAAACTCATTGATTTTATCTCAAAGTTGTAGAAGGTAATTGATGGTTCCATGCATGTTCTAAAACTCTCTACAAAGTTGTTGAAGGCATTAGAGTCTTGGGATTCTAACTCAATTGACTTGAGTATTTCAATTAAATCTTCTCTATGCCTAGGGGATTGTTGGATAAGCTCATATACAAAAAGCTTGGTTGATGCCATTTTCAAACTAGTGGTTAACCGACTGGTTAAGGTTACCACTGGCATTATTGGATGAAGGATGGGCTGATTGGATATATTGATTGGAGGAGATGGATTTGGCGATGTTTGTATGAGAGGTGGGTTTGAAGTTTGTTGAGTATTTTTTTTATTTTTCCTTTGCCCTCTAGTGACCACATGGACTGCTCATATAAAATTTTGGTATTGTTGGACATAATTTACTTGATTAGGAGGTGGTTGTTGATTATTACCTCCTACATTATGTTGGACCTCACTATGGTTAGGTAGAGGTGTCTGATATATGCCCATATTTTAATTTTGTGGATCTAATGGGTTATCCACATTAATGGCCCCTAGGTATATGAGGTCTTGCACTATGTTTTTGAACACATGGTAGGAATTGATATCATGTCCATTTTGTTGATGGTATGGGTAAAACAAGTGCTCTCTATAAATTTTAGGTCTTTTGGTGGGATCATCGAGTCTAATGTCTAGCAAGGCTAATTTTTTGGTCTAATACAACCTTCGAAATATGGAAGAATATGATTTCTCTAAGGGAGTGTATTGACATTGGGGTCGATTGAATTGGCGACGGGTAGGTTGTTCCATAGTTGGCATTGTGTTTTGTACCATTGGTGCTTGGGTTACTGATGGGACTGCATGATAGGTAATTTGTTGTTGCACTATTTTTTGAGCCATTACGGGCTAGCTCATGACCACTTTATTGACTTGATTAGTTGTTATCCATTGAGGCTTTGTGTTGATTTGGTTTGGTCTGTTTGATTATTTTGGTATTGGCCCCTATTTTGCCATTATTTCTTCTTAGGCTTAATGACACCCTCTTGGATTTTTATTTCATCAATGACACTAGCTTGTGCTAAACCCTCAAATGTTTTGTAATTATTGAGTTGTAGCATCCAAGAGATGGGTTTTAAGCAGCTCTTGGTAAAAATTTTGATAATTTCTTCCATTGGGAAGGAGAATGACAACTTTGTTATGACAACCCTCCAACGGTTTCTAAAATCATAGATAGGTTCCTCATCCCATTGTTTCAAGTAATATATATCCGATAAGGACATATTCTTCTTAATGTTGAGGGTGAAGCATTCCAAGAATAGCTCTATCAATTGATCAAAAGTATAAATACTATTTGTGGGCAATTTATTGTACCATTCAATGGCATCTCCTCCTAATGTTTGAGGAAACGTTCAAAGCATAAGAGCATTATCATCTCTAATCTAAAAATATATGTGGACAAATGAACTCACATACTCCTTACGATCCTTGGTTCCCCTAAACTTATCAAATTTTGGTATTGTAAAATCTTTCGGATATGGCGACGATGGTATCGAAGGGTGGATTGGTTGGTGAATTAGTTGGCTTAATGTAAGCTTTTGGTTTGTTATCCCTAGTGAGTTTTACATCAACTAATTGATTTGCTTTTGCATTGCTTGGAATCTAAGATCTTCTACTGGAATATGAGGACCTTGGATTATGTTATGGTTGGTTGATGGGTTGGATGGTAGATGTTGGGGTGTGACCAACATGGTGTTGTGGAATGGATTGGTTTGGGTATGTGGAGAATATTTAAGGTTGAAATATGGGGATTATTGATGGAGAAATGGATTGTGTTTTTGGTTAGTGTCAATGTTGATTGGTATTGTGGATGTGTGGAGTGGTGATGGATTGGGGATGGACACTATGGAATATTAATGGACCCATGCTGAATTTTGATTGGTGAGCGAAGGTTGATTTGAAACTCCTTGGGTCATAGGGTCTATGTAAGCTAACTGTTTTCCTTTTATTCATTGTGAAAGCAGTCTGTTGATGAGCCCTAATGTATCTGTAAGTTCCTAATTTGACCATGTGTCAAATGATGAGGTTGTGGTTGGATGAGACGATGGATGGGTTGATGATGATGGATGATTAGACATAGTCGTGTTGATTAGGTGATATGATGGAAATGTGGATGACACAGTCATTTTGGCTAAGTGGGATTATGGAGGTGTGGATGATAATGGATGAGAGGACATGAGTATGGTGCAAGTTGCATTTGATGTTACAACTTTGAGGCTAGGGACTTGTGAGGCAGCATTGACATACTCCTCATACAAGGGGTTGGTATAGGTGGATGTGATATAAGTTTTTGGAAAACTTGGGATTTGTGGTGGTTGGATCATGGAGGAAGGCATACCATATTCATAACTTGAATTAGGATATCCTTGGGCAAGGTGGGTGGTAACCAATTTGGATTCTTCAAAACCTTCTTGGCTAAGGGGTTCTAAGAAATAGTTAGAAGCCTTGTAAAGGGCCTACACTCTATCCATGTCTATGTATGTGGTGGTTGTCTCCACATTGTGTGAATGTGTCTCTACTTGAAAATGGGGTGGATGGGATGATCCAGACAAAGTAGTTTGAACCATATTGGATGGGGCTACCTAAGTAGTGGGCTCATGGGAACTGTTTTCCATTAAACTACTTTGGTTTATTATTTTCTTTTGTTGTCATGTTAGAACCATAAAGTAGTTAAACCAAAGATTCAAAGCTTATCTAAATCACACAAATTAACAAATTTTCCAAAATTTAAAGCAAATAAAACAACCAATCCTAGGTTTTACCTTGTGTGGCTTACCTTGTTCATTAATTATTTTCTTTCATTAATGTGAAGTTCCTTTTAGAATTTTTGGCTTGTGTGTTTTGATGTAACTTAATATTGTTTAATTAAAAATAAATGTAAAAACTAAAGTTGGCCAGGGCAATGAGATTCTTGTGGTAATGACCTCCAACAAGTTTTCTCGAGGGTAGTCCTATGGTTTCTAGGGTAGAGATTGGTGGATATAAATCACAACCACTGTCACCAAATCTCAAGCAATGGCTGGTGATGAAATCTAGCCACTACTGTTAAACATGTGAATCGTGCAAGTGTTTGTGATTTATTTTATTATATTTCTCATTCTCTATGGTGTGCAAAAAATATTAAAGATTACTAACTTCACTAATCTAAACAATATTAAAGAGAGTGGAGTACACCGCTCAAAACCCCCTGCCTACAAATGATTAAAATCACAAGAGTAGCCGAAGGGTTGGCCCACCTCTCTGCAAAAGGGGAAAGCCTAGGGCAGGATTACTTTATGCGTCAAGATGTTTTTCCTATTTAGATATGCAAAATTAAAGTGATATTTAACCCTAAAATGTAAAATCTAGGATGTGTTTTTGTTTCATATGCACTCAAAAATGCAAACAATCACCTAGATCTACAAATTTTAGGACAAGAAATGAATTTGATATAATGAAACACACACAAACCCTAGATGCAACTTGCTACCGATTATTTTCCATATTACTTAGTGTTAAACCCAGAAACAGTGAAAAATAGTAGTAGAAAACAAAATACATAAATCGCTAAATGGCAAATGTGGATAGGTGCCTACGTAGGTGTAGCAGGGTGCCTGCTAGGCACGAGAGGGTGCCTGTGGTTGTCTGCAGATGCTTTTGAACACTCTACGGATGCTCCTGAATGCCTACGTAATCTCTGAAAATACTGTATACTACTTCAAAAACCCTAGTGATAAATTTGGTGATCTCCATGCTTATAAAAATCCTACAACAAACAAAAATAAAATTAAGTTAGCAAGGTAGATTTATTAAATAATGAAACCCTTGTGGGGTCCCATCGTGATTGCCATTTGTGAAGACAAGAACACGACACTTAAATAAAATAAAATAAATCAAATAACACAATGAAACACAAGATTGCACAAATGGATATATTCAATAATATGGGGAGAGCCAATAAACTCCTTTGATATAATCTATCCTCAATGAGGGTATTTGAAATAATGATTTACTAAAATGCTAGGGTTCTTTGAAACCCTAGCTACAACAATGAAGTGTCTTCAGATTGATGTGTTCTTGCTTCCAACGGGGTGAGTGGGATTTGGATATCCTATGGCGGGCCACTCCAACTTCAACAACCGTTCAAAAATATGTGAAATCTACAGATCTACATACACAAAAATAGAGAAAGGGGTTAATAACACCTGTGAGGGCTCCACAGTGTGAGGCCCTCAAAAATTAGTAAACCCTAACTAAAAATGGATCAAATGGCATGCAAAATCTACAAATCATGTAACAAAATAAAACCAATAAATATATACCTTGCTTGTGATGTTTCTTCGCTTCGTTGTAGTTTGAAAGTATATGGTGTGATGCAGCAAGATCTAATTCGTGTTTCTATGGTTGCATCAGGCTCAGACGTGCACTTGGCAAGCTCTAACGTGAGCTTTGTAGGATATGGTGTGCACCTATGGGATACAACAGGCTCTGGAGAGCACCTTTGGAATACAACAGGCTCTAGTGAGCACTTTGCAGGCTCTATAGCAAGCCTTGCAAGCTTTGGAGGGCACCTATGAGTTAGGGTAGAATCTATAGAAGCATATCAGAGGGTGTGGCAATGAATGTGGTAGATGGATGGGGGCTACGATGATGATGGAGGATGAATGGGGGAAAACTAGAACAACATAAGTCTTGTTGGCTTAGCTAAGGCTGTAGATATTCAAAATCTATCTCTCTGCCTTGCTAGGGATTCAACAATGACTCCTCTAGGGTGCAATTTCTAATCTCAAGGTTCCAGGATTTTAGCATTTGCAAATGTCCTTATTTATAATTCAACCTAGGGTTTTCTTAGGGTTTTAGCCTTACACTTTTGATCGTGTGGCTAATATTAAATTAGATTCTAAGGTTGAGATTAATTTTTAGGTGTGGCATGGATTAATGAAGATGGACGATGGGGATTAGATTGGATCGGACGACTATGGTTAATTGAGTTTATAAATATATATTTTATAATAAATATATTATAATATAATATAAAATATTATATTAAATACAAAATAATCTAAAATAATATTAAAATAATCTTGATTGGGTTAGGAAATGGTGGGAAGGGTGGAATTGGGCTTTTTGAAGGTGGGAAAGGTGTATGGTGGACAAGTGGGTGATGGAATGGTTAGGATGGAGGATTAGTGGCTTTAATTTGGTATCTATACATATCTTATGAAGGTGATCTATTTTTGAATGGATTATGCTAGCATTCCATCATGGTGTGGTTGTTTCTACCATAATTTTCATATGTATTTTGTGTGAAAAGTATTCCTTTGATAATAATTTATTTTATTCTGATATGCTTGAAATAACTATGGAGGTCTCATGCCTCTTTTGAGTGGGTGCTTTCTCATTTGATTTGTATGTAATAACTATTCTCCTTCATCTACTGTATATGAGGTCTCTGCTTTTTGAAGTAGGTTTACCAACTTTTCAAAGGTTGGTGTTTGCTTAGTGATATTTACTATTGTTACAAAAATAGAGTATTTTGATTGGAGGGATATCAAACTAATTAAAACTAATATTTTTCAAATACTTGAGTTCCCAATACTTGTAATTATGGTTGCAACTCTACAATTATCCTCATTAATGGTTCTAGATTTTCTCCACTCTTCATCTTCAAACAATAGAGATGGCTTTAGAGGAATAGAATTAGATTTTGATTCTTTGTTTCAAAGACTATTTTTAGCTTCTTTCATGCATCTTTGGTCGTGGTTGAGTCTTAATTTTTTTCTTTAGGATGAGTAGTTGTCCCATCTAAGTTTGGTTCAACTTCTATGCTCCACTAGCCATAGAAAAATTTTAAAAATTTTGAATATTCCTTTTTCACTAAATTTGACTCAAAAAATTCATTTCGATGAGTATATATACCTATACTTGTGTATTGATAGTTTCCTAAAATTACAAAATTAATGTCTTATCAGGAAAAATAAATATTATGGAGTTTATTTCTTCTACTTCAATCCTTTTAAAGAATATTTTTAGAATATTCTAATTTCTTCAAAATATTATAGGCCCTTCTTTCTATTTATAATTATGTAATGGGAGAGATAATATTTAGTACTTCTTAGTTATCATTTTCACCAACAATGTGGGACAATTTCTTTTCTCCCTTAAAATTTATCTTACACATAATGACTTTTCTATCTTGGTGCTTATAAAAACCATCCACATGTCTTATTCTTGTTCATGCTAAGTAATGGTTTCACATGTTTGCATTTTGTAATGGTCCATCCTAGAATAAATTGCTCTTGTTGTTTGATTTATGTATTTATGTATGGGTGTCAAATGCATAATCTCATTTTATGTTATCAATATGTGTTGATAGTTGAAATTTATGCTTTGATTATACTAATTTTAGAACATGGTACTATTGATAAAAATTTATTGTTGTAGGACCAGGTACTCTTATGGATGGATTGGTATGGGACAATCACCAAATTTGACAGAAAAAGAGAAATGATGGATGACATTCTCATCGATAGCTCAAGGGTAAAAATAAACCCTTCATGTAGGTGCATTGCATATATGTATGTTTAATTTATGAAACATTGAGAAAGGAGGTTGCTATTAATCAAAAGAGCCATCCTTAGTAGGAGGGTGATAGCATCATAGTTATCGTAAAACCTCCTACTTAAGAAAAAAGACTTTGGTTATGCTTATTGTTGATTGCATCCTAGTTGGGTAAGGATAGCTTAGCAAGAGCCTTTGTGTGTTGTTTGATATCAATGCTAATGGTTAATATTAGCATTCAATAGTAATTAAATTAATTAGGTGATTAATTAATTTAATTATTATTATTCTAATGTTGGTAGCATTAAAAAGAAAGGGATTAATGAAAAGAATAAAAGTTTTATTTATTAATGTTAGATGTGAGAACATTAGTAAATTAAAAGTAAGAATTAATTTTATTAAAAATAGGAAAGCTTTCCATTAAGCTACCTTTTAATAATGTTGAAAAAAAAAAAGTAGAAAAGATTTTTAAAAAATCTTAAACATTGGAAAAATGACAATTTGGAACCTTTTCAATGTGTTGGAAGTGTTATATTGATAGCATAACACATTGGCAAGGAGATGGGGTAGGCATGCATGGTGAAATGATCCCAACCTTTCATTTACCATGTTCTTTCAGATATTGATGGGAGGACTAAGTTGATAAGCTTAGAATGAAGGAATAATTGTTTTAGTGAGAAGTACGACTGACTAGAAGAAGGAAAAAGGGGATTTGAAGGAATGTGAATATCTTATTGATTATTCTGGAGAAAAAGGTAATCATTTTGCCAGTGTATTTTAATCCTAAATTTGAATTCAATGGGTGGTCTTGCTGATTAGCTCTTTGATGACTGATGTTTGTGTAGATTAAAGATACAACACCAAACAGAAATAAAGAAATCACAATAAAGGAATGTAGAACAGTTGTACAAAATGAATGATTTTTATTAATCAATGGAGTTTAGAAACTCCTTTTAAGTACAACAGGGCATGTAACCCTTTTCGTGATACAAAGTTACAATTTGTGCTAGGGTTCTCCGAAACCCTAGTCGGCACAATGTGGTGGCGTCTCCGAAGAATGTATCCTTAACCTCAACAGAATGAGTGGGCTTCGTTGTATCCTTTGTCTCGGACCACTCCAGCTTAAGCAGCTGCTATCAACAAATCAGATCTACCACTAGAATCCTGCACACATTAAAATTATCAAAGAGTTAGAAACTAATAAGAGGGCTCCACTGTGTGAGCCCTCAGAAACAGTCTAAAACCCTAGATTTATGAAATAAAAATAAACAGAATGCAGAATTCAATAGCATATTAATACATAAAGAAAGATTACTTGCTTTAGACGAATCTATACCTTTTCCTGTTAACGCGGCGAGACCAGGCGGCGGCGATGGATGCGACGAAAGGGTTTAGTTCAGACTTAGGGCCGTAGAAGACTCAGAAGACTCAGGATTAACAGCAATAGCCAACTCCAGACTTAGATAGGGAAGATAAGTAGGTTTAGCCGAAGAGATAGATAGGGTTTGAGCCATCAAGGTGACTCAATTTATAATCTACTCTTAGGGCACACTTTAGGGTTTTAACGACACTTTGAACGTGTGGCTAAGATTAAAGTGGATCCAAGGGTAGAGAATAAATCTAGGTTGTGAAACGGATTAAGATGGATGGACGGATGAGATTAAATGAAGGATGGACGGCTCAGATTAAATCACTTAAACTTTATTTATATATATATTAAAATATATTAAAATATTAATAATATATATATAAATATTAATTTAAATAAATTTGGGGATGAAAAATGGCGGGAAAAGTGAAATTGGGCCAAATAATGGTGGGAAAGTGTGGATTTGGGCCAAATAATGGCGGGAAGGATGGATGACTGACACGTGGCTGGCAGGAAGGTATAAGTGGCTGGATTTTGGTGTCTACAGATGCCCCTTTTTGAGCTGCTTTGTGTGAAGACACAATGCAGCACAAAAACTTAAGACACCTGAAAAGCTGGATTAGACGCAACTCTCTCTCAAGACTAAAGCACAACTTTGAAGACCAAAGAATAAAAGAATATTTAAAATTTTTTAGCTTACCCCCTCAATTGGCGAGTGAGAATGGTTCTCACAAGCCAATTGGAAGAAATTCGGAAGATAATGAACCGTTTTTGCCCCAACGGTGAAAAAAAGGGTTGGTGCATGCACCATCTGTTTATGTCCCAACAGAAAAGGGGTTGGTGTACAAACCAAAAAAGAATATGATTGAAGACGATATGAGTGATGTGAAAGATGGACCGTTTTTTGCCCCAACGGTTATAAAGGGATTTTTTCCAAACTGTAAATTCCATGATCATGTAAGATGAATTCCACTATAGGAAAATTAGAAATTGATAACGGATGCCCCAACTCCTGTGTGTGAATCCATACTGTTGATGAAATTGCCTTGTTGGCGCCATTGATATGCAGAGATGAAAGATGCATGAAAGAGTCCGGAACTCAGAGATGCTCCTAGTGACTGTATGGATAATTCCTCGGGTCGAAACCAATCAACCTAGGTAGCCACAATCTCTAGCAAGACTTAAAATAATGATGATATGAAAGATTGTCCATGTTTAAGGCCCCATGAACTAGGCCATCAATGACAACTATTGAGCAAATTAATCTTGGTATGAGGTCACTTGAAAAGTAGAATACCCAAAATTGATTTCCAATTTTCAAACAGTGAAATAATTGATGATGATAAATGGTAAGTGTCCTTATGGTGGTTTAATCCTCTTACCGAATTGCATGGATGCAAATCGTTGCAATCGCCAAGGTGATAGAATATACCACTAGATACGAGGTTTACTTTAATTTGATTTGGCAAAAATATGCATGATGAAAGAAGAATGAAATTGACGATAGATCGGAAGAATTGATGAATGTGGTTAATTTTGTGAAGGTTTTGAATATTTTTAACCCAATTTGTAAAACAATGATGAATGATGCGCTTTTTGAGAGAAATGACAAAATTTGTGTCCAAAACTGTTGTAACCTTCACAAAATGTTTTATTATGATAAGAAGAATGGATGAATGCAATTTGATGAAATTTGGAGGAGGTAAGCTTCAATTTTGTAAGTTTTGTTCCTTTATTCAATACTGACACCAAACGTCGGTCTGCGTTTGTGGTTGGTAGAGACGCCCGTCGGTGTTTAGGTGCTCTGCAGACGCAGGACTGCGTCTGAATCCGCCATGAAACGCCCTACTGCATTTCAGGGCACCAAAATCAGCTATTTAAATAGTTTCAGCGAGAATTTCGCTCATTTGTGCGTTCGAGCTTAAGAGAAGTGCGTCTGAGGGAGTGGAGTGAAGTGGAGTGAAAGGTTGTGTGGGAGAGTGAAGCACGCGGGAGCTATGGCGGAGATGGGAGCGGACGCGCCAGTGCAGCCAGCTGAGGTATTTGTTCATTTAAGCAAGTACTTATTATGTGTTTTTTTTTTTTTTTTCGAAAAAATTTGTAACAAATTTTTGTTTTGTTGTTTTGCAGCTTAGGGTGTTAGAGGCACGACACCGATTCTCCCCTATCATTCCGGGGATGAGGAGGTCGTTGTCCCAGGCAGACTGGGAGATATTGGAGGCAGTGGGACTAGCGGAGGCAGCCCGGTTGGAGGTAGTTCGGGCGGATGAGGGGTACCTCTAGGCACACCACTAGGTCTAGGGCTCCTACTAGGTCTCAGGGGTCCTCTTTTGATGGTTAGCTTAGTGCTTAGATGCACTCTTTATGAGCCTTGGTGCTCTATTGTATATTGTAGCCTTTTGGCATTCATTGTACAGTTTGACCTTTATACATATATATATATACATGGCTTTTATTTATTTGGTGTTTTACTCTCTTTTGTGTGAATGCCTATGTTTTTGTGATGCATGTTTTTATATGTTTTAATGTTTTTGATGCATATGTGATGGAATGGAATGCAAACTTATAGATGATTAATGCGAGACTAAGTAAATGAAATATGCACTAAGAAGCACTCATACTTTTAGATAGTTAGATTTAGCCAACTCGTTATCATAATTGTTTAATCGGGGGCACCGAACTTGGTGGCTTGTGAATGGATGACGTATGGAATGACATGAATATGGAAGAAGATATGGAGGGTGATATGGAGGTTGATATGGGGAAGACTGTTTTACAAAGACTCAAACATGCTAGTGGTATCAAACAAACTTACTAACACTCGCCTAATTCAACTAGGACCAAATGTGTGTGCATGCGAGTTCATTAACCAAATCGGAAGCATGGTAGTGACTCTAGGCAATCAAAAACTCTGTGTGTGTGCAAGTGTGTTCATTAACCTCATCTTGCATAAATTAGGTAACCCTGTTATGGAGAAGACCCCGAAGCTAGTTTGTCCGTATGAGCATTCAGAGGTCTCTTTTTGAGGAGAGACATGTCGCCACGCAATGAGTATACTCCACTGCCAATCAAGCGTCTATAGCCCCGGTGAAGGTTAACTCCATAGTCCATGTTGTTTTTGACCTTTGTAAGCCTTTGGGATGACTACCTATCCGTCTGATTGGACAAGTAGTACGATCCTTACAACTTATTTGGGATCGGTGGTGTGTGAAAAATGTTCATTTCCTTAGAGCTTTGGGGAATCGGATTCTCAACCGAAGTATGATGAGAATTTTACCCTATCCTTACTACTCTGTTTATATTTATATTTTGTGATTGCTTGTGATAGTGGTAAGAACCACTGTTTTATGGACTATGTTTGCATGATAGGACAAACGAGGATTACCCTTTTCACTTCAAGGCACAACCCAAGGATGGTGTTATCTCTCTTTGACACAAGATGTTTTTAAGATGTGAAAATGTGATAGGTTCAAGACCGCTTTTGAAATCATTTCCCAATACTCAAGATTTTATTTAGTGTAATTTGTGATATGGCCCTAGAGAACTTTGACATGCATTTCAAAGTTTGCTTAAAACACTAGGAATGGTTGAGTGATCGAAAACATTTTGGCAATGTAAATATGTGCAAATGGAAAATGGGTGTACGAATGACAATTCGGTTTGATGGATTTTATGAAGGTGCCCCTGATTAAGGCAACATGACTTTTGCTTGACCAAATTTTATATCCAAAAGATAGAATGGTCTCTAACATGATATGCAACTATGGCTGAAAATGAAATGTTATGGTTTTCAATGAGATGTATGCACATGAAATGCAATGTTTTTGAATGAGATGTATGCAACTAACAATGAAATGCAAATTCTTTTTATTTTATTTGTTTTTTTTTTTTTTTTTTTTTTGTTGTACAAGCCATGTATATATGTACATATAAAATTCAAACTATGCGTAGAATGCCCTCAAGTGTATAACATTAAGTGGTTCGGGTTCTTCCTCTCCCTCTAAACTCGGCAAGTCTATAAGTTCCATTACCCACTCTTTCGGTGACCATATATGGACCTAACCAATTAGCCACGAATTTATCTCGAAGATGCGGCAATGCATTGGTGTTTTGTTGATTCTCTTTAAGGACAAGATCCCCTACTTGAAATTCTCTTAGATGAACTTTGGCATTGTAAGCACGTTTCAATCGGTCTTGATAAACTCGCAAATGCTCTAAAGCATTGATTCGTTTTTCATCTATGAGTGTGAGTTGATCAAGACGTGCTTGTCTAGAAGTATCATCATCGATAAATTCTTGCAAAGAAATTCGCAAGGAAGGGATCTCGAGCTCAAGAGGCATGATTGCTTCAGCTCCATAGACCAAAGAAAATGGCGTTGCCCCAATGGGAGTTCTGATGCTTGTTCTGTAAGCCCATAATGCCAAGGGGATTTGTGTATGCCAATCTTTATGATTTTCTTTAACAAGTTTCTTAAGAATAGCAATTATGGTCTTATTGGAAGCTTCAGCTTGTCCATTGGCTTGTGGGTAGTAAGGAGTTGAGAAACTATGTTGGATATTATACTTTTCGCAAAGAGCTCGAACATCCTTATTCTTAAAAGACTTGTCGTTATCAGAAATGATTTTAGAGGGAATACCAAAACGACAAATGATATGGTGAAGTATAAACTCCACAATTCTAGGACCTGTCAGTATCGGTTAGAGGAATAGCTTCAACCCACTTTGTGAAGTATTCAGTTGGTCGTAATGATGAAAGTATGCTTGTCTCGAAGAGGCGGTGAAATCTTGCCAATTAAATCGAGACCCCATTGTGAGAAGGGCCAAAGGCTTTGGATGGGCTTGTAAAGCTTGTGATGGTATATGGGTTAAATTAGCGTGTTCTTGACACTTTTTACATTGTTTAACATATTTGCAACAATCTTGTTCCATAGTGGGCCAATAATACCCCATACGTAAAATACGCTTCGCAATGGCCATTCCACTAAAATGACCACCACAAGTACCATCATGGGCTTCAGCAATAGCTCTATGTGTTTCACCTGCTTCTAGACAATGGAGGAGTACTCCATCATATCCACGTTTATACAACACATCCCCCAAAAGAACAAAACGAGCTGCCTTTTGCTTAAAGCAGTGACGGGCAGTTCGAGACAAATCAGATGGGAGTGTTCCAAACTTGAGGAAGGCTACTATCTCACTAGACCAAGGCTCATATGGATCCGAATGGATAAAGCAAACATCCTTTTTCATCCTTAGACTCAGAACGGACAATTGCAGACTTAGAGATTGTGGAAATGATTAGGGGTCGTACCTCTCCAAGGGAGTCCTTTGGAATCAATGATCCAAGAGAGGCCATGGCATCCGCAAATCTATTAGTCGAACGAGGCAAACTAGTGATCTCATACCAATCAAACTTAGAGAGCAACTTCATTGCTACATCATGATAAAGCTTAATGGTAGGTTCTTTGGCTTGGTATTCTCCTGTAATTTGTTTAACCACGAGTTGAGAATCCCCAAATATTTGAATACGCTTAATGCTCATAGCTATGGCTGATTGAAGACCTAAAATTAAGGCTTCATACTCTGTTGTATTATTGGTGCATTGGAAGTCTAGTTTGAATGATAAAGGGATGGGAATCCCTTGAGGTGTATGAAACACAACTCCAGCGCCTTGACCTTTCGCGCACTTAGAGCCATCAAAGAATAGCGTGATGTCAACATCTTCCTCCGGAATGATGTCCTCTTCTTGTTCAATGATAGCAAATACCGAATCATCTGGGAGCTCAATAATCAAAGGATGATCACTAGGTAGTGGAGCTTCCGCAAGTTGATCGGCTATAACTTGACCTTTAACGATTTTTGGCTAATGAATTCAAGATCGAATTCGGTAAGCAACATTATCCATTTAGCGGTACGAGTGTTATTATAAGTGCGAGACATCATATAACGCAGAGGGTTTTCTCTAGCTATGACATATGTTGTATGGCTAAGCATATAATGACGAAGTTTCTTAGTGGCAAAAACCACTGCTAAGCACAACTTTTCCACATAAGCATATCGGGTTTCATAGCTTACCAATGTTCGACTAATATAATAGACAGCTTGCTCACGATTTTGTTCATTCTTTTGTGCAAGCATTGTCCCTAAGGCAAAGTTCGTTGCTGAGATATAAAGATTGAAAGGGACCCCCGGACGAGGCGGAGCTAAGATCGGCGGAGATGCTAAGTCATCGCTTGATGTCATCAAAGGCTTTCTGACACTCATCTGTCCATGAAAATTGTACCCCCTTTTGTAGTAGGTGGCAAAATGGCCTACATTTATCGGAAAGTTGTGCAATAAAGCGACGGATTGAATTAATCTTTCCTTGCAAACTACGCAACTCCTTCAAATTAGTTGGGGGACACATTTCCATAATGGCTTTGACCTTGTTTGGGTCCACCTCAATACCTCGTTTAGAGATAATAAAACCTAGGAGTTTGCCTGAGGTAACACCAAAGACACATTTCTTAGGGTTCAACCTTACTTTATGCTCTAGAAGTCTATCAAAAACTTTTTCCAATACATCAAAATGCTCTTGTCGAGTTTTAGATTTTGCCAATAAATCATCCACATAATCTTCGATAATCTTATGCATATAATCATGGAAAATATAAGTCATGGCTCGTTGATAGGTTGCACCTGCGTTCTTAAGGCCAAAGGGCATCACCCTGTAACAAAAAGTTCCCCAAGGTGTGGTAAATGTTGTTTTGTGTTGATCTTCAGGGTTTATTCGAATCCGGTTGTATCCTAAAAATCCATCCATGAACGAAAGCATTTCATGACCGATACGAGTGTCGACAAGAGTATCAATGTTTGGAAGAGGAAAGTCATCCTTAGGACACGCTTTATTTAGATCTCGAAAATCGGTGCAAACACGTATTCCCCCGTTAGGCTTGCGAACGGGTACCATGTTAGAAAGCCACTCAGGATAATCAATCGGGACGACAAATTTAACATCCAGAAGTTTTTGAATCTCCGATTTAACTATGAGGGCCACGGTAGGATGCATTTTCCTAAGTTTTTGTTTGACAGATTTAGCATATTTTTGTAAGGTGAGGTTATGGACAACCAAATTAGGGTCTAGGCCTGGCATGTCTTTGTAAGACCATGCAAATATCTCCTTCTTCCGCTTGAGTAGAGCAATCATTTGCTCTTGTTCCTCTGATGATAGACTTTTAGCCGGTTTCACAATTTGGGTGCCATCTTGGTCCGTACTAAGGTCTACATCGATAGTTTCTTCAATAGACATGTGGGAACCTTCCTCAAGCCGATGGGGAGTAGGGATCGTATTTATGTCATCTAAAATGTCATCAAGCTCCTGTGCCTTGCTCTCGTCTATGTCTGCTTGGAAGACCTCTGGCTTAGAAGATGAAGGTGAATGTGGAGGTGAAGGAGGAATGTAGTTGGCGGAAGCCCTTAACAATTCCTCGAAAAGGATGAACTCTGAAATAGATGGAGGGGATGAAATCCGATCCATGTCAATCGAGGCTTGGGTTGATCGGGATTGGCTTATCCGGATCATATGGATTATGGAGCGGGGTGAATAAGTCTTCAAAATTCATTGTCGACTTATGGAAGAAAGGATGGGCGGAATGGAAGGGAAAACCGGTGAAGACCTCGGAAGACCTGAAGTGCAAAACAACATAGTTTTTCAATTTTTTTTTTTTTTTTGTAGTGGTGAAAACCACTATTACACACATACATAAAGCAATAAAGTATTTTTATATATTTTGATATTTTTTTTTTTTTTTGGGAATTTTCTGATTTTTTTTTTTTTTTGGTAGTGGTGAAAACCACTATTTTAGTATATACATATAATACAGGTTTGGATTATGGCTTATGGATGTGGCGAGAGGGGTGGTTCACCTCGTTCTTGTGGAAGAAGCAAGCGAAAGATGGCCTCTTGGAGAGGGAACAATTGGAGATAAAACTCGTCTTGTTTAGTGAGGGGAACAATGGGCGCCGACTCTTCTTCAGATTCATCACCATTTGACATGACGTCAAATTCTTCATAGACTTCATCTTCGGATTCGTCGGGGTGGAGGATTTCTTCTTCTGAATTAAGATTAATGCTTTGAAAAGCTTGCTCAAAAGAAGAAAGGGATGGAAGTGGTTGGGAAGACACTATATTTGTCTCAAAAGGAGGACAATTGAGCATCCGGGAAGATGTTGGAGATGAAGCCGACTGAGCAGATACAACATTAGCCTCAAAGATGGGGCTAGTGTAGACCTGAGTGAAACCAGCGGGTAGGGTTGATGCAATATCCTGCTAAAAAATAGAATCTTGCATAGGGGAATCTTGGATTGGCTCAAGGACATAGCCGGTGCCATCTCTTAAGTGAGTTTGCACTTGGGCCATATCAATGTGGGTAATATGACGGGAATTGTCTTCCTCCATGGGCATGGCCATGTGGTAGACGGTAGAAGGACGTGAAAGACCTGCGAGGCGAACCTGCTCGAAATTCACTAGGATAAGTGGCCATGTTGGTGGTGGGGATGTTCCGTGAATTATCCATTTGATTATTTAGATTTAACACTTTAGATTGATTCCTTGTTAAGACCATAAAGCAATAAATCTAAACAAATTCGGAAAAGAAGAATGCAAAACTTGAATGATAAATTTACACTAAAGAAATTATCAGAAACAGTCACAACCTAGGTTTCAACCAATGTGTCTTACCTGCGGTTAATTAATTATTTTTTGATCTTAATCTGTAGTAAATTTTAAGTGTCCGGTTTATGAGTTTTGCATGTGATCTAATCTTGAATTATTCACAAAAAAAAGGTAAAAACTATGGCTAGGAAAGGACAACGAGATTCTTACTGGTGATGAAATCCAGCAAGTTTGCTCGGGGGTGACCTATGGTGTCTGAGGCAGAAGTTTAATGGATGGAGATGAATTCCACCGTCACTAAACTTCAAGCAATACCTGGTGATGAAATCTAGATATTACTTGTTTTAAATGCAATATGAAAATGCAATGAATTTTATTTTAAATGTTTTAATTATCTAATGTATACACACAAAGCTATAAATCAAAAGTTCTAATGATCTAAGCAAGAGGCTACTGAAAACATGCCATTTCCTCCGAAGAAGTGGAGTACACCGTTTAAAACCCCCGCCTACCAATGATATCGGATATCAAAGGAGCAACCGGAAGGTTCGTCCACTTCTCTGCTTGGAATCACCCAATGGCAGGAGTACTATTGACATCCAATCAATAGTCCTACTTAGATAATTAAAACAAATAATTCGTAGCTATTCTAATATGCAGCTAGGTATGCAATTTTTTTTTTTTTTATGCAAGCAACAATCAATAATGCAATGCAAGAAAAATGTAATTAAAAATGTAACAAAAAAGAATAACTTAACCGTTTCTTTTCAGATTACTTAGTTTTTGTTCATTTTAAAGTAATGATCCGAAAAAGAAACAAAATATGGCGAAAAAACCAAAAACGTAAAAAGTATAGTTTAACAAAGAAAAAAAAGCACTTACTCGGAAGCCTACGCTTTTTCTGTAAACCGACTTCAAACGCCCAAGGGAGTCTGCGTAGGCTGAAACGCACCTCTGCGTTTCGTATTGGACTTCCAGACGCCGCTCTGCGTCTGCTGCATTTTCTGCAAACTCCTCAGAAACCCTAGTTCGCTGGAACAGTGAATTTCATGATTTTCGGAACCTGCAAAATAAAACAAAAACAAGAATAGATTAGTAAAGCAAGTATTAAAAACATGAAACCCTAGGGGGTCCCACCGTGATCGCCATTTGTAGATTAAAGATACAACGCCAAACAGAAATAAAGAAATCACAATAAAGGAATGCGGGAATAGTTGCACAAAACGAATGATTTCTATTAATCGATGGAGTTTAAAAACTCCTTTTGAGTACAACGAGGCTCGTAACCCTTTATTTGTGATACAAAGTTACAAGTTGTGCTAGGGTTCTCCGAAACCCTAGCCGGCACAAGTGGTGGCATCTCCGAAGAATGTATCTTCAATCCCAACGAGAGTGAGTGGGCTTCGTTGTATCCTTTGGCTCGGACCACTCCAGCTTAAACAATTGCCATCAATAAACCGGATCTACCACTAGAATCCCGCACACATTAACACTATCAAGGAGTTAGAAATTAATAAGAGGGCTCCACTGTGTGAGCCCTCAGAAACAATCTAAAACCCTAGAAAATAAAACGGAATGCAGAATTCAATAGCAGATTAATACATAAAGAAAGATTACTTGCTTTAGACGAATCTATACCTTTTCCTGTTAACGCGGCGAGACCAGGCGACGGCGATGGATGCGGCAAAAGGGTTTAGTTCAGACTTAGGGCCGTAGAAGACTCAGAAGACTCAGGATTAACAGCAATAGCCAACTCCAAACTTAGATAGGGAAGATTAAATCACTTAAACTTTATTTATATATATATTAAAATATATTAAAATATTAAAAAATATATATAAATATTAATTTAAATAAATTTGGGGATGAAAAATGGCGGGAAAAGTGAAATTGGGCCAAATAATGGTGGGAAAGTGTGGATTTGGGCCAAATAATGGCGGGAAGGATGGATGACTGACACGTGGCTGGCAGGAAGGTATAAGTGGCTGGATTTTGGTGTCTACAGTTTGTTTCTTTCACTATTGATTATATGCACATTGTCTTCGTTTGTATCTTTTGTTGGTATGCACTTACCTTGTAAGCTAATTCATGCATATATAATATTACTTCATTAACATAAATTTTATATTTATGCTATGTTAATGCTTTATAGGAGGCTTATTTTTATACTTTTATGCACTATAGAGAAGCATAAGGTCATAGGTCAGATAAGTTGCTTGTTTCATGTGAGCCATTGCCTCTTCCAATTGTATTTGTAATAGTTCATTTATGTTTTAGTGAAGCTTCTGTTTTGCATGGAAATAAAGGTTAAGCCTTGGAAGCAGGATTAATAAAATAAAGGTTCAACCTTAGAAGTTTTCTATCTTATGTATTGATTTGCTTCTTGGAAGAGTGTTTTATTTATTTAACCAAGAACTTAATTTGTTTGCATCCTCGAAGACTTATTTAATTTATTGATTGCTTTCTAGAAGAGTTATTTCATTATTTAGAATGAAACTTAATTGATTTGTTGTTTGCTTTCTAGAAGAGTTATTTCATTATTTAGAATGAAACTTAATTGATTTTCTTCCTAGAATAATTATTTAATTTATTGATTGATTTCCAAAAGAGTTATTTCATTATTTAGAATGAAATTTAATTGATTTATTGTTTGCTTTTCGAAAGGGTTAATTTTATTATTTAGAATGAAACTTAATTGATTTGATTTTTTCTTTTGGAAAGAGTTATTTCATTATTTATAATGAAACATAATTGATTTGTTGTTTGATTTTCGACATATTTATTTCATTATTTAGAATGAAACTTAATTGATTTATTGTTTGCTTTTCGGAAGAGTTATTTCATTATTTAGAATGAAACTTAATTGATTTGCTTCCTAGAAGAATTATTTAATTTATTGATTGCTTTCTAGAAGAGTTATTTCATTATTTAGAATGAAACTTCAATGTTATGCTTTCTAGAAGAGTTATTTTATTTATTTAAAAGAAACTTCATTGATTTGCTTGATGAAAGAATGCTTAAGTTGGTATTTTGGAGCTATTAGTAAATTTTTAATATTTTAAATCTTGCTTGTTTTGTAATTTAATAGTTCTTTGATTTGTTGAAAGAAAACATTTCTATTAAAGAGAAAACTTTGTCTTTATTTATGGAGTAAATATTGTTATTAGGTTTCAAGTTGTAATGTTGTATCTATTGATTGATGTTGGAGGAAATTATGAAATGAGGATCTTAAAATAAATTAAATGGATGAGACTTGGGTAGCCAAGGAATCCATATATGGGAGAAGTATGGGATTCTTCCAATATATTACATGGAATTGCTTGATTGGTGTATTATTGTTTACTTTTAAAATGCATGTAAGCTTGGTATGGATAAGACTTGAGTAGCCAGAAAATCCATACATGGGAGAAGTATGAGATTCTTATATTATATTTGCATGTAATTACTTTGTATGGTGCATTATTGATTGCTTAAATTGCATAGTGCATGTTAGGCTTGCATATGCATGATAGAGTTGTCCTGATCCCTAAAATTCTACTCAAGTTTGTGGAAAATATCTACCAAGAGGAAGACCTTGAAAGAGAAGATGGAACTAGGGACCATTTATGTTGAAATGTATTATTGAAAGAAATATTTTAAAATTATTGTATTGAATTTATGCAAATATTTTGGATGAAGAAATGATGTATTGTAAATATACTTGTTATAGTATTTCAAGACTTGATCAAGAATGAAATATTATATGTTGTTATTCTTTTATGAAAGTTCTTGGAATATTGGTTATGTGCAAAATGGAAGAATAATTTTAATGCATGGATTATGATTATAATACCTTGATGATGTATTATTCTTCATTATAAATAAGGAAATGCTAAATTCTAGAATTATGATTATTTAAATTTTTAGTCTTTAGTAATGTGTTACATTGAATTGAATCGATGAATTAATATAGCACTTCCTTTCCTTTGGGAGAGATGTTTATTTATTTTTAATTATTAGAATTTTGGGTTGGTGGATTTTTGGGTATGAAAATATAGCCATATTAAAGAAACCCTTGAGTCAAGAAGATAATTCAATCCTGGGAGGAGTTGTGGTGATGTAATAAACAAGTAGTTGTGAATTTTGAGAGGAGTTACAGTGATGCAATAACCAGGTAGTTTCAAATCTAGGAGTTGTGATAATGCAATAACTAGATAATTGTGAATGATATACCTTGAACGATGAGGCTTGGTATCCCAAAATAGCGAGGCTTTTGGAATCATTCATAAGATAATATAGTGGTGGAACCTTAAACGATGAGGTTTAGGTGACCATGCTCATCACCAGGTGAGTGATAATGGCCTTAGTTAGCCTATGAAGTTGTGGTAACTAAGCACTAAGGAATTATTCTAGAATAATCCTACATAGATGAACATATATAGGATTAGGAAAAATGTGTCACCCTTTAAGTGTTATGGACCTTAAAGAATAATCTCTACATCGTGGTCATATTATATTGGTGAGGGTACAGTAAAAGTGGGGGGACCACTATTGGTGTTCCTTTTAAATGATGCAGTTTAGAAAGGTGAACCCCATAAGTATAATATGTTGACCAATATTATCCACTTGAGTGTTGTCTACAATGATATTGAACACAAATTAAGGTTATACTTTATAATATTGAAAAATATTGGGACTTCTTTTTTAATTATTCCTTGTATAAGAAAAAATATCTCTTCCTTGGGTTGGTTTGGTGGGTTTTTACACCTTTGAGTCATGCCAAGTATGGTTATTGATATGCCAAGTATGGTTCTTGATTTATAGAAATGTTTGGCTCTCTTGTGTATATGTCTAACCAATTCATGTGAAATGATACCAGAAAGTGATTTGAATAAATGCTTTTGCTTATACCTAGTTGTGAGCTATGACAATGGTGACATCTCATGTAGCAAGTAACAATACATTCTAAAATGATGGAAAACCATGTTCTTTGAAAATTTATGATTAAAGGGGTGACAAGAGATGCCCTTATACAAAAGTGTCTTTTGGATGCTATAAAATGGGTTTTGGGAGATGAAAATCCTCTTCTAGTAAGTGGGTCAACAACACTACAAATATTCTAAAAGATCCTCAAAAGGAGTGGCCTTATTGCTCATGTGCCACTATCATTAAAACCAGTCCTCTAGACCTACAAAAGGGGTTAGAAAATTTTGGGGATTTTCTTAATCAAACCCCTCATGTTTACATACCAAAAAGACACTAAAAACTAATTTAATTAATTGAAAAAGCATTGCAAACATTTACAAAAATAGTTTAGACAATTATACTTACTTTATTAGAAATTTTCTTGCCTTTTGATGACTAAAAGTGACCCTTGGAGGGAGTCACAAGTTAACCTACGACTGTTTGAGTCACAAGTTACCTTACGATCGAGACTATGGAGTCAATAACACATTGCCTTGTGACTCAAACTATGATGATTAGAATGGAATAATATTTTGTGGGTACCTTCCTTTGGCTGTCAAGAAACTACCCTTAAAATTTTAGGTCAATCAAATTTCATATGAGAAAGTTATGGGTAAAATAGTGGGGGTGACTTTGGCTGAAACATGCCCTCATTAGGTCGTAAGTTAACCTATGACTGTTTAGGTCACAACCTACCTTGCAAATGAGATTGTGATAGCTAGAAATAGATTTGGTTTGTCTAGAGGGTTCCTTTGATTCTACTGGAGCTCTTGTCTTCATCAAGACACCTTCAAAACCTATAACAAAGATCAATTTTGGATACAAAAAGGGTGTAAAAATATGATTTGTATGGTGATTGATGGAGAGTTATTGCAAAGTGAGTGTTGTATTGTAGTGTAGCCTAGATGTATTTTGGTAGATTTTAGGTATACAAATTGTGAATGGATGAATATGAAGAAAAATAGCCTCTATTTTATAGAATTTGTAGAGGTTAGGGGTGTTGAGGTGTCCCTTGTGGGGTGCCCTTTGCAAGGTGTCCTTGATGTGGCATGCCTCATAAGTGATCTTGGGTGAGAGAATATCTCATCCATATATATGTTATAAATGAGCATGGGGATGTGGAGTGGAGTTGAGGTTATATCCTAACCATAGTAGGATTAACCATGGATTAAGAGTTGACTTGGGTGAGGTGGAAGATGACTCATCCTTACCCATGCTTTGAAATCCAAAAAGTCTTCAAAAGTCATTTATGAATTTAAATGCACATGGGGATTTGAAATGGATCAAGGGTTAAGTCTAACCAGGGTTAGGTTGAACCTAGGTTAGATGTTGACTTTTGGGTGAGGTGGAGGGTGACTCACCATATATCCCATGCTTTGGGAGATAAAAGTCTTCAAATATCATTTAAGGCCCTAAATGTACATGGGGAGATGTGTGGAGCAAGGGTTAAAGTTAACCCTAATTAGGTTAACCATAGGTTTAGCTAGGGTCAAATGGGTGAGGTGGAGGCTAGGCTAGTCAAAGAGTAAAATATATGAGGTGGCCATGAATCAGATTGACCATGGGAAAGAGTTTGACTATAAGGTGTATTTTGACCAAGGTTAGAGATCAACCAAGGTTAAGCTATGATGATGGTCATATGAGGACCCAAATTTAAGCATAGGAAAGGGCTTAAGTGGCCCAAGGGGGCTTATGAATAGTGCATGAATAGTGCTTTTGATAAATAAATAGTGTTTTGAGGCTAATATATGCAAATTTTATGGGTTTTACAAATTGATTAGCCATGATGATGGAATGAAGGGAAATGTGTGATTTTTAGGTGTCTACATTTTCCCCTTTTGGTAATACTTTAAGTTAAGACATAGTGCAATGAACAAACTTATAACACTATCTTGGTGGTTTGATTTTGAAGAAGAATTGATGATGGATGATTGTGGATGATTCAAGATTTGATTACGAGAGAAGTGAATTGGTAATAGATGGTTGTGGTCAATTATGACTTTTTTAATGTTGTAATGATTTTTTGAGAGAGAAGACGTAAGATCGTCTTGCCTTATGATCAATGTAGGATACCCCAATATTGAAAGGAGTGAATGTATATAAAATTTTACCTTTGATGCATTATTGAGTTTGATTTGATTTGTTAAGATGTTCAGCCCTTGGTAGATTTTTGTTAGGTGCTTCATTTGCAAGTGGTCTTATGTTTATCACTCTAAGGAAGGGAATCCATGATTAACCTATAGACTCAAGCATTGGACCTATCAAATGTTTGTTTGAATTGGAGTTTTTTTGAGAGCATAAATTTTACTTTTGTTTACCCCAACAAAGGAAGGCTTGAGATAATATTTGGAAAATTTTCTTGGACAAATGCAATTTTCAATATTGAGTGTCTCATTATTGATCATGTGCAAAGCAAATTTTGTGTATTATTTCTACCCCCTCAAGCGATGATTTGATGGGTGAAGAAGTGAAATACAACAATGAATCACTTGATAAAGTGGTTATTGACTAAGTGGAATGAATAAAAAGAAAGGAAAATAGATGAGAATCATCATATATTATTTTGTGGAAAATTTTTAGAAAATTTTGCTTCAATCGCAAAGTAGGTTGTGACCGTATGATCATACCTTAACTTGTGATTTTTGATTTATGTGACCCATGTGCAGTTTGTTTGCATTTTGAGGGACTGAATGATGTAAAAATATAGGTAAACCTTATATCATTAGAAATATTATTTTGAGCCCAATCCAATGATGGTAGTTTTGTGAAATTTAGAGAGGTTTTTATGGGAGAAAAGTGGGGTCAAATATGACCTTACTTTTAAAAGTGATAAATACTTAATGTTAGGCTTTTGAAAGGGATAATTGGCCTAGTTAGTTAGAGGGTCAATGTATGAAGGTGAATTGATGAAGTTGGATGAAAAGTGGATCAATTTATAGCATTTATAGAGACAATGGATAGGAAGAGAGTGGAGAGACTTAAAGGGAAAGGGGATGAGCTGAAAAAAGAGCATGATTCTATCACAACAAAGAGAGATGCAATGATAGTGGTGTTAGAGAGAGCCATGCTAGAGGTGTAAATTTAGTAGCATGTGCGAGAGGTTATAGTGGCTAGGATGACTAGATTATGAGAGGAGATGGAGTGATAGAGGACACAGAGTGATGTGTCCACCTTTGAAGATCGAGCTCGATGACCTACGATGAGTGAAGGACAATTTCAAGAGGCTTTTATTTTGAGAGAGCAAGAGGTTGTTTAGGTTGGATGTAGATTTGGTGGGGTGAGGGATAAATACCCCTACATATTTAGAGTCTAAATACCATTCACACTATATTAGGAGGAGCACACCAATAGTGCCTCGAGTAGTGGAGCTAGCAACACCATAGGAAAAGAGATCTACCCTAGGATAGAACAACGAAGGAACAAAAAGGAGGACTAAGGAGCCTCTTAGAATATGTGAAGGGAGTGGAGAGACTCTTGGTGGGCAACAAAGTTGAGACTAATCCTTTTGTTTTTTGGTGTGGTGAGTGTGCCACCATTTTTGTATATTATGATAGTTGCATATATAATGATGCACAACATGTTATATGTAATGTATCCTATGGATAATGTTGACTATGTATAGACCATCTTGTTATATGATATATGATGAACACTTTTGATTATACATAGTGGTATAATATATTTTTATTATGAATGATGTATGTATGTGGTGATTTAATACATGTGAATATACATTGTTAATGTGTTGGATAGATAGTATATGCAAAATAGCATTAATTTGACTAGCTATAAATATACAAAAATGCAAATGTATAGGTGTGAGAAATGTATTATATGTACGCTTGAGATGCATGCATGTGATCATACTTTTAAAAACATATATATTTTTTTATTTTGACTATTGTAAATGGTTTAATCAATCATGGAAAAAGAAATAGTTGCACAAACTGTTTATACTAATATGACATAAGCAAACATGTAATTTGTATGATGTATGCAACTTGAAAATGAACCTATGTAGGTAATGTAAATCATGTTTCGAGTATGTAGGGAATGACAATGTACAAATATGATGAATATAACACTTGTTATTGGTGGAACTAGCGATGATGCAATTCACTCCTTGTTCATAAGATTATTGGAAGTTTAGAATAATTCCAAGAATGTCAAACACCATAGTTTGAACAATAAAACTCATATAGTAGTCAATCAATATCCTAAAAACATCTTGACTATCCTGACTAATATTAAGCCTATAATGGACCTATGTGTGCACATGATATTCATGTATCTAGTTTGAGGGAGGTTGGACTAACCAATTGTAAACTTAGCCGATTAATCTAGCTCATCCACAAGCACTCAGTGGTCTATAAAAAGGGTCACTAATATGAAAAACATGTCATCACTAGTAAGGTACACTCCACTATCGATTAGGCATCTATAGCCCCAATGGATATTAGCCCCATGATCTATGGACTTAAGGACTTCATGGAATCAAGCATTTTGATAATGCTCTTTTATTCGTTTCTTTTATTTGTGGTGCTCTTTGTGCTTTACTTTTCTACTTTGTTTTTTGTTTCTTAACATTTCGTTGATCCTCAGGTTTAGATCATGCAAATGATAATATGAGTAGGGAAACCATTCATTTTATAGTAAGGATTAATCAAGGTGTTGTCCTCCCTATTTAATTTTTTTTTTAATGTGTGAAATATGTGAGTGGTCCATGAAAAACTCAAGTCAGCCAGGAAAAGCTTTGAAATATGTTAAATTTTTATGGCATTCGATAAAGCTTGATTGGACTAACTTTGAATGGTTGAGTAATAAAATAACTTGTTACCATGCAATTGAGAATAGGATTGGATATCTCTACAATCATGCTAATAAGTGTATGTTTAACTCCTCATTGGTTTGGTGTATGCAAAATGATGTGTGCATATGTACAAGCTAAATGACATGATAAAGTGATAGAACAATGCTATATAATGATGTGCATAAGTACATGATATAACAAAATTTCTATGAATGCAGACTAACCATATGACCAGTTTGTAATTGAGTAACAAAACCAAGTGAGATAGTTAAACATAAATTTTTGAATCGTTTTACCTAGTTTATGCGGATATATATTGATGGCATGTATGGATGCATGTGATGAGTGAATTGAATGCCAATGTTTGGTGGCATCAACATGAATGATGGATGTGGATGACGATGAAAGAGCATAGAAAGTGAGCTTGTGAAATGGATGAAAAGTGGTAAGAGAAAGAAGATAGAAAATGAAAAATAAAATAGGGGAAATAAGGAAGAAAGAAATGTAACCAATCAAAGGTATGAAGTCACTCGAAGCATGACCATACAACATTAATAGGGAATAAAAAGAGGTAGAAGGACATGAATAAAATAGGATCAAATAAAAGGTATGTAGCCGCTCGAAATATGACCATACAACAATGATATAGATCCATATGAGGTATATGTGGAGGAAAATAAATAAGAAGATATAGAGGAAAAGAGACATAATTGATGAATGGCTTTGATTGTTTTCTTATTATTGTTGTTATTTTTTGTATTTTTGTTATTTTTGATGTTGAATGTACAATATCTATGCTAAGGCAATAAATTAAGGAATGGAAAATTGACAAAATGAGTTTGAAGCCTTTAAAATGAAATTAAAATTTGATTAAAGGGGTTTGGTGAATTTACTATGAGATTTAAAAAGAATTGCCCAAATATCTTGAGGTTTATGGTGAAACCTTTGTGCCAAGAGATTATAAAAATAATTGGCAAAATATCTTGAGGTTTATGGAAAAACCTTTTTTCTAAGAGATTCTAAAAATAATTGGCCAAATGTCTTGAGGTTTATGGTGAAACCTTTTTGCTAAGAGATTCTAAAAATAATTGACCAAATGTCTTGAGGATTTTGGAGAAAACATTTTATAAGATATTTAAAAAGAATATTCCAAATGACTTGAGGCTTTTGGAGAAAATTTTCCAAAAAATTTATGAGATTTTTGGAAAAACAATTTCCTAAGAGATTTAAAAAGAATATTCCAAATGGCTTGAGGATTTTGGAGAAACCTTTCCAAATTTTTGTTGAGGTTTTTGGGAAACTATTTTCCTAAGAGATTTAAAAAGAATATTCCAAATGGCTTGAGGCTTTTGGAGAAACCTTTCCAAAAATTTTTGATATTTTTTGGGAAATCATTCTGCTAAGAGATTTAAAAATAATATTTCAAATGGCTTCAGGCTTTTGAAGAAATATTTTTCCTTTTTTTAAATGAATGAAAGAGATGAATACAAACTTGATATATGAAACAATAATTTGTGATGGCGAGGCAAAGGGTGCAACCTTTTGAATCTTATGGTTGATTTGTTTGATGAAGGTGAGGCAAAGAGCACAAAATTTCACAAAAGGACACAACCTTTTGAACCTGGAAATTGATTTTTTGATGAAGGCAAGGCAAAGGGTGCAACTTGTAAACCTTGTGATTTATTTGGTGTGTTTGGTGGCATTAACATGAGTACATGGTAAATGACAAGACATGAGGAGATTCCAACTCCTACAGTCACAAAAATTTTTAGAAGGGGTGCACAATTTATCAAATAGAGGTGTGGTTTAAAAGAGGGTGGAGTCTCCCAGTCATAGAATGATTTGAGGGGGAGGAAATGTCCCCAATCATGAGAAATTTATTTGAAAATAAGAAACTCCCTCAGTTGTGAAATTGAAGTGAAGAAGATGAAGAATTGATAATTAAAATAAGGTTATTTGAGAGAAGAAGGAAGAGAAGGGTTGAAGAAGACTGCAAAATAGAAGAATGGGGAAGAAGAAGAGGATAAAAGGACCATTCATAGGTATGAGCCACTCATGCATGACCATACAAGGAAATGAAACTTATAAAAGAGAGAGAAGAGAAGTTTGGAGAAGGGAGGAGTAGAATAAATTAAAATATATTCAATAAAAGAATGGATGATGGGTGTAGTAAATCAAAATAAATGCTATATTGTTGGAGGATATGTCTTATAGGTCATGGATTACAAGTTGCAAGATTTGTACGACTAACATATTGGTACAAAATATGGTTATTGACATGACAAACTTGTTGAGGTATAGGAGGAGATACAAAAGTGCCTATTGGTGGTCATGGTGGTGTTGGTTGAAGAAATTGAGTTGGAGATGTGTCAATATTCTCATTGGAATATGAGATGAGATCATTCTATTGTATTTCCTCCTCATCAATCATATTATGGACTAGTTTATTGAAAATATGATAGTTATTCATATCACATCCTTGTTGGCAATGATATATGCAATATTGATGCTAATTTTAGGTTCTAGTCCTTGGCAAATTTGGGTTTTTCAATTTAACTTTAGGTAGAGCCATGAATATGATGTCATACAACTATTGAAAATGTGAGATAGAGACTTAGAGAGAGGGTTCCAATTATGAGGTGACCATGAAGGGCATTTTTGGTTTTTGAGAGGTTGATTAGGTGATGATGGGTTGATTTCTTACCTAGGTTGTAGATAACCCCTCCATTGAAGGTGAGAAGTTTTTTGAAGTGGAGGTATTATAGGACCTCTCATGGCTATATTATGGGTGGGTGTACGACACCTACAATCACTCAACTACAACTCAAGATTTTTGAGGTACTCTAAGATGTGTTTCATATAAATTGAAGGATGGGTTGAGGTTGATTAATATGGGCAATAATGTGCATCTAAGTAAGATGAAGGAGGAGGAAAAAGGGGAGAAGAGGGCTAGGGTATTCCAATCAGTTGACCCCATTGGAATGGCAAGTGAGGCAATGAAAGAAGAGGTGGATAAGGTGGTACTTGAAAAGGGCATAGATGATGTGATGGATATTGATGTAGAGAGGAGAGTAGTTCTCATGTGAGAGCTCAATGGGGGAGTGATGCGACTAGCTTGACACCTGAGTTCATAATCATAAGATGAAATCCTATTGACTGACATATGAGGCATGCATAAGGAATGAGAGGAAATAGATGAATTTCAAGGATGGAAAGAGGTGGTTTCCTTTGAATGCCTAGATAAATTGGTTGGAGAATGGATTATGGGATAAAAATCCATAGCTAGGAGCATTTTCACTCAATATTAAGCCTTGGATAAGGACAATGATTGAATAGTGATAGGCTAAGAAACCAAGTTTTTGATAATTTTAGGCCAATATGGTAGCTATGTGAGTGTTTTTGTGGTGTTTAAGTCCATAAATGAAATAAAGGTTTTGATCGTAAGTTAACCTGTGACCCTAATTAAATCTAGTTATAGAGGTATAAGATTTGCTTAGACTATTTTTGGAGATGTTTAGATATCTATTTTTTATATTTTGTAATGAATTTTGCAACACAAATTAGTCTATTTAACCATGAAAGCAATCAACAAACATGTTTTGTGATACAATGTATTTGAGATGTAGAAAATCCTAAAACAAAAAAAGATATGGCAAATATGACCTATGAAGGTATATTTTCACACAATTTTTTGTTATACCTAAAAGTATGCGAGGGGTAACTATGCACAAATAGGAAAATAGCTTCTAATAAAAGCAATGACTTGGGTAACCTAGTGGGGAGATATATAAAACCTCTCAAGAAAGATACGACACTGCCTAAGACTTGCTACTAGCCTGGATGAGCTTTCGCTTCACCCTCAAATGGGCTTAGTCACAAATGATAGTTGCACACTCACTAATTATATGAAGCCCTATGAGTAAGGGTATCTAATCCTAACCTACCTTGAGGATATCTCAAGAGTAGGGGATTTTTGGGTTATGGAGTTCAAATAATTTCTCACAAGGGTTACTATGGTGTTTAGGGGGTGAGCTAGTGGAAGGAGATGAATTCCAAGGTCACTAGTATCGATTGGGGGTTGGTGATGAAATACAACCTTATAATGTGAGAAATATGTGAAGTGTGTGTATACTAAGAAAAATTGAAATGCAAAAAGGAAACTAATATAAGAAAAAGTAACACCTTTTTTATTTTTGTGGAATGAAATACCTTTTTTAAATGAAATAAATACGAGATAAGCAATGCAAATAATTTTTTGTGATAGAAGAACCTTATTTTAAGGAGAAACTAGTAAAGTCACCTGATTTTAGTGAACTATTCTAATACTTGCTTATAAGTAAATTCATTTACACTAGCCAAGATATGCCTATTAATATTATGGTTAAATATCTTTTAGAGCCGTATATATGAGACAAATGAAGATTTGTTCTCATATCATGAAGATGAAGAGGTTAGAAGGGCTCTTTGAACCTTAAGCAAATGTTTTTGGTAATTATTATAATAGATTAACAGTGGGTTTTTATAGAGGATCCCAAAAACTTATATACAAAATTGGCCTTGCTAAATAGTGCTTCATGCCTCTTGGCTGGAAGAATAAACCTGTATGCAAAAAAAAACAAAAAGCTGCTAATTTCCCGAGGGCTACAAGTAAGGCATTTTTGCCTGATTATCCTGGAAACCATGACCATTATAACTGGGAAAACAAAAACTAGCCGGAGAAGCTGGACCATCGAAAAGCAGAAGAAGATAGCCAAGAAAACTACAAAAAATTCTCCCATACCTGGGAAATAACTTTCCACATTTTTGCTTTCCCGGAGGTAGAATTCAAAGCATACATGTTGGATAGGATCCAAGAAAAATGACTGGACTGAAACAAACCGTTGAAAATCCTATTGGAAAATTTTGCCCTAGCCCAAATGGCCACTCTGTTTAGTCTTCTCACATCCAAGATTTCATCCATACGGTTTGAGGTTCTTCTTACTTCCATTTCCCTGCTGGAAGGGAGGTTTTGGGATAAGAGCGTCACCCATCAGATAATCAGAGTCATCCTGAAATAGCAACTATTGGGTTCCATTTGCAACATCAGCCATAGTTTCTGTCTCTCTTTCCCTTTTTGGGGGGACGACCCTGCTTCCTTTCACTACCAAAATCCACCCCTCACTTTTGACTCCTCGTAATTCGAGGGCTAATATTACCAGGATGGTAACCTATTCTTCCCATAAGGTAGTCTTCCAATATATTTTGTGCCTCAGGAGAGTTTCGGTCATAAATTTTGGGTGAATCTGCCTGTGTGGTGATAAGGGGGGGGGCCTGTTCCTTTTCCTCCTATGGTCCTAGTTGGGGGCACCCACCACACTGCTCAGAGTTCGGATGGGTGGTGATTTCCTCTTCTGGTAAGGAGGATTTGATATGGTCCCTGGATGGACATGGAGATTCATGGCCTTTCAAAAAAGGGTGCTTCATCTGACCTTCACCGTGCTCCAGAGGGTTGCAGGGATCCCGCTCTGTCTTCCTCAACTTTTGGAGAGGACAATTGGACTGAAGATGCCCTTGAGAACTACACTGAGGGCAGAAAGCTAGCATGTTCTCATAAACAATAGCTTGCTTGTGTAGAAAAGTACCCCCAGACCATAGAGTAATGGAGGATGGGAGGTCTGTCTCCAAGTCTGCCAAAACACAGGACAAATCTAGTTCGAGCTCTGGTGGGAGGGTCTAAAGTGATCAGCTCCCCGATGGACCGAGCAATACCTCTGATTACATTTTCATGCCAACAAAAAATGGGAAGACTCAAGAGCCTAACCCATATTGGAGCAATGTTGATATTCTGGGTATCGAGGTTAAAGTCCAAACCCCACTTCCTTAGAAAGAGACTCCTACGGCCCAAGAACCAAGGCCCTCCAGCCAGGATTTTATAGTAGTCCTCCTTGTTGCTCAGCCTAATCGTGAAAAAACCTCGGGTTAGGGCAGCCAGCTCTAAGTGACCAGAGGTCTACCATTTTCCAGACACCCACTTGTGAATGGTCTGCATGTCGGGACGACCACCAATAAACTTACCGATGAGGGTAAATTTTTTGAAATCCATAAAGCTTGAGAGAATTTCTGCCAGGATGTCCAACTCGTCCCTAGACGGAAATAACTCCTTGGAGAAGATTTCGCTTAGGGTTTTAGAGGCCACTGCCAAAGCATATGACTTTCGAGGTCCATCTCCCCGTTTTTCTGGTGGATCCTTGCCACGACTTGGCAAGGACTCCTCGGCATCCATAGACTCTGTTTGCCCTCCCTCCACCCTGTCGAGCCCTTGGTTCGACCTGCTGACACTCTCGTGCTCTCCCAGAACAACCTTCCCGCCCACCGTCATCCCCACCCTCCCAAGCAACCTTAAGAAAATGTTTTAATTCTATGTGATGGAAGTATTTAACTAACAGACATCTATGGAAGAAAAGAAAAGAGATTTTAGAAGTTTACCAAAGTAATTTGGAGCCTTTTTAAGAAAGTATCAAACAAAATTAAATGTGACCAAAGTGATTTGGTACATTTTTTAAAGTTGAGAAGTAAAAGAGATGCATTTTTTAAACTACCCAAAGCAATTTTGGGGCTTTTGTAAAAGTAGAAGATGCAATTTTTTTAAAACTAAACTTGTTATTTTTGAACTAGATATATAGGTTTTTCTAAGTTTACATGTGCTCTCCAATTCTTGAAAGTATCTATGACTGAGTTTTTAGGTCTAAACTATGTCTCAGATCTAGTTGTAGGTTATCTTGTGACTCAAATGGTCGTACCTTACCTTGCAACCCAAACTAAAGTAGATTTTTTGCCAAGTTTGGGCTTGGTAATAGTCTGTGTGGTATAGTAGCTAGTTTGTGTATAGGTACTTGTAACAACATAAGACAAAATGTCAATTTTGTAGATGAAATATTCTATATAAAAGAAATATATCTTAAACTAAAATTTTCAAGATGGTGCAACACCGAGTTTTGCAAAATCAAAAAGCAAAGGAAAGATGATTGATAACACCTATGAGGATATCGTTATCATCAGGTAGTTTGGCCTAAGAATGCATGGTGACAAGGGAAATAACAATATATTCTGAGGGAAAATAGTCCCCCAAACTTACCTACAACTATGGAGTTGCTATTGGATGTGTAGAAAATGGTATCTGAACTAGTTTTATGAGAATTTATGCAATCATAAAGTACCTTATGACTAAAATTATTGCATCTTACCTTGCAACCGTCACTCATAGATACAAATACTTCTATCTTGGACTTGAGTTGTGTTTCAGGTTTTTTTAAGGTCCTATGCTAGTTTTGTGTCACCTGTAGCACATAAAGATAGTAAAATATCAGTTAATAAGCCAAAATATTTGCTAAAAATATATAATAGGGTGGGGGTCCCTCTAGGCATCCTAGAATGAACTAGTGAAAAATTGTGCTATTTGCAAATTGATGATTAAAGGGGTTACAAGAGATGCCCTTTTACAAAAGTACCTTTTGGTGGCTACAAAATGGGTTTTGAAAAATGAAAAAACCTATTCCAATAAGCGAGTCAACAATACTAAGAGTCTTATAAAAGATACTCAAAAGGAGTGGGCTTATTTATTGTGTCCTTGCATGACCTACAAAAATGGGTTAGAACATTTGGGGGCCTATCTCAATTAGACCCCTCGTGTTTATAGACCAAAAATATACTAAAAATAAATTTAATTCATTGCAAAAATATTGAAAATAGTTACAAAAACTTTTTGAGCAGTGATACTTACCTACTTGGAGGGTTTTTTGCCTTGTTGATGATTGAAATTAACCCTTCAAAAGAGTCACAGGTTAACCTACGACTGTTTAAGTCGCAGGTTACCTTGTGATTGAGACTGTGTATTTGATCACTCCTTTCCTTACAACTCAAATTTTGCTAGTTAGAATGGAATGAAATTTTATGGGGAACTTCCTTTGGTTGTTAGGAAGCTATCCTTAAATTTTAGGTCAATCAGAGTTTGGATGTGAAATTTAAGGGTAAAATAGTGGGGGTGACTTTGGTTGAAACAAGCCCTAATTGGGTCACAAGTTAACCTACGATGGTTTGGGTTGAAACCTACCTTGTGATCAAGACTGTGATATTTATATAGAAAGTTGGTTTGTCTAGAGGGCTCCTCTGATATTTTTGGAGCTCTTGTATTCATTGGGTCACCTTAAGAACCTACAAAAAAGCACAATTTAGGACACAAAAAAGGATACAAAAGGATGATTTGTATGGTGATTTATGGAGAGTGATGGCAAAGTGAGTGTTGGAGTGTAGTTTAGCCTAGATGTATTTTGAAATATTTTGGGTATGTAAATGGTGGATGGATGAATATGGATGAAAAGCCTCTATTTATAGAATTAGTTGAGGTTAGAGAGGTTGAGGTATCCCATGAGGTGTTCCTTATGAGGTATTCCATGTGAGGTGCCTCTTGCAAGGTGTCCCCTAATGTGGCATACCCCATAAGTGCACTTGGGTGAGAGAATAACTCACCCATATACATATCATAAATGAGCATGGGGATGTGGAGTGGAGTTGGAGTTATATCCTAACCATAGTAGGATTAACCATGGATTAAGAGTTGACTTGGGTGAGGTGGAAGATGACTCATCCTTACCCATGCTTTGAAATCCAAAACATATTCAAGTCATTTATGAATTTAAATGTACATGAGGATTTGAAACAGAGCAAGGGTTAAGTATATCCATGGTTAGGTTGAACCTAGGTTAGACATTGACATTTGGGTGATGTGGAGGGTGACTCACCATGTCTCCCATGCTTTGGAAGATAAAAGTCTTCAAATGCCATTTAAAGCCCTAAATATACATGGGGATATGTGTGTATCAAGGGTTAAATTCAACCCTAATTAGGTTGACCATAGGTTTAGATAGGGTCAAATGGGTGAGGTGGAGGCTAGGCTAGTCAAAGAGTAGACTAGGTGAAGTGGCCATGAATCAGATTGACCATGTGATGGAGTTTAACTGTAAGATGGATTTTTACCAAGGTTAAGCTATGATGATGGTTGCATGAGGACCCAAATTTAAGCATAGTAAAGGGTTTAAGTGGCCCAAGGGGGCTTATGAATAGTGCATGAATAGTGCTTTTGATAAATGAATAGTGTTTTGAGGTTAATATATGCAAATTTTGTGGGTTTTGCAAATTGATCATCCATGATGATGGAATGAAGGGAAATGTGTGATTTTTAGGTGTATACAAATTCAAATTCATTCATAGTTTCTTTTGGCACCCAATAATCTATTTATTTCCAAAAGTGGTAATGAGCACCTTTAGATATATTCAAGGTCTTTTATGCTTGGATTCAAAAATATTTTCAATTGTCTTTGTCTACTTCTACTATGGCATCTTGTACCTTTGAAAAACATCTACCTTTTTTTCTTCATAATCTATAGTTTGGTCGAATCTATATTTTGATGTTCTCCCCTTTCTCTTTTTATTATCCTTATAGAGTGTTCTCTACTTTCTAGACATATATATTTCATTTAGCTCTTGAAATGGATTTGATCCATTGGAACATGGTACCTTTTCTAATATTTATCTTCACAAGGTGTTCACACTATTTCATTCATCAAATGGGTTTGGAGTTTACTTTATTTTTTTTTTGGTAGATAAGATACTATAGCATTAATACCGGGGTTTATAGGTTGACCCAAAACATTTTACAAAAATCAGCCTAGGGTTGTTGATGGATATATCCTTACTAGGGATCCTATATATGTAAAATCTACATGCCGCCAAAACCATTACATCCAGTAAGGCACATAGCCTGTTATCAAAAATAAACTTCCCATAAAATATTTTGGGTATACCCCAAAAAAACACACATGCATCATAATTACAAAAAACAAATAGACATGGATCCCTTCCTTGAGACAATGGAGAAAAAAAAAGCTACAGACACACATAGCAAAATACTAAAAAAAACTCCCACAAGCTATGTATTGATAGTTAATCTTAATAATTCTTTGGTAATTACTTTCTTTCGTATATGACATGCTTTGGTACCACATACTATCTTGGCCAATCAACCTTGGAGAAGTGAACCTACTGGCTAGATTTATGGCAGTGGCTATCTGGTGGTCCACGTGGCTTTGGTTTGAAGTCTTATATTATCATTTCTTTCCTTCCCTATGATTATCAACCAACCTCAAATTACTAAGATGACTAGAAGCCATGTTATCTGACATATGACTATCCCCATTAGTCTTTGTGGTATTTCCAAGTAGCATCAATGAATACTGATAACTCAGATAATTTTTAGTCTGAGTCCAATTCATAAAAGAGACGAGAATACTCCTAGCCTTTGAACTTATAGTGCCTTCCCTGTTGGTAAATTCAACTATCATTCTTGGAATTCTTGTTGAATAAGCTCCTCTACTTCACTCGGGACACCATTTTCCCATTTGAAAAGTTTGTCACCATCGACACCCAAATTGGCCAGCTTATCAGCAATTTTGTTAGCTTCTCGAAAGACATGTTGGGATTTTTTGTCCTGTCTTCCCTGGAAAAGGATCCTAGCCTCTTCAACAATTGTTTTAATCCTCCAAGGAGGTGTTTTCCAATTATTGAGGAGATTTATAACATGCATAAAGTCTCCTTCTATGATCAAATTGCCTTCTAAGTCTTGAGTCATTTGAAGGCCTCTCCACATAGCTCTAGCTTCAGCTTCATTGTTCGTCCTTATTTCCAAATATTTGGAAAATGCAAGCATCATATTCCCATTATGATCTCACACAATGCCACCAGTGCCTACTCTACCAAAATTTTCCTTAGCTACTCCATAAAAATTAAGCTTAAACCAACCCGTAGGAGGTGGATACCACTTAACATTGGCTATGGGGTTGACTACCCTAGGCACAGACTCATCTAACAAGGTTAAGCTTAAATATTGAGCAATCGTGATCTCCTGCAGATGAGGTTTATAGCTATCAAAAGGGATAAGGTTCACATTCTTGTTGGAAAAGGATAGGATCCTGGCAATGATAGTTTGATGATCATGGATAGACTCATTAAAGACTCTATGGTTCCTTTCTAACCACACCTACCAAAGATAGTGATTGAGACAAAATTTCCACATGTATCTAATTATTTGGCTTGAAAAGGGGTAAGGCCACTGGACGAACAAATCAAGTATGGTGGCTGGTTTAACCCATGAAATATTGAAGGCCTGAAAAACCCCACTTAGGACAGTCAAGGAAAAAGGACACTCAAGGAAAATGTGATAAATGGTCTCCCAATTAGCCCTGCACAGATAACAACGATTAGTGATACAAATACCTTTACGCATCATATTATCAATGGTTATAATTCTTCCTTGGATAACCAACCATGAAAAGATTGCAATTTTTGGAATTAATTTTTTTATCCAAACTAAGTCCTTTTGGAGGACAAAATCCTCGTCATCAAGCAGAAGCTTGTAAGATGATTTAACAGTGAACTACCCATTTTTCGTAGGAGCCTAGGTCACTTGATCTTCCTTGGGTCTCATGGGGATAAAATATTTCCTGAGAATTTTACAAAGATCATTTTATTTCGCTTGAAATCCCTAAATTCTTATTTGTTTCCACTTCATTCTACCTCTGTCCTCAACCATATAATCGAAGACTTTTCTTCCAATGAGTTCTTCTATGATATCTCTGATTCGGGCTAAGTTAGGATATTTCTTCAGTGGTTCATCCTTAGGCCACTTGTCATTCCAAAAATTTATCCTCTCACCATTGCCTAAAACCCATCTTAAACCTTTTTTTATGATTTCCTTACAATTAATAATTGCTTTCCAAAAATCAAAACCTCTGATTGGAACTAAGTCACTTAGAAATTCCATATTTTGAAGATACTTTCATTTGATGATAGCTGTCCATTCATTTTCTTCACCAAAAATGAGATGACATGCCTGCTTAGCTAGTAAATATAAAATTATATGAGCAATTCTCCTTAGAACTAAGCCCCCATTTTCCTTGGGTCTACACACTTTGGTCCATCCTACAAGGTGTATCCTTTTTTTCTTCTCTGATCCAGTCCATAAAAATTCTTTTTGGAGTTTCTGAATTTTTTGGAAAACCTTCACAAGGGCTTTGAAAACAGAGAGGAAATATACTGAAATGCTCTGAAGAGAGGCCTTAGTGAGGGTCAAATTTCTTTCTTGAGATAAAAGATGACCTTTCCATCCAACAAGTTTTTTTTGAATTCTTTCAATAACCCTATCCCACATTGACTCTCTCGGAGAACCAATGAAAAGAGGGAGACCAAGATACGAAGTGGGGAGATTTGCTATATCACACCCTAAAATTTTTGCAATCCTTCCTTGCCTCTGAATGGGGGTGTTCAAGAAATATAACTTGCTTTTACTGAAATTAACTTTCTAACCAGCAGCATCCTCATAGAGTTGTAGGATGTATTTAATTATTTTGGCCTCAACCACCGATGCCTTAGTCAATATAAGGGTATCATTGATGAATTGTTGGTGAGAAACAACCCTAGTGAGAGATGTTGCCTTGATTCTTGATATTAACCTTGAACTACAAGAATTTTTGATGGTTCTGCCTAAAGCTTCTACCACAATGATGAATAACATGGGGCTGATAGGGTCCCCCTGCCGAATTCCTCTGTGACTTTGAAAGTAACCAGCAGTTGTTCAATTAACTAGAATCGAGAACCATGCTTTAGAAATACATTCTTTTATCAAATTAACCCATTGGTTGTGAAAACCAAACTTAAGGAGGATAGCAATCATAAAGTCCCAATTTAGCCTGTCAAATTATTTGTTCATATCAAGCTTGATGGTAAAAATAGACCTGTTAGTCTTATGAGCAAAGTGCAGAGCTTCATGAAATATGATAACTTAATCCAATATTGACGTACCCTATACAGATATTACCTAGCATGGATCTATGATGTGGGGCAGAATATCTCTCATTCTATTTGCAATGGCTTTACTTAGGATCTTGTAAGAAACATTGCACAGACTGATTGGCCTGAAGTCAACCATAGATTCAGGGGTTTGCTTCTTAGGAATTAGAGAAATAAAATAGAGTTGATACCTTTTGGGATATGATTGCTTTCTTGGAATTATCTGACAGCAAAAATTACATCCTCACTTATAATGTCCCAAAAAGCTTGATAGAAATGAGAGGGAACGCCATCGAGTCCCGGGGCTTTGTCTGGCTCCATGCTAAACTAGGCTTCCTTAATTTCCTCATCAAAAAAAGGAGCTAGAATCTTAAGGTTTATATCCTCATTTATTATGCTAGGAATGAATTACAAGATAATATCTTTGGCCTCCTCATTGCACTGCAATTCCTGGCCCAGGATAGAATTGAAATAAGTTACTACCTCCTTTCTGATTTCTGTTAAGGCTTGAGTAATAGAACCATCTTCTTTTTTTTAAAATTTTATCTTGTTATTGCTTCCGTTTCTAAGCGTGGTGATGTGAAAAAACTTAGAATTTGAATCTCCATAATACAACCAAAGAGCCCTTGATTTTTTCCTCCAATAAATTTCCTCACAGGCCAAAATGTTATGAAACTCTGCTAGTTTTGTTTGTTCCTCCTGCCTAGTAGTTTCATCAACATCACCATGTTGGATCCTCTGATCAATTATCTTCAAACTTTCAACAACCTATTTTTTATTTTCAAAGAGGTTCCCAAAGACCTCTTTGTTCCAATTTCGAAGCTTTTCCTTAACAAAATTTAATTTGCCAGCAAGTTTAAAAGTTGCACTAGCCCTGACAGTCTGCTGCCACCACTGACTTAAGTTATCTCTGAAATTGGAATGTTTGATCCACATAGATTGAAATATGAAAGGTTTCTTGAAGGACAAAGATTTGGGGATCTCCGAAAAAATGGGATTATGATTAGAGGCAATTTTAGGAAGGGCTTGCAGGATAGAATCACCAAACAAAGTTGTAGCCTCCTTTGATAGAAAAAACTTATCAAGCCTTTCTTGAATGAGATGACACCCTATCCACCGATTGCTCTAGGTATAATTTGCTCCTCTAAGTTTTACATCCATCAACATGTTGGATTTCACAAAGTCATTAAAATCATCCATGCTCCTGATAGTTGGTCCATTTCCACCCATTTTGTCTGAAGGGTAAAGTGTGTCCCCAACCAAAATCCAGAGGAAATTATAGAATATTTCACTCAGATTGCCTAAGTTCTCCCATAGTAGATCTATCCCTTGAATTGAAGTCGGGGAATAAATATTTGAAAGGATCCACAACTTATTGCTATTTATTTCCTTAAATAAAACACTAAGAACCCTGTCATCTTTCTAAATAATGGTGCCTTCTACTATCTAGGGATCCCACAAAGTCATAAGGCCTCTAGATGCTCCTCTAGCTGATTTGCAAACCATATCCCCCTGATTCTAGATTTTTTTGCTATTTTTTTGTCTGAATCTCATCAGTTTTTGTTTCTTACAACATGATAATAGTTGGATTCACTTGATTTCTTATTGCACTAACTTCCCTGTGTTTGGGCAGGCCATTGAGGCCTCTCACGTTCCATGAGAGGAACTTCATTTATATTGTTTGGGATTTCTTCCTCTCCCTCTCCCTCTCCCTTGAGGGGGTTTTCCTAATTTTTTATCTTAAGAACCTGGAATAACCTATTGAAACAAGGTTCTCTATTTTCCATTGGCATTGTCATTATCAATTTTAATTTTTTGATGCTCAGCATTTGATATTCTCCCTCTTATTTTTTCACTGTAAAAATCTATAGGAGACTTCATAGTGCTCCTGGTTTGTTTAGGACTAAACTGAGGGGAGGTAATTTATTGCAAAACCGGACTGCCATATTCCTCAGTCTAAAGAGTTTCACATATCTCCACCCCTACATCCAAATATTATCCTTTTTTCTTGAATTCCATTGGTCTGCGGGACGACCCCTCAATAGGATTCACTTGGATTCTAGTGATGATGTTAGGGAGATGAGAATTTTTTATTTTCCAATGCCTCAAATTTCTTCCTAAGTTCTTTAGCATTAGGGTTTGGCTTTGGGATGCCCACTGGGCTTGAAGTATTTCTAGCATTGGGGTTTAAGGATCCTGACTTGGATGTGGATTTTAGAGATCGTGCATTAGGGTTTGGATTTGTGATACCCACGGGGCTTACAATAATTTTAGCATTAGGGTTTGAGGATCTTGACTTGGATGGGGATTCGACAGAGTCAAAAAGGTTAGCCTAAAGGTGCTGGCCTTCCATGTCTTCTGATAATCCTCCTACTCCCATATTGGATAAAATTGAATTTTTTTGAAACTAGAGGATTGGAACTTACCTGAGTATTTTGGTTGCCAACAACCTGTAGTTCTCCTTTGTATTGTTGGGACCCTACACCCTCTCTTTTATTTTTTGGTAGACATAGTTTTCCTGATTGAAATCGCCTCTGCTAGGGAAACTCCTCAAATTTTCTCTATCTAGCATTCCCTGCTTTTGCTTTTCTCTATTCATTGCCAGGTTAGGGCATTGATTGCATAGATGTCCTTAGATTCTGCATAGAATGTGGTTCTATTCTTGTATTCTACCAGATGTTTTCTATAGTATTATCCATACTCTAGCTCCACAAATCTTGATAATTCATTATTCAAATTAGCATTTACACAGATTCATGCATGAGTCATCCTTGTCCTGGCCAAGATCGCATGGTCAATGGAGATTAGGTCCCCTATAGTTTTGGATATGCCCTGTAGCCAATATTCATTGAATAACTGGGTAGGTAGACTCGGGAGATGAACCCAAATAGGGGTAATGTTAATATTTTTCTTTTTAGGGTCAAAATATTCACCCCATCGTCTAAGAAAAAGGCTCCTTTTGCCCAGAAACCAAGGACCTCCTATTAAAATGTGGTTAGCATCCTCCATATTGTTAAAATGAATAATTAAGAACCCTCAAGTTAGAGCTACCAACTCCAAGCTGCCTACCAGTCACCATTTACCCATTGCCCAAGCCCTGAAAGTCTCCACGTCCGGCCTACCTCCCAAAAACTTGTCTGCCAGGGAGAATTCTTCCATTAAAAGAAAAGGGCTCATGGAACTTGTCGAGGCTGAAATTTTATTATTTACTGGAACTAGGGGCAGAAGAGATTGAACCTCCTTTCTTTTTCCTCTAAGAGTCTCAGCAAAATACAACCACTTCTTGGGCCCCGCATTGTCCTTCGTATATTTTTTTTCGGGGTCTTTCTGAGGAGGGTCGGGCCCCTGTGTGATGCTCACCTCCAAATCTGCCATAGCTTGATCACCTTACTATGGATCCTTTCTTGATCCATGCTCGAGGTTCCCACCTGCACCTTCCATACTTGCTCTACCTCTACCGCCTTGGCTGAGATTCCTGCCCAAAAAATTCAAACCCTCACTCCCATCGCACCTACTAAACCTCATCTCACTCATTCCTCTTGCTGACTTTGGAGTTTACTTTCTCATGTGCCTCATTATTTTATATTTTTGATTATTTATTTTATATGTTTATTTTGTTCATGCAATACCCAATTTTCTTAGTCATTCCAAATGGAACATTCACATCAATGCTTGAAACAACTTGTTTCAAGTTTGATCTTTTTCCTATGTAAATATTTTATTCTATCATATTTTGAACTTTCTTTATTTTCTATTCTTAATGTAGAAGTGACTTTGAAAGAGCAACTATTAAACTTGTTTATTTTTGGCATTATTTCTCTCCTTGCATTTCATTGAAACTTTTCTTTTCCTTGCAATTCTAGTTTGTAATCTTTTATGAAGCTAAGCTTCTCTTGTTGCAATTTATTATATTCTCTTGGAACACTTTATCTATTTGGAAGATGATTATTTGTATAATGCTATAAATTTATTGCAATTTGGAAAGGTTTAAATAATATTTTGATACTTTGAAAATGACTTATCCTTCACCTTTGGTGAGATATTTAATGTTTTTTGAAGAAATTCTTGCAATTCTTCTAAGAAGCCTCAATGGCTTCTTTATCTTGTTTTTAATTTGAAGGAGCTTCTATGGATTTTTTTTTTTTTTTAAGGAGATTCTTATAACTTCCTTTATTGCCTTTTGAAATGGAAATTATTTAGAGGAAACTTATTACCCCTTTCTTTCTTGCTAAAATTGATCTGATTGTTTCTTACAGTCTTATGACCTTATTGGACTTGGAAGGGATTGAAACCATTTTTAATGCTTGAAGGATTTTCCTTTCTGGTCTTTGGAAAGTGTTTTTCATCCTAGGAACTTTGAATCTACCATGGAATATTTTCTTAATGGAGATAATTACCACTCTTTTGAGATTTTTATTAAATAATATTTTATAGGGCAATTTTACCCTTGAATTTTTTTTTCACAAACTTGAAACTTATTTTCTCAAATAGAGTGCTCTTTTGGCTTCTTTGTGTTGAAGCTAGAGGAGGATCAAAAGGATAATTCTTTCTTCCTTCTACCTACTTTGATCCCATATGTTAAAACTTAATGTTTTTATTATTTGCATTATGCGATGATGGGTATTTAAGAACATAGGGTGGCTATTTTAAGCATAACAAATATTCAACCAAATTTACAACTAACTTTCTCATATACTACACACATAAACCTTATGAGGGGTCATTATACCACTTTCCTTATCACATGGTCTATGATGTAATAATTCCTAACAATATGAAGGAATCCAAGCAGTATTGAGGGAGATAAAACCTTGTGAAGTTAGCCATCTAAAACAAGGATAGTGATAATTGTTCAAGTTATAGGAAAATAAAATTGTAGATATTTTCTAGCTAAGGTTTGGATGATGGGAGGTGTAGACACAGAAAATTGATCCAATTTCAATGGGAAATCATCCTTGTAATACCTAAGAGGCTCTTAACCCCTTCCAAGAGCAAGGGAAGACTTCTTTACCCCTCCATTTTAGTTTGTTTTGCCTTTTAGCAAAATTGTGCCCCGTATTTACTAGGCGTGACTTCACGCAAGTGATATCATGCCCATTAGGATGGGGCGTGACTTCACTATTTTTAACCTAATTTTTAAATTTATTTTATTTTATTATTTTGGGCCCACCTAGACCCAATTTTAAACCCTCATGCGTGTTTTCGCATCAGCTTTGGGTGTCTTTTGCCTATATTTTTCCTTCGATTTCATCTATAAAAGGAAGAATGTTCTTGCCAAATCATAAGATGCAAAGTTTTTAAGTGCAATGCGATATGCGAGTAATGTGAAATTTTGATTATTGATTAAGCTCAAAATCGTTATGACAGTTTATTCTTCCTCCTTCGTTTTCTCTATTGCATGCTAACCCCAAAGTATGAATTTCAGACTTGATCTTCTATTATGTGGATTGGATTGATTTGCTATGTGACTTGGTGGATCTGTGGTGTAGTTCAGAGAGATAGAGTGCCTGCTCGGATACTTCAATCTTCTATGCCTACTTCTATGATGTCCATTAGGGTTTACTTACTTTGTTTTTGGTATTTATTTCATCTTCTACACTCGCTTTTTATTTTTAATTAGTCTACAATGATATCATGCCCAACATTAGTGAGGTGTAACTTTGCTTGCCCTAATTAGGGTAAAATAGTCTGCAAAAGTAAAATTGCACCCAATCTAAGTAGTGCATGACTTTTTTGCTATGTTATCATTCCAACTCCAAGTAAGGCATGATTTTTCCATAGGGCACATCGAGGCAATGTCAAGATTCTATTTTCACTATTGCATGTCATTATACTTCTAGATCATACTGCTATATTATGTTTTATGTTCTCTGTTACTGTATTTCTATTTTATGATTAATTCTCCAAAGGTTAATTTCTGCTTTTGCATTAAAATGTCATCTAAAAGGACCTAGGGAGATTGAATGTTGCACCTCTCATATCTGTTACACAATAATCTAAGCAGGCCCCCTAATGCTAATTCTATTTTTTAGTGTTTCATGAGTGATCTTGTAGAAATAAGTATTCTTGATATCATTGGACAAGAGGCAGAAAAAGCTAAATCAACCATCGGTCTAGATAAGTTCTCTAATCATTCTATTGGTTGAAGATCTGATTTAGTTATTGATTCCTAGGCATCTAAAAGTGAAAGGTATTTAGTTTACATCTAGGGATAATTTTTGTGCATCTATTTTGTATATCTCTGCTTTAAATATTTTATAAAATAAACCCTAGGTTAGTGAGCATTCAAAATAAAGAATTATTTTTAGGCTAGCTCTTGTATGCTTGCATTCTATTTTCAGCTATCTTATTCTCTTTTCTGCATTGTTCTTTATCTTTTCTAGCTTATATCTAGAAAGGCCAAACTTAGGTATTTGTCTTGAAACTGAATACATAAAACTATCCTGAATATCCTGAAGACTTGGACCGAGTCCTAAAACTGTTCCTGGTGAACCCTTTCCCCCAGCATTGAGTGTAGAGAATAACATACCCCCGTGGTCACCTTGGCTATCTATTGCAGATCCAGCCAAGAATTTTACGTGGTAGGGCAATTTTCTGTCTCTACATTTTTGGTGAACCCAATGTGAACACCTCATTTTCTTTTAAACACCAAGCAAGATCATTAATTCTATTTGGAAAATATTTAAATAATTAAATTTTGTTTATTAGTGTTTTCCCCTATTTGTTTTTATTGGACATTTTGAGGAGTTTTGTTGTCATTGATGTCAAAAGCATTTTTGTGCTATGTTCATCATCTTTGAGGACATTAAGTGTTTCTTCCAAAAGCAAGAAGGTCTTGAAAAGCAATAGGTTATAATATTTATTTTTAAATATTATATACCCAGGAGGGCCCAAAGGATGAAGACCCAAGGAAGGAGAAGCAAGTTCAAATTAAATAATAATATTTTATTATTATTATTTTGGGCCAAAAATCAAGCTGAAGAAGATCAAGGACCAAGTTGAAAAAGACCCACAAGCAGATTTAATTTAAATTAAAATATTTTAATCTTTGATTAAAATTTTAATTTAAATAATGATGGGTGCTAAGGTTTAATTTAAATATTTATTTAATATTTAAAATTAATTTTAATATTCGAATTTGAATTCAAATTCGCGTCAACGTATTGAAGACAAAGGGCATGCATATAAATAAGGAAATGATTTCATTTCCAAAGACCACCAAGCAATTTTTGATGATCTCCAATTTATTACATGCGTTGTGTTGATTCATTCGTTGCATCCGAGGAGGAGGGAACATTTTTTCATTCCATGCACGTGAGGGTTTAAGGTTTTTGGACAGCGTGGACTTTGGCTATCCCATCGACGATGATAGCATAGGTGGCAGGTTTGAAATTGCTGAGGCTTTGCTTGTGGTGTGACCACGGTTCGACTCCCATGATCGATGATGTTGGCGCTTACCCTTTTTGCATTCGGCATGTTTTATGGAGAGTCATTGAGGAGTGAGTGCCGAGTGTCCCATGTGGGGACATAGCCCTTGGAGGGCCTAAGTCATGGTCGAAAGCATCGAAGGTTGTGGAGGAAATAAAAGGTATGCAAGTTTAATATTTTAATTTTTATGGATGCTAAGTGTTAGGGGAGTTATAAGGTGAAAAGATTAAAATATTTTTATTGTGACATTTGTGTATGTGGTGAATGATTTTATTATATTGAGTTTGGATATTATAAGGTGTACAAGGGAAATTGCTATGTATGTTGTTTTTGATGAAATTGTTGAAGTGAAATATTGAGTTTGGAGATTAGAAGGTGTACAAGGAAAATTGCTATGTATGTTATTTTTGATGAAATTATTTGAGTTAAAATATTGAGTTTGGAGATTATAAGGTGTACAAGAGGACTTGATGTTTTGTGTAAAAATTATTTTGTGAAGAGGTTGTGGTAACCTAACCCTTGAGATTGGCAAAGAGTTTGATCTTGTTAAAACAGGTTTTGAAGTCTACTCTTCATCAAGTAAAAGGTATGGGCACATTCTTCCTTGGTTGAAGTAATTGATTGGTTGAGGTTTTCTAAAAACAAGATTGGAGTGAAAAGGACTTGGTTAAGTTTTCCTTTGTTGGTTTGTTGAGTTGATGAGTTTTCTGAAATGGAAGTAAATACTATAAACTTTGTTTGATAAGCATTATTGGAGATTTTGAGTGAGTGAATGCATGATTCATTGTTGGGTGATTGAGATACCTTGTTGTTGAGTTTGAAGATTGGATTAGGGTTTGCAAGAACATGAGTATCATTGTTATGTGAGATTGATTGATAAGCATTATTGAAAATATTTGAGTGAGTGTTCATATGCTTGGACTAGGGTTTGTAAGCAAGGAGTATTTCATTGAGTGATTGATTGAGTGGAGTTGATTGAGCCTAGTCAAGTGGAAGTGTTGAAGTGATAGTTCTAATTTTATGAAACAAATTGTTCTATATTCTAATTTTATTTGAGAAAGATATTGAAAGTGATTGAGCATTGTGATGAGTGTGAAGCATATTGAGTCTCTAACAATTCTCTATATGTTTTTATGAGATTGTGAAAGTTCTGTTAAGATTGTTGGTGTGAAGTATTTGAGTTAAGTCTTTGTATTTTTGAGATTGGACAAGTTCTAGTGAGGACTTGTGGAGAAGAGTTGAGGTAAGTCTTGGTGAAGACTTGTGGATAGATTAGTGTGAGATTTTGTGGAAGCTTACAATGCAGATTTGAGATAAGTCTTTGAGAAGACTTGTGAGCAGAGTTGATTGATTGATTTGTTCAAACCTTGAGTTAAGATTTGGGGTAGATCTAGTAGAGTTGATTTGTGATTAATTCAAGCTTTGTGTTAAGTCTTGAGGATAGAGATTGAGAGATTTGTGCTAGATCAAAGGACTATGTTTAGTGCAGATTTGAGGATAAGATTATTTTGATTTTTATATTTGAGGACAAATATTGAGCAGATTTGTGCTAGACTGAAGGACTATGTTTAGTGAAGATTTGAGGATAGAGATTGAGAAAATTTGTGCTAGACCGAAGGACTATGTTTAGTGTAGATTTGAGGATAGATATTGAGCAGATTTGTGCTAGACCGAAGGATTGTGTTTAGTGTAGATTTGAGATAGAGCTAAGAGCAAGATTTGGAGGTGATAGAGTATAGAGGATAACAATATCTAGTGGATAGAGGTCCATTAGCCAGGGTAGTGAAGATAAGTCTTCTATGTGAGGGCAAGAGTCTTCAATGGATAGAGATCCATAAGCCAGTGTAGTGGAGGCAATAGTTCTTCTAGAAGATCACCAACTAGAGCTAAGGAGAAAGAGTTCTCCTATGGATAGAGATCCATGAACTTGATTAGGGGATTGGTGTCTCCTTTGGATAGAGGTCCATAAACATTGTAATAGGGAAAGGATTCCCAAGAGATTTGTTGAGAAAATTTTAGTGAAATATTTTCTCTGTGGAGTAGCCCACATTGGGTGAACCATGTTAAATTGGTGTCTCTATTATGTGTGGTGATTTATGCATTGCTTTGATTACTATTATTGATATTGCTATTGATACATTGCATAATATTGATTGGGAAAGAAAAGTAAAAAGTGGTCTTATACTATTCACCCCCCCTCTCAGTATAAGCTTGTGTTCTTCAATTGGTATCAGAGTGGGTTCCTTTGGAAGAGTTTAATAACTTGAAGGAAAATCTTACAAGAACACAGATGGATTCTCAGAGTGGATCCTTAGGAAATTCAACACCATTGTTCGATGGGAACAATTATACACTATGGAGCACAAGGATGAAGTTTCATCTAATGGCACTTGGAAATGAAGTATGGGAAGCAGTTGAAAATGGATACACACCACCAACAACTCCACCTACAGATAAATATGGTAAGCTTCTACATAATTATAATTCAAGAGCAATGAATGCAATTCAAAATGGCTTACATGAAATAGAGTTTATAAAGATTATGCATTGCAAATTAGCAAAGGATATTTGGGATAAGTTGCAAGGCATATATGAAGGAGATAAAAAGGTCAAAAGGGTAAAGTTGTAAAATTTCAAGAGAGCATTTGAAGACCTAAAAATGAAGGATGAAGAAAATATTACAGGATATCTACTTCATGTGGATGAGGTTGTTAGCTCCATGCAAGGACTTGGGCTTGAAGTTTCAGAACCTGATGTGTGTGATAAGATTCTAAGGTCACTCCCAAAAAGGTTTAGTGAAAATATTTCAGCTATAGAAGAGTCAAAAGATATTGATCATTTGACAAGAGATGAATTACATGGCATTCTCATAGCATTTGAGATAAGAATAAAAGAGGAACCTATTCCCAAGAAAGAAGCAACATTTAAAGCCACTAAGAAGACTAAGGGTAAGAAGTCAGATTCAAGCAATGAGTTATCCAGTGATGAAGAAGCCAATTATGGCAGAAGGAAAAAGGACTCAAGAAAATATAAAGGTACAAAATTAGTTAGATGTTTTAAATGTGGAAAATATGGTCACTATGCATCTGATTGTCCAGAAGCTGGAAATAGCAATGGTGATGAGAAACATGATCATAAGAACAGGGATGTAGAAAGGCACAGGTACCAAAAGAAAAATAGGGATGGACAAGGTACACAAGGGAAGAAGTTTTTCCAGAGGCACAAGAAGAGTTTCTATGCAGATAAGGCAAGTAAGTACTCAACTAATAGTGATGATGGTTCCTTAGATAATGATAGAGATGAAGTTCTATTTTTTGCAAAAGAAAAAGAAGTGGTTAGGAAAAGAACACCAATAATCCTCAAATGTTTTAGATGTGGTAACTTTGGTCATCTTGAGGATAGTTGTACAAAGAGTGGTTTTAATTTTAGTGATGATGAATATGAAGATACACTTGAAGGACCAGAAGAGAATCTTCTTATGGCTCTAGAAGAAGAAGGAGGTGATCCTAAAGAAGACAAGTCAGAAAAGAATGAAGATGTTTTCAAAGGTAAACAAATAGAGGAAGAATTAGAGAAGGGAGAATTTGATCTTGAGGGAGAGCTTATTCATGCTCTTGATGCATTAAAGAAGGTAAGAAAGCAAAACTCCCAACTTAAGCTTCAGTTTCAAGAATGTGATGAAGAGAAAGGAAATCTTATAGAGGATCTAAATAAGTCAATGGCTAAGACAAGGAAGTTCAAAGATAGGTTAGAAGCAAAGGTCTTAGAATGTGAAAGGTTGGAGCATGAAGTAGCTTCACTAAGGAAGGAAGTGAAAGAGTCTAAGGATAGGTTACATAGGTTTGGGAGAAGCTCAAAGAATTTGGATAAGATTATCAAGACACAAAAACCTACATCAAGCAAAACAGGTCTTGGTTTTGAACAGGTACAAAAGAAACAAAAAGAGGAGTCAATATCAAGTTTTGAAGAAGAAGAAACTTTAGAAGAAGAGAGTGTAAGAGAAAGTGAGACTTCTGAGGATGAGTTGGACAACAAAAAGTTCAACAAGGAAAGGAACAATGCACAAAAGAGGAACAGATGGAACAGGAACCAACATAGGGTAAAAGAGACTAAAAGACCCATGGGGTCAAGGCAAGGTAATTTCAATGGATGATGCTTCTCATGTCATAGGTTTGGGCACAAAGCTTCTCAGTGCAGGACACATGAAAGACAAGAATATGGGAACTTCAAAAACAAGCAACTATTTCAAGGGTATTGCTACTCTTGTAATCAGTTTGGTCACAAGGCAATGAATTGTAGGGTTCATGATAGGAATAGATATGGCTTCACCAGGAGAAATCCCAAGATATTTGCACCTCCAAGGAATAATAACATTAAGTGTTATAAGTGCAATAATGATGGACATACAACAAAGTGGTGTAGAGAAAAAATTCCAGAGACAAGCAGGAACATAAATAGTCAGAGGAATTAGAAGGATCAGATGAGGAGGAAAGTGGACAAAGGAAAAGAGCAGTGCATGTTGGGAGTAGAAATACTCCCACCCCAAAATTAACCACCTCAAGAGGAGGTGGGGGAGGGGCTAAGCTAAGAGTTTCATTCTTAGCCCCGAGCCCCAAAGGTGACCCTTTGCCATTGATGTCAAAGGGGGAGAGATATTTGAGTTAGGAGGAGAGCATTCAATTAGGGGGAGCAGATCAAAAAAAGGTTAAGGAAATGGTAAAAAGTAATTGGGTTGCCATCAATGACAAAGGGGGAGATTGTTGGACATTTTGAGGAGTTTTGTTGTCATTGATGTCAAAAGTATTTTTGTGCTATGTTCGTCATATTTGAGGACATTAAGTGTTTCTTCCAAAAGCAAGAAGGTCTTGAAAAGCAATAGGTTATAATATTTATTTTTAAATATTATATACCCAGGAGGGCCCAAAGGATGAAGACCCAAGGAAGGAGAAGCAAGTTCAAATTAAATAATAATATTTTATTATTATTATTTTGGGCCAAAAATCAAGCTGAAGAAGATCAAGGACCAAGTTGAAAAAGACCCACAAGCAGATTTAATTTAAATTAAAATATTTTAATCTTTGATTAAAATTTTAATTTAAATAATGATGGGTGCTAAGGTTTAATTTAAATATTTATTTAATATTTAAAATTAATTTTAATATTTGAATTCAAATTCGAATTCGAATGTCCACCGATGTATTGAAGACAAAGGGTATGCATATAAATAAGGAAATGATTTCATTTCCAAAGACTACCAAGCAATTTTTGATGATCTCCAATTTATTACATGTGTTGTGTTGATTCGTTCGCTGCATCCGAGGAGGAGGGAACATTTTTCATTCCATGCACATGAGGGTTTAAGGTTTTTGGATAGTGTGGACTTTGGCTATCCCATCGGCGATGATAGCGTAGGTGACAGGTTTGAAATTGTTGAGGCTTTGCTTGTGGTGTGACCACGGTTCGACTCCCATGATCGATGACGTTGGTGCTTACCTTTTTGCGTTCGGTGTGTTTTGTGGAGAGTCATTGAGGAGTGAGCGTCGAGTGTCCCATGTGGGGATGCAGCCCTTGGAGGGCCTAAGTCATGGTCGAAAGCACCAAAGGTTGTGGAGGAAATAAAAGGTATGCAAGTTTAATATTTTAATTTTTATGGATGCTAAGTGTTAGGGGAGTTATAAGGTGAAAAGATTAAAATATTTTTATTGTGACATTTGTGTATGTGGTGAATGATTTTATTATATTGAGTTTGGATATTATAAGGTGTACAAGGGAAATTGCTATGTATGTTATTTTTGATGAAATTGTTGAAGTGAAATATTGAGTTTGGAGATTATAAGGTGTACAAGGGAAATTGCTATGTATGTTATTTTTGATGAAATTATTTGAGTTAAAATATTGAGTTTGGATATTATAAGGTGTACAAGAGGACTTGATGTTTTGTGTAAAAATTATTTTGTGAAGAGGTTGTGGTAACCTAACCCTTGAGATTGGCAAAGAGTTTGATCTTGTTAAAATAGGTTTTGAAGTCTACTCTTCATCAAGTAAAAGGTATGGGCACATTCTTCCTTGGTTGAAGTAATTGATTGGTTGAGGTTTTTTGAAAATAATATTGGAGTGAAAAGGACTTGGTTAAGTTTTCCTTTGTTGGTTTGTTGAGTTGATGAGTTTTCTGAAATGGAAGTAAATACTATAAACTTTGTTTGATAAGCATTGTTGGAGATTTTGAGTGAGTGAATGCATGCTTCATTGTTGGGTGATTGAGATCCCTTGTTGTTGAGTTTGAATATTGGATTAGGGTTTACAAGATCATGAGTATCATTGTTATGTGAGATTGGTTGATAAGCATTGTTGGAAATATTTGAGTGAGTGTTCATATGCTTGGACTAGGGTTTATAAGCAAGGAGTATTTCATTGAGTGATTGATTGAGTGGAGTTGATTGAGCCTAGTCAAGTGGAAGTGTTGAAGTGATAGTTCTAATTCTGTGAAACAAATTGTTCTATATTCTAATTTGATTTGAGAAAGAGATTGAAAGTGATTGAGCATTATGATGAGTGTGAAGCATATTGAGTCTCTAAAAATTCTCTATATGTTTCTATGAGATTAAGTTCTATTGAGCAAGTTCTAGTGAAGATATTGAGTCTCGTGAGGATTCTTTTGAGCATATTGGACAAGTTCTAGTGAGGACTTGTGGAGCAGAGTTGAGGTAAGTCTTGGTGAAGACTTGTGGACAGATTAGTGTGAGCTTTTGTGGAAGCTTACAATGCATATTTGAGACAAGTCTTTGAGAAGACTTGTGAGCAGAGTTGATTGATTGATTTGTTCAAACCTTGAGTTAAGGTTTGGGGCAGATCTAGCAGAGTTGATTTGTGATTAAGTCAAGCTTTGTGTTAAGGCTTGAGGATAGAGATTGAGAAGATTTGTGCTAGATCGAAGGACTGTGTTTAGTGCAAATTTGAGGATAGATATTGAGTAGATTTGTGCTAGATCGAAGGACTATGTTTAGTGCAGATTTGAGGACAGAGATTGAGTAGATTTGTGCTAGATCGAAGGATTGTGTTTAGTGCATATTTGAGGATAGAGATTGAGTAGATTTGTGCTAGACCGAAGGACTATGTTTAGTACAGATTTGAGGATAGAGATTGAGCAGATTTGTGCTAGATCGAAGGATTGTGTTTAGTGCATATTTGAGATAAATATGAGAGTAATATTTGGAGGTGACAGAGTATAGAGGATGATAGTCTCCAGTGGATAGAGGTCCATTAGCCAGGGTAGTGAAGATAGGTCTTATATGTGAGGGCAAGAGTCTTCAGTGGATAGAGATCCATAAGCCAGTGCAGTGGAGGCAATAGTTCTTCTAGAATATCACTAGATAGAGCTAAGGAGAAAGAGTTCTCCTATGGATAGAGATCCATGAACTTGATTAGGGGATTGGTATCTCCTTTGGATAGAGGTCCATAAATATTGTAATAGGGAAAGGATTCCCAAGAGATTTGTTGAGAAAATTTTAGTGAAATATTTTCTCCGTGGAGTAGCCCACATTGGGTGAACCACGTTAAATTGGTGTCTCTATTGTGTGTGGTGATTTGTGCATTGATTTGATTACTGTTATTGATATTGCTATTGATACATTGCATAATATTGATTGGGAAAGAAAAGTAAAAAGTGGTCTTATACTATTCACCCCCCTCTCAGTATAAGCTTGTTTTATTTAGTTTTTCACTAATTCTAATGGATCCTTTTCTTAGAAGTCAGAGGAAACAATTAGAGTCGAATTATGTTCCTTTGAAAGATGATCAAATTGATAGGGAAGACCCTAACGTAGATCTAGAAGAGCAAGAAGATGTAGACATGGAAACTAAAACTAATCCTGATCCTTTTGCTGGACCTAATGGAAGTTATGTCTTTTCATAATTTGATCACATTTGGGAATTCATGAAAGCTCATAAGGAAAACCTATTGGAATATGTGGAACGAGAAGCTCATCTTGAATAATAGGATGCTACTCCATATCCTACCAATAGGTATCCTTTTCTTCATCATGGTATTCCTACATCTCAATCCTTGCATCAAAACAATTTTAAGAACCAGGTAACTTGTGCCATTACTAATACCACCAATGTTGGAGGGAATCTGCAAGTCCCTCTAACTAGTAGTGGCCCAAAATATTATTCTCAATTTCCTCCTTCATCCTCTAAAGTCAATACTATTGCTTATATTCCACCAAATGTTAGTTATCCAAAAATACCACTTACAACCAAGGTATCCAAAGTTTGAATTTAACATCAATGTTTCAACATACATACATTCCTCCTTTGGGAAGTTTGGGGAATACACATAATAATTTAGAAATGTAGAATTTGACAAGTTTTGTGAATCAATTGGTTTTAAGGATGGATATGATTCAATCTTTAGGGTTTTCATGTAGTTATAAAGAAATGTGTAGTCAGCCATTGGATCCTATTGTTGCTGCTACACCTTATCCTAAGCATTTTCCTATGCTAGTATTGCCAATCTATAAAGGGATTGAAGATCCAATAGATCATTTGAGAGGATTTAGGATAGCTTGTCATGATATTATTTATGATGTTAGGCTCTTATTGAAAAAAATTCCAAAGAGTCTTGCTGGAATGGCATTAGAGTGGTATTATCAATTGCCCAATTATTCTTTAAATTTTTTTGAGAAGACTGCAGAGATGTTTGTTCATCATTTTAGTGCTTATATTGAAAAGGAAGTGACTATGAGAGATTTATATGATTTAAAGCAAAGTAAAAAATAATTTTTTTTAGAATTCTTAGCTCGTTGGAGAAGTTTAGGTGGCTGATTAATACAACATGTGTCTCAAAAATATATGCTTGATATATTCATTGGTAATTTACAAGAACAATTATCTTATGCTCTAGAAACTACTACTGTCACATCTTTAGATCAAGAAATTGAGCTAGAAATAAAAGTGGAACAAGATATCATTAGAAGAGGTCAACTCAAGGTTAAAGAAGTTAAGACAGTTAAGTCTCAACATAAGAATAAGCAAATAGGAGGTAATAGTAATAGTAGACATGTTAAAAATATCACTAACAACCTACAAAATATTGTACGTCAAAAACCTCCTCAAAGGTACTTCACAAGACTTAATATCCCTATGGAATTAGTTTTAAAGCAACTATTGGATGCTAAAGCAATAGAATTACCTCCAATAAGATATCCAGATACTACAACTCATTGGTATAATGCAGGTCAATATTGCACTTATCATAGAGTAGAAGGACATTGGACGAACACTTGTAAGAAGCTAAAGCATGTGGTTCAAGATTTGATTGATGTAGGATGTATTGATTTAGGGAATCTCCAATCAACAATTAATCAAACTCCTACTCAACAAGTTCCAACAAAAAATCAAGATATGGGGATATTTAAGGATCCCTTACCTAATCATGAGCAACAAGCAACCAACCAGGTGACTCATTAAGATGATTACCTATGCCATAGCAATATGGTTGGTATGGTTGGTGTGACTACAGGGAAACAAGCTTAGAATCATCAACATCAGCAAGGATAGAGTTCAGTATTGCAACATAGTATAGTTTTAAAGGAGAATAAGAGAAGATATTCAAATACAAGGTTTACACCTATAGTGTTGAGGCCATAGTCACAGGTTTCATTTGATCTTCAAAAGCTGTTATCTAGTATGCCATCAAATATATCAATGTTAGAACTTTTACAGACATCCCGATCACAAAAATGCTTTAATAAAATTTTTACAACAATATGTTTCTCCAAAAATCCCTCCTGATGCCATAGTTGACACCGTGGGTTCTTTTTGATACATCATGTATCATTCTCAGATGATGATAGACCTTCCTCAAACTTACATGGATAATAATCACTTTACATCACCACACTTATTGGAAATACCCTTATCAAGCGAGTTTTAATTGATAATGGTTCATCATTCAATTTGTGTACATATCAATACTTTTAAAATTTTGGATTAAAAGAGGAATATTTAACAAAATCGGATATCATCATTAAAGCTTTCAACAATGAGTCCTAAGAGGCCTATGGTGTCATATCTCTCCCCTTAAAAGTGGGGCCGAGAATATTGGATACTTTGTTTTATGTGGTACATTGTCTTGCATATTTTAATCTTCTTCTTGGGTGACCTTGGATCCATGCAATGAAGGTCATCCCTTCTACTTTTCATCAGTGTCTCAAGTTTGAATTCAAGAATCAAGTTATCCCATTTTCAGGTGACCCTCGACCATTTGAATTTTGTTCAAATATAGAGTTAGCTCAAATAGATTTTTATTCTTGTCATTCTATTTCTTCAACAATTTCCCCATGTTCCTAATCTCAAATTTTTGAGCATTTTCAAAGTTTAAAAGTGAGTGAGGAATATAAAACCTATTTTTTCTCCTTAGATCATGATAATCAGTTTCTTCAAGAGTCTCTTCTGGATCTAGCCAAGCTACCACCTTCACCTTGAACTATGGGCTTGCCTCATAAGAAGGGTGATGTTGTATACATTGGCATGTGTACTTTTATATTTTGAGGTATGGATTTTGAAGATAAAATTCATGGTAGCAACCCATCTCTCAATGAGTACTATTTTGCTCAATGCTATCTCACTAATGACTATCCCCTTCCTAAGAAGATATTTTTCAGTATGGGATATGCAGGTAAAGGATTGGAATCATCATAGAAGGGTATTCAAGAGCCCTTGGATGTTGATATTTGGCCTGGGATATGTGGTATAGGTTTTATACCTAATAATAATGAACCTTTACATTTTGATGATGATGAACATCTTATGACTTATGCAAAATACATGGAGTATCAAAAATTGTCAATATTGTCAATAGATGATAATAAAAGTATTAATTTTTCTTTTACTTAAAATATGTCTTGTAATATGGTTGGCTCTGTCTATTCTAAAGATAACTTTGCTTCTGTGCTAGAGAATGATGCATATTTTTATGATATATTTTATGCTAAAAAGAATGGTGTTATTAGAAAATGGTGTGATTATCGTACCATGAATGTTGAATGAAGAGCCTTAAAAGATCTTCTCCATTATTTTGAGGATGTCTTCGATCCAACACCTCATGGCACACCCATTTAATTTGATGATGTATGGTGCATTTAGACTTTGCATTGATTTTAACTCTCCATAAAAAAAAGAATCTTCATAAAGTTGTATTTTCATTTTCTATAGCATCCACCTGTTTGCTCATATTGCATTATTGCTTGTCATCCTTGCATAATTTTTTGACATCTAAACTAACACCTTGCATATGTTCCTGTCATAAATACATGATTGATTTTTCATGACTACTTGCTCATATAGATTTTTGGGATCTTGCGACAATGGCATGTGATGATACCTAGTTAGGTCATAGCTCACATGCATTGAACTTCTTACTAGGACTATGATGCCTAGAAATACCCTCCCTAGGGATTCTTTCCTTTCTTCGTTTCTTCTTATGATCGCTTATTCTTCTTTTCTTGATTTTTTCATGATATTGACAACTCATATTGCACAAAATATTTCTCAAATATCCAATCAGGGATAGCACTTGCATACTATTTTTACACATATTACACCCCATATGGTATAATCATACATCCTAGTGGGTATTGCACTATTTATGATCTTCTATTAGGTCATATTCTCTTTTGACTTAGTAGGCGTAACACCCCATTACAGGATAAGCTCCTTGGTCATTTTTAATAGACCTTGGCATACATCCTAGCGGGTAATCACCTCATAGCAGTAAATAAGGGAGCAACCACCCATAGTGGGTCAAACATCCACACACATTTTCACATTGATGCAAGTACTACACCCATAGCAGGTCTAGCTACCTCATTTATCTGATTCGTTCATGATAATCTATGCTAGCCTTATACTTTGGATCGTTCATTCTTCTTCTTTTATAATGGTTGACATTTGGACCTCCCTATTTTATCTTATTCTTCTCTTCCTTCTCTTATTCTTCTATCCCTTCTCTTATTCTTCTCTTCCTTATCTTCTTCCTCTCTTTCTTCTCTTTTTTCTTTCTCTTTCTTTTCTTTCTTCTTACTCTCCTTATTTTTCTCTTCTTCTTTCTTTCTCTTATTTTTCTCTTTATTGATCTCATTTCTCCTTCCTTCTTCTCCTTTTTATTATCATTTTGAATTCATTCAACTTCATGTAGTGTGCATTAGGATATTTTGCATACATAAAAATACTTAAAATAAATAAGAAAAACATATAAAAACACACATTAAAACATTACACATAGAACACATAAAATCACAATAAAGTTGGCAGCTATGTATTACTCGTATGAAAAATAGTACATCATGTGAGGTTGGTGTACCATAATACAAACTCGGTATACTCAACCTAAGGATGCACACCATAATAAAAAATTGGTGTGTCATCCTGATCCCTAGCCTATCCTACCCTAGCTCTGAGAGCCAGCTCCCTCTGGCCCTCCATAGGGTGGAGGTTATCTTAGCTGTACCACCGACTGCTGAGATGTCATCGGTACCCATGATTAGGATCGTGACCTGCTCATTGACTAAAGGGATGGAGGAGGCTCAATCCTCCATTCTAGAGGGACAACTACATAGTAAGCCATATTGAAAAACATGGCTCTTGTTCGTCAAAATGATCACATCCAAAGAAATAAGGAGTAGTCTTCTCAATATTTCACTAAGTATAAGAGAACAATTGTGACAACGTGACATTTGAAGGCTGAGGTAGAAATAAGAGCTAAAAGTTGTAATGGCATGATATTTTGAAGAGAAAGGTAAGCCAAGGGAGAAAAGTCATGACAACACGATATTTTAGAGCTAAGGGACCAAATTAAGATCAAAAGTCATGCTAGCGTGACATTTCAAGGTTAAGGGAGAAACTAAGGTAAATAGTTATGATGACACAACATTTTGAAGGCCTAGGATGGAACCATATGACCGAAAGTCACACTGATGCGATATTTTGAGGTTAAAGGAGAAACTAAGGTAAATGGTCACAATGACGTAAAATTTTGAAGGCCAAGGGTGAAACTATGACCAAAATTCATGCTGGCGTGACATTTTGAGGTTAAAGGAGAAACTGAGGGAAATGGTCGCAATGGTGTGACACATTGAAGACAACTAGACCATGCTGCCCCCAAGAAGGTTAAGGAATATTGTTGTAACAAGAAGATCTCAACCACTTCCAATTGAAAAATCCATGCTCTCTTAACCGCTTCTGAACCAGAATGAGCCTACTAGCATGATATTGTAGCAACTTTTAGTTTTTTTGTTATGTGAAACTCTTATAAATAGAATGAGCGACCTAAAAAAATGGTTGGCTCTTAGGTGTTTACAAGGCTATGTACACAGACTTCTAAAAGCTTAATAAAATATCATCTATTCTAGTTTCTAGCTCAATGGTGTTTTGAATCAAGTATGTATGTATTGTTAATTGATACATACGGCTAGATTGAATGTAACTTGCTTTAATTTTTTCTCTGAATTTTTACAACAAAGTTATGCTGGTTTTGAAATTAACTTTACAGATAAGCTTGCACTTAAAATATATTTTCACTAGAAGTTTAGTTTCTCTATTTTGGTGGTTTAGTTATATGCTTCTCTGTAAAAGGTTGTAATAAGTTGCTTTGTTGTTATCTAATCTGTACCCTTTAATCAACTCTAGCAATAGCTATTGTTGTACCCCATTGTTACAACTTAGTTTTCACCCTATTATTTTTAAAAAAATTCATCAAATTGATGTCTAGGTGAGCTTAGGGTGCAAGGCCCAATTTTTGATGACTCCAAAAAAATTAAGGCTTGGGTTTAATCTAAATTTTTGGCTTACAAAAGTGCTGAGATTTGTGTATCTTGAAGATCAGGGTCTAGTGGCAATGGTTTGGATTGAGCATTTTTGAAGTTTGTCAAAGGTCTTAAAGGGCACCCTATTTTAAAGTTTGTGTGCCCCATGTTAAGTTCATGCACCCCATTTTCCTATGGAGTGCACCAAGGTCTTAAAGGGCGCACAAGTTCATGTGCCCCATTTTAAAGTCGTGCTTTCCATTAACACGCATGTAGATTTATGTAAATATTTGAAGGGGTATATCTCACGAATCGTGAGGAATGTTTTGATGATATCAACTAATTTAAGTATCCATTTGGCCCATTTAGACCCTTGAGAAATTTCATCAAATTATAAGAAGTTTTATTTTTACCCTAATTTTGGAGCGTGCGAAATCCCGAGGGGTGCAAGTTCATGCACCCCATGTTAATTTCATTCACCTCATGTTAATTTCATGCACCACATGTTAATTATATGTGCCTCATTTTCCTATGGAATACACCAAGGTCTTGAAGGGTGCACGAGTTCATGCACCCCATTTTTGCGTGTGTGCAGATTTACATTAAAATTTGAAGGGGTATATATCATGAAACAAGAGGATTTTTTCAATTATCTCAACTAATTTGAGTACCCATTTGGCCCATTTAGACCCCTAAGGCATTTCATCAAATTATGATAACTTCAATTTTTGCCCTAATTTTACAGCGCACGAGTTCATGCGCACCATGTTAAGTTCATGTACCCCATGTTAATTTTGTGCACCCTATTTTCCTATGGATTGCACCAATGTCTTGAAGGGCTCACGATTTCATGCACACCATTTTAAAGTCGTGCGCCCCATTAACGCGTGCACACAAATTTACGTCAAACTTTGAAGGGGTATATCTCATGAACCAGGAGGAATTTTTTGATGATCTCAACTGATTTGAGTACCCATTTGGCCCATTTAGATCCTTGAGAAATTTTGTCAAATTCTAAGAACTTCAAATTTTGCCCTAATTTTAGAGCGCGCAAAATCTTGAGGGGCATGCAAATTTGTACATCCCATGTTAATTTTGTGCGCCCCATGTTAATTTCATGCACCCCATTTTCCTATGGAGTGCACCAAGGTCTTGAAGGGTGCACGAGTTCGTGCACCCCATTTTAAAGTTGTGCACCCCATGATTTAAGAAAGAGGCAGGTGGACGGTCTATCTTGTAGAGGCTCCCAACAAAAATTGAACAGGCATAAAGCAAATATATATTTTTATATATGTATACTTACCTATATATGAGAAACATGGTACTGTTGATGGCATCTGTGAGTACGGGATAGTTACAAAAATATAAAGAAATATGACAAGTGATGCAGGAGTATCCAGTGGTGTAAGAGTGATCTTGCATCACCCAAAACCAAAAAATTGTAATTGTTTTAAATTTGTTGTAAAACTAGTAAAACTTTCAGGTGATTTTTGAAGGTCTTAGAGGTTGAATTTGAAGATTTTTGGCTAGACGCAAGCCTTGGCACAAATAACCAAGGATTTCCCCACTTAGTTCGTCTTGTGCCCTTTTAGAAAACATGTTGTAATAGTCAATTGGGTCAACGAGCGCGAACTTATGACCTTGGCAACTTGCCCCCAAATTTCAATTTTCAAATGCATTGTTTTAGGTGGGAAAATTTGGAAAACATGGTATTTGAGGGAATTTTTGAAATTGTAAAAGGGCTCTTTTTCTTTTTTATCCTCATTTTGGCATGAAAGTAAGGAAAATATTTGGTTCTCTAAAACACCTGTGTATCATTGGTTTTCTGGTTTGTTGATTTCCATCAAGTGGTATTAGAGCTGGAGTTCCTGAGTGTGTAAACAGAGCACCGGATGTGAGGTAGTTTACACTAGGATCTGTGGTTAGGGTTTTTGAGAGAAGTGAGCAGAATGCCTCCATAAAGAAACCATGGTGGTGGGAGAAATATGGTGCTAGAAGAAGATTTTAGAGCTTTGCAGAGGCAAGTTCAGGCCATGCAAGAGGAGTTGCATAGAGGGTTTGAGCCAAGGAGAGAAGATGGCAGTGAAGATGAAGTTGAAGAAGAAGAGGACCAATTCGATGAAGAAGAAGAGGTAGTAGATCCTACATAAGACAGGTTATAAAAAGCTATATCTCATATTGGAAAGAGACCAAAGTTGGAGGTTTCCACATATTCTGGAAATAGTGATCTAGAGGAGTTGATTGACTAGATCATTTATTTAGAAGAATAATTTGAGTATGAGGAGGTTGAAGATCCTGAGAGGGTCAAGTTTGCTAAGACTGAGCTGAAGGGTCATGATAGCATATGATGGAAGTGAGTGCAGCTAGACAAAAACAAAAGAGGAAAAGAAAGGATAACAAGGTGGGAGCGGATGGTGGAGAAGTTGAAGAGGCAGTTCATTCCAGCTAACTACGAGTTGGATATGCTTAAGAAAATGTAAGGTTTGAGGCAATCGAGTAAGTCTATCAAAGAATACACATAGGAGTTTTATAAAATTTTAATCAAAACAGGCCATTCTGAGGCCAACAATGAGAAGGTAGCCCATTATATTAATAAGTTAAGAGCAAGTATTCAAGAGGAGTTAAGTCTAGTTAGGATGACCACCATAGAGGATGCTTACCAGTTTGCCCTGAGGGTTGAAGAGAAGCTGAACATAAGGTTTGAGAGCAAGCAAAAAGGAAGAGGTCGTGGTGAAAGAATTGGTAGAATAACAAATGGATGATGAAATGAAGATTATAAGAAGAATGGAGAAGCCAATAGTAGTTAGGACCAAAAGGGATATAATGCTTACCGCCCCTATGATCAGAACAATGGCTACCAGAGAGGAAGAGGAGGATTTTGTAGAACCTGTTTCCACTATGGAGAAGAAGGAAATCAAGCATACAAGTGTCCACAACACCAAAAGAGGACAATTAAGAGACCTGAAGGTAATGCCCGAGCTACTGTTATTGATGAAGATGTTGAATCTGAGCACTTTGAAGAAGCATAAAGATAAGTTTTGATCACAAGGACAGCCTTGCTGAATGAGGAGAGAGATCTAGATCAAAGGAGGAGTTTATTTTGCACAAGGTGTAAATGTGTTGGTAAGATCTATAATATTATCATAGACAATGGTAGCACAGATAACCTAGTTTCAGAAGGAATGGTTACCAAATTGTAGTTAGAGAGGAAGAGACACCCACATCCATATCGAATTGTGTGGTTGCAGAAGGACCATAGGGCTTTGGTTAGTGAGCAATCATTGGTAAAATTTAATATTGGGAATTACTGTGATGAGGTCTTGCGTGATATTCTTCCTATGTATGCTTACCATTTGTTGTTGGGAAGGCCATGGTAGTTTGATCGGTGTGTAATGCATGATGGGCATGCCAACACTTACTCCCTGATAAAGAATGGAGTGCGCCATAAGATGAAGCCCCTGAAGGAGGTGGACAAAAAGATATGTAGTAGTGCCAAAATCTGTTTAGTTTAAGGTAGAAAGTTTTTGGATGGTTTGAGGCATGAGCATATGTGCTATGCATTAATTCCTAGAGTTAGGGAAGAAGAATACAAAGATACCCCAATAGAAGTGTTGAGTGGTGTTTTCACCCAATTATGAAAGCACCCTCTCCGATAGGATCTGAGTCCCAAAATCCTCTGCTTGCAAAGAAATTATGACAAAATAATTTCTCCAAGGTTCCTGTTATGCTGATTCTTTGTCTACCAATGATGCTGTTCAAATGAAATGCTAGGAATACCTTAGGGTTGCAAGTGGATGTTAACAAGGGGCACTGTGGTTTATTTAATTTGAATTTGCAATGGACTCCAAGTGAATAAATGTAAGAAATAAATCTATTTGATCTTAGGCTTTGATGGATTTTTAGTTATTTACTTGAATAAGAATAATTAAGATGCAGAAACTAAAATGAGGGTTTGAAAATAAAATAAATGCAAATGAAAATGAAACTAAACTACATCCAGAGTGCGGCCATCCCGATTGACAAAACCGAAGACAATGAGGTTTCTGCATGCAACCTAACCTATTGAACCTGCAAATTCACACAATCCAGATAATCTAGGTGCGGGTTTCTGGGGTTTTTTACTATAATTTCAGACTTAGACATTCGCATGAAGCAACCAAGAACACTTGCATTAAACTCCACCTAAAAGCCTAGAAATCTAAAAGGGAAATGTAAGACATTAAATCATGCACACAGAAAAGACTCCTTTCTCATCAATAAGATGCCAACTCTCTGTATTTTTGTATTAAAATGGTATATCAGTAGCAATTACAGAATGTTCCAGGTATGACAAATCCAGAACAAATGAAGGAAATTGCTCCAAGTGCAGGCCCAGAATGGCATGCAGCCCTTGTCTCTACAACTCTGCTAGCAGCAATTTCCAACCCCTCTGTCGATCTACGCTTTTTATTTTATACTAACTAAAATGGCTCTTCGGTTCTCCCTGCGTCGCTTCGTTTCACCTTCCAGCATGCGTCGCTTCAAGTTCCTCGCCTTTTAGATGCTTTTAATTCATGCTTTATGCCGAAACGTTTGAAATTTTCTATTACATATAACGCTTTTGCAACTCTGACACCTGCCTGCCACGTGTTTCGTGCCTTCTACGGATTTTGTAACGGCCTCTTGTAAATTGTGACATTATTCTGCATGCAGCTTGTTCCTCTGCCAGCACAGCGAAAATGAGGCAGGTCGCGATATCACAACATTTTTCGGCTAACAGCCTCCTTGCCTCCTTGCCCAGCGAAAACGCGACATGTCGCAAAATCATGACATGTTGCAAAATCGTGACGCTTTCCTATTCCGTACACTCTTGGCCACAACCCGTCGTGAAATCGCTACGCCTTTCGTTTCTTTCCCTCTGGCAGCTTTCTGTCATGAAATCGTGACACTTTTTTGTTTCATACCCTTTGCCCGTTTTTCATCGTGAAATCGCGACAATTTTCACTTTCGGACTGCTTTGCTGCAACCTGTCGCGATTTCGCGACGTTTTTCACTTGATACACCTTTGGCCGCAATCTGTCACGAAATCGCTACGCTTCTCCATTTTGTGCCCTTTCGCTCATTTCTGTCGCGATTTCACGACGCTTTTGTGCTTTGGACCCTTTCGCTTGATTTTGTCATGATTTCACGACACTTTTTACACTTCATGCCTTTTCGCTCAATGCTGTCGCGATTTCGCGACCATTTTACACTTCATGCCTTTTCACTCAATGTTGTCCACTTCCACCCCAATCTGTCGTGATTTCGTGACGTTTTTCACTTGACACTCCTTTGGCTGCAATCTATCACGATTTCGTGACGTTTTTCACTCGGCACTCCTTTGGCTGCAATCTGTCGCGATTTCGTGACGTTTTTCACTCGGCACTCCTTTGGCTGCAATCTGTCGCGATTTCGTGACGTTTTTCACTTCCGTACACTTTGCCAACTTTCCATCACAAAATCGCTACACTATCCTGCTTCGGGCTGCTCTTGCTGTATTTGGCAGCGAAAACATGACATGTCACAAAATCGCTATGCTATTTTCATCCGTACTACTTTGCTGCTTCGGAGCCGCGAAACCGCGACCTGTCATGATTTCGCGATGCTTTTCGCTTCATCCCCCCTTCGCTGCTTTCTGTCACGATTTCGTGACCATTTTTGCGCTTCATGCCTTTCGGTCGATTCTGTCGCAATTTCGTGACCATTTTTGTGCTTCATGCCTTTCGCCTGCCTACAAGCCATGAAAATCAAACACGTCACGATTTCGCAATGGCACTGCCCACCTGCTACCGCTGACTGTGTTGATCACAATTTTGCGACATGTCACAATTTTGCTACGCCTTTCTGCTTTGCCTTTCTCTCTCCACTTTTGGCCACGATGGAGCAACATGTCGCGATCTCACGACACTTCTATTTTGTCTTTATCTCTCCACTTTAGGCCACGATGGAGCAACATGTCATGATTTTGCGACACTTTTCTATTTTCAGCAGCGACCGCGCAACAAGTCGTGATTTCACGACACTTTTGTGGTTTTGGCCGCAACGGAGCAACATGTCACGATTTCGCGACACCTTTTCATTTTTTGGCAGCGATGGAGCGACATGTCGCGATATCATGACACTTTTCTTCCTTGTGCAATTTTGCCCCTTTTTCTTGATTTTTAGCATCTGGGTCACTGAGATTTTCTTTGAAAGCTTGCAAAAAGGTGGGTCCCCAATTTTGGGGTGTGTTGTGGATCAGCCACAACAAGAAGTCTCAGGTTTGTTAGAAGAATTTCTAGATATTATATCAGATAATGTGCCTAAGGATTTACCACCAGTGAGTAAGATCAGTCACCATATATATTTGGTATCGAGATCTAGTTTACCCAATAAGGTAGCATATAGAATGACTACTATATAAAATGAGGAGCTAAACAAACAAGTCCAAGATGTGCTAAAAAAGGGACTGATTCGGGAGAGCCTAAGTCCATGTGCACTAGCACCAAATAAAGATGGAGAGTGGAGGATGTGTATAGAATAGTGAGCCATTAACAAGATCACCATAAAATACAGATTTACATTACCATAGATGGATGACATTATGGACTATTTGAGTGGAGCCAAGTACTTCACAAATATTGAACTAACGAGTGGGTACCATCAGATTCGTGTCAGAGAAGGAGATGAGTGGAAGACAACCTTCAAGACTAGAGAGGGTTTGTATGAGTGGTTGTTCATGCCATTTGGGCTAACCAATGCACCAAGCACATTCATGTGACTGATGAATGAGATATTGAAGGATTTTTTAGGAAAATTTGTCATTGTTCATTTGGATGAAATTTAAATATTTAGCAAGACCCTGGAAGAGCACCTGATACATATCAAAAGGGTTTTTGAGAACCTGAGAGAAGAGCAGTTGCTGATTAATTTGAAGAAGTGTAGATTTGTGAAGGATTTAGTGTATCTGGGATTTTTCATCTCAGTAGAAGGTCTAAAAATGGACCCAAAAAAAGTTGGGGCTATCATTGAATGGCCTACTCCAAGGAGCATAACTGAGGTAAGATCATTTCATGGTCTAGTAATTTTTTATAGAAAATTCATTAGAAATTTTAGCAGTATTTGTGCACCCCTTATAGAAACAATGAGAGGGGATAAGAAATAATTTAAGTGGACCTTAGGAGTAGATAAGATCTTTGATATGTTGAAGAAGAAGGTCACAGAGCAACATGTTTTAGCACTTTCATATTTTAATAAGGTATTTCAGGCAGATTGTGATGCTAGTGGTAGTGCCATAGGAGTTGTGTTGAGTCAAGAAGGTAAACCTATTGCCTATTTTAGTGAGAAGCTTAATGATGGTAGAAATAAATAATTTGTATATGATCAAGATTTTTATGCTATAGTTTAGGCTTTGAAGAAATGGAGGCATTATTTGTTGCCAAAAGAGTTTGTTCTATATACTGATCATTAGGCCTTACAGTATATTAATAGCCAAGGGAAGCTAAATTAGAGGCACTTGAAGTGGGTTGATTTTCTACAGAGTTATACCTTTGTGTTGAAGCACAGGAGCGAAAATTCAAACAAAGTTGCAGATGCCTTAAGTAGAAGGCATTTTTTGTTGACATAAATGAAGGTGGAAGTTGTAGGGTTTGACAAACTTAAGGGTTTGTACCCTGAAGATCTCGATTTTGTAGAGGCTTGCTTAACACCTGTTACTTTGGACAAGACTAAGTGGTTGGATTTTCTAATCCAATATGGAATGTTGTTCAAAGGAAACCAATTATGCATTCCAAGGAGTTCAATGAGGGAGAATCTAGTCAAGGAGAAGCATAGTGGATGGTTGGTTGGACAATTTGGTCGAGATAAGACCATTGCCCTCGTTAGTGAGAACTACTATTGGCCATAGTTGCAGTAAGATGTGAAGAGATTTTTGCAAATTATGCTAGATGGCCAAGGGTGTGAGATAGAACACTGGATTATATTAACCATTACTTGTACCAGAGAGACCATGGGAGGACATCAGCATGGATTTTGTTCTTGGCCTACCAAGGACACAAAGGAGGAATGAATCCATTTTTGTGGTGGTTGATAGGTTTTCAAAGATGGCACATTTTATTCCATGCCATAAAACTAATGATACAGTTCATGTTGCAGGGTTGTTTTTCAAAGAGGTGGTATGACTTTATGGTCTACCAAAGAGTATTGTTTTCGATAGGGATACCAAGTTTGTTGGGTATTTCTAGAGGACACTATGGAAGAAATTGAAGATAGACCTGAAATTCAGTTTTGCATACCACCCACAGACTGATGGACAAACAAAGGTGGTGAATAAAAGTTTGGGTAATCTACTAATATGCTTGGTAGGAAATAAGCCCAAGGGATGGGATTTGGTTTTTCCATAGGCAAAACTTGCATACAATAATTCTATCAATAGGAGTACTAACAAATATCCATTCCATATCATATATGGGAGTAGTCCAAGAAATGCTTCTAAGTTGAGGAAGATAGATACAGGGGAAAAGTGTAGTTCTGAGGCTAAATACTTTGTAGAGCATCTGAAGAGCTTGCATGAAGAAGTGAAGAAGCATATCACTAAGATGAATACTCAGTACAAGACAAGGGCAGACCAGAAGTGATAGTTTAAGAAATTTGAAGTGGAATATGAAGTTATGGTCCATCTAAGGAAAGAAAGGTTTCCTGCTAAAACCTATAACAAGACGAAAATGAAGAAGTTTGAACCATGTAGAATCATAGAAAATAGGATTCAAGCAATGCATATGAAGTGGAATTTCCAAGTGGGCTTAACATGTCACCTATTTTTAACATTTCAGATTTGGTAGAATACCATGAAGGAGACAATGGTGAGGGATTAGTAGCAGAATTGTGAAATATTCCAGCATCTACTCTAGAGATAGAAGAGATAGAAGAGATCCTGGATACCCGTATCGATAAAAGTACCAAAAATAGGCAGTATGCAAAATATCTGGTTAAGTGGAAGGGCAGACATGTTGAAGATTCATCTTGGTTGTTGAAGGCTGAGATTGAACGCCTTGGTTTACTTCCAACAATAGAGAAGTGAAGGTCACTTCTCAATCTACCCTGGTTGTCTGATGCAGGAGCATCCAGTGGTGTAAGAGTGATCTTGCATCACCCAAAACAAAAAAAAATTGTAATTGTTTTAAATTTATTGTAAAACTAGTAAAACTTTCAGGTGATTTTTGAAGGTCTTAGAGGTTGAATTTGAATATTTTTTACTAGATGTAGGCCTTGGAGAAAATAGGCAAAAATTGCTTCGCTTAGTTCTTCTTGTGCCCTTTTTGAAAACATGTTGTAATAGTCATTCGGGTCAACGAGCGCGAACTTATGACCTTGGCAAGTTGCCCCCAAATTTCAAATTTCAAATGCATTGTTTTAGGTGGGAAAAGTGGAAAATAAGGTATTTAAGGGAATTTTCAAAATTGTAAAAGGGCTTTTTCTTTTGTATCCTCATTTTGGCATGAAAGTAAGGAAAATATTTGGTTCTCTGAAACACCTGTGTATCATTGGTTTTCTTGTTTGTTGATTTCCATCAAGTGGTATCAAAGCTGGAGTTCCTGAGTGTGTAAAAAGAGCACCGAAAATGAGGTACTTTAAACCAGGATCTGTGGTTAGGGTTTGTGAGAGAAGTGAGCAGAATACCTCCATGAAGAAACCATGGTGGTGGGAGAAATATGGTGCCAAAAGAATATTTTAGAGCTTTGCAGAGGCAAGTTCAGGCCCTGCAAGAGGAGCTATGTAGAGGGTTTGAGCCAAGGAGAGAAGATGACAATGAAGATGAAGTTGAAGAAGAAGAGGACCAGTTCGAGGAAGAAGAAGAGGCAGTAGATCCCACACAAGCCAGGTTATACAGAGCCATATCTAATATTGGAAAGATATCGAAGATGGAGGTTTCTACGTATTCTGGAAATCGTGATCCAGATGAGTTGATTGACTAGATCAATGATTTAGAAGAATACTTTGAGTATGATGAGGTTGAATATCTTGAGAGGGTCAAGTTTGCTAAGACCAAGATGAAGGGTCATGTTAGAATATGGTGGAAGGGAGTGTAGCTAGACATAAACAAAAGAGGAAAAGAAAGGATAACAATGTGGGAGCAGATGGTGGAGAAGTTGAAGAGGCAGTTCATTCTAGCTGACTATGAGTTGGATCTACTTAAGAAAATGCAAGGTTTGAGGCAGTCGAGTAAGTCTGTCAAAGAATACACATAGGATTTTTATAAAATTTTAATTATAACAGGCCATTCTGAGGCCAACAAGGGGGAGGTAGCCCGTTATATTAATGAGTTAAGAGCAAGTATTCAAGAGGAGTTAAGTCTGGTCAGGATGAAAACCTTAGAGGATGATTACCAGTTTGCCCTGAGGGTTGAAGAGAAGCTGAATAGAAGGTTTGAGAGCAAGCAAAGAGGAAGAGGTCATGGTGGAAGAACTGGTAGAAGAACAAATGGATGACAAAATTAAGATCATAATAATAATGGAGAATCTAGTAGTTGTCAGGACTAAAAGGGAGATAATGCTTACCTCCCTCGTTATCAGAAAAATGGCTACCAGAGAGGAAGAGGAGGATTTTGTGGAACCTGTTTCCACTGTGGAGATGGAAATTGAGCATATGAGTGTCCACAAAACCAAGAGAGGACAAATAAGAGATCTGAAGGTAATGATCGAGCTGCTATTATTTATGAAGATGTTGAATCTGAGCACTTTGAAGAAGCAGAAAGAGGAGAAGTGTTGATCACAAGGAGAGCCTTGCTAAATGAGGAAAGAGATCCAGATCAGAGGAAGGGCTTATTTTGCACAAGGTATAAATGTGTAGGTAAGATCTGTAATATTATCATAGACAATGGTAGCACTAATAACCTAGTTTTAGAAGGAATGGTTACCAAATTATAGTTAGAGAGGAAAAGACACCCACATCCATATCGGATTGCATGGTTGTAGAAGGAACATAGGGCTTTCGTTAGTGAGCAATGCTTGGTAAAATTTAATATTGGGAATTACCATAATGAGGTCTTGTATGATATCCTACCTATGGATGCTTACCATTTGTTATTTGGAATGCCATGGCAGTTTGATCAGTGTGCAATGCATGATGGGCGTACCAAAAATTACTCCTTGACAAATAATGGAGTGTGCCATAAGCTGAAGCCCTTGAAGGAGGTGGACAAAAAGGTATGTAACAGTGCCTGAATATGTTTAGTTTAAGGTAGAAATTTTTTGGATGGTTTGAGGCATGAGCATATGTGCTATGCATTAATTCCTAGAGTTAGGGAAGAATAATACAAAGATACCCCAATAGAAGTCTTAGGTCTGTTAGAAGAATTTCTAGATATTATATCAGATAATGTGCCTGAGGATTTACCACCAGTGAGTAAGATCAGTCACCATATATATTTGGTACCGAGATCTAGTTTGCCCAATAAGGCAGCCTATAGAATGACTATATAAAATGAGGAGCTAAACAAACAAGTCCAAGAGTTGCTGAAAAAGGGACTGATTCGGGAGAGCCTAAGTCCATGTGCAATTTTTGTAGTACTAGCACCAAAGAAATATGGAGAGTGGAGGATGTGTATAGACTCTTGAGCCATTAACAATATCACTATCAAATTTAGATTTCCATTGCCAAGGATGGATGACATTATGGACTGTTTAAGTGGAACCAAGTACTTCACAAATATTGACCTTAAGAGTGGGTACCATCAAATTCGTGTCAAAGAAGGAGATGAGTGGAATACAACCCTCAAGACCAAAGAGGGTCTGTATGAGTGGTTGGTCATGCCATTTGGGCTAACCAATGCACCAAGCACATTCATGCAACTGATAATGAGATATTGAAGGAGTTTCTAGGAAAATTTATCATTTTCCATTTGGATGACATTTTAATATTTAGCAAGACCCTAGAAGAGCACCTGATGCATATTAGAAGGGTTTTTGAGAAGCTGAGGGAGGAGAAGCTACTGATTAATTTGAAGAAGTGTAGTTTTGTGAAGGAGTTAGTGTATCTAGGATTTGTCATCTCAGCCGAAGGTTTAAAATTGGACCCAAAAAAAGTGAGGGCTATCATTGAATGGCCTACTCCAAGGAGCATAACTGAGGTAAGATCATTTCATGGTATAGCAAGTTTTTACAGAAAATTCATTAGAAATTTTAGTAGTATTTGTGCATCCTTTACAAAAAAAATTATAGGGGATAATAAATAATTTAAGTGGACCTTAGGAGCAGATACGAGCTTTGATATGTTGAAGAAGAAGGTCACAGAGCAACCTATTTTAGCACTTCCATATTTTAATAAGGTATTTCAGGTAGATTGTGATGCTAGTGGTAGTGCCATAGGAGTTGTGTTGAGTCAAGAAGGTAAACATATTGCCTATTTTAGTGAGAATCTTAATGATTCTAGAAAGAAATATTTTGCATATGATCAAGAGTTTTATGCTATAGTTCAGGCTCTGAATAAATGGAGGTATTATTTGTTGCCAAAAGAGTTTGTTCTATATACTAATAATTAGGCCTTAAAGTATATTAATAGCCAAGGGAAGCTAAATCAGAGGCACTTGAAGTGGGTTGAGTTTCTACAGAGTTATACCTTTGTGTTGAAGCACAGGAGTGGAAAGTCAAATAGAGTTGCAGATGCCTTAAGTATAAGGTATTATTTGTTGATAGAAATGAAGGTGGAAGTTGTAGGGTTTGACAAACTTAAGGGTTTGTACCCTGAATATCTCAATTTTGCAGAGGCTTGGAGGGTTTGCTAAACACCTATTACTTTGGATAGGACTAAGTGGTTGGATTTTCTAATCCAATATGGATTTTTTTCTAGAGGAAACCAATTATGCATTCCAAGGAGTTCAATGAGGGATAATCTGGTCAAGGAGAAGCATAGTGGAGGGTTGGTTGGACACTTTGGTCGAGATAAAACCATTTCCCTCATTAGTGAGAACTATTATTGGCCATAGTTGCAGCAAGATGTGAAGAGATTTATGCAAATTTTTAGAGTATGCCAAATGGCCAAGGGTGTGAGATAGAACACTAGATTATATCATCCATTACCTATACCAGAGAGACCATGGGAGGACATCAGCATGGATTTTGTTCTTGGTCTACCAAGGACACATAGGAGGAATGACTCCATATTTGTGGTGGTTGATAGGTTTTCAAAGATGGCATATTTTATTCCATGCCAGAAAACTAATGATGCAGTTCATGTTGCAGGGTTGTTTTTCAAAGAGGTGGTACGATTTCATGGTCTACCAAAGAGTATTGTTTCCGACAGGGATACCAAGTTTTTTGGGTATTTCTAGAGGATCCTATGGAAGAAATTGAAGATAGACCTAAAATTCAGTTTTGCATACCACCCATAGAATGATGGACAAACAGAGGTGGTGAATAGAAGTTTGGGTAATCTACTGAGATGCTTGGTAGGAAATAAGCCCAAGGGATGGGATTTGATTTTTCCATAGGCAAAATTTGCATACAAAAATTCTATAAATAGGAGTACTAACAAATCTCCATTCCAGATCATATATGGGAGCAGTCCAAGAAATGCTTCTAAGTTGACGAAGATAGATACAGGGGAAAAGTGCAGTGTTGAGGATAAAGACTTTATATAGCATCTGAAGATATTGAATGAAGAAGTGAAGAAACATATCACTAATATGAATACTCAGTACAAGACAAGGGAAGACCAGAAGTGACGGTTTAAGAAATTTGAAATGGGAAATGAAGTTATGGTCCATTTGAAGAAAGAAAGGTTTCCTGCTAAAACCTATAACAAGATAAAAATGAAGAAGTTTGGACCATGTAGAATCATAGAAAAATAGGATTCAGGCAATGCATATGAAGTGGAATTGCCAAGTGGGCTTAACATATCACATATTTTTAACATTTCATATTTGGCAGAATACCATGAAGGAGACAATGGTGAGGTATTAGTAGCAGAATTGTGGAATATTCCAGCAACTACTCTAGAGACAGAAGAGATAGAAGAGATCCTGGATACCTGTATCGGTAAAAGTACCAAAAAAAGGTAGTATGCAAAATATCTGGTTACATGGAAGGGCATACATGTTTAAGATTCATCTTGGTTGTTGAAGGCTGAGATTGAACGCCTTGGTTTACTTACAACAATAGAGAAGTGAAGTTCACTTCTCAATTTACCCTAGTTTTTTGATGCAGGAGCATCCAGTGGTGTAAGAGTGATCTTGCATCACCCAAAACCAAAAAAAATTGTAATTGTTTTAAATTTGTTGTAAAACTAGTAAAACTTGCAGGTGATTTTTGAAGGTCTTAGAGGTTGAATTTGAAGATTTTCGGCTTGATGCAAGCCTTGGTGCAAAGAGTCAAAAACTACCCCTCTTAGTTCGTCTTGTGCCCTTTTTGAAAACATGTTGTAATAGTCAATCGGGTCAACGAGCGCGAAGTTATGACCTTGGCAAGTTGCCCCCAAATTTCAAATTTCAAATGCATTGTTTTAGGTGGGAAAAAGTGGAAAACAGGGTATTTGAGAGAATTTTCAAAATTGTAAAAGGGCTCTTTTTCTTTTGTATCATCATTTTTGGCATGAAAGTAAGGAAAATATTTGGTTCTCTGAAACACCTATGTATCATTGGTTTTTTGGTTTGCTGATTTCCATCAACAAGTTAGTAAAAGAGCTATGTTTTATTGTTGCATCAAGGATGGAAAGGTTGGTAGAATCAAAAGGAGAATGAACAAGATAGGGTGGGGCCCAGCTCACTAGTGAGAGCACACAAGCCGAGTGCCACACAGCCACCTACCTAGGATAGTGGGAGAGATGGTGCACAGCCTCATCTGCCATCCACTTAGATAGAAAGATGTGGGCTACGTGCCCATTTTTTATTACATCCTACTTTTGGAGGGAACGAGATCAGGTCAGCTGGAGGAAACAGTTACAATGCCATTCGAGCAACCAATGCTATATAAGGGAGACCATTGCAACAACATTTTTTTTTATCAAACCTCTAAGAGAGAAAAACGTCCAAGTCCAGGTATAGCTTTGTCTAAGAGTTAGTCGTATTTTCCTGTGTGTCTTTTTATCTTTCTTATTTTGCCCTTCCTTCTACCATTTTCTAGGGACTTCCAGGAAGCATTGTTCACTGAGATCATTTCTTGTGGAACATGCCAGAGTTGGAGACTCTTACATCACTAAAATTAGGATGGAGAGGAACAACCCCATGTTACGATATTCAAACTGGGGTCTATTGTAATCATTGTCATATAGGACCCGAGCACTCTATTGGGCCTGTTATATGTAAATATTTTTCATATAAATATAAATCCAACTCTATTTCTGGAAAATCTTCTATGTTCATGGTTTGTGTTTGCTCTTTTATGTATTACAACAATCTGAATATATGAAAGACGCCTTTTGTCGCTAGTTTAATCGTTTTCATGCATTACATTATTTGAATGAATAAAAATGAACTAGTTCTCCTCTCTCTTTCTTTTCTAAGTCATTTAATACAAATCTGCTATGACTACCCAATGGACATGGCATCGATCTGGTCTTGATATGCTCTATTAATGTTAGGTTTGGTCACAAATAATTAAAATAATATAATATCATTCTATCTAGTAATGTATGGGTGATTGCATCATAATGGCAAATATATGAACCCATTATCTGGGGTTTCCTTACCCGACCCGGTCTGTTTAGAGTCAACCTGATAATCTATTCCTTGGTCAAAGAGGTAGATCCACCAGAGTCTACAATACTCGTTGTGAGCTTTGAGATTCCTGTGACGTGACAAATCTTAAGGAGGTAAGCAAGAAATTCCCACAACAATTTTTGGCATCGTTGTCGAGGAGGATCCTTTAAAAATTTCTATTTTTTTACTTCCCACAATATATTATCATTGACCCGATAAACCTACGCCACTATATTTGGTGATGTGAGATTTAAAATATTAGGCTAAGCAATCTTGGCCAGAGAGCACCTCTTATTTTTGCACACTGTGATGGCGACTTGGAAGAACCCATCATCAAGAAGGAGCTGATCTAGTGGCCACAAGAAGCAACAAAAAGGAACTCTACCCCAAACTTCCAGATCCACAGGTACTTTTTCATCCACATAAGAATAGAAAGGAACTTTCACTCTCTGTTCCTTTAGATAAGCATCATAACAACAGTACTAGTTTTGTTTCTAAAAGTCCCCATCTATCAAGTATTGTTTTGTCTATTGTACCTCCTATACTAAGGGGCCCAGTTACAAAAATGGTCAATCCTCTTTTAAACAACTGGCATACAAATAGATACAAGCCTTTTATCTTACCCTCGGTCTTAAATCCATTACCCCCTAAGGCCCACAAATACATACCCAAATTCCTGGGGGATAACACTATAACTGGGGAAGACCACATTCGATATTTTCTGTATGCCATGGACATATTGGAAGTCGAAGAAGAAGATGTGGCTCTTAGGCTATTTTGGTAGACCCTAGAGAAATATGCTTTAGATTGGTTCAATAGTCTTCCCCCACATTGCATATTGGGTTTCCAGGAAATGGAAGAAGCCTTTTTAGAAAGGTATAGTGAGGAGAGGAATATACATTCGCTCATAACTGAATTGGCTACAATAAAAAAAGAGAGAAATGAACCGATTAATGACTTCAACAAAAGATTCATCAAGGTTAAGAATAAAATTTTTGATAGGATGGCTCTTAATGATCAACAGTCCATCTACTTTTATAAAAATGCTTTCTCTGTAGAATTCAATCATGAACTAGGGAAAGAGCAAGTAAACACTATTGATGAGTGCATGAATAAGGCTATTCATGTAGAAAGGAACATGATTGGAAGTAAATTCCCTTTCCATATCTCTGCTTGTAGTTCACCCCATAAGCCTTCTAGTTGTGGCATCTATTTAGCTTCACACCCTAGCTTGAACCTCAAGGATCGGCCTAGTAAAGCAGTCAAGACCAATTCAGATTGCAAGGATAATCACACTAAATCTAAAGGAGATATTGAGGTCTATCGAGAACAGAGAACTTTAATATCCAAAAGAGAGCAACTTCATCCTGAAACCTCTAATGTCATACTTGATGAAGCCAAATGGGAACCGCTTATAGTAGCAGTGGATATTTTTCAAGAAAGTCATACCATGGACTTTGAGAGCACAATAGATGAGATGAGTGTTCCTAATATGGATGAGATGAGAGAACAACACTCAGATGCAGAGGCACTATCAGACAAGATAGTGCAGACTAAAGAAGAAGAAATTGATAAGGGGGCAACAATTAATAATGATGAGTTTGAAAATGGGGGTCATTTTAAGTCCAATGCGAAAGAGAACCACAAAATAGAATGGATTGATCACAAACCATGGGTTGAAGGAGATATCAATGTTTGCCTTGTCAGTAATGAGCAAAGGACTTTGTTTCCCAGAAAATAACATCATCATCAAGCTCCTGATGATATTTTTGATGAAAGCCAACAAGATCAATCTGTAATAGTAGAAATTCCAAAAATCCTTCAAATTGATGATTTTGACATATTAGAAATACTAGAACAACATTCAGAGGAAGAGGCATTGACCAACAAAACTGTGGAGGTTGAAGATGAAAAAGTAGATGAAAGGCCAATGATTGAGGATGATTTATCCAAAGATGTAGTTCTCCTTGTGAAGCCCAATGCAGAGGAAGACCATGAGATAGAATTGACTAATCACAAGCCTAAAAGTACGGTTAAGTCTGGAAAAGATATTGGTCAGAGAATCATAGTACAAAAGGAAGATGAATTTTCTAGGTCTTCTAAGCCTATTAACCAGTCAAAAATGAGGCCTCTCCATGTTTTCCAAAGATATATGTTGAATTCAATGAATGACTACTCTGTCTACAATCGCCTACCTGATAATAGAACTTCATGTAAAATCATAGTTGATCTGTTGAGTCTTTCTTCTGCAAAGAACTATCTCCTTGTTTCTATTTCTAGTGTGAAATCAGTCAGATTGAAAGCAGCCCAAATTAGATGAAATTGATAAATTCATAGTACTCATTGGTCTAGGAGATGATGTTGGTCCCTTTGCTGACTTCTCCATCATGTTCAGTGACAAATCCCTAGTCCTAGGTAATATTGCATCTATTACCTCGTTTCAGAGTAAAATCCCCAATGCCCAACCCATCATTAGGAACCCCACAAGAATTGGCCAGTCTAATAGAAGATACATCATAAAAAGGACAAGGATAAAAAGAATGCATAAATTTCGACTACAGTCTGTTTTTCTTTGGAGTCATCAAGAATTGAGAGTGTATCCTAGGCCATCTAGACAAAAATGAATGGAATTTGAACTCACTCTACATCCTGAGGTCATTAAGCTCTTTTTGCAAAATGAAGCATTACCCCCCATCTTGTTCTAGGTTTCACAAAAATTATCCCAAAAAAGTTGATCGTCATTGCAAATATTCCAATGAGATAATTTCCCTTTTGTTTGATCACCATCAGTATCCAACAGTGATTATGATTTTGTCTTCTTAAAATTTTTTGTTGTACACTACAATTTTGATAGACTTGTTCTAATCAGTCAAAGAAAGAAGACCGAGAGTGAGGGCAGATGACATTGAGATCTTGTGGGCCAGGTTTTAAGCAATGGTCCAACAAGTTCGAAGCTAAAACAGATTAGGAGGAAGGTGTGGTGCATTATGCTAAAGCTTCACATCTCCCACATGTTTTAAGGATATTCCAAGATCAAGAAGAATGAAGTCATCATTGACAAGATGCCTTGAGCTAAAAATATATACACTCTACTTCCTTAGCCTTACAGATTTCTAACCCAATGTGAGCTTTGTAATTCATCATAATTCTTCTCAAAAAGAAGAAAAATATAAATAATGCAAAGCAGCTATATGTTGGGGTATCTGGATAACCTCTATCGGGGCTATAGACGCATGGCTAGCAGTAGAGCAGGTTTGGAGGAAATCAAGGTCATCTCCACTAGGGCTATAGATGCATGGCTAGCAGTGGAGCAATGTCAAGGTGAATATCTATCAGAGTGAAATACTTAATAGGCTCAGCTCCTACCGATATGGTGAATTTTTGACTGATCAAGGGATAAGAATGAATGCACAAAACACACACAAGCCTAGGCATGATGACACAACAACTTCCAAATAAATCTGCCTCAACTCTATCTTAAGACATTGTTGATAGATCTGTTGCCCCATAAGTCAAAGTTCATCTGTTTTTAAACTAGGTCATCATATTTTACTGATCAGAACCAAGGTCAATCCTTTAGTATTTTCTCTTTGTTACCTTTGTTTTCCTTTTCAGCTTTTAGTTTAAATTTTTGTGGTCTCTTGATTGTCAATCGAAGATTCTGGAGTTCTTAGGAGCATTCATGTGCCATTCATACTACCTATCCCAGTCAGAGCCGGTGTTGTACCCCATTGTTTTTTTTTTTGAAAAAAATGAAAAACTTGTATTAATACAAAGAACAATTACAAACGGGAGAGAACACATCCCGACCCAGAGCAAAGAGCAACACAACAAGTGCAAAGCACAAAGGCAGCACTAACAACCACAGGGCAAAGAAAACAACAGGGCGCGAAAAGGCGACATGTCGCGAAATCGCGACATGTCACGAAATCGTGGCAGTCACCCCCGTCTCGACCGCGTCGGTGCCAACAGTCGCGATAACGCGACATGTCGCGAAATCGCGACATGTCGCGATATCGCGACAGGAAGGGCCCTCGGCAGCCGCACGCAAAAGGAGTCACGAAATCGCAACGACAGCACCTTCCAGCAGCCAAACAGCAAAGGCGTCGCGAAATCGCGACTACAACTCCAAAGAGCACCAAAGCGCCAAAAAGGTCGCGGAATCGCGACGGACTGTCTCCGCATCATCCAACCAACAAAGGCGTCGCGAAATCGCGACGAAGTTTCTAAACGACTCTCATGCCACAAAAGGGTCGCGATATCGCGACAATTATCCTCCCAACCGCTTAAGTGCCAAACGTGTCGCGATATCGCGACAAAAATACCTTGCGACTTCTAGTTTACCAAACTGTCGCGATATCGCGACGAATTATCAACTTTGCTCTTCATCTTCAAAAGAGGCGCGAAATCGTGACATAATCTCAACAAGAGCCGCGATAGCGCGACATGTCGCGATATCGCGACAGAAACCCGCCAAAGGCCGCAAAGGCTCAACCTGTCGCGAAATCGCGACAACTTCCAGCTCGAGGCCGCGGCGGCGCTACAGGTCGCGATATCACGACACTTTTCCTCCCGACCGCTTAAGTGCCAAACGTGTCGCGATATCGCGACAAGATTACCTTGCGGCTTCCCACTCTCCAACTTGTCTCGATATCGCGACGAAATTTCAACTTTGCTCTTCAACTTCAAAAGAGGTGCGAAATCGCGACAGGATCTCAACAAGGACCGCGATAGCGCGACATGTCGCGATAGCGCGACATGTCGCGATATCGCGATAGAAACCCACCAAAGGCCGCGGAGGCTCAACCTGTCGCGATATCGCGACAGCTTTCGGCTTGAGGCCGCGACAGCACTACAGGTCGCGATATCGCGACAAAAAATTTCCTTAGCATAAAAAACACTGCACATTATTTCAAAATTTGTTCAAGGCCTTGTCTAATCTCTGCATCCTCCACAGGCATATCACTATGCAGATGCATCCCAACCTCCCTCTCAGCACCCATCTTAGCAAGGAAATCAGCCGCCTTATTAAGAGTTCTGCTAGCATAAACAGGTATCACATCCTCTAATTCCTTCCAAAGCTCTTTAATTTGGGAGACCAGAATCCGTGGCCTCCAAGCTTTTAAGGCAAAGTTCCTCATGCAATCAAGAGCGCCAACCAGGATTTGGGAATCAGACTCAATGATTATCTTTCTATGACCCTGCTTGACGGCCCAGATGGAAGCAGATTTAATAGCAAAGGCCTCGGCTTCATTGTTTGTGGCATATCCCAGACCTTGCAATTCCCAATAGAGCACAGACCCAACATGATCACGGCAGATTACTCCACTTCCAGCATTGCCCGGATTGCCTTTTGCGGCTCCATCAGTGTTGATTTTGATCCAGCCTTCAGGGGAGGTTTCCAACAACTTCTTACCTGTCTCTCAAGATCAGCAACTCTCTCTTCCAGAGGCTTAGAAGCAGGCTGATTTTCCTCCTCAGCATAGATGGCAACGGTTTCCACTACTTTGCTCCAGATGACCTGCCATATCCCATCCACCGAAGAGAAGGTTTCACGGAAAATACGAGCATTTCTTTCCAACCACACCTGCCACCAAATAAAAAGGAAACCAAGCTCCCAGCCAATTCGAAGAGCTTTAGATGTAAATCTACCTCTCTTCCAACTTTCCCATAAATTGGTCCGAGACAAGTCTCCAATAGCTTGAAGTTTAAAATGGGAGAACCAACGATGCCAAATCCGTTGTGTGAAAGGACAATCAAACAGAAGATGATCAGCAGTTTCCTCATTCCTATAGCATAAAACACACTGGGAAGGACCAATGATGCCTCTAATTTTGAGATTGTCAAAGGTCAGGATTCCATTGTGCATAAGTTGCCAGGCAAAGAAGTTCACTTTCGGCCAGCCCTTGGGATGCCAAATCTTCCTCCATTCTTGAACTGGAAAAGAGTGTGGGGGGGCTCTGGAAGGATCGAATCATAGCCCTCCTTCACAGTATAAACCCCAAGGTTCCCAAAGCCCCAGGCAAGCTCATCCTCCTTATATCTCCCAGTAAGAAACCGTTATGACAAGATTTTTTCCAGAGTTGGAGCCTGCTCCGGGGGGATTGGAATAGGCCATTCACCCAGCCGCTTGAACTTTTGAATCTTATACTCCCCCAATTGGTTGGTATTGAAGTAGCTCTCAATATGGATCCATCCCTTATCTTCTAGAGCTGATTTTAACGGATGCAATTCAGGAAACACAGCAAGAATGGGAGGATTATGATCCCAAGAATCAGTCCAGAACCGGGCCTTCTCCCCTCTCCCAACTTTCCAGAACAATTGATCTTTGATAATGCGAGATCCAAGCTTGAGAGCCTGCCACACTAATGATCCATTACCCTCCAAAGGAAAGCGGCCCAAGTCATTGGGGTGAACAAGACCCAAGTATTTACTAGAGAGGATTCTGCTGAAGAGGGACGTTGGCTGGGAAATCCACCTCCAATACAGTTTACCAGCCAAAGCCTGATTGTTAAACTTGGAGCTTCTTAATCCCAGCCCACCTTTTTCCTTGGGCTGGGTGACCTTATCCCATCCAACCAAGGCCCATTTCCTCTCTCCTTTGGCACCTTCCCAAAGAAAACTTCTAGCCGCTTTGTCCAGCTCTTTCCAAATTGAAGGAGGGGCAGCCAGGATAGAGAATTTATAAATTGGCATGGCTTGAATAACAGATACGAGGAAAGTCGGTCGGCCCCCATAGCTTAACCATCTATGAGACCAGTGATTCATTCTCTCTTTGATGCCATCCAAAAGGTCCTTCCAGAAATCAGCTTTCAGTTTTTGAAATGCAGAGGAACCCCCAGGTAAACAACAGGAAGAGAGGTCCTAGTGAATCCCAAGATCTCAATAACTCTGTCTTGTGACCTTTGATCAAGATTAAAGAAGACCACTTTGGATTTTGTTTCATTGATGACTTGATTAGAGGCCCGGAGGTAGACGTTTAGAGAATCTCTGATTCCTCTTGCTTCCCTGAGGCTGGCCACTCCCACCAATCCAGTATCATCCACAAACTGTAAATGAGTCAAAACTTCAGCCCCGATTTTAATTCCTGTTATCTGTCCTTGAAGTCTTCTTCTCAGGAGGAGTCTGCCTAATCCTTCAGCCAAGATGAGAAAGAGATAAGGAGAGCAAGGGTCTCCTTGGCGAAGACCCGAGAGGCTCCAAAAGGTGGCGAGGGAAGCCCCTTAATTAAAATAGAGTATGAAGGCGTAGAGATACAGCTCATGACCCAGGCAATCCAGTCCTGAGAAAAACCAAAGGCTGCCAACATCTTGACCAAGAAGCCCCACTCTACCCTGTCATAAGCCTTAGACATATCCAGTTTGATGAACATTCCTTTGTTACCTGAATTGTGCATAGTATGGATAGCCTCCTGAGCCAAGATCACTCCATCCAAGATCTGTCTCCCTTCAACAAAACCCCCTTGCTCTGAGGAGATTATATTCTGAAGAAGAGGTTTTAGTCTTTCAGCCATAATTTTAGTGATTATTTTGTAAATCACATTGCATAAGGCAATAGGTCTGAAATCAGAAATGTGAACCCCCCCTCTCCTTTTGGAATTAAGGTAATAAAGGTGTGATTTAGAGCCTTGAGCATTCTTTTATTAGTTCGGGACTCCTCAATGACAGCCAACACATCCTCCTCCAGGGTATCCCGAGAAGGCCTGAAAAAACTCAATAGGGAAGCCATCGGGACCGGGCGATTTTCCGGTGCACATCCCAAAGACCACCTTCTTGAGTTCATCACGATCAATGGGCTTAAGAAGGGCCTGATTCTCTTCATGAGAGATAATAGAGGGAATGCCATCAATGACTTCATTTTGGGCTTCCACATCATGCTCCATACTTTCCTTAAAGAGGTTTGAGAAATACTCCATTGAGTGGGAGTGCATACCAGGGAGAGTGTCAAAAGAGTTTCCATTCTCGTCTTGAAGGAGTTCCATGTTATTCAATTGTCTTCTAGCACAGCGAGAGCGATGGAAAAATTTTGTATTTCTGTCTCCTTCTAATAACCATGTGTTTCTTGCTCTCTGTTTCCAGTAGATCTCTTCTTGATTATCAATGTCCTCAACCGCTTTGCGTAAAGCATCATCCTCGGATTTAAGATGCTCAGAAATGATTCCTTCCCTGAATTGTTTTTGCACCTCGTTCCATCTGGTCAACAAGGGAGCCCGTTGGAGCTGGAAATCAGATTTGTTAGTTTGCCTCCACTGTTTTAGTTTACTCTTAACAAAAAGAAGTTGTTTATGAAATTTGAACATAGCTGTCCCAAAAGGGAGACGACCTTCTTCCCACCAGCTGTGGAATTTTCCTTCGGAGGTCCTCTTTTTGCAACCAAAAATTTTCAAATTTAAATGGTTTGTAATACTTGCCACGACATAGTCCCTCCCTCCGAGCAAAATGGGAGAGTGATCTGAGACTGGGCCATCCAAAATCTGAAATTTGATATTCCATCTAACAAAAGCTTCCTCTGAGACCAGAAACCGGTCAAGCTTAACCCTCCTGTTGTATGGCTCTCTTCTCTTATTAGTCCAGGTAAAGTTTGTACCAGGGCCTTTGATATCAACAAGGTTAAAGGCCTGGACTTGGGCAATTAAAAGCCGGTCCCCTGTATCCAAAACTGGGATGCCACCTTCCTGATCCCTGGCAGATAATTTGGCATTGAAGTCCCCAGCAATAATCCAATCAAAATCTTCCCGGGAGGACCTCATGTTTTGAACAGCTTTCCATTGAAACCGCTGACCATCGATGTTCTGAGCCCCATAGAAGTTTGTAATTAAGACTTGTTCAGCTGTAACAATGTTCCTAAAAAGAGATGTGAGGACACCCCTCCAAGCTATATGTTCTATTGCTATCCACGCCAAAGGGTTCCAAAGAGTAGCAATCCCTCCCGGAGGCACCTAGAGCGACCACGACCATATGGCCAGCACCCCTCCAGATTCGACTGACAGTTTTACTCATAAGGTCTAAAGACATTTTTGTCTCTTGAATGAGCAGAAAGTCTGTTTTACTTCTCTCTAAAAGTCTTTGAACAGCAGATTGATGGGTTCTACTGTTTAAACCCCTCACATTCCAAGATTGAATAATCATTGGAAACCTTGGGAGCAATAAGAATCAATTGTTCTCGCCAATCCTCCATTGATTAGCTTATCTCCTTGCACTGCAATTAGATCCTTATTGGATTTCCTGCCCGCCCCTTGGGAATTACTATTTTTCGACCTCTTCTCCACATGGGTAATCCCTAGAGCTGGTCTTTCTCTGATCTTTTCTGCATTTCCCATGGTGACATCCTTAATAGCTGCGTTGTCTTTGGGGAGTGGATTACCAATGCCCCTGGGTTTTCTAGTTGCAAAATCTCAGAGGAGTCAATCACCTATTCTAGGACAGGGGTTGGTGAGGGAGGAGCATGAGAATGGATGATATTATCCTCAAGGTTCCCATCTGCTCCTTCCATAATTTGGTCTTCTTGATCCACAAGAGATTTGAAGATTTCATACCGGTTGGTTGGCTTGGGTTGAGCTTGCTCCTTGCCATTTCTCTTTTTGTTTCTTCTTCTCTTCTGTTGTTCAAAGCCATCTTTCTGGGCATCAGAACCAAGGGGAATGATGGGTGGTTCCTTGATCGGAGTGGGCTTACCCTCTCGGGGGCGATTTGGCATTCCCTGTGGAACATCCGCTTTGGTGCTCAAGATATTTGGGCAGAACCTAGCCAAATGGCCATGCTTATGGCAAACTCTACATCGGAAAGGTAGGGCTTCATAGTCTAACTGCTGTATCCAGGATTGTCCTGCTAACTCCAGTTCCATCTCAGCTGGTAGCGGCTGGCTAATATCCAGTTCTACACAAATTCTAGCATAAACAACAGTGTTTCCTTCTATGGTATCTTTGGAAACTCCCAAATATCTACCTAGAGAGTTACCTATCAATTCAAGAATCTGCTCACCCCAAAACTCCATCGGGAGAGCATACAGCCGGATCCAAACCGGGACAGCCGTGGGCTCAATGCGAGGATCGAAGCCCGCTCTCCACGGTTGGACAAATAACCCTGTCGGGCCATGGCTCCTCTTTTCTGATTCAAATGCTCTGTTTCTATCCGCTAAGGAGGAAAAACTAATAATAAAATACCCATTGCTTATGGGCCATAAGGAGTACTCACCGATAGGCTCCCAGTTTTGTCTCACCCAGGTGTGCAGAAAGTGCAGGGTGGGTCGGATACCCATGAATTTGCAAATCAGGTCATGAGTAGCACGGTAGTTGATCGTGTCCTCGACCAGCTTTGGTTCTATGACAATCTTCGGTCTGGAAGCGGATTGCGGGAGACATCCATTGACTCTGTGCACAGGAGAACCCTTGCCCGCATTCCTGGATAGCGAATGGTAAGCACTCCGCTGAGCTTCATCGGAGGAAGACGCAGGGTTTTCTCTTAATATCTCGGCATAAGAGGTCTTCTTCCCATCGAGAAATCCTGGAGGAGACCCCATTGGGCCCTCCGGGGCAACGAAAGAGCCGTCAGCGAAAAACAACAACAAACCACCTGAGTCCCTGGTAGAATCTTCCCACCAGAAACCCTAGAGCCTCGGTCGACGACAGTTCAGAAAGTTTCCCGCCAAATCGCCAGAGCTCAAAAACCAGTTCCAATCCAGTATGTTAGAGTCCTGTGTTGTACCCCATTGTTACAACTTAGTTTTCACCCCATTATTTTTAAAAAATTTCATCAAATTGATGTCTAGGTGAGCTTAGGGTGCAAGGCCCAATTTTTTATGACTCCAATTTTTTATATGAAAGACTCCTTCTATCACTATTTTAATTGTTTTCATGCATTACATTATTTGAATGAATAAAAACGAACTAGTTCTCCTCTCTTTCTTTTCTAAGTCATTTAATACAAATCTGCTATGACTACCCAATGGATATGGCATCGATCTGGTCTTGATATGCTCTATTAACGTTAGGTTTGGTCACAAATAATTAAAATAACATAATATCATTCTATCTGGTAATGTATGGGTGATTGCATCATAATGGTAGATATATGAACCCATTGTCTGGGGTTTCCTTACCCAACCCGGTCTGTTTAGAGTCAACTTGATAATCTATTCCTTGGTCAAAGAGGTAGATCCACCAGAGTCTACAATACTCATTGTGAGCTTCAAGATTCATATGATGTGACAAAGCTTAAGGAGATAAGCAGGAAATCCCCATAATAACTATGTTTTCCTCTTTATGTATTTCCTTCGCTCTCCCTTTTCCTAAAATAAGTAAGGAACTAGTCTCCTTTGGAGATTGAACTGGATAAACTTTGTTTTAGCTCGATCTTTCAATGTTGGCAAATTCTTGGGCTCAAACATAACCAAAGGCATATTTTGCTTCAAAATCTCTTTGAATGGTTGTCTCCAACCTGTCACCAGTACATCGTAGTTCCACCTGAAGGAGTTGCATCACATCACCTTCCTGGATACTCCCAATAGTAGCCATCCCCTCATCCCTGTCCCACTAGCACTCTCCATCCAACTGGGACACCTCTTCCTACAATCGGGTAACCTCTACCAGTGTAGTGTCCCTATCAACCTGCACAAGACCATCTATATCTATAGAGAAGTTAGTTTTGTTTGTAGCTCCTCTATACCTTGACTCTAGCATCTCATTGCTACTGATGTGGATGTTGCCCTAGGGTCTCTAACCTATGGCCCCTCTGCTTGTGTGGGGGTATCTATCACCCCTCCCTCTCTGGTCCCTACTCCTAGGATGGTCTCCTCTACTACCCAGACCTAGACCTATGTCAAAATCTATCTTGATGCAGTAGGAGCCTACTGTGCCCTCTCTGTGGCCCTGTGAGCTACCTCTTAGAATGCTCACTACATTCCCAAGTCCATCACCTGGTACCTCTATACTAGTATAGGCAAGGAGATCCTCTAGGGAATGAATCCTCTGTACCATTACTTATACCTGATGGCCACCCCTACATTTTCTACCCCTAGATTGACATAAGAAGGATCATCTATATCCTCCTCGGCCCATCTAGTGAGTTCTAGCTCACCTCCAACCCCTATTGGATCTTGGGTCATCCTTAGATACCATTAGTACCCTAGGTTTAGGATTCCCTGTAAGATCCTGAATACCTTAGCTCTCCCCTGAGTACCTCTGGCTCTCCCCTATTTTATCTCAGCCATCTGATCCTCCTCATCCTCGCTTGCTTTGTCCTATTGTCTACCTAGCTAGGGTGAAGCCTCCATGGTTTCTATATGAGTAGTGTATCCTGCTGCTCATCGATCACCTGCATCGCTAGTGGTAGGTTCCTTGCATAGGCCTTCACGGTCCTCTCTAGGGATCTCAACCATATATATACTGCTGACCACTTTGAAATGAGCAATGGTCTTGGTAGTGCTAATGGTATCTTCACCATGATGTGCTTCCAGCATCACACCTAGAGCAAAGTCATACACACTAGTCCTGTACACTGCTTATACATGATGTTGTACAATATATTGTATAGGCGGGCCAACACATAAGGGTCCCATGCGAATCGAACCCCCTGATATCGCATGTCTATCACTACTCCTACCAGTGCCCATGGCAAGTGTCGTATGCTAGTATGGTAGGTCAAGAGACCAACCACAACCCTTGAGAGTACTGTGATCAGAGGGTCTGCTCCATAGTGGGTAAAATCTATGGAAATTTTCTATAGAGTGGCTACCTTTCCATGGGCCCTATAAACCTCATTCCCCCTGATGGGGATCCTCAAGATCTACCACACATCCTCCAGTGTGATGGTTATTTCTCCAATCGATAACTAGAAAGTAGAAGACTTCGGATACCATCGCTTTTCCAGGGCATTCAGCATAGCCCTGTCTATCTCTATCCATGGCATCCTTGCCACGTGATCCAACTCCACCACCTCTACTATAGCCCTCTCTGCCTATCCTATATTATCTAGCTCTATCAAAGCCCTTGCTTGCCACTCTCGAATCTCGAGAATACCTAGCTACATTCACAAAATAAAATTATTGATTCAACATCATTTATTAAGCATATGGAAATTACAATTCAAAATTCATACTTTGGGTTTTGCTTGTTTACTTTTTTTTCTTATATTTTTCCTTTTGATTTTCTTATTTTTTACTTATTTTTCACAAAATCGCATCCCTTTTTTAGGGCATGCAACTTCGCTTTCATGAAATCACTCCCGTTATTTTTTGGGTGTGACTTTGCAAATTCACACTTGGTTTTTTCCAGGCACGATTTCACCATGCTTCACCCAAGGTGAAGTCGTGACCAGACCATAAAGTCACACCCAAGTCGTGGCACAAAATTCAATGATTTTTATGATGATTTCCTTTGAAAATTCCTCAAAACCCTAATTGAATCATGAAAACAAGGTAAAATAAAGTGAAAGGAGGGTCAAAAGCAATCCTTACCCATTCTCGAGCCTCAACCTTACCCCTCGTAGTTGTCGCTCGGTGAACTGGAAGTGCCATTGTCTTTTCTCCTAGAGCTCTATTTTCTCTTCTCCTCATGGTAAAAATGAATTAGGGTTTTACCCCTGTTTACCTTTTTAACCCTGTTTTTTGTTTTTCATTTTCCCCTTTTTTTCTTTACTCGGTTTTCGCTCTTCCTCTCTCTTTTCTTCTACATCAGTTCTTTCAAGTTTTTATGAAACATCATTTTTCCATAAAAAATCGATGGGGCACCCTAGCCTATTGAGGCATTAATGTCCCTAATGCCTCGATTTATGTGCAAATTAAAAAGTTCTAGAAATGACATTATTTTTGCACCACTCATTTTTTCTAACCTGGACACCCCATTTTTGCTTGTTGTTTTTTCTCAATCTGTGCCTACATCCTTTCTTTGATGTATTTAATAGGCCATAAAAGCATCAAAGGGGGGGTAAAATGTAGACATGGAAAATTGACTCACTTTCAGAGGGAAATCTTCCATGTAACCCCTAAGAGGCCCTCAACCCCTACCAAGAGCAAGGGAAGACCTCTTTGCCCCTCCCTTTTAATTTATTTTACCTTTTAGCAAAATCACATCCTGTCTTTATGAGGCGCAACTTCACGCAAGCGATATCACACCTTGTCAGGACGAGGTGTGACTTCATTGTTTTTAACCTAATTTTTAATTTTATTCTTTTGGGTCCGCTTAGACCTACGTTTAAACCCTCCAACGTGTTTTGGTTTCAACTTTGGGTTTATTTTGCATACATTTTTCCCTCTGATTTCGTCTATAAAAGGAAGAATGTTCTTACCAAATCATAAGATGCAAAGTTTTTAAGTGCAATGTGATATGCGAGTAATGCGAAATTTTGATTATTTATTAATCTCAAAATATTTATGATAGTTTGTTATTTCTCCTTTTTTTCTCTGCTGCAAGCTAACCTCAAAGTACAAATTTCAGACTTGATCTTCTATTGCATGGATTGGATTGATTTGTTGTGTGAGTTGGTGGATCCGTGGTGTAGTTTGGAGAGATAGAGTACCCGCTTTGATACTTCAATCTTCTCTACCCACTTTTGCCATGTCCATTAGGGTTTACTTTGGTTTTAGCATTTATTTCATCTTTTGCACTCACATTTTATTTTTTATTAGTCTATAGCGATATCACGTCCGATATTAGTGAGGTGCAACTTATCGACCTAATTAGGGTAAACTAGTCTACAAAAGTGAAATCGTGCCCCATCCAAGCAGGGCACGACTTTTCTACTATGTTATCACGCCCACTCCAAGTGAGGCATGATTTTTGCCTAGGGCACACTGGGGACAATTTCAAGATTATGTTTTCACTATTGCATGTCATTCTACTTCTAGATCATACTATTGTATTCTATTTTATGTTCTCTATTACTGTATTTTTGTTTTATGATTAATTCTCCAAAGGTCAATTTTCGCTTTTGCATTAAAAGGTCATCTAAAATGACCTAGGGGGATTTACTGCTACACCTCCAAGATATGTTACACAACGGCCTAAGTAAGCCACCTAATGCTAATTCTATTTTTTATTGTTTCATGAGCGATCTTGCGGAAACATGTATTTTTTATATCATTGGACAAGAGGTAGAAAAAGCTAAATCAACCATTGGTCTAGATAAGTGCTCTAATCATTCTATTGGTTGAAGATATGATTTAATTATTGATTCCTAGGCATCTAAAAGTGAAAGGCATTTAGTTTACATCTAGGGATAATTTATGTGCATCTATTTTGTATATCTCTACTTTAAAGGTTTTTTGAAATAAACCCTAGGTTAGTGAGCATTCAAAATAAAGAATCATTTTTAGGCTAGCTCTTGTATGCTTACATTCTATTTTTAGTTGTCCTATTCTATTTTCTGCATTGTCCTTTATCTTTTCTAGCTTAGATCTAGAAAGGCTAAACTTAGATGTTTGTTTTGAAACTAAATACATCAAACTATCCCGAATATCCCGAGGACTTGGAATGAGTCCTAAAACCATTCCTGGTGAACCCTTCCCCCTAGCATCGAGTATAGAGAAGAACATACCCCCATGGTCACCTTGGTTCTATCTTGCGGATCTAGCCAAGAATTATACATGGTAGGGCAGTTTTCCCCCTCTACAAGAGGATCAATGAAGGGCTAGGGAATTAGCAAGGTAGGATATTCCATCTAAGCATAAAATATTGTTAGATATGTTTCATTATCTCTTCATTTTCTTTGAATTTTTGCATGTAGATTATTGTAATTTTATTTTAAAATAATATAATTTCTATAGGATATATTGGTATATTCTAGTAGATATATTTCTCCTTTATGTATGTGTCTATTTGTAGGATGTGCACATGTCTCATGTATTTATGTGTATAAGTGTATAGTGTGAGAAAGTATGCAAGTGTCATGTATTATAGTGTGCATGTAGAAGTGTGCAAGTTTCATATATTAGAGTATGCATGTAGAAGTGTGCAAGTGTCAAGTATGCATGTAGGAGTGTGCAAGTGTCATAGAGTTAAGTGTGCAAGTAAATAGAGAGTCAAAAGTCTTGTATACAAGTGCCAAGATGAGAAACCAAAGGACATGCAATGTTTATCTTATGTATGAAATAGAAAAGTTTACAACTCCCGGATATGTGAGGAGTGCAATAGTCAAGTAAAGAAGAGTCACCTTTCTAAGGTTATATAATGGAGACAAAGCTCCATGAATGTAAAATTAAAGATTATATTCAATCATTAATATTGAAGCTTATATGCATATTTTGAGTAATTCTACTATAAGTTTTCTTCATGTTATTGCATGAATGATATTGGCCATTTATATTCATATTTTTTTTATTTTCATAAATATTATTGTTAATTATTTTAGCCATTTAATATATTGATTGCTCTTATATTTGAGACTACTCAAGATCTAGAATATTGGAACCTAAGATAATTTGGCTAAAATCCAATAGTACTATCATAGCTACTTCAAGTAGTCTCTAAAGCTAGCATCGAGAGAAGTTCTTTTGTGTGAATTTAAATTAAGAGTCACATGAAGAAAATGTAGACTCATATTGCTACAAATCTCAAATTTGTAGATTGATATATGAAAGGGAGTCATTGCAAAGCTTCCTATATTTATGTTTGAGAGATATTTTATTATTTTCTAGAGTCTATATATTCTATCCTAATACGAGTGAAGACTAAGACTCTATTCAAAGGCAATACTGGAGGATAACATCCACTATCACAAGCTAAAATTTGGATGTAAGAAAATTGATTTGGGGACAATCTAAGTCACCCAAATTTGATGGGATTCTCTAAAAAAGAGGACCAAAATAATATAGTGGTCTAAGCCACCATTGTAGGATAAACATGTTTGTAAGCTTTGCATTCACATCAATTTTCATGAGCTGAATAATTAAAGCAAAGGTAAACAAAAAAAAAATATTGCAAAAGAAGATATCCAGAGAGCTTCTTGTGAATTGGTAATGATTTGAACTAGTAGAGTAATTTTTTTTTGCTTTTTGTGACTAAATTTGAGTCTCTGTTATTAAAGACAAAGAGAAGAGAAATAACATATGCAATAGTGAAGGCTATGGGTTGAGAATACCTAAGGGAGATAAATAATTTGATTTGGAGATTGCATCTACCTGTGAGAAGATCAAAATATTACACCTGAGTGTAAAACCCAATTAGTTATAGATATTGCTAGACCTATGAAGATCAGTCACCAAGGGTGCAACAACGTTGTATTTCTTAGCATTTCACTAGTCATTAAGAAGAAATATTTCATATTTAATGTGATGCGGTCAATGAGAATGTCATGACCTAATTTGGCAAGCAAGAGAATATAAATATAAGCAACATTACCTTAATTTTTGAAATTTTACATTGGGTGCAAGAATAAAGTCCTAAGTTGGTTATTTATTTGAAGTTTGAAGACTTAAGGACTTTATAATTATAAAATTTAAATTGGGAGTTTGAAGGAAGTCAACTCTATAGAATTAAAAATTTAAAGTTGGGAGTTAAAATGAATTCAACCCCAATATTTTTGAAAATTGAAAATATTAAAAAATTGATATTTATATTAGGAAATTAATTTTGCAATTTATTTTAAAAACTCGATTTTTAAATATTTTTAGATTAATTATATTTTGAAAATTTGCAAATTTGATAAAATTTTAGGGAGACACAAGGTATTCTACTTCAAAGAATTTGAAAACTTTAATTATTGAATTTACAATTTTATTTTGAATAATATTTAAAAAAAATTGATTGCAAATATTGTTTGTTTGAAACTTGGGAGAAATAAGGTTTACTATAGGGGATTGTATTATGGATGATATTACTAAAAATGTATTCAATGGAGATAGTGAAGATATGGTGAACAAGTTAAAATTCTATACACAAAATTTTATAGATGATTATGATGAAAAGAAGAAAATGACAAATGATTTAAAGATAACTTTATCTTTATTTCTCAAAAATACAAAGGATGAAAAGTTTACTAAAATTATATGCTATATTCATGAAAATATTTTTATAGCATGGTGGAATTCACAAAATACCATTGTATTTTCTATTGAAATATGCACTGTTATGTATATGGCTTTACTCACCTTTGAGATCTTTTGGGAGAAAAAAAAAGAAAAAATGATACTAGTTGTGATACATGATTTGAATGAAGCTTATGTTAGCTTCAATGGGGAATATTTGAATTTCATAATGTATTATTGTGATGAATTACTAACTCATTATTCATAAGTCACACCACTAGTTATATCAAAACTACATATGAAGAAAAGAAAGCCAAAGAAGAAAAATAGAGGAAAGTACAAAAGAAAGGAGAACAAAAATCATGAAGCAAAAATTGAAGAATGATCTCAAATAGAAGATGAAGGCAAAGTTTTGAAGGAAATAGATTAAATATTAGAGTATTCAATAACCAAATAATGTAATATAGGGGGCTGTTGGAGAATATTACATTATTTGGTACATGCTAATGTATCCCCATGGTACCTTATGGTACAAATGTAAATATGTAAATAGGGTTTGAGTCCATATTTTAGGAGTGTGTTTTATATTTCAAATTTATGTAAGTTTCTATGTGCAATATGTGCACAATTTTCATGTAATTATGTGTGCAAGCTTCATGTATTAGAGTGTGCATGTGAAAGTGTGCAAGTGTCAAGTATGCATGGAGTGTACAACTATTATAGAGTTAAGTGTGCAAGTAAATAGAGTTAAGAGTCATGTATACAAGTGGTGAGATGAGAAATCAAAGCATATGTGAGGTTTATCTTATGTGTAGAATGGGAAAGGTTGTAAATTCTAGACATGTGAGAAGTGCAATAGTTAAGTATTGAAGATTCACCTTTATAAGGTTATATAATCGATACAAAGCTCCGTGAAATGTAATAAAATTTGAATATTATATTCAAGCATTAATATTGAAGCTTGTATGCATATTTTGAGAAATTCTACTGTAATTTTTCTTCATGTTATTGCATGAATGATATTGGCTATTTATATTCATATATTTTTATTTTTATAAATATTATTATTAATTATTTTGGCCATTTAATATATTGATTGCTATTATATTTGAGACTACTCAAGATCCAAAATATTGGGACTTGAGATAATTTGGCTAAAAATCTAATACAAAAGAGATTTAATATTGAAAGGGGGTCTTTGGTTTATGGTAAGAGCAAGACTCTTCCTTACCCGTTGGTGTGAATATTTTGTACTTGAAAATGTAATCTATCCCTAGTACAATTTTGGATCAAGATGTATGGGTTTCCTATTGAATTCTAGAAAATGGATACCTTAAGGCTTTAGGAAATTGATCACGTATTCCATTGATTTCATTTGTGTAAATACAATGTAAAAGGCTATGAATAGCCTAAAACAAAATGCTGACCAAATGCTAACTGAAGCTAACAATAGAGAATAACATATTTGTTGTTACTAATAAATAGATAACAAATAAAATATGCGTGTTGGCTTCTAGTTGCTACCAACTATGCATGCACTACATTATAATTTAATAATGTAATAATAAATTAAGCCTATAGCCTAACATTCCCCCTTATTACATTATTTTATGTACATAGAGAGTTACAAAACAACTCAAATTTTACACATGCAAGTGCCTTAGTGAAGATGTCTACAACCTGTTCATTGGTGGGAATGTACTAGAGCTAAATATTGTGTTTTGGAACTTCATATCAAATAAAGGGACATTGAGTGTCAATATGCTTTGTTCATTCATTGAATACTATATTCTTGACGAGTTTCAAAACACATTGGTTATCACAATTCAAGTATATTGGAAGATTATTTGGAATACCCATACTTGAAAAAATGTGATGTAACCATATCGCCTCATACACTGATCCTCATGTTGCACAATATTCTACCTCTATAGATGAAAGTACAACTTGCTACTTCTTGTTGTGCTAAGATATAGGACCAAATCCAAGATGAAATACATATCCTGATGTTGATTTTTTGTCATCTATAGATCTAGCATAATCTGATTCCATGTATCCTTGCAAGAAGAACTTTCATTCTTCTTGTAATCCAGGCCATATTCTGGTGTGCCACGGATATAGTTAAGAACTCACTTTACTGTCTTCTAATGACTAATCTTAGGTTCCTGCATGAACCTTAAAATATAGCTTACAACAAAGCTGATATCTAGCCTGGTATTCATCAGATATATGAGACTCCCAATCAACTATCGATAGATAGTTCCATGTACCTGAGGAGATTTGTCATATCGAGACAATTGTAACCCAGTTTCCATTGGAGTTGATTTGGGCTTACAATCTATCATTCAATATTTTTCAATTAATATCTTGGAATACTTCATTTATGTAACCCTAATGTGGTTCTTTTTCTACATAATTTCTAATCCAAGATAAAAATAGAGAAGTCCTAGATCTATCATTTCAAATGAAATTTTCAAGTCACCCTTCACTACTACAATCATCTATTTTTAACTGCCAATTATGATCATATCATCAACATAGAGCACAAGGATCACTATTTCATAATCAACTTTCTTGAAATAGAGATTGACATATGATGGAATTCTCTTGAAACCATGATGTAGAAGGTGATTATCAATATTAATGTACCAAGCTCTCGAAGCTTGTTTCAATCCATACAAGGACTTGACCAGTTTGAAAACTTTTTGTTCTTATCCTTGTACAACAAATCCTTCAAGTTGATTCATGTACACTTCTTTTAAATCACCATTTAAGAAAGCACTCTTCACATCCATCTGAATTGTGCTACCATTGCATAGAGTACATGAATGGTTGTCATTTTTGCAGCTGGCGTGAATGTCTCTTCATAGTATATACCTTATTTTTTAGCATAGCCCTTTGCAACAAGGCATACTTTATGCTTATCAATAGTTCCATCTGCCTTATACTTGACTTTGTATACCCATTTGCAGTCAATGGGTTTTTTACCAGTAGGTAGATCAACTAACTCCCATGTTTAATTATGTATAAGAGATATATTTTTAGCATCCATAGTTGTCTTTCCTTGAGGCACACTAAGGGCTTCTTGCACTGAAGTTGATTCATGCTCTACAACTAGAGTATTCCTCTTCACTCATGTCTTCTTCTTCTTCTTCTTCATCTACATATTCTACATCTTTGACTTCTTCTCTTTCTTGATGAGACATACTTCGAGACGTGGACGATCTGAAGTGAGATCTAGTGGTGCATCCAATTTTGTGTCTCTTATAGTGCTAGTATACAATTTTGGATTTTTCTTCTATTTTGGGAGAGTCTTTTCCTTAGGCTTCCCAAAATCCACGTATATAGTAGGAGATGTGTCTTTTCTAGTTTCTGGTGTATCCAAATTGGGAGCTTCGTCGAATACCACATCTCGACTTATATGTATCTTCTTCTTTTTTAGAGTCTATCAATTGATATCCATTGGACTCTTCATCATAACCAAGAAAGATATATTGTAAATTTTTATCATCTAACTTGTACCTTTTATTCTTTGGAATGTGCATGGATATTTTGCATCCAAATATTATGAGATGAGAAATGGAGGGCTTTCTTCCACTCCATGCTTCTTGTGGTGTGACTCCTTGAAGAGCTTTTGTGGGTGATCTATTTAGGAGATACACAATAGTAGTGATAACCTTTACCCAATATTATTTTCTAAGATGTGCACCTATGAGCATACATCAAACCATCTCCATGATGGAACAATTCCTCCTTTCAACAACTCCATTTTTTTGAGGAGTATAGGTTGTAATAAGTTGTATTTTTATCCCATGTTTAGTGATATATCTTGAAAACTATTTGAAGGTGAATTACCCCCTTGATCTGAGTGGAGGGCCTTGATTGAACATATTTATTCTTTCTCAACATGCTTATAAAACTACTAAAAATACAAGAATCCATCTGACTTCAACTAAAAATAAAAACCACATATTTCATGAGTAATCATTAAAAACAACTGAAAGCATTTCTTTCCACCATAATTATTTGGTATTGTTCTGCACAGATCGATGTGTATCAACTCCAATATGATACTCGATGTTTCTTCCTTGCTAAGAAATTTGATCATACAGGAAAAGTATGGGAAAGGTTGGGCAGACCTAACACCATATCATACTTACTCAGTTCGAGTAGATAGACTAAACTTAGATGCCCATGTCATTTATTCCATAAGGAAGTAGCTTGTTTTGATTTGGTAGCCATGGTAAAATGAGGAGTATAGATAGAATCTAATACAAATAATCCATGTTTGTAGGAAGCCATTGCAATATGTTTACTCTTCTTGGTAATGAAGCAACGCTTTTGTCTATTTACAACTTTGAATTCAACCACCATATGTTTGTCTAGGATTTGCGGCATGAACAACAAGTTGTTGGCCAATCCTGGAACATATAGGACCTTCTCAATTTGGAATTTTCCATCAGAAATAGTTACTAAAAAATATCCTTCTCCTTGGACTTGATAGGTCTTATCATTGACAATTGTTATCGGTTTGACTTCCTTTACCTCAAATGTGTCAAAACACATTTTGTCACTAGTCATGTGTTTACAGGCACCAGAATCAATATACCAAACATTATATTTCTATTTGGGATCAGCTTGAGTCATGAGCACCTTGTGTGCCCTCTCAAAATTTGAATCTGATTCTTATATAGCAACATTTTCCTTTTGTTTATTTCTTCATTGTGATTTGTTTTGGACCTTTTTCTATTGTGTTTGCTTGTTCTTCTCAGTTTTATTGAATCAACACTTGTTGGTGTCATGATTGTCCATTTCATAAATATGGTAGCATCTCTTATGTTATTGAGGTATATTTTATGATGTGGTTTTTTAACCCTTCAAGGAAGATCCTTTATGAAAGTAGCCTTTTTTCTTAGCACCAAATTTCTTAGTAAACAATTCATTTTTGGAAACTTTATCTCTTTGGTTGTTATCTGCTTTGTGTTGTTGAAGCAAAGCAACCAACTCTTCAAAAGAGACTTGTCTATTAGAAAATTGAAGTGAAGTGACCATAATTCTAAAAGAATTTAGTAAAGCTCTCAAAATTATTGAGGTTAAGATCTTATCTTCTACTTTCTCACCCATTGCATGCATCTTAGCTCTCAGTTCTACAACTCTACAAAGAAACACTTCGACACTTTCTCCATTTTTTATGCTAAGAATGTGAAGTTGAGATTGAAGGTTAATGATCATGGCCTTATTCCTTCCCTCATATATTGTGGACAATGTATCCCATGCATATTTTGTGTGCTCCTTTTCACAAATGTGCTATTAAACTTCATAAGCAGTGGCAAGAAGTATTATCATTAGTGTTCTTGCATTAGCATCATCATATGCTTCTTGTTTATCATATATTGTAGTGGGGCATTTGAATTTTTTAGTCACAAAATTCCACATATTTTCAGCCTGCAGTATGGCTCTCATATTTATTTTCCATGGAGCAAAATTTAGACCTTTGAGAAGATGTGAATCTGATAAGTATACTTTTGCAATGTCCATTGTGAGGGTTTATTATAACACCAAATGGTACCCCTTTCTTTATACTATGCAATCAATAATGAAAGGGATCCACTCTATCTTTAACACGTACTTAAAAATTCTTTCGTATACGTAGGGTGACAAGTCCCTAAAATACTTGGAAGAATTTTTTATTTGAGGATTTGCACCAAGCAATAGTAGTGAATGGGGTAAAAATGGAGTGAATATAAAAAAAAAAATTGGCTTTCCTTATTTCTTCTTGATGGTTTATAGGGAAAAATAGCCTAGAGATTGTTTTTATAGCTATATTAGGTGTTAGATACAATAGCCCAAAGAACAATAATATCACTTGTAAGTGTGGGCTAGAGGTACCATAAATACCAAATGCTACTTTGTGCAATAAATTGTACAAAATAAGTATAAATTTAGGGTCTTTTGTTACCACAATATGTATTTTTTGTTAATGCATAAAACATAAAATTAAATGCATTCATACATCCATTTTTGCTCATAATTTTTTTTATTTTTGAAGGTGTCAGATTCAACCAAAAATGCGCCTTTTTTTTTACAATGCCAATTATTCAATAATAATCTTGCAATAATGTTTGATTTGCAAAAAATGAAATTCACTTATTTTGCTTTGCCCTTGTTTTGAATTTTATTTGCAAAAAATAACAAAATTTTGTGTTGTCCCCATTTGTGTTTTTGTTTTGCAAAATAACAAGGTTTTGTGCCCTCTTTTGTAGCCTTATTTTTTAATTTTGGATTTTGCCTTTTCAAGTTTTGCAAAAAATCATATCAATTTTGTTTGATTTGTATGATTATTGTTGTGCAAAAATTTGTGCCTCTTGGTTTGTTAAAAAAACATCAACGAAATCCTTAAAATAATGCAATTAATTAAAAACACACAAAGTAATTTAATAAAATAATTATATGCTTTTAATTTATTTTATTACGATTAATTAATTAACTTTAAAAAACTTAGGGCTTGGCCTTTGTCCAGTTGGTCAGTGGACCCTATTTTGTAAAATGGTTTTGGGTCAACCAGTTAAAACCCGATGTTAATTATAATATTCTCTTACTTACCAAAAAAAAAAAACAAAACATACAATTATTTAACTAGTTAATTTGCATAATAAAAAATATAATGCAAAAAAGAAATGGTTTGTTTGAATCTAAGAATAACTCCAAACATGGACACAACAATCGATGAGGGCACAATTTCTAAGGAGGTCAATGGACCAACAGACGCAATGCTCAGGAATGGTCAACATAATCAATAGGCAAGTAGATCAATGATAGAACTGACATTAGGTTACAAATGGTTAGTATACAATGGGTAGTAATAAGAGTGTACAACGCGTTGATGTTGATAATGGGCTTTAGCATTAATAAATTGCCTTCAGTGCTGTCCCAAAGTGCATGTGGAAAAATTCCCACATAACGAAAAATAAAATCTTCTCACACAAAAAAAATTGGCGTCGATGAAACTCAAACTGATGATCTCAGGGGAAGCAAACACCTTATCTTGCTCTATCGAGCCGAATGAGATGAGTAGGTCATAGAGACAAAAGGAACACAATATGTTATTTACCTTCACATTATTCTCTTGGAAATATTGAGTTGTCATTAATGTCAAAGGTGCATGGTATTCAAGGCAGAAATATTCTTCAAGGGTGAGAAGTTTATAAGGTTGGACAATATATCAACGATGTCAAAAATGGATTTGGTGAATAGAAAACAATGGATAATTATTCAAGGTAAGGTATATCTCAAAGCAAGGCAACTATATTTTAAGCAAAGGATTATAATATTTAAATATTATAAAGAAAAGGACAAAGGTTTAAAATTTGCTTGGGACAAAAATATTTAAATATTTCAAGAGAGGGACAAAGGTTTAAAAGTTAATATTATAATATTTAAATCATAAGATTTAAAATATTATAATATAAAGAATTTGAAAAAGAAAAATGCACCAACGATTATAAAGTTTGAAAGCAAAAGGTTTGAGCCAACTTGGACAAAATCAAACAATATTAGGAAGCATATAAATATATATGGTGATAATTCACCTTTGGAAAAGGAAGGGCAATCAATTAAATCCGTCGTGGAGTGCAAGTGGCAGCCAAATGGGAGCAACAGCGAAAAATAGGAGCCAATGAAGGACAAGGATAAATATAATATCGTATCCCTTTGTTGTCACTAGCTAGGATAGCCCATCTAGTTGTTGAGCTTTGCATAAAGCACTTTTGAATGAGGTTGTAGGGTCAAATTTGGTCGACGCTATTTTGTTGAAATTTTTATTTTTGAAAGAATGAAAAGACAAAATAATATTACATCGTGTTCCTTTGTTTTTACCTGTTGGGATAGCCCAGCCAATTGTGTGGCTTTGCATGGGGCACTACTATGCGTGAGGTCCGAGGGTCAAAACTCGTTGGTGGTAGTTTTACTTGGAAGATGTCATCGTAATTTTTGTTGAGTGAGAGCGCATCACAAGTTTAAATAAAGTGATTATTTTTGGTGTTGCCCATTGGGCTAGCCCAATTGGTCAAGGAGACATTGGCAAGGTGTTGTTCTTTGGAAGGTCTAGGGATCAAATCCTCTCCATGGCAGTTAAGGGTTTTGGTGCAAGGTAAGGGAAAATATTTTTGTTTTAATTCAAGTAGGAGATATAAGGTTCTACATTGGTTGTTATAAAAATTGTATTATGTATGTTATAAGTTGGAGATATAAGGTGTAACTTTGGTATTTCAATTTTGTATTTTACATATTATAAAATAAGGAATAAGAGGTCACTTTGATAAGGATTTTTTGAGTGGATGATTTTATTTTTGTCTAGACAGGTTTGGGAATCTCATGCAAAAATAAGATCATAATTATTAAGACTGATTTAGAGGTATGGTGATTTAATTCCTTTCTCAAGGTGGTTTTGTTTAAGGAAAAAAATTTTGTTGTCATATAGTTGGAGGTATAAGGAATTATTGGATGTGCATTGTTTTTGCTTGAAATTGGAAATAAATGGGTAAGGGTTATAGATCAGATTTGTGAGTCAATTTATGCATTGATTTGATGGAAATTAGAAGCAAATATGCAAGGGTTATAGATCATATTTGTGAGTCAATTTGTTATTAATTTTATGGAAATTGGATGCAAATGTGCAAGGGTTATAGATCCGATTTGAGAAGAAAATTTATGCATTATTCATGATTGATTTTGGGAGTAGATTAAAAGGATAGATTTGGGCACTATGATTGGTTTTGAAGGAAAGGTGTAAATCATAAATTACCAGGTCAGTTATCAAGTTCTAGACTAAAGCTACCTTTTCATGTAATAAATGTGATACATGTGAAAGCGATAAACTTAATGAATATGAAGAACATGTTAGTGCATATCATTCTCTATATGTTCATGAAGATAAAAGAATTTTGGGTAGAATATGTTTGAATTTATTTAGTTGAGAAAAACACATTGAAGAATAGGTGAAGAACTTGATGATATCATTATGCAATATTTGGTAATAGATGAGCATTGTTTTGTATGCAAGATTTGGGAATAGATGAGCATTGTTTTGTATGCAATATTTGGGAATAGATGAGCATTATTTTGTATGCAATATTTGGGAATAGATGAGCATTGTATGCATGCAATATTTGGGAGTAGATGAGTAGTGTTTGTAAGTAGGTTTTGGATCAGTGTTGAGCACTTTTATGAGCAGATTTGAGCAGGTTTTGTGAGTAGATTTGAGCAGGTGTTTGGAGTAAATTTGAGCAGGTTTTGGAGTAGATATGAGTAGGTTTTAGAGTATATTTGAGTAGTTTTTATGAGTATATTTGGAGTATATATGAGCAGGTTTTGGAGCAGATTTGAAAAGGTTTTATGAGTAGGTTTGGAGTAGGTTTGAGCAGAATTATAGAGCATGTTTGAGAGAAGATTTAAGCAGATTTTGAACCAGAGCAGAGGGGATAGGTATCTCTTGTGAAGTGGTATCTATAAAACTATATCAAAGGGGATGGGTGTATCCTGTGGAGTGGTTTCTAAACAACTAGAATAGAGTGGAGTGGTGTCCACAAAACTAGAGTAGAGGAGATTGGTGTCTCCTATGGAGTGGTGTCCACAAAACCAAAATATAGTGGAGTGGTATCCACGAACTAGAGTAGAGGGGATTAGTGTCTCCTATGGATAGGTATCCACAAACTTGAGAGGGGATTGGTATCTCCTATGGATTGTGTCCACGAACATTGTAATAGGGGATTGGTATCTCTTGTGGGTTAGAGCACATGAAAAATGTTAAAGAATTTATAAGAAATATTTCTCTATGGATGTACCCCACATTGTGTAAACCATGTTAAATTTGTATATCTTATGTGTATGGTGATTTGTGCATTGTTTCATTATTGTAATTTATGATATTTGAAGTTATTTATTTGGAAAGAAAAGTAAAATTTTTATCTTATACTATTCACCCCCCTCTCAGTATAATCTTATGTTCTTCATATTCCTAAAACAAGAGTAGGTTCACATCTCCCTCCACATGGCAGATTTCATGTCTGCATGGTGATTGGTCAGGGTTTCACATTATCTAATTTGGCATTATTGAAACCTTATAAACAAAAACAATTATTATTATTATTACTTTTGCCTCGTCACTGTGCTACGTGATCGCATGTATTCTGGGATATTATGTGATTTTATTTGCATATGTATGGATGATAAACCAGGTTGAGTAGGATCTATGAGCGACACAACAAGTATCATATTTGTGATGATTATGCTGATCATAGTGCTAGGTCGAGCGGTGGTATGAGATAATTGACTGTATGACAAATCAAATCCATAATACAATGGTTGTTCTAGCCCTAGCTACAATGGCTAGGTAAGCACAAGGCTGTAGAGTGCTATGTAGCAAACACGGTTACAAGGGATTTCTAAAAAATATATAAGTATATATTTTTTTAATTCCTCAAACAAGGCCAATGTGGCCTTTGTTTTTCTTATTCTCAATCATAGAGAATTATTACAGCATTGTGATGATACTTCAAATCTATCATAAATTACGAATGTTCTAGCTCCTCTATCTAGTTGTAGGCTTACTAATGTGAGCACACAGTCAACTGGCAGGGACATTACACAACACAAATTCCATCGATCAGATTGCTTTGATACCAATGTATGAAACTGATCACGTATTCCATTGATTTCATTTGTATAAATACAATGTAAAAGGCTATTAATAGCATGAAACAATATGCTAACCAAATGCTAACTGAAATGAACAATAACAAACAATATATTTGTTGTTACTAACAAATAGCTAACAAATCAAATATACACGTTGGCTTCCAAATGCTACCAACTATGCGTACACTACATTATAATTGAATAATATAATAATAAACTAAGCCTACAACCTAACAAAGGCAATATGAAATACACTATGGTAATTCCTTGAGATTTAAAAAACTATAAAATATGGATTCTTGACTATCTATGCGTGTATATTGGTCATGATTGATATTGGTAAAACTTTACCATAATCAATCATTCTCAATTACGGTGGCAAGTTATGGACCCAAACCATGGAATATTAAAACATATATTTTAGATGTAGAATATTTCATGAAGTGGGGCCTATTAATATATCATGCCCTACGAAGAGTCTAACATAAATATATGTAGAAAACCATAAGATAAAACTACAAATGGATATGGATGAGGATGGTTTTCAATTTCCAAAAATAGGTCTAGATAGATGAAACTAAATAAATAGTGGAGACTAGTAAGGATATTAGAAGAGACACGAATTATTTTGATTTGTTAGCCTACGAAGAAAAATCAAATCAAAGCTTAGATACCATGGTACAATAGGATCATATATTACTAAGGAACTATCTACTCAATTTGAACATGATTTAGGGATGAACATTCCTATTGAACCTAAGGAATATGCCTCATAATATTTTCAACACTCTTTTGAAGTACCATGAACCATTAATGAGAAGTAAAGTGGTAGAGAAAATGTATGTTAGATGTTAATACCTCTACCATTAACAAGTAAATACTAGTAAATGAGAAGGATAAGTCAAAATATTCCTTAGCAGAGCGAAGAGAGGATATATCTAATGAAAAGAAAATTTGTGAAAGAATATTAAGGAATAGAATAATAAGATCCACCCCAATACTAGTAAGTAAAAAAGAGAAAACCCTTCAAATTATCAAGTGAGATCTAGGGAAGCAAGAGCAAACATAGAGAAAGGAACACAATCTAAGATGGTTTAACTTCTAATTATAAATAAAATGATATTGGTAATTCACAAGAAGGGCCAATAGACCCTAATGAAACACAATTATCACCTCATGGAATTTAAGGGGTGCTAATGCCCTCTCAAAGAAAAGGTGTATCAGGGACCTATGTTTAAGTATAAGCTTGATATTATTTGTATCAAAAAAACTAAAATGACAAAGGAAGAAGTTTCCAAAACTATAAAATTAGTATGAGCAAGATGTGAATGGGATGTTATGGATTCAAAAGGAGTAGTAGGGGGAATTCTAACATGTTGGAATCTAGTTAGAACCTCTTGTGAAACCATTCATAAAATTAGGCATTAAATAGCCTCATTAGTCACATGCTACTTTGTAGATATTCATTTCATCCTTATCAAAATCCATGGACCTACAACCTAGTTAGACAAATCAAAAGTATGGAGTGGGGTTGAAGCCTTCATGAGAAGTAAAGACCAAGAAACTTGATTCATGATTATAAGAGATTTTAATTCCATAACCAAGCTAGATGAAAAATTTAGGAAAATTAGGAAAATAAACCAAAGTATGATATATTTGTAAGCTTTCATTCAAAATAATAAACTATGGGAGGTTGAGTTTGAAGAGGACAACTATACATGGGCCAAAAAATGGATAGGCTAGAACCTGATAGAAAAAAATGGATAGATGCATACTCTTAGATCATTGGCTATATGAAGGGGCTTATGCTAAAATTAATACCTTGACAAGGATTGGTTCACATTATTGGACAATAAGAGTTAAAATGGTGACAAGTGAATTCAAAAAAATATAATGTTTAAAATGTGAGAAAATATGGGAAGACCATCCTCAATTTGTTCATATGATAGCACAAACATATAATTATTAAAAAAATAGTGTATTGTATACACTTCCAAAAAAAATTAAATCAATGACATTTAGATTAATGTTGGAGAATATTACATTATTTGGTACATACTAAAGTACCCCCATGGTACCTATGGTACAATGTAAATATAGAATAGGGTTTGAGTCAATAATTTATAAGTATGATTTATATTTTCTCTTTATGTATGTGTCTATGTGTAGGATATGCATAAGTGTCATGTAATTAAGTGTGCAAGTGTGAAGTTTGAAAAAGTGCATGCGTCATGTAATTAAGTGTGCAAATATGTAATGTAAGAAAGTCCACAAATTCCATGTATTAGGTGTGCATGTACAAGTGTATAAGTATCATGTTAAAGTGTACAAGTGTCATACAATTAACTGTACATGTAAATAAAGATTCAAGAGTCATGTATATAAGTGGCAAGAAGAGAAACCAAAAGACATGAGAGGATTTATCTTATGCATGAAATAGGAAATGACATATCTCACAGATATGTGAGGAGAGCAATAGTAAATTACATGACAAGTCATATTTGTAAGACTATATTATGGAGATAAAGCTCCATGGTTGTATATAAAAAATGGATCTATGAAGATCACATTCAATCATTAATAATATTGAAGCTTGTATGCATATTTTGAGCAATTCTACTGTAAGTTTTCTTCATGTTATTGCATGAATAAATTTGACCATTTTATATTTATATTTGATATTATCTTGAATGTTATTATTATTTATATTGGCCAACTTATATTTTGATTGCTCTTATATTTTAGACTACTCAAGATCAAAATATTGGGACCTAAGATAATTTGGCTTAAAAGCTAACAATTCGTATAATGGAACAAGAACACTTTCAAAAATATTTTTGAGAAGAAATAATAACTAAAAGAGAAACTTTCAAAATTATAAAAATATGAGCACAATAATTCAATCTTGAAGGAAAGGGAGTTAGTGAATATCATAATATTTTGAGTAAGGAAGAAAATTTTGGAGATTAAAATTGAGATATACTTGGTTAAAAGGAGATAAAAACACAAAATATTTCATAGTATGAAGAGTACAAATATCAACATATAGAATTAGTAGAATTAAATTTAATAGACAAGGTTTAAATTGAAGACTAGAGTGAAATAAAAAAGGAGGTAAATATTTTTTACCAGAATATTCTAAGATAAGAGGATATTGAAGTTATTAATAACAAGCTACTACAAGAAGTGCCTTTAATTATAACATATAAAGGCAATAACATATTTATGGAGCCTATTACTTTGGAATAAGTTCATTCATCTCATTTCTCTTTTGATAAGTATAAATCCATAGGTCTAGATGGACTCTCTATAGCATTCTATCAACATAAGTGGGAAATATTGAAGGATTATTTATTGGTGGTAATAGAATAGTCTAAGGTAAAACAATACGTGCCATATATAATAAATGCAACATATTTTACCTTGATTCCAAAAAAGAAGGATGTAAAATTATTTGATTCATTCATGTCCATAAGCCTATGCAATATGACATATTAGATAATCTCTAAAGTGATGGCAAATTAGTAAAGACCACAATTAGATAAAAATTATTTCAAAAGAGCAAGGATGATTTATGAAAGGGAGATAGATTCTAGACATGATTATACTAGCTAATGAAGTAATGCATTTAGTAGCTTTTGGAAAAGTGAGAGCAATGATCTTAAAACTTGATAGGAATAAAGCCTTTGATAGGGTTAAATGGGATTTTTATTTTTGTAGAATTAGAAAATTTTGGATTTGGAAAGAAACGGGTCAAATGAATTTAATCTTATCTCTTTAATATCATATTAAGTGGTGGTCAATGGGCTAGTAATAGAATCATTAATGTCAATCAAGGTCTTCGACACAGATATCCTTGAGCACCATATTTATTCATTGTTATGGTAGAGGTATTGGAATGGAACCTAAACAAGGCATACAAATATGAGCTAATAATTAGACTTAAGGATAGTAATAACATCAACGACATCACCCATAAACATTTGTAGATGATAAATCCATTTTTATAGAGGAAAAAAAAGAGGTTAGATCTTTGATTAACTTATTAAAGGAATATGAAAGAGCATCTAGCTAGAAATTTAATAGGACAAAATCTAAAATTTACTTTCTAAACACTCTAGATAGAATTAGAACAAGGATATGCAAGTTACTTCAAATGGAGGCAATAAATTTGCTAATATATATAGAGATGCCCTTATTTAATGGGAGAAGGAGGATAAAATTATGGAATCCAATTATAAGTAAAGCTGAGAATAAACTACTAGTATGGAAATGTGGATGGCTATCATTAGTAGAAAGAGTACAAATAATTAAACTGGACTTACATGCCATTCTAACATATTATATGTCCTTGTATGTTATTCCAAAATTGGTAGAAAAAATTTAATCTATATTATGCAATCATTTTTATGGTCAAAATTACATGATAAAGGAATTTTCCTTTAGTAACTAGAGCAATGTGTGTGATGCTAAAACAAGGGGAGATCTCAGTTTAAGAATTCTTATAGATGTAAAATTAGCTCTAGGGGAAAAATTAATTTGAAGATTATACAAAGAGAGTCAAAGACAATGGGAAATAATTATTCTAAATAAGTACATTGAATCCAATGAACCAAGTTAATATTTATTGCATGCTCCCTACCAGATGGTTCTACACTATGAAATGATTTAAAAAATTCAATTGATCTATTGATTAAAGGTATAAAATGGGTGATGGGAACTAGAGAAAAATTTTCTATTTGGATGGATACTTGGTGTGATAAAATACCACTCAATCTAGAACTAATTTTGAAACCATGGATCAGGGAGGAAGATAATGTTAGGACCCCATCCTAACATTATTTTGTAATTCTAATTTGATTATGTAATGACCCACTTCCAATGTGGGGACCCCATCTATAATTTTATTTTGTAATACTTTGTAATGTATGTGTCAAGCAAGGTGCATAGAAAAGTGGGGTCATTTCATGTAACTGTTATCAATATTATATTTGATGTTTGGTAGAAAATTCTAGCTCAAGTGATATTTTGCATGTAAGCCAACTCTTGAGCTTAGGGTTAGGTTGCATGGAGTTTTTCTTTAAAATACATGGAGCCAATGTACAAATGTATATTTTTTGTAAATTAATGAAATATTTAAGGATGTTTCCCCTTGAAGAGGCCTGCAATTTGATTTATTTCGTGAGATTTTTTCAATTTTGTAGTTACTTTCTACATAGTGTTATTATGTATTTTATGATTTTTTGTTTATTTTCAGTATTTGTATGAGTGAGATTTATTTTAATAGTAGGTTTCTAAAAAGTGGTATGAGAGCACTTTCCAAGGCCGAGTTCTACTATGATTGCGATAATTATTGCCCATCCACTCTAACTTTTAGGTATAATTTTCCTATGTTTTTCATTTTTTGTTTGTCCTTTATATAAAAAACTAACAAAAACCAACAAAATAATTAGTCTTTTTTTCTACAATAGTTGTGTAGGATGTAAATCCTATACCGAGGATTTTTAAATGCTCTAGAGTTGTCATTATTGGCTAAGATAGATATCCCATAAAGCATCTAGTGAAGTGAGTGGCGATCAAGCTCCAATACCAAGGCCTTAGACAATACGTGTGCATGGAATTGAGCTCCCAGGTATCTTTAGGTATTTAGGGAGACCAACTAGGGTTAAAAAAAAAATTATACATTAGGAAGCTTTTTGAACTTGTATTATCCATAGTACATGAGACACATCATCTTGAAATATTACCATCCTATACTAACAGAGAGGCAGATAGTGTTCTCAAGGGTATGTGTGGAATCCTCATTGGGTAGTGGCCTAAAATATTGGTATGAGCACTATTTTTTGTCATTGTGGTATAATAGAGGGCCTATGGGTATTACATAGTCCCTTGCCTAGCATACCCTAGTTATATCAAAAATTTTAACTTTCAAAAACAAAAACCTTCCTATTCTGCTAAACCTATAAAATTTTGTCACAAAAGTGATCATATGGAGGAGACTTCCCTATAGTGAAAAAAATACATGCACCAAACATTTAGGGCAAAGTCTGCAAGTGTCTATGATAGTTAGGAAATATTTTATTAACATTAAGGACAATGATAGTAAAATTTAGGTTAGTGGTAGTAATAGTCGAGATAATGATATTAATAGTCAGGTCAGTGGCAGTAACAATCAGGTCAACAATGGTAGTAAAAATCAAGTTAGTGGCAATATCAATCAGTAATTATAGGATGGTCAGTGATAAAATTTGAATAGATAGTGTTAGTACCTACATAGTACAAAGAATCCTAGAGTCAATGACTAAACAATGATAGTGGTTGTAGTAAAGGTGACACGATAGTATCATGCATGGTTAGTAGTTAGAAAAAATAGGGTAGAGTCAATTGACATAGTACCCAACTTTTTAACCCAACCTCCAGCAAAAAAATCAACATCACCAGTAAACTCGTCAAAAAAATAGTAAAAAAGAGTCTAGGGTGTCCAAAATTAGTGTTGAGATATATATCTCATTGTGACCATATTTTCAAGTTGATCATTTTGATATATAACACCTAAGCACTTTTTGAGACTCCTTACTAAAATAGTAACTCCTATAGTCACAATTCTATTTTTAGTAATTCAGTGAAAGAGGTTCAAGACTTTCCAAAATGGTTGGTGGTACTCATGGACATAAAAAATAGGTAGACCAAGCCACCACAATGTTTGAATTCATAAAAATCACCCTTTATATCCTTCTCCATGACAATAATATCATAAGGGAAGAAATTAAATCCTTTAAAGGTGACTACCTTCACTCCAAAGATTGCTTGGAAGAATAACTTGCTAAATTTGAGTCCAAATTGCAAGGTGGCCCAAAAGGGTTTGATTATTGTTGGTTTTTTAATTGAAATAAACATGAATTCAATTTGTGACTATCATCTGCAAATGGTTTTAAGAATGTGAACACCCGCTAATCACAACCATGATATCAAAATTGGATGGATCAAAATTGATTTTAATCCAACCTCAAAAGTAGGCTAGTATACCTCATCAACTAATTGGATGTTGAATCATTTAAGCTTAGTTAAATGTGTTATTATAGGGATATAAAGAGGGAAGGGTTTAGAAATTAATGATTCAATAGTAGATAGATAAAGCTAACAACATAGTCATCTACAGGGGACCTTTAACAACTCAATTTCAATAGATAACACTTATGATTAACATAATTTAAAACTTAGTAATATTTAATAGTAAAGTACATATGCATACTTCAAGAATTATTTCAAACATCTAGGGCATCAATAATCCAAATAGTAAAATTAGATAAATACTTTGATTAATAAAAATATTTTTTTTACAAGCATACATTAATGAAGCATTTCAATTTGATCTAATCTAGCAATCCAATACCATTAGAATAAACTAACCATAGTAGTAGTAGCAAAAATAACTTCAATATTGATAATCCATAAAAATAATAATACTCAAATCTAAGGTAAACATCCAAGTAATGCTCCTTCTATTGATTTGCAGAAAGTATACATAATAGGGCAAGCAAACACTTTAGAGTCAACCTTTGAAAATGAGGGTTCGACCTCTATTTAAATTTTTGTATATTTTAAAGATTTGAAAGAATATGGAACATTACAAGGAAGTTGAAGTGCTAGATCAGCAATATGCTAAGGTGGTAGCCTCTTGTTTTATTGAAGAAAGAAGAAATTTGTGTGATCCTTCGATCTTCTATAATTTGACTTCTATAAGTCATTCGACTTTCATGGCTTCCAGATGTAGATCTAAAATCAAGACCATATATTATTCTTGTCATGATTACTCTATTGTAGATTTGCAACTAAATCAGCTCACAAATATTGATTCTCCATCGCTTCATATCCATGCTCTCTTTAGCTCAAAAACAACTTTGAACAATAATATGTTATCTTATTTTGCATCAAATTTCGCTTTTATACATGATTCAAGTCATTTTGGATGTAGGACTTTGATATCCTATCGAACTACTAATATTAGATCATTTTAAATCTTGGTGTGCTCTCTCATGGTCTACAACTCTTTATGGTCATCTCTATTTCTTTGTTAGTAGCATGGAACCATGTTCCAAGCCAACAATTGAAGCTCTTATTTGAAAGGTTTGACTACTTTGATCATGACCTAGAACAACGGAGCCTTTATCATTAGAGATCTACTTTTAAAAAATTTGCACTGGGTTGTGAGGTGTAGAACCATGTTGTGAACCACTCTTTCAATTTTTATAATAATAGCTTTGACATTGTGGGTTGCGGTATAGAACAACATTTTGAAGCATGTGGTGTAGAACCACAGTTTTCCAATCACGGTATAGAACAAACGGTTGAATTTTGTAGCATAGAAGCATGCTATGAAGCATGTGGTGGAGAATTGTGTCCTTATCATGGTCAAAAATCATGATCTTTATCCATCAAGCAACATGTTTTGAAGGCTAGGCTAATTTCTTACCCCAAAAAAACTGTATTTTTTGTGAAACATTCTTAACCTTTTGTAAAGAAGCTATTGTAGGATGATTTGTAGAAGTGGAAGTAGTGATGAGTGTAGGGGAAAATTGGTCTAGCACAGATGGAAAGGGAGTGGTATTAATGATGGTGGAATCTGTGCTTATTGCAAGGGTTGTAACAAGTGTTGAAATGGCAACATATGTTACAATTATGGAAGATGGTGAGGAATATGGAAGTGTTTGTTCCCCTACTAATATTTGTGTTGATGATTTTAAAGGTGAAGAGGTGTGAGTAGGAGATGATAATATTGGCATTTTTAGTGAATGAGGTGGAGATGAATTGGGGTGATACGACGGAACCACTAGTGAATATGGTGGGGAATTATGAGGTGGAGATGATACATTTGGTTCCCTTTCTTCTTGAGAATGGGAGAGAGAATTATTTGGAGAAGGATAAGGAGAAGGAGAAGAAGAGAAAATATGCATACCTTTGCCTACCAAAGTAGACTATTTAAATATGTCCTCCACACCTTGTTTATGTGTTTTTTGAATTGGTTGCTCTATAGTTGTAACTTGATTTTTTTCAACCACTTGTGTTTGATCCAGTTTTTACATCTTATTGACTTCTTTCTTGGCTTCCCCTACTGAATATTTTACCTTCCTCTTGAATACAATAGGCTCCGCAAGATTACTATTTTGAGTATCATTTTTATGTTGTACCATTTACAATTTAACTTCTAAAACTAAGGATGGCTTTGAAGGGACCGCAACAGTAAATTCTACAAGAGTAAATACAAAGTTGTCCTCTACTTTATCTCCCACTAGTTCCTGTGAAGAAGATTTTCCTCCTAAGGTAATATGTTTTGGCATTTGCTCTACCTAAATATTTTCTATATTTCCTATCTAATATTTACCTAGACCACCACTAGAATACTATATTTTTTCATCATTACAACACCCACAGAGTATTGCTGCAATTGTTCCTATGAAGGTTCAAAAGCAGATTGGGCTTCTTTATCTACTAGTGGGAAATCCATTGTAAATTCCTTAATATCTTGCTATGAAGGTAGAGAAGGAGAGGATAGAGGTATTTATTCTTTCTTTTCCTTATTTTCTCTCGATATTTTTCCTTTGCCCTTATCCTTCTCTAGTTTCTTTGTCCTTTTGTAGCTCAACACTAAGCTTCTACCATTCTTGGCCCTCCAAGTATTGATATGTTTGTCATATAACTCATAGAAATAAATATTTGCTTGAAGACCAAACCTAGTTTTTATAGTGTCTATATCTATTCTTATTATCCACTATTCTACAATATTTCCCCCATCCTAGTGATGCTTTTACTCCATCTCTTTTATTTTGTGTTCCTTCAGCTAGTGGTTCTTATTCTTTTAATAATCATAATCAACTAATTGCTTATAAAAGTCTCTCCAAGGGGGTAATTGTTCCATGTTGCTAAAATTTCACTCTAATGGAGAGATTTATTTATTATTTCTATGCTTCTCAACTTGAGGCCTCAAAGTCCTTTCAAATTTAAGGGCCCTGTCACTATTGAGGGAAACTATATTTTCTAAAAAATTATTATGTAGATCATATCTCCATCTTAGTAGGATATACATAAGATCAAGTATTTCTAAATACTACATAATATACTCATGATGACTCTTCCTCATCACTGTAATATCATCCATATTATGAGGGTAAACCATGGTCCCCTTTCTCCCCTTTCCAGTGCCAAAGGTAACATTGATGAATTTAGCTTGTCTCAAATATTTTAAGACCAACATTCTGCTAGTGATAAAATATGAAAGCAGAAAAGTTTTCCTAGTAAAACCGTAAAGTCTAATGACTGCACCTCAATAAAGATATACCAATCCCATTCTTCAACATGCTATGTTAGAAATTGTTCTTTAGCCATATGAGGAATTCTAGGATACTATCCATACATGATTTTTAGGGCAGGCCCCTAAAATTTCATCTTGAATATATATTAAGAATTGGTATTTATCAGAAGACGTATTCATGTGTAGATCGATATAGGATCTCTATTATAATTTTTATTTGTTACTATGATCCAAGGCATAACTTACCTTATAGAACTAAGGAACATCCACACAAATTTATGTTAGTTCCTAAAAGAGGGGGCCTTCAAACCTTTATTTATGGTTAGCAGTTGCTCATGCATTCTTTTGGATAGGAAAGTCGACCAATCAAAGTAACCAGTTTGACATTCTCATCTCCCATGGGTGTTATATACATTTTTTATTGGAAATGCAATAAAAAATTACTATATACTGATCTCTTACATATTGATCAAAATCTAAACTATCCAGGCATGCTAGCATGGTAAGAGTTTTGGGTAGGTGAAATGCTCGGAGGTAATTGGGGTTTTGGGTAAAATATCCCTAGATATATAGTTTTAAACTAGTTGTAAACCCATTTTATAAAATGCTCACCATTATTAGGATGACTCTTCAATGAATAATACTTAGCTTGGTCCTAAGGATCGAAGGGTTTGGGATTTACAGGTGGGTCTTTACCTACAACAAAAATATCTTGGCAAGCTTGAGCGATAATATTGAAAAGGGTTTTGCCCTTAGATATATTTACTACTTTAACCCTAGAGTCATAGAAATTTACAATAACATATATCAATTCTAGATATGGATGATTTAAATCACAGATATAGAATGACAAGAGAGATTGGATGGCACAAATACCTTGAACTATCATTGATTATCCTTGCTAAAAATTTATTGTCAATTTTTTTCTTGAGTTTGCTTTTCATTCTCCATGTCATTTTTATATCAGCTACTACCTATGCCTCATCAAAATATCATGAAAATTCACCATTTTCCTACTGGGTAGCTTGCTTTACAAATTTTGGTGTCATTTTTTAGATGATTTTTTAAAACTGCTCTTTTTGGTTGCTCTGCAATTTCATTTCAACTAGTTGTTAACACTCTTGAGGACTTACCATTGTTTATGAAATGCAACTTAGCCAAGTTCTAGCTTCAAATATTTTACATGTATGCTCCCCACCATTAATGTGATAGATGATCCACCACTCCGAAGCATACTTCAAAATTCAAATTGGCCAAAAAAAGTGGTGCAACTTGTGAGTGACACCTTGTTTGCTGATTGGTCACGACGTAGAACATGTCACGACCCACAACCAACCTTTGTTTTATTATTTTCAAGCATGGCATGAGACATACAATGAGATAGCGCACAACCTTATATTTGCCTCTTTTAACTCTTGACTGGGAACACGTTATGAGTTGCTACCCCTATTTTTCCTTTTAGTATGTGTAGAAAAGCTAAAAGAAAGACAATATAATACAAATATGTACATATATTATATGAAAATGATTTTTTTACTCAAAGTACAATTTCAAATGATATCCATTAACCAAGATTGGTTGTAAATTTCCTTCTTGATCTTGAAGTTGGAAAGCATTATTCTCCTTGACCTCAACTATCTTGAATGGACCATCCTAGAAAGAATCAAAATTTTGGTGATTACCTGGTTTGGATCTTTCTACATTCCATCTTAGGACTGAATCACCAACATTGAATTTTTTGAATATGGATTTCTTATCAAACCATTATTTTGTGTCAATGGAATGCTTTTTAAAAACTTTCATATGCTTTAGTCTTCTATTCTTACAATTTTAGGAGATGCATCAATCTGACCTCTAATCAGTTTTGATCTGATTCATCATCTTGATTGGACAATATTAGAGTTGGTATCTCTATATGACTAGGTAGAATGTATTATTTCCCATACACCAATACCTAAGAAGTTGCTTTTATCGTTTCCTTGATAATAATCCTATCTTCCCACAAGGCCTATTCTAGGAGAAGGTGCCAACTTATTTTGTTATCCTTTAGTGCCTTTTTGAGGATTTTGAGTAGATTTTTATTAGTGGATTTTTCTAAACCATTCCCTTGAGGGTAATAGTTAGAATAATTCTTTAAGCATATGCCATATTGAATTGCAAATTCTATGTCCCTTGTACCTATGAAATATGAAGCATTATCACTTACCAGAGCTTCAAGGAGATCAAACCTTGTGATCAGGATTTCAATAAACTTGATCACTACATCTTGATCTAATATATGGGTTGGAATTACCTCTACCCATATGGTAAAGTATTCTATAGTAGTCAAAATATATTTATGACCTGTTGAAGAGTTAGGTTTTATGACTCCAATGAAATCCAATTCCTCATTGCTACAAAGGTTCTTCTACTTGCATAGGCTTAAGGGGGAATGGGGCATTTTTATTCCTCCCTACATAGCTTTGGTCATTATCATATGCTCTTGTTGCTTTGAAAGTGTTAGAAAATACTTTAGGCTAGTAATAACCTGTTCTTATAATTTTTATAGTAGTAACTCTTCCTAAAGAATATTCCCCTGATAAACCTTCATAAAATTCTTCAATGACCTTCTATTTCTAATTATCTTTCAAAAAATTTAGAAAAAACTCCATCAAGGTTTCTTTTATAAATTTCCTCAGGTAAAAGGATATATTTTATATCTTGAAGTATATACCTCCTTATTTGTAAAGAATTAAGATCTAGAGGTCACAATTTTGTTTGGAAGTAGTTTGTTAACTGATCAATCCAATCTTACTCTTCTCAAGAACTATCTCCACTCTATCTAGATCTTGGTGGCTGAAAAGATGATATCTGGTCTGAGACTACTTTTGTTGTCATCCCCTAACATAATGCTCTACCTCTAAATATATTTTTAGGGTGTATTTCTATATCATACTATTGAATCTTAGTAGTCCAACTAGCTCTCTTGTCACCCAAATCTCCTTGTAAGATAAAACTTATGATATTTGAATGAACCACATAAATAAGAGTTTTAATTTGAGCCAAGTATTGTTTGAAATTTTACAATGATTTGATGACAACAAACATTTGTCTCTCAATAAATTTATATTTAGTCTAACACCCATGAAGAGTCTATCTCCAAAAAAATATGGGGTGTTCTTCTCCATCTTCATTCTTCTGTTTTAGCACTACTTCATAACTCTCCTCATATCCATAGGCATACATAATGAAGTCTTGGCTAAAATTAATGTTTAATAGTACTGGGGTAGTAGCAATGGCTTGTATGATTGCCTCAAAAGTTGTTTTCTTGTCTCAGTCCACTTGAACTCCATATTCTTTTTTAGCAATTCTGAAATAGGTTTAACAAATTGAGCAAATTTTAAAATGAACTTCCTTAAAAAATTTATATATCCAAATAATTATTGCAAGGCCTTCTTATTCATAGGTAGAGGAAGAGCCATTATTGATTTTACTCTATCAAGATCAATTGACATCCCTTCTTTAAATACTACATGCCCTAGTAATTTTCCCTCATGGACTGTGAAAAATGACTTCTTTGGATTTAGGAAGATGCCAAACTCTCTGAATTTATTAAAAACTTGCTCCAAGTGTTCCAAATGAGCTTGTTTTTTATGGGAAAACATAGTCATATCATCAAGGTAGATGATAATGACCTTATTGATCAACTCCCCAAAAGCATAATCCATGGATCTCTAAAAGGTGGCCACTGCATTAGATAAACCAAAAGGCATTTTATGAGAAGCAAAGGTGACCCACTTAGTAGTAAAGGTTTTCTTGAACTTATCCTCATCATTCATCCAAATATGATTGTACCCTAAGAAAACATCTATTAGAGAAAATCTCTTAACCCCTGTAACAATTTTTAGAATCTGGTTAATCTGAAGAAGAGGATAGTGATCCTTCAATTATGCTTTGTTCAATTTCCTAAAATCAACGCATAAATAGATGTCTACATTCTTCTTCCTAATAGGGATCAAGTTGGAAACCCATGTAGAATGTTTGATAAGGTAGATAATATTTGCTTTCAATGATTTAAGCAATTATTATCTCATTATGGATTCAATATTAGGATTCATAGGTCTTTGCTTCTACTTAAAAGGCTTTGCATCATATTCCAACTCTATAGTGTGTTGAATGATATTTTTATCATATACCTTAAGATATTCATATGACCAAGCTATAATATGATATTTGAGGCATATGTTCTTCATTTCCTCCACTTCTTTTGGATAGCAACAAATTCCAATCTTGAGTTTTTTATCCTTTTCTACTTCAATCTCTTTGTAGATCTCATCATTGATTTCCATGGCTCTTGATTTCCTCCCATGTTCATTATCAAAGAGGCTTTCTAGTGTACTCAAATCCTTAGGGATATGATTGTTATTCAACTATATAACATCTTGCTAATCCATTTCTTGAGGGAGATATTATTGCACACTAGATAAGCAAGCTTCTCTTACTAGAAAGTCAATGATCTAGTCATCATTCTCAAAAACCTCCCAGAAAATATGTTTGTCTTGTACTGTAGGCCTGAAGACTAATTTAGTTGTTTTGTCCTTTATTCATCCAAGATCTTAAGAAGGGCTAAAATTAGAACCCTTAACAGCTAAAGCATCAACCAACATATTATGTTTTATAGGGAAATAGTGGATGTTTAAAGCATCAAAATATTTGATCAAATTCCATATTCTATTCCTGTATTATTTTGAGTAATGGTGCTTACTACTGCATTTCTCTATGACTTGATTAACTAGTAGCTCGAAGTCACCATATATATAATATATTAATTCCCATACTCTCTACTTGTATTAATCCTAAACATAGAGCCTCATATTCTGTAGCATTATTAGTGCAAGACCATGTTAATATTTAAGCAAAACTTTTTTATGCCTTCTAAAGGATATTTCAAAGTTACACCAGCACCAAACCCATTTTTGAATCTTGCCCCATAAAAATGCATTGTACAAATTTTTGACTCCCTTAGGGATTGATTGAATATGGTAAGGGTATTTTTCTATGTTTCATATAAAATTTTGTAAGTTCCCATACATATCCCAAAAATATTGTAATCCTCTTTGAATGATAACTTATCTTCCACTTCTAACTCTTCAAATCTCTCTACCAATTGAATTTCATCTAGAACTAATAGGTTACATATATATTTTTCTAATTTTTCAATGTGATAGGAGATAGGATTTTTAGGGGTTATCCTTATTTTATTTTATTTTTATGGAATCATCATGCTAGAGTAATTAAAATACATATAACCTCCAAGCTTGGTAGTGAAATATTTGGAAAGACACAGACTAAAGTAAGGCTCTAGATCTACCACTACAATTTCTTGTACAATAGTAACCTCTAGGGCTCTATGTAATTTCATTAGAATATCCTTAACCACTCTAATGGTCTTAATTGGTGTGCCATCCAACTGCAAAACTCCTAGATAGGAATAAGTATATTCCATACCCATTTCATCACAGGCTACTTTGGGCGTGACTATAGTTGAAGCCCTTGAATCAATCATACATTTGTGGACTATCCAACCTTTCATTTTTAAAGAAATATGAAAGGGAGGAGGTTTGTTTTTCGAGGCTGCAAAAGTCATCTTCTCCTTGCCAAAAGGTATGCTAAAAATTATGGTAATCTAATTTTCTTGAGAATTATTACTTAAAGAAGCCTTGTGTAAATCAATCTAACCAGATATGAAGAGAGTATCATAGAGACTTGCTTTAGAGGAGATCCTATTTATCTCTTCTACAATATTAAACTTTGAATTTTCCAAGTGAATCTTCTCATACCTCTTCTTTGGTTCACCATACTTCCTCTTGTATTTATGCGTAGCTTCAATATTCTATTTCTTAGTAATGGAAGGAAATCTTAGCTTTTCTTGTGCTTCATCCTTGGAACTTATTTGTTATTTATTTTCTTCTCATACTACTTTGGAGTACTCATCCCCTTTTCTTGGATTCTAGGGACTACATCCCTCTTTTCAATTGCTTGTGGAATAGGGAATTTATCATTGTTCAACAAAGGGGATTCCTTTTTATTTTGAGAGGGGATTTGAAATTGACCCATATTCTATGGATCAACTTGCGATGTCTTATTTCTAGACCTGGTCATGACATAAACTATTTTTTCTTCACAAAGATCTTGTCCCATCATAATTTGTTTTAGCTATCATATTATGTTGAACATTCCTTTCTGATTCCTCTTAGCCTTCTCCATGGCCTGTTGCACATGGTGTTGGTACATGACACAGGTGTATGAATCATGAGGATCATTACAAAAAAGACACCAAATATTTATAATATTGGTCTTAGGGTTAAATTATTGATCTTCTTGATTTGAGTTAACCCTGAGCCCTACATTATAATTGGTGCTAGGTTTTTGATACCTATTTATGTATGGAAATATTATCTACTAAGACCTTTATATCTCTCTCTTTTCCATTGCATTAACCTTATTATTGATTGTTTTTAAATGTATTTTGAATATCAATAAATAGGGTGGATTCTTGGGGAATTTGATATGGGAGTGGTGGAAAAGGATTTGAAGAAGATGTTGTTTTGGGAGTAAGAATTGGGGCCATTTGGAGAAGTGGTGATGATAAGGAAGGTGGGTCCATATATGAAGATATGGCTACCTTAGCTTGAAACTGAGGTATATTAGAGCAATATGTCATGTTTATTTTTAGAGGTAGTTTTCCTACATTGATTAGGACATTTGTTTCTTGTACGGTAGCATTGTATACTTGAGTAAAGATAGATACTCTTGACTATTGAGTTTGTAGTTTGAGGTCTGACCCAAGGGAACTGATGTAATATATGAAATCAATGGGAGAAACTGGTTTATCTTCAAGGGGTATCCTTTTCCATGTTCTACTAAACCTCGGGTTAAATTTAGAGACTAACTCTTGTTGATATTTTTGCATAGGTGTGAATTGGTTTAGGAGGGAAAAAAGGATCAACAGATTCATTAAATTCTTCCACAAAAGGACCAGCTAATGCAGCCCATGAAGTGATGGTGTTGTATTCAAGGGTTCCAAACCAATACAAAAAATTTCCTCTAAAGGATAGGGCAATAAGCTTTATGATGACATCCTCATTTCTAACATTGTGGATGGCTACTAAGTTTAGTATATCCTGACAATGCTCATAAGCAATTTTACCCATACCATCATACATAGGTATAACTTTTTTTATATCTTGGGGAATATCATGCATGAGGGTAAGTCCTAAAGGACCAACGATATCCCAATTAGGTTATTTTGTGGAGCTTGGTTCAGGTTTACATTATACTATCCAACCATGTTTATTGGGATTTTTAATGGAGTTTGACTTGGGGAGTGTTGGGCACTGAATTGCACCAAGTTTTCACTCGATACTATGGCTGTCTATCTTCCTATTTTCTGTCCAGGATTGCACTCGATAGCTATAGCTCAGCACTCAACATTGGATGGACCAAAATAGGGGTTTCCAATCCAACCTCCAGAGTAGGTTGGTTCCTTGTCAACTTAACAAGTTGTTGACTCAATTATGCTCACTTAGGGTTTGAAGTTGAGGGTAAGAGAAGATTAGGGTTAGAGAAATGAGAATAATAGTGGATGGATAGGTTAACAACATTGCAACACCATAGAAAGCTCCCAAGAAATAAACCAAAGATACATAACTCAGATCAACATTATCTCAAATTAGATTATTCCTCATTCATTAACGCACAGTAAAGAAATATTGCAACAAGCAATTTCAATATCCAGGCAATGATAATCCAAATAACATAATTCACCAAAACCTAGATTTTATAGAAATGCACTCCCCAAAAATAAAGAACAAACTCAGAAGTAGATTTCAATTACTCTAATAGCTAGTAATCCGTTAATTAGGCACAAACTAACCATTCAAGTATTTACAAAAATACAACTAAAGAATCTGAACCTTTGATATCAAGCATGAGAACATAGATTTGAGGCGAAGATCAATGTAATGCTCCTTCCATTAGCTTTTCAGGAATATTTATAGTAGTACAGGCAAACACGCTAGAGCCGACCCTTAAAAATGAGGGTTCAACCTCTACTTATAGTTTTGCAAAATTAAAATAATCAAGAAGCATTACAAAGATCTTATTTTGATAGCACAACAGAGAGATCTAGTTGGCATCTGCTTACTGGTGCATGTTTCGAGAAATCTGCTAAAAATGGTCTGCCATGGCAGCTCGGGTCTCTGCAACTTGCTGGTCACTTGAAAAAACTGGAGTCCAGGCCATTGGAAGTCATTCATTACCATTGATTTTTCTTGGAGGTCATCTACCATTGTCGATCTGTAACCACCTTTGGTTAGATCTTCTAAAAAACCTTCGATGCTTCATCTTCCAACTGACTATTCCAATCTCGGTGAAGAAATGTTCTTTAAACATGTAAGATTCGTCAACACAATCTCCACCATTGATCCTCCTCATTGTATGGTTCAGATTAAATCTGATATAAGCTTATCAAAAATGGTAGGGAGAATACAGTGCCATTCCACTTATAATTTAGGTGACATCATCCTTCTGTATCAAAAGCTATGGAATATCCAATCTGGACCTCTGAAAGCTGAACAGGATCGAATCCACTCTTGTTCCTTAGCATCCTTCAATCCACACTAGAATATAAATGATGTCATCCTTTCCTTATCATTTTTTTGGATTTCATTCCAGGCAGAACAAGTGTATTAGCACGTGATCGCCGATCCGGGCCCACCATAGTGTGAAGTAACTCCTTCTCCATTCTAGATAGCCTTTAGGATAAAACACCCTGCCACCATTCTAGAAGGAAATACTTCATTCATCCTCCGAGTCACCAATCTGCACTTTTTCATTGCTGACATCACTATTTCCTTGAAACTTTTGCGGATTCCAGGGCATCGCTAATCTGGAGCCAAAAACAAAGAAGACTCCTGAAATCGCTCATTTCAACACTTAGCCATTCGCAAAGATGTCAATCCACACTTTTTCATAGCTGATGTCATCGCTTTCTCAAAACTTTACGGATTCAAGCTCGCCACCAATCCGGAGTCGAAAACAAGTCTAGCGGAATCGCTTTAAGCATGAAAAAATAACTAAGTGTCGGGTAGGCTCATACCTCCTGTTGCGGATCCGCTCCAAAGCGCACTGCAAGATGTGCGGAATGATGACTCTATCCCTTAGGCAAAATTTTGCAAAATTTTACTAAGCATGTGGCCATTTTGGGCCTACATTCTGGTGCCTCCCGGGTGGATTTTCTTGCAAAGCCAATCGAACTCAGAGTCTTATCCATTGGGCCTTAGGAGTCAAATATACTTCTCTTAAAAAATATACTTTACAGAATAACTTCCATACAAACACTACTCTCTAAAATTTTTACCAATTTTTCTGAGAGAGTAGAGGTTCATATCAAAGTGATACCAAAAATACATAGCACTTATCCGCTCATATAGAGACTATATCAGAAATACTAGTTATTGCTACTATCTTCAAGGACTATACACAACTCTACCTCCTCTATAAGGCCTTATTTCAAAGAATGCCTTCACACAAAATCTGCTGCTCTATGGGCTTCATGCCTTTATTGCTTATTTCTGACAAATTTTCAGAGTAAAAATAGAAATACAAAACTTATGTATATGTACAAAATAAAAATGAACTAAGTGTGAGCCCCTTCTGGGCCTATGAATCGCTCCATCTTGTTCTCCTTCTTCATGGGCCTCTTCCTCGACCTCCTCATCTACTTCTTCTTCTGGAGTAGGTATTTTCTGATTACCCTCACCAGAGGTATCTCCAAACAACTGAATCATCAATTCTAGAGATTGTAGAGCCTGTTTCTAGGCTTTTTTAGAGGGATTTGATGTTTCTTTAAGCTGCTTATAAACATACTATAATTCTCCAACATCTTCATAGTTAGCAGCATTCCCTCTAGTCACCAGATCCTCCATGAGGTCTCTCAACCTAGTACATTCCATGATCAGTCTAGCAGCTTGTTCTTGGGATAGTGGCTCTTCTAAAGAATCAATTCCAGCTTCATCCTGTAAATTCTCATTGATGCTTTGTTGGATCTCTTCCATAGATAACAAGTTGTGATCCTCCTTCCAGAGTCCTTTAAAACCAACTTGGATCATTTCCTCATTTATTTCAACAATATCTTTAATCCCCCTCTCCATCTTGTCAACCAGTAACTAGGCCCTTTGAATTACCCTATGCTTTTTAACCACTATTTTGGTAGTAATTCTGGCCAGATTCCATTCTTTATTAGGAATTGGTTTAGCAAAATCATTGAGTCTGCTATCAACCAGCCTGTACATCTGTTCTGTTAGAATCACCATAGGCTGTAACTCTCTAGTGATTTGATTTAAATCTTTCTGAATGGTGGAGAGTAATCGGCTGGCATCTTCAAGGTAATCAATCATAAGTTGAAGTCCTGAACACTTTTCTTGAACCTCAGAAAGCAACTCCTTAATATTTTTCAATTCATCCTTAGAAAATCCTGAGGACTTAGCTTTCTCAATCTGAAGTTGATGCTTTAAGTTCTGAATTTCTTTTGCCTGATCTTCATTCAACTTCTTCTATTCTTCTAATTGGTCCTTCAACTTATTGGCCTTTTGAAACTTTTCTTGCCAACCCTTGGCCTCCTTCCTCAGAGCTTTTTCTATCTCCTTTTGATCATTGAGGTTCTTTTTAAGCTTCTCAACCTTTTTTCTAGCTTATCCACCTTCTCTCTGACTATATCATTTTTTACATAGAAGGTATCTAAGTGGGCCTTGGCTATCCCTAGCTCATCTTCAGCAGGGAGTTTGTCAATATCTTCTGTGACCTCCTCCATTCGATAATCTTGAAATGTCATTTCTAGTCTTAGGTTTACTTCCCCAGGGAGTCATAGATCTTGATATCCTCCCTAGCAGAGGCAACATACATACTTTTTCTTCACACCATCCATCTAAGAGGCTAACTTCGGATTTTATCTTTTAGTGGTTGTTACTCTTTTTTTGGGCAAGGAAGGAAAAAGAAAAAAAAGGAGAGGGGTGGTGTTGGTGGGGGGGAAGATACAAACAATAGCCAAACAAAAAAAAAAAAGATACATGACTGATAGTGGAATGGGTGGATGTACTTGGAATGCAGTGTCCCATTGATGGTGGTGGTGAAAAATATGGAAGTGGAGCGATGGTGGATGTTGAAGTGGGACCCTCAAAAGTGGGAGGTGGGGCTTGAGGTGACTGTGAAAAAATAGAACTGACCTGTACCTCCATAGCTACTGATGAAACAGGGGGTGGACTGTGAGAGAGAGGAGGTACATTTGCCACATCTTCTTGATTAGAAAGGGAGGGAGGTTCCTTTGGGGATTCTTGGAGATGAAGAGGAGAAGAGGGATTAGAAGCCATACCTTCACCTACAGAAGTAGGGTGTTCTTGTTCTGCTTCTATTTCTAGTTGTTGCTCTTGATCAATCAATTCTTCCATGGCCAAATCAGCTACCTCTTCAACAATTTCCTCCATATCCATTTTCTCTTTCTTCAAAATTTCTCTCTCCTCTCTTTCTAAGGCTCTCTTAGTCCTTCTATAAACCAATTGAAAAGCAGCTATCTCATCTTCAGAATCTTCTTCCAACTCATCTTCTTGTACTACTCCTGAAAGTAGTGACTGCTTAGAAACAGGTCGTAATTCAATCGATGTTGCAGGGGCAAAAGAAAGAGGTCAGAACCTAAAACTTTCATCCCTCTCTCCAATAAATATCTATGATTGGAGGCTATAAACATTCAGGCCTAGACATTGTTTCAATTACTGGGGTATTGACGAATTTTTCTTTGGAATATTGCATTTCGCTCATCAATTTAGCCCCCTTGGGAAACTTCTCCACCTGCTCAGTGGTAGGATTGAAGGTTTTGAGTACCTTAGCTATGATCAAAGAAGCTTCTAGCTCTTTTGTTTGAGTCTCTTGATGTGTAGGAGGAGGGAGGGATTCAAAGCCATTTTGGGGTTTTTCAACCATCAACACTATATGTCTGACATCCTTCGATCTCCAGGTTTCGATGTTCTTATTATATATTCTCAAAAATTCCTTATCAATTTTCATTCCAAATTTTGATTTGGGTTTTCCAATTTTGACCCTCATACGCCACCAATCTATAATCTTTGCTTCCTTCCATGGTCCCTTTTTCTCCTCTTCTCTTCCTCTCTCTGTGACTTCTTCCTCAGGAGGAGTGTCCTTCATCTTTGTAGATTCAACTTTAATCTTATTAATTATATCCTCTAAAATCTGATGACTGAGCTTATGGTCAGGATCGAAATCAACAATCTATTCGTAAAAATCCAACCATGGAGGTAATTGATCCATATTTGAGACTTTCCACTCCAAAAGAGTAGTTTCATAATTATTTATTCCCTGCTCAAAATTAGCCCTAGGCCTTATTTCAAACTTATAGGCCTTATCTCCATTTAGGGTTTTATTTCTTGTAGTGAAAATACCATCAGGGTCATAGCTCCACCTTTGGGGAATATAAAATAGACCTAACCTGTCAAGGTATTGGTCAATTTTCTGGCTCTGCCACTTAGTGATAGTAATACCATTCACAGGGTGGTAAGTAAGTAAATATTTCTTCTTCCTCCCCGAACCATAGTTTGCATCAATGTACTCCACCTACCTTAAATACTCTAGGGCGAAAAGCCTCTCTGTAACGAAGTGGGGCAGGAGAAAGGGTTTATCCATGAAACCATATAACCTGATTACTGTGCCCTCTGTTAGAAAATACCAATCCCCTTCCTCTGCACCCTTCTTTCTCAGAATCTGTTCAGCTAAGGGTGGCAACCTAGGGCACTTATTATACATTATTTTTAGGGTAGGTTCCAAAAATTCCAAGTTGAATCTATAATAGGACTCACTGCTCTTTAAATGATTTGTCCAATAATACACCGGCAAGGGTTCCCCATCACTGGTTTTATCTTTGGTCAGAATCCACTGCATTCTATCTTTGGTGGCTGCATAGAACATCCATACCAGACTTGAACAATGCCTAAAATTGGGAGCATCAATGCCCCTTTTCATGTTTACCAACTGCTCATGTATCCTCTGTGCGAGAAAAGCTGGCCAATCAAAATAAATCACTCTAGTACCCTTCTCTCTGACATCTTTCTTATACATATTTTCATTAGAGATACAATATGTTGTGGCAATTTGCCAACCATGAACCATTCTATCGGAGTCCAAACCCTCCATACAAGCTAACATAGAAAATAATTCGGGGCTTGCAAATTCATCAATGTGAATAGGGACTTCGGGCATTTCGTCTTCATTCCTTATCCTTCTGAAATTAAGATGCAACCATTTTTCTAATGCCTCTTTCTTTTCTTCTAAAGCTACCATTGTAGCGTAAGCCCTATCTAGCTCTGCTATGCTAAAAGGTCTAGATTTTGAGGGTGGTCCTACCCCTATGGTGAATAATTCATAGCAAATCTCTCTTGTAATGGAGAATAGGGGAGTGCCCTCAGGGGTTCTAATTATTCTATTTTTAGAATCATAGAATTGAATCATAGTAGAGACTAGTTCGGGGTAGTGATGTACAGAATCACAGATATAAGAGAACAAAAAATATTTTATAGCTATAGTACCTTGTCGATGCATTGGCTTCCCTTCGAAGTATGGAAATTCGAAACCTATCCTCAGGTGGGTTCTCCTTACTCTTGTCATTACTGTATCTGCAACTCGACTGGTCCGATGTACATGAACCTGCAATCTTATCCCTATCTTTGATGATTTGGTGGATGACTTTTTGGGAGCCATTCTGATAGTGGCAAACTTCGTTCTTTCGATTTGCAGTAAATCCTCCAAGGTATCATTGTGCTTTCTTACTGTTCTGTAGATGTAAAGGGCTTTCAAATGGACTTTGTGTATGCTTTTCATTACTTTTCTCTTTTGGAGCATGCATATCTTCCACCATTAATGTAGCTATTGCATGATATCTCTACTGGCACACTTTCCAATATTTTCCATCATTCACTTTGGTGGCTTGATGGTGGCATCCTATCTTTTCATTGGTCAAACTTTCAAATTGTGTTGCTAGCTCATCACACCCCTTTGGCTACTCTTTGATTCTGGTGCAAGTTCATTAGAATTGAGTGTGGGAGCACTCTCTAGCCTCCATGTGTCAGGTTTGAACTTATCATTTGGCTCCGACTTGATTCTACTTTGGTGGCTTAAGAGCCCTTCGAGTCCGCTTGATACTTAGAAATCTTATGCATGAAAATTCACCTTGATTTTGCTTTGGCTATCTTTAGCTTTGGGAGGTCCCCGGATTGGTGTCACTTTGTTCTTCTTTATGCGGGATGGAAACTTGTACACCATTCTACTAAAATTCGATGCATTTTGATGTGGATTCGAAAGTGGAACACCATTTCAAAAAATGTTTATATAGTACTCAGTGCGGAATAGAACATTACCATGCTCTCTTGCCCGTACTTAGTCATTTTTTGTAATTTTTTCCTTTTTTTCAATTTTTTTTGAAACAAACCAATTACACAGTGCAGAAAGAATTCAAAATAGAAATTGCAGAAAGGAGGGGAAATTATTGTACAATATATATACACATGTTACAATGAGCTCACTTCTTACCCATGGTAGAGCTTGAGGTGAAAACCATTCACCGAAATGGGTTGTATGTTTCCCTCCGGACCTTCCAGCTGAAATACATTAGACTCCTTAGCTTCCACTATTCTGAAAGGACCATCCCAAAAAGAATCAAACTTTTCATGCTTGCTCGATTTTGCTCTGTTAACATTCCATCTGAGAACTGAATCCCCAACTTGGAATTTTTTGAACCTGGCTTTCTTATCAAACCATGCTTTAATGTTCGATGAATATTTTTGAAAACTATCATATGCCTGAGCTCTGCTCTCTTCCAACTGCAGCAAGTGTGTTAACCTAGTCTTCACAGGATCTTCCTCTGACCCTTCTTCTGGACTGACAAGCTTAAGTGCTAGAATCTCTAAATGAATTGGCAACACCACCTCTTTTCCATATACCAGTGCATAAGGAGAAGTCTTAATGGAATTTTTAATAGTAATCATGTCTGCCCATAGAGCTTGGTCCAGCAATAGGTGCCAACTTCTTTTGTTACCTTCCAGAGATTTCTTCAAAATCCTTAATAGGTTTTTGTTGGTAGATTCTGCAAGTCCATTACCTTGTGGATAATAATTTGAAGTATTTTTAAGAGTGATGCCATACTTGCTGGAAAATTCAATGTACTTGGCTCCTATGAAAGTTGGGCCATTGTCACTCACCAAGGCTTCTAGAACTCCAAACCTAGAAATCAAATTTTCCATAAAATTGATCACAACTTCCTGGTCTGCCTTCTTGGTAGGAATGGCTTCTACCCATATGGTAAGATAATCTATGGTAGTTAAGATAAACTTATGCTCTACTGAAGAATTTGGGTTGATAACCCCTATGAAATCTAGCCCCCATTGTTGAAAAGGCTCCTCAACCTGTATAGGCTTCAGGGGGGATGAAGCATTCCTTGTTCTTCCAACATACCTCTGACATTTGTCACAAGCCCGGGTAGTTTTGAAAGCATCAATGAATATAGTGGGCCAATAATAGCCTACTCTTATGATCTTCAAAGTTGTAACCCTACCTGAGCTATGTCCACCAGCTAATCCTCCATGAAATTCTTCCATGACTCTTTTTGTTGATCATCCTTTAAATATTTTAAAAGAACTCCATCCAAGTTTCTTTTGTATAAGCCCTCTGGTAGTAATACATATTTCAAAGCATGAATCTTGTATCTCCTTATTTGAGATGCATTCAGATCAGGAGGGCATACTCCAGTTTGGAAATACCTGATCATCTGGTCGATCCAATCAGAGTCTACATTTTGTACCATTTCCACCTAGTTTTCTTTTGTTTCTGGCAAGATGTTACTTTTGCCAATGTTGCAGCTTCTGTTAACCCTTGGCACAAGGATCTACCTCTCACCAACTTGGTGGGATGTATTTCCACATCATATTCTTGGATTTTGGTAATCCAACCAACTCTTTTGTCTCCTAGATCACCCTGCAGGATAAAACTTCTTACATCTGGATGAACCACATACACCAGGGTTTTGCTCTATACCAGATATTGCCTAAATTTCTTCAATGACTTCATCACATCAAACACTTGTATTTCAATGAAGTTATATTTGACCTGATAATCATGTAGTTTCTGGCTCCAAAAGAACATAGGGTGTTCATCCCCTTGATCATCTTTTTGGGTGAGTACTGAGGCATAACTCTCTTCAACTCCATATGCATAAAGAATAAAATATTTGCTAAAGTCTGGATTTATCAATACTGGAGTTGTTGCAATGGATTTCTTGATGACCTCAAAAGCTTATTTCCTAACTTCAGTCCACTTGAACTCAACATTTTTCTTGAGTAGCTCAGATATAGGCCTTACCTTCTGTGCAAAATTAGAAATGAATTTCCTGACAAAGTTGATTTGGCCTAGGAAATACTGCAAAGTCTTCTTGTTCATAGGCAAGGGAAGAGCAAGAATTGCTCTAATTCTATCTGGGTCTATGGCCATGCCTTATTTTGAGACCACATGGCCTAATATTTTTCCCTCATGAACTGCAAAGAATGACTTCTTAGGATTGAGTGAAATGCCAAATTCTCTGCATCTCTGAAAAACTTGTTCCAAATGAGACAGATGATCCTTTTTATTATGAGAAAACACAGTCATGTCATCTAGGTAAATCAGAATAACTTTGTTGATCAGTGTTCCAAAGGCATAATCCATGGCTCTCTAAAACGTAGCTCCTACATTGGACAACCCAAAAGGCATTCTCTGATAGGTAAAAGTACCCCATTTTGTGGTAAATGCGGTTTTGAACTGGTCTTCATATTTTACCCAAATTTGGTTGTATCCAGAGTAACCATCCAGTAGTGAGAATATCTCTACTCCTACCACTACCTATAAGATCTGATCAATCTAAGGGAGGGGGTAGTGATCTTTAAGGGATGCTTGATTCAGATTTCTAAAGTCTACACACAAGCGTATATCCCCATTCTTCTTTCTTACGGGTACCAAATTGGCTACCCAAGTGGAATGTTTTATTGGGTATATTATCTTGGACTTTAACAACTTTAAGAGCTCCTCTCTCATAATGGCCTCTATCCTTGGATTGACAAGCCTCTGCTTCTTTCGGAATGGTTTTGCATCAGGCTCTAACTCAATAGTATGTTGGTTAACCTTTTTGTCATACACCTTAAGGTCCTCATATGACCAAGCCACAATGTCTGGGTATTTCAAACATAGAGCTTTAATATCTTCTACTTCCTCAGGTGAGCATTGGACTCCAACATTCAACCTCTTTTCTATTTTGACCTCTACTTATTTATAAATTTTTTTGTTGACCTTCACAACTCTGACTTTCTTTTTGTCCTCATTATCGAACAAAATTTCGAGGGTGACCAACCCTCTTGGGATATGATTTTTTCTTAGTTGGATAATGTCTTGCTGATCAATTTCCTCCAAATTCTCCTCTTGGACCATTGAGAGACATGCTTCTCTTACCAAAAAGTCAAGAATTTGTTCATCACTTTCAAAAACCTACCAGAAAATCTGCTTGTCTAGTACTGCAGGCCTGAAAATCATTTTAATTCCCTTGGTCTTCTTGGTTCCAAAGTCTATAGAAGGGTTGAAGTTAGCACCCTTTGTTGCTAATGAATCAGCCAAGGTATTCTTTTCTCTGGGAACAAAGTTTAAATTCAGGGCATCAAATGATTCCATTAGATCCCATACCCTGTTTCTGTAAGCTTTCAAGTAATGATGCTTACTGCTGCACCTATTCCTTACCTGATGGACTACTAACTCAGAATCACCATATATGTTCAAAATATTGATGCCCATGCTTTTAGCTTGTATCAATCCGAGACATAGGGCCTCATATTTTGCAGCATTGTTAGTACATGACCATGTCATTCTATAAGCAAAATTATTTGTCCCTTTTGATTGGGATTGTAGGACCACACCGGCTCCTGCACCATTTCTACATTTAGCACCATCAAAGTGCATGACCCATGTTTCTTTCTCCCTTAGGGATTGGTTGGATATAGCAAAAATTATCTTTTCTATTTTAGTTGTGATGCTATATGTACCCATACCAGTTCCAAACTGACTATAATATTCTCTGAAAGGTAATTCATCTTCAATGTCTAGCTCCTCAATATTTTCTATTAGCTCAAATTCCTCCAAAGGGTTAAGATTACACATATCCTCTTCAATATTTTCAATATGATAAGCTACTATCTTCTCAGGTGTTATCCTTATCCTTTTCCCTTTAAAAGGGATTACCATGCTAGAATAATCCATGTACATACATCCTCCTAGCTTTGCAGTAAACTCTCTTGAGAGGAATAATCCAAAATAGGGTTCTAAATCAACCACCACTATTTTCTGCACCACTGTCACCTCAGGGGCTCTGTGCAACCTCATCAGTACATATTTAATAACTCCAACTATCTTGATAGGTGTCCCATCTAGTTGTAACACTCTAGGACAAGATCGGGTATACTCCATACCCATATCTTCACAGACTGCTTTAGGCATTACTGTAGTTGATGCTCTTGAGTCAATCATACAATTTTGGACTACCCAACCTTCCATTCTTAGGGAGATATAGAAAGGGGGAAGGCTTATTCTTTAGCACAATAGGTGTCATTTATTTCTTTTATGATGGCATACTAAGGATTGTAGTGGCCAAACTATTCCATGGATTCTTACTGAGGGAAGCTTTAAGCAAGTCAATCTGACCAGGAATGAACAGAGTGTCATACAAGCTAGATTTTGAAGGGATTCTCTTCATTTCTTCAACAATGTTGTATTCAGATTTAGTCAAAGAGAGTTTTTCCAGTCCTCTTTTCGGCTCACCATATCTTCTTTTATATTATTGGGTGGCCTCTAACCTTTGTATTTTAGTAATAGAGGGGAACCTAAGCCTTTCTTGATCTTCACCTTTAGATCTCATTTGGTCTCCCTCTATTTCCTTTTCTGGTCTCCTAGGAAAACTATTTGTCTTCTCTTTCCCCTTAGCTAGAGGAATAGGGAAGGTATCACTACTTTGTGGAAGGGAATTTGCTTTCTTCTGAGAAGGGACTTGGAAATGCCCCATTTTTTGTGGATCTACTTGCAAATATTTCTTCCCAGACCTTGTCATAACAGCAATTGGGCTTTCCTCATCTGACTCTTTCCCTACCATGATTTTATCAGGGTGCCATAACATATTTACTCTTCCCTTTTTGTTTCTTTCAACTTGATCCATGGCTTTTTGAATATGGTGTTGATACATGACACAAGACTATGAATCATGGGGGTCATTGCACACTAGGCACCAAACATTCACAAGAGTAGTATCAGAAGAACATTCTGGCTCCTCATATGCTGCATTCACCCTAACCCTAGTACTATTACTAGGACCAGGTCTCTGATATTTGTTTACATATGGGAATATCCTTTGTTGTGATCTTTCCTGATCTCTTTTTTCCATTGAATTCATCCTATTGCTCAGAGTTTTTGGGGTATTTTGTATATCAAGGATAGCAAAAAATTCCTGAGATGGTTGAGAAGGTAGGGGAGGAAAGGGGGTGCAGAGGATATAGGCTTTGGTAGATGAATAAAATTCATGTATGGAGATGGATATGATAGAGAAAGGGGGTCCATGTGTGATTGACTTTGGCTACTAGTGGTTTTTGAGTTATAAGGCAACACAATTTTTGGGGGAAGCCTTCCTACATTAATTAGGATATTTTCAGCATGAACAACTGCATTATAAACCTGGGGGAATATTTCTACTCCTGATTTTTGTGTCTGCAACCCTAACTCAGATCCAAGAGCTTAGATATAATACATATAAGCCAAACATGTAGCTGGTCTGGCAGTGGGGGGAATTATTTTCCATATTCTGCTAAATCTCAAATTAAAGTCTAAGACAATTTCTTGCTAGGTTTTCTGCATAGATGTAAACTGATTAAGCAGAGAAAAAGGATCAACAGATTCATTAAATTCCTCTATGAACGGCTCAACCAATGCTTACCATGAAGTAATAGAATTGTCTTCTAGAGTTCTAAACCAATGCAATATCTTTCCTCTGAAGGATAGGGCTAGAATTATGACAATAATATTTTCTTCTTTTATGTTGTGGATTGCTTCCAGATTCAAGATATCCTGATAGTGCTCATAAGCTATTTTTCCAGATCCATCATAAGTGGGAATAGCCTTAGATACAGCCTAGGGAATGACATCCATTTGGGCTAATCTAAGGGGATCGGTTGTGTTCCAGTTGGGGTACTTCTGTAATGGCTGATTGGGAGCCACATTTTGTGCCATACTTCCTACTGCAGGTCTTATTGGGGGAACTACTAGATTTTCTTCCAGAAGTTGTTCCTCCTTGAGGAAATATTGATCTAAACTTCTGGCAATAGTAGCCCCTCTATAAGGTAACTCATAGTAAAAGTAGGAATTAGGGTTATTTCTTTTGAAAGACCTGGTATACATGAAAGAACATTGGTCTATAGGGATAATCATTTTTCTAGGTCTAATGACCAAGGAGTCTCCAGGTGAACTTTCTTTTCTCCGCTTATAAGGTCAATATAATTCACCAAATCTTGATTCCTTTGGGTTGAGATAACAATACTCATTATATGGGTTTCATGTTCCTTGTGAACTGGTCCCACCGGCATGCCAAAAACTATTGGGCACTGAATTGCACCAAGTTTTCACTTGATACTATGGTTGTCTATCTTCCTATTTTCTATCCAGGATTGCACCCGATAGCTACAGCTCAACACTCAACATTGGATGGACCAAAATAGGGGTTTTCGATCCAACCTCCAGAGTAGGCTGGTTCCTTGTCAACTTAACAGGTTGTTGACTCAATTATGCTCACTTAGGGTTTGAATTTTAGGGTAAGAGAAGATTAGGGTTAGAGAAATGAGAATAATAGTGGATGGATAGGTTAACAACATTGCAACACCATAGAAATCTCCCAAGAAACAAACCAAAGATACATAACTCAGATCAACATTATCTCAAATTAGATTATTCCTCATTCATTAATGCACAACAAAGAAATATTATAGCAAGCAATTTCAATATCCAAATAACAAAATTCACCAAAACCTAGATTTTACAAAAATGCACTCCCTAACAATACAAAACAAACTCAAGCAGATTTCAATTACTCTAACAGCTAGTAATCCATTAATTAGGCACAAACTAACCATTCAAGTATTTACAGAAATACAACTAAAGAATCCGAACCTATGATATCAAGCATGAGAACATAGATTTGAGGCGAAGATCAATGTAATGCTCCTTCCATTAGCTTTTCAAGAATATTTACAGTAGTATAGGAAAACACGCTAGAGCTGACCCTTAAAAATGAGGGTTCAACCTCTACTTATAGTTTTGCAAAATTAAAATAATCAAGAAGCATTACAAAGATCTTATTTTGATAGCACAGTAGAGAGATCTAGCTGGCATCTGCTTACTGGTGCATCCTCCAGGAAATCCATTGAAAATGGTCTGCCATGGTAGCTCGGGTCTCTACAACTTGTTGGTCACTCGATAGAACTAGAGTCCAGGCCGTTGGAAGTCATTCATTACCATTGATTTTTCTTGGAGGCCATCTGCCATTGTCGATCTATAACCACCTCTGGTTAGATCTTCTAAAAAACCTTCGATGCTTCATCTTCCAACTAACTGTTCCAATCTTGGTGAAGAAATGTTCTTTAAACATGTAAGATTTGTCAACACAATCTCCACCATTGATCCTCCTCATTGTATGGTTTAGATTAAATCTGATATAAGCTTATCAAAAATGGCAGGGAGAATACAGTGCCATTTTGCTTATAATTTAGGTGACGTCATCCTTATGTATCAAAAGCTATGAAATCTCCAATCCGGACCTCTGAAAGCTGAATAGGATTGAATCCACTCTTGTTCCTTAGCATCCTTCAATCTGCACTAGAATATAAATGATGTCATCCTTTCCTTATCATTTTTTTGGATTTCATTCTAGGAAGAACAAGTGTATTAGCACGTGATCGCCGATCCGAGACGCCATAGTGTGAAGTAACTCCTTCTCCATTCTGGATAGCCTTTAGGATAAAACACCATACCACAATTCCGGAAGGAAATACTTCATTCATCCTCCGAGTTTCCAATCCACACTTTTTCATCGCTGACGTCACTGTTTCCTTGAAACTTTTATGGATTCTAGGGCATTGCTAATCCGGAGCCAAAAACAAAGAAGACTCCCAGAATCACTCATTTCAAAACTTAGCCATTCACAAAGATGTCAATCCACACTTTTTCATAGCTGATGTCACCATTTTCTCAAAAATTTATGGATTCAACCTCGCCACCAATCCGGATTCGAAAACAAGTCTAGAGGAATCACTTTAAGCATGAAGAAAAATAACTAAGTGTCGGGCATGCTCATACCTCCTATTGTGGATCCACTCAAAGCGCACTGCAAGATGTATGGAATGATGAATTTATCACTTAGGAATTTTTTTAAAATTTTTTACTAAGTATGTGGCCATTTTGGGCCTACAAGGAGAAATGGTTTCTTGGTGGTATTTGAATCTCTCCAACAGGTGAATCTAGGGAAAAACTTCTTGTATGCCTAGATCTTATTTATGGTAGCTCAAAGAATAAAAAAATTTCTTGACTAGTCCTAGTAGAAGACCTAGTAAACATGAAATAATGAGCTACTAAAATGGATTTATAGGTCCTTGATCTCAGGGTGTCACCAAGTGATTTTACTTCCACCACTTGGTGAGGTCAAGACAACTCACTAAATCTTAATTTCTCTAGGAAAATGAATAAATGATAATTAGTGGGTGAATGAATGTTCTATAAATAGGGTCCTACTAGGTGTGCCAAAAATTGTTGGTGTCTGAATTGATATCAAGGTGAGTTCAAGCTATGACTATCATCTACAAATGGTTTGAAGAAGGTGAACACATGCTAATCACAGCCCTGACCCCAACATTGAATGGATCAAAATTGCTTTTAATCCAACCTCTAGAGTAGGCTGGTATACCTTATCAACTTATTATATTTTCACTCATTTAAGCTTAGTTAATTGTGTAAATATAAGGATAGAAAAAGGGAAGGGTCTAGAAAGTAATGATTCAATAGTCAATAGAAAAATCTAATAGCATATGCATATATAGGGGACCTCTGCCAACTCAATTCCAACAAAACAACACTTGTGATTAACAACATTCAAAACTCAATAATATTTAATAGTAAAGCACATATGCGTACTTCAAGAATTATGTCAAACATCTAGGGCATTAATAATCCAAATAGCAGACTCTGATCGATAATTTGATTAAAAAAATAGAATCCTTTACAAGTATACATTAATGAAGCATTTAAATTTTCTCTAAGCTAGCAATCCAATATCAACAGAATAAACTAACCATAGTAACGCTAATAGAAATGACTTCAATATTGATAATCCATAAAAGAAATAATACTCAAGTCTAAGGTAAACATCCAAGTAATGCTCCTTCTATTGATTTGCAAAAAGTGTACACAATAGGGCAAGCAAACACTTTAGAGTTGACCTTTGAAAATGAGGGTTCAAATTTTATTTATAGTTTTGCATATTTGAAATATTTGAAAGAATATGGAACATTACAAGGAATTTGAAGTGCCAAATCAAAAATATGTTGAGGTAGAAACCTCTTTTTGATTGAAGAAATAAGAAAGTTGTGTTATCTTTCAATCTTCTACAACTTGGCTTCTAAAATTCATTCGGATTTCATGGCTTCCCATTGTAGATTTGAAATCAAGGTCATCTCTTATTCTTTCCATGGCTACCCTACCATAGATCTACAACTGAATTGGATCACAAATCTTGATTCCCTACCGCTTCATCTGCATGCTCACTTCAACTTAGAAATAAATTTGAATAGTAATATACTATCTTATGTTGTTTCAAATATTATTTTTATATGTGATTCGAGTCATTTTGTATGTAGGTCATTGATATCCTATCAAACGACTAATATTAGATGATTTGAAATATTGGAATAATATATCATGGTCTACAACACTTCATGGCTTTATCTATTTTTTTTCTAGTGGTGTAGAATCATGTTTTGAGTTGGTACTTGAAGCTCTTCTTTGAAAGGTTTGACTACTTTGATCAAAGTCTAGGACAAGAGATCCTTTATCATTGGAGATATTCTTTTAAAAACTTTGCATTAGACTATGTGATATAGAACCATGTTGTGAGCTGCTCTTTCAATTTTCATGATAACAACTTTGACATTGTAGGTTGTGGTGTACAATATTTTGAAGTGCATGGTGTAGAACCACATGTTGACAATCACAACATAGAACAAATAGTTGAAGCACATGGTGTAGAAGTATGCTATGAAGCACATGATAGAGAATTGTATCCTAGTCTACAATTTGAATTACCAAACTTAAAATTTTGACCAAGCTGACCATGGTGTAGAACCATGCACTGAGTCACACAGTATAGATACATGCATTGGATCGCATAGTATGGGACCATGTTCTGAGCCATGATTTGAATTATCAACTTTCCAAGTTTGATTGTATTGATCATGACATAGAACCATACGATGAGCCACATAGTATAGATACATGCACTAGATCACATGGTATGGGACCATGTTTTGAGCCATGATTTGAATTATCGACTTGCCAAGTTTGATTGTGCTGAGCATGGTATAAAACCATACTTTGGGCCATGTGGTGTAAAAAAATTAATGTAAGACACTTCCTTATTTTGTGCTTTGAGTCATGATTTGAAAAATGTAAAGTACCTATTTGACTAGGTTGATCATAGTATAGAGCATGTTGTGTTGCACTACTACTACGGTTTGCAACACCCTTTAGGACTTCAATTTTTTTGGAAAATTTTTGAAGTAAGTGGCCCTTTAGGACCTACAAGTACTATACTGAACAATCAAGCTAGGGGAAAGGAAATGAAGTCAAATACTCTCACCCTCATCCTCTCTTTGACCATGATCCTACTTTTAAGATGCCTAAATTGGACTTTCCTAAGTTTAATGGTAAGGACACAGATGGATGGTTATGTCGTGTTGATCAATTTTTAAACTCCCAATGTCCATTGATATTATTGATTCTAGATGACTTTCTTCAACTTGGAATCTAAAGCCTTATAGTGGTATTTGTGGTTGTAAAACACCACTCTTGGTCCTTGTTGGGAAGAATTTTAGTTCCAATTACTCACTCCATTTATTCCTAATGAGTATGATGACTTTATAGGAGCACTTACAAAGTTGAAAAAAACCTCTATACTTCAGGATTACCAAACCCAATTCGATAAATTAGCTAACAAAACTAGGGGGTTGAATGAGATGTTTCATCAATGTCTTGAAGGATGATCTCCAAGCTAAGGTCTAGATGTTCAAACCGTAAATAATGATGTAGGATTTAAGCTTGGTAAGGTTGGTTGAATCCAAAATTTTATCTCAAAGGAAGACATAAATTTCCACAAAATAGACCCTCTTTTCCTTCCAAGTTCCCCACTCATAATAAAAATAAAATTGTTTCCCCCAAACGCTTGACTAAAAAATAAATGGATGCACAACATCCTCAAGGTTTGTGCTACAGTTGTGATGAAAAATATGTTCAAGGACATAGGTGCACCCAAAAGAAGTTCCTCATCGATGTCAATGAGCCAACCACTAGTGACCAAAGTGATTATTAAATGGAACCAGTAGAGGAACCACCCAAAAATGGGGAAGAAATACATGAAGAACCATAAGCAAAAATTTCTATCCATGCTCTTGTTGGGATAACTACTCCACAAACCATGAAATTTGTGGGTTTTTTCAAAGGCCAATATCTTACAATCCTGATCGATTCTAGAAGTACATAATTTTATTGATCCCCACATTACCAAGTAGGATAATTGTTACATACACACATGTAATTCCTTTGAGGTTATGGTGGCCAATGGAGGGAATTTGCCTTGCAAAGGTAAATATTGTAATGTTAAAGTGAAAATAGGGAATTATGAGCTCAAACAAGATATGTTTGCTCTCCAATTAGGGGATGTGATATTGTGTTGGAAGCTCAATGGTTAGGTACATTAGGAACCATCTCGTGGAACTTTTTTGAGCTCTGGACACGATTTTCACAAAATGTATAGTCTTATAATTTTCAAGGTTCAAAATTAGGGCCTCCTTAGATTATTAGCTCAAACTGTATGGAGAAGTTATTGAAAAATATTCTCAGGGGGTCATAGCTTAGATCTTTGTAATCCAACCACCCACTTCTATGACAAACCCAAAAGCTAATCAACCTGAGAGATGTTTTTTTTGAACTTAACAAGGTTCATAAGAGTATCCATGGAATACATAAATTGACTAGATATAACCACATTTTAAGTCTACGATGTTGTAGAAATCACTTGAGTGGATAGGAGAGGTAAAACTCTTATAGGTAACTGGGGTTTACCTCATATACCTCTGTGGTATAGAGGATACCTTTTAAAAGGTCTTCTTAATTTTTGGACATTTTCCATAAAAGCAAAATTTTGACCTTAACGTTAAGATTATCCCTTCTCAGTATTTAGAGAATGGGACGTCAATTTCTTCTTCCAACCATATTTTGGTCTATGTTGGGTCCATTAGGCGTAGTTTCTTATTCTAGTTTACTTCACCTCCACGGTGATACCTTAAAATTCATGCTTATCCTTCCCATATCCACAATGGATCCTTAAGCACCAATAACTTTGCATTATTGAATTCTTATGAACACAAAAAACTAGGTGTTAATATCCCAAGTTGAAAAATGAGAGTTTTTAGATAAGGTTAACTTTAGATCCATTCCCAAAGAAACCCCTAAGACCAAGGATAACTCTCTCTCTCACTCTACAAGCATTAAAATAAAAGCATCTTCTAGGATGAAAGCAAATCTAATCATCTTAAGCTTGCAAAATAAATCTAACATAACCTTTAGATCAAGCAATAGCATGGATAAGAACCATAAAACCATTCATCAACATGGCACCATATATTCATCCAACTAAAGGTCTAGATTACAAAATAATAGTCTTTGTTTCTATTACAATAAATCCTCTTCCACCAAGAGTGACTTCATCAATACAACAAGAATGTTTGAATAAATAACTTAGCATGATCTAAAACAACTTCTTCTTTGGCCTCCATGGTAGTTGATTGGAATGTGGGGATTAGAACAACTCATTTGTAGGTATAAAATTAATTTCTAAAATATTCAATGCATAAACAAAAGAAGCCTGTACTTCTTCCCTAAAATATTTTAAGTTGCAAGACCTTGCATTTCTATAAAATAAATTCAATATAGCAAACACAAGCAAAATAAGCCCATACTTCTTTCCAAGATATTTTCTACAAATATCAAATTCCAAAGCTATGCATATCTATTTCAAAATAGCAAAACACAAGTAAAGAAGCCCATACTTCTTTTCCCAAAATATCTTCCACAAATATCTCAAATTCCAAAGCTATAATAATCCTTCATTAGCTCAATAATTAAATTAACTCTTCATTGGTTAAATATCAAAAGCAATCAATTTGCCAATTGCAAGTCTTATCATTCTTTGAAAAGGACATAAGATTAATCTATCAATTGATTAAGTAAACCAAAGATTATAATGAGTTAATTCCTTCATTAGATTAATTTCCAAACTAATCTATCATTTGATTAGTTAATAATCTAAATATTATAAAGAAATAAACATTAGTTTAATTACCAAACTAATATATCATTTGATTAGTTATTAATATAAATATTATAATGGAATAAACATTCATTTAATTACCAAACTAATCTATAATTTGATTAGCTAAAAATCTAAATATTTTAATGGAATAGACATTGGTTTAATTACCAAACTAATCTATCATTTGATTAGTTAATAATCTAAAATTATAATGAAATAAACATTAGTTTAATTACCAAACTAATATATCATTTGATTAGTTAATAATCTAAAGATTATAATGAAATAAACATTAGTTTGATTACCAAACTAATCTATCATTTGATTAGTTAAAAATCTAAAAAATTATAATAAAATAAACATTTGTTTAATTACCAAACTAATATATCATTTTATTAGTTAATAATTTAAATAATATAATTAAATAAACATTAGTTTAGTTACCAAACTAATATATCATTTTATTAGTTAATAATCTAAATATTATAATGAAATAAACATTAGTTTAATTACCAAACTAATCTATCTTTTGATTAGTTAATAATATAAATATTATAATGAAATAAACATTAGTTTAATTACCAAACTAATCTATCATTTGATTAGTTAATAATCTAAATATTATAATGAAATAAAAATTAGTTTAATTACCAAACTAATCTATCATTTTATTAGTTAATAACTAAAGTCAACAATGCATTAATCTAACCTTAGATTAAGCAAAAATCTAGATTAATAAATATTAATCTTTCAAAAACTAATGTAATATTGCATTAATCTAACCCTTAGATTAAGCAAATCTATACATTAATATAAAACTAAAGGATTACTTTTCTCAAGCATCTATTGGCTAAGGGTCAATTCCAAAACAAAGCATCACTAGAGGAATTAAACCATAAAAATTCCATCCGAAAGCTTATTGCACCCGCAAGCTTGGCTAGAAAAGCTATGAAAGGAAAGCATAAATAATTAAATAAAACTTAGCTCAAGCACACAAGGCAACCCTAAGAATTCAAACAATTAAATCAATGCTAAAAAAGGCAAAAGAAAAAATTCCAAGCGCTTTGCATCCCAAGCTTACACAACCAGACATCATTCCAAAAATAGCGTTTGGGTTTAAGGTTTCAAGGCTACTCAACAATGGTGCAAATGTATAGATAACATTCCACCTCTACATTTACCATAGTTCCCTTTTACCACTTGTGGAAACCCATTACAGGATGTCAAAATCACTCGAATAGGCTAAAAAAATCCACTAAAACCTACTATAAATATGCAAGCAAATCACACAAAAAAGAGATAACTTGAAAGTACACTAAAACAACAAAAAAAATAAGGATAAAAGTATAAGTAATATAAAACCAATAAAATCACATACCATAGGTTGCATACAATACCTAGCTACAACAAGGGGATGATTGAGGCATTCGTCTCCTTAATCCTCTCATGTTAGGCACTATTTACCCTTTGTTGCACCTCTGCATTTATTATTTCTCTTGCTCCTAATTCACGATGTTTCCTATCTTTAGCATCCAACAATCCATATTAAAGGTTTAGGATATATTAAGGTAAGGCATTACACAAGCTAATATTGAGTGGTAACATTAAGGTGATTCCTCCATGTCCATAAATATCTTACTCAAGTGCCCTTCAATGTAGCACAGAGTGGAGGAAAAAGCATCATACATTAACCAAATATGGCTCCATATTTTCCAACTCAAATCATTAAATGCTCCACCACCAAGGTTTAAGGGGCCTCAATATGTCTCAATGCATAAGAAGCAATATAAACCAAAAATGATACAACATAAACCCAAGTCTAAAGAAAAATATTCAATCCTTTAGATTAAAAGAACTAACATTAGAATAACATTAATCTTTCCATTAATTAATACTAACATTAGATTAAACTAATATTAATCATTTATTTAGATTAATATTAAATCTAACATTAGTCTAGGATTAAATCTTTCTTATTCAAACAAGGCAATAGAATAATATTTTACTCCAATCCCTAAGAAGCAACCATAGATTAAATCTATCTAATCTATCCAAGAGACCATTCAGTCATATGCAAGGAAGATAATCACATCCATCATACCTTATGCAAGAGCAAAAGCATTCTCTCAATGTTTTGTACCATTATTTTATCCCTATATGAGTGGCACCTTATTTTAGAATGGTTAAAACATGAGTATAAGCAACTTCCTGGTCCAATGGTACAAATATGAGTATAAACAACTTCCTAGTCTAATGGTACAAACATGAGTATAAGAAAACCACAATGAACCTACATGAAAGGGTATTCATTCATGTTACTCTAATTTTTTTGATGAATGATTCATCATCATCATTTCCCCTTCAATATGGTATCTCATTCCTTGTGGCCAATTCTCTTGTCCACCCATGAGAGTACCTAATCCTGCACCCAAGCAAAGCATCAACAATACTATATTCTTACACAAAATGGACACAATATTAGAAGCATATATTCATAAAAATAATAAAGTTAAGCATTAAAAATCATTCACTAATACATAGTTTAACTTAAGTAGTAAGTCCTGCCAAGGCAGATCATGATAACTTTTGACATGGACCCAGTTCCCAAATATTTACAACTTATTTTGACAAAGCAAAATGTAGTTTTTACCAAACCATCAGACCTACCACCACATAACTTACATGACCATGCTATTCCATTGGCAACTAGCAATGTATCACCTAACATCAAGCCATACCGATATCCTCATGCCATTAAGTAAGAGATAGAGAAGTTAGTACAAGAATTGTTAAAAGCGGGAGTCATTCGATCGAGTAATAATTCTTACTCTTCTCCAGTCGTATTAGTGTGAAAGGAAAATGGGTCCTAGCGATTATGTATTAGTTTTTGTGAGCTTACTAAACTCACAATCAAGGATAAGTTTTCTATACCTATTATGGATGAATTACTGGATGAGTTGCATGCGACTATGTTTTTCTCCAAATTATATATTTTCTTCGGATACCATCAAATAAGGCTCAAGGATGAAGATATTCTTAAAAGTGCATTTCGTACTTATGAGGGTCACTATGAATTCTTGGTGCTGCCATTTTGCTTGACCAATGTCCCTTCCACATTTCAAAGCCTCATGAACAAAATTTTATGTCCATTCCTTCGTAAATTCATCCTAGTTTTCTTTGATGACATTTTGGTTTATATTTACTCATGGGAAGAGCACCTCGTCCACATGGAACAAATTTTACAACCTTTAGCACAATAATATCTTTATGTTAAGTGGTCCAATTGTTCTTTTGGGTTGATGGAAATGGAGTATTTGGGACACATTATCACCAAATATGGAGTTAAATTTGACCCTACGAAGATCCAGGCAGTTCAAAAGTGGCCAAAACCTCACACTCTAAAATGTCTTCATGGATTTTTGGGTCTTACAGGCTATTACCACAAATTTATCCATAATATGGTAAAATTATCACTCACTTAACTTCCATGTTAAAAAATGATTCTTTTACTTGGACTGGACCAGCTGAATAGGTCTTCCTTGATTTAAAGCATGCTATGAAAACCACCCTGGTATTAGCCATACCTAATTTTTCCAAGCCTTTTGTCATTGAAAGTGATGCTTTAGGCTATGGTGTTGACACAATATTGATGCAAGAAGGGTGGACTTTGGCTTTCACTAGTAAATCGCTCTCTAGTTGTAATCTAGTAAAATCCACTAATGTTAAGGAAATACTTGTAGTTTTGCATGCGGTCAACCATTGGTGACCTTATCTCATTGGCTATTATATCTCCATTAAAATAGATCATAAAAGTCTTAAATATTTTCTAGAGCAATGGGTTTCCACCCTCAAACAACAAAAGTGGGTTGCTAAGCTCATGGACTATGATTATGATATTACGTATAAAAAGGGTAAGGATAACATTGTGGTGGATGCCCTATTTTTCCAATTTGAGGATCATAGTATGCTATGTGTCATTTTTTCCCCATTCCCTAGTGGATAAATTCTTTGCATAAGGAGATTCTTCAGGAGTATGGCTTGCCAACTTTGGTTTCCTCCTTGAAAATCGAGCCTACCTCATGTCCCAGATACACTTAGGATGGACAAAATTTATGATGCAACCAATACCTTGTTGTTCCTCACACATATTCACTCTTGGAACTTCTCATGAAGGAAATCATACCTCACCCTCTACAGGCCATTCTGGGTTTCTCAAAACATACAAAAGGATTAAGTGTGCTTTATTTTGGAAAGGTATGAAGAAGGATATTCATAAATTTTTGGTAGCATGTGACACATATCAACGGATGAAAGGTAAACTGGTGCATTCTCTAGGCACTCTTCAACATTTTCCTATTATTGAATAGGTTTGGATATAAATTTTCATGAACTTTATTGAAGGGTTACTTTTTTTTTTTTTGATAATTATGTGTTTGTATTTATAGCGGGTTTTAACAAGGATCCCAAAACCTGATTACATAAGCAATGGGCCTAGGGCATCAATCCCTTGAAACTGAACACCAAAATAGAAATCCCGCCCAGCGATAACAGTAAGCATGAAACAATCCCTCTCGACGGGAAACAAACAAATAAGAAAAAAGTAGTTTTGGAGATCCCACTCAGCGGGGAGTAGCCAAAAACCACCATCAAGAAGATCCCGCCCAGCAGGAAGCAAAGAAAAACCGTTACAATAAAATCCTGCCTTGCGGGAAGCAGTCAAAACCACCACAAACAGTCCCGCCTAGCGGGAAGCAACAGGGAAAACCCGCCATCCGGGAAACCAGCAGAAAAGAAAGGATCCCGCCTCACGGGAAAACCGGCGGATTTGGCGGATCCCGCCCTATGGAGAAACCATCCCGCCCACCGGGAAAACATTCAGTTCAGCGAGAGCCATCCTGTAGGAAGCCGACAGCCAGCACAGAGAGGATCCAGTCCATCAGGAAGTGACCAGAGAGTTGCACCACAAGGAACCCGCCCCGAGAAAACAGAAGAGGATCCCAGCAGCAGGGACCAAGAATCCCGTCCAAGCACAGAGCCTGTCGAGGATTCACAAGAAAAATGGGGAAACTGTCCAAACCCTAAACCGTCACCTCCACCGCACTGAGAAACGCAGGGGACCAGATCCACGCGAATCACCTCCAAAAAACCCCGGGGGAAGCCTGAGGGAAAAATGGAAGGGATCCCCAACCAAACAGGGATCCCTGGGAAGCACCAGTCCGAAAAAACAACCAAGGAAACCCTAGCCGGCCGGGAGGGGCGCAGATAGTGGAGAAGGATCTCCCCCTAGGAGATCATCTGCAAACAACCACTCCCCGGGAGGGATGACCTGGGTTGAGCCAGGGACTGGGCAGAAACTAGGAGCCATGGGAGGGGGAGCAGGGGAGGGACCAGAGCCCTCCCCTCTCCAACTAATTAATACATCTATTGAAGGGTTACTTAAGTCTAAGGGAAAATCAATTATTTTTATGGTAGTGGATCATCTTTTGAAGTATACTCATTTTTTTTCCCTCTCCCATCCTTACATAATCTCCATATTTTCCCAAATATTTCCTAATTATATATTTTACCTTGATGGCATACCTGCATCCATTGTGTTTGATTGGGACTTGACCTTTAGTAGTAACTTTTGGTAATAACTATTTAAGTTGTAGGGAATTCAGCACAAAATAAGTTCAACTTATCATCTACAAATAGATAGTCAAATTGAGATTATCAATAAATTTTTGGAGATCTACCTTCGTTGCTTTACCTTTGATCATCCTACACAATGGGTAAGATGGTTTTCCTTGGCTGAGTGGTGGTACATTACTTCCTATCACATGATGACCAAGGTAATATCTTTTGAAGTAGTTTATGAATGACCTTCATTCACACCCTCCTCCTACATTCTAGGTGTCTCTAAGGTCTAGGTAGTCAACACTACACTCAACAAACATGCCAACATACTTCATCAAATAAAGATAAATTTGAAAGTAGCCTAGAACTTGATGTTCTAACAAGCTGAATGATACCTTTAAGAACATAGCTTTGATATTGGTGATATGGTATTTTTCTCTTGCAATCATACAAACAATCATCCCTATAGCTTTATAGGTGTTAGAAACTCACTACCAAATACTATGGGCCCTACTAGGTTTTACAGGGGATTAGTGCCACAACCTACAAATTAGTCCTCTTATCTACATCTAAGATCCAACCTATTTTTCATGTCTCCTCTCTCAAGTAGGTTGTGGGAAATCAAGTATAGGTTCAATCTACCCTCCCAAAATTGGATGAAGAAGGCTCTATCTTGCTTGAGCCATAATAGTTGTTGGATCATCAAACTTGCAACTTGTGCAGCTGATCCATTACTAAGGTCCTTATTCAGTGGTGTGGTCTACAACTAGAAGATGCTACATAGGAGTCTCTCCAATAGCTCCAGTACCATTTTACTCATCTCTAGCTTTGAGGATGAAGATTTTTTAAGGGGAAAGACATGTTAGGACCTCATCCTAACATTATTTTTGTAATTTTTATTTGATAAGGTAATGAACCACTTCCAATATGGGGATCCCATCTATAATGTTATTTTTTAATACTTTGTAATGTATGTGGCAAGCAAGGTGCCTAGACAAGTGGGGCCATTTCATGTAACTGTTATCAATATTGTAACCGGTGTTTGGTAGAAGATTCTAGCTCAAGTAGAATTTTGCATGTAAGCCAACTCTTGATATTGGGTTTAGGGTTGCACGGAGTTTTTTTTAAAGACATGGATCCATGTAAAAATGTATATTTTTGAAAATTAATGAAATATTGAAAGAGGTTGCCCCCTCGAAGAGACCCATGATTCTAAGTTATTTTGTGAGATTGTTTCAATTTTGTAATTACTTCTTGCATAGTGTTATAATTTTATTTGATGAATTTTTTTTATTTATAGTATTTGTGTGAGTGGGATTTATCTTAATAGTAGGTTCCTAAAAAATACAAATGGAAAGAAGATTTTTTTACAAGTACACAAAACATTATTGCTAGGACATAGTTGAGAAAAAATATAATGACTGATTATTCTAAGGGAAGTTGAGGATAAGCTAATTTGGGAGTTGAATAGCTCGGGATAATACACAAAATTAAGAAAATATAATGTAAATCACCAATAAAATAGGAATAATGCAAGAATATGGAGAGATATTTGGAACTTCTTGAGCATTCCAAAAGTCAAATTGCATATATGGCTAATAGATCATAGGAAAATTTCATCTTGGGATAACCTAATGAAAAGGGATTTTCATGGCCCTTCACAATGTGTTCTATGTAAAAAGTAGGAGGAGAGTATAAACCATCCCTTGGGACACTACTCAATAGTATGGGAACTATGGTAATGGATTCTTAATATGTTTGCTAAATGCATGATGATGAATGGTAGATTTGAATAATAGTTAAAGTAATGATAGAGTACTTTTAAAAGTGAGGCATTATAGGCAATTTAGAATACATTAAAAGATACAATTCTTTGGACTATATGGCTGGAAAGGAATAGAAAAATATTTAAAGAAAAGGAAAATAATTTAGAGGTAATAAAAATGAAGATATGTTTAGCCATAAAGGAGTCTAAACTAGCCCTATCAACTCACTCAATCCCCAATATTGAAGCACAAAGTCTTGATATATGGATTCAAGTTATCAATTGAAACTATAATGGTGGGTACAAGAGAAATAAAAGGAAGACAAAAAATATAAAGTGGAAACCATCAAAAGTAGAGTTGTTCAAAGTGAATTTTAATGGATATTATCAAGGAAATTCAGGACTAGTAGGAGGAGGATGAATAATTAGAAATAATAGGGATGAGATTTTATCATGTTACACTTTCACTAGTGGATTTAAGACAAATAATAATGTTGAAGCTTGGGCAGATTTGGAACGATTAAAAATATACAAATAAATGAAATGCAATAGAGCATGGATGGAATACAATTCACTAATTGTAATAAATGCAAGACTCAATGGAACATATAAGAGTTCATTGTGGAAATACAAGACCATCAAAATTAGAGTTGTTCAAAGTTAATTTTGATGGACCTTCTCAAGGAAATCTAGGACTAGCAAGAGGAGGATGAATAATTAGAAGTGATACGGGTGATATTTTATCACGTTACACTTTTACTAGTGGATTTAAGACCAAGGAAAAAAATATAAAGTGGAAACCATCAAAAGCAGAGTTGTTCAAAGTGAATTCTAATGGAGATTCTCAAGGAAATATAGGACCAATAGGAGGATGAATAATTAAAAATACTAAGGGTGATATTTTATCACATTACACTTTCATTAGTTGATTTAGGACAAATAATGATGTTGGAGCTGATTAAAAATATGAAAACAAATGAAATGGAACAGAGTATGGATGGAAGGCAATTCACTAGTAGTAATAAATGCAATTTTGAGGAAAGAAAAGACTCCATGGAACATATAAGAGGTCATTGTGGAAATACAAGACCTTGATACAGAGTTTGAATAAATCAGGTATATACATATATTAATGGAACAAATGTGAAAATAGACTAACCAATCACGGTGTTTTAATAGAGGATTATGAAGTTAAATTCTCTTTTCCATGGTTAAAGGAAGTATTAAATTTAGCTGAAGCTAACAAGAAAAATGTAAAAGGAGAAAATTAAAAAATAATGTTCTAAAATATTACAAAATGTTTCAGAGGATCCATTTATAGATCAATGTATTGGAGGAAACTATCAGTCCAAATTTGGTAAAAAGGATTGATTTCATGAATCGAGTAGAAGATTTTTATGTTGAAGCAAAAGAAGATGATATCAAATGGACTTAGTGGATGAATGGATTATTTGAGTTGTTGGTTTTTGGTTGGATTATGGGATAGAGTTTGGATTAGAACTTTCAAATTTTTGAGTCTGTTAAACTATTTATATAAATAATATCATCATGAATGTCATTATAATATAAATTGATTCATTTCATAACTCATTAAAATGATAATTTATTTAATTGGTTATTTGGGATTAAAATGAATTCCACTTGTATTATATAATGACCCAAAGTTTAATTATATTGCATTTATTCCTTGATAATATTTAATTATAAAATTTCAATGTTTTAAGATTGCTAAACCATTTATTATAATTCTTGTGGTTGCACTTATGCTTCAGGAACAAAACTAACAGTCTAGAGCTAGTAAAGCAAACTATGATAACACAATTTTTTGAAAATATTGCTCTACTAAGATGTAGTGCATAGACAATAGAGGTGAATTTTTGTTATTGTGAAGTATGCTATATAAATTTCAATAAGGATGTTGAATTCTAGAATATTTCTACTTGCAAAGATAATTGAAGAAGATCCAAAAAAATAAAAATAAAAATTCAGAATTTTTATGAAAAATATGTAGGTATCTAGATATAGTAACTCAATTGAGATGAAAATTAAATATATTTTTAAACTCTCAAGCTCTAAAGGAAAGAGTTGTGATTTTCAAAGGTGGGGGACCCAAGTACAACCCCTTTTTCTCAAGCAAAAAAAATAAAATTCCATAATATTAAGTGTTTAGCCTTTTGAAGGATACATCTGTGTTTATTATAAAGGCACCTTTTGTATTCATCAAATTTATAGACATACTAACACACACAAATGCCCTTGATGATATGACACAAATATCTTTAAATTTTCTACTTACTAGATAATATTATAATGACAGAAACCATCCATCATAAACATCATGTTTGATCTGTTTAACTATTCTACTCAATCCTTTATCTTAGGAAGATAATTATTTCTTTTAAATACAATGTATTCAAATTTCTAAAGTCAACAAACAATATGCCTAATTCTAATTTCCAACTAAGACAAGATTAACCACCTAGCATGGGTGCTTGATTATATTTGTGATCTTGACTTACTTCATCTTCATTATAGATCTTTTTTAATTGTATTTTTAAATATGATATTCATTGTTCTTTAATTTTTTAGATGTAGGATAAGATCTAATTCCAAAGGAATTTTACTTTGGGAAATATACTTTTGGAAAAATCTAAGACCATCATAATGTAAGAAAAATAATGAATGTTCCTTTTTCTTCAAAAATATTTCCTTTCTTGTGATGTACAAAATTTTCCAATGGTGATAGATATATGGAAAAAACTTATTGTCTAGAATTCATCATAACATATTATGTATGGTTTGTGAGTAATTATGCAAATACCTACCATATGGCTCAAGATTGAGTTTCAAAGTAATAAATACATAAGGGATATTTTTTGTTCTAACTATATCACTTAACCTCATATAAGGTATTGTGTGTTATCATACACTTAAATGTAATTTTACTAGTCAATATTCTACCATTCAAACTCCTCTTGGTTTGTCAAGGACATAAATATCTATAATTGATCATTTTAAAGCTTAAGAAAATGCCTAATCCATATATTGAATAAAAAGATAACATAATGGAGTGTTAAATTAGGATTTGAACATGGAAGCAAATATAATAATTGCATTAACTTATTGATTCATGTATTTAGAAATTTGAGTAAGATAAAATGCCTCAAATAAAATTCCATCCCATGTTACATTTTAAATTTCAATGTTGATTTTTTTCCAAAATACCTTTTTAATATGCTTAGCAACCAATTCAAAATATCCATAAACACTTAATTTTGATGTTCATGTCTATTTTTTTTAAATACAAGGTTTTGAAAGGGTTCCCCTTTCCATTTTACATCAAATTAGACACATCAAGCTATATAATCTATTTGGTGCCACGAGGATTTAAACCTTGGTGTAAGTTACTTCATCCAAATATCTCAACCATTGAACCATGGCCCCATTGGCATGGCTATTTTTCAATCCAAGAATAAAAGATTCATATTTAGCAACATTATTAATAGATTCAAACTCTAATTTAAAAGGGAAGTTTAGATTATGTCTTGATGAATCAATAAATACCACAACTATTTCTATTTCTATCTTGAAATCACTTGAATCAAATAAGATATTCTAAATATGATCAAGCTTGATATTAGTTCATGATACTTAATATGCATAACAACTCCATTAATGATAACCCCAATATAATTTCCAATAATATAGTCTTTAGTAGGATTGTTGAGGTCTTCAATGTGAAGGAATATTTTTGTTTTTATTATCATCTTCATCATTTGAATTTTTTCTAAAATAATAGCATAAGAAAGACCCGTTTGTAAACTATTTTCTTACTTGAGTTTACCCATTTTCCATTCAACAATAAATCCCACCTAGAAGTACAATTAACAACCATAATATTCAATTTAATTTATTTTTTAGGAAAGAATGTAATTATGGTATGTTTTCTATTATCCCCATAACTTTCACCTCCTAAGAGTCCATAAAATATTTTTATATTATTTGGTGGTCTTAAAAATAATCTAGTTCTTGATTTCAAGTAATATGGTATTGTTGGTTGTAGTTAAACCATCATATATTTACATATTAATTTAATTAATGATAGCGAGAGTATAAACTGGTCAATTTTTATCCATCCTTTTAATGTTATTTCTAAATTGTCTTAATGACCTTAAAGTCGTCATAATATCAATAGTATTTAATTCATTATTATGCATTCCTTTAGTGGGTTACTTTTGAATCATTATAAATACATATATCATTTCCCTTAGCATTGGTGTTTAATCAGTTATGCCAAAGGAACTATGGATTTGAGTTTATCAATTTTATTTCCATGATAAAATAGAGCATTAGATATATCTCATTTAATTAATTTCTTCTAGAAATTTCTTTTTACCCAAGTTCTTTAGATTATTATATTGGTTAAATAAGTTGATTAGTTGATCATCTTTTTGTACCCTTTTTTTGGAATAGTGGAACAAATTTGATGCTTATTTGCTCTTCTAGTAGCAACTCTTTTAATAAGAACTTCAACATTAGTTTGGGTACTTCTTCTTCTAAAACCACACATTATTGAAAAGCACCTATTATTGTTTTTTCTAATGATGATGCCTCTAATAGAGAGGTTAATTTGGATGAAAATTATGGGGATGATATTGATGGATATAATGACCTAGTATCATCCACTTTAAGTACCACATATAGGCCCAAATGGTATCTCAATATAGTTTGTGATGTGAACTTAGTTCTTATTCTAGACACATAGTTTTGGACCTACAATTTAAAGTAGAGTTTGAAATAATTTCAAACTATCCTTTATGAGCATGATGGTATAAATATATGAACCTTCAACAATTCACAAGGATATTTCATTAAATAAGTGAAATAATTCCATGAACATTAAATATCAAGAATTGATTAAGAACAATATGTGAAAACTTGATATTCCACCTGCTAGGAAACCCATTGGTTACAAATGGATATTCGAGATAAAATAAAAAGCTAATATGTGTATATATATAGATAAATCAAGGATTATTACACAAAGATATGCACAAATTAAAGGAATCGATTGTGATGAAACTTTTACAACAATAAAAAAAGATCAATATCATTCAAATGGTTGCCACAATGGATTCACAAATTGGATGGAAGTTGCATCAAATGTATGTGAAAAGTGAATTTATTAATGGTGATCTCAACAAATAAGTATACATGACATAACCAAAACAATTTGTCATACCTAGTCAGGAGGAGAAGTTATGCAGGCTCATAAAGTCTTTTTATAGGATAAAGTAGGTTTCTAGAGCCTAGTATGTAAAGACTAATGAACATCTTCTACAACATGGATTTATTCATAGTCATTATGATCTAAATCTATACTTAAAAATATAAGGAAGATAGGTTGTGATATTAATCATGTATAGTGATAAATTAGTCATTATTAGGAGTTAAGTGAATCTAACTAAAGAGACTAAGAAAATATTGAGTCATTCATTCGACATGATTGATATTGGTATAATGCTTTATTCTCTTGGATTGGAGGTATGGCACATTGAGAACCATATGTTCATGTCATAAATGTAGTATGCTAGGAAATTCTCAAGAAGTTTTAGATGATAAATTTTAAAATCATGGTTGCTCAATTGAATCCATAGTAGTAAATATCCTAAAATAATCCATCTCCACAAGTGAATGGAACTCTCTATCACTAGTTGAGTTGGAGTCTCATTTATCTAGAATACACCAAAAAAAAATTAATAAATGTTGTTAGCTATCTTTCATGATTCATGTAAGAATCAAAGGTGTGTCATTGAAAATAGCAAAGAGGGTACTTAGGTATATCCATGGTACAACTAAGTAGAGTATGGAGTACAAGAAGAATGGTCAATTCTTCTTGATAGGTTTTATAGATGTATATTATGTAAGATCCATTTATGAGAAGAGATCCACTTTTAGTTATCTATTCTTTTTTGGATCTAGTATAATATCTTGGAGTAAGAAACATGTTCCTTGTTCTTCCACCAAGGTTGAATATCACACTGTAGAGGAGCTATCTATGAGGTAATATGGTTATGTGGCATATTTTTTAGAATGGGAATCACATAAAAGCAAACAATTATCCTAATCTATAACAACCAAGGAGTTCTAAAGATTTTTTGCAATCCAAATTTTCATGAGCATACAAAAAACATTGAGTTTTAAGCCATGTCAATTGTAAAAATGTTCAAGTATAAAAAATACAACTATAATTAATCCAATAGAGGAGCAACATGTAGACATTTTGATAAAGTCTCTTGCATGTGTGAAATTCAAAAATTTTGAAATCTTTCTTGTATGTACTTTGATAGAGAATTGATTTAATAAAGGGGAATGTTTTGAACATTACATCATGATGGCGTATTATATTACAGTTAGGATAATTAGAAGAAGTTAAGAAGTTTTTTGTAACTCTCAACCTCTTCCATTCTTGTTCATACATGCATTTATTATTCTATCACATCAATGTAAATTTTTATCATAGCCAAATTTGTGTTTCTAACAATATTATAATTAAATAATTAGGAATTCTTCATCAATAAAGTTGATCTAATCCTTATCTGATCAACCATCACAATATTAATTTAAACATACCTCATTTCCTCCCTCTTCACAATATTAATCTAAGTAGCTTGATATCCCATAATATTCAAAGGGATTATGAATAGACATACAAGGAGTATATAATAAAATATTAGTTATTACATTGCTTATAGTATAAGATTTATCTAATTTTCTTTTTACATTCCCATTCTCTATCTTATTATTATGAAAAAATATTTTCTTTGCATTTCTATCAAATGGTTGAACATTTAATGATATGTGGGATTGTTTATCAAAACATTTCCCTCTCTCAACTTTTGAAATTATAGAGTTTATTCAATTAGTTATCTAATGAAACTATTTAATATATTATGATATGTCATTTGTAGTGGAGAATTATTTAACATCAACCTTTTTTATTTGCTTTCAAAATTGACATATTATCTCTTCGAAATATCCCCAAATGTTAAAACAATACTTTTAACTTTGATAACCATCTTATATGTCATCCGTAGATTGTATCTTTATCCCTTAGAGAAAACTTAAATTTGGACTCAAAATCATTAGTGTGCAAGGTTAAGCCTATAGAATATGATTGTTTGATTTTATCAAATACTCTCATCAAATAGTTTATAAGGTTAACATTTTGAGTTGAATCATTGTGTTTTTATCAATGTTAATGGTTATTGTTTTTTGTAGGTAAAAAAAAAATTATTTACTGGTCAGGTTGAAGGGGCCTGTCCTTGTTACATAGGGCATATCCAGTGCCTATATTTACAAAAAAGCGACAAATTTGAAACCAAAATTCAGGGGTATTCCCCTTCCAACCATAGTGCAATACAAAACCAAACTTAAAACACAAAAAAATAGAGACCATTACATTCAGAGGCAACCCATCTACCTAAAACAGTCTTCCCAGAGCTACTGGGATTTTCCCTTTTCATTCTGTTGCATGACATCATTCTGGTTGGTGCCAAGGAGGCTCTCGAGCACACCCGAGAGTTCCTGAGCTTCTTTGATTGCATTGGAGAGACTGGAGCCTAGTTCCTTGAAAATGGTGGATGTTGACTTCAGAAGATCCACTGTTCTGGTGATGCAGGAGATGGTGGTTGTGCAGAGCATACCTTCAACATCTCTGGGGATCTTGTCATCTTCATCGATTATGATTTTAGGATTCTCTCTTGAAGCACTTGTTGACTGTAGGTGGCTGGATTTATTGCTTTTTTGAGAAGGATGAACAAACTTTCGCTTGCTTCTCAGAACCTTATCGGCGGACGAAACTCAGACGGAGCATCATTCATGGGAGAGGGGTCTAGGGGAGAGTTCTTCTTGTCACTAGGATGGGCGGAGGTGGGGGAGTTTGGAGGGGAGGTGATGGGGGAAGCTGAATTTAGGGGGGAATCAGCAGAGGAAGGGGAATGAGGGGGACTAGGCTTAGCAACAATGGGGGACGAGGGCTCGGGGCTGGGGGAACTGACATGCATACCTCTAGAAACCTGATGTGCAAGTGCATGTCTATAAAGGATGAGGAAGAGGCCCTGATGACAGGGGGGCTTGGGGGACTTGCTCTCCCTAAAGTTGGTTATGGTAATGTTGATCGACCAGAATAGGAAGTCAGGGAAATTCATAATTTTGGCATCTCTGAGGTGGTTCACAAAAGCTAGGTGGTAGGCATGGAGGGGATGATTGGGGTTGTCCACAACCATGTACTGAATAACTGGGACTACAATAGTATCCCAAGGTTTGGGGAGAGAAGACCGAAGGACTCCCCCCTTCTCCCACTGCAAATATTTCCCATTGTTGGGGAAATGGTCTAGCTCCTCTTTAAAATTATGCCTATCCCTACGGACAGTTCTTCCACCAGGAGATAACCTAGAAATCTCAGCTAGGGAGTGGATGCTTACCATGAATCATAGGCTACACACCTCAACTTCACCATCATTCCAAGAGTTGACAAAATCCCTAGTAACTTGATCATATTTACCCGAGAAGAGCTTGAAGAATGTAACGAGCTTCTTGGCAGCGAGCAAAGCTTCGGTCCCAACATCAGTTTGAAGGCTTGTGGGTTCCATGGTGATGCAGACCAAGGGGGGAATGGTATCGGGCACACTGAAGTGAGAAATTCTACCTAGTGATGTGAGGGGTCTCGAGCGAGAGGGCATAAAATAGTCGATGGACTGGCTAAAAATCCAAGCAGTCTTACCAAAAAAGCTACCTGTCACTTCGAGAGAACTGAGGAAATCAATGGGGCAACGGATGTGGGTAGATGATTTAGCTAGGATCGAAAGGTGGTAACCTATGAGGGTAGAAAGAGAAATGGTCGACAAGGGGAAAGGGTGGAAAAGGTGAGTGGAAGCCAAGGAATAAGGGAAAATGAGGCGGTGGCCCGGTAGAAATGAAGATGGTGGGGAGTTGGTTATGATGTCACGAGCTGGGGAGATCGCACGGGTGATCGAACTCACATGATCTCGGGGCATGATGGAGAGACATGGATTCCCGATGCTTGTGGTGTTAAGAGAACACCTTATTGGCATTGAAAAAATACCCTTGTGGCAACTAAAATTATCGATAAGCTTCTTGAAATTTGTTCTGGTGTTGAAAAACACCGTAGGTGTTGAAAGAACACCGATGTGGTAGCTAACACTGCATTTGGTGAATGTGCCTTGCATCATGATTGGTTGTTGTTAAGACTTCCTGAGGGAAAGCTTCTTCCCAGATGGACAGGTTGGTTTGGTTGGCTGCCATGTTGGCCAGAAGGTCAGCCACCTTGTTAGCCTCCTTGAAAATGTGACAAGTCATGCTTTGAGGGCGTTGCCTGAGAGAGGCCTGGCAATCTTGGATGATGTTGGCTATGTTCCAACCACCATTGTTATTGTTGGTGATGTGGTTTACCACAATGAGAGAATCCCCTCGAAGATGATGGGATTGGCCATGTGATTGCTGACCTGGATGCATCTCCAAAGAGCTCGTGCTTCCGCATAGTTATTAGTTTGAATCCCCACATTCTCTACGAAATCCATAATGATATTGCTCATGTGATCTCTTATGACCCCCCACCCCTGCATCTCCCGGGTTGCCTTTGGATGATCCATCAAAATTGGCTTTGAGCCACCCAGGGGGAGGGGGAATCCATTTGGCATTTTTTCGGGAGCTAGGGAGTTTTTGAGGCCTGGAACACTGAAAAGGTATGCCCAGGTTGTTGAGCACAACCATCTCACCACCGCAATCACTGATGTCCAAAACAGGGATGATGCTAGCATTTTCCATGGCAAAAGATAGTGTTCTATTGGCAACTGCTTCAGGGCTCCTAGGATTATCGTTGAAAGTGTGATTGTTCCATTCTAACCAAATTTACCAAAACCCATGATGCATCAGAGCTTTCCACAAAAACTTGAGCCTAGGGTGTCTGAAGGGGTTGGGCCACTGGGTGATCCTCAGAGATAGTCTTGGGCTAGGACTAGCTCACCTTGAACCTGTAGGTCAAGGAAGAAGATACCTCCATGGTGAATGAGCACTCAATGAGTAAGTGTTGAGTGGACTCCCAGGCCTGGGTACATAGGTAACATCTATTGGGAACAATGATGCCTCTTCTGATCAGGTTGTCTATGGTCAAAATTCTATTGTGAGCTACGAGCCAGTAGAAGTGGGCAATTTTTGGGACAAGATGCTTTAGCCAAATGGATCTAGCAATGGTGGGGGTGTTGGTGGGGATGGGGCACCTGGGGAGGGAGTCCCCTATCTGGTAAGCCGACTTAACTAAAAATTGCCCATCGTTGGTGCCTTTCCAAAATAGCCTATCTTCCACTTGGGTCTGAGGGATGAAGTTTACCCTGAGGATGGATTGTAGGGCAGACTTAGCTCTGTCGAGAGTGGCATTACTGATTCTCAACTGGATCACCTTCCACCTGTGGCTGTTGTGGGTGCTAGAGATAAAGTCTGCAACTCTACCCTCGAATCTACGATCAGTTAGGTGCTTGATTGGTGCAATGATTGGGTCTCTAATGAGGGGCTCATCCCTAGCCCAAGAGTCATTCCAAAAGTTGATGCTCGTGCCATTCCCAAGCTGCCATCTCGCCCCCTACTGGATGAGATGTTTGGTTTGGGAAATTGATCACCAAAAGTAGGATCCGTGGGTGGGCATCCCTTCATCCCTGAATGGATGTTGTTGGAGGTACTTTCTTTTAATTATGGAGACCCATTCTAGATCGGCATTGGTAACCACCTTCCATGCCTGTTTGGCCAGGAGGGCCTGGTTCATGAGGTTGATTCTACGCAGGCCTAGCCCACCTCTATCCTTCGGGGAGTAGACCTTGTCCCAGGCCATTAAGTGAAATTTCCATTGATTATCCATTCCTACCTAGAGGAAGTGCTTTTGAATCTTCTCTATGCTCTCTCCCACCACATTCGGGATTTTGAAAATAGAAAGAAAGAACACCGGGATGCTTTGAAGGATGGACTTAACTAGAGTGGTTTTACCTGCTTGGGAGAGGAGGGCCCCTCTCCATCCTGCCAACTTCTTGTGGATTCTTTCTGTGACACTGTTCCACATGGTCTTGACCACCCTTCCCTGGAACATAGGGAGCCCTAGATAAGTGGTTGGGATATCAGCGATTGTGCAACCCAGAATACCTATAATTTTGGCCTGCCTCTTTGTTGGGGTGTTGATGAAGTACAATTTACTTTTGCTAAAATTAACCTTCTGGCCTACGACTTCTTCATAAAGGCTGAGAATGCCTTTGATGGTCCTGGCCTCAGAAACAGAGGTAGAGGTGGCCAGCAAGGTGTCATCCACAAACTGTTGGTGGGTAGAGGGCGGGAGGTTGGAAGCGGCCTTGATACCAAAAATCATTCCTCTAGAGCAGGCCGACTTGACAACTCTTCCTAGGCTCTCTACCAAAATGATGAACAGGATAGGGGAAAGGGGGTCTCCTTGCCTCAACCCTCTTGAACTGGGAAAATACCCTATTGTTGAGCCATTGACCAAAATCGAGAACCAGGATGAGGAAATGCAACTAGAAATCAGATTGACCCACTTCTCGTGAAAGCCAAACTTAAGGAGGATTCTGGTCAGAAACTCGTGGTCCACTCTATCGAAAGCCTTATTCATGTCCAATTTGAGGAAAAAAATTGACTTGTTAGATTTATGGGCCGAATGGATAAGCTCATGGATAGTGATGACTCCATCAACAATGTTTCGACCTTTGATAGTACTACCCTAGCAGGGATCAATGATGGATGGGAGGATGTTGGTAAGCCTGTTGGCCAAGGCTTTGGACAAGACTTTGTAAATGACATTGCATAGGCTAATGGGGCGATAATCGGATAGAGACTTGGAATTGGGCCCCTTGGGAATGAGGGCGAGGAAAGTGGAGTTGACATCCCTGGGGATGGAACTATTGGCTTGCATCTCAGAAATGGCTAGGCACAGGTCAGGCCCAATGATGTCCCAGTAAGTTTGGAAAAATCTGGGAGGGAACCCATCAGGGCCGGGAGCTTTGTCAGGCTGCATGGAGAAGAGGGCCTGATGGATCTCTTTGGTGGTGAGGGGGCTGAGAAGAAGGGAGTTCATGGCATCAGTGATGGATCTGGGGATGTTCTCAAGAAGGGTATCCATGGCCTGATCAGGGGGGGAGAAGGGGTCCCAAGGAGGGAATCAAAGTGGTTGACAACCTCCTCCCAAATTTGGTAAATATCAAAAGTGCAGGTCCCATATTTCCTGGTGAGGGACTTAATTCTATTGGCTCCTCTGTGTCTAAGGGTAGAGATGTGGAAAATTTTTGAATTAGAATCTCCCTCCTTAAGCCACAACACTCTTGATTTTTGGTGCCAAAATATTTCTTCCTTTCGTAGGGTGTTGTGATATTCTGAGAGGAGAATCCTCTCTTCAGCTCTGAGATTATCATTCCCTTGCCCCTATTGGAACATGTCCTCAATCTGATTGAGTCTATTTTTTATGTTGTTTTTGTTGTCAAAGATGTTTTCGAAAGTCTCCCTATTCCACACTCTCAGCTTACCTTTGATTGCTCTGAGTTTTTGCATAACCTGGTTAATAGCAGTCCCTGAGTGCTTTTCCCCCCACCACTCAACAATCTAGTTTTTGAGGTCTGGGTGTTGGGTCCACATAGATTCAAAATGAAAGGGGGTTTTGAACTGTGGTTTGCTGGTAGTTTCAAACATTAGTGGGCTATGGTCAGACCCAATTTTTGTATGGGCCTACAGACTAGCATCCTCGAAGGTTGGGAGCGCTTCTTGGGACAATAGGAAGTGGTCTAATATTTCCTAGATGAGGTGACCACCAGTCCTTCTATTGGTCCAGGTGAATTGGGACCCTTTCAGCTGAATGTCCATCAGTTCATTAGAGTTGACAAACTATGCAAAATCATCTATGGTTCTGGATGCCATGATATTCTTGCCTCTCTTTTTCGATGGGTGTAGGGGGTATTGAAGTCCCCTGCTAAGATCCAGGGGATGTCCCTGAATGCTTGTCTCATCTTGGTGAGGTTGTTCCAAAGGATACTTCTACCCTGGGGGTATTGGGAGCGTACACATTGGTCAAGACCCATGATAGTTGGGCGTTGGATTCCTGAAAGAGGATGTTGGCTAAGCGCTCATCCCCTGAGATGACCTATCCTTCAACTTTTGTAGGGTTCCAGAGGCATAGAAGGCCACCTGAGGTGCCTTGGGCTAGAGTGTAAGCAAATTCACATTTCCTCCATATGGTTTTGGCAACTCTGGGGGACCAGTAGTCACCGAGTTTGGTTTCTTGGATAAGGAAGATAGTAGGGTTCAAATCCTTTCTCATGGTAACAACCAATCTTTGTTTGGCTACCCCATTCAGTCCTCTCGCATTCTAAGAGAGGACTTTCATTTGGCACTCTTGGAGGGTTTTTTGCCCCCCTTGCCCTACTGCATGGGGGGTTTGGTTCTCTTGATTTCTTCTTTGTTTGTTATCCCTAGATCCTGAAATAGGGTCTTTTGGGTGCCATTAGCTATATCTTCAGCTGCATATCTATTTCTAATATCTGCTCTTGAGGGTCTACCCTTCTTTCTATCACCTCCCACATCAATCTGGGATTTCCTGTAGCTTCTGGTTTGTTTGGGGCTCCACTGATCTGGGGACTCTTGGGGTGGGACATCACTATCGGCCTCAGCTTTAGGGGATATGGGTGGAGAATGGGGTGTCCCAGCCATACCGGGTGGGGAAGATGAAGGGTGGGGAGATGGGGCTTGAAGGGGTATGGGGGGATAGCGGGGGAGCACAACCGATAGCGGAGGTGGGGAAAGGGCATCGATATGGGGATGGGGTGGGGTTTTCTTGAGCATAGACATCCATGGCTTCAAGGAGAGAAGTAGGGTTTGGGTCTAGGGTTTCCTCACAAGGGGATTCCTCATCCTGGATTTTAATATTTTGACTAGAATTGTTGAGCAAAAGAAATTTTTTGGATGTGGTAAGGAGATTACTTACCTTTTGCTTGTCTTTGCTTGGAGGGGGGAAAGCCTATCGTTTGCCCTTGAGATACTGGTTTGTAGCTGCTCCCACTTTCGCATTTTGACTTTTGCCCTGGTCTATTTTGGCTACAGTATGAATCTCCATCTACGCGTTCTTGTGGTTTAGGCATTGTGATGATAGGTGCCCCTGCATTTGGCACTCAGAGAAAAATGTTGGCTTGTTCTCATACTCCAGCGGTTGACTTCACTTGTAGGTCCCGTAGATTAGATTTATCTAGCTTGGGAGCTAAGTTTCTAGGTTAACATTAATGCAAATGCGTGCGTGTGTCAATCGTGATCGAGCTCGGGTTGTTGGGTCAATGGCTACCAGTTCCCCTATAGTTCGGGCTATCCCTTGGAGGGCATCTTCATAGAAGAAGTGTGGTGGCAGATTCAGGAGCCACACCCAAATGGGGGTATAATTTATGCTCTACAATTCTGGATTAAAGTCTTCTACCCACTTTCGCAAGAACATACTTCTTCTCCCAAAAAACCAAGGACCTCTTGATAGGATGTTATCGACGTCTTCCTGGGTATTGAGGTGGATCATGAAGAAACCCCTGGTCATAGCTGACAGCTCAAGGCATCCTCTGGTTTTCCATTTGGTCACTACCCAACGCCGAAGTGAGTCCATGTCTGGTCTCCCATCGATGAATTTCCCTATCAAGGAGAATGAATCTCGACTAGCGTATTCTGACATGACTTGTTCAGAGCATAGCACATTGTATCCTTGAGTTACAAAAGCATTTGTGGCTGAGGACCTAGGTTTAGGTTTACCTCGCAACATTTCTATGAAAGATGACTTACTGGTCGTCTTGTCCTCTGGAAAGTTTTTATCAGGTGGGTCTTTGCCTCTACGACCGCCGTTCCCTTCTCCTCCCGCTCCTGGGACATTTTCGTTTGTTGTTTCTGCGTTAGATTTCTCTCGTGACTGTGAGCCCATCCCCGTGTCCCCGTTTACTCCTCGCTGCTTCCCATTCGCAAAAGGGTCTTCTGATGAATGCTCGCCCTTGTCCCTACCTTTCTGCTTTCCGTTTGATCGATGCCTCAATCGCCGAAATCTCGCTCACCTTTTTTCCGCTCGCCATAACTCCCTTTTCTAAGATATTTTTTTACCAAAAGGGTGCTTTCCATGATGTTAATGGTTATTTTAACAACAATCTAAAATTCATTTTTTCTCTAAATTAATGCTTGAAAATATCTTTTAACCATTCAAATAAACATATTTTTCCTCTAAAACAAGTATGTATGTTACTATATATCATCATTTCATAATCACATTATCATCATCTATTATAATTTGATCAACAAATTTTTCATATATTTCTAAAATTTATTTTGAAGTCACACATTTGTTTCCTTGGAACTCAAGATGTATTTTATAGTACCTAGATGCATGACATTTGTAATCCTAGGATAGAAATAGGATCTAAATGTTTATATCTAGTAAGGATGATAAAATTTTCCTAATTATTTTCCTATCAACTTCAAGACTTAAAAGAGGATGAAAAATCATTAGAAAATATTTTCTATGATTCAAGGAAGTTTAATCCATGTATATATTTTTTATTTAAGATAAATAGAGGTTATTATTCAAATAATAAATCATGATACCTTTACAAACATTTAATGAGTTGAATAATATAATAATATAGCTACAAGAAAATTGAATGGAATCAATGCACCACAAAAATCATAGAAACAATAACTCACAAAATAGATTATGATATGGGGATAGTGTCTCAATATACTAATAATTAATTATTTATTTAAAAAATGGAATGCAATAATATATTGATCTTTTGGTGGAGGAGTTTATACTCTATGCTATTTTTCACAAATCTTAATAATCCCACAAGGAGATGCATTATTGCTTTTATCAATTAATACAAGGATTATTATACAAAGTAATGATAAGATTATCAACCCTTTTATAAAGTACAATGCAATATCAAAGTAACATTAATGCCTAATGTGAATATTACACATGTTTCAACATCCCCTTTTAATTTGAATTAGAGTTATGAGGGAGACATTACTCAAAACCCCCCCTTAATGGGAACTCTTGCATGTCCACATTATTTCATGAATCCTAATGAGTATGAGCTTTAGTATGTATTTGGTGATAGTCCTCAAAAGGCTTATGTGGAAGCATTATATTCAACTATAATGTAAGATCTTGTCAAAATCCTATTACTTAGGTTGGAAATATAAAACATAAAATTTTAATGAATCATAAATAATATTACTCATATATGACTCACCATGTGGCAAAGTACAATCATCAATATTGAGAAACTAAAACACATATCATAAAATAATAACTAATTGATATCTAGACTATGATAAATTGTCCATTGTCTCTATGACCTAGATATATTCCACCATATGTAATATTCAAGCCTATAAATAGCTCTAAAATATCCATCCATATTTAATATGGAGAATTGTTAGTATCAATTCCCAAGAACTAGAAAAAATGCTTCTAGCCAAATTTGAGTTAAAATTTTACTTTAACTTGGATTTATCACTCACATGAAATATATTATAGCTTATATAATTTTAGGATTTCTATGACTCATGTTAGGCATCCTACTAAGATCTTCATGGCTCACTACCTCTTTATAAGACCTTTTTTAGGTAGGGTTAGGTAACTATCTTAAATTTCCCAACCTCCTCTAACTATGAACCCATGCAAAGATTTAAGACTTGAGTGTTTATACTCTTGAATGTCTCTTGAATCCAAATCCATTATATAATTGACACTTGGTTAAGAGTAATTATTCACATAAAAGTGATTTATTGATAGCTTTGCATCAACAAGTAATTTCTGGTTACAAGGATGTAAGTAATTCTTTGTTTACTTCACATCTAACCTAGTTAAGAAGGTAATTCCATTAAGTCATAAGAATTTTTGTTAGTCACCTCTCATAGATGTTCCTCATACAACTAAGGTGAAATTCCATGTTTCATAAAATGTGACCTCACCCTATAGCTAATATTTAAAGCCTAGCACAAGATGCTCTTACCACCTAATTTATGCCCATTTCATATATTGAAACTTGTTCCACTATTAAAATGGGTGAGAAAACCAATGAATCGTTGATACAAAGTAAATTCAAGATCTATGAGGTTGATGAATGAGTGCAAACCAAACTAAATGATATATAACAACCATAATATCCTAAATAAGGCAAGAAATAAGTTTTAAAATAAATCTATTATTAGACAACCAAGAATACACAATTAGGGCAAATGTATAGCCAATTGGGATCTCACCATTAAATGTTTTATCATAGGTTAGAAAAAAATGGCTTTGTAGGTTTTCAACTATAATGCATATAAATATAACATATAAAATTTAATTATCAACTATAATGCATATTTATACTCAATAATTAAGTATTATCTAAGCTTCTCTATAGTAATATTGATTGATTACCAAAATTAAAAATAAATACAGTTGTATGTCTGATTTAATTATAGAATATAGGTAATAATATTAGTTTTTTAGCATATAACTAGTTCCCTAAAATATATTTATCCATATATTATCAATAAATTACAATCCCATGATATATGCATGTTACCATGTTTATGCAATTATGATCTTTAAATTTTCTAGAAACTAAATCTATCTCAATTATCATTTCAAGTACAAATACATTTATCTAAATAAAGGAGTAATAATAAATGAAGAAAGCACCAATAATACAATAAATTAATACATCAATCCTTCATATTTAGGTAGGTACAAGTTAACCAATCCACTAGTACCTAGAGGTTTCATATATAGTAATGCACATTTGCCAATGGAGTTAAGCTAATTTGCTAATTGAGACTTCAAAATTTTTGTTGTTTGAGAGATCTATCTAGGAACTCTTTATTTCAACTAAAGTTGTACATTGAGAATAAACAATATGAGTTTCAACATTTCTAATAGAAATATTGTCCTCTTACTTATGATAGAAATGGTATAACAAGTATTATTTTCCTTTATATGTATTCTATTTGAGGGATGATCTTTTCTAAGATATACAAGCAAGACACATAATATTTTACTTTTCCAAACCTGATCATATAATATATACAACTATAAATTTATCCAATGAAGAGCATACATATTTTATTTAACTTTGAGATGTTTGGAGATAATCCAATTTCTTAACAACTCTAGAATTACATCTATCAACTAGCAACTAGCAACCCTAACTTATCTAGTCATTAGTGATTTTGATCAATGTTTCTTATCAAAAAACATAAAACTATGATAAAAACTATATGAACTACTAGTCAAGAAGGAGGAGTTCATCATTGGAAAGATTTAATACCCAACCAAAATATTCATATAGGAATCTCCTATCAATTTTATTCCCTACCTAAGGGAACTGACCTATCAAACTATAACTTCCACACAATACTTCCCCAAGCCCTCCTTCTACTAAGGTCATATTGATAAACTCACAGTCTTAAGTTGGTGATGGTTGTTGGAAAATATTACATTATTTGGTACATGCCAATGTATCACCTCGGTACAATATTAGACTAGGTGTGTGTCTTAGATTAGAGTGTGAGTTTATATTTCATGTAATTTAATGATGTGTGAGAAATACACAAGTGTCACGTAATTAAGTGTGCAAGTGTTGTGAGTGTAAATGTACACAAGCATCCATTATGTAAGAGTGTACATGTTTCCTTAGAATAGGAAACCGAAGAGTTACAAAGAAGAGTGAAGGTCAAGAGTGCACCATATGAGGAGTCACATACAATTATATATTTGTGAAAAAACATTGTAATTGGTATAAAAATGCATAGCACATAACATGCATTAGTAGACCTTTATTCTATATATTTTTTAGTATTTTTGTGAGCATTTACATGTGATTATTTTATGAGTATTTCTAAGTTATCATTGTTTTTATTATTATTTTTATTGAGTTAATTATATTTCAACTTTATTATATTTGATTTTGTGGTTATTTACATTAAGTGTTAGGCTACAAAAGCTATCAGCGGTATTAGAGCCACAACAATTTTACCTGCATAGGTTTTTAAAAAGTTGCAAATAATCTAAGGACATTACCATTGGGTAAGAAAAACTAGTGAAGATAGTATTTCCACTATGTTGAAGGATAACTAGTGAAGATTAAAGATTCAGATTTTAGAGAACTCACACAAGGTAGAAGTTGGTGAGTCTAGAGATTGAGTTTATCTATTCCAAGAATATATTCAAAATATAAAGCAGTCTATAGTATAGTTTCAGGTCTTGGAGATAGACCTAGATATTGGTAGAGAAAGGAGACTTGAAAAATGTCTCATTGGAAATAGAAGAATTCTAGAAAAGGTGTTTACATAAGGTTTGGGACAATCATCACCATTCATTGACAAGCCCATAAGATATGAAGGTGACCCATTTAATAAGGCCCCAATGAAGATTAGTAAGCAAGAAAAACTTTGAAGGTAAAAGAAGACTTTAAGACAACAAAAGGTTTTGAGAATAGTCAGAGTTAAAGGACAATAAGAAGACATCAATATTACAAGATTTTAGAAGTAATTACAAGTCCACATTAGATAACAAGCTCAAGTATTCAAGTAAGAAAAAACACAAGGGTATAATAGTTATACAACAAGAGAAAGAAGTCACAATAGACCACAAGGGTGAAATAATGGTTTAAGATTTTTTTATGAATGTCATTCTTCTTAGGAACATTGGAATATTTTGCAAGCTTGATATTTGCACCTACAAAAGAAAGAGAATTTAGAACAACCAACATTTGAAGCATTAGATAAATAATAAGAACAAAAGAGATAAAGAAGAGGATCATTTGGAGTCAGTCAAATGTAGCAGCATAGCAAGGCAAGTTGTAAAGTTTCACAACTTTAAAAGGAGTACAAAAACACTAGCAACATACAAGGGGACAACACTATCATGAGAACCTTGCTTAAGAGTCATCTACACCTACACTTACAAAGGAAATTAGCAAGAATATAAACAACAAAGTTCTATGTCCAAGAACGAAAAGTGAACCAATATAAGCTAAAGAGCAAGGCAATATTTTGAATAAGTGAATGCCACAAGGGCAGCATCCAAGAGAAATATAACATAGTGTAGCACCCTAAAATTGGCATAGTTAAACCCTCAATGAAAAGATAAAAATTTGAATTTTAACCCCGAAACTTCCCATTAACCGCTCACCCCATTTTTCATGCCATTTTTAGGATTTGTTTTGACCGTTGGACGATATCATCGCCGATCAGACGAAATCATCCCGAGATCGGACGAATTCTTCTGGAACAGAACGTCCAGACGATTTCATCCCAAAACCAAATTTTCATAATTAGCTTCTGTTTCAACAGCCTCTCCAACTTGGCCAGAAGTGTGTCTGCATAGTTGGAGATTCCTCCGTTGGAGATCTCCCAGATTGGGATGATCCCCAACCTCCTAACCTCCCCCTAATCCTATATAAATGAGGATTTTCTCAATTTATCCCCCTGGCTCTCCTCCTGACTCTCTCCCTGGTTGATTTTCCTTGCAATTTAGCTTTGATGTGTTAATACGTCCTATCTACCATTGTTTGCACTCATAGTTTTAAGTTTTCATTGCAAGATTTCACTATGCTTTAGCTGGAGGAAGCTCGAATCGTCGTAGGAGATTCCACATGATTTCGGATGATCCTGTCATAGATCGATGACGATCTCATACGATTGGAGGTGATCTTGACTACAGTTCAGATTGGGGGCAATCAGAGCCCTGAGTTTGCATTTCTCATCTTCCTTATTTTATTATGCATTAGCTTGATTATTTTCATTTTGCATCCTGGAGTTCACCTCATTTTAGCATAAATGCATGATAAAGTTAAAATAAGTTATTAAAACAATGCATTTCATTTAATCTGCTATCTAGATTTATCATTTAAGCATTTATACTATCATTTCTATCATTTTGCATTATTCTTGTAGTTGCATTTTTGGTTTTTGGTGTCTGTTTCTATGATTAGAGGTTTCTGACGAATTTGTCTAACGAATTCATCATTCGACGATGATCTTGTCTGATCTCAGATGATCGCCTATGATCTGGGATGATTCTATACAATTTTAGATGATCCTATCATATTCGGGATGATCTGGACTCCTACAAGCTTTAGAATCTTCATCAGACATCCGAAATCAGGTGCATTCTTTCTCATTTAACATATTCTTGGTATTTAGGATTCATTCATGCTTTCTGTATCCATATAAATTGGAATTTTCATATAGAATAGCTTAGATTCATTTTGGCCAACCTAGGGATATGAATGATTGAGTATAAAATGAACACATCAAACCCATTCTCAACCTAGGCGTGGAAACTGCCACTCAAAGTTTCCTAGTGAACCCCACCATCCATCAAAAATTCACCCTTATACCCCTCCCCCGAGAGGCACGACCTTCAAAGGGCCTCTCAGTCCGAGGTATTATCCCATCCTTCTCGCATCCCCCTTTCGGGCATGGATCCTTTAGCCTGAAGGTAAGGGCGCAAAAAATTTGGGTCAGTACATTTTGGTGAACCCGACGTGAAACTAAAAACCTTTTGAAAACAATCCAAAAAATAAATATATTATTAAGAACATCTAGAATCATTAGAAAAATGTTAAAGTTGCATGTCATATTTAGATGGTAGATTATAATAGAAGACGAGCTGTCACCATAAATGTTGAAAATCAATTAATGGCCATAGAGATTACTTTTGTACTTAGAGTACCTCAAACAAATAGGGTCCAACCTTTGTGGGATGAACTTGATAGGAGATTGGGTATCATTGAATCCAGATCTACAGAACTTAGGCAAATTAAGAGGTTTGTCCTAGATAGAATCCTGGATCCTGATCAGGTGACTTTGTACCATGAACTTCAGAGAGCTTGCCATAGGTGGTTAGCCGATAAAAGAGCACTTGTGTCTTCAGAATTGTACACCTTTGAGGAATACCTTGAGAACGTAGTTGTAGTACATAAGTTTCTATCTCGTATAGAGGATCAAGAAGTCGTTCTTACGGATAGAAAAATATGGAATAGAGTTCCTAGAGTTGTGTTGTATCGAGAGTATTGCCATGAACTTTATTTCTATAGGTCAGAGTCCGAAACAGATCATATTACTATAGCACACTTTGTCAAATTCTTGAAAAACCATTTCCAATTTGAAGAGGAGCATTTCATGACTCCTGATGAACTTGATCCTATTAATGATATCCATAAACTATTTATAGAAAACTAAGTCATTCTTTTTACTATTGTTATTTTTTTTTTGCAACTAGAATGCTATTTGTTATCTTTATAATAATATTATAAAAAACAAAAAAACAAAACAAAAAAAACAAAACATTTCCTTTTAAGTATTATAGTAGGTATATAGTTAAAATATATACCTCTCAACCCTATCACACATATATATAAGTATATATATTTGCTAAAACCTAAGTTTAGCACAATGCCTAGACTTAGGAATGGAAAACAAACCGAAGAAGAAGAAGATTGGTTAGGAAAACCATTAATTGACCAAAATGTCCTTCTTGAGGACCAAGTCCAGGAAGAAGAAATCCTAGACCAGCAAGAAGAAGAGCTTGTTGTAAGAAATGAACAAGAAGAAAATGTTAGAGAGGAAGGATCCTCATCCCCTAAAATGTCTCCGGGAGGAGCTGTCACTTTTGAAAACATGGAACAATTTTGGAAGTTCATTAATACTAATATTGGTGTTTTTAATAGAGCAGTCCATATGGACAAGGATCAAATTAGTGACACTCAAGCAACTCTAGAAGAAGTATTTCACACACGCACTAATCCCTTGTCCTTTATTGATCAAGAGAGTGATCAAGCTGGACCATCCAATTTGGATATGGCAGCTATAATCTAGAACATGCAACAACAATAGGTTACCCAACCATCTAAAGTGCTTGTTAGCAAGCCTAGGGTTATTCCCACACAAAAGAAACCATCATTTACTGCTCTATTTTGCCAAGCTATTGAGCAACATACCTCAAATCAGAAAAAACCCAAAACAAAACCAAACACCAATTACCAACAATCTGGGATACAACATAATACTATTACAAATCCTCTTCATAATACTCTTCCTACCAACGCTTTGCATAATAGCAATATAGCATCTAATCCTTATGTCACACCATCATACACTCATAAATCCCATGCCTATGTCCCACCGAACCAATATGGTGGACAAACTAGTAATCTTGAAGCCATGGTGAAACAATTAGTTTCCCGCATGGACCAGATAGATCCCTACCGTCCCTCGTACAATTATCGAGAGATGTGTAGTCAGCCTTTAGATCCTATAGTTGTAGCACAACCGTATCCTAAACATTTTCCTATGCCTATCTTACCCATATATAAAGGAACCGAAGATCCCATAGAGCATCTTCGTATGTTTAGGATAGCATGTCATGATATATCACATGATGACTTGTTATTACTAAAAATGTTCCCAAAGAGCTTGGGAGGAATGGCATTGGAGTGGTATTATCAATTACCCACTAATTCTTTGAGGAATTTCGAAGAAACCGTAGAGTTCTTTGTTCATCAATTTAGTGCCTACATCAAAAGGCATGTGACCATTAAAGATTTGTACAACTTAAAACAAGACAAAGATGAATGTTTTGCTGATTTCCTAGCTAGGTGGAGACAATTGATAGGAAAATTGCACTTTGTGTTGCCTTATAGGGAGATGTTGGACATCTTTATTAATAATTTGCAAGAGCAACTATCTTACGAGTTATCAACTGCTACCTTGACCACCTTCGATCAGGCTATAGACTTAGCTAGAAGAGTGGAAGATGCTCTCATTAGGAGAGGACAGCTTAAAAAGAAAGATGATGAGAAAACATCCAGAAATCAATATAAAAATAAACAAGTTGTGGGTGATGGAGTCACTGATAGTAGAAATATTGCTACTGTTAATGCTACGAAGACAACGGAGAAGTTTATACTAAAACCTCCCGATAAACCTCCTCAAGAATTTACTAGGTTAAATCAACCTTTATCAACTATTCTCCCACAATTATTAGAATGAGGTTTGATTCAATTACCAAATATCCGGGAACCTGATCCAACTATACCCGGATACAGAGCTGATTTACACTGTGACTTCCATAGAGGACCTGGACACACTACCAACTCTTGTAAAATATTAAAACATAAAATACAGGACTTGATTGATAACAATGAGATGGAGGTACAAGCCTTTCAACCTAAGAAAAATCCTCCTAATAATGCTCAAAAGAACATCCCACAAAACCAGAATCAGAATGCCAATCAATCATTGGACATATTTCAACATCCTTTACCAAAACATGGCAAGGAGGTGGCTAATCAAATTGAACATCATAATGTTCCCCCTCCTACCCGATATGTAGGAACTATTAGTGGGCATTTACCTGCTCATGAGCCGGAAATATTTGACACAACTTTATCCGTGGTTACAACTAGGCCTCTATACAATATCCAGACACCTGATCTTAGTGATACAGAATATGAGACTGAGAGTGATATGGAAATCACATCAAATCAATCGAATAGTTTTGAAGATGAATCAGATACTATTCACCCTATCACAAGTCATATGGTTCCAGAAGAACCATTTCCAAGAAGAGTCACTACTAGACCATCATCTCACCAATTACTTTCTAATGAGCAAGCCATAAATGCTAGACCAAGACCCATTCATCATCCACAGAATAATATTGTGGGTACCATCGGAGTTGTTACTAGACAACAGGCTCAAAACTCTCAACAAGATCAAATGCAAAATGATGGATCAGCTCCATTTGTTTTGAAAGTTCCTAATAAAGGGAATCATGCACCTAATGTTCAACCTAAACCTCCTTATAATATTAATGAACAACTATCAAATATTACAGCTAGAATTTCCCTTTTGGACCTTTTAAGATCTTCTCCTACACATAGAGATGAATTAATGCTCACATTAAGCCAGATGATGGTACCACAAGACATTCAACCTGAAGCCATGGCTAATACTATAATAACTCGTGAAGTTGATTGTATTGACTTTCGGGATAGAGACATACCGCAACATAGTTTACATAAGGATAACCCCTTATATATTACTGCCTTAATTGGAGATGTAGCAGTTAAACGAGTCTTGATTGATAATGGTTCATCTTTAAACATCTGTACTTTTGACTTCTACCAAATATTTGGGTTTAGAAGTGATGAAATGAAAAGAACCGATATGATCATAAAAGCCTTCAATGACGAAACACAAGAAACGTGTGGAGTTATTACCATTCCATTGCAAGTTGGTCCGAGAACCTTGGATACGACCGTGTTTATTGTACATTGCCCTGCATCATACAATATACTCTTGGGTCGTCCTTGGATCAACGCGATGCGAGCCATTCCCTCAACTTTACATCAATGTGTTAAATTCAAATTTAAGAATCAGTTGGTTACCATTCATGGTGATCCTAGACCCTTTGATATGTGTGCTTTGGCATAACCTGTTGGAGTTCAATTTTGCCCTGCTTTGTCATCCACACATCCTAATTATCATTACCCATCTAAATGTGTGAAACACACACCCACAACGCCATCTACTTCTTCTCCATCAGTTCCACCCCTACATACAGCTCAACCATCCTCTAAACAAACCACATTAGGACCTCAGAAAGATCCTAATCCCACAACCAATGCCTCTTGTTCTACTCCTATAACTTCTATACCTATAATAGGCCCATCCATCGACATCTCTACAACATCTACATCCACCAAAGGCATATTTTCCACATCAGAAGACGTAGGAAATGTTCCTTCTACCTCTTATGCTCTTACTGATGAGCTCTTACCCGATTTATCTAAAATTCTTATATCAGAGAAAACGAATGCTTCTATGCAAGATTCCCTTATTTTAAATAATTTGCCACCATCTCCTCATACCTTGGGCCTCCCATAGCCTATGGGAAGTATTTACCAAGTCGGGAGCTGTGCTTTTATTTATAAGGGATATGACTGGGGTAGAATACCTGGAAACATCAAGACTCATTATGATGGATATGCTCGATGTTATTTTACTAATGAGTATATTAAAGCCAAATCTATAATGCTTAAATTGGGATATAAAGGGAAAGGTTTGGGACCTTTCCAAAATGGTATGAAAGAACCTTTTGAGGTAGAACCATGGCCCGCCCGATGTGGTGTGGGCCTATTTCCTAGTAAGGGTCAGCCCTTCCCATTTGAGGATGATGACCATCTCATATGTTACCAAGATTATTTGGATAAACATGATGCTTTGTGTTTAACGAATAAGCCATTTACATGTAATATGCTATCTATAGCTTACCCTGAGATGATCGTTGAATCCGACGATGATTTGGAGGGAGATATCTTCCATGATGTCTCCGTTGAGGAATTATTACATAATGAATTTTATTTTGATGGCTCTATACCTAGTATAGCCCAGCTTGAGGCCACGACTCCTCAAGACGAATTATCCAAGCTAACCTTGGAAGAATTACAAGAATTGGGTGTTTCACCCACCCCACCTAATTTTGAGAAAGATCTACACATGGAAGTAGAAAATGTCATAAAAATTAACATTGGAACTGAGGATAATCCTCACATAATCAACATTGGATCAGAATTGAGTCAAGAAAAATAGGATAAATACATTGCATTTCTTAAAGAATATGAAGATGTATTTGCTTGGACATATGAAGATATGCCAGGATTAGACCCTTCTGTAGTTATGCATCACCTAGTAGTCCATCCGGATGCTAAACCTGTTAAACAAAAACTTAGAAAAATGCATCCTAAAGTGGCCTTACTAGTCAAAGGGGAGTTAGAAAAACTCTTGAATGTTATTTTTATACAAGCCATTGATTATGTTGAATGGATCTCGAATGTAGTTCCAAGTAACTAAGAAAGAAGCTACTAAGGTTAGGGTTTGCATAGACTTTAGAGATATTAATGTTGCATGCCCTAAAGATGATTTTCCTCTTCCCAATATGGATCAGATCATTGATTTTACTGTTGGGAGTGGAATGATATCCTTAATGGATGGATTTTCTGGTTATAATCAGATCGGGATAGCTCCTGAAGATCAGGCTAAAACAACCTTTATTACCCCTTGGGGGACCTTTTGTTGGAAAGTGATGCCATTCGGTTTGAAGAATGCAGGTGCAACCTATCAACGAGCCATGACTTATATCTTTCATGATATGATGCATGATATACTACATGATTATGTAGATGACATTATAGCTCATTCTATTAAAGAAGATGACCATTTAGATGACTTGAGAAAAGTATTTGATCGGTTAAGGGAATATCTTATCCGATTGAATCCAACCAAATGTATATTCGGAGTTAAGTCCGGTAAATTATTGGGGGTTATAGTTTCTTTACGTGGCATCGAAATTGACCCTCTCAAGATTGTGGCTATCACTGATATGCCCACACCCACAAATATATCTAAATTACGGAGTCTACAAGGTAAGCTTCAAGCTATCCATCGCTTCATCGATAAGCTGGCAGATAAAATCGGACCCTTTCTTAAGCTTCTTAAGAAGGATGTCTCTTTCCATTGGGACAACGAATGTTAGGAAGCATTTGAACTCCTCAAACAATATCTTCTTAACCCACCTGTGCTTTCGCCACCTAGACCTGATCGCCCATTTATCTTGTATATTTCTGCTTTAGATTTTGCCTTAGGAGCTATGTTAGCTCAACTTGATGATGAGAAAAGAGAGCGTGCTAATTATTACATTAGCAGAACATTAATTAGTTATGAAACCCGCTACACAACATTAGAGAAGTTATGTCTAGCAGTCATATTTTCTACACAAAAACTATGTCATTATATGCTCAATCAAAAAACATACGTTATTGCTAAATCTGATCCCTTGCGGTATCTCATGAGTCGACCTTATTTATCTGGTCGCACAACAAAGTGGGTTCTTGCTCTAAGCGAGTTTGAACTCATTTTTATAGGACAAAAGTTTGTTAAGGGTCAAATCATAGCATATCAATTAGTTGCTGCACCCTTAGAGTCTACCCATCCCCTCATCATTGAGTTTCCTGATGAATACCTTAAACTAGAGGCAGACCATCCATAGCAATGGTCCTTATACTTTGACGGAGCCCGATGCATGAGTGGGGCTGGTGCAGGTATTATTTTAATATCTCCATAGAAACATCTTATACCTCTATCCTTTAAATTAATGTTTGCTTGTACTAATAATAATGCTGAATATGAGGCTCTAATCCTTGGATTACGAGCAGCCTTGGCACTAAAAATTAAAAATCTATTAGTTTTTGATGATTCTCAACTTGTTATAAATCAAATTAATGATGTTTATCAGACCAAAGATGATAAATTGTGCCCATATAAAGCATATGTATTACAATTAATATCTTTATTTGATCAAGTTACCTTGGAAGCTATTCCTAGAACTAGCAATCGTGCGGCTGACGCTATGGCTGCAACTGCATCTCTTTTACCCTTGGAGTTAGATGACGAATATGCTACCATCATTATTCATCGACTCCAGGAACCCACTTCAAATAAATCATGCTTAGAACCTTTGGACGTGTTTCTAATCAACGAAACTACTCCTAAACTTTGGTACACTGATATCCTCAATTTTCTTCAAAATGGGACCTTCCCTGAAGGTTTTAATAGAAACCAGCATCGATTATTACGTAGACGAGCAAGTCACTTCGTAATAATTGGCAATACGTTATATAGGAGATCTTTTGAAGGTATCCTACTGAGATGTTTGAATCTAGAAGAATCTAGATCAGCTTTGAGTGAAGCCCATGATGGATCTTGTGGGGGACACTTTAGTGGTAGCGCCATTGCTAAGAAGCTCCTTAGGATAGGATATTTTTGGCCTACCATGGAGAATGATGCACATGATTACATGTGCCATTGCGACAAGTGCCAGAAACATGCTGACCTTGTGTTAGTCTTACAATGACACTGAGAGGGGGGTGAATCAGTGTAGCTCTTTAAACTTGAATTTACAGCTCTTAATACCACAACAATTAAAACTTATTACTAGATACAACAAGTATAACAAAAGAGCATCACACAACACAAGATTTAACGAGGTTCACCAATGTGGCTACTCCTCAAAAATTGATTGCTTGGACTACCATCCAAATCTAGCCTTTGCAAAGCACCAACTTTACAATCAATTTACCAACACCCACTATAAGGAGCACCAACCCCTTATTTATCTACATCAATAGAAAGGAGCACCAACCCATGATGCCAAGCAACAACCTGGACTTCAATTTGAATCTATAAGTTTGACGATAAGATACCTTTGTTTTTGTAAGACCCTAACTTGTCTTCTTCACCTTTGCGTTCTCTACACACTCTTCTCTCTCTACGCAATCACTTCACACACTCTACTTCATTACAGTCAAACTTCACGATCATCTTCTCCCTTTTGTGCACTCTGCTCTCTTTGCAAATTTTGCACTTAGCATGATTCGACATGACTTGCTCTCTATGCACAATGACCATATTTCACACACATTCGACTCTCATCTTCAATTCTCCAAACAACCCTCCTTTTATAACAATATTTTTTATGATGAAAACCCTAATCTTAGTCGGTTGTAAATCCTAATCTTAGTCGGCTTTCATAACAACTGTAAACCCTAATTTTAGTCGGTTGTCATCGGTCTTCATCGGCTTCAACTCAAGAAGATGTTCGGTTTATCCATCGCTTGATGATTTCATTCTGAAGACCTTGTAACGCCATACTGAATTTTGATCACTCTTCATATTTAGTATGAAATCACTCTATAACTACCCCTATAAATGCCGTAGTGATGTCGGTCCACTATCATACTTCTCATTTCAATCGGGTTCTCCTTCTTGACTTGCGCATTTACGACCTATCATGAAATCATGACATTTTTACCTCTATAGCTTCTTTTGTTGTTGTTGCCACGAAAATACATGTCATGATATCGTGACACTTTCACCTCCATACGCTTTCTCTATTCTTTTGTCATGATATCATGACATTTCTACCTCAGACTTCATATTTTCTTTTGTCATGATATCATGACATTTTTGCCTCCGTATACTTCATCTTTGCTTTTGTCATGATATCACGACACTTCTGCTTCCATAGACTTCGACTTTGCTTTTGTCATGATATCATGACACTTCTGCCTTCGAAGTCTTCTTCTTTACTTTTGTCATGAAATCATGACACTTCTGCTTCCGTACTTTACTTCTTTGCTTTTGTCATGAAATCATGACAGTTCTGCTTTCATACGCTTCCTCTCTTTCTTTTGTCACGAAAATGCGACATGTCGCGATATCACGACACTTTTCAAACTTACTTTCTCTCTCCTATTTTAGTCATGAAAATGCGACATGTCACAAAATCGTGACACTTTTCCAACTTACTTTCTCTCTCCTATTTTAGTCACGAAAATGCGACATGTCACGAAATCGTGACACTTTTCTTACTTGTTCTCTTTCTTCGAACTTGTCATGAAATCGTGACACTTTTTCCTGCTTTCTCTTTCTCTTCCAACATGTCATGAAATCATGACAGTTTTTCCACTTGCCTTTTTCTCTTCCAACATGTCATGAAATCGTGACAGTTTTTCCTGCTTTTTCTCTCTTCCAACATGTCACGAAATCATGACAGTTTTCCTGCTTTTTCTCTCTCTTCCAACATGTCATGAAATCATGACAGTTTTTCCTACTTTTCTCTCTCTTCCAACATGTCACGAAATCATGTAAGAGTTTTTCTTTTTCTCTCTCTTCCAATCATTGAAATCTCAATTTTCTTCTTTGTATATGTCGCGATATCGTGACACTTTTCTTACTTGTCTTTTTCTTTGATCTTTTGCATATGGGCCACTTCGGTCTTCTTGGAAAATCATTGTACATACTACGAATAACCTTTGAACTCCTGTCTTCTGCATCTGAATAGCTTTTGAACTTCCTGTCCACTGCATCAATAGATCTATCTGACTGTGTTGACAACAATGACAATACTGTTGTTGCACCTTGCTCAACAATCTCCCCCTTTGGAATTTTTGGCAACACATGTGCAATTTCCTGTAACTCTTCTCCCCCTTTGACAATAATACCAAAGGGCTACTGCAGACTCCCCCTGAGTCCATGCACAACATTCTCAGGCAAAATTTATTACACTTAGAAAAAATCATGAACATGAGCAAAAAGATAATCAAATACTTAAATGCTCCCCCGAGAATGTGATCCCTGTAGCTAGTCAATTCTTGGGAAGTGTGACCACTCCCAATTTATTGCGAAGGTACTCAAAAACTTCCTTGGGCAATGGTTTTGTGAAGATATCTGCTACTTGCTCTGTAGTTGGAACAAAATCCAACTTAACCTCACCTTTCGCAACTTTCTCCTTCAAAAAGTGATACCGATAGCAATGTGTTTTGTGCGTGAATGCATAACCAGATTCTTGGAGATGTTAATGGCACTGGTGTTATCACACTTAAGTGATATTGGCTCACTGAAGCTAATACCAAGATCTTTCAGGGTTTGTTTCATCCACAATACCTGCGTACAACATGTTGTCGCTGCAATATATTCTGCCTCTGTTGTCGATAAAGAAACTGACTCTTGTTTCTTACTGTGCCACGTGACCAATCTGTCTCCAAGATAGAATGCACCTCCACTGGTACTCTTTCTGTCATCGACACCTCCTGCCCAATCTGCATCTGAATACGAAATAAGGGTGAAGTCTTTACCTTTCGGATACCATAACCCATACTCCATAGTACCCTTGAGGTACCGAAGAATCCTCTTCACTCTTGTCACATGAGTCTCCTTGGGATTAGCCTGAAATCGTGCTACCATGCATACTGCCTGCAAAATATCTAGTCTGGTAGCTGTCAGGTACAATAAGCTCCCAATCATAGATCTGTACATGGTTTGATCAACAGGTGGAGATTTGTCATCCTTGCTCAACTTGCAACTTGTCGTCATGGGAGTGCTAACTGGCTTACAATCCTCCATTGTGAACTTTTTTAACATCTCTTTCACATATTTAACTTGAGAAATAAATATGCCCTTCTTATTTTGATTAACTTGCAACCCGAGGAAATACGAAAGTTCACCAATCATTGACATTTCAAATTCTTTCTGCATCTTATTTGCTAAATCTTTACACGACTCATCTTTTTTGCTGCCAAATATGATATCATCTACGTATACAACAAGAACAATAAGATGCCCATTTTCTATTTTGACATACAAATTACTATCCACCATACCTTTCTTAAACCCTTGTTGAGTGAGATAGTTGTCTAGCCTTGCATACCATGCTCGGGGTGCCTGTTTTAAGCCATATAATGCTTTCTTCAACTTGCAAACCAAGTTGGGATCATCACCAAGTTGGAAACCATCTGGTTGCTCAATATAAACCTCTTCTTCAAGTTTCCCATTCAAAAACGCTGATTTCACATCCATTTGATAAACTTTGAAATTCTTGTAGACTGCTAAAGCCAGAAACATTCTAATTGCCTCTAGTCTAGCTATCGGTGCAAAAGTTTCCTCAAAGTCAATGCCTTCAACTTGTGCATAACCCTTACATACCAATCTTGCTTTATTTTTGACTACCTGTCCGTCTTCATTCAATTTGTTTCGAAAAATCCATTTAGTCCCGATTATATTTTTATTTGCGGGTCTAGGTACTAACTCCCAAGTTTCGTTTTTCTCGATCTGATCTAATTCTTCATTTATTGCCTTCATCCAACTTTCATCTTTGCTTGCGTCAGCAACATTTTTGGGCTCAATGTTGGATAATAGAGAGTAGTTACTTACTACTCTTCTTCTTGTCTGAACACCAACTTTGGGGTCTCCAATTATTTGCTCTCTAGGATGATTTTTCTGCCAGCTGCTTGTTTTGAATTTCTTATTTTCTTCCACTCCTGAATCACAACTTAAATCATCTGAGTCAATTTTTTGTATCTTTTCCATTTCGTTTTCCTCATCTCCTTCAATAACCTCTTCATAAATTGGGTAGTTCTTTTCATAGCTAATTACTCGTTCTCTACCTTCATCAAATTTAACATCGACACTGTCCACAATTTTCTTTAGCCTCTTGTTGTAGCATTTGTAAGCTTTGCTTTTTGATGAATAACCAACAAAAATACCTTCATCCGCTCTATCTTCAAACTTACCAAGATTATCTTTAGTTCTTTTGATGTAGCACTTGCTGCCAAAAACTTTGAGGTATTTTGTTGTTGCCCTTTTACCGAACCACAACTCATAAGGAGTTTTGCTTTCATGTGTTCTCAGCATGTACCTATTTTGGATATACACCGCAGTATGGACTGCTTCTTTCCAAAATCTGTCTGCTACTCTGCTTTCAGCCAACATAGTCCGTGCCATTTCCTGCACTGTCCTGTTCTTTCTTTCTACCACTCCATTCTGTTGAGGTGTCCTGGCTGCTGAAAACTGTCTCCTAATACCGTATTTTTCATAGTACTCTGTAAACTCCTCTGAAATGAATTCTCCTCCTCTATCTGATCTTAAACATTTGATCCTCTTTCCTGTTTCATTCTCAACTTGGTTTTTGAAAGTCTTGAACATTTCAAAAGCTTCTGATTTATGCTTCAAGAAAAATATCCATGTCATTATGGAATAGTCATCAATGCACAACATAAAATATTTGTCACCATTTATGCTTTGTGTTCTCATGGGTCCACATAAATCAGTGTGTATTAGTTCCAAAGGTTTGCTTGTGTAGTACTCTTTTGTTTTGAATGTGACTCTAGTTTGCTTCCCCTTTTGGCATGAAGCACAAATGTTGTTTGCGGGTTTGTTGATGGTGGGAATATCTCTCACTGCCCTTTTTGAGTTGATTTTTACTAGATTATCAAAACTGATATGACCGAGTCTCTTGTGCCACAACCAATTTTCTTCTTCCTGTCCAATAAAACAAGCTCCTTCTGAAGTCTCCGAGAGCGTGTACGAGGTTGCCGGATGTCCTTGATCCGAGTTGCTATCAATTTTCCACTATTTGTTTTTCTGACTTCACAACCCTGCTTCTTAAAAACTACTTCATGACCTTTATCACAAATCTGACTTACGCTCAACAAGTTATGTTTCAAACCATCCACAAACAAGACTTCTGACTTAATTTTTCCGTCACTAATTTTAACTGAACCTTTGCCAACTATCTTAGCTCCATCATTATTTCCAAACTTTCTTGAACCACCTTCATATTTTTGTAACTTCTCAAATTTTTGTTTGTCACCTGTCATATGACTGGAGCATCCACTATCAAGTATCCATGGTACATATTTATTCTGTGCTTTAAATGTTGTTTGTACGATTAAGGATTCCTTTTCTTCCTTAAGTCGCTCTTTTTCTTTCCACTCCATTTTGATAGTAGTTTTGGGCTCTTGTTTTGCCTTTCCCTTATCAATAGCTTGTGCATGTTTTTCGGGAAGTTTTCTATTTTGTCTCATCCTATTTGGTTGAAATTTTCTTCCCTGAAACTGATTTGATGCAAATGTACTTCTACGATTTCTTGCAATGTGCCCAAAATTATGACAGTTATAACATTCTACTTGTATAATTCATCAAAGGAGAAAAAGCATTTCTACTTGGTGAAATTCCTTGGTCTTACATTATATTTGCGATCTGAGATTTTATGTCCATAGCCATTGCATTTAAAACAGAAACCAGAAAAGGGATAATTGAACCTGGGTGATGGTCTTTGCCATGTTGTCGTAGGAGCCATAGGTCTTCTTCTTCTTTGATGTGTGACATTGGTGAATCCATCATTGTCAATTCTCCTTTCGTGCCTGGCATTATTGCTTTCTTTTGCATGAGACATTTTTCCTTGATCAACTTGTTTCTTATCTTCATTCTTTATGGATTCTACATTTTTGGCCTTTGATCCATTTGATGATTCTCCTTCGATGAAACCCGGACCAAATTTGATGCCTACAGGCCTTTGGTCATTTATAATCTTATCCGACTTCATAGAACTTTCTTCGCGTTTGTGATAGCAACTAATTTTGTGATTCATCTCTTCTATCTGCGTTCGTAAACCAACATTCTCTTCTTCTAGTTTGCAGCAATAATCTATTTTCATGGTAATTTGTACTTCGAGATCTTCAGATATTTTCTTGTATTCTTCTGTCTGTACTTTCAGACTGGTTATGATTTCGTTTGCATCCTCAAGATTTTTTGAAATTTTCTTATTCTTTTTCCTCTCTATTTTCCACTCTTCAAGTGCAGAGATCAACTCACCTTCTAGATCTACTTCAGCCTCAGGGTTTTCACCACATACTTCAGAGTTCACTCCTTCTTCCTTTTTTGATTTTACTTCTTCAAATGCCATGAAAAGAGCTTCACCTGTTTCCTCTTCAGAATCCTCACCGGAGCTGTCTTCTGTTGAACTGGCATTCCTGGAGATGAAACTTTTCTTCTTGAAGTTGCCTTTTCTGAAATTCGTTTTCTTCTTCCAGTCACTTCTTTCTTGGTGCGATCCTTCATCATTTTTGTTCTTCTCATTAAGTGGACATTTAGTCACAAAATGCCCAACGCCTCCACAGTTGAAACATTTAAACGGTAGCTTTCCTCTGTATTTTCCTTTTCCCCTTTTTAGTTTTCTAACAAAGTTTGCTTCCATTTCATCTGATGTCTCTTCTTCCTCGGACTCTTGTTTTGCATTTTTATTTTTAAGGGCTTTAAAAGCCGCTTCTCTGTCTGTGGGTTTAGATCTTCCTATCCTCATCTCATATGCAGTCAAAGAACCATACATCTCATCTATACTAAAATAATTTAGATTTTTAGCTTCTTCTATCGTTGAGACTTTAGAATCAAACCTTTGAGGAAGAGATCTTAATACCTTTTTCACGATGGCAGAGTCTTCGATATCCTCGTCGAGTCCTCTGATCGCATTAATGATTCCATTAACTCTCAGCATATATGCCTCAATGTTTTCATCGTCATTCATCTTTAATGCTTCGAACTGAGCTCGATGTGTCTGTAACTTGGCCTCCTTGATCTTATCGTCTCCTTCATGAATACTCCTCAGTTTGTCCCATATTTCTTTTGCCATTTTACAACTCATGATCTTTACTAGTTCACTGTCTGCTAATCCGCACATGATAGCATTCTTTGCTTTTGAGTTATTTTCAAACAGTTTCTTTTCGTCGGCCTCTTTTGGAGGAGTGATGGGTATTGTGTATCCACTAACTACTGAATCCTAGATGTCGTATCCCAAAGCACAGAGATATGTCTGCATCCTGATTCTCTAGAATGTGTAATTAGATCCATCAAACAATGGTGCTTTGTTTGATGAGAAGCCTTCACCACCTGCCATTGTGTTACTTCCAAGATCACCCTAGCCGGTTAAGCTTGTACAAGAACTTAGCTATGATACCAATTGTTAGTCTTACAATGACACTGAGAGGGGGTGAATCAGTGTAGCTCTTTAAACTTGAATTTATAGCTCTTAATACCGTAGCAATTAAAACTTATTACTAGATACAACAAGTATAACAAAAGAGCATCACACAACACAAGATTTAACGAGGTTCACCAATGTGGCTACTCCTCAAAAATTGATTGCTTGGACTACCATCCAAATCTAGCCTTTGCAAAGCACCAACTTTACAATCAATTTACCGACACCACATAAAGGAGCACCAAACCCCTTGATGCCAAGCGCAACTTGGACTTCGATTTGAATCTATAAGTTTGATAATAAGATACCTTTGCTTTTGCAAGACCACACTGGTCTTCTTCACCTTTGCATTCTCTATCACTCTTTTATCACTCTACTCTCTCTTCAATCACTTCGCACACTCTACTTCATTACAGTCAAACTTCACGATCATCTTCTCCCTTTTGTGCACTCTGCTCTCTTTGCAAATTTTGCACTTAGCATGATTCGACATGACTTGCTCTCTACGCACAATGACCGTATTTCACACACATTCGACTCATCTTCAATTCTCCAAACAACCCTCCTTTTATAACAATATTTTTTATGATGAAAACCCTAATCTTAGTCAGTTGTAAATCCTAATCTTAGTCAGCTTTCATAACAACTGTAAACCCTAATTTTAGTTGGTTGTCATCGGTCTTCGTCGGCTTCAACTCAAGAAGATGTTCGGTTTATCCATCGCTTGATGATTTCATTCTGGACAGACCTTATAACCGCCATACTGACTTTTGATCACTCTTCATATTTTAGTAGTATGAAATCACTCTATATCCCCTATAAATGTCGTAGTGATGTCGGTCCACTATCATACTTCTCATTTCAGTCGGGTTCTCCTTCTTGACTTGCGCATTTACGACCTATCATGAAATCATGACATTTTTGCCTCTATAGCTTCTTTTGTTGTTGTTGCCATGAAAATACATGTCACGATATCGTGACACTTTCACCTCCGTACGCTTTCTCTATTCTTTTGTCATGATATCATGACATTTTTACCTTCGTAGACTTCATCTTTTCTTTTGTCATGATATCATGACATTTCTGCCTCCGTATACTTCATCTTTGCTTTTGTCATGATATCATGACACTTCTACTTCCATAGACTTCGACTTTGCTTTTGTCACGATATCATGACACTTCTGCCTTCAAAGTCTTCTTCTCTACTTTTGTCATGAAATCATGACACTTCTACTTCCGTACTTTACTTCTTTGCTTTTGTCACGAAATCATGACAGTTCTGCTTTCGTACGCTTCCTCTCTTTCTTTTGTCATGAAAATGCGACATGTCGCGATATCGCGACACTTTTCAAACTTACTTTCTCTCTCCTATTTTAGTCATGAAAATGCGACATGTCACGAAATCGTGACACTTTTCCAACTTACTTTCTCTCTCCTATTTTAGTCACGAAAATGCGACATGTCATGAAATCGTGACACTTTTCTTACTTGTTCTCTTTCTTCGAACTTGTCACGAAATCGTGACACTTTTTCCTACTTTCTCTTTCTCTTCCAACATGTCACGAAATCATGATAGTTTTTCCACTTGCTTTTTCTCTTCCAACATGTCACGAAATCGTGACAGTTTTTCCTACTTTTTCTCTCTCTTCCAACATGTCCGAAATCGTGATAGTTTTTCCTGTTTTCTCTCTCTTCCAACATGTCACGAAATCATGACAGTTTTTCTTACTTTTTCTCTCTTCCAACATGTCACGAAATCGTGACAGTTTTTCCTACTTTTCTCTCTCTTCCAACATGTCGCGAAATCATGATAGTTTTTCTTGCTTGCTATATATGTCGCGATATCGCGACACTTTTCTTACTTGTCTTTTTTTTTGATCTTTTGCATATGGGCCACTTCGGTCTTCTTGGAAAATCACTGTACATACTATGAATAACCTTTGAACTCCTATCTTCTGCATCTGAATAGCTTTTGAACTTCCTATCCACTGCATCAACAGATCTATCTGACTGTGTTGACAACAATGACAATATTATTGCTGCACCTTGCTCAACACCTTGTCCATGCCCACGCCACCATCACTCTTGGCCCTTTCAAAAGGGGCTAGACATCATGGAAAAAACAACACCGCCAGGATCACAAAGTGGGTTGAAGCTATGCCCTTAGCTTCTTGCATTGGAACCCAAGTTTCCAAATTTATTTTTAATCAAATTATTTGTAGGTTCAAAATTCTTGCAAATCTCATCTCGGATAATGGAACTTGTTTCAAAAATAAATATGTAAAGAAACTATGTCAAAAATATAAAATTCAACATCGTTGGTCCACTCCCCTATTATCCTCGGGGTAATGGCCAAGCAGAAGCATCTAATAAAACATTAATTAAAATCCTCAAAATATTTGTCAATAAATCTGGCCATGATTGGCACATTCAATTATATCCTGCTTTGTGGGCTTATCGAACTAGCATTCGTACTCCCACGAGCACTTCACCTTTTGTTTTGGTTTATGGCGTTGAAGCTGTTTTTCCCTTTGAATTAGAAGTTCCTTCTTTGGCTCTACTACTTCAAGATATTGAAGTAGGAGATGAATATCATGCTGGCAGATTTAGTCAGCTAGAACTCCTAGATGAGAAGTGCATTAATGCTTTGGAGCATCTTTGAGCCTACCAAAACAAGCTCAAACAAGCATACCTCAAGAAAGTTCATCATCGATCCTTTGAGATCGACGACCTTGTCTTAAAAGAAAATAAAAAAAAAATACTAATGCAACTAAAGATCTTAAAGGTAAATTTGAGCCCAACTGGCTTGGACCATATATTATCACTGCTAAATTTGGATCGGGAGCATACAGATTAGCTACCTTAGATGGTAAAGATCTTAAAGAACCTATGAACATTATGCATCTTAAATGCTATTATGCATAAATCTGGTAATTTCATCATTTGTATATATTTTGCATATTGTTTCATTTTAGTCATCCATATAAAAATTTCAAAAACAGTAATATTATTTATTCTCTCAATTCATAAATTAAAACCAAAATATAAACAAAATTAAAATCATCAAAATCCTCAAAAAAATCTTCTATTTTTGCACCTATCAATTCTTGAAGTATTGCAGTCATATTTTCAATTATTTTGGATAAATTAGCATTTATTTGGAATCCCACACTTTCACACTCATATGAATAAATATCTTGATTTTATTTGGTATGATTATTAATCTCTCTTATATCAAAGTCCACAGTTGAATTAAATAAAGTTTTGAGCATAGAGAACTGATCTTGTTATTTACTTGAACCAAGTATATCTCTTCACATTAAAATGATTTCATTACAAATTCAATATGATGCTACATAGTAGAAGTGGTTTCTTGAGCGAAAAGTTTCCCTTGCTATCCTATCATGCACATGGTCTAGAATCTTTGAGAATTGACAAAAGGACAAGCTCACCCCTACCTAGAATAAAAATCCCTTGCTCTATAGCCAATCCGAGCAAGTATCCCTAGTATAGGAAGAAAAAGAAAATCAAGAAAAATCATGAGAAAAAGAAGCATTATTTCAATATCATTTTGTACCATCTCAGCAATATTTCAGCATTATCTCAGTTCCAAGCAAAAAAATACAAAAAAAAAAAAAAGCGCAAGAGAAAAGAAAAAGCAAAATGCAATAAATCCATTTCCCTACCCCTTGAAAAGAAAAGAAGGGTGAATGAGCTTGAATCCCTAGAATTCTCAATTATTTGAAAACCGTGAGGTAAGCCCCATAACAGGTGGTTTGTGCCCAACCCACTTGGCCTTGGGTAACTCCTAGCGTGGTGATATGTCTGTCACATTAGCGACCTTCTTTTGTACAGACCTATGTCCGCTTATGGATCAGCTAGCTCTTGATGACCCGACTTACATAGTAGTCTGGTACGGTTACATGCATATAAATCATGGTCAACGAACACTTATTTGGTTAATTCAAATTACTTGTATCAAATTATCTTGCTCAAAATTGGTAAATGAACAATACAATTGCACACACATTTGTATTTGAGAGATTTTGTATCATTATGATAAATCAAGATCGGCAATGAACTCACATATGCACATGAGGGTTCCTTATAAATCTAAATTTTGTCTTTGAGATAATTTAAAATATTTATGCAAATATTTTGGAATAATTTCATTTTCTTATTTGAGAACATCTGTTTAATATAAAAACAATTACATACATTTTTTTCAAAAATCCAAAATTTCTTTCAAAAACATATTCAAAAACCATACAATAAAGTCACGTTTATATATACTTTCAACTTCCGCAACGATGGTATAGTTCCTAAAACCTAAAATGGAATTTTATGCCTAGCGCAAGTCCTCATCTTATATTTTATGTTTATCTCAAAATCAAAAATCAACTATGCAATAAAACTATTATAAATTTCTTTTTGGATTTCGCGATGATGGTATAAGTCTATACCTATAATTCTATGCCTAGCGCAAACCATTGTTCTAATTTTATTTCCCATTTATTTAATCCATAAAAACATATGGCTTACATCATTATGTTACACAATTGTGCTTTAAAAAGAATGAAAACCTTTTTCTATTTCATTTCATTATGTCAACATTCAATTTTGCAACGATGGTATAATTCCTAAGGAATTGTTCAAAATTTTATCACACTTAGGAATTTTATGCCTAACAAAAATCATATTTTTATATTTCATGCATAATATTTTCATGAAAATCTGAAAACAAATCATCACCATCATCATTTTTCATCATCACAACACAAAGTCTTAAGATAGTCTCTTAATCACTCTTTTACTTTTAGCAATATTTCTATACTGGGATTAGCTTGACGACCTAGCAAGCGACGACTCCATGAAATGGTCATATAACAACGACAATGTCCTTTGAAATTATTGTTAGAAGTCACTTTATTTTTTCATTAAATCACACCACAACAACCAATTTGTTTACATCAGATTATTTCATTTAAATTTTATAGCATGACATAAAATTATAATATTTCCAACGACATAATTACATGAATAATCAATCAACAATTCAAAATTTAAAGCATCATAAAAAATATGGACAAGTCATATCACAAAAAGAATAAAAATAAATATATATATATAAATATATAATATGTACATCATATCAAAACTGGATTGGTATGCCACAATATATACCCTGGCATACTCAATCCTCTCAAATATATAGTCTAGCCAAAGAGCAGCTAGTCTCGAGAAGCCCTCGAGCTCTCAACCTCATCTCCTCTCCCACCCTGAGGTGGAGGAGGTGGTCCCATCGAGGTCCATGCTATATCATGGGTCCTCGACATCGATCATGAGGATGTCCTCGATGACCCCATCATGATCGGCTCCGCAATGCTAGCTGGCAGCGGTATCCTCTGCCCCTCTAGAACCACATGATAGTACAACCCTTGGTAGAACGTGATCTTAGAAATAGCCCATGCCAGATCCTGAGTGCTCACCCCTCTACTCCGAGCCCTGAGTCATGTAGCCTCATCCTGTAGTGTCTACACCTAAGCCCAAAGGTGGGCATTCTCTACCCAAAGAGCCGCCATCTCGCTGCTCTCCCCCACCTCGATACCCTTGCCCTTATCGGGCGATGGTGGCCTCTCCCTTTGCTAAGAAGGGAGCCCCTCCTCCCTCCTCTCTGGCTATTACGGTCTCTTCAGAGCCTGTGGCACTCTCCAACATCTCTCCTGAGGAGATCGTCACTACTCCCTCCCTCCGTGACTCCTTGCTACATCGATGGCAGCCTAGCGCTACCTCCCCATCCATCACACCACAGCATGCATCGGACCCTATGCCCTCGTAATCCGAGGAGGGTAGATGCCTACGTACTAGGCATCATGACCCATCTGTGACCCCAACATTGTCCCCATCCACTAGCTAAATGGGGGCATCATCAGCATCCTGACTCTAGAATCATTGCATATCTAGAGCCTCGCTCAATGTGGTACTATCCCGGATAGTCCAGGAGTACTCGTAATCCCTGAGAGAAGGGATCCCCTACTATAGACCGAATTGCCTCAAAACTCGGTCATAGCAATGGAGCTCTACCTCTCCCTGCTCCATCCTCAACCAGAAGACTCTCCTGATGTGAGCCAACTCATGATCATCCTCTCCCCACCCTGGATGCTCTCTCCATGGCCTCTAGGTGATCTTGTCAAGGATGAGGTCGTCTAGCAACCTCCGAGACATTGACAGATCTATCCACCATTGTGACCCTCTCTAGAGCCACCAATAGAAAACCTGGGGTCTCTCTCAGTCAAACCCTATCAGTGGAAGCCCTACCAACCTCTGCACCACAATGTGCTCCCAGCACCAAATTTGTAGTAGTGATGTCAGTACTAGACATTGACCTCCCTTGTATACGACCCCGTGTAGGATCCTATACAAGCGGTATAGTACAAAGTTGCCCCAAGTAAACCTGTAGCCATGGTCTCTCATGTCATAGACCACATCTAAGAGTAGCCATGGTAACCTACATCCACTCTGGTGGCATAGAAGTAGGCCACCCACCACCCCTACCAAAACCTGGGTCAATCGAGATGCCCTAGGCATCTACCTCAATGTCTCGATGTTCACTCTGCCCTTCTCTAGGGTGAAGCTAGGGTCTCCACACAGTCACATCATGGCATGGCCCTGATTGGCTATAGGAGTCATCAACCGCCCATGTATGGGGATCCTCAAGATCCTCCATACATCCTCTAGAGTGGGAGCCATCTCCCCTGTCGGTATCCAGAAGTAGGATGACCCTGGATACCACCTCTCTGCTAGGGCTATCAGTAGCCCCATGTCTATAGGTATTTGTGGCATCTCTGCCACATGCTGTAGCCCAACCTCCGATAGTCGGTCTCACTCCGCTTGATCGAGCATGGCTACATCGTCTCTTAGACCCCCGTATTTCCACTCTTGACTTTTTAGTAATCCTCTCTACAAAATAAACAATAAAACAACAAAAATCATTAATAGATAATCATTACAATCAGTCAAATCAATTTCATCTCATAAAAAAAATGATATCGTCCATTATTGGATGATATCATACTAAATTAAGTCAAATCATCCTTGGTAGGATGAAATCATCTTCGATTTCTCAATTTGGGGATCGCCCCTTGTTGGACGGAATCGCCCCTATTTCGCCGATTTTGACCCTAGATGAAATCGATGATCTAGGGATGATTTCGAAGAAATAGGGACGATTTCGTCCCGACATCGTCGATGGCCTAAAAACGGCCGCGATGCCCCAAAAATAGTCAAAATTCAAATTAAAAATCACACAAATAAAATTAAAAACATAATGTATCAAGTTTAGATCCTTACCCGCAATCCGTGTTGGACCTCTGTCGATCTGTGTGATGTTTCCACCATTTCGCCTATAGAGATCTGAAACAGTGAAAGTGAACAGTAAAAATGAATTAGGGTTTTACCCTATTTTTCCTATTTTTATTTAAAAAACAACAAGTTTTTTTTTTAATTTTACTTTTTCATGCTTTTACCTCAAACGTTCGATTTGGGTAAAAAAATTGAGGGGGCACCATAGCAAGCACTCGTACGATTCGACCTAGAATTTTCGTCTAAAAAAATGGAATAAAATTTTGCTTTCATGTAAAGCGGGAAGAACTCATCTTTAACGCATTTTCTTCAAAAAATTCACTAAAGAGGGGGCAAAATGTAGCACCCTAAAATTGGCACAGTTAAACCATCAGTAAAAAGATAAAAATTTGAATTTTAACCCCGAAATTGCCCATTAACCACTCACCCCATTTTTCACGCCATTTTTAGGAGTTGTTTTGACCGTTGGACGATATCATCACCGATCAGATGAAATCGTCCCAGATCAGACGAATTCATCTGGAACAGAATGTCTAGACGATTTCATCCCAAAATTGAATTTTCATAATTAGCTTATGTTTCAACAACCTCTCCAACTTGTGCAAAAGTGTGTCTGTGTAGTTGGAGATACCTCCATTGGGATGATCCCCAACCTCCTAACCTCCCCCTAATCCTATATAAACTAGGATTTTCTCAGTTTATCCCCCTGGATCTCCTCCTAACTCTCTCCCTGGTTGATTTTCCTTGCCATTTAGCTTTGTTGTGTTAAGACATCCTATCTACCATTGTTTGCACTTGTAGTTTTAAGTTTTCATTACAGGATTTCACTGTGCTTCAGTTGGAGGAAGCTCGGATCGTCACAGGCGATTCCATATGATTTCGGACGATCCTATCGTAGATCGGCGAAGATCTCATATGATTGGAGGTGATCTCGACTGCAGTTCATATTAGGGGCAATCAGAGCCCTGAGTTTGCATTCTTATCTTCCTTCCTTATTTTATTATGCATTAGCTTGATTATTTTCATTCTGCATCCTGGAGTTCACCTCATTTTAGCATAAATGCATGATAAAGTTAAAATAAGTTATTAAAACAATGCATTTTCTTTAATCTGCTATCTAGATTTATCAATTAAGCATTTATACTCTCATTTCTATCATTTTGCATTATTCTTGCAGTTGTATTTTTGGTTTTTGGTGTCTGTTTCTGTGATTGCAGGTTTTTGATGAATTCATCTGACAAATTCGTTAGATCGACGACGATCTTGTCTGATCTTAGACGATCACCTGTGATCTGGGATGATTCTATATAATTGCAGATGATCCTATCATATTTGGGATGATCTGGACTCCTACAAGCTTCAGAATCTTCATTAGACATCCGAAATCAGGTGCATTCTTCTCTCATTTAACATATTCCTAGTATTTAGGATTCATTTATGCTTTTTGTATTCATATAAATTGGCATTTTTACATAGAATAGCTTAGATTCATTTTGGCCAACCTAGGGATATGAATGATTGAGTATAAAATGAACACACCAAACCCATTCTCAACCTAGGCATGGAAAATGCCACTCAAAGTTTCCTGGTGAACCCCACCATCCGTCAAAAATTCACCCTTATACCCCTCCCCCGAGAGGTGCGACCTTCAAAGGGCCTCTCCATCCGAGGTATTGTCCCATCCTTCTCACATCCCCCTTTCGGGCATGGATCCATTAGCCTGAAGGTAAGGGCACAAAAAATTTGGGTCAGTACACATAGTAAATATCACAAGGGCAACATAGTTTTTTAGTCAAGAGAAGACAATGAAGGAATGTTCCAAGAGAACATATTTTTTGCAACACCATAGTCAAAGAAGTTATATAAAAAAGCATATAACAAGTGTTAAAGCAAAATAACAATAAGAAACATTGAGAAAGGTTTGGTATCAAGCTAACATTAATAGAGAGGAAGGCAAAATATTAAGTAGAAGAAACGTAGTCTCTATTAGAACTATGTAGGGAAAGCAACATCAAAAGTTGCATGCACAAAGCCATTATAGAGTGCCTAAGATTGTTGAAGAGCATCTAATCCAAAGAAGAACAGGCTTAAGCAAAGAAGCTTGATATCACGAGCAAGGTAGAATTAAAAGTGGCAGTAAGGAAGAGGATAGAAAGGAGTCAACCTGACATTCCTATAATGAAAGCCATAAAACCATAAGCTAAAATGGTATAGTAAAAGGAGCAAAGGAAAATCATATCCACTACAAGGGAAATTATGCAAATCATTGGATGGGATAATTTTTTTTATGTATTTTCTTGAATGTAGAGCAACACATCCAAACCTGCATAAAAAAGAGACAAGCATAGTTAATAAGAGGAATATCAAAGCTCAATTAAAATCAAATTGAACACAGTGGGGCAATCAAAGTGTAAAGTTTCCCTAGCAAACATGAACCTATATCATTCAAAAGCTATGAATAAGCAAGTACTATGAGTCAACAATAGCCAACAAGGAACCATGAGCCATCGAGATGCTATGAGTCATCCAAATACAAAATGTTGATGAAGACAATATGTCCATCTAAGTAAGACAATGTAGGTAAAAAAGCTATGAAATGAGGATTCCAAAGCATCAAAAGAGCAACATAGCATCACTTGAAAGATAGACTTCAAGTTTCACCTAAGAGGAGGTTGGAATCTAAGTGCCAAAGGATATCAAAACTAGGTAGAGCAACACTCAAAAAGACAAGTCAGAGCACCACTTGAAGAAAGCATTCCAAGCACCATATTTGGAGTATTCGTATCACTCACCTGAAAGTAAATTAAAAGACCAATTTTGACGATGAAGTTTTAAAGAGAAGCGAAGAGCCAAGCACCACACCTAGGGATGAAACACCAAACTTGAACATTGAACTAGTGCTACATGGAAGGGAGCTAATATTTTTTTGAGCATAGAAAGAATCTAGAATGGCACTTGTTTGAATGTAGGAAAAGAGCACCACATTGGACCATACCAATTATTTATTTTGAAGTGAAATGCTTAAAATACTTACCACTTTGCTAAAGTTCATTAGATGTAACTAAATATTTGATTAGAATACTTGAGGCAAATGAAATGCTCACCAAATTGATTAAAGAGGCACATGCATGCATAACAACACAACATATTCCATTCACTGGTAGAGGTTGTTGAAGCATCCAATTAGAGGATAAGTAATTAGAAAGGAGGATAAGTGAGCATTTATTCTCACATGCTTGAATATGAAGGCACAGTGAAATGCAGTGACAGAAAATGCATTTCCAACAATACATGTCATTAAGGAGGTAATTAGGGTTTCAAAAAATTATTTAAATGTTTGCTAAGGTTAAAAGGAAGAATAAGGATTTTATAATGTTTATTATTATTTCTAAGGTTTATTGAGATTAATGGAGAGATAAGTAGGTTAATAGAGAAATTATTACCTTAGCTAATTTTTATAGTCTTGGAGTGATAAGTAGGGACTAGTATACTTAATTTGAAGTTTTCAAAAGTTATTTGATTACCTTATTTAATATTTAATTGTATTCTTAGAAGTTTTTTTTTTTTGATTAAAAAAACATTATATTAAAATGGCTTAATCATACAAAAAAATGTGGGTGGAATTAACACACCCCGAGAAGACAACCAACACATTAATTGTGTGCTAAACAACTAGCAAAGCTACCAAAATAATGTACAGAAGTTCACAAGAAAACCAAACAGAGAACTGCCTAAAAAAACAACTAATAGACTATGCATCATTTTTGTGTAGGGGCTGGAGGAATAGGATTCACTGCACAAGGAGCATTACCCCAATGATCAATAAGGTCTCGTAAGTGATGAAGCTCTATATTCACTTTTTCTACTTGCACTGAAATCTATAGCCAACAATCATAGAAAACCTAATACTTATCAACAAGAGAAAAGTAGAAGAAGGCTCCTGCTGGCTAAAAATCACTTTGTTGCGAGTTTTCCACAAATGAAAAATAATCCCCACTCTAAAGATATGCCACACATGAAAAAGCTTCTCATAAAACTAAAGTGGATCCCCTAACAAAATATTCACCCAAGAACAGGGACCTGTCATATATGGTTTGAAAAAAGAGAAAATCCACTACCAAGCCTCTTGATCTCTCACACAAGACCAAAATAGATGATGCACATCCTCCTCTACTCCACAAGATCTGCAGTAAATATCATTCACACCCAAATATCTAAACCACTGACCAATAGGAAGCCCTTGAAACAATAAACTCCAAGCAAAAAAGGCTTGCTTAGGTTCAAGATACTTTGCCCAGAGTGTATTAAATCTGAGACTCCATCTAGACTGAAGAGATACTACATCCCACATAGAATTAAGCTTCTCAGCCAAAGGCACAATAGGGAAATACAAGAATATCCCAAATTAGGTTTATACTTGGTGAGAGAAACATATTTGGGCCAAGACCAATCAATCCACCAAGGTTTCTGATAATATCAAAAAGCTTTAACCCAAACAGATAGAGGAGTGGAATCAATAACAACCTCATAAGTAGTCTTATTAGCAGAAGATAAACAAAAAAAAATCCTAAAAATTTCCCAAGGTATCCAAGTGTAGCAATGGAAAAATGGTGCACCCCAACCGAAGCAACAAAATTTGTAAATGCGTATTAAGTCCTATGAAAGCAAAAGACGAAGCATGCAAAGTAAATGACAATGTATGACAAGCAATAAAGTGAAATGGGGCGTTCCCCTTATCAAATAATGTTAAATTAAATTACAATGCCTTATTTTGAGGACTTGAATTGCTTGATACAATCTGTTACAAAAATAGTGCCAAGAGATATCAATCTCTCAAAGAACGTGGTGCACATCCACTGTTCTTCCGCATGCCCACACTCGAGGTGGGCGGGCTCAATGTCGCTGCCACTTACGTCAATGTGATCCTTGTCCTCCACTGTCTCCTATCATATTTTGGCACCTAAATCTGCACACAGGAAAGCAAAAGAGAATCAAAAGCATCTATGTGTGATATTAAAACATGCAATCCCCACAGCCTGAAAGGGCGCATGTGTGGTAGAGATATCGAATGAATTCCAAACGAAGCAAAACTCAAGAGTGATGTAAAAGATATGATTTTGGGATGATATCACCTAGTTTTGTAAGTTTTGGAGGCTCGGTCACTGCGTTCGATCCCGTCGCACTTTGTGAACCTACAAAAGGCAAGCGAGCAATTCTTCTACCTAGACATGTCAGAAACCTACAATATTTGGTGAGTAAGCATAAAATGACATTCTAAGAAGACCCATGTGATCATATTCTAGATATCCTACTCAAATTCTCCTGCATGCAAAAGTGGGACCCGCATACATACAAATCATAAAATAGCGATATCTCGGCCGATATAAGTCAGAAAGTAGTGAAATTTGAACTGTAACATCCTAGAGACATATGCAAAATAGCTAATCAAAAAAAGTCCTAATATTATGCATGAATTTCTATTCATTCGGGGGTGGGATGAATTCGACTGTCACAAATTGGGGGGCGCCCGGGGGTGGGACGCCCGCCAAAATCTCCCAAATTTTCACACCAATCCAAGGTAGATTGATGCAAAACTAGAGGGGAAGTATTTTAGGCAAATTAGATGTGGGTATTCGAACAATCGATTCTGGTTTTGGAGTCAAATTGCACCTTCTTTTGCCACCCGATAACCTCTCTCGCTAAGGAGAAATTATGGATGAAAAAGGCGCAATAGGGGTGAGGTAATAACTCGGTAGCACTTCGTTGTGATTCCTAGCAATAACCTCCCTTTCTTGGATGAGAATGCCATCCAATTTATAGACCTAGGAGGTCAAATGTGCAAAAGGCATGCAAGGCCAAAGGGGCCATTTGTCCATCAGGGCGACATGCATAGGTGGGGGAAGAGAATCTCCCCAAAATGGCCTCATTGATGGGGGCTGCCATAGGCATGCCCTGGGTTCTGACCTGCATGCCTCGAGGAGTAGGGCAAGTGGCAATTTTTGGTGGCCACTTGTCCAGATTTGACTTTTTTCCAGTCAAACCTGCTATTCGCTCCACCCCGGGATGAATGTTGTATTCGCTCTGGGGTGGGACGAATAGAAACTGCTATTCATCTCGGGGTGGGACGAATAGGAACTGAGCCTCAAAAAGTCCCCAATTGGCCTAGGAACCTTCCAAAACTATTTTGGGAGTGGTTAGAACCACTGCTTGACCTTTGAGGGCTGCCCTAAGGGCTTTGTGCATCACTTTTGTCAATGCCTTGGTAGCATAATCAGATTGGCACTATTTTGGTGTCTATAGATGCCCCTTTTTGAGAAGCGTTGTGTGCAACACAGTGCTGAGCAAAAATAGATGACCAAAGCACTCAATGATTAAAGTTATTCAGTAACCTAACCAACTTTAGATGCCCCAATCATGGAAAGAGCATGCGTTCTTGAATCCTTGCTTTTGACGAGCTAAGGAAATTGATCTTGGTTTCTCTTCAGCTTGCGGGTATGCTCAGAGGACTTATAACCCTAGGCGTTTAGAGAATACCAAGTATTTTGGTAAATAGGTAGGACCGTCTGCTCTGTTGTGTTTCTTAATTGAGATTTTTGCTTGTTTACTGCCCCAAGCAGGAGCGTGATTGTCTTTGTGAAAGATTCGTTGGACGAACACAATTTGCATGATTGAGTGTTTAATTGTTGATTATGATTATGAGTATGACTACCCCCTCAAGCGACGAGTCGATGAGGGAAGGACTTAGCGAGAAAAGTGACAAGTCGCTTGACCTAGATGACTTTTTTTGGGTTGCCTTCAGGTGTACTCATGAAGATTATGGCAATTTTGGAAGGATATTGTCGATCCGATAGATGTCTTATGGAGGAGAGAGAGTCACAAACTTCGTTCCCATGGAGTGGTCCAGCCATCAAGGCTTTCTTAGGGATTAAAGGAGTGGTTCTCGCACTTCCATGGTGCTATTGAATTCTACCTTGAGTTCGAATGAATCGCATCAAATTTGACCTATTTTTGGTGGGTTTTAAACCATTTTTGGCGCCTTTCGGAGTAAGAGGGAGAGAAAAACCTTGTTCCCATGGAGTGGTCCGGCTATACTAGCCTTCTTGGGGAGTAAATTAGAGTCTCTCTATGACCCTAGTGGTGGTTTATTATGCCATTATGCTTCGGTGCAAAATCAACCAAGTTTAAGCAGTTTTATGATGTTTTTGGAGCCCTTTTGGGGTTGCTTTGTGTTATTTTGAAAATTGTGAGTTGTATTCATCCCAGGGTGGGGTGAATGCAAATTTTGTATTCATCCTAGGGTGGGATGAGTACAAATTAATGTGCTCATCCCTCCTTGGGATGAATACAACCCTAATAGCCTATAAAGCCCCTAAAATTGCGGTGTGGGGCCATTATTGCAAGTTTCTTTTGGCGATTCGAGTGGTGAGGAGGAGGAGAGTGATTGTGCATAGTGAAGCGCTGTCGAACTCGATCCAAGACACCATGAGCCAGTAGACTAGAGCATCCAATGGAGGGGCCGGTGCGACGTGGGTATGTAGTGACTCCTCGATCGTGTTTTTGTGCTATTTTTGAATTTTGTGTGTTTTTTTATTTTTATTTTTGAGGCCTTAAAAAGGCCATTTTTGTGAAGCATAAGAATGCTTACTGATTTTTGTTGTGTTTTGTTTTATTAGGTGAGGGGTCGGTATCATAAGCCGAAGTTGTTTGAGACCACCCGGGCTGCCTTGAGTGAGGCGGATTGGGAGTGGCTAGATCAGTTGGGCCTTAAGCAAGTGACACGGTTGGAGCCTGTGATAGGCGACCGTGCCTACTTGATGGCTTTGATCAGCTTGTGGGACCCCCGCACTAATACCTTTCACCTCCCGATAGGGGAGATGACGGTGACTTTAGATGATGTCTATCAGATTCTGAGGATTTCGATAGAGGGGCGACCCATCAGGACTACGCACCATGACCTGAGAGGTGCAGTGCTGACTCGTTACTTTGGTGATCGGGCAGATGATGCGGAGGATGACTGCCTGAAGGGTGGTATATTGGTTGGTTATTGGTTTGGGGAGGAGGTATTGAAGGTGAGGCATGCATTACTCATGACCCTCATCTCCAATATGCTTCTACCCGACTCCTCTAGAGTGAGGTTCCCATGGAACCTGCTGGAGCTAGTGTTTGCCTTGGTGGCAAGCACTAAGAAGAAACCATTGGTGATGGCGTGGGGTACTACACTGTTGGCACAACTCTATGATGAGTTGTACGAGATCCACTATCAAAAGTGAAAGGGGATAGGGTGCAGCTATCTACTACAGTGTTGGGCATGGCAGCACATAGTTGTGGAGCGGCCACAGGGACTACCATGGATGACCCGGGGTGAGTTGGAGGACCTGGAGATCGGGTATGCCATCTTTTGGTAGAAGGCATAGGAGGTTGGTTAGAGTAGGTATTGGGCAGGTGACGTGGGTCACTATGCTAAGGCTTTTGCTGAGCTGATGGTGGGTGATGTTAGTTGGCGGCCTTATAGAGACTGCCCAGCATGGCCTGAGGCTGGGGAGTGGCTACGGAGGAGCAGGCGAGGGATATGGTTGATAGGGTGGCATGGCACGGAGAAGGAGTTCTTCCCTTATGAGTGGGTGACATGATATTTTAGGGTATGCCAGGGATTTCCTAGGGTGCCCATGATCTATAGGCACCATGGGGATGAGAGGACCCTGACTTGGCCCATAGTGGTGGAGACGGATGAGGCGGCCGACCCAGCTATAGTGGTTCTCGATGTGGATGATGTCGGGACTATAGATGAGTATGACACGTGGTGGGTTATGCGGTGGTGGCGGGGTGAGGAGGCCCTTGGGGGAGATGCAGCGGTGATAGCTATGGATATGCCTCAAGATGTACCTGAGGAGGATCAAGTGGAGTCACCTTACCATATGGATGAGTAGGTGGACCTCCTGATCATGGATGATCAGGGTGATGATGAGGAGGTGGATGCGGGGGATCAGGGGTTGCCTGAGTAGTAGGATGTGCCAGTGGATCGGTATGCCACATTGTAGACTGAGCTAGCTATGGTTAGGCAGGAGAGGGATCTCCTATGGGCATAGGTGTAGGAGCAGGGTGACCCGATAGAGGTTAAGGCTCTATGGTTGTGGGTACAGGAGTTGGAGGTTGAGGTGGGGTCACTATGGGCCTAGGTGTTGTGGGTGATGGATACCTACTAGGCTCGGGAGGCTCGGGGCCAGCTCTACAAGAGTGAGCTAGAGTGAGAGGTGATCCAGATTGGGGGACAACTGCCAGAGTTGGATGATGGTAGTACCTCACATCGGACCCGATGGAGTGAGATGAAGTGGTCTATCTCATCGAGGTGGAGGATCGAGGTGGCTAGGGGGAGTCGGGCGGGTGATAGCCGATCGAAGAGATCTCAATGATCGCATACTATGGGTGGTAGTACTAGTCGTAGCATCGATCCTGCATGATCATGGTGGCCGACATGGATAGGGCCTTATTTTTGGTATGGGTGAGGTCGAAGGACCCACTTTGTTGTAGCCTTCGAGCATTTTGGAAACTATGATGTACTATTTTTGCCCCATATATATGAGATTTTGTTGTTGTCATCATGTGTTTCGCTTATTGTTTTATTGTATGAATGCAATGTGTGTATGGATTTATTGATGATGTGTTAGGTGTTTGATATGGATGCATATGGATGCAATGATATGGTGATGGATAGATGTTATGTATGCATGTGTATTTGCTTGTATTTTGTTTTGCAGCTATCTATATGCATGGGTGCATGGTGAGATGAACTATTTGGATGGTTGATAAAAATGATTGTGATTGATGATTTGACATACTATGTTAGCACCATAGACTGTTCAACATATTGATGCACTTTTGTTTTTGTTGCTTTTGCTTTGTTTTTGTAATAGAAATGTGAAACCATTATTGTAATGTGGTGAAATGGAGTAAATGAACTGACATGTTTAAAGAATGTAGGTGAGGTTTTTATGGGACTCAAACATTCTAGCTGGTGTGATCAAAGGTTGTATACTAACTATGCAAGACTTTATGACAAGGTATGAATCTGCTAGGATGACCAAGGTACTTCATATCCCTGTGTGTGCAAGTGAGTTCATTCCTATGATATGCATAAGGATACCGCCAGTGCCAAGCAGGCTCTCAACCAAACCTATACTGAGGATCACCAAATAAATGCCACCATCTTAGGTTTTGTACTAAGTATGATTAGACCAATAGGCAATCTAGGTTACCAAAGCTAGCTCATCCACATGCAAACATTGGTCTGCACACACGCCGAAGCTAATGTGACAGACATATCATCATGCGTAAGGATACCGCCAGTGCCAAGTAGGCTATCAACCAAACCTGTACTGAGGATCACCTTATGGTTTTCCAAATGTTGAGAGTTCCAGGGATTCAAGTTTGACTCCCTCTTTTTCTTCAATTTTATTGGGATACTTGCTCTCATATATATAGTGATAAAAATCATTGTTTATTTTTTTCTCTTTTAGTGACAATAATCACTGTTTATTTTGAGTTTTTCTTTTTCTCTTGAGCAAGGGATTTGAATTTTGAGTGATGGGGATCACTGTTTCTTGTGCTTTTTGATGTGTGCACTTTTTGATTTTTGTATTTGGGGTTTTTTGAATTTGAATTTTTGCTTTGTGGGGGTTTGCAAATTTAGACTATTGCAAACATGTGAAAATGTGGGAATTTGATGACAAAAAGGGGAAAACCACTTATTGTTGTGGGGGGAATTGGGTAGGGGAGAACTTGTCCTTTTGCCAACTCTCAGCATTCTTGAACCATTCGCACAGGGGGATGAGCAGGATGACCTTTTCGCATAAGGTAACCTAGACCACTTCATGGATTTCATCTATCTTTGTGCAAAACTTTGATGTTTAAATGTGTAAATGTGTTTGGGATATGATGTACGCAAGGCATAATCTAGGCAGGACTCTACCTCCTAAAAATCAAGATAGCTTTCTACCAAACCTGAAGAGAAGCTAGAAATGGTTGAGTGACCAAAAACCCTAATGACATTCTAAAACAAATGATTAGGTGAAGCGGTGGACAAAAATGTGGATGAAGATGATAAGTATAACATTGAACTATTATTACTTTCACAACATTGATTTTGAGTGATAACAAGTGTATCGTCTTGGTGCTAGACATGTATGAGCAACTCTAAAAATGTAAAATTCTAATGAGTGTGCCTAAATGCAAGCGATGATCGAATGCAATGGGATGCAATGTGATGAGATGTGACTTGTTTTTGTATTTTGATATTTTGATGATGTTTTTGAATTCTTGATTGATATATATGTATGTACATGTGACCAATAGGCTTATTGGGGGCCATTGGGGCATTTGGGGTGACCAAAGGGCTTATGGGTGCCTTTGGGGCTTTTTGGTTGACCTAGACGGTTCTAGACCGTCGAGGAGCATTTTGGTTGACCAAGCGGGTTAAGGCATCCTTGGAGCATTTTGGGGTGACTTAGATGGTTTTAGACTGCCTAGGAGCATTTTGGTTGACCAAGCGGGTTAAGGCACCCTTGGAGCATTTTGGGGTGACCTAGATGGTTCTAGACCAGCCTAGGAGCATTTTTTGGTTGCACCAAGCGGGTTAAGGCACCCTTGGAGCATTTTGGGGTGACCTAGATGATTTTAGACCGCCTAGGAGCATTTTGGTTGACCAAGCGGGTTAAGGCACCCTTGGAGCATTTGGGGCACTATGGTGCTCTAAGCATGGAAAAACCTCAAATGGATGATGTTCAAGGGCTCGGGATCTTTGACTCCTTCAAGAGAGGTGAGTCGATATGTTCTGGGTCCTATCTGACTGGTGATGATGAAAGGACCTAACCAGTTTGCCACAAACTTATCCCTCAGGTGGGATGGCAAATTAGAGTTTTGTTGGTTCTCTTTCAGGATGAGGTCACCAACCTGAAAGTCCCTTGGATGGACTTTCATATTGTAGGCTCTCTTTAGTCACTCCTGATAAATGTGCAAATGCTCTAGGGCATGAATGCATCATTCATCAAGCAACGTAAGTTGGTCTAGTCGAGCCTGTCATGCAGTATCATCATCAATGAATTCTTGCATGGATATGCGTAGTGAGGGGATTTCTAGCTCTAGAGGCATGACTGCCTCTGCACCATACACTAGTGAGAATGGGGTTGCCCCAGTGGGCATCCGAATGCTAGTGCGATAAGCCCATAGGGCAAGAGGGATTTGTGTGTGCCAATCCTTATGACTTCCATTGACTATATTTTTAAGGATGGCAATTAATGTCTTGTTTGAGGCCTCTGCTTGCCCATTTTCTTGTGGATAGTATGGTGTCAAAAAGCTATGTTTGATTTTGTACTTATTCATTAAAGCATGCACAACCTTGTTTTTGAATGATGTCCCATTATCCGAAATGATTTTGGATGGAATACCAAAATGACAAATGATATGATTCGTTATGAACTCCACTATGTGGGGTCCTATCATTGAGGTAAGGGGAATTGCTTCCACCCATTTGGTGAAGTACTCGGTTGCCATGATGATGAACGTGTGATGGCCCGAGGATGTGGGGGAGATCTTCCCGATTAGATCGAGTCCCCATTGCAAAAATGGCCAAACCGATTGAATCGGTTGCAAGGCCTAGGAAGGTACGTGTGTCAAATTAGCATGATGTTGACACTTCATGCACTTCCTAACATATGTGCAACAATCTCACTCTAAATATGGCCAATAATAGCCCATGCGAAGAATGCACTTTGCGATGGCCATGCCGCTAAAGTGGCCACCGCATGTACCATCGTGTGCCTGGGCAATGGCCCAAGTGGCTTCCTATTATTCCAAGCAATGAAGGAGAATTCCTTCATAGCTCCGATGATACAAAATGTCTCCTAACAAGACATGCTTTACCACTTTCTATTTGAGTGTCCTTTTGGTGGCATGCGACAATCCAGGTGGGAGGCTACCAAGCTTGAGGTAGTCTCGAATGGGAGTATACCAGTCCTGCTGCATAGAAGCTTCGATGGCGTGAATGGCCTGGCCCTTTAAAATTTCATCCCTAGAAAATGTTGATTGGGGGAGAACTTGTAAGAATAGCATGGTGCTACTATCAAAAGGGGTTTGGGGGAATAAGGACCCCCAATCGACATGATTCAGGTGATCATGAATTTGTGAGAACCTATCATGAGATGGTTCAATTTGAATCATGTGGATGCCTAGCATGGCTTCAGAGCTCTCACGCTTCATCATGGGTTGTGATAGCATTTTAACATGAATGGTGGTGATGTCATCTGAAGGGTTCTACGGGATGAGTGACCCCAAGGAGGCCATAGTATCCACAAAATGATTCGATGATCGAGGGATTGCCTCGATATCGTACCATTCAAACTTTACCAAGAAAACATCCACAAGGGCTTTATAAGCTTGTAGCACTAGACATTTGCACTAAAAAATCCCTTTGACCTGGTTAACAATTAGCAGGGAGTCACCAAAAATGTTAAGCTTTTTTATTTTCATGGCGACGGTTGCTTGAAGACCTATGAGCAAGGCTTCATATTCTACATTGTTGTTCATGCATGGGAAATCGAGTTTAAATGATAAGGGCAATGGAGCTCCCTGTGGTGTAAAGAACATGACTCCCATGCCACCCCCTCGCTCGCATTTGGAGCCATCAAAGAATAGGGTCATATCAGCCTGGATCTCAGGCTCGTCAGAATCTGGCGATTCTGAGATATGGAAGACCCCATCATCGGGTAGCTCCATGCTAAGAGGTTGATCATCCTCAAGAGGAGCCTCCACAAGCTGATCGATGATGACCTGACCTTTGATAGATTTTTGTCTAATGAATTCTAGGTCAAACTCCATCAACAACATGATCCATTTCATCGTGCGACTACTATGATAAGTGTGACTCATCATGTATCGCAATGGATTCTCTTTCGACACAACATGCATGGTATGCCCTAGCATATAATGGCGTAGCTTCCTAGTGGTGAAAACCACTGCTAAGCATAGCTTCTCGACATATGTGTATCGAACCTCGTAACTGACCAGGGTGTGGCTAAGATAGTAAGTAGCCTACTCTTTGAAAAACTCATTCTTCTGGGCTAGCATGGCCCCCAGTGCGATCTCAGTGGCTGAGATGTATAAGTAGAATGGTACTCCTGGTCGAGGAGGTGCCAAGACTGGTGGTGAAACTAGGTATTGCTTTATCTCATCAAAGGCTTCTTGGCATTCATCATCCCAGTGGAATGCAACTCCCTTATGCAATAATCTATTCATCGATCGACACTTATCCGACAACTATGCTATGAAGCGCTTGATAGATACGATTTTGCCTTGTAGGCTTCGCACTTGCTTGATGGTAGTCAGGGGAGGCATTTCTAGGATAGCCTTGAATTTTTTAGGGTCCACCTCGATGCCTCACTTGGAGACTATGAAACCCAAGAGCTTTCCAGATGTGACACCGAAGATGCACTTCTTGGGGTTTAGCCTGACATTGTGCTCAATGAGGCGATCGAGGACTTTGCGTAAGACATCGGGATGCTCATGACGTAATAGAGACTTAGCCAATAAGTCATCCATGTAATCTTCCAGAATCTTGTGCATGTAATCATGGAAGATGTATGTCATGGCTCGCTGATAGGTGGTGCCAATGTTCTTGAGGCCGAAGGGCATGACCCTATAACAAAATGTTCCCCAAGGCGTTGTAAATGCCATTTTGATCTGGTCTTCTGGGTTGATACGGATCTGATTGTACCCAGAGAAACCATCCATGAGGGAAAGCATTTCATGGCCTGCTGTGGCATCTACCAGTGCATCGATGCTAGGCAAAGGAAAATCATCCTTAGGACTCACCTTGTTTAGATCTCGAAAGTTTGTGCATATGTGAATCCTCCCATCAGGCTTCTTGATAGGAACCATGTTGGACAACCATGGTGGATAGTCTATGGGGATAACGAATCGGGCATCCAAGAGTTTTTGTATCTCGTATTTCACCATCAAGGCTACTATTGGATGCATTTTTTGCAACTTTTGCTTTACCGGTTTGACTATTGGGTTGAGTGTTAAATTATGCATGACCAGATTTGGGTCTAGTCCTGGCATATCCTTGTATGACCATGCAAAAGCTTGCTTTCTCTCCATGAGAATCTGAATGTACATGGCTTGCTCTTCAGGGGATAAGCCTTCCCCTAGCTTGATAAACTATGGATTATCTGGATCTGAGCCTATGTCTCGGTCAATCGTTGGCTCGACTGACATATGTGATCCATCCTCCAACTGATGTGGAGTAGGGATCAGGTGGATGTCGTCTGCTGAATTAAGATCATCGATGGGAATGTCAGGTTCCTCTTCAGCATGAAAGACATCCTGAGTAGGTTTTGGGGTGAAATGAAACATCTCACCACATGGCCAATACTCAGAAGGTGATGGGGGTGAATCAACATGATCCCAGTCGATAGCATCTAGATCAAGATGCAATGGCTTGGAAGGATCGACTGGATTGTAGAGTGGTGTGGTCAAATCAATGGAGATCATGTTGATGGAATGAATTTTCTCTCCAGGACCATGGGTGAAGGACTCATTATCAGTATCACTTCCTACCCCCAAGTGTGGCGGTGGGGGAATAGGGATCATCGGATCCTATCTATGAATAGACTGTAGGATGGGATCATTGGGCTCGAGGAGCTCCATGTATGTCGATGGGTCTGGAAAGACCTCATGATAGATCCGATCTAGATTGACTGGTCTTGCCCTTAAGCATGGGCCAACGTGTAGCTGATGATACACCTCATCTATGTCGATGGGCTCATGATGATGACGCAAATAATGAGGACCAAGATAGGCCCTCTCCATCTCATCTTCATCATCACTATCGTATATTAGTCCCTCACCTCTACCCATAGGAATTGGGTGATCTGGCAGATGAGGTCCCATATATGCTCGCTCCTCATAATCATCATCATGGATGAGGACTTCTTCACTCTCGTCTTGTGGTGCCACTGGCATGCGGGGATCGAGTAGTTCAAGCAAATGGATGGTGTCCTCGCCAGGCGGTCTGAATTCTTGAGGGTGGACCGACTCTTCAGGTGGTAGGAGCTGCTGCCAGATAGGGTCATCTATGGGGAACATGTGCATGAAGTCCTCCTGCTCATCATCAATGGGGATGACCTACGAATGATCATTGTCTGACTCAAATGGGTCGTACGATGCTACCTCATAATCGGAGTCATCACCCGAGGTCCACTCATAAGAGGGGCCTTCATCACAAACATGAGGACACGCTTGCAAGCTCTCACCTCTCTCAAAATGTGGGAGAATGTCACTAAGGATCATAGGGCTCCCATCAGATATCGAGAAATAGTCCTCCAATGAGTAGATGGTGTGCGGGTTGGCGTAGGGGTCCCTAGCCAACTCATCTCTCTGACCTATGCATAGGCGATCGATGCCATCCATGAGGACATCCAGGGGCAATGGGTTGTTATGCCCTAATCCTGACTTGTCATATGCCATTTGATATTGTGGCTAAAAAGGGACCCGCATGCCCTGCTCATATCTGCCTAACCCAAAACCCTGCCAGTTGCATAGGTCAAAATACTTCAGCGCGAAGTCTGGGTTAGACAAGTAATCAATGTATTCCCCAAAAGGCTCCTCATCTTCCTCCTCCTACTGGTAGGGCTCTATGCCATAATCGAGGCCCCCATACATGAAGTTTGTCTGATTAGGAGGGAGGCCTAAAGGCACGAGGGTGCCTCTCAGAAGGAGAGGTCTGCCCATGTCCTGTATGGACTCAACTACAGGTGTAGCCATGACATTTCGAACCATGTACTCCCCTAGACCTGTACTAGCCATCTCAACTATGATCAATGATCATGGTGATGGGGGAAATAGGAGTGCCTCTTGGGCCCATTCCATGATGGGCTCATCGACCGCCCGTTCCTCCATCATGCCAGGCACTTCTTCAGAGGAGATGGTGGAAACTATTGGGGGGATCTCTTCAATGGGTCTCTTCCCTGTGTCCTTCGACAATGGGGTCGTAGATGATGGTGATGCCTGTGAAGGAGCTGTCGATGAACATGGGATGGACTATGATGAAGGTAGCTCTACGGGAGGGGGTGATGCTGGAATCGGACCCAAATGAGACTTGTTCAACTGAAAGTCCAAATGAGGTGATGGTAGGGTCGATTCGGGCAACTACTGCACCAGGTTGTAGTATTTGAAGGGCTCGAGGTCTACCGAAATGACATGAACCTATCCTTCATACATGTATTTTAGACACTGGTGCATGATTGATGGGACACACTTCATGTTCCTAATCTAGGGTCTGCCCAGCAGGATGTTATACGCCATCTCACCCTCTATTATGTGACACAACGTCGAAATCATCTTTTTCCCAACTTGAATGGGTAGGACAATTGTGCCAACTGTCGAGCATATAGCATCATTGAATGCTCGGAGGGTGTAGGTGGATGCAACAATGTGTGATGCTAGTAGTTTGAGATGCTCTAGTGCCATTGTGGTAATGATATTACTGGATGAACCAGTGTCTATCAAAACTCTCTTGAATGGGGTTCCATTCACACATGCGATGATGTGCAAAGGTGGATCCACCATGTCGATGGGAATAGGCCTTAGCTCATCTTCCCTGAATGTGATGACTGGCTCGATGCATTGGCATACATGCCCCATGAAATTGTTGAAAGAATTAGCTTCCTGGGGCTGCAGCTCAATGGCTTTTAAAATCTCCATCAGGGCCTCCTTGTGAGGCTGCGATTGCTGGATTAGCTCATAGATGGAGAGCCTAGCCGATGTGGTCCTCAAAATCTGAGTGAGTTTGGTCTAGATCATGGCCATAGGCCTAGGTGGGGGAGTCTATACTACTGGTGGTGCAGCTCGTGAAGTCGATGGAACATCGCTTGGAGCCATAGGAGCTGTGGCTGGACTAGGGTACTTCTTGTTCCGTGTCACAATGCTCACCATGCCCACAAATCCTTGCTTGGGATAGGCCTGATGGACCTCATTTACTTGTGTTGTGGGCTTAGCCTACCCTCCATGGGCTGGCAAGGGGTCTTTGTAGACCTCCATCTATTGGTTTTTTGGTGCCACGGGGTTGTCTACCATGAGAGCTTTGTTGTCGATCAGGTCCTGCACCAAGTTTTTGAACTTGTAGCATCCGAAGATGTCATGACCCTTCTACCGGTGGTACTTGCAATACAAGTCTTCCCGGTAGCCTTTGGGCTTTGGTGCATTAGGATCCATAGGTCTACTCTCAGGTAGGTGGACCAAACTAGCCACGTAGAGGTGGTCAAACAAGGAATCCATAGATTCTGTTATGGGCGTAAACTATCGCTTGGGGCGACATTGTTGATTCTGCCCCTATTTCTAATTTTCTTTCTCATAGTTCATAGGGGGCATGGCATGATACTCTACCTTTTGAGGCTATTGTGCTTGTGCTAGCCCTAGAACACTAATGGCAACCTGATTGACCATGGTGGGTTTTGGTTGCACTATGTTGGTCTTGGTGGTCTTGGTCCACTCCTTGCGAGGTTTTGCAATCTCGCCATCTTGGATCTTGATTTCTTCGATGGTCCTAGCTTGCACCAGGGCATCCTCAAGAGTGGCATACTACTGGAGTTGTAGAAGCAAGGAGATGGGTCTCAGGAAGCTCTTAGTAAACATTTGGGTCAACTCCGATGTGGGGAGTAGATAGGGCACCTTTGAAAGCATAGCCCTCCATCTATTTCCATAGTTGTTAACTGACTCATCGTCATACTGCTTGAGACCAGCCAAGTCAGCAAGTGTTGCCTTCCTCTTGGTATTGAAGGTGAAACGTTCTAGGAATGCATCCATGAGCTGGTCCAAGTTGTGGATGTTGTGCTTCGAGAGCTGTGTAAACCAATCGGAGGCAGGGCCTACGAGGGTGGTCACAAAAGTCCTTAGAAGCAAGGCATCATGGTCCTGAATACCAAAACATTGGCTCAGGAAATGGGTGACATGCTCCTGCGCATCCTCTTCCCCCTTGAATGTAGCCAACTGAGGCATCTTGAATTATTCAGGGTAGGGAGGCATAGGAACCGATGGATGCACAGGGTGACTACGGAGCTGATGTAACGTAGGCTTTTGGGACCCAGAGGTTCTATTCTTGACTGACTCGAGGTGCTCTAGCAGTGCCTTGTAGGCATCGAAGGACTTGATCTCCTCTTCTTTATCCTGTTCCTATGGTGGGTTGCGAGGAACGTGAGGCCTATTATGGGGTAGTTGTGGAATAACCCCCTACCTTGATATGGCATTTTTGTATGCTCTTCTTCCAGCTCATATCCATCATACTCTTCATAAGGCATCTCTGGAGCTGGTCTATAAACCTATGTGGCTGCCCATGGAGGGTGCCCTGCATCAGTCCTGGGAGTCAAATCTCGATCGGACCTGGGAGGTCTAGGAGGTAATCCTCTATAAGGTCTAGGTGACCTCTCTCAGACTGGGGGTTGTTGCCTCCTATAGGTCTCTACCCTATGAGTGCTTGGGGTCGAAACCCGCTCATGTAGGGTCTTTTGGAATAGCTCATTGGTTTGACATTGAATACATTCCTTCTTGAGCTGATGCAGGTGGTCTAGTTGCTCTTTATCATGTCGAAGTTATTTGAATTGAGCTTGGCATTCTGCATATATGGCAACCGCCTATTGGACTTGTTCTGTTGTTCAGGGTCTAGGTGGCCTAGATGGTTCCCCTCGATCTCTTTCTCGATCATGGTGATCCGAGACCTCTATAACGTGCTTCCCTCTATCGAGGTTGGCAGTATTGACCCATGGCTCTGGGTGAGGTAGGTGCTCCTGATACTCAGCTGGTGTGGAGGTGCAATACCCCCACATAGTAACTTGCTCTTGAGGAATGTCATGGACTTCCTCGTACCTTCCCCCATGAACGAGGAAAGGTAGGGCTGAATTAGCTCACCCTGTATGATGAGCCTCATACTCATCCTGATATCTAGGCTCCCTAGCCCTAATTGGGTGGCATGGAGGTAAGATGTGATCATCATGCCCCACCCAATGATCATTGTGGGGATCTGGCCCTTGAGTGGGTGCCTCTGCTCTGATAGGCACATGAATGCATGGTACTACCCTATCTCTATGTGCCTCTTCATGCACTAGCCAATCATCATCAAAATGAGTGTTTGACGTGTCCATATAATGGGAGCAATCTCCCTGGGTTGGCTCTTGGTGCACGGGGGTATCCCATCTGGGGGTCTCTTGGAGACCCTGCTCTATCCTAGCTGTCCTAGTGGTCCATGGACTAGGGTGAGTGTCAGCCCTCCAAGGTGGTATGACCAGATCTCGAGGGCTATAACGGAGGTGACTTGTGTCTCCATGTACACTCTCCGTAGTGTCCACCCTTGATTGGGCTTGGCTGCAGGTGAAAACCATTGTAAGAATGTCTATCAAATATTTTAATGTTTATCTTCCTTACAAATTTTATGAAACATTATACCAAAAGGGAAACACACAATCAAATAGATGTTTATCTTTGTTAATGTATTAAATGTGTATCCTAAAAACTGGTTTTAGTGTGTTTCAAGTTTGTTGTAAAGAGACCTTGTGTCACGTGTTTGATAATTGTTGCATGATATTCTCAAGTTAAAATGGATTTCACCTGTATACTCGTAGCTCGAAAACCTGGCTATGAACTCCAGGTTGTGTTATCCCACCTATGATGTGTGGTAATGAAGCCCACACATGGCCAGGGAGCACAGGTCCTACCAGTTCCTCACCCAGTTCACCCATAGTCTACGATACACCTCCCCGAAGGGTGATGCGTGCTATAACCCATGGGCTATGATGGATCTTGGAACCGACCTTGGCAAGATGGATCGGGTTCATGGGATTTGAGCCAAGTGGATGGAGATGAAACCCACCGTCACTTGCGCTCTACCAACGGTTGGGGATGAAGTCCAACTCGTTAGCGTTTAAGTGGATCGTGGTGTGTGTGATTCCTTTTAATTCAAAAGAAAGTAAACAAGAGAGCATTCAATGATTTTCAACTAAATGCAAGCTTTAAATTCAATTACAATGCCTCCATTTGAGGACTTGAATTGCTTGATACAATCTATTACAAAAATAGTGCCAATATATATCAATCTCTCAAATAACGTGGTGCACATCCACTGTTCTTGCCCACACTCAAGGTGGGTGGGCTCAATGTCACCACCACTTACATCAATGTGATACTTGTCTTCTACTATCTCATATAATATTTTGGCACCTAAATTTGCACACAGGAAAGCAAAATATAATCAAGAGCATCTATGTGTGATATTAAAACATGCAATCCCCATAGCCTTGAAGGGCGCATGTCTGGTAGAGATATCGAATGAATTCCAAATGAATAAAAACTCAAGAGTGATGTAAAATATATGATTTTGGGATGATATCACCTAGTTTTGTAATTTTTGGAGTCTTGGTCACTGTGTTCGATCCCGTCACACTTTTTGAACCTACAAAAGGCAAGTGAGCAATTATTCTACCTAGACATGTGATAAACCTACAATATTTGGTGAGTAAGCATAAAATGATATTCTAAGAAGACCTATGTAATCAGATTCCAGAGATCCTACTCAATTTCTCCTGCATGCAAAAGTGGGACCCACATACATACAAATCATAAAATAGTGATATCTCAAACGATATAAGTTAGAAAGTAGTTAAATTTGAACTATAACATCCTAGAGACATATACAAAATAGATAATAAAAAATAGTCCTAATATTTTGCATGAATTTTTATTCATTCAGGGAGGGACGAATTCGATTGTCACAAATTGGGGGGTTCCCGAGGGTGGGACGCCCTCCAAAATCTCCTAAATTTTCACACCAATCCAAGGTATATTGATGTAAAACTAGAGGGGAATTATTTTAGGCAAATTATATGTGGGTATTTGAACAATAGATTCTAGTTTTGGAGTCAAATTACACATTATTTTATCACCCGATAACCTCTCTCTCTAAGGAGAAATTATGGATGAAAAAGGCGCAATAGGGGTGAGGTAATAACTCGGTATAACTTCATTGTGATTCCTTACAATAACCTACCTTTCTTGGATGAGAATTACATCCAATTTATAGACCTAGGAGGTCAAATGTGCAAAAGGTGTGCAAGGGCATGCAAGGCCAAAGGGGCAATTTTTCCATCAGGGCGACATGCATAGGTGGGGGAAGAGAATCTCCCCAAAATGGCCTCATTGATGGGGGATGCCATAGGCATGCCCTAGGTTCTGACCTGCATGCCTCGAGGAGTAGGGCAAGTGGTAATTTCTAGTAGCCACTTGTCTAGATTTGACTTTTTTCTAGTCAAACCTACTATTCGCTCCACCCCGAGATGAATGTTGTATTCGCTTCGGTGTGGGATGAATAGAAACTACTATTCGTCTCGGGTGGGACGAATAGGAAATGAGCCTCAAAAAGTCCCCAATTGGCCTAGGAATCTTCCAAAACTATTTTGGGAGTGGTTAGAACCACTGCTCGATCTCTGAGGGCTGCCCTAAGGACTTTGTGCATCACTTTTGTTAATGGCTTGGTAGCATAATTGGATTGGCACTATTTTGGTGTCTACACCAAGACCTTGAATGAAAATCCATGAAATCAAATAACTGAGCATACCTCATTTATAAAAATTTTGAGCATGTATCCACTGGACTTGTGCAAGGGGAGTCCCTTGCAAAGTGATGGCGAAAGACCACTAGACATTAATCAAAGGTATTGAAGCCCCCAGCTTCCCCTTGTGGACTTTCCAAGAAATCTAGGGTTTAATGGCCTCCCAGGCCTTCCAAATGCTTTGCATAACAAAGGACCCAAAAATATTTATTGGAACAGGGGCTATAAGAATGGTTTGCAAATCAAACCCTTTCCACACCTTCTTACCAAAAGTAAGTCCCATGGAGAGGTAATGACGAATTAAAAGTTTCCAGGCTTCCTCCCCATGTAAAGCTCTCACAATCCATTTAGCACAGAGGAAAAAACCTTGTCACTGATAGTCAAACAATCCCATTCCTCCAGAGTTTTTAGGAAGACAGTAAATATTCCAAGCCACGCTATCAAATCCCTTCTTACTAACAACATTGGACCACATAAAATCTCGAAGAAACTTATCCAATTTGGCATAACAAGTCTTGGAAGGGACCCAACAAGAATATTAATACACATGAGTAGAGGCCAATACCTTTGAACAAATCTGAAATTTTCTAGCAAAGGATAATTTTTTGGTACACCAGTACAACAGCTTCTCAACCTTTTGAACAACATAATCCCACAAATAGGCAGGAGAACCCAAAAAAGCAAAACGAATACCCAAAAATTTAAAGGTTTCCCCCAGTTGAATCCACTTCCAAGGCTTATCATCTAACCAGGGAGGCATATATTTTCTAGACTGTCTATAGCAAGAATTTTTTCTCCATTGAATATTAGAGGCAAAAGCTAAGCAAAATGTATGAAGATAATCTAAAGCATGAGTAACAGATATCTCATATTCTGTAATAGTCAAGAAATAATCATCTGCAAAATGACCATTAATCAAATGCTTTGGGGAGGAAGGGAGATAAATTTCCTTGATCAATCCTTGAGTAGATCTATGAGCTAGAAGATAACCAAAGGCCTCAACAACAAGAATAAACAAAGAAGGTGCCAATAGACAACCTTGTCTGACAGAACAGGCTAATTGAATATTATGAGATTGTCTCTTGTTTATAGTTAACACATTAGAGGCATCTTTGAATAACATAAGTATAGTCCTGATAAAATAAGGGCCAAACCCTAGAGCCTTTAGCATAGAAGTAATAAAGAACCGTTCTATTCTATCATAAGCCTTATCAAAATAAATCTTAAGGAAAATAACATCCTGACCAGATGATCTAGCCCATTCCATATCTTCCCAAACAACAATAACATTATCCAAAATATATATGTTCTAAAAAAAACCAGTCTGCTCAGGCCTGATTATCTCAAGAAGAATAGTGTTAGGATCCTATCCTAACACCATGTTGTAATTCTCATTTACCTATGTAATAACCCACTTCCAACGTGGGGATCCCATTTTAATGTTATTATGCAATACTTAGTAATGTAGGTGGCAATAAAGGTACCTCGCCAAGTGGTACCATCTCATGTAACCATTTTTATCAATATTGTAACCGATGTAGTAAGTTACCTCGCCAAGTGGTACCATTTCATGTAACCATTTTTATCAAGATTGTAACCGCCATTTGGTGGGAGATTCTAGCTCAAGTGGCATTTTGCATGTAAGCCACCTCTTGAGCAGTTTTCCTTTAAAAATATATGAAGCCATGTACGAGATTATCCTTTTGCAAGCTAATGAAATATTGAAGGAGGTTGCCCCCTCGAAGAGGCCCGCGATTCAGTGTTACTGTGAGATTGTTTCATTTTTGTAATTGATTTCTGCATAGTGATATTGAGTTATTTGATGTATGTGAGTTATTTTTCAGTATTTTGTGTGAGTGTGCTTTATTTTAATAGTAGGTTCCTAACAAGTGGTATCAGAGCGCTTTCCAGGGCCAAGTTCTGCTGCAACTAAGATGATTCTTGCCAGTCATTCCGCCTGTTAGGTATAATTTTCCTGTGTGTTTTTTATTTCTATTTTTTCCTTTATCAAAAAAAAATCCAAAAAAATAGTCATTTTTTTCTCAGAAAAATCAGAAAATACCAAAAAAAATATAGTAGTTGTGTAGGTTAGAAACCCTGTGTCGAGGGTTTTAAAATATCGTGAAGGAGCTATCGTTATTGGCTAAGCTAGATAGCCCATAAAGCATCTAGTGAAGTGAGGGGCGATCAGGCTCCAATACCTAGGCCTCAGACAACACTCACGCATGGAATTGAGCTCCCACGTATCTTTGGGTATATCGGGAGACAATCTAGGTTTAAACAAGATTTTATCCATTAGGAAGCTTTTTGGCCTTGTATTATCCATAGTCCATGGGACACAACATCCTGGACGATTACCCTCTCGTACTGTCAGAGAGGCAGATAGTGTGCTCAAGGGTATGTGTGGAATCCTCCTTGAGTAGTGGCCTGAAATATTGGTCCGAGCACTATTGTTCGTCACTATGGTATAACAGAGGGCCTATGGGTATTACATACTCCCTTACTTAGCATACCCTGGTTCAAGAAAACAAAACAAAAACAAAGTATCATCCACCCACAAATCAACCCATCCCTGTTCTGCTAACCTGCATTCACCATCCCCAAAAGTGAGCATACGGAGAAGGCTTTCCTTATCACAGAAAACAACTTGCATGCACCAACAGTCAAGACAAATTTTTGCAAGTGTTTGAAACAGCCTGTGGTCAGAATTTGAACCGTCGGGACAATGATAGTAACAGTCAGGATAGTAATAGTGGTAGTCGGGTCGATAGTAACAGTCCTCTATACCAGTCAAGAATTGTAGACTTTTAGTGTCAGAAATAGAGTTGTCAGTGTCAAAAAAATCCCTAAGGTCAGAAGCAGAAACTATGTCAGTAACCCTAGTACAGGTGATAGGGACAGAGAACAGTGAGTGACACGGTGGTCAGGGTACAGACTACACAAGTCAGTGACAGTTGATCCCAGAGGGCAACTTTTGAACCGTAACTCCAAATAAAAAATAGAGAACACCAGTAGACTCGTCAACACAGTAGATAAAAAAAAGTCTAGGGTGCCCAAATTCAGTGTTGTGGGATATAGCTCATTGTGACTATCTTTTCGAGCTGATCATTTTGATATACCATACCCAAGCACTTTTTCGGACAACTTACTAAAAATAGAAAAAAAAATTAGTGTTATGGGATATAGCTCATTGTGATTATTTTTCTGAGCTGATCATTTTGATACACCATACCCAAACACTTTTTTGGACCCCTTACTAAAAATAGTAACTCCTAAAATCCGAGGTCTATTTTTAGTAACTCAGCACAAGAGGGACCGCAATGGCAAGTGACACTCGAGGACAACAACAAAAGGATTTAGACTTGGGCACATTATTGGCTGACCTACAAAAATCCATTGTTGACTTGACCTCTGCAAACAAGAACATAGGCACAGAGATTCGAGAGCTTCGACTAGATCAAGATAACACTAGAATCTGCTTAGAAGAACAACTCACAGAGATGGAGACCAAATTGCAAGGCAGCACCAAAACTGAACACCATGCTGAAAACTCTGAACGAGGTCGATGAACACTAGATAACAATCACTCTGATCGGGATCCAACCTTCAGAATGCCTAAATTAGACTTCCCTAAGTTCAGTGGAAAGGATGTCGATGGGTGGTTATGTCGGGTTGATCAATTCTTTCGACTCCATAATGTCCCTGTATATCATCGGGTTCAGATGGCTTCCTTCAACCTAGAATCTGAGGCCTTACATTGGTTCCAATGGCTACGGGTTGCTAACCCTGATCTATCTTGGGAGGACTTTGAGTCCCAACTACTCACCCGATTTGGCCCCAATGACTATGATGACTTTACAGGTGCACTGACAAAGCTGAAACAAACCACCTCAATTCGTGATTACCAGACCCAATTTGAGAAATTGGCCAATAAAACTAAGGGTTTGAATGAGGGATTTTTTATGAGTTATTTTGTTAGTGGGTTACGAGATGATCTCCAGGCTGAAGTCAAGATGTTCAAACCCCACACCATGATGGAGGCTATCAGTTTAGCCCGATTGGCTGAATCTAAACTCTCAACTCAAAGGTGGACACCATGATTTTTGCATAACCGACCTTCTTTCCCTCCTCGGGTCCAAAACAATACTGATAATAAACTTCCTACTCCCAAGCGGCTGACTACAGAGGAAATGGATGCACGTCGCACCCAAGGGTTATGTTATAATTGTGATGAAAAGTTTACGAAGGGGCATAGATGTGCAAATAAGAGATTGTTTTTAATAGATGTGGAGGAACCAAAAAATAGTGACCATAGTGATGAGGAGAGTGATACAACTGAGGCACCAACTCCACAAGAAGAGGAACCATCAGAAACACCAGCAGAAATTTTAGTCCATGCTCTTGCTAGGATTACCACCCCACAAACCATGAGAGTTGTGGGTTATTTCAAAGGCCAACGTCTCACAATTCTTATTGATTCAAGCAGTACGCACAACTTTATTGATCCTCAGGTGGCCAAACGGACCAACTGCTATATACACTCATGCAATTCTTTTGAAGTCATGGTGGCCAATGGAGGCACCTTACCTTGTAAAGGTAAATGTCAAAATGTCAAAATTCAGATAGGGGATTATGAACTCAAGCAAGATATGTTCACCCTCCAATTGGGAGGATGTGACGTTGTGTTAGGATCCCAATGGATGAGCACCTTGGGCACTTTCTCCTGCAACCTTGTAGAACTATGGCTGCAATTTTCACAAAATGGACAAACATATACCCTCAAGGGTATCAAGGCTGGCCCTACACAAATTATTAGTTCCAATCACATGGAGAAGTTGTTGAAAAAGTCCTCCCGTGGGGTCATTGCACAAATATTTTCAATTCAGCCACCCACTTCTACAACAGATCCACTTCCAAAAGATTTGCAACTTGTTCTAACCAAGCACAATGGCATTTTTTAGAACCAACTACACTGCCACCTCGTCGCTCTCATGACCATGCTATTCCACTACTTCTGAGTAGTGCACCACCGAACATCAGACCGTATCGGTATCCTCATGCTCTCAAGTCAAAAATCAAGAAGATGGTACAGGAATTGCTCAAGGCAGGTGTCATTCGACCCAGTACTAGTCCCTATTCTTCTCCAGTTTTGCTAGTTTGCAAGAAATATGGCTCGTGGTGATTGTGCATAGACTACCATGAGCTCAATAAGATCACCATCAAGGATAAATTTCCCATTTCGGTAGTGGATGAATTGTTGGATGAATTACATGGAGCTATGTACTTCTCCAAGTTGGACCTTCGTTTGGGGTACCATCAAATCAGGCTCAAGGATGAGGATATTCCAAAAACTACTTTTCGTACTCATGAAGGTCACTATGAGTTCTTGGTAATGCCATTTGGTTTGACAAATGCACCATCCACATTTCAAAGCCTTATGAACAACATCTTTCGTCCCTTCATGCGGAAGTTCATCCTGGTTTTCTTTGATGATATATTGGTTTATAGCCGCTCGTGGGAAGAACACCTTACCCATGTGGATCAGACATTACAGTTATTGGCCCAACATCAACTTTTTGCTAAGCGGTCTAAGTGCTCCTTTGGTCTGACTGAAGTGGAGTATTTAGGACACATTGTTTCCAAATATGGTGTCAAGGTCGACCCCAAGAAGATTCAGGCAGTTCAGGACTGGGTAAAACCCCGCACTCTCAAAGGACTTCGGGGATTCTTAGGACTTACAGGTTATTACAGGAAATTTATTCATAATTATGGGAAAATAGTAGCTCCCCTCACATCTATGTTAAATAAGGACTCTTTCACTTGGTCAGGGCCCGCTGATCAAGCCTTTCTTGAATTAAAGCATGCCATGACCACCACACCTATTCTAGCCATGCCAGATTTCTCTAAACCATTCATCATTGAAAGTGACGCTTCTGGTCGTGGCATTGGGGCAGTATTGATGCAAGAAGGGAGACCCTTGGCCTTCACTAGTAAGGCACTCTCTGAGCGTAATTTGGGAAAATCTACATATGCCAAGGAGATGTTGGCCATCTTACATGTTGTCACCCATTGGAGACCATATCTCATTGGGTGCCATTTCTCCATTAAAACAGACCATCAGAGTCTCAAATATTTCTTAGAACAATGGGTTGCTACCCCAGAACAACAAAAATGGGTTTCTAAACTCATGGGCTATGATTATGATATCACCTATAAGAAGGGCAAAGAAAATCTTGTGGCTGATGCTCTCTCTCACCAATTTGAGGCCCTCAGTATGATATGTGCTATCTCCGCACCTGTCCCCCAATGGATAGATTCCTTACGATAGGAGGTACTTCAAGATGCAGACCTGCAAGCTTTGATGGCTTCACTTCAAGCTGATCCGACTTCATACCCAGGCTACAATTGGGATGGCCAGGATTTGCGTTATCGCCAATGCCTTGTTATTCCCTGTGCCTCGCCACTCCATGACCTCTTCATGAAGGAACTACACACTACTCCCTCTATAGGTCATTCTAGATTTCTCAAAACATATGAATGCCTCAAGCACACATTCTTCTAGAAAGGGATGAAACAAGACATCCGTGACTTCGTGGCAGCTTGTGATACCTGCCAATGGATGAAAGGTGAAACAGTTCATTCTCTAGGTACTCTTCAACCCTTGCCCATTCCAGATCAGGTTTGGACTGATATTTCTATGGATTTTATCGAAGGGTTACCTAAATCGGGTGGTAAGTCTATTATTCTCATGGTAGTGGATCGCCTTTCGAAGTATGCTCATTTTTGTCCCCTTGCCCATCCTTACACAACCTCCACCATTACCCAAATCTTCCTCGATTCTATTTTTCGCCTTCATGGTATGCCCACCTCCATTGTGTCCGATCGAGACCCAACCTTCACTAGTCATTTTTGGCAAGAGTTGTTTAAGTTGCAAGGAACGAAGCTCAAAATGAGTTCAGCCTATCATCCACAAATGGATGGTCAAACTGAGATTGTCAACAAATGTTTGGAGACCTATCTTCATTGCTTTGCATCAGATCATCCTTCTCAATGGGTGAAGTGGCTTCCTTTGGCCGAATGGTGGTACAACACGTCCTATCATACAACTACCAAACTCACTCCTTTTGAGGCTGTTTATGGGTGCCCTCCACCCATGCCTTCTTCATACATTCTAGAGCAGTGTAGTCGATATTACTCTTCGCCAGCAGACCGATGTCCTTCACCAACTGAAGCATAATTTGGACATGGCCCAGAACTGGATGCGACAATAGGCTGACCAACATCGATCCGAGCATAGCTTTGATGTGGGTGATATGGTTTTCCTTCGCTTGCATCCATACAAATAGTCATCCCTCCAACTCCATCGATGCCAAAAACTTGCTATAAAATTCTATGGGCCCTACCAAGTTCTACAGCGGATTGGTTCCACTGCTTACAAATTGGCTCTTCCGCCCACCTCCAAGCTCCATCCTATTTTCCATGTTTCATCTCTCAAGAAAGTTGTGGGCACACAGGTACAGGTTCAATCAGCATTACCAGAATTGGATGAGGAAGGGTCCATCTTACTCGAACCAAAACAGTTGTTGGATCACCGCACCCGCACTCTCTACAATCGTACCATCATAGAAGTCCTTGTCCAGTGGCATGGGCTCCAGCCAGAAGATGCTACATGGGAGTCTCTCCATCACCTCCAACACCAGTTTCCTCAATTTCAGCTTTGAGGACAAAGATTTTCGAAGGGGAAGGACATGTTAGGATCCTATCCTAACACCATGTTGTAATTCTCATTTACCTATGTAATAACCCACTTCCAACGTGGGGATCCCATTTTAATGTTATTATGCAATACTTAGTAATGTAGGTGGCAATAAAGGTACCTCACCAAGTGGTACCATCTCATGTAACCATTTTTATCAATATTGTAACCGATGTAGTAAGTTACCTCGCCAAGTGGTACCATTTCATGTAACCATTTTTATCAAGATTGTAACCGCCATTTGGTGGGAGATTCTAGCTCAAGTGGCATTTTGCATGTAAGCCACCTCTTGAGCAATTTTCCTTTAAAAATATATGAAGCCATGTACGAGATTATCCTTTTGCAAGCTAATGAAATATTGAAGGAGGTTTCCCCCTCGAAGAGGCCCACGATTCAGTGTTACTGTGAGATTGTTTCATTTTTGTAATTGATTTCTGCATAGTGATATTGAGTTATTTGATGTATGTGAGTTATTTTTCAGTATTTTGTGTGAGTGTGCTTTATTTTAATAGTAGGTTCCTAAAAAATAACTCTAAGTTTAAGAGCTAAATCCTTGGCAATTATCTTATAAATGACATTAAGAAAGGTGATTGGCCACTAATTAGAAATAAGTTTAGGGTCTCTCCCTTTTGGAATGAACTTAACATTACCTTTGTTGATGAGATTCCCCAATGACCCAATAAGCATAGCCTCTTTATACACTTGCAGAAAATCAAAACCCACCAAGTCCCAGCATTCTTTATAAAATTCACAAGGGAAACCATCTAATCCAGGTGCTTTGTCATTTGCCATTTGAGACAGATCCTATTTGAGATCCTCCGAGATTAAAGGTGCATCATAAAAATCCTGTTGAGTTTGAGCAAGCTTAGTAGGTATGACTTGACAATAGGATTCTAGAGCTTGAACTCTATCATGGGTAAAGCCCTGAGAAGCAAACACTCTTTGATAATTATTAACAAAATCTCCAAAAATATCATCAAGATATGTGAACCTTTGACCATCAACTTGCAGAGCAGTGAATTGGGAAGTATGAACAGGTAGGCGAAGGTGCTTGAAAAATTATATAGATACTTTGTCACCCACCTTTAACCAATGCATATTGTCTCTTAATTGTGCTCCTTTGGCTTCATACATATTAACTTTTTTAAACTCATGTCAAAGGGCAGCCATGAAAGCTTGAATATCAGAACAAAAAGGATTAGCCTCAAGCTGCACAAAAAATTTCACTAATTCTGACTTCAAAACCAAATTAGTTTTCTTCCTCCTCTAGGCTACTTCCACTTTCAGAGTGTGAAGCAAAGAGGTGGATCTAAAAATAGCAGCATTCCACCAAGAAACCCAACCAAATTCACCAAAGGGTCTCGAAATCAAATTCCAAATTCTACAAATATGAGCCTTCATAGCCGAGTGATGAAGGAAGGAAACATTAAGATAAAACTGGGTCTGAAATTGTTGGGGCTGATGAAGAATGGCTTCCACAAAAAAAATAATAGGAGCATGATTAGACAAAATAGTACCTAGGATAACCAAAATAGGAGGTTGAGAAGGTGAAACCCTAGCAATTTTAAAAGTCTCACTAGAAGAGATCATGGCTCGATCAAGGCATTTTAACACCCTGGATTTGCCTGCTTGAAAATTTTACCATGTAAACCATTGAGCTTCAAAAAAGTTAGGAGCAGAAAAATAGATATTAGGATCACTAAGACTCAGCTTATTTTTCATAAAATAAAAAGCTTCCCATTCCCCAACACACCAATAGTTAGGAGATAAACTAACTTTATCAGAAGACTTTTCCACCATATTAAAATCCCCACACATCACCCATGTGGCAAGATGTAGAGACAAAGACAACCACTACCACAAGGCACACCTTTTTGGAGCATTATTCGAAGCATAAACATTAATACTCCAAATGATTTACCATGTAATTCCAACAATGTCCAGACTGCTTGATTGGACGGATCCACTTCCCACGTCATAATTTTCAAGTGCTACTTTGGGGAAATAAAAGTGACAGCTCCACCTATCCCACTAGAATGATTTGTTACATGGAAAACACCGTGAGGCCATAAAAAATTACAGATACACTACAGATTAAAATCAAAAACTTTCACTTCTTGTAAATACATCAGATCAATATTGCTAAACTTATGAGTAACAGAAGTCATCTCACCACGGATCATACATTTATGGATTGGATCCTTCAGTCCTCTTACATTCCATGAGAAGAAAATCATTAAGACCTATCAGTATGTGAAAGTTCCAAAACATCTTCAGAGGCTCCCAGCTAAACAAGAGACTTGAAGGAGTTAGAAGCACACTGATCGTGACCATCCCGATAAACATGAGAAGCCTCCTCCATTTGGTGATGCTTATCATAATGTATATTATTTCTCAGAGGGATATGGGAATGATGCAATTTATACCTAGACTGACCTTCTGATAAAGGTTTTTGTAAGGCATCAAATACATATTCCTCTAGAGAGGTAGTAGAACTTGGCATGGCCATCACAAATTGAACAATATTTTGAGGAAACCAAATGGATTGCACTTTTGAAGGAGCAATAGGAGCTTTTCAAATAGAAACATCCTGAGGTACAAAAGCTGGTGATGTGACAATAGGGCAAGAGTGTGACAAAAGAGGATGTGAGGCACTCTTAGGAGCTTGGGACTGTAATGCACTCTGGGAGAAATTTTACTGATTAACCACCTGCCATTCCTCTTGCCCCCCAGTAACCCTAGCTTCCTGAGCACTAGATGTCGAGGCACCAGGTGCCTAAATAGAAGAATTATTAGGAACTGGAGGAGGATTTTGTTGGAATTTACCTGCCATAAGTGGGAAATATTTTATCTTGGAATTTACCTTCCATAAGTGGGAAATATTTTATCTTGGAATTTACCTGTCAAGCTTGATGCACACCCTCCTAGTGGGTCAGGCTGAGAAGAAATGAGGAGGCTCAAAACATATAAACTTTCCCAAGGGAGCAACCAGTTTATCTAAAAAATTCCAAAAGGGAATGGGAAGACCAGGGAACTTGACCCAGACAGGAACCTCTAGGGAAGAGACATTAGCAATAGTGAAATCTCATGTATAGGGTTGCAAAATAAGCAAGGAATTCCTAACCATCCATGGTCCTTTACCCAACATCTTTTATGCATGCACAGGATTATCAAAGAAAAAAAAAATACCCTTCAGTAATATTTTGAACATTCAAAACCTTGACACCATAAGGGCCCCAAAATTGGTTGACCCATGTATGAAGCAAAGTATCATTGGGAATTCTACCTAGAAAATACCCCACCAAGTGATGACATTCAAAACATTGACAAGAAGATTGAAATTCATGAGTAGGGATAACAACTTGAAGAAGATTAGCATTACCTCTTGGTACATTTTTAGATTGAGCTTTGATAGTGGTAGGATAAATTGAGCATACCGAGTGAGCAGCTGCCATGAGGTAAAGGGTAGATCCACCACCCGAGGTGGAAGAATAAAAAGACGTGATAATATCTAAGGCCAAATCCTATGGAAAAACTCCAGAAGGGTGTATTCTTAGAAGTTTTATAAATATTGATAAGGCATAATATCAATTTGTTTAAGTTTGATTGATAAGTAGCTATTAAAATTTTATTAAATTTTATTAACATCTTATTTGAAAAAGAATTATTAAAAAAAATTCTTTTGAAGATATTATTTTTGCCATAGATTATTTGCAAATAATTTTGGAGAGATAAGGAATTCTACTTCAAACTTAGGAATATTTAAATTTGCAAGCATTCTTATTTTCTTAATTTCTACTTAATTAGGGAGACATAAGGTAGTCAACTTCAAAGGTTATATGAGTGTCATCATGACATCCAACAAATTATTTCTTTCAGAGTCCCAACTTCTCAAAGGTCCTTGAAGAATGTAAGCTTATACTGAGAGGGGGGCTGAACAGTATAAGACCACTTTTTACTTATCTTTTAAAATCAGTATTATGCAGTGTATAGATAGCAATATCAATAGCAGTAATCAAATAAATGTACAAAAAACCATACACAATAGAGATAGAAATTTTAACGTGGTTCACCCAATGTGAGCTACCTCCACAAAGAAAATATTTCTTCTAAATATTTCTCAAATAATCTCTTGGGAATCCTTCTCAAATTATAATTTTTATGGACTTCTATCCAAAGGAGATGTTTATCCCCTAATCTCAAGTTTGTGGATATTTTCCATAGGATAACTCATTCCCCTTCTACTATGGGTAGTGATCTTCTAGAATACTTTGTCTCTATGCTGCACTGACTGGTGGATCTCTCTCCACTTGAAGACTCCTCACTCAAATCTGTCTTCAATTTTCCTGGCTGCTGGATCTCTATCCACTGAGAATTTTTCATCTATACTCTGTCACCTTCAAAGCTCTATCTTAATACTATACTAAACAGAATTTAGTTGGTCTAGCATAGCTTTGCTCAATCTCTTGCACTAAACATAGTAAAATCGGTCTAGCACAACTCTGCTCAATATCTTGCACTAAACATAGTACAGTTGGTCTAGCACAAGTCCAATCAAATCTACACTAAACACAGTACATTCGGTCTAGCACAAGCTTACTAAATAGTTCCACTTATAACCTTCTCAAATCTGCTCAACATGTCCACACAAAACCTACTCAAATATGCTCAATAGGTCCACACAGAACCTTCTCAAATCTGCTCAACAGTTCCACACAAAACTTGCTCAAATTTTCTCAACAGGTCCACATAGAACCTATCCAAATCTGCTCAATAAGTCCTCTCTAGGACTTGCTCAAATCTGCATATCAAGCTTTCATAAAATCTTACTCAAATTAGTCTACAAGTCTTCACAAAGACTTGTCTCAAATCTGCTTAACAAGCTCACACAAAACTTGTCCAATCACATAGAATCATAAAGAGAATTTTTAGAGACTCAATATGTTCTAAGCTCAATGTTCAATCAATATTTCAATTCAATATCATAAAAGCATAACGAGAATTGTTAGAGACTCAATATGTTCTATAGTCAAATCCCAATCTCAACTCAAATTAGAATATAGAATAGTTTGTTTCATGGATCTTGAACAACCACATGCATCCACTTGACTAGGCTAATCACCTCAAGGAACAACCCTTTCTCACAAACCCTAGTCCAAGCATGTATCAACCAACTCAAAATGTTTCCAACAATACTCAATCACAAATCTCACATAACAATGATACTCATGTTCTTCTCTAACTCAAGTTCAAGTTCTTTGCACAATCAATGGGCTTCAACAACAATGCTTATAAAACAAGGTTTAATCATAACACATAATCCAGAAAACCTTGAAGCATTCACCAACCACTTTTGAAAAGGAAACCACAATCAATCCTTTTCACTCCAATGATATTTTATAAATCAACCACCATAAACAATCAATGGAGAATGTTACTCATACCTTTTTGATGCCTTTTGAGTTGTCCACTAAATCTATCACACTCAACACACTTTCTTTTTCAACTCTCAACAAGGGTTAGAAATCTTGAATAATATTACAACAATAATTATCCAAATAACACCTTATTACTCCTACTTTATTTTAACATCCACCAAAGTTCTTTTTAAAGAAAACCCTTACTCAAAAATAACTTCCACTAAAAGAACTTAAATAAAAACCCTTATTACTCCTAATAAATTTAAAATCACAATTAAAAATAATTCACAACTAAAACAGCCACCATGACCTTATTCCCTAAGGTTATTCAATAAATCAACTAATGAAGCACCTTTACCCCTTATCACTCCACCTTAGGCAATCCAAATAAAATATTAATAAAAACCTTCATACCTACCTTGAGGGGAATCGAACCCCCATCCTGTCCAATGTGAATGCCTTAGCCATGGCTAAGTTGCCACATGAGCTACAGGCTCATTGGTGAAAAATAAGTGCCACCCGCTTCTTATCCTTCACCCTCTTCCTCCAAGAAAAAAGTATGTGCCTTGGGCGCCTCAATAGAACAAAGCCCAAATGATGATTGTGGGAATTGAACACTTAACCTTCCTGCCACCAATGCCTTTGCACAGTCCACGCTGCCACTAGACAACGCTGCCCAATGCACTTTAGGAAGTGGTCGCTGTCTCCTTTTAATGTTCGATGTGTCACTTAAACAAAAAACACGAGCTCTTTTTCTTCGCAAATACCAAGCGCAAATATCAACGAGCAAGGATAATTATTATTCAAACATTTAATGACATATATATGCCTTCCCTTAGCTTGGAAATGTTATCGCTTTTGAACCTCCCTTTATGACGTCGACGAATATTCTTTTTAATTTAATTTTAAATAAATTTAAATTTAAATCAAATCTTTAAAACTAAATATCTCCATAACCGGGGCACATTTTTTTATGAAACAAAAATACAAATTAGGTTTTAAGAAAAATTCATTTCAAATCTATTGTCCATGGTTTTAAATAAAACCTTTTATTTTCCTACCTTGGTTTTCACAAAAACCCTTCCTTGCACTTTTCTAAGAACATAGTGCATGCCATCATAGATCCTTTTGACATCAAATAACCTTTTGACATCAATGACAACATTTTATCTTAGGGACTCAAAATGTCCAACAATCTCCCCCTTTGTCATTTATGGTAACCCAAATCCTTTTATTGAAATTTGGCCTTCTTTTTTGCTCCGCCTAGGATTTTGCTCCCCCTGTCTCAATGCTCTATCAAATATCAAATCTCTCTCCATATCAAAAACTCTCCTCAATATACACAAATCTCTCCCCCTTTGACATTAATGGCAAAGGATCACCTTTGGGGCTCGAGGTTAAGAATGAGTCTCTTAGCTTAGCTCCTCCCCCACCTCCATATGAGGTGGCTAATTCTAGGGTGGGAATATTTCTACTCCCCAAAAACATTTTTCTCTGCCTTTATCTTTCCCTCTTCTTTTCTGAGTTTGTCGAATCCTCTCACTGTTTCTTTCCAATTCATCATCCCTGTTCCTGTTCCTATTCTTGTTCTCATCCATGTTCTTGTTCTTGTACATGTTCCTATTCTCATAATTTTTTGAGTCTCTATTCTTTTCTGAGTCTCTATTTTTGTTCCTTTTTGAGTCTTTGTTCCTATTCATCTTATTGTTTCTATTCATGTTCCTATTTTCGTTCATATTCCTGTTTCTGTTCATGCTTGTTTCTAGAATATTTGCTCTACAAGATATTGATATGTGATCATCATTATTGCACTTATAAAACTTAATGTTATTATTCCTTTGATGTGCAATTGTCTTAGGATTTCTCCTAGTGAAGCCATATCCTCTTCTGTTATGATCCCTACAATTTATTGCCTTGTGATCAAACTCATTACATGAATAACAATATCCTTGGAAAATTTGTCATTTTCCATATACATGTCTTTCATGTGTCTTGCACTGTGAATCCATGTGCCCAAACTTGTGACATGAAAAACATTTTCCATTGAAGCTTCCTTATCTTGACCTCATTGGTCTCATGTTCTGATTGTTGTTCCATCTGTATCTTCTTTGCCAATTGTCTCTTTTCCTTCTAGACTAATTGTAATCTGATTCATCCTTAGAAGTTTCATTTTCACTTCCACTTTCATTTGAGAATCCCTCTTCTGAAGTACCTCCTTCAAGACTTGAAGTAGACTTTTCTTGCCATTTATTTTGAACCTGTTTGGAACCAAGACCTATCTTTTTTGATGCTCCTCTTTGTATCTTGACTATTTTATCCACATTCTTTGCATTGGTTACATACTTGTATAACTTATTCTTAGAGTCCTCTAAATATTCTTTTAGTAGTGCAATTTCATGTGTTAAATTTTCACATTCCAGAATATTTGCTTCTAACTTATTTTTGAACTTGCTTGCCTTAGATTTTGACTTCACTAAATCCTCTATGAGCAATAATATTTCTTCATCACATTCTTGAAACTGACTTTCAAGCTTAGAGTGTTGCTTTCTTACCTTCTTTACTGTGTCAAGAGCATAGATAAGTTCTCCCTTGAGATCATAACCATTCTCTATTGAATAGTCCTCTATTTGTTTTCCTTTGTCCATATCATTTCTTTCTTTTGACTTATCTTCTATAGAACCATTTTCTTTATCTTCCAAAGCCATTAGAAATTTCTCATTTGTTCTATCAAGTGCATCTTCAAAACCATCATCACTAAAACTATAGCCATACCTTGTGCAATCATCTTCAAGATGTCCAAATTTACCACATCTAAAACACTTGAGAATAATTGGAGTCTTTTTCTTCAACCATAAACAAGACTTCATAGCTATCATTGTCTGAAAAACTAGCATCACTATCAATTGAGTACTTACTTGCATTATCCGCATAGTAGCTTCTATTTTTCCTTTGGAATAACTTCTTCCCTTGTCTATTTTGTCCATCCCTACTTTTCTTCTAGTACCTATATTTTTTAGATTCCTTGTACTTATGATCTTGTTTTTCTTCATCATTGTTATTCGTTGGCTCTTTGCACTCTGTTTTAAAATGTCCACACTTGCCATAATTAAAGCACTTAATAGACATCATACCTATCAATTTTTTGGAACCTCTATCTCTTCTACCATAGTTAGCTTCTTCATCACTAGAGGATTCATTGCTTGATTTTGTCTTCTTACCCTTTTTCTTACTGTCCACTTCGAATGTATCTTCTTTTGGACAAATAATATCTTTTGTTCTTATTTCAAAAGTTGTAAGCATACCAAGCAAAACATTTCCTATTATAATATCACTATAAATTGATGTTTCTATGGCAGAAAAATTTTCACTATACCTTTTTGGAATAGTTCTCAAGATCTTATCTCAAGCATCATATTCATCAACCTTCATTCCAAGATATTTCATCTCATGTATAAGTTCATCAACCTTGTTGAGATTGTCATAAATGCTTTCATCATTCCTTATTATTAGATTCTCAAATTCTCCATTGAGATTTCTGATCTTAGCTCTCTTGACACTTTTATCTCCTTCATATATGGTATGCAATAGATTCCACATGTCTTTTGCTATCTTACATTCCATAACCTTCATAGATTCTGATCTATGCAACCCTTTTATAATTGCATTCATAGATCTTGAATTTGCATGCATTAGAAGCTTACCTTCATTATCTGTATGAGGATTGGCTCCTGAATCATATCCAAATTACACTACATCCCAAACTTCATTTCCAAGTTCCATCAAGTGAAATCTCATCAGCACACACCAATACAAGAAGTCACTTCCATAAAATACCGGTACTGTATTATTGAAGAACTCATTCTTTTGATCCATTGTGTTCTTAGACCATTTTTTCTTCAAGTTTTCAAACTCTTATGAAGGAATCCGCTCTGATACCAATTGAATAATGCAAGTTTATACTAAGAAGGGGGGTGAACAGTATAAGACCACTTTTTACTTCTCTTTTCAAATTAGTATTATGCAGTGTATAGATAGCAATATCAATAGCAATAATCAAAGTAATGCATAGAAAACCATACACAATAGAGACACAGATTTTAACGTGGTTCACCCAATGTGAGCTACCTCCATAGATAAAATATTTCTTCTAAATATTTCTCAAATAATCTCTTGGGAATCCTTCCCAAATTACAATGTTTATGGACTTTTGTCCAAAGGAGATGTTGATCCCCTAATATCAAGTTTGTGGATCTCTTCCACATGAGAACTCTTTCCCATTCTAATCTGGGTATTGATCTTCTAGAAGACTCTATCTCTATGCTACAATGACTAGTGGATCTCTCTCTACTTGAAGACTCCTCACTTAGATATATCTTAAACTATCATAGATTCTGGATCTCTATCCACTAAGACTCTGTCCTCTATACTATGTCACCTCCAAAGATCTATCTCAATACTGTACTAAACATAGTTCAGTTAGTCTAGCGAAGATTTGCTCAATATCTTGCACTAAACATAGTATAGTTGGTCTAGCACAACTCTACTCAATGTCATACACTAAACACAGTACAGTCGGTCTAGCACAAGTCCACTCAAATATGCACTAAAAATAGTACAATCGATCTAACACATCTTTGCTCAATATGTCCACTCAAAACCTTCTCAAATCTTCTCAACATGTCCACACAGAACCTACTCAAATCTACTCAACAGTTCCACACAAAACCTGCTCAAATCTTCTCAATAATTCCACACAGAACCTGCTCAAATTTGCTCAATAGGTCCACACATTACTTGTCCAAATCTGCTCAATAGGTCCACACAGAACCTATCCAAATCTTCTCAATAAGTCATCTCTAATATTTTCTCAAATCTGCATAGCAAGCTTTCACAAAATCTTACTCAAACAAATCTACAAGCCTTCACAAAGACTTGTCTCAAATATTCTTAACAAGCTCACACAGAACTTGTCCAATCACATAGAATCATAAAGAGAATTGTTAGAGACTCAATATGTTCTAAGCTCAATGTTCAATCAATATTTCAATTCAATCTCATAGAAGCATAACGAGAATTTTTAGAAACTTAATATGTTCTATACTAAAATCCCAATATCAACTCAAATCAATCTCATAGAACCATAAAGATAATTGTTAGAGATTATATATGTTCTATTCTCAAATCTCAATCTCAACTCAAATCAATCTTATAGAACCATAAAGAGAATTTTTAGAGACTCTATATGTTCTATTCTCAAATCCCAATCTCAACTCAAATCAATCTCATAGAACCATAGAGAGAATTGTTAGAGACTCTATATGTTCTATTCTCAAATCCTAATCTCAACTCAAATCAGAATATAGAATAGTTTTTTTCATGGATCTTGAACAACCATATGCATCCACTTGACTAGGCTAATCACCTTAAGGAAAAACCCTTTTTCACAAACCCTAGTCCAAGCATGACAAACTCATAATGTTTCCAGCAATACTCAATCACAAATCTCACATAACAATGATACTCATGTTCTTCTCTAAATCAAGTTCAATTTCTTTGCACAATCAATGGGATTCAACAACAATGCTTATAAAATAAGGTTTAATCATAACACATAATCCAGAAAACCTTGAAGCATTCACCAACCATTTTTGAAAAGGAAACCACAATTCACTCCAATGATATTTCATAAATCAACCACCATAAACAATCAATGGAGAATGTTACTCATACCTTTTTGATACCTTTTGAGTTATCCACTAAATTTGTCACACTCAACACACTTTCTTTTTCAACTCTCAACAAGGGTTAGGAATATTGAATAATATTACAACAATAATTATCCAAATAACACCTTATTACTCCTACTTTATTTTAGCATCCATAAAAGTTCTTTTTAAAGAAAACCCTTACTCAAAAATAACTTCCACTAAAATAACTTTATTAAAAATCCTTATTACTCCTAATAAATTCAAAATCATAATTAAAAATAATTCACAACTCAAACAGCCACCATGACCTTATTCCCTAAGGTTATTCAATAAATAAACTAATGAAGCACCTTTACCCCTTATCACTCACCTTAGGCAATCCAAACAAAATATTAATAAAAACCTTCATACCTACCTTGAGGGGAATCGAACCCCCATCCTATCCAATGTGAACGCTTTAGCCATGACCAAGCTATCGCATGATCTACAAGATCATTGGTGAAAAAGAAGCTCCACCCGCTTGTTATACTTCATCTTCTTTTGCCAAGCAAAAAGTATATGCCTTAGGCACCTCAATAGAACAAAGCCAAAATGATGTTTGTAGGAATCGAACACTTAACCTTCCTACCACCAACGCCTTTGCATAGTCCACACTGCCACTAGATAACGCTACCCAATACGCTTTGGGAAGTGGTCGCTATCTCCTTTTAATGTTTGTTGCATCACTTAAACAAAAAATACGAGCTCTTTTTCTTCACAAATACCAAGCGCAAATATCAATGAGCAAGGATAATTATTCTTCATATATTTAATGGCATATATATATATATATATATGCCTTTCATTAGCTTGGATATTTTGGTGCTTTTGAACCTCCCTTTATGATGTCGACGAATATTACTTTTAATTGAATTTTAAAATTTAAATTAATTTTTTTTTATTTGTGGAAAACATCCCAAAAGGGATGCCACTTTCGGGTAAGACCCAAGGAGGCAAGGGTATCCATTCCGCCAAAAATGCCCAGGACTCGAACCTGGCCTACCACCTTTGACATACTCAAGGAGCAAACAAACACACAAAACCAATTTAAAAATAAGTAAATAACAACAAAAATAATAAAATAAAATAAAAAACATGCTCCTTGAGTGTGTCAAAAACAAAAGCACAACCAAACACGCACAATAAGATAAAATAAACCACAACACAAACCACATAGAAAAACACAAGAACCACATAACAAAACACAAACAAGACAAAAACAACAAAACACTACAAAGACATAACCCAAAAAAAACATGAAAAATAAACACAACCAAAACCTAAAAAATAAAAAAAAAATAAAAATAAAAAACAACCAACAACGGACAATAAACAAAAACAAAAAACATAGAAAACACTCACACATAAAAACATGAAATAACACAAACAAAGAGAAACCCAAGAACAAGAATGAAAAAGACACAAGAACAATAACAAAAAAAAAAAACATAAAAAAAAAACAACAAAAACACATGAACAACAAAAAACAACACAAAGAACACAAAAAAAAAACCAAAAAAAAGAACCCACCCACCTTAAAAAACTAAACAAAAAAAAGAAAAAAGAAAAAAAAAATTGAACATAACAATGACCTATCTAGACCAGAAGACTATTAAGGCAAGAATCAACAGAGGAAACAAAATAAAGAATAGAATGAGCTAGGGAACTAAAAAAAACTGAATGAACCAAAGAGAAGCAAAAAAAAAAAAGAAGAAACTAGGTACCTTCAGAACTAGAGCCATCCAAAGAAATGATAGAAAGAAGAGCTTCCCTAATTTGAGAAGCCCACCATATAGGAGGGTGGCCATAACAAGTAAGATCACCTTTGTCCAAAGCCCAATTAGCTAAAGCATCAACACTCTTGTTTTGATCTCTGACCACATGATTGTAATCAACTTTCAAAAATCCCATCTGGATTAATTGAATCTTCTCAATAATTATTTTTATTCTCCAATCCACCTTATGATTCTTAGAGGAGGCTTCAAGAGATTAATCATAAGTTGATAGTTAGACTCAACTAACACCTTTTCCCATCCAACCTTAGTAGCCTCCTGAAGGCCTATGAGGATACCATACCCCTTAGCAAGGTTATTGGAAAGAATACCCAAATTCTCAACAAAAGTAAAAACCAAGGAGCCATATGAAAGTCTACCAATTCCTCCCACACTGGCTTTTCCAGGGTTCCCTCTAGAGGCTCCATAAGTATTGACTTTTCCAAAATCCTTAGGAGGAGGTTGCCAATTTCTAGTCCTATCCATATTACTAATACTCACATTCCCTTTAAGTTGGTTGCCCTTAGAAGATTTAATCTTCAATCTTTGCATCACTTGATCCCATCTTTGGTGGGATTTTTGGGGGTGATTAAGGAGTTGATGGACTGATTCAACTAAGTTGGCTATGGTATTTTGCCAAATATAGTGAATATCCTTCCTATCTTGATTAAAATTTTGAATTTTCCTTTCATTCCAAATATTCCAAAGAAGAATGGTAGAACCCATCCAAACTAATTGCCTAATAAAATGATCAACACCCTCTTGATTAGGCCAATCCCTCCAAAGTTGTTCAAAAGTAAAAAAATTGGACCACTGTAAGCCAAGTAAAGTGGCCATTCTCCTCCATAGCTCAGAGGCTAAAGTACACTCAATAAAAATATGGTTGAGATTTTCTACATTCTCTTCACACATTTCACATCTAAAAGGGCCATGAAAACCACGCTTCATAAGTTGCTCACTAGTAAGAACCCTACGATGCAATAAAAGCCAATTAAAGAACCTCACCTTAGGCAAGAGCTTTTGAGCCCACAATCAAAAAAATATGTCAGAAGAATGGTTGGGATTATTATGGCATAAGGTCAAATAAACTTGAGCAACTGAATACTCACCCTTAGTAGTGTTGTTCCATCCAAAACAATCTTTTTCATGGGACCAAGAGAGGGATCTCATATGAAGGATGCCTTGGATATCTTGTCTTTGCCTTTCTAGGATTTGAATAGGCTAGTCCTCAATAGGGATCCAATATCTATCAACCTTTGAATTATCAATGTGGTATCGACAGTAATTAGCCACCTTTATCCAATTAGCTCGGTGAAGCTCCTCCATCCAAGGCCTCCAATCGGGAAATTGAGTTATCAAATGCTTGTGACCATCCCAAGAATCTGTCCAAAAATTTGCATGTTGACCATTATGAATGATCCAAAATAATTTTTTCTTTATCAAATCCTCACCAGTCTTAAGAATTGCTAAAATGGGAGAACCTTTGGTAGGAAGTTGATAGCGAACAAGGTCTTCAGGACTTTTTTCTCAACATATTTAGCACAAATATTATTGGCCCAAAGAGCATTGGGATTATGCGACATCCTCCAATATAATTTAGCAGCTAAAGATTTTTTGTTATTAAGTGAAGACCGAAATCCTAACCCCCCTTCACTCTTAGGAAGACAAAGTATCCCATTTCACCAAGGCCCATTTTCTTTTCTCCTTAGTACCACTCCAAAGGAAACAATGACTGATTTGATTCAATTCTCGAAGAAAAACCTTTGGGATATTCAAAAAGGAAGAAAAATAAATAGGAATAGCTTGAAGGACTGATTTTACCAAGGTGATTCTACCCCCAGAAGAAAGCCACTTGTTGGTCCACTTTCTAATTTTCTTCTTGACTTTGTCCAACAACCAATTCCAATCTTTATTTTTCTGCCTTTGAATATTTATGGGAATACCTAAATAAGTGATTGGAAGAGAGGTCTTCTTATATCTTAATTTATCCAAGACCATGGATTCCTGTCTAGCAGAGCAGTGAAAGAAAATAACTTTAGATTTGTCTTCATTGATCAACTGCCCAATAGCCTTAGAAAAACATCTAATGATTTGCTTAATATTAGAAGCTTCCTTAACTGTAGCTTTACCTAAAAGAGTAGAGTCATCCACAAATTGAATATGAGATATAGGTCTAGCTCCATGAGCAATGGTAACTCCCTCAAGGGTTTTTTTTTCCTATTTTTGGTTATAGTCCTACCCAAGCATTCAACAAGAATGATGAATAAATAAGGGGATAGTGGGTCACCTTGCCTAATACCTCTGGAAGTTGGGAATGACTGAGAAGGCCTGCCATTGATAAGAACTAAGTAGGAAACTAAAGAGATACATCCCATAATCCAATCCATCCAATCCTTAGAGAAACCAAATTGCCTCAAAACTTTGATAAGGAAGTTCCAATCCACTCTGTCATAAGCTTTGGATAAGTCTAACCAAATGAACATGGAAGGAGAATTTTTCATATCCATGGAATGGATGGCTTCCTGAGCAAGAACTATCTCATCTACTATTTGACATCCTTCCACATAACCCCCTTGATCTGGGGAAATAATATTATGCAAAAGAGGCTTCAACCTTTCTGCCATGATTTTAGTAATGATTTTGAGAAGAACATTACATAAAGCAATAGGTCTAAAAGCTGAGATATGATCAACCTCTTGAGCTTTTGGAAAAAGAGTAATATAATTTTTATTGATAACCTTAAAAATTTCTTTGGCTTTCCTGGCTTCTTCCACCACCTCTAATAAATCAACATGAAGGATATCCCAGAACTCTTGGTAGAACTCAATGGGAAAACCATCAAGACCTGGGGTTTTTCGTTTTTGCATTTTAAAAACTACTTGTTAAAGCTCATTGATAGTAACAAGAGCAGTCAAAATAAATTTCTCCTCAGAAGTGATAAGAGAAGGGATTGCTTGAAGAACATTTTGTTGTGAAGCTGAGTCAAGAGGAGTAGCAGCAAAAATATTGAAAAATTAATCAACAACAATAGAGTTCATGCCATCCCAAGTATAAACAAAATCTCCAGAATCTGATTTTAAGGAAGAAATAAAGTTGTCTAGAAGAGATTTGTGGAAGAAATTTGTGTTTTGATCTCCTTCTTTGAGCCATTGAATTCTAGATTTTTGCTTCCATAAGATTTCTTCTCTTTTTTCCCATTCCTCTAACTGAGTTGTGAGTTTAATTCCATCTACACTTCTCTTCTCCATGAGGCCATCTAAACAGATTTTCTTATTCAAATTTTCAAGATGAGCAATAACTTCATGTTTTTTTTTATGAACATCCCCAAACTCTTTCTAGTTCCAAGTCTTGATTTTGGATTTAATGTATTATAGTATTTTTGCAAAATAGAACATCTTAGTCCCATGCCTAGGTTTACCTTCCTTCCACCATTGTTGCACACGAGGTCTGAAGGAAATGTGGTGGAGAACAGATCTAGAATTCAAGACGGGAAACAAAATAACAAGAGCCAAATTTCTTCTCCAATAGCTTAGGAAGAATTTTACAAAGAATATACAACAATCTGTCATTTGCCAACCTCCTCTCATTACAATCCATGGGTTTTTATCGAGGTCCCGATCCTCTATGTTTTCAAACTTCCCACGATCTGCAATTGCCACCTGGAACAATACTGGAAAGTTGCATTGATGAGACTCTGGGTGAGGTGCGCGACTGGCTGCCATACCCAATGGAATCTTCTTCTCGATCTGTTGCTTGTTGTTAGTTGCTATAAACGCGTCTCTAGATATCCTACGCGAGTGGCCAACATGCCTATTGGAATCTTCCTTTGAAACTGTTGCTTCACTACCGCTAACTTGCCACGCATGAAGGGACACCTTTATGAAAGCTTGGAGTGCGTGTTTTTTTGTTTGGTCACGATATCGCGACATGTCGTGATATCGCGACAATTTCCTTTCTATGCTTTCTCTCTCCTGCTCCCATCGCGATATCACGACATTCCTTCCTTCTTGTCTTCTCGCTTCCACTTCGGTCGCGATATCGTGACATGTCGCGATATCACGATGTTTTTCTATTTTGCCACCGTTCTTCAGTTTCGGTCATGAAATCGTGACATGTCACGATTTCGTGACCTTCCGTTCTCCGTGCCTTTGCTCCCTGCGTTGGTCACGAAATCGTGACATGTCACGATTTCGCGACCTTCGGTCTTCCATGCCTTTGCCTTCCCTGCTTCGGTCGTGATTTTGTGACATGTCGCGATTTCGTGACCTTGTGTCTTCCGGCCTTTGCTTCCCTGCCTTGGGTCATGATTTCGTGACATGTCGCGAAATCATGACATGTCACGATTTTGCAACCTTGTGTCTTTCGACCTTTGCTTCCCTGCCTTGGGTCACGATTTCGCGATCTTGTGTCTTCCGACGTTTGTTTCCCTGCCTTGGGTCGCGATTTCGCGACATGTCACGAAATCATGACATTTGCAAAATCGTGACATTCCGCTGCTTCCCTATCTCCTATTTTGGTCATGATATCGTGACACTTTTTGTGTCGCGATATCGTGACACATATTTTTCTTTGCAACACTTAGAAAAAAAATAACAACAAAAAGTTTGGTTGATGCTCGATTGCTTTGCTGCCCTCGGATGCTCCTGCATCAGACACCCGGGGTGGATTGAGAAGTGATCCTCACTTCTGATCTTTGAGAGGGAGACCCAGGCGCTCAACCTCTATTTTCGACAACCAAGTTGCATCTTCTACAGGTCTGCCCTTCCACTTGATCAAATATTCAGAATATTGTTTGTTCCTTGTGCTTCTGCCTTCACGAGTATCTAATATTTCCTCGATCTCGTCTGTGGTTGGGTTAGACGCTGGAATGCTCCACAATTCTATATTTGGTGCCTCTGTACTGTCTCCTTCATGGTATTCCACTAAATCTAATATGTTAAAAATAGGCGAAATGTCAAGCCCACTTGGCAATTCCACTTCATATGCATTGCCTGAATCCCGTTTTCCCAGTATTTTGCATGGCCCAAACTTCTTCATCTTCAACTTGTTATAAGTTTTGGCTGGGAATCTTTCTTTTCTGAGATGTACCATGACTTCATCTCCCACTTTGAACTCCTTGAACCGCTTCTTTTGGTCTGCTCTTGCTTTATACTGGGTATTCATTTTTGTGATTTGTTTCTTCACTTCTTCATGCAGGCTTTTCATCTGTTTCGCAAATTCCTCAGCCTCGGCACTGCACTTTTCTCCTTTATCTAATTTCCTCAGCTCAAAAACATTTCTTGGGCTATTTCCATATATGACTTGGAATGGAGATTTGTTTGTACTCTTGTTGATAGAATTGTTGTATGCAAATTCCTCCTGCAGCAAAACCAAATCCCATCCCTTGGGTTTATCTGCTATCAAGCATCTTAATAAATTACCCAGACTTCTATTTACCACCTCTGTCTGTCCATCGGTCTATGGGTGGTATGCAGAACTGAACTTCAGATCTGTCTTTAGCTTCTTCCATAATGTTCTCCAGAAATACCCAACAAACTTTGTATCTCTATCAGAAACTATGCTTTTTGGTAGACCGTGAAGTCGTACCACTTCCTTGAAAAATAACCCTGCAATGTGAACCGCATCACTTGTTTTCTGGTAGGGAATAAAATGTGCCATCTTGGAGAATCTGTCAACCACCACAAATACGAGTCATTTCCCCTCTGTGTTCTCGGCAACCCAAGAATGAAATCCATGCTAATGTCCTCCCATGGCCTCTCAGGTACAGGTAACGGCTGGTATAATCCTGTGTTCTGCCTCACGCCTTTTTTCGTCTAGCATATTCTACAACTTTTCACAAAAATTTTCACATCTTGCTATAGTTGTGGCCAGTAGTAGTTCTCACTCACTAGGGCAATGGTCTTATCCCGACCAAAATGTCCAGCCAAGTCCCCGCTGTGCTTTTCCTTGATTAAGTTCTCCCGCATGGAACTCCTTGGAATGCATAATTTACTTCCCCTGAACAACATTCCATCTTGGATTAGAAAATCCAACCACTTTGTCCTATCCATAGTAACAGGTGCCAAGCAAGCCATCCAGGCTTCTGCAAAGTCAGGATCTTCAGGATATAGACCCTTCAGTTCTTTGAATCCTACCACTTCCACTGTCATTTCAATCAATAGATTCTACCTTCTACTTAAGGCATCTGCAACTCTGTTTGATTTTTTGCTTCTGTGCTTTAACACAAAGGTATAGCTTTGGAGAAACTCAACCCACTTCAAGTGCCTTTGATTCAGTTTTGTTTACTGTTAATGTACTGTAATGCCTGATGATCAGTGAATAGAACAAACTCTTTTGGCAACAAATAATGCCTCCACTTCTTGAGAGCCTGAACTATAGCATAAAATTCCTGGTCATAAACTGAATACTTTTTTTGAGCATCATTGAGCTTCTCACTAAAATAAGCAACAGGTTTGCCTTCCTGACTCAGTACAGCCCCTATTGCACTACCACTGGCATCACAGTCTACCTGAAATACTTTTTTAAAGTCTGGAAGTGCCAAAACAGGCTGTTCTGTGACCTTTTTCTTTAATGCATCAAAGCTCCTTTCCGCCCCTAAGGTCCACTTAAATTCTTTTTTATCCCCTCTCATTGTTTCTATGAGGGGTGCACAAATGTTGCTGAAATTTCTAATGAATTTTCTGTAAAAGCTGGCTAGACCATGAAATGATCTTACCTCTATTGTGCTTCTCGGGGTAGGCCATTCGATGATAGCTCTCACCTTTTTTGGGTCCATTTTTAGACCTTCTTCTGAGATGACAAATCCTAGGTACACTAACTCCTTCTTTACAAAATTACACTTTTTTAGATTTATTAATAATTGCTCCTCCCGTAGCTTCTCAAAAACCCTTCTGATGTGCATCAGGTGCTCCTCCAAGGTTCTGCTAAATATTAATATGTCATCTAAATAGACAATGACAAATTTGCCTAAGAACTCTTTCAGTACCTCATTCATCAGCCGCATGAAGGTACTTGGTGCATTGGACAGCCCAAATGGCATGACCAGCCATTCATACAAACCCTCTCTGGTCTTGAAGGTTGTCTTCCACTCATCCCCTTCTCTGACACGGATCTGATGGTAACCACTCTTGAGATCAATCTTGGTGAAGTACTTGGCTCCACTCAAACAGTCCATTATGTCATCCATTCTTGGCAATGGAAATTTGTATTTTATTGTGATCTTGTTGATGGCTCGAGAGTCTGTACACATTCTCCACTCTCCATATTTCTTTGGTGCTAGCACTACAGGTACTGTGCATGGACTTAAGCTTTCTCGAATCAGTCCCTTCTCCAGCAACTCCTGGACCTGCTGTTTAGCTCTTCAGTTTCTACAGGCATCATTCTATGTGCAACTTTATTGGGCAAGCTTGATCCTGGCACCAAATCGATATGGTGACTGATCTTCCTTACTGGGGGTAAACCCTCAGGCACATTATCAGATATAATATCTAGAAATTCCTCCAATAGATCTAGGACCTCTGTTGGGGTATTTTTGCATTCTGTATCCCTGACTCTAGGAATCAATGCATAACACATATGTTCATGTTTTAAATCATCTAAAAATTTTCTCCCGTCAACCAAGCAAATTTTGGCACTGCCACATACCTTTTCTTCCACCTCCTTCAGGGGTTTCAGCTTATGACGCATTCCATTCTTTGTTACGAAATAGGTGTTGGCACGGCCATCATGAACCGCACACCTGTCAAACTGCCATGGCCTTCCCAATAGCAAATGGCACGCATCCATGGGTAGAATGTCGCACAGGACCTCATCACGATAATTCCCAATACTAAATTTTACCAAGCACTGTTCATTGACCAAAACCTTATGGTATTTCTGCAACCACGCGATCCGATATGGATGCGGGTGTCTCTTCCTCTCCAGTTGTAGCTTTGTAACCATTCCCTCTGAAACCAGGTTATCCGTGCTACCGTTGTCAATAATAATATTGCAAATCTTACCCGTGCATTTACACCTTGTGCGAAATAAGCTTTTCCTTTGATCTGTGGCCCCCTCTTCATTCAGCAGGACTCTTCTCACAATCATTACTTCTCCTCTCTCAGCTTCTTCAGAATGCTCAGATCCAACATCTTCATCAGTGACTGTGACTCTGGCATTTCCTTTCGGCCTCCTATTATTCCTTTCTCATTGTTGTGGACACTCGTATTGGTGATGTCCCTCTTCTCCACATTGGAAACAAGTTCCATAGAATCTTCCTCTTCCCTGGCCACGTCCAGCTCTGCCCCTTCCCCCTCGGTAATCATTATTTTGATTACGGGGACGGTAGGTATTTTCTCTCCTTTGTTCCTGATTGTTGCTTCCTTCTCCATTCTTCTGAGAATCTTCATTCCTTCTTCCACTGGTCCTTCCGTCGGTTCTTTCACCATGACCTCTTCCTCTTTGCTTGTTCTCAAACCTCCTATTGAGCTTTTCTTCAACCTTTAGGGCAAATTGGTAAGCGTCCTCTATGGTGGTCATCCGGACCAGACTTAATTCTTCCTGAATACTTGCTCGTAACCCATTAATGTAATGGGCTACCTTCTCCTTGTTGGCCTCTGAGTGGCCTGTTATGATCATAATCTTATGAAACTCTTCTGTGTATTCTTTTACAGACTTACTTGATTGCCTCAACCCTTGCATTTTCTTTAGCAGGTCTAGCTCATAATCACCAGGGATGAACTACCTCTTTAGCTTTTCTGCCATCCATTCCCATTTTGTTATTCTCTCTTTTCCTCTTTTATTTTGCTCCAGTTGCACTCCCTTCCACCAAATGTTGGCATGACCTTTCAGTTTGGTCTTTGCGAATCTGACCCTATCAGGATCCTCAACCTCCTCATACTCAAAGTACTCTTCCAGATCGTTGATCCAGTCGATCAATTCCTCTGGATCAAGGTTCTCGAAATACGTGGAAACCTCCATCTTCGGCCTCTTCCCAATCTGGGATATGGCTTTGTATAGTATAGCCTGAGCAGGATCTATTGCTTCTTCTTCTTCTTTAGGCTGGCCTTCTTCTTCGTCATCTTCCTCTTCACTACCTTCATCTCTTCTTGGTTCCAATATTCTATGCATTTCTTCTTGTAGGGCTTGCATTTGTCGCTGCAAAGCTCGGACATCTTCCACTGCCGCCATGCCTCTCCCACCAACAGGGTTTCTTCTTGGAGGCATTCTGTTCACCCAATCACAAGCCCTTCCACAGATCCTGGTGTAACTGCCTCACGTCCAGCGATCTGTTACACACTCAGGAACTTCTGGCTCTGATACCACTTGGTGGAGAACAGATCTAGAATTCAAGATAGGAAACAAAATAACAAGAGCCAAATTTCTTCTCCAATAGCTTAGGAAGAATTTTACAAAGAATATACAGCAATCTGCCATTTGCCAACCCTCTCTCATTACAATCCATGGGTTTTTATCGAGGTCCCGATCCTCTGTGTTTTCAAACTTCCCACGATCTGCAATTGCCACCTGGAACAATACTGGAAAGTTGCATTGATGAGACTCTGGGTGAGGTGCGCAACTGGCTGCCATACCCAACGAAATCTTCTTCTCGATCTGCTGCTTGCTGTTAGTTGCTATAAACGCGTCTCTAGATATCCTGCGCGAGTGGCCAACATGCCTGTTGGAATCTTCCTCTGAAACTGCTGCTTCACTACCGCTAACTTGCCGTGCACGAAGGGACGCCTTTATGAAATCTTGGAGTGCATGTTTTTCTATTTGGTCGTGATATCGCGACATGTCACGATATCGTGACAATTTCCTTTCTATGCTTTCTCTCTCCTGCTCTCGTCGTGATATCGCGACATGTCACGATATCGCGACATTCCTTCCTTCTTGTCTTCTCGCTTCCACTTCGATCGCGATATCGCGACATGTCGCGATATCACGATGTTTTTCTATTTCGCCGTCGTTCTTCAGTTTCGATCGCGAAATCGTGACATGTCGTGATTTCATGACCTTCCGTTCTCCATGCCTTTGCTCCCTGCATTGGTCGCGAAATCGTGACATGTCACGATTTTGTGACCTTCGGTCTTCCATGCCTTTGCCTTCCCTGCTTCGGTCGTGATTTCACGACCTTGTGTCTTCCGGCCTTTGCTTCCCTGCCTTGGGTCGCGATTTCGTGACATGTCACGAAATCGTGACATGTCACGATTTTGTGACCTTGTGTCTTCCGACCTTTGCTTCCCTGCCTTGGGTCACATTTATTTTGTGACCTTGTGTCTTTCGGCCTTTGTTTCCCTGCCTTGGGTCGCGATTTCGTGACATGTCGTGAAATCGTGACATTCTATCCGCTGCTTCCCTATCTCCTATTTTGGTCACGATATCACGACACTTTTTGTGTCGCGATATCGCGACACATATTTTTCTTTGCAACACTTAGAAAAAAAATAACAACAAAAAGTTTGGTTGATGCTCGATTGCTTTGCTGCCCTCGGATGCTCCTGCATCAAAATGTCTCTAAGCCACATTAATTTAAAATGAAAAGAATAGAAACTCAGAGAAACTCACATTGGTTTTCCACATTTCCACCATGACTGGCCAATGATCCAAACCAGCATTATTAAGAGTCTTCACTTTAGGAATGTGACCATGGATTAAGAAATTTTTAGAGAGTAAAAACCTATCCAATCTCTCCATTATACAAGCTAATCCTTGCCTTCTGTTAGACCAAGTCATATGGCCATTATCTAGTTGGATATCCATAAGATGGAGGTTTGCAATATATTCGCTCATGAGGTCAGTACTTTTTTCCAAATTTCTATTTCCCCCCCTTTTTCTCATCTAGAGAGAGGATGGTATTGAAATCTTCTCTGATCAAGATCCAAGCTTTAGGAAAATGAGAGATAATATGAGTAATATCCTTACACTATCTTATTTTTTCCTCCAAAAATGTCGAAGCATAAACAATAATGTAGAGCATAATATGGTTGGAATGTCTACTTTGAATAGCTATAGCCAACAAACCCCAAATTCCAATCATATGGTGAATAACTACCTTTTTTGGATACCAAAGACAAGCAATGCCACTTGAAGTCCCTTGGGAACTGAAGGAAATCACTTTTCCAGCTGGCCAAATTTTACTAGAAATTGAGTCCATATCCTCCATTGACATATTTGTTTCTTGAAGGAAAACAAGATGTGGATGATTTATCTGAATCATTCTTCTAATTTCATTTTGTTTTTAAAGACTCCCTTTGAGTCCTTTAATATTCCAAGTGATGATCTTCGTTAATACCAAGGCTAAAAAAGTTGGCAAGGGCATTAATCTTACCTTCCTCTACAAGATTTTCACCTCCTTTTACCATATGATATTGATTGGTCTTGTGACCTACTTTTTGATTAGAATCCATCTTTAAAAAAATTTCCCTGTTTCTTGACTTATTCCAATTGAATCTAAGATGGCTTCTAACCTTGAATAATGCTCGTACACAGCCAAAATTTTACTAGATGGTTTAATGGAGTCTATATTGGGACCTGCATTATTTGAAGTTTTGACATTTGAAAGATTGTTTTTCTTGTATAAATTTTCTCCTTTTTTTTTTGTTGAAAACCTTTGATTTGTTGGTTTGTCTCTGATTTCTTCCCTTCATATTTAAATTGTGTTTCTAAGATTTCAATTTCCATTATTTCCTCTTCCTCACTTGGGACATCATTTGTGGAAAGGATTTCAAACATATTAGCAGATGACTTTGATTGATCCTTCATAATTGGTTTTTTCTAAGTGTTCTTCTTCTTAGGTATTTGGAAACCTACTGAGTTTATCTTCTTTCTTTTGATCAAGAATTTTATTTGGGCAAGCACTGGCCAAATGACCATATTCATGGAAAATTCTATAATGAAAAGGAATATTCTCATATTCCACTACTTGCTCCCAAGTGTCTTCCCCAAATTGTAATATGATATTTTTAGGTAGGGATTTGTCAAAATCCATTAAAACACAAATCCGACCATAAATAATATGTTCAAAATTTTGAGTACAATCAGCAGTCATCTTAAAAGTTCCTAAAGAGTTTCCAATTGAAGAAAAAATAGTAGGATTCCAAAATTCAATAGAGAGGCCAAAGAGTCTAACCCACACATGATCTATAGAAGGCATCTCTTCTTCAACTTTAAATTTAGTATGCTAGGGCTTCATGAAAAGCCTTGCCCTTTCAAAAAACCAAGGACCCCTTTGAAAAATTTTCTCTCTATCTTCATTATTAGCAAATAAAACAAGAAAATAACCATTTAGATAAATAGATATTTGTAACTCACCTTTAGTTTTCCAGATTTTTGTAGCCCAGACATTGAAAGCAGATAGACTCAGACAAAAACCCATGAACCAATAAATTAGTCCTATTTTTTCCAAATCTTCAATGCTAGTTTGAATGTTACCCATATCAAGCTTAACAATAGGAGTTCCATCAGTTGCTTTAAGACATCCTGACTCTATTTTCCTATGATCAATCTTAGGCATTCTTAGAGGTTTATGGGAAGCCCTAAGATTGATATTAGCATTGGGTTGAGGTTGTCCACCATGAAGGGCATCCCTAAAATTCATTTTTGGGATTAAGTCTTAAAAATTCTTACCCTTGATAGGGGTTTTCATAGTAGAATTATTTTGTGGGTGCACCTTAGCACCAAATTCACTTGAGATATGAGCCATTTTTTTATCAACTGCTTGAAACTTGTTTTATGATCTCTTTAATCCTTGCCCTAGACATTGTGGAAAGGTATGGTTTTCACTTTTCTTTTGTGTAACAAATTGGAAGTCATTGTCATTCAAGTTCACAGTATGATCTATTGAAAGATAAATTTTTAACCCATCTTGGATCCCCTGCAAAATTTTTACTAAAATATTGATCATAAACCATAAAAATATTGGTCTTTAGGGCCCGAAGGCCCTAAAAACCAACCTCTGGAGCTGCTTGCACTCAACCCAGATGAAACCCTCGCATAGCTTCTTGCCAAATATCTCATTCACACATAGGTATGATATAGGCTTTGTGTTGCTCCAAATGATATGAAAATTGGTGGAGACGTTCTAGGGTTTTTCAAGAATTTACCCTCAAACTTTTAGCTAAATATGAGTTTGGATGAGTGAGATATGGCTGAAACAAGTTCGGTAGTTTGGGTAGTCCTACGAAAAATGTTTAATCAATTTATGATATGTCATATTCAAATTTAAATTTTAAATAAATTTAAATTTAAACCATATATATAAAACTAAATATATCCATCATCGGGGTACCTTTTTCAATGAAACAAAAAGCCAACTTGAAAAACCCATTTCAAATATGTTGTCCATGGTTTTAAATAAAACCTTTTATTTTGCCTACTTTGGTTTTCACAAAAACCCTTCCTTGCACTTTTCACAGAACATAGTGCATGCCATCATAGACCATTTTGACAACAATGACAACATTTTAGCTTAGGGACTCAAAATATCCAACAATCTCCCCCTTTGTCATTGATGGCAACCCAAATCCTTTTATTAAAATCTGACCTTCTTTTCTGCTCCCCTTGTGAGACAATCAAAGTCTCCCCAAGATCGAAGAATGCTCCACAAGATCAATCACACATAAAAGAGGTAAACCCACAACACAAATATTGAGTGGTAAAACCCTACTTCAAATGAAGAAGGAAAACATCCACTATGAAGCTCACTATATTACTCAATGATTCAACAATACAAGAATGCTTCAATGTTATGCAACAATATGCATCAACATGATATTACAACACAAGTCAATATGACAAGATATGTTAATATATGATTATATGTAGTAGAAAACACCCCTATTTAAAGAGAATATTTTCTACTACAACCCTAAATATTCTCACAATATAATCTTATCACAATTTATCAAATATTAGAAAGTGCTTTAGTTACTTTCTAACTTTATCACAATCTAATATTTTAGATGTGTGATAAGTGACATCTATCAAATATTAGAAAGTGATTATTTGTTTTCTAATATTTTCTAGAAAAGGGAAATAAATTTTTCCCAAGAAATTAAATATTCATAGCACCCTTAATTTATTTATTAATTGGGTGGGAATATTTTACATAAGATAGAATTATATTCTAATTCAAATATTATTCTTTAGACTTTATGTTTAAGTCTAAAAATAATTTACACAATGTTGTATTACATATTCCAACACTCCCCCTTAATGCAATATTGGGGAAAAGAATTATGAGAAAAAGAAACATTCTTCCCTAAAGATACAAACAAGGATGAAAATCAAATGAGTAATATAGTTATAATGAGCTTCTATGACCAAGAATGGTCTACAATAAGGTACCAATACAAAATGGGCCAAAATGATACTGCAAGCCCCCAACAGAGTAGCTTCAGATACAAGCAGCTTACAAATCTATCCATCAACCATAAGTGGTTGCAAATGACAAGAAGAAAACATCACAAGTATGTCTTTAGTAAACCTGCAAAATCCTAAACGAAAGTACCAGCAAGCTACAAGCAGCTCAACATAAGATCAGTTAGATACATCATCATAAATATATTCACCACAACATATATGAATATCCAAAGATGATAACAAAAATGATCTAACAAATAGTGAACTATAAGTCATCACAAAAATATGCCAAGCCATACTTATAGTCACATGCTATATAGTTGATCAAAAAAATATCATGTACAAAGTTGCATAAAGCAAACAAGGAGTACCATGATAATGCAAACTCTAAAGTACCATGTACAAGAGTTGCATAAGGTATATGAAAATAATAAAGTGTGCACACCGATTGCATAAAGCCAACCATAAAATATCATGTACAAAAGTAGCATAAATGCTAACAAGAAAGTGCCATGATAAACCAATTGCATAATGCCAACTACATAAAAAACATGTACAAAGTTGCACAATGCAACAAGAAAGTGCCATGTAAAAGAATCGCATAAAGCAATTGCATCATATACCATAATTGCATAATGCCATCTATAAAGTAACATGTACAAAAGTTGCACAAGACAAACAAGAAAGTACCATATTCAAAAGAGATGCAAAAAGAAATTATACCACCAAAAATCAACTCATATATATAGCACAAAACACCTCATAAGGATGAATTTGTCATCACACAAGTGTAACTACACTTCATTCCCCCTTGAAGACAACTTCACCAAACCAAGTGAGTCCCTCATCTTACAAAACTGCTCCTTGGAAAGAGGTTTGGTAAAAAAATAAACAGAATTAGAATATGATAGGCAATACTCCAACTAAATAGTCCCATCCAATATCTTCTCTCTAATAAAATGGGCTTAGATTTCAACATGCTTTGTCCTTTGATGCATTACAGGATTTTTAGCCAAGGCAATAGCTGATTGATCATCATGAAAGATAATCATGAACTACTATAACCATCTTCCAATAAACAACTATAACCATATTGCAATTGAATAAACCAAGATCAACTTGCAATAGATTAACTTGCAATAAGAAGGTAACTAACCATAACAATCATCTTGCAACAAAATAAACTAACTTGAATTGAACCATAAAATATTTGTTAAATTTTAGATAGTCAATAAGTTAGTAAGTTAGTGTTCATTTTAGGTTTTGCTATAGCCTAATGAATTTCCAATTCATCTCACCCAAGGTCAACCAAGCTACCCAAAAGGGTATGGATACGAGGACCTAAAAAGGACTTACTACCAATAGAGTGGATTCTTTTATTCAATAGGTGTTTAGCAAATATAAACTATGTTGCAAAATTAAGTAAATTTTAATTAGATACTAAAGTTGTGGTTAGGAAGTTGATTCATTTTTAACCTTTTTGATTAATATGAAAATTAGTAAATTGCAATTTAGTTGGTTAGTAGATTGTTTAGTAGCAAGATAGTAGTTAGATTAGTTAAGATACAAAATGTAAGAAAGATGAACAAGAGATAGTGGAGACACAAAGTGATGAGTTTCATTGAGTCTCATCATTTAATCTCAATGATTTATCAATCCGGGGTGGTGTCCAAGGCTGTCTACGATAGAAGGCTAGGGCAGAGTACAATTCAGGCATTCAGATTTCAAGCATTTATTGGGTGAGACAGATTTGGTTTAGCCTTTTGGTGTCACACTAAACCTAATCTGTAGAATGGAAACTTGCAAGAAATAAAAACTAATTCTAATTTCAAAAAATTAAAGTTAACTACAATTGCATGAATTGAAATTGCTGAATTGAAATCTAATCTACTTTTGCAGAATTGAAATAACAGAATTGAAATTGCTAAATTGAAATGTTGCTAAAATGAAATCCTAAATTACACTTGCAAAATTGAAACCTATTTTACTCTTGCAGAATGGAAGTGATGCTTGGAAATAAAACACCTGTCAATGCCCTGCCACAAAAGGTCGTCAAGCTTCTGCTACAGGAATTGACAGCAAAATGAAATATGTTGAAAATGAAAAGTTGTTAAAACAGAAAAGCAGGGCAAATATAGAAAGCAAAGGAAAAATGCTTAATATAATTTGTCAGCTGACATACACACAAATTTTGTACACAAACATAATAGAAAACATAAATCACATAATACAAAATAAAAACAAGAAAATGAAATATGGCAAGCAATCTATTAATTATGCTATAGCAAAATTACAGATTAAAACCTGCCATAAAATCCCTCCTTCTAGATCTGAAAGTGGGCCCATACTTCCTGATCTAGAAGGAGGTGAAAAGCACTCCTTAACTAATTAACACTCAGAACAGAAAATGATAAAATAGCTGCACTTTTATTGATGACAGAACATGCTGAAAATTGTTACAAAAAATTGTTGTACAGTCCTAATTGTTGCTATTGAAAACTCTCCTCTATTCTAATTCCTAACTGGCTCAACCAAGGAGGGAGCTGTGTTATTTATATAAATATTTACAACATATCCCATGCTCAAATCAGCCTATGTGTTGCTTTACAGTGATTTGCCAATAATTTTGGATCTGAAATAAATGCAAATCTGGACAGTTTGTGTTGCAGTAGTAGTCATTGGCCCTTAGAAAGCATCTTCAGTGGTGGGAGTACATGGGAGAAGTCTAGAAATATCTCACATATCTTTCTTCACTTCAGAATATGCCCTTTCTATCTTGCAAACAATTTCCTATTATGTTGCAGTTATTTCTGTGTTTATCCTAGAAGAGGATCAAAATTGATCTTTTCCATGAATGGTGGCTTTGGACGGCAAGGATGGCAAAGTCAGATGGGAGATATTTTCCTTTAACATTTTCAACCTTCTTTCCCTTTTTCCATCATCAAAAATAGTCAAAAATTCAAAAAGCACTTTTCTGTTCTCATTCCGAAGATAAGTGGCTCATTTCGAAGAGACTGTATTTCTCATTTCGAAGATGTCCGCTCATTCCGAAGATCTTCGGAATGACCAACTGTGTGCTCTTCAAGTGATTTTAGCTACTTTTCTCAGGTGGATTAGCCCTCAGGATCAGATTGCAATAGCCTTCATTCCTCTCCATGTGTGAATTCCATGCCTTGCCATTCATTTGTAGCTTGCTGGAATTTACATGGTAAATTACTGCATTTTCCAATTCTATTGCACAGTTGTAAAATATTGGCATTTCTTGCAAATTCAAACAAATTAGAACATGGAAAAATTATTCAAATATCAACATGAAGGATTACATCAAGTTGCTACTGAATTTATACACTTCATTCACCAAGTAACAATGCTGAAATAGTGCAACAATGCTGCACAATTGTCCCTGCTCTGTTATACCCTGTTGTTGCCTATTTAGACCATGTGGGAATGCTTCTAAATAGGTCAGATGTCTTCTGTAGTCCTTCTGAACTCATTCCATCCATATCCTCATGCTTTGCTTGACAACTTCAAGGTGTTCCTATAAAGTAATAGCTTGCTGATTTTTATATGGCTGTTTTTTTAGATTTTTAGATTTATGACAGTCCTAAACTTTTGGCTTCAATGTGGATTTGAAACAAGTTGAAGGGCAGGAAAACATTCAAAAACCATTGAGAAGTTAATGGATATCAGCATACCACATTTGGTTAATTGAAATGCATGTTCTTACTTGCTACTTAATCAAGCAAAATCAGTCACAAAATGCTGAAAATAGTCAAAAATAGAGATATAGTATTCCTAACATAAAATCATGTAAACACTTAACAATAGTATATTTTAGTCAACTATTTGGCAATTAACTTATCATATGGTAGTCAAACATTGTGCAATAATGAGGCATTTTTGGGCCTCATCATCCCCCCCAACTTGAACTGATGCATGCCCTCATGCATCTTAGTAGGCCATAGTAATATGTAGGTTTTATTCTTGTGAACAACATCCTTTGCTACCTGCTAACTGAGAAATTCCTCCTTGCTGCACTATATCAAGTATTTTGCAATTAAGCACATGTATGACTCTTTTTCTGTCTTTCTACAAGTTTTAGTGTTGCAAGGTACCTCTTAAAGGCTTGATATCATGTGATTCATCTTGCAATAGTCTTATTGTGGAACCATATTTGGCAGATGCACTACTACTAATGGAATTTTTTGTTCTTAACAATATTTCAGCCTGAATGCTTATTTCTATTATTTGCACCTTTTGAACAAAATTGATAAAATTTTTGGATTTGAAATGCTTGAGGGATGTACTTACTTGTGGTAGAGCCTTATAAACCTCAATATTTGATGTACCCTACTCTTTTTGCTATTCTGTAGCATTTTCAGCAATTTTGGTACAGTTTCTGCTCATTTCGAAGATATCCTGCTCATTTTGAAGAGACTGTATTTCTCATTTCGAAGATGTCTGCTCATTTCGAAGAGACTGTATTTCTCATTTCGAAGATGTCTGTTCATTTCGAAGATCTTAAAAAAAATGCAGAAATGACCTCCTATGCAAAAGTTAGCTACAGATTCTATTGTGGGCCCATCTCTAGAGTGTATAAGCCTTCCATAACATCAAAAATCCCTTCTTCATCCTTTTGTTTAGATGCTATTCTTTGTTTTGTATGTTGTTATTTTATTCCAGTAGTACTAAAATAGAACCTTCAAGTGCATTTTGTTGATTATCCTCCTTCAATTTATCAGACAATTGTGAGATATAAACTTGCAGTTCTCCTTCTAAAATTTGCCCTACAAATTGAAATAGAATTGTTGCCATGTCTGTCCCAAAATCAGGTTTTTGCATAGTTTTGGAATTTCCATGCAATTAAGGGCATAAGGGGTGTTTCTTGACATCTTGAACATGTTCCTTTTTCAACTTGTCAATATTGTATGAATAGTTTATGCCAAATACCGACTATCATACACTAAATGCTAAATGTTTACTATGAATTAAATGCAAGAAACACATACCTTACTATCCTGAAAATTGGTCATGCACCTTACAAGCTGCTTTTGATGATTGTTAGCAGGCTATCTGAAAACATAAACAAACATAACACATGTGCAGTGTGAGATTTGTACAATGGTGGAACAATGATGGGTAGATCAACAAGGCAATGCATGCCGAAAAATTGGTTTTCATGCAAGCCAACTCAGTAGCGCCTCCAAGAAGGTTTTCACTACTGAATTATTCATTTTTTTTTCATCATTTTTTTTTTCATTTTTTTTCATCTCTTTTTTTTCATTTTTTTTCATCAGAAGAGGCTGCCATTTCTGGTTTTCAACCAACTTCTGTCCTTTTTTTTTTCAAGTGCTTCAATGAGAGAGAACATCTCTCACTCTTATTTGGATAAGACCAATCCTTATTATCATAATTGCCTCCTTATTGCTGGAAATGAAGTATTGGCTCCATTGTTCCTCTTCCTTGCTGAAATTGATGCTTGTCCTCATGTATCCCCATTTTGTGGGACATGCCTTTGCTAAAAAATTTTTCTCTCTTTTTTTTCTTTTTTTCAATTTTTCTTGTCTTGCTTGTACCCAAGAAGGAAGTTCACAAACAAGACTATTCTTCTTTTTGCTTTTCTTGTATTTTTTTTTCTTTTTGTCAAACTTTTTATCATCACTCTGAATCTGATATTGAAGAGAAATTCTCTTCCATTATGTGTACATCCAATGGAATCTCCTTCAAGAACTCCTCCTTAGTTAATGGTGCATGGTATACCCGAAGGCAATATCCATTCACCACTAACATCCTCCATGAATTACCAATGGGAGAAAGAAGCATTGCTCCATATCTGAAAACTTCTTCAATCAAGTGTTGTCAATGCCTCCTAGTCTACAAAATCTTGTCAATCTATACTTGAAACAATTAAATACCAATTCCCAAAAGATGTTAAGTTCTTACATCAAGATAAAATCTTGATATACCCTTGTAATTCCATGTAAAGGGATTGAAATATTGTTTCAAAATAGCAACAATTTTACTTTTTGTTTATAAGTCAACCAGCTAATAATGTTCAAGAATTTTCTTGGCTGCACTTCAATTTGTTTCATTCCTAGGAGGACATAATTTACCCCTTTGTAATTTCTTACTAAGGAGTTCAATGGAAGTAAATTTTCTATGTGCAATTTTTCTAGTTTTTCTCCTTTATCCAAGGCTAATTTTTGTGTGTTTAGACTAAAGGTTTTCTGTGTATCTCCATTGATTTTTATCTCTTCAAGCTCAGGTAAGTTCTTGTTTGAGCACAGTTGGATGTTGTTGCAGTCAATAACATTTCCTGCATTTTTTTTTTTTTTACCAGATTCAGCTACATAGATAGGGGATGCCTATCCTGTATTATTCAGACTGATCACAGGTTGGGCTAAAAAAAGAAATATTTTTGGTTTGCACAATAAGACAAGAAGTGTACAACTTTAGCAGATCAACTACTTGTCAGGTAGGATCACCTCTAATGAGATCAACTATTGTCTGTGTAGGCTAAGAATTGCTAGGTTGCGGTTTAGCATGGTAAAATCCTAACAATCTTTAAGTAATAATGGAAAACTCTAGGATCATCATTAAGTTGTAAACTCCTATTTTGATTGTGCAAAAGTTTTTGTGATTTTTTTTTTAATAGATTCAGCTTACATAGACAGGGGTTGCCTGTCCTGTATTATTCATATTGGCCACAAGTTGGGCTGAAGGTGGTGGTTGATTTACTTGCCCTGTTTGTTGTTGTTGGGATCTCTCTTTGAGAAGAATTCAGACTAGGCAACATATTTTGCATCTCTAAGTTATGGAAGTAAATGGCATTCATCAATGATATGTCCCTGTGAACAAATGCTATAGGTAGCTGATATGGCTATTTTGTTCAAGGGATAGTCTTGTATATCTACCATGATATCTTTCCAACACCTAGTACAAATTTGTTTATACTACCCTGATGATATGGATATAAAAATGGTAGTACTAGCAGATGGCTCCTCTAAGAGATCTTATGTTTCTTGATAATGAGGATGATGAATTCTTTCAATTTTTATCAAGAATTTCAAACATAAGCAATTTAACCCCCAAGTGTGAAGATCACCTCCCTGTGGTTGCTTGTTTTCTAAATGGACTGAAATGCAACTATCAATAATTATTATTTATACCAGCTATTACATTCAGATTTAACTCTGAACTTCATAACTTAGCACAATAATAATTATTTGACTGCTTTTACCCTCTAACAACACCATGTTCCTCGGAAACAGTGCCAAAATGATGAGTGTCATTGAGTCTCATCATTTAATCTCAATGATTTATCAATCCAGGGTGGTGTCCAAGGTTGTCTACGATAGAAGGCTAGGGCAGAGTACAATTTAGGCATTCAAATTTCAAGCATTTATTGGGTGAGACAGATTTGGTTTAGCCTTTTGGTGTCACACTAAACCTAATCTGTAGAATGGAAACTTGCAAGAAATAAAAACTAATTCTAATTTCAAAAAATTAAAGTTAACTACAATTGCATGAATTGAAATTGCTGAATTGAAATCTAATCTACTTTTGCAGAATTGAAATAACAGAATTGAAATTGCTAAATTGAAATGTTGCTAAAATGAAATCCTAAATTACACTTGCAAAATTGAAACCTATTTTACTCTTGCAGAATGGAAGTGATGCTTGGAAATAAAACACCTGTCAATGCCCTGCCACAAAAGGTCGTCAAGCTTCTACTACAGGAATTGACAACAAAATGAAATATGTTGAAAATGAAAAGTTGTTAAAACAGAAAAGTAGGGCAAATATAGAAAGCAAAGGAAAAATGCTTAATATAATTTGTCAGCTGACATACACACAAATGTTGTACACAAACATAATAGAAAACATAAATCACATAATACAAAATAAAAACAAGAAAATGAAATCTGGCAAGCAATCTATTAATTCTACTGCAACAAAATTATAGATTAAAACCTGCCATAAAATCCCTCCTTCTAGATCTGAAAGTGGGCCCATACTTCCTGATCTAGAAGGAGGTGAAAAGCACTCCTTAACTAATTAACACTCAGAACAAAAAATGATAAAATAGCTGCACTTTTATTGATGACAGAACATGCTGAAAATTGTTACAAAAAATTGTTGTACAGTCCTAATTGTTGCTATTGAAAACTCTCCTCTATTCTAATTCCTAACTGGCTCAACCAAGGAGGGAGCTGTGTTATTTATATAAATATTTACAACATATCCCATGCTCAAATCAGCCTATGTGCTGCTTTACAGTGATTTGCCAATAATTTTGGATCTGAAATAAATGCAAATCTGGACAGTTTGTGTTGCAGTAGTAGTCATTGGCCCTTAGAAAGCATCTTCAGTGGTGGGAGTACATGGGAGAAGTCTAGAAATATCTCACATATCTTTCTTCACTTCAGAATATGCCCTTTCTATCTTGCAAACAATTTCCTATTATGTTGTAGTTATTTCTGTGTTTATCCTAGAAGAGGATCAAAATTGATCTTTTCCATGAATGGTGGCTTTGGATGGCAAGGATGGCAAAGTCAGATGGGAGATATTTTCCTTTAACCTTTTCAACCTTCTTTCCCTTTTTCCATCATCAAAAATAGTCAAAAAGTCAAAAAGCACTTTTCTGTTCTCATTTCGAAGATAAGTGGCTCATTTCGAAGAGACTGTATTTCTCATTTCGAAGATGTCCGCTCATTCCGAAGATCTTCGGAATGACCAACTGTGTGCTCTTCAAGTGATTTTAGCTGCTTTTCTCAGGTGGATTAGCCCTCAGGATCATATTGCAATAGCCTTCATTCCTCTCCATGTGTGAATTCCATGCCTTGCCATTCATTTGTAGCTTGTTGGAATTTACATGGTAAATTACTGCATTTTCCAATTCTGCTGCATAGTTGTAAAATATTGGCATTTCTTGCAAATTCAAACAAATTAGAACATGGAAAAATTATTCAAATATCAACATGAAGGATTACATCAAGTTGCTACTGAATTTATACACTTCATTCACCAAGTAACAATGCTGAAATAGTGCAACAGTGCTGCACAATTGTCCCTGCTCTGTTATACCATGTTGCTGCCTATTTAGACCATGTGGGAATGCTTCTAAATAGGTCAGATGTCTTATGTAGTCCTTCTGAACTCATTCCATCCATATCCTCATGCTTTGCTTGACAACTTCAAGGTGTTCCTATAAAGTAACAGCTTGCTGATTTTTATATGGCTGTTTTTTTAGATTTTCAGATTTATGACAGTCCTAAACTTTTGGCTTCAATGTGGATTTGAAACAAGTTGAAGGGTAGGAAAACATTCAAAAACCATTGAGAAGTTAATGGATATCAGCATACCACATTTGGTTAATTGAAATGCATGTTCTTACTTGCTACTTAATCAAGCAAAATCAGTCACAAAATGCTGAAAATAGTCAAAAACAGAGATATAGTATTCCTAACATAAAATCATGTAAACACTTAACAATAGTATATTTTAGTCAACTATTTGGAAATTAACTTATCATATGGTAGTCAAACATTGTGCAATAATGAGGCATTTTTGGGCCTCATCACAAAGCAAAACATAAATACACACACTCTCTCTCTTTCTCTCTCTCTCTCTCTCTCTCACTCTCACTTTCATTCTCTTTTACTTTCATAATGAGAGATACAAGTTACATTAATTTACAGTATGCTTCAAGCAAATACAAAGTTGATCCGAAATTGCCTTGTATTTTCCAAAACATAAATGGATAACCTTGCAAAACAAGCAAACTCACAAACAACCATTGTTAATGTGAGACAAAAAAATATTGCATTTTAAGGAGAATAATAACAATTTTTAATACAAAAAATTGCTTAAAAAAATGCAATTAAATTAATAAAATTTATTTTATTAATAAAAAAAAGTGGCATTGAAAAATTTTACAGATTTTTATAAAACAAAACCTTTTTTTTTTTTTTTTTTATTAAAGCAAATTTTTTTTTTTTTTTAAACAAAACTATTTTTTTTTATAAAGCAAAAGTTTTTTTTTTTTTTTTTTACAAACAAAACGATTTTTTTTTTTTATAAAGTTTTTTTTTTTAAACAACATTGTATATATATATAGTCGACTGTTTTATTTAAATAAATAAATAAATGACTATATATGGAAATAGGGGTTTTTAGGTCTTCCAGACACAACCATGGGGTCCATTTGGCTCCAAAAACCTTTTCAGAAAAAGCTTAATGCCAAAAAAAAATTATAGATTTAAAATGAAAATATTGTTTGCAAAAGATCTAGCAACTAGATCTAAAAATATAATAAATCTATAAACCCTAATGGCATATTTGCAAAATAAATTTACATAAAATACCCAAATATAAATGCATGTAAAAAAATATATATACCTTAATGGGTTTTTCACCTCAAATGATTGAAGACACTTGATGGAGATCCCAACCACTCTGATACCAAATGTGAGACAAGAAAAGTCTCCCCAAGACCGAAGAATGCTCCACAAGATCAATCACACATAAAAGAGGTAAATCCACAACACAAATATTGAGTGGTAAAACCCTACTTCAAATGAAGAAGGAAAACATCCACTATGAAGCTCACTATATTACTCAATGATTCAACAGTACAAGAATGATTCAATGTTATGCAACAATATGCATCAACATGATATTACAACACAAGTTAATATGACAAGATATGTTAAGATATGATTATATATAGTAGAAAAACACCCTTATTTAAATAGAAGTTTTTCTACTACAACCCTAAATCTTATCACAATCTATCAAATATTAGAAAGTGCTTTAGTTACTTTCTAATTTTATCACAATCTAATCTTTGAGATGTGTGATAAGTGGCATCTATCAAATATTAGAAAGTGATTAGTTACTTTCTAATATTTTTTAGAAAAAGAAAATAATTTTTTCCAAGAAAATAAATATTCATAGCACCCTTAATTTATTTATTAATTGGGTGGGAATATTTTACATAAGATATAATTATATTTTAATTCAAATATTATTCTTTAGACTTTATATTTTAGTCTAATAATAATTTACACAATGTTGCATTACATATTTCAACAGCCCTTGGGATTTTTCTCCCCCTGGCTCAATGCCCTCTCAAATATCAAATCTCTCCCCATATCAAAAACTCTCCCCAATATACACAAATCTCTCCCCCTTTGACATCAATGGCAAAGGGTCACCTTTGGGGCTCGGGGCTAAGAATGAGTCTCTTAGCTTAGCCCCTTCCCCACCTCCACATGAGGTGGTTAATTCTAGGGTGGGAGTATTTCTACTCCCCGAAAGCATTGTTCTCTGCCTTTATCTTTCCCTCTTCTTTTCTAAGTTTGTTGAATCCTCTCACTATTTCTTTCCAAGTCATCATCCCTATTCTTGTTCCTATTCTTGTTCTCATCAATGTTCCTATTCTTTTACCTATTCCTATTCTCATCCTTTTCTGAGTCTATTTTTTTTTGAGTCTCCATTTCTGTTCTTTTTTGAGTCTCTGTTCTTGTTCATCTTCTTGTTTCTTTTCATGTTCATATTCCTATTCTTGTTCATGCCTATTTCTGGAATATTTTCTCTACACCATATTGCTATGTGACCATCATTATTGCACTTATAACACTTAATGTTATTATTCCTTTGATGTGCAACTATCTTAGGATTTATCCTAGTGAAGCCATATCCTCTTCTATCATGAACCCTGCAATTTATTGCCTTGTGATCAAACTCATTACATGAATAACAATATCCTTGGAAAAGTTGTCCTCTTCCATATACCTTTCTTTCATGTGTCTTGCACTGTGAAGCCATGTGCCCAAACTTGTGACATGAAAAACATATTCCATTGAAGCTTCCTTGTCTTGACCTCATTGGTCTCCTGTTTTGATTGTTGTTCCATCTATATCTTCTTTACCCATTGTCTCTTTTCCTGCTGGACTCATTGCAATCTGACTCATCCTTAGAAGTTTCACTTTCACTTCCGCTTTCATCTGAGAATCCCTCTTCTAAAGTACCTTTTTGAATTCCTTTCTTCAAGACTTGAAGTAGACTTTTCTTTCCATTTCTTTTGAACTTGTTTAGAACCAAGACCTGTCTTGTTTGATGCTCCTCTTTGTATCCTGACTATTTTATCCACATTCTTTGCACTGGTTACATACTTGTATAGCTTATTCTTGGAGTCCTCTAAATCTTCTTTTAGTAGTGCCACTTCATGTGTTAACTTTTCACATTCCAGAATCTTTGCTTCTAACTTATCTTTGAACTTGCTTGCCTTAGCTTTTGACTTCTCTAAATCCTCTATGAGCAATAATATTTCTTCATCACATTCTTGAAACTGACTTTCAAGCTTAGAGTGTTGCTTTCTTACCTTCTTTACTTGTGTCAAGAGCATAGATAAGTTCTCCCTTGAGATCATAACCATTCTCTATTGAATAATCCTCTATTTGTTTACCTTTGTCCATATCATTTCTTTCTTTTGACTTATCTTCTATAGAACCATTTTCTTTATCTTCCAAAGCCATTAGAATATTCTCATCGATTCTATCAAGTGCATCTTCAAAACCATCATCACTAAAACTATAGCCATCCCTTGTGCAATCATCTTCAAGATGTCCAAATTTACCACATCTAAAACACTTGAGAATAATTGGAGTCTTTTTCTTAACTGGATCTTTTTCTTCAACCATAAACAAGACTTCATCTCTATCATTGTCTGAAAAACTAGCATCACTATCAATTGAGTACTTACTTGCATTATCCGCATAGTAGCTTCTCTTTTGCCTTTGGAAGAACTTCTTCCCTTGTCTATTTTGTCCATCCCTGCTTTTCTTTTGGTACCTGTATTTTTTAGATTCCCTGTACCTATGATCTTGTTTTTCTTCATCATTTTTATTCTTTGGCTCTTTGCACTCTGTTGTAAAATGTCCATACTTGCCACAATTAAAGCACTTAATAGACCTCATATCTATCGGTCTTTTGGAACCTCTATCTCTTCTACCATAGTTAGCTTCTTCATCACTAGAAGATTCATTGCTTGATTCTATCTTCTTACCCTTTTTCTTACTATCCACTTTGAATGCAACTTCTTTTGGAGGAATAGGATCTTTTGTTCTTATTTCAAAAGTTGTAAGCATACCAAGCAAAACATTTCTTGTTAGACTATCACTATCAATTGATGTTTCTATGGCAAAAACCTTTTCACTATACCTTTTTGGAAGAGTTCTCAAGATCTTATCGCAAGCATCAGATTCATCAACCTTCATTCCAAGACCTTTCATCTCATGTATAAGTTCATCAACCTTGTTGAGATAGTCACGAATTCTTTCATCATCCCTCATTCTTAGATTCTCAAATTCTCCTTTGATATTTTTGATCTTAGCTTTCCTGACACTTTTATCTCCTTCATATATGGTATGCAATAGATTCCACATGTCTTTTGTTGTCTTACATTCCATAACCTTCATAGATTCTGATCTATGCAACCCTTTTATAATTGCATTCATAGCTCTTGAATTTGCATGCATTAGAAGCTTACCTTCCTTATCTATAGGAGGATTTGCTCTTGAATCATATCCAAATTCCATTGCATCCCAAACTTCATTGCCAAGTGCCATCAGGTGAAATCTCATCAGCACACACCAATACAAGAAGTCACTTCCATCAAAGACTGGTACTACATTATTGAAGAACTCATTCTTTTGATCCATTGTGTTCTTAGACCACTTTTCCTTCAAGTTGTCAAACTCTTCTGAAGGAACCCGCTCTGATACCAATTGAAGAACATAAGCTTATACTGAGAGGGGGGTGAACAGTATAAGACCACTTTTTACTTCTCTTTTCAAATCAATATTATGTAGTGTATAGATAGCAATATCAATAGTAGTAATCAAAGCAATGCACAGAACACCATACACAATAGAGACATAAATTTTAACGTGGTTCACCCAATGTGGGCTACCTCCATAGAGAAAATATTTCTTCTAAATATTTCTCAAATAATCTCTTGGGAATCCTTCCCAAATTACAATGTTTATGGACTTCTATCCAAAGGAGATGTTGATCCCCTAATCTCAAGTTCGTGGATCTCTTCCATAGGAGAACTCTTTCCCCTTCTACTCTGGCTAGTGATCTTCTAGAAGACTCTATCTCTATGCTGCACTAACTAGTGGATCTCTCTCCACTTGAAGACTCCTCACTCAGATCTGTCTTCAATTATCCTGGCTGCTGGATCTCTATCCACTGAGACTCTATCCTCTGTACTCTATCACCTCCAAAGCTCTGTCTCAATACTATACTAAACATAGTTCAGTCGGTCTAGCACAACTCTGCTCAATATCTTGCACTAAACATAGTATAGTCGATCTAGCACAAGTCCACTCAAATCTACACTAAACACAGTTCAATCGGTCTAGCACAAACTTGCTCAATAGGTCCACTCAGAACCTTCTCAAATCTGCTCAACAGGTCCACACAAAACCTTCTCAAATATGCTCAACAGGTCCACACAGAACCTGCTCAAATCTGCTCAATAGGTCCACACAGAACCTTCTCAAATATGCTCAACAATTCCACATAAAACCTTTCCAAATCTTCTCAACAAGCTCACACATAGAATCTGTCCAAATTTGCTCAATAAGTCCTCTCTAGGACTTGCTCAAATCTGCATAGCAAGCTTTCACAAAAGCTTACTCAAATCAGTCCACAAGCCTTCTCAAAGACTTGTCTCAAATCTGCTTAACAAGCTCACACAAAACTTGTCCAATCACATAGAATCATAAAGAGAATTGTTAGAGACTCAATATGTTCTAAGCTCAATGTTCAATCAATATCTCAACTCAATATCATAGAAGCATAAAGAGAATTATTAGAGACTCAATATGTTCTATACTCAAATACCAATATCAACTCAAATCAATCTCATAGAATCATAAAGAGAATTGTTAGAAACTCAATATGTTCTATACTCAAATCCCAATCTCAACTCAAATCAATCTCATAGAACCATAAAGAGAATTGTTAGAGACTCTATATGTTCTATTCTCAAATCCCAATCTCAACTCAAATCAATCTCATAGAAGCATAAAGAGAATTGTTAGAGACTCTATATGTTCTATTCTCAAATCCCAATCTCAACTCAAATAAGAATATAGAATAGTTTGTTTCTAGGAACTTGAACAACCACTCATCACATTCACTTGACTAGGCTCAATCAACTCAACTCAACCAATCACCTCAAGGATCAATCCTTTCTCACAAACCCTAGTCCAAGCATGTATCAACCAACTCAAAATGTTTCCAACAATGCTCAATCACAAATCTCACATAACAATGATACTCATGTTCTTCTCTAACTCAAGTTCAAGTTCATTGCACAATCAATGGGCTTCAACAACAATGCTTATAAAACAAGGTTTAATCACAACACACAATCCAGAAAACCTTGAAGCATTCACCAACCACTTTCAAAAAGGAAACCACAATCAATCCTTTTCACTCCAATGATATTTCAGAAATCAACCACCATAAACAATCAATAGGAGAATGTGCCCATACCTTTTATGATGCCTAAGAAGTTGTTCACAAAATTTGCCATACTCAACAAAACTTTCTTTTTCAACTCTCAACAAGGGTTAGTGGATCTTCGAATAATATCACAAGAATAATTATACTCAAATAACACCTTATTACTCCTACTCTATTTTAACATCCACCAAAGTCCTTTCTAAATAAAACCCTTATTCAAAAATGACTTTTACTAAAAACACTTTATCCAAAACCCTTATTTCTCCTAATAATCTCAAAATCACAATTAAATATTTAATTCAAAACATAAACAACCACCATAACCTTATTCCTAAGGTTATTAAACAACTCATACAACAAATGAAGCATCCTTTTCCCCTTATCACTCCACCTTAGGCAATCCAAACAAAAGATTAATAAAAACCTTCATACCTCCTCGAGGGGTATCGAACCCCCATCCTGTCCAACGTGAACGCCTTAGCCACGACCAAGCTACCGCATGAGCTACAGGCACGTTGGTGAAAAATAAGCGACACTCGCTTCTTATCCTTCACCCTCTTTTGCAAAGCAAAAAGTATGTGCCTTGCGCACCTCAATAGAACAAAGCCAAAATGATGTTTGTGGGAATCGAACTCTTAACCTTACTGCCACCAACACCTTTGCGCAGTCCACACTACCACTAGACAACACTACCCAATGTGCTTTGGGAAGTGGTCTTTGTCTCCTTTTAATTTTCGTTGCGTCACTTAAACGAAAAACACAAGCTCTTTTTCTTCACAAATACCAATTGCAAATATCAACGAGCAAGGATAATTAATCTTCAAACATTTAATGGCATATATATATGCCTTCCCTTAGCTTGGAAACGTTAGTGCTTTTGAACCTCCCTTTATGACGTCGATGAATATTCTTTTTAATTTAATTTTAAAATTTAAATTTAAATTTTAAATAAATTAAAATTTAAACCAAATATTTAAAATTAAATATCTCCATCACCGGGGCACCTTTTTCGATGAAACAAAAATCCAACTTGGGTTTTAAGAAAAACCCATTTCAAATCTATTGTCCATGGTTTTAAATAAAACCTTTTATTTTGCCTACCTTGGTTTTCACAAAAACCCTTCCTTGCACTTTTCACAGAACATAGTGCATGCCATCATAGATCCTTTTGACATCAAATAACCTTTTGACATCAATGACAACATTTTAGCTTAGGGACTCAAAATGTCCAACAATCTCCCCCTTTGTCATTGATGGCAACCCAAATCCTTTTATTGAAATCTGACCTTATTTTCTGCTCCCCCTGGGACTTTGCTCCCCCTGGCTCAATGCTCTCTCAAATATCAAATCTCTCCCCATATCAAAAACTCTCCCCAATATACACAAATATCTCCCCCTTTGACATCAATGGCAAAGGGTCACCTTTGGGGCTCGGGGCTAAGAATGAGCCTCTTAGCTTAGCCCCTCCCCCACCTCCACATGAGGTGGTTAATTCTGGGGTGGGAGTATTTCTACTCCCCAAAAGCACTGTTCTCTGCCTTTATCTTTCCCTCTTCTTTTTTGAGTTTGCTGAATCCTCTCACTGTTTCTTTCCAAGTCATCATCCCTGTTCATGTTCCTGTTCTTGTTCTCATCCATGTTCCTGTTCTTGTACATGTTTCTATTCTCATCCTTTTCTGAGTTTCTATTCCTGTTCATCTTCTTATTTCTGTTCATGTTCCTATTTTTGTTCATATTCTTGTTCCTGTTCATGCCTATTTCTGGAATATTTGCTCTACACCATCTTGCTATGTGACCATCATTATTGCACTTATAACACTTAATGTTATTATTCCTTGGATGTGCAATTGTCTTAGGATTTCTCCTAGTGAAGCCATATCCTCTTCTATCATGAACCCTGCAATTTATTGCCTTGTGACCAAACTCATTACATGAATAACAATATCCTTGGAAAAGTTGTCCTCTTCCATATACCTGTCTTTCATGTGTCTTGCACTGTGAAGCCATGTGCCCAAACCTGTGACATGAAAAACATCTTCCATTGAAGCTTCCTTGTCTTGACCTCATTGGTCTCCTGTTCTGATTGTTGTTCCATCTATATCTTCTTTGCCCATTGTCTCTTTTCCTGTTGGACTCACTGCAATCTGACTCATCCTTAGAAGTTTCACTTTCACTTCCGCTTTCATCTGAGAATCCCTCTTCTAAAGTACCTTCTTCTTCAAGACTTGAAGTAGACTTTTCTTCCCATTTATTTTGAACCTGTTTAGAACCAAGACCTGTCTTGTTTGATGCTCCTCTTTGTATCTTGACTATTTTATCCACATTCTTTGCACTGGTTACATACTTGTATAGCTTATTCTTGGAGTCCTCTAAATATTCTTTTAGTAGTGCCACTTCATGTGTTAACTTTTCACATTCCAGAATCTTTGCTTCTAACTTATCTTTGAACTTGCTTGCCTTAGCTTTTGACTTCTCTAAATCCTCTATGAGCAATAATATTTCTTCATCACATTCTTGAAACTGACTTTCAAGCTTAGAGTGTTGCTTTCTTACCTTCTTTACTGTGTCAAGAGCATAGATAAGTTCTCCCTTGAGATCATAACCATTCTCTATTGAATAATCCTCTATTTGTTTGCCTTTGTCCATATCATTTCTTTCTTTTGACTTATCTTCTTTAGGATCACTCAATTCTTATTCTTCTAATGCCATTAGAAGATTTTCATCTGTTCTATCAAGTGCATCTTCAAAACCATCATCACTGAAACTATAGCCATCCCTTGTGCAATCATCTTCAAGATGTCCAAATTTACCACATCTAAAACACTTGAGAATAACTGGAGTCTTTTTCTTAACTGGATTTTTTTCTTCAACCATAAACAAGACTTCATCTCTATCATTGTCTGAAAAACTAGCATCACTATCAATTGAGTACTTACTTGCATTATCCGCATAGTAGCTTCTCTTTTGCCTTTGGAAGAACTTCTTCCCTTGTCTATTTTGTCCATCCCTGCTTTTCTTTTGGTACCTATATTTTTTAGATTCCCTGTACCTGTGATCTTGTTTTTCTTCATCATTGTTATTCTTTGGCTCTTTGCACTCTATTGCAAAATGTCCATACTTGCCACAATTAAAGCACTTAATAGATCTCATATCTATCGGTCTTTTGGAACCTCTATCTCTTCTACCATAGTTAGCTTCTTCATCACTAGAAGATTCATTGCTTGATTCTATCTTCTTACCCTTTTTCTTACTATCCACTTTGAATGCAACTTCTTTTGGAGGAATAGGATCTTTTGTTCTTATCTCAAAAGTTGTAAGCATACCAAGCAAAATATTTCTTGTTAGACTATCACTATCAATTGATGTTTCTATGGCAGAAACCTTTTCACTATACCTTTTTGGAAGAGTTCTCAAGATCTTATCGCAAGCATCAGATTCATCAACCTTCATTCCAAGACCTTTCATCTCATGTATAAGTTCATCAACCTTGTTGAGATAGTCACGAATGCTTTCATCATCCCTCATTCTTAGATTCTCAAATTCTCCTTTGAGATTTCTGATCTTAGCTTTCCTAACACTTTTATCTCCTTCATATATGGTATGCAATAGTTTCCACATATCTTTTGTTGTTTTACATTCCATAACCTTCATAGATTCTGATCTATGCAATCCTTTTATAATTGCATTCATAGCTCTTGAATTTGCATGCATGAGAAACCTACCTTCCTTATCTATAGGAGGATTAACTGTTGAATCATATCCAAATTCCACTGCATCCCAAACTTCATTGCCAAGTGCCATCAGGTGAAATCTCATCAACACACACCAATACAAGAAGTCACTTCCATCAAATACTGGTACTGCATTATTGAAGAACTCATTCTTTTGATCCTTTTGATCCATTGTGTTCTTAGACCACTTTTCCTTCAAGTTGTCAAACTCTTCTGAAGGAACCCGCTCTGATACCAATTGAAGAACACAAGCTTATACTGAGAGGGGGGTGAATAGTATAAGACCACTTTTTACTTCTCTTTTCAAATCAGTATTATGTAGTGTATAGATAGCAGTATCAATAGCAGTAATCAAAGCAATGCACAAAACACCATACACAATAGAGACACAAATTTTAACGTGGTTCACCCAATGTGGGCTACCTCCACAGAGAAAATATTTCTTCTAAATATTTCTCAAATAATCTCTTGGGAATCCTTCCCAAATTACAATGTTTATGGACTTCTATCCAAAGGAGATGTTGATCCCCTAATCTCAAGTTCTGGTCTCTTCCACAGGAGAACTCTCCCCCCGTTTGGATCTCTTCCACAGGAGAACTCTCCCCCCCCCCTCTGGCTAGTGATCTTCTAGAAGACTCTATCTCTATGTTGCACTGACTGGTGGATCTCTCTCCACTTGAAGACTCCTCACTTAGATCTATCTTCAATTGTCCTGGATGTTGGATCTCTATCCACTGAGACTCTGTCCTCTATACTCTGTCACCTCCAAAGCTCTGTCTCAATATTGTACTAAACATAGTTCAGTCGGTCTAGCACAACTATGCTCAATATCTTACACTAAACATAGTACATCATCTAGTACAACTCCTCAATATCTTGCACTAAACATAATACAATCGATCTAGCACAAGTCCACTCAAATCTACACTAAACACAATACAGTCGGTCTAGCACAAACTTGCTCAATAGGTCCACTTAGAACCTTCTCAAATCTTCTCAATAAGTCCACAGAACCTGCTCAAATATTCTCAACAGGTCCACACAAAACCTGATCAAATCTGCTCAACAAGTCCACATAGAACTTGCTCAAATCTGCTCAACAAGTCCACACAGAACTTGTCCAAATATGCTCAACAAGTCCACACATAACTTGTCCAAATCTGCTCAATAAGTCCTCTCTAGGACTTGCTCAAATATGCATAGCAAGCTTTCACAAAAGCTTACTCAAATCAGTCCACAAGCCTTCTCAAAGACTTGTCTCAAATCTGCTTAACAAGCTCACACAAAACTTGTCCAATCACATAGAATCATAAAGAGAATTGTTAGAGACTCAATATGTTCTAAGCTCAATGTTCAATCAATATCTCAACTCAATCTCATAGAAGCATAAAGAGAATTGTTAGAGACTCAATATGTTCTATACTCAAATCCCAATCTCAACTCAAATCAATCTCATAGAACCATAAAGAGAATTGTTAGAGACTCTATATGTTCTATTCTCAAATCCTAATCTCAACTCAAATCAATCTCATAGAACCATAAAGAGAATTTTTAGAGACTCTATATGTTCTATTCTCAAATCCCAATCTCAACTCAAATCAATCTCATAGAACCATAAAGAGAATTGTTAGAGACTCTATATGTTCTATACTCAAATCCCAATCTCAACTCAAATCAGAATATAGAATAGTTTGTTTCAAGGAACTTGAACAACCACTTCACACAATCACTTGACTAGGCTCAATCAACTCAACTCAACCAATCACCTCAAGGATCAATCCTTTCTCACAAACCCTAGTCCAAGCATGTATCAACCAACTCAAAATATTTCCAACAATGCTCAATCACAAATCTCACATAAAAATGATACTCATGTTCTTCTCTAACTCAAGTTCAAGTTCTTTGCACAACCAATGGGCTTCAACAACAATGCTTATAAAACAAGGTTTAATCACAACACACAATCCAAAAAACCTTGAAGCATTCACCAACCACTTTCAAAAAGGAAACCACAATCAATCCTTTTCACTCCAATGATATTTCAGAAATCAACCACCATAAACAATCAATAGGAGAATGTGCCCATACCTTTTATGATGCCTTATGAGTTGTCCACTAAATCTGCCACACTCAACACTTTCTTTTTCAATCTCAACAAGGGTTAGGAATCTTGAATAATATTACAACAATAATTATCCAAATAACACCTTATTACTCCTACTTTATTTTAACATCCACCAAAGTTCTTTTTAAGGAAAACCCCTACTCAAAAATAACTTCCACTAAAAGAACTTTATTAAAAAACCTTATTACTCCTAATAAATTCAAAATCACAATTAAAAATACTTCACAACTCAAACAACCACCATGACCTTATTTCCTAAGGTTATTCAACAAATCAACTAATGAAGCACCTTTACCCCTTATCACTCCACCTTAGGCAATAAACAAAAAATTAACGAAAAACCTTCATACCTGCCTTAAGGGGAATCGAACCCCCATCCTGTCCCAACGTGAATGCCTTAGCCACAACCAAGCTACCACACAAGCTATAGTTTCATTGGTGAAAAAGAAGCACCACCCGCTTCTTATCCTTCACCCTCTTTCACCAAGCAAAAAGTATGCACCTTGGGCACCTCAATAGAACAAAGCCAAAACAACATTTGCGGGAATCAAACACTTAACCTTCCTACCACCAACGCCTTTGCACATTCCACGCTACCACTAGACAACGCTGCCCAATGCACTTTGGGAAGTGGTCATTGTCTCCTTTTAATGTTCATTGCATCACTTAAATGAAAAACACGAGCTCTTTTTCTTCGCAAATACCAAGCGCAAATATCAACGAGCAAGGATAATTATTCTTCAAACATTTAATGGCATATATATATGCCTTCCCTTAGCTTGGAAACGTCGATGCTTTTGAACCTCCCTTTATGACGTCGGTGCTTTTGAAACTCCCTTTATGATGTCGACGAATATTATTTTTAATTTAATTTTAAAATTTTAAATTTTAAATAAATTAAAATTTAAACCAAATATTTAAAATTAAATATCTCCATCACCGGGGCACCTTTTTCGATGAAACAAAAAACCAACTTGGGTTTTAAGAAAAACCCATTTCAAATCTATTGTCCATGGTTTTAAATAAAACCTTTTATTTTGCCTACCTTGGTTTTCACAAAAACCCTTCCTTGCACTTTTCACAGAACATAGTGCATGCCATCATAGATCCTTTTGACATAAAATAACCTTTTGACATCAATGACAACATTTTAGCTTAGGGACTCAAAATTTCCAAAAGTCCTAATTATGCTGAATGGAAAAACAAATTGAAATCAATTCAAATAGTAGAAAAACTTTGGGACATTGTTAGCGAAAGTAAAACAAAACCTGTTGAAGGTGATAGAGAAATTTAAAAGTATGAATAAGAAGAAGCTAAAACTCTTATGATAATAACATTTGCAATTACAAATGAGATACAACCATACATAAGCTCAATAGTAACCTCTATAGAAGCATGGAATACTTTAGCCAAAATATTTGAAGGAAAGAACAAAGCTACTATTTTGAATCTTCAAACTCAATTACATTCTTTAAAGGTTACCAGTGGTGAAAACATTGAATTATTTTTAAGAAGAGTGTTAGACATTAAAGCAAAGTTATTACCTTTATGTGAAAATGTAGAAGACAAATTGCTTTTTCAAGTTGTAGACACCAAAATCCAACACCTTCTAAACCACATTTTCCACCCCACCAAAATCATGCATAATAAAAAGATATGCCTAAGTTCTAACTTAGGGATATAAAATCCTACACATTATCTTATTTTCCTAAATTTATTAAATCTAGAAAATCATCCTAGGATACCCTGCCTACCCATTGGACATGTGTCTTGGACACTTCATCCAACACCCTTGCCACATATTACCCACTTCTATCCCCCTTGTCCTTGCACATGAGGTAGATTCTCAAAACCTATGTCACAACTCATTTATTGCTGTCCCCTTGTCCCTTCACATAAAACAAGATCCCACATCCCACTACACTTGAAGCCATATCACCCCAGTTAACTGAGGCACACTGGGTGACTCACTATATCTGCCCCCTTCCACCTTGTAGTCCAGATTTACCACTTGGCAAGTTGGGCTTGCCACCTCCCATTTCCCTCCAAAACCCCAAGAGGCCTATAAAGGCACCATTAGTCCACCAAGAAAAGGGAGCTAAATTTGCATACTAATAGGCTACCAAAACTGATCTAGACCCAACGAGAAATTATGAACATTTGCATGATTCCATATCATTGGTTTGAATCTCGAGGTAATTTTTCCTTCAACCGAAACTGCCCGTTCATGATTTCATAGTCAAAAATGTGCATCCAGGGTTTCACAACCGCAGGTCTATCGTTTCCAACCCATAATTGTGTTTTTGTGGTTCCATAGTCCTGAGCACAAAATTATACCCATGGCCGAGATCAACAATTTTTATGTTAGCAAGGCTTTATTTGTTCATTGTTGTTGTCATTTGTTTAGTGTAATTATCTGCTTAGGGTTTATGCATAGAATTGATTTTATTGCTCAAATATACAGGTGCTACTAATCTCCTTTTCTGGTTTAAATGTGTGCAGGTGACAGGTATCTTGGAGAATTTTTTGAAGCTGGAGTGGTCCCTTGTTGGATACCAAAGCCCACTCACCTTAGATTGTAGTTGGAAGAACGAAGAGCACGAGCCCCTGAATATTTGGGAAACCCCCATTCTATCAAATTGTATCGATACAGAGAGAGCATTGTAGCATTGTCCCAACACATTTGGGGCAATCCAAAATTCATTTGTAACAATTGTATCAAAATCAATAAAGAAAACAATTTTGGCAATTCTCATTTCTTTGTGTTACATTTATTTTATTGCTCAGTTATTTTGGTTACACAAGTGATCCTAAGATCTCTTTTAGAATATTAAAAACATCTAATTACTTCTTTGTAAATCCTTAGCAAGGACATTTCATTTGATGAGTTAGTCAATATTCTACAAGAGTATGAAGTTGAGAATTCTATCAAAGATGAAATGACTAACAATGCATTGGTAACTAAAGATAACACTCAAGGACATGTTGCTTCAACTTCAAGAGATAAATTTAATAGGAGTAATATATATTATCAGATATGTAGGAGGAGGAATCATAATATATTTTTTTGTAGATATAATCCAAGGAATCAATCTCAAGGAAATCTAATAAATCAAAATGTTCAAGCAAATAGACCAATACAATCAAGACAATATCAAACTCAATATCATCCACATAAACAACATTTTCAAAGTAGGAAAACTGATCGTCACTAAGGCCTCTCTTTAGATAATTCCACTCTATTTCCTCTCCATTTTCAAAGCCACTGTGAAGGTTTTCCAGAAATTTGAGAAACTCCAAAAATAATTTGTATGGATTGGATCAGAAGAGAAAAAAGGATACACCTTGTAGGATGGACCAAAGTGTGCAGACCCAGGGAAAATGGGGGCTTAGGTCTAAGGAGAATTGCTCATATAAATTTACCCTTACTAGCTAAGCAGGTGTGGCATCTCATTTTTGGTGAAGAAAATGAATGGACAGCTATCATCAAATGAAAGTATCTTCAAAATATAGAATTTCTAAGTGACTCAGTTCCAATCAGAGGTTCTGCTTTTTGGAAAGCAATTCTTAATTGTAAGGAAATCATCGAAAAAGGTTTAATATGGGTTTTAGGCAATGGTGAGAGGATAAATTTTTGGGATGACATGTGGGTTAAGGATGAACCATTGATGCAATATCCTAACTTAGCCCGAATCAGAGATATCACAGAAGAACTCATTGGCAGAAAAGTCTTTGATTATATGGTTGAGGACAAAGGTAGAATGAAGTGGAAACAAATAAGAATTTAGGAATTTCAAGAGGAATAAAATGATCTTTGTAACATTCTCGGGCAACATTTTATCCCCATGAGACCCAAGGAATATCAAGTGACCTGGGTTCCTACAAAAAATGAGCAGTTAACTGTTAAATCATATTACAAGCTTTTGCTTGATGACGAGGATTTTGTCCTCCAAAAGGACTTAGTTTGGATAAAAAATTTAATTCCAAAAATTGTAGTCTTTTTATGGCTGGTTATCCAAGGAATAATTCTAACCATTGATAATATGATGCGTAAAGGTATTTGTATCACTAATCATTGTTATATTTGCAGGGCTAATTGGGAGACCATTTATCACATTTTCCTTGAGTGCCCCTTTTTCCTTGTCTATCTTAAATGGGGTTTTTTACGCCTTCAATATTTCATGGGTTAAACCAGCCATCGTACTTGATTTGTTCATCCAGTGGACTTACCCTTTTTCAAGCCAAATACTTAGATACATGTGGAAAAATTTTCTCAATCACTATCTTTGGAAGGTGTGGTTAGAAAGGAACCATAGAGTCATTAATGAGTTTATCCATGATCATCAAACTATCATTGTCAGGATCCTATCCTTTACCAATGAGAATGTAAACCTTATCCCTTTTGATAGCTGTAAACCTCATCTGTAGGAGATCACGATTGCTCAATATTTAAGATTAACCTTGTTAGATGAGTTTGTGCCTAGGGTAGTCAACCCCAGAGCCAATGTTAAGTAGTCTCCACCTCTTACGGGTTAGTTTAAGCTTAATTTTTATGGAGTAGCTAAGGACAATTCTGACATAGTAGGCACTGGTGGCATTGTGCGATATCATAATGGGACTATGATGCTTGCATTTTTTGAATATTTGGGAACAAGGACGAACAACGAAGCTAAAGCTAGAGCTATGTGGAGAGGCCTTCAAATGACTCAAGACTTAGAAGGTAATTTGATCATAGAAGGAGACTCTATGCATGTTATAAATCTCCTCAATAATTGGAAAACACCTCCTTGGAGGATTAAAACAATTGTTGAAGAGGTTAGGATTCTTTTCTAGGGAAGACAAGACAGAAAATCCCAACATATCTTTTGGGAAGCTAACAAAATTACTGATAAGCTAGCCAATTTGGGTGTCGATGGTGACAGACTTTTCAAATGGGAACACGGTGTCCCGAGTGAAGTAGAGGAGCTTATTCAACAAGAATACCAAGAATGATAGTAGAATTTACCAATAAGGAAGGCACTGTAAGTTCGAAGGCTAGGAGTATTTCCATCTCTTTTTAAATTGGACTCACAATAAAAATTATCTGAGCTATCAGTCTTCATGGATGCTACTTGGAAATACCACAAAGACTAATGGGGATAGTCACATGTCAGATAATATGGCTCCTAGTCATCTTAGTAATTTGAGGTTGGTTGATAATCATAGGGAAGGAAATAAACGGCAATATAAGACTTCGAACCAAAGCCATGTGGACCACCAGATAGCCACCGCAATAAATCTAGCCAACAGGTTCACTTCTCCAAGGCTGATTGGCCAAGATAGTATGTGGTACCAAAGCATGTCATATATGGAAGAAAGCAATTACCAAAGAATTATTAAGAGTAAATATCAATGTAGAGCTTGTGGGAGTTTTTTTCAGTACTCTTCTATGTGTGTCTGCAGCTTTTTGTTTCTCCATTGTCTCAAGGAAGGGATCAGTGTCTGTTTCTTTTTTGTAATTATGATGCATGTGTGTTTTCTCGGGGTATACCCAAAATGTTGTATGGAAAGTTTATTTTTGATAACAAGCTATGTACCTTACCGTATGTAATGGCTTTGGCGAAATGTAGATTTTATATAAATAGGATCCTTAGTAAGGATATGTTCATCAAAGCCCTAGGCTGATTTTTGTAAAATGTTTTGGGTCAACCTGTAAAACCCGGTATTAATGCTATAGTATTTTATCTACCAAAAAAAATAAACATTTTCAATAGCAATGTCCTTATCAATATAATCAACCTCAATTACAATATAGATAAGGGAATAAAAAGGGTCATTTAGCTCAAGAAATTTAGGAACTAGAAGAAACTACAGAAGAAAATGAAGTCAAGGCTCTTTCAACAAAATTAGTAATACATGAAAAGTTTTTGAAAGATACTAATTATTCATTTGATCAGAATACAAAAATACAGTAGATTGAAGAAAGCAAGAAATAATATCTCAAGCTTTAAGATCAACATGAAGATTGTATTGACCAAATAATGTACTACAAGGGGGTGTTGGAGAATATTACATTATTTGGTACATGTCAATGTATCACCTTGGTACAATACTAGACTAGGTGTGTGTCTTAGATTAGAGTGTGAGTTTATATTTCATGTAATGTAATAATCTGCAGATAATGCACAAGTGTCATGTAATCAAGTTTGTAAGTGTTGTGAGTATAAATTTGCACAAGTGTCAATTATGTAAGAGTGCACATGTATTCTTAGAAAAGTGAAGAGTTACAAAGAAGAGTGAAGGTCAAGAGTGCACCATATGAGGAGTCACATACTATTATATATTTGTGATAAAGCATTGTAATTGGTATAAAAAATGCATAACACATAGCATGCATTAGTAGACCTTTATTCTATATCATTTTTAGTATTTTTGTGAGCATTTACATGTGATTATTATTTGTGTATTTCTAAGTTATTATTAGAGACGTCGGTGCCTTATTCGAATTTCGAATTCAAATAAATAATAACCTTTATAACCCAACCTTAGGGTTATTTTAATTAACATAAATTAATTTTATAATTAAATTATAATTAATCTAGAATTAACTTAATAACTTTAGAAGTTAATGAAATTAATTAATAAATTAATTTATAATGAAATTATTTAAATTAATTTATAACTAATTTAAATCTCCCATTTTAATATTATAATAAAATATTATAATATTATTTTTCTTGGGCCTCTTCATTGCTCTTTGAACCTCATCTGACCACCTGAATTCAGATATGACAAACTGAAGGTAGACTTTCCTTTTGCACTGACTACGAAACTGCTTCTTCTTGCACTGCTCACTGAAACTGACTCTTGACATTAATGACAAGTCAACTACTTAAAATATCCAACATATTGTAGTGGCCATTAAAATTAGCGCTCAAGGAGGGAAGCGCATTTAGAAATTAGCATTGAAGTATATTCAAGCCAAGTCAAGGAAGAAGAGAATCTTTATTTGGAATCAAATGTTGTCATAAACCTGCATTGGAAAAGAGCATTAAATGATAAATTTCATAAGCATCACTCGAGGAAATAATATCGATTGAATAATATCAAAGTAGGCATCTCAATTGGAAGTAAAACCTATCATAGACCAGCACCATTCAAGGTAGAAGAAGTGCATTAAATTTAGCACCAAATTCAAAATAGTCATTGCTACCTAATCAGCTTGTTCAGCATATGTAGAAAGGAGGTAATACACTACAAGCATCTTGAAGAACACAAGCTTATACTGAGAGGGGGGTTGAACAGTATAAGACCACTTTTAAATTTTTCCTTTTACTTTAGAAAGCAATGCAATGAACCAATAGCAAAATCAAAGCAATAATAAAACCAGTGTACAAGTCATCACACAATTGAGACACCAATATAACATGGTTCACCCAAGGTGGGCTACTTCACAGAGAAAATATTTCACTAAATATTCTCAATCAAATCCTTTGGTAATCCTTCCTAAATACAATGTTTATGGACTTCTTTTCCAAAGGATAATCCTTCCCCTAATCAAATATTTATGAGCCTCTTGCCCAAAGGATATTTCCTATCCCCAAAAGAAGTATTTATGAGCCTCCTACCTAAATGAGATGTCCTATCCCCCAAAGCTCTAGAAATGATACTTCGTAATATCACTGCCTCTTCTACCGCTAGTAGGTAGAACTCCTTTCCATAGAAGAGGTCTTGTCCTCCTTGCTCTGGCTCTAGAGACTTCTGTCCTCACTAATCACCTCCACAGCTACTCATCAACACCTATACTAAACACAGTAAATTGGTCCAAAACAAGTCCTCTCAAAGTCTGTCACAAATCTGCACCAAACTCAGTCCTCTAGTCCAACACAAATCTGCTCTCAAATCTCTATCAGATTTGTCCCAAGCTTAAGCCAAAATCTTGAACAAATCAATCACAACTGCTCACAAGACTTCATCAACTCTATCCATAATTTATTCAACAAGAACCAGTCCAAATAATTCCACAAGTTCTCCACAAGAACCTATCCAAATCAGTCCACAAGTTCTCCACAAGAACTGTCCAAATTTATCCTAGCAAGCTCACCAAGAACTTGCCCAAATCAGCTCAAACAAGTTTACCAAGAAACTTGTCCAATGTGAACACACAAAGAGAATTATTAGAGACCCAATGTGTTTCATACAATTATATCAAATCAATCTCATAGAAGCATAAAGATAATTATTAGAGACTCAATATGTTCTATCCTTCAACTTTCAATCTCAACTCAAATCAATCTCATAGAAGCATAAAAAGAATTTTTAGAGACTCAATATGTTCTATCCTTCAACTCTCAATATCAACTCAAATCAATCTCATAGAAGCATAAAGAGAATTGTTAGAGACTCAATATTTTCTATCCTTCAACTTTAAATCTCAACTCAAATCAATCTCATAGGAGCATAAAGAGAATTGTTAGAGACTCAATATGTTCTATCCTTCAAATCAAAAACAAACTCTTTCTCAAATTAGAATAAAGATAGAAGTAGTATACTTTCACAAGATCTTGAACCACGACCCAACAATTGTCTTTAATGCAATATCAAGGAATCAACTCCTCCAACATAGAACCATAACTTGCTATCAAACCCTAGCCAAGTTAGTTTTCAAGAACTCAAAGCAATCTCTATCTAAGCATCAAAAAGGGGTTCAAGATATTTCCAACTTCTATCAAATGGGAATGCTCAACTTAACCACACAACCAAGTTTATCAAGCAAAGTACAACTTGATAAAATCAAATATCAAAGGAGCAAGCCCAAATCATGTATCAAGTAAAGCATAACTTGATCAACTCAATCTCAATGGAAGCAATCTCAAAACCAAACTCTCAACAACCAAACAACTCAATTAGGGTTTCAACAACTTATAGCAATGGCATACACTTCTCACTCAAAAACCCTATAGAAAATTTCAAACACTTCGACTCTCATAAACCAGAATTATGCAATAATTCATAAACTCATCATGATCTCATAATGCATAATCAATACTTCCACTTTCAGAAAATAAGATCCACTCCAAATAAGGAAACTTAATTTAATACTTTTCACTCCAAACTTATTTTCAGAAAATCATCAATCAATAATAACCATGGAAGAATGTACCCATACCTTTACTTTGATGAAGAAGGAGAACTCAAAATCTGTCACAACACTAACTCTCAATTTGCCATAAATTAGAGTTAGCAACAATGGAATAATGCACAATTATAAGAGTCCTAATAACACCTTATCACTCCAACTCATCAATAATAAAAAATCACAAATATACATATCAACAATATTCCTTTACACCTTATAACTCCTACTTAATATATCACAAAATAACTTCAACCTCAAAAATAATTACAAGAGAATATCCACTCAATAACTCCAAAGGATTTCTAACCCCAATATGAAATTAAGCACAATTATTCCTTAAACCCTTATAAATCCTAAAATACATTTACTTCTAAATGTATTTACCACATAAACATTAAGCATCATTAATAAAAATGTCAAAGCAATATTTCTATTTAACCTTATAACTCCATCCAATTACCAACAATAATTGCCAAGTCAAATCGAATATTCCACATTATCAACAAAAGATCTACCTTGGCCAAAAATCAATTCTCCAACCTTAGAAGAAGTGTGGAGACACCATCATAAGTGCCAAAGTTCTTCCTCCTCCAAACTCGTGGCCCAAGGCAACTTTTGTACCATGTGCACAATAATCCATGACCAAAAACTAAACACACCCGACACAAATCGATCTCGACACCTCTGCCTAGTGAGCACCTTCACTCCACTACCTCCGTCGTTGGAGCACAAGTGCCCAACAAAAATCTCAAGTGCCACTCGTCGTTTTACCTTCCCTTTGCTCATAAAAATTAAATACAAATAAATTTATCTTCCTCACAAGAATACAAAATTGGAACTTAAACACAGAGCAATACAAAACTCAAAAATCACAGAGCAATCCGAAATCGAAGGTCACAAAGCAATACAAAATCGAAGGTCACAAAGCAATATGAATTTGAAGGTCACAAAGCAATACGAATTCGAAGGTAATCACAAAAATCAGAGGTGCTTAAAACCTTAGGAAATAATACCCTTTAATAGTCTTTCATCCCATGCAAATTGACGTCGGCGCTCCTTTCAAACATTGAATTTTTCATCCCATGCAAGTTGACGTCGGCGAGGTAAGTCTTTTACATGAGTGACAATAAGGGTTTAGAAACCCTTTCAATAATAATTATTAAATTAATAAGTATTATTTTATTAATAATAAACTTAACTTAAAACCATTTCAAAGGTTTGAGTTAATTTATTTATTAATAATAAAAATGGACTTTTAAGGTTTTTTCAAGGAGCAAAACCTTTTCATTAAGCCAAGATGGCTTTAATAAAAACCCTTAATGAGTCCAGATGGTTTTTAGAAAAATATTTAACCTTGTCACCATGGTTTTAATAAAAAACCTTAAAAAACATCATGGAACTTTCAAGATATTTTTGGCACCAAAATATTTTTGACATCAGCACAAATTTCTTTTGACATCAACACAAACTCCTTTTGACATCAATGACAACTCATAAACATGAAGCTAGGCAACATACCCAAAATTGCCAACATATATTTTCCTATAAAATAGGAGCTATAAGGTATTGGAAATTGATTATTATCATCCTTAGAAGTAAGAGGGCATTTTTTAGTAAAAGTTGAAGACATTATAAATTTCCAGATATTTGTAAATAACTGAGTAGGATTTATAAGGAGTATAGTATAAGGTTGAAACTCTTCTATTATTTACTTTGAAAATAATAGCAAAATCAACCATACATTTGAAAGTAAATTTAAAGGATCTATATATATATAGTTTAATATTTACAATTAAATACCATAGGAGATATAAGGGTTTCTACTTGGAAAGTTAAAACTCTATTATTGCAAATATTATTATTTTCTAATATTCCAAATTAGGGAGTTATAAGGTATACTACATCAAAATAGTTTATTGGAATTTAGAAATATTAAACTATTGGACATTGAGGGATATAAAATGAAGTTCTTCATTTACTTAGAGGAGTTGGAATTATATACTTATACTTGTATCATTCTAATACTAAAGGGAAAAAATAAATCCAACCATAGACAACTTTAAATTAAGTGCATAGTTCATTAGGAGAGATAAGATGAAATAGAAGTTGATTATTGTTATTTACAAAACATTACAAAATCAGCTCAAAATTAAACTATCATTTACTAAGCTCTTTATTAAGCTTATAGCTTACTCTAATCACTAGGGAAACATAAGGAATTCTACAAAACCTAAATCTAGAAAGGTTTTAACAAATTGGATCATATACTCAATTTACTTGAGAAAGATATAGTATTCTACAAATCCTTAATCTAAATTTTAAGGAAACAAAAAGAATACTACATGTCAAAAATTTCATAGCTTGTAGTTTGATCATAAACTTAATCTACTAGGGAGTCATAAGGTAGACTACTAAAAAAGGATCTATCAAAGTCATAAGGTGATAGAATAACTCTATATAATGGATGAGATAGTAAGAAATGCTTTTAATGGTGAAGAGTTATTTCATGTAGTAGAATTCTACTCTCAAAACCTAATAAACAACTTTGAAGGATACAAACTTTTGTCCACTGAAGAAAAGGAGAATTTTTCATTATTCCTCAAAGAAGCAAAGGAAGGTAAATTCACAACATTAATTAGTTATCTCCATGGAGTCATTTTTAGAACCTGGTGGAATGCACAAAAATCAGTTATAATCACTCTAGAAGAATGCTTGATGATGTATCTATCATTAATTATTTTTGAACTTGTTCAAAACATGAATATCAATCAATATTATTGTGATGATAGACTAACTTATGAAGCACATTTTCCTCTAGTACCAACACAGAAACAAAGAATAAGAAGAAGAAGAAGGAAAATAAAACATAACAGAAGAAAGGACATAGACAACATGAAGACCAAAATGGTGGAACATGAAATTAAAGCTATGACAACCAGGATGATATTTTATGACACTAATTACTTGCTTGAACAAGACACAGATAATAGAGAAGAACTTAAACTTTATTACTAGATAAAAGATCCATATTAAAGACTAAAGTCTTCAATACCCAAATAATGCAATGCAGGGGGTGTTAGAGTATATTACATCATTTGGGTCATGTAAATGTACCACCTTTGGTACATATCTAGAGTAGTAGTTTACTTCAAAGTAAATTTAGTTAGTTGCTTAAAGTATTATAATAAATGCACAAGTGTCAATGTGCAAGTTCTAAATGTGCATGTAGTCCACATGTACATGAGTCCTAGATAGAGTAAAGGCCAAGCAATCTATCTTTTTATATAAATGCCTCATATGTGTAGTAGTGTAGAGTGGGGGAGTGATATAGTAAGTATACAATGTGTAGTAGATTTAGTGTGTAGTATGGTATAATGTAGTTCTTTCATATACTTTCATGGAGTTTTCATGTCCTCAATTATATAGCATTGTACTATTTTCATCATTCCCATTAATGGCATATTTCTGAGTTATTTGTAGATTTTTATCTCTTTATAAGTCCACATATTATTGTACCATTAGTTTTATAGTTATCTCAAATTAGTTATCCTTCATCTTGTTGTTGTATTACCTCCCATAAAAAGCTAACATTAATGTTATCCATAGAGGTGGATTAACCAATATTACTAAGGGTGAATACAAGAGACGTTCCCTTAGGCTCACATGAGCATCCTATAGGATTACATAAATGATGTCTAAAGGATTACGTAAGTTATGCTTGTAGGCTTACATATACACTTGCTTATAGGCTACATCAAAATTGCTCATAAGCACTCGTTCACACGTTTGGAATTAGCCTAATAAGATTAGATTACACATATTTCAATATTTTCATGCTCTCACTTAAACTAAATAGGTATATTTATAGACATTCCCATTCTAAAATTAGACCCATTCTTTTATTTTCTAAGAATTATCCAAAATTGGGTCTTTATCCTTAAGATATCTCACTTATTGTAAGAATGGCATGGGTAAAAAAAAATAATTGTCTCATGTAACTTATCCACACAATACACACAAAAAAAAAACTCTTCACTACCAATTTTCTCTCTTTGTATATTTTCTTCACCTCCCAATATGGAATTATCTCCAAAATAATATTTTTAATAAATTTACTATTAGTTCCCAAAATTCATCTTCCACCAAGTTTTAATTATGGATTTTAAACTCAATCATTTCCCTATTAAATTTTATGAATTTTTTTAAGTGGCCTAAGGCCTCTAAATATTTTAAGGTCAATCTCTTAAGTGTTTAAAGGAAAAGGAATTCTCACATGCTTAATTTTGGTACATGCAACATTTTATAAATCACACATTCAAATTTCATGTTTCTCCATTCATATCCATCTAACCAAAATTGAAATCATGAAGTATAAAGAAACAAAAAAAAAAGAAACAATTATGCCTAGTATGCAAGAAATGTGTAACTTGTAGCATGTGCTAGAATTTTATTTCTTAGCATGTTACTAGTTAGAATTATAACTCCTCTCTACAATGATGCTCTCTCATATCCTAGCTAAGGACAATCCTTGTCAAAATATTTAAAACATAGCTATAGTTAGTCTTATTTCATGGTCATAAAATAAATACACATGAAATAATAACAAATGTAATTTTCAACTCAACATTTGTATTCATGCCATTGTTAGCTTTTGATTATATATATTTAAGGAAATGCAACCATAAGATTTAAAATGATCAAGCAATATTAACTATATAATAATGGTAATATAATATGCAAATAATATATAAGAAACTTTTACAATAAATCAAAAAATAGCCATGAATGAAAACTCACAAAAATGGTACAATGTGATATAATGGAGGTCTCAAATATTCCCAAAATTCATGCAATATCTACATTGTATCTACTTTTCTATTCTATATGCTTCTCTCTATCATCCTCCATGATCCTCCTTAATTTACTCTATCAAAAGCCTATATATAGGGAGACATGTTCCTTGGCCTTTCATCTACCCATAACTCTTCATATTCATATCCTATGACTCATGTACATGTGGACTACATGCACATTTACATCATTACACATTCTAACACTTATGCATTTATTACATTGCATAAAGTAAATACTCAAACCTTGATATAAGATAAAATCCTAATCTAATTATGTACCCAAGGTGGTAAGTTGGCATGTACCAAATAATGTAATATATTCCAACACCCCCTATATTACATTATTTGGGTATTTAAGACTTTAGTATTCAATATGATCTTCATATTAGTTTTGAAACTTGAGCTCTTTTTTCCTGCTTGCTTTATTTAGTTCCCTATCTCAATCCTAATCAAGTAAATAATTAATATCTTCATTTTTTTCCTTTGGTTCACTTTGATCTGCATTCAAATTGAAAGTATTTTTATTCATCTTCATCTTTTCTTTTTTGTCATGCTTCCTCTTTCTTCTTCTTCTTCTTCTTCTTCTTCATTTTTGCATTTTTACTAGTGATATATCTTCTTCATGATGAGTTAGTATATCATCACAATAGTATTGGTCAAGATTTAGTATTTCATTGCTAATATGTTCATTATATTGCATGTTTTAAGAAAATTAAAAAATAATTAATGATAGGTATATCATCAAACATTCTTCTGGTGTAAATATAACTATGTTTTGAGTATTCCACCAAGCCTTGAAAAGTACTTCATGAAGATAACCAATTAAATTCATAAACTTTCCTTCTTTTGCTTCCTTGAGAAATAAGGAAAATATTTCTTTTTTACTAGTAGATAGATAGTTGTATCCATCGAAAGTATCTATTAAGTTTTGTGAATGGAATTTCAATTCATGAAATAGTTCTTCATAATTGAAAGTATTTCTCACTATTTCATCCATGCTTCTTCTACTTTAATCTTTGAAGTGAAATTCCTTATAACTCCTTAGTATTATGTATTTGATAGAATATTTCAAAAAACTGTTGAGGTTGACTATACTATCTTTTCAATTCTTCCACTTTGTATTATGTTTTGTAATTTCTTATTTGTAATCTTTCAAATTTCTAGGTAGTATTCCTCTTAGCTCACTTGTATTTTGAGTATTTTATAATACCTTTTCAATTCTTAAGTTTTATAGAACCCCTTATATATCCTAAGTGTTTTGAATGTACTATGATATTGATAAAGTGCTTAGCTTTCTTTAAATTTCCTTTTGAGTTGAATTCCTAATGTTTTGATGAAAATTTTAATATAATGTTCAACTTCTATATTTTACCTTATTTCTCCCTATTGATATTTTAATGCACTTTCAATTTGATAATGTTCTCTATTTTCCAAGACCATATAGTTGGATTCCTTTTGTCCCTTCAATTTGTATAAGAGACTAGTATCAACAATAATTTCCAACTTTCAAGCAATTCTATGTTTTGCTTCCTATATCCTTTAATTCTCAGTGATATGGTTTCTAAATTTCAAGATAATCAATCTGGTATCGAACTACTTATATCTCCCTTATTATAATTTTATAAAATGATAATATTTGTAAAGTAGTGCTTCAATTTCAAGGTAGAAAATCTTATATCTCCTAGTTTAATAATTTTTAAATATTTTTTATAATTGAATCTCAAATAATGCAATTTTGAAAAAATCTTAAAGTTACAATCTTTTTACTTTATTTTCCCTTCTAATCCATAAATGAGTTATCTAAGGTTGTAATTTTCTTATATCTCCATGCAATAATTAGTTAAATTTAACCTTAGGAATAATAGACCTTATGTCTTCTTAAACTTGATAGAAAGAAAACATTAATTAAATGTCAATATACCTTTGATGTGAGGCACTACGTGTTGATTGGATTATCCTTTGAATGAACTTACAAACTATTCGAACTATGTATTCTCCTCAGACTTCAAGGTATGACACTATTGTATTAATTGCACCTATTTCTATGGCACACTTATTTACTTTAGATTGTTCTCTTCTCTTCTTGAATTCTCACTGACCTTGGAATCTTGATATACGTGCACTCTTCAAGCTTGGGATATTAATACTTCACTATCTCCCTTTGAATTGCATACCACATGACATTTATATTACTCTTGGATGTCATTATTCCCTGTTAGGTAGTGTAGAGATGTTGTAATCTTTAGAAGACATTGATTTAGGTAGCATAGTCATCATTTAAAACTTTGGATATTTAAAATAATGATGATTTATTCTCTCCTTCCTTGTATTAGGTATTAATAAGGATTGTTGATATTAGGTGGCGTAGGTGTAGGTATTATTTCAAACTTGAATGATATATTCCCTCTGAGGTGTTACTAAGAATTAATTGGCTCTCTTCTCCTTTGTGCCAAATGGCATATGATTCCTTTACTCACTATGACAAGTGGTGGCTTCTTCTCTTGCATGTAACCTAGCACTCAATGTTCCCTTCTCTTCCTTAACATAGTTGCCAACTCCTTGCAAGTTGTTTGGTCTTCTCTTGTAATGACAACATGCTTCTTGATCTCCAACGTATGGTGGTAGCTCATCTCCAACAAATGTGGCTTCTCCTTTGGTGGTGTTTTTATGCTCCTTTCCTTGGTGGCTATTCAGCCAAGCTTCTCTACTCTTTCTCTTGGGTAAAATTATTTATTTATGTTATTTTCCCTGCTACTTGCACCTTTGTCCTTGCTTAGTCTTCATATCTTGTTGTAGGTTTCTTTTCACTATGGTTGCTACCTTCTTGTAACTATGGCACCCTATTTAGTGTCTTTAGACACCTTGAATGAGATAACTTTGAGCTCTTAGTCAGCTCTTTTTCCTTCACTTGGTAGCTTCTTATTTAAACTTGATAATACTGCCACTAATGACTGCAACATTTGTGCGTATTTGGTTTCTTAAGACACTTCAAATTTTGTCTTCATTTTTCTACTTTAGAAAAGAAAAATATGGTGCTATTATAAACTGAAAATAAATTTTTTATAAACTATGATAGAATACCTTTATTGCACTAGAACTTTGAGATCTTTTTAGTCTCCTTTTGTAGCTTCCCTTCTTGTATTTAGTATGGTGGCACCTTCTCTATTTCTTGGTGGTTGTAGTACTCATTTGGAAACTTCTTTTCACCAAGACTTGCTACAGCTTTACCTGTGTTTAATGGTATCTTTTGACACTCCAACTCAACCTTATTCTTATGCACTATTCTTCCTTCTCTTGCTCAATATCAATGCACTTTGATAGCTCTTAGAAATAACTTGTATTAATCACTATCTATTTCTCCTTATAGGTCCTTTTAAGCAACTTATAACACAAACTTGTGTTGATGTATTTTGTAGGTTTCAATATGATAAAACTACCTCCTTAACTCTAAAACCTTTAAACTCAAACTCCTTATTGCTACCTTTAATAGTTTTAATATGGTGTTTTCAAGGAACTTAAATAATACTTTAATAAGAAAATTTAGTAACACCAATTATCAAACCTTATTTTGACCTCCTTGTAGCAATCTTACTTGGCGATTTGGTTCACATGTTTGCTACCTTGGATTTGTAAACTATGTAGCTTCAACTCCTATTGCTTTTCTGCTCTAAAATCCTCCATTTTTTAGCTTCCAATGCTACCTATTTTCCTTCAACTTGTTCTAGGATCCTAGAATTTTTAGCTATTAGTGCTGCCCAGATTGCTACCCTTAATTATGAAATTTTTATATTCTAATGCAGATAATTTCTCCTTTGATATGGTGTCCTTAATCTCTTGAATTTGGTAGGAAATTCCTCCAATTCATATCTATATTTACTTCTTCTAATGCTTCCCACTATTCTCTTGAACTTATGCTACAAAAACAACAATCTCTTCTTCCAAAAATAAACCTTCAATGGCAATCTTCAAATTTATTGAATTTGATGGCTTCTTCTAGATATTTTTTCCTTCAACCTCCTTATTGAAGTATAACTTAAATATTAACCTATATAGTGGTCTTCTTCTCAAGAATATGAATGTCTTGAGGCCTTCGTAAAATCTTTTCAAAATATGGCAAACTTCTTATCGAATCCTTCTTCGTTTTGGGCTTGTTGTTGGATGGTGAAAATTATCCCAAAATCCTCTTTTTAGGTACTTATCCCTCTTGCAATATTCTCCCTTGAGTTCTCCTCAAATATCCTCCAATGGCCTTCTTCAAATTTTGAAATGAGGCTTTCCTACCCTTCTCCTTCTCCTTCCAACTTTTCTCTAGATCTCTTCTCTTGGGCCTTCATTTTTTGCAACTTTTGAAATATTTAGTAGGACTTTTCCTAGTCCTCTCCTTCAATCTTCAATATTTCAAATTTTTAAGTTCTTCAATGGGAACTTTCTCTTGGATCTCCTCCTTCTACAGATACTTTTTTCTTCTTTCACTCCATAATCTACAGTATTTAATCTTCTATGGAAACCTCCTTATTGGGCCTTCTTGATCTCTAGTATCCAATATTCTTTAGTAATATTCTCCTTTTTTTTTGTTAGGTTATATAATAAAAGTGGGTTTTTCTCAAGGATCCCAAAACCTGATTACAAAGGATCAGAATGCAACATAATACATCGGCTTGTAACAAAATGAAATATTAGAGAAACACAAAAAATAAAAGGGATGCACCATCCTAAATGCCAGAGGAAGGCACAATCCTTTGCGACAAAGGAAGACTTCTTCCTAAGCACCAAAGGAAACATGGGCAGGAAGGGAAATCCTGACAGAAAATCAATTTTGAATCAAAGGGCATGAAATAATAATTTTCAAGCAAACCTGATGCGGGAGAAAGCGCCAAACCACCCCATCCACTAAAAATCAATTTGAAACTTTCCCAAGGACGGTAAAATGAACCAAATCCAAGATTTTAAATTTTTAATCAACCCAATGGTGAGAAAACTAAAAAACACCATTGGAAAATAGGCTTGAGAGAAACCACCTTCCCACGTAGGGGAAAACTAGAAATAATCAAAAAATCCACCATGAACAATAGGGTGGATCAGTGAAGCAGAATGAAACATACAGGGAAAGTGCAAGATAAAGAAAACTGAGAAGACCATTCCCTGAACGCCTTAAAAAGTGAAACAACATAAAGAGGAAAATCATAGGCAACAAAATCCTCATGCAGTGGAACAACCTGGAGGATGGTGCATCAGTGGAATAGGAACAAGAGGAAATTCCTAGGCTATGAAGTCCTCAAGTAGGAAGAAGTAAGTCTTTGAGAAACAATGTTCAACACGGGAAACAATAGTAGTGGAACAACACATCATAAGGAGAGGCAGGAAAGTGCCACAGGAATCCAAGATGAAGGAGTCATGAAGAGGCATGGTTGTGAACAAAGGATCCCAAAATGAAAGGAAGTAGCCAAGAAACCCAGACAACCTTCAACACCAACAGTTCAAGGACACATAAAAGGAAAACCTACAAGGAGTTAGCAACAAAAAAAGTAGAGGCCCACCCTCAAGAGCCACGAAAGGAACTAAAAACCTACAGGAACCAACACCACTAACCCAAAGAGTAGAGTCACAGTAGGAAGCACATGATATCCTCAAAAACTAAAATGATGTTGTGCAAAACTGCTCATGAAGCCAAAATTCCTTAGACCCACCAAAATACAGCTTTAAGAAAATGAAGGAGGGAGGCCTAAAAGGAATCAACAGTAAGAAGAACAAAGGCCCATCCCTGAAGCCACGAAAGGAGCTGAAAACCTCTACGAACCAACAATTTAAACCCAAATAGTAGATCCACAGTATAAAGCACATGGTCCCTCCAACCAAAAGGATGTTGTGTAGAACTACTCATGAAGCCATAAATCCAAAGACCCAGTAAAACCATAACTAAATCAAGCCAAAAGATAGTCGAGAGGAAGACTTTCAAAAAAATCCTAAGGAAAAAACCCTAGGAAAAGTCCTAGGGAAAACCTGAACACAACCCAGAACCCAGGCATCAAAGGATGGAATAGTGGAATAGAAATGGGACATATTTTCCCACCCAAGGACAAGGAAAGGGGCAGAATAGTGGATCAAGGATCTCCCCCTCCAAAGGAGATCGTCTGCAACACCTTCCTTCCGAAAAGGATGGGAAAGATGCCAAGTAAACTGGGTCTCCTTGATTCACTTCTTCCTTCAATATTTAATAAGGCTCCTTTAGATTTTTTCACTCTTTTTAATCTTCAATCTGCAAATTTTACAATAGGACCTTTTCTTTAGACCTCCAAGATACAATATTCAGCTTGTTTCTTCAAGTACTGGATATATTCCAAAGAATATATTCTTCCTAGCTCTTGTAGGATTCTTATCAACTTTCTTTGAATCAATTTTTTTTGTGACAAAGTATTAAAAAACTATAATGGAAAATATTTAAATCTTGAGATAATAAATCTTCACTAGTTGATTTGTCAATCTAGTGGAATAAATGTTGAGTCCTAGTCTTCACAAGTTTTTCTGCAACTCTATGGAAATACTCTAGCCAAAATACAATTTTAGAAATTTTGAAAATGAGATTTCCTATCTCCTCTCAATATCTCTTGTGGATATCTCTATTTCTTATCAATATACCTTGTGCTTTGATACCACTATTAGATTTTGATGATATATATTTACGGAAATGCAACCACAAGATCTAAAATGAGAAAGCAATATTAACTATATGATAATTGTGATATAATATGTAGGAAAAATATATGAGAACACATTATAAATTCAAGAGAGAGTTGGGGGTAGAGCAATCCTGTAGGAAACTAGGTTGACCACTTCCATGAATTTGAGGGGGCCTACATATTTGGGTGCTAATTTGTTTGACTTAACAAATTTTATTGAACTCTTCTCAGTTTTACCCTTAGGAATAACTTATCACCTACTACAAATTGCCTTGGAATCTCGTTCTATTTGGCATAGTTTTTTGCCTATCTGTAACTTCCTTGAGATGCTAGTTAATTATTTTTTCTTGCTCCTCTATTTCCTATAGCATGCCTAAACCTAAGACCACTTGATCCTTGATCCCTACTAAGATTTTTTCAATACTTTACTCCTATATAGTGCCTTATGTTGTGAAATGTGGTATTAAGCATCACTTGATGTCATGACTAACTTTTGCATTATATTATTTTGGTAAGCCTTTTGGTCCCTTATGCACCTTGTATTATGAATTTATTGAAATATTTTATTATTTAATCTAAAGGTGTTCTTTAACCTTGAACAAAAGGTCTCTTTTAATTGGGTATAAATATCCCTTTCTACCAACCATTTTGTTATTAATTGGACTGTAATTCTATTTTGTTTAGTGAGTTATTTTGGTGTCTATGGACATCCTTTTAGTTCATGTATTTAATTTTATAAGTTATTTCTACATATATGGGTAATGCATTGATTCAAATTCATTTTTTAAAAGTATTATGAAATCCAAAATGGTATCAAAGTAGGTGTGAATATTCATTACTTGATTGCTTGTGTTTAACAATTTATGTTCTAAGGCAATTTCTAAGGTTAATGTTGTTTGGAAACAATCAAAAGAAAACTTTTGTGCCACTAGTAGTTTTTTAAAAGGTTGCTTTTTTTGAAACCCTAGTAGGACTTGGATCATGAGGATTTTGTATTTTCCAAAAAATTATTCTAGGAGAAATATTCATTGAGGGGTTCATTTTTCCTCTCTTGATACTCAATCCAAAATTTTGTTCTATTATGCCCAGATGAATACCTTACATGATGAATTTAGTCTTTTAAAAAAATTTAATAACCTTGTTTGTCTTTTAAGGATTTTTCAAAAGAACCCATTTCCTTTTATTTTTCCATTTTTTATGAATGTAGTATAAATGTGAGGGTAGTCTGCATGATTGTAAAATAATAAAATAATAAAGTGAACATCTTGTGACAACTACTATATGCCAGGTAAGTCATGGTAGAATCTTATATCTGAAAAGTAACCCTAAGTCACTTCACCAAGTTGCTAAAATAGTCCAACAATATTTTTTCCACGTTGGTAAGAGAGGATAAACTGATAGTTTATGTTTAAGAAAAATATTATGTACGGATAAGCATAATAGATATGGATGAACTATTGACCTTTCAGATTCTTTATAAAACTTTAGGAGGTTTCCAACTCAATATTTTTCTTGTTATATGTAAGAATCTATTTTATTGTGTGAAATATTTCTTTTAAATTCCCTCCAATTAATTTTTTCTAATTTTAAAGGAGAATATTCTATGAAATATTCTCATTGGAGGTAAATGTGTTGCACAATGCAATTTTTGAGTGCACAAAACATTTTTATGGATCATGAGGTAAAAATTAAAGGTTCGATATATTTGAGATAAATAGATTAAGGGGATTCCTATAGGAAAAAACCCTTCTCTTCTTTGTTTGCATAAGCACCCAAGTTGTTATGGCTAGGGGAAGGGTCCTGAGTCCATGGGACCTAGGATGTGGATCAAATCCCACATACTTAAAACATTTGATGAAACTAATGATATCACCACCATGCTTGATGATATCATCATGTGTGATATGGCACCCAATAATGATATGACACTCAATTATGATGTGACACATGATGATATCACCCTATTTTATATAATTTATGTTTATGTATCACCTATTTATGATGTGATACCTAATGATAACAAGATACTTGATGATGTAGAACTTGCTAGTGAGATGGAACCTATTGATACATGGCACTTACTAATGTTATGGAAATTGGTGGTGTAGTGCATGATGATATGGTGGGTTATATGGCTCTTGATGACATCATATCTATTAATGTGATGGGTGATGTGATACTTGATGAGATCGTATGTGGTGATGTGATACCAAATTATGTAACAACTAGTGATGTGGTAAATTATGATATCACACTTGATAGAGATGACCCTAAACCTGATGAAATACCAATAACTCATCACAAATGATGATATGACATGTGATGACATGGAAGAGGATGAGGTGGACATCATATTTATGATTGATATGTTTGTGGTTGCAGTTGAGGGACCTAAAGAAATAATACCAAAGTTGATGTAGTATTTGACATTCCTAGTACTCCTAAAATTAAGGATTTGAATTGAATAGGGATGTGTTAAGAGGATCACATTGACTCTACACAAATCAATATATTGGATGAAGATATTGCTACCTTGACTATGGACTCTTTTGAGACTATTGATGATTATATCAATTAATTTAAGAAATTGGAATATGATATATACACTATTAGAGGAATTTTAAATTAGTAGTTTGATGGCAAGAAAAACATTGAGCTTCTCAAATTTGTGCTTAACAATATATCCTAGCCATATGATATAGTTGTTATTGTATTTGATATACTTTGTGTCTACTTCCCAAAATCTCATTCTGCTATTGTTGATGATGTGTTCAAATACCTTCTTCATCACTAATATTGAAGACAATAATGTAAGTATCATCCTCTCACCATACAACCTCATCCAAAAGAAGTGACCAATACTAAGATTGATAAAGGGTCAAAGAAATGTGAGAAGAAAGCTAATAATCATTGCAAATAAACAAGTTCATACATTTTATAAGAAGGAAGGACACAAAGAATTTTTTTATCAACTATGAATCAAGAAGCTTGAGGAAGCATCCAAAAATAAGGTGTCGATGTTGGTCCTTTCTATGCTTATTATGAGGATGATCATGATGGTAAAACTTTAGAAGCTCATGTATCTATTTATTAAGCATATTGGACTTGTAATTCTTCTATGAAAGGATTGTAGACTTAGGGGTGACTAGATATATTACCAATAATTTCCACCTACTACATGACTATAATACACATCATTCTAAGAGGATGTTGTCATTAGGGATGACTTTTCCTTGCAAATGACTAGTTCTGATGAGATAAACATTGGATCTTCCTTATTTAATGATGTTATTTATGTTTCAAGTGTGAGGTCTCAATATCTTATCTATATATTGCATCATCCATTCAAATTAGGTGGCACTTTTTCCATGTTTATGGGTGATAAAGGATATTAATGATGGTTACAAAATAGTTTTCTTAAGATATTGTGATGGTTCAAATTAGCTATTAAATCTAGGTAAGCAATCAACCAATATTTCTACTCCTTATTAAAATAGAGATTTTGTGGATATGGTGGCATAGGAAAATGATGTTAGTTAGTAATGGCATCATAGAATTTGGCATATTGGCTATGGGTCATTGAGGTATATAAGTCATCTTCTATCTATTGGGCTTCATCCTATTTCTCCACCTAGTTGTGTTTATGAAGGGTGTGGTTTGGGAAAGTATCATAGAGTTTTTTCCAAAAGGGACTACTAGACATGTCACATGACCCTTGGAGCTCATTCATAGTAATATATGTGGACCCACCAATATACCATATCTCTTCAAGAATAGGTATTTTATTATTTTCATTGATGATTTCTAATAGTATGTATGGTTGTATACTATTTATACCAAATATGAGGCTTTCAAGAATATCACGGAATTAAAATTACTAGTGGATAATATGTTTAAATAAATTATTGTGTCTAAAAATAAATGGAGGAGGTGATTATATGAGCAATATTTTTTTAATTTTCTTGTCTCTTCATGTTATTAACTTTTAGAGGATTTTCCATTGTACTCTAGAGTAGAATGAGATAACTAAGTAGAAGAATAGGATGATTATGAATATGGATCAATATATGTTGCATACTAAGGGGATGGATCCCAAGTTTTGGGGAAATTTAGTGATATAATTAACACATTTATCAACAAAATTGTAACCCAAGTTGTTCAAGAAATGAATCCTTTTGAGAGATTAAAAAATAGCAAGTCTAATGTGTCTTGCTTTAGCATCTTTGGATCCACAAAATAGGCCCATATATCAAAATATATTAGAAATAAAGAGGCATGAAATATTCACTAGATGTATAATTGTGAGGTATTTAGATGCCTCCAAGGCCTATCATCTCTATGATACTAATACACAAGAGGTTCTTGTTTAGGGAAATGTAGTAAACTGATGAGTTTCTTCTAGTAGCTTTGTACCTCTTCTTTCTTTTCTAGCTAAAGATCCTCTAGTCTATATGATTGTTCCAAAGGCTTACTTGGATATTCTCATTGTCATTATTCTAATTATTTTGTACATTCACCCTCCAATAGAGACTCTACAAATAAACTATTGATTTGACTCCTCTTACGGCAATATCTTCTCTAGCATCATCATTTTTTTAATCTAGGTGTTTTGACCTTGATCCTTATGAGCATTTTGTGATAGTGATGGGTGTTTTGGTAGATGGTAATTTTCATTTGGATGCTTCAATTTTTGGCTCCTAATTACCCTTCTCAAGATTTTTCATGGTCTTCCTTTGTTTTGACACCTAAGTGCATTTGAACCCTCCTTCAAGATGCTCAACCCATTTTATTTTTAGAGAATCATTCAAAGGATTTTTTGAGGTCTTCCTCTCAGTGTTTAATCCTATAAATCCTCTCATATAGTACTAAACTAAAGGTCAATCAAAATGAAATATTACCATTCTTATTGAGCATGGATATCTAATGAAAAACTAGATATGGGATCTTATTCATTTTCTATAATGGAATAATGTCATTTGATGCACATGAGCCTATAGGACCAAGCATACTTGTAATTATAGGTGGATGAGCACAAGGTATACATTATTGCTAAACATTTATCTTAGGAGGAATGGCTACTTAGATAAATTTCCCTAGTTGATCATATAGATTATATTTGAATGATTCTATATATAATTGATTTTTATGGTTAGAAGGTATATTAGATAGATGTAAATATGAATTTATTCATAGTTATTTGTAGGAGGATATATATATGTAATAACCTCTTGTTTTGAGATTGAGGTGCAACCCCATCGGTGTGTCATCTAACAATGTTCTTATATGGGCTTAAGTAGCTTCCATGTGCTTAATATGATAAAAACCATTCATTATTTCTCAATTGTAGGTTTTGGTGACATGAGGTAGAGCATGATGTCTATATAAATCACCAAGATGGTTGGAGATTAGTGATTGTGTTATATGTTTATAATCTTCTCATTATAGTAAAATTGCCCTCTTTGATTCAATATATGAAGCTAAGGCTTCATGACACCTTTTAGATGATATATTTGAGGCTTTTGCATTACTTTTTAGGTATTTAGATTGATCAAACTTTTGTAGATATCACCAACTTACTTTGGATCTTTAACAACACCTTAGGATGAAGTATTATAAGTCCACTTACACTCCCTTTGCTTTTTTTGAAGCCTTTAGGAGATTGAACTACTCCTCTATTAGATGCTACTTTATATCAATACCTTATTCTTCACCTCAGTCACACTCAACTAAATATTAAATTTATTGTTAGCTATCATTCCATATACTTATAGGCACTTTGGAAGAGTCATTGGATAATGGCCAAGTGGGTCCTTTGATACATAAAATGTACATATCATGTGGGTATTCACTACTTAGTTAAATTACCTTTAATATTAACTACTTTTCCAAATGTTGACTAGGCTAGTGAATTGGATCAATGATGTTCCACCACTAGCTTTGTTTTTTATCTTAGTTCTATTCTAGTCTTATTATGTTGCAATTGATAGTCCATAATTTATCATTCTTATTCAAAATTTGAATATTATGTTTCCAATTAAATTGCTAAGGACCTATGATAGATGCTTATTATTTTAGAGTAGGTGGGCATTATTTAGTTATTTTCACTCACTCTTCATTGTGACAACTAGAGCACCATTAAACTTATCTATAATCTAATATTCCATCACTGAACTAAGCATATAAATATTTGGATGCATTAGTGCATTAAATTTATGTTCATGGTATGCTTGATCTAGTTTCTACAACATCAATAGAGCAAGTAATGGACATCCTTACCAATGTCATGCCTAAGGTACCATTTATGCATATGCAAGAGCATATTGGCATAGGAGAGTGTTGATTAAGTGGATGATAGATAAGTATATATTTTTATGTCTCCCATTTATCTTAAGGGAGGATGTTGAAATATGTGGTGTTAATATTCATTTGAGGCCACTACCAGCTTTTGAATTTTTTTCTTTGTATAAGCCTTCTAGGCCCTTATACCTTTGTTAAGACCTCATCCTAACATTATTTTGTAATTCTCATTATTATGTAATTATCCACTTCCAACATGGGGGGATTCTATTATAATGTTATTGTGTAATAATTTGTAATGTATGTGGTAAGGCACCTGGCCAAGTGGTTCCATCGCATGTAACTGTTTCAAGATTATAACCGATGTTTGGTAGAAGACTCTAGCTTGAGTGTCATTTTGCATGTAATCCAACTCTTTGTTAGGGTAAAATAGGTAGCATATTGCATTATACTACATGTATTATTACATCTACTTTATACCATAGCAGATATTTACCATTGTATAAATCACCTCCTAGATTAACTAAGGTTAATAACTAAAATATCTTGAGATATTTTAGTCAGTTATTAGGCATATTCTATTTTCAATGTTTTTAGCACATCCTACGTTAACTTTGTTAGATTTGCTATTATGTAACCTATATATTGGGTTTGATAATTCATTTCAATCCTAATGTATGCATCAATAATATTTGATTTATTTTATATTTAATTAATCTCCTACTTACATTGGTATCATTCACTAGGTGGGTAAGGCGAGCAACACTCGTTCCATTTGACCTAGACTACAACATTGGTCTAGGGTTTCATGTTGGATGCTATTCACTATACGTTGGTTTATGACCTATCCTTCATAGAATGACCAACCCGCTCAATCGATCGACTAAAGCGATTGACACTTTGGTCGCCATGATCAGCCAACAAGGGCTGATGCAGTCAATCAGCTAGCGTCGACGCGATTAGAAGACAAGACCAACGTGACCAGGCTGATGTTATCGATAGACTAGAGCCGACGTGGTCCCACGACCCATGTCGATGCTATCAACCGACTAGGCCTACGATCGACAATTATTAGTTGTTGACTAGCCCCATGGTCGACACCTTAAGACACAGTCACCTCAACTCCCACACAAGCAAGGGTTGTTGGCAATTTTGGGTACCTTGGGTACATTGCCTTTGCTCAAGTGTAGAAGTTGTCATTGATGTCAAGAAGCTTTTGAAGGAATTTGATTTGATGTCAAATAATTTGTTTTGTTGAAGGTTACGGCATGACAAGTTCGAAGGGTATTCAGAGTATGGACAATGAGTTTCCAAGAAGACCATAGTGGCCCATTTGCAAAAGATCAAAGAAAAAGACAAGTAAGAAAAGTGTCGCGATATCGCGACATATACAACAGGCAAGAAAAATAGTCACGATTTCGCGACATGTTAGAGGAGAGAGAAAGAGTCGGAAAAATGTCATGATTTTGTGACATGTTAGAAGAGAGAGAAGAAGCAGGGAAAACTGTCACGATTTCGTGACATGTTGGAAGAGAGAGAAGTAGAAAAAACTATCATGATTTTGTGACATGTTGGCAGAGAAGGAGAGCAAGGTGGAAAGTGTCACGATTTCGTGACATGTCGCATTTTCGTGACTTGAAAAGAGCAGGAAGGTCGAGAAGGAAAAGTGTCATGATTTTGTGACATATTGCAAGGAAGGTTGTACGGACAAAAAAGTGTCATGATTTCATGACATAATGTAGAAGAGAGAGTCCGTAGTATGAACTGTCATGATTTCAACAAGTTCGAAGAGAGAGAAAGTAACTCGAAAAGTGTCACGATTTCGTGACATGTTGCAAAGTTCAAAGTGAGAGTTGTCATGATTTCACGACATGCTGTAGAGGTCGAAGTGAGAACCGTCATGATTTCGTGACATGCTGCAGATGAAAATGTTCCAAGTGAGAACTATCACGATTTCGTGACATGCAGCAAAGGAAAGGTTTTGAAGTGAGAACTGTCATGATTTCATGACAGGTTGTGGAGAAAACGTACGGATGAAGAAAGTGTCACGATTTTGCGACAAGATGAAGGGAAAGCGTACGGATGCAGAAAGTGTCACGATTTCACGATAGGCAGAAAATAAAGTAGATGAAAGTAGAAGTGTCACGATTTCGTGATAGAAACAGAAAGCAGGGCTTCAACAGTAGAAGTGTCATGATTTCATGACAAAAAAGGTCTTCAAAAAAGTGTCATGATTTTGTGACAAAAACTAAAAGTAGGTCTTCTATAGGTGAAGTGTCAAGATTTCATGACAAAAGCAGAGAAGAAGGTTATGAAGACAAAAGTGTCACGATTTCATGATAGAAGTGAAGACGAAGTCTGCAGAGGCAGAAGTGTCACGATTTCATGACAAAAGCAGAAAGGAGGTCGACGAAGGGAGAAGTGTCACGATATCGTGACAAAAGCAAAGTTGATGCTGACAAAGACAGAAGTGTCACGATATCGCGACAAGAACGTAGTTGAAGTTGACAAAGGCTGAAGTGTCGTGATATCATGACAAAAGCCAAAAGAAAGTGTATGGTTGCAAAGGTGTCACGATATCGCGACATGTTGTAGTTTCATGGGAAAAGCTACAGAACCACAGAGGCGGTTGAAGCCGACAAAGTTAAATTTGAGCCGACGAAGTTTAGGGTTACAGTCGACTAAGATTAAGGTTTTGATCTTGAGAATTTTTGTTATAAAAGGAGGGATGTTTGAAGATTTGAGGGATCGAATTTGTGCAAGTTAAGTCCATGGTGTGCAGAGAGCGAGTCGTGTCGAATCGAGCTAAGTGCGAAGCAAGAGCGCACAGAGAGCAAAAAAGCATAAAGCTGTTGGGTGCATCATTTTTGCGATGTTCGAAGATAGTGCGTAGAGTGAGAAGTTCAATCACTGAGAGCAGAGTGCGAAGCAGATCTGAGACAAGTCTTGGTGAAGACTTGGGTGAAGATCAAGCAAGCTTTAGTGAAAGCTTGTGAACCACTTTTGTGAACCAAATTTGAGGACCAGTTGAGGACAGAGATTGGTGCAGATTCGAGGACATTTGTGCCAGACCGAAGGACTGTGTTTGGTGTAGATCAAAGAAAGAGAACGAGGACATTTGTGCTAGATCGAAGGACTGTGTTTAGTGCAAATTCGAGGACCAACTTTGGAGGTGATAGAGTTGAGGATAGAGGTCTCCAGCCAGAGCAGGGAGGACAGGTGTCTTCTATGGATAGAGTTCCATTTGCTAAGGGCAGCGGAGGCAGAGGTCTTCTAGAGGATCACCAGTCAGAGCAGAGCTAGGGGATTGGTGTCTCCTATGGGTTGGTGCCCACGAACTCAAGATTGGGGGAAGGTATCTCCTTTGGGCCGAGGCTCATAAACATTGTAATTGGGAAGGATTCCCAAAGAACTTTGAGATAACTTTTAGAGAAAATTTTTGTGGACGTAGCCCAGCCATTCTGGGTGAACCACGTTAAAAATGGGTCTTCAATGTGTGATGCTTTCTGTCTTGATTAATGTTGTGTTAATGCCACTTGCTATCTAAAGTTAAAATTATAAATTGGTTAAGTCTTATACTGTTCACCCCCCTCTCAGTATAAGTCCACGTTCTTCAATTGGTATCAGAGTGGGTCTCTCCAGAAAGAGCCTAACAACTTGGAGAAGGATCTATCAGAGGAACATACAGATTCAGAAAGAGATGAAGAGGTTGAGTTCGATCTCAAAGGTGAATTCTTCTTGGCTTTAAGAATGCTTGAAAAATTCAGGGAAGAGAATTATGTTCTCAAGCATCAATGTCAGGAAGAAGAGATAGCAAGATCAGAATTGTCTCAAAGTGTTATAGACTTCAAAATTCTAGCTGAAGAAGGGAAGAAGGTTGAACAGGTTCTGACAGAGGCTCTAAAAGGAAAAGAAGTTGATTGCGAGAAACTAGAAGAAGAGGTTATGTCTCTTAGAGTGAAGTTGGAACAGTTGGCTCTCAAACAGAATACTCCGTGTGAAAAGCAAAAGAAGGATGGTATCACCATTCATGAAATAGGGTCTTCGAGCAAGATAAATCTTCATCCTGAAGAGCGGTGGATTCCAGTTGGTCACACGAAGGACAATCATCCAAGGCATCAAAACAGGTTACATAATACCTTCCATGGCTATTGTTTTTCCTGTAAGAAATTTGGTCACATAGCTATGCATTGCAATAAGTCTCTGAATAGCCATAGTAAGGAAAATGTTAACTCGTTTGCACCTCTTATGAATAAAAATATCATGTGTTACAAGTGCAAGAATTTTGGGCATATAGCAAGGATGTGCAGTTTGGATAGATCTAGCCTTGAGTTCACTAAAAAGAGGAATGAGATCAAATCTAAGTCAATGATAGTTCAAACTGCTTTTCATGCTCAAGACAAAGTAGAAAAATGGTATCTTGATAGTGGTTGTTCAAAACATATGACTGGTGAAAAGGAAAAGTTTTTGGTCTTAAAAGAAACAAACAGAGGAACAGTTAGTTTTGGAGATAACAGGTCAGCTAAAATCTGTGGTAAAGGGACTCTTAGTTTGGATGGGAAATCCAAAACAGAAAATGTGCTTTATGTAGAAGGCCTAAGACATAATCTTCTTAGTGTGAGTCAACTTTGTGATCAAGGGCACATAGTATCTTTCTTTTCAGATAGATGTGAGATAAGTAAAGAAAAAAATGGTAAACTCATTGCTAGTGCTACAAGGACTCCAAACAATCTTTATATGCTAAGTGAGATAAAAAGGGAAAAGTGTTTTCTAACTCAAGAAGATGAGAGTTGGTTATGGCATAAAATATTGGGGCATTTGAGCTTTGATAATCTTGTCAATATTAGTAACAAGGAAGCAAGTGAGAGACTTGCCCAAAATAAAAAGGCCCCATAACATCATTTGCGGTCCTTGTCAACATGGAAAACAGACCAGAACCAGTTTCAAATCAAAAGGGTATACATCTTCAAAACCATTGGATCTTATTCATACTGATTTATGTGGCCCTACCAGAACTCAGAGCATTCAGGGAGAAAGCTACTTCATGTTGTTTATAGATGATTATTCTAGAATGACTTGGGTTACTTTTCTCAAAGAAAAATCTGAAGCTTTTGAAAAATTTAAAGCTTTTAAAGAAATGATTGAAAATGAGACTCACAAGAGAATCAAATGCTTAAGATCAGATAGAGGAGGAGAGTTCACTTCAAATGAATTTGTGGAATACTATGAGCAACAAGGAATCAAAAGAGAATATTCAACAGCAAGAACTCCTCAACAAAATGGAGTAGTTGAAAGGAAAAATAGAACTATTGAAAATATGGCTAGAGCAATGTTAAATGAGTCAAAACTTTCAGATGGCTTTTGGAAAGAAGCAGTCAGTACAGCAGTCTACATCATCACCAGGGCCCAACTTAGAGTCAATCATCATAAAACTCCTTATGAGTTATGGAAAGGAAGACCAGCTACAGTAAAATACTTCAAAGTGTTCGGGAGTAAGTGCTTCATCAGAAGGGAAGATCAGAATTTGGGTAAGTTTGATCCTAGGTGTGATGAGGGAATCTTTCTTGGATATTCCAGCAGAAGCAAGGCCTACAGATGCTTCAACAAAAGAACTCATACAGTTGTAGAGAGCATAAATGTAACAATTAGATGAAAAGACAGGGATAAGAGAACCAATCAAGGAACTCGATGATGAAATTTGTCAAGAAGAATTCAGAGAGGTTTCAGATGAAGAAGAGGAAAGACAACAACTGCTTCCCAAAACTCCTTCACGGTATGTTCGAAAACATCATCCCAAATATTTGATCATTGGTGATCCAAATAGCAGGAAAACAAGAAGAAGAGTCATTCCTTCACATGATTCTGCGAATGTTTCATTATTATCTCAGATTGAGCCAAAAGATTTTAGTGAAGCATGTGCAGATAAGTTTTGGGTAAAAGCAATGGATGAAGAGCTAAATCAAATAGAGAAAAGTGAAACTTGGGAATTGGTTCCAAGACCTAAGGACAAGAATGTCATTGGCACAAAATGGATATTCAGAAATAAACTCAATGAGGATGGAAATATTGTCAGAAACAAAGCTAGGTTAGTCTGTAAAGGTTATGCTCAAGTAGAAGGTGTTGATTTCGAAGAGACGTTTGTGCCTATTGCTCGTCTTGAAGCTATCAGAATGTTTTTGGCCCTTTCAAGCTTCAAATCATTCAAGGTATATCAAATGGATGTAAAGTCAGCTTTTCTAAATGGGGTGTTGGTAGAAGAAGTCTACATAGAACAGCCAAAAGGAGTGTCTCTCTCAGAACAGTCAGACTATGTGTGTAAACTAAAAAAGGCCTTGTATGGGTTAAAGCAAGCACCTAGGGCTTGGTACTCAAGACTTGATGGGTATCTTCATGAGCAAGGCTTCAGGAAAGGCATGGCAGATAGCAATTTGTATATTAAGGATGAAGATGATGATATGTTGATTATGGTTGTCTATGTTGATGATATTATTTTTGGGGGAAATAATACTCAGATGTGCAAAGTTTTTGCTAACACCATGCAGAAGGAATTTGAGATGTCTATGATTGGAGAGCTGTCATTCTTTTTAGGTCTTCAGATTGCTCAATCAAAAGATGGTATATTTCTCTCTCAAGGAAAGTATATCAAAGAAATGTTGAAGAAATTTGGGATGATGGACAGCAAACCAGTGTGTACTCCAATGATTACAGGGTGCAATATGAGTAAAGATGATGAATCTCCAGTGGCAGATCAGAGGTTGTACAGATCTATGATTGGCAGTTTACTATATAGTACAGCTACCAGACCAGATATCATGCAGGCCGTTGGGTTAGTAGCAAGATTTCAGGAAGCTCCAAAAGAATCTCATGTTATAGCAGTTAAGAGGATATTCAGATATTTGAAGGGCACTATGGACTTTGGGCTTTGGTATCCCAAAGGTGATGATTTCACCCTCACAGCTTATACAGATGCAGATTGGGCAGGCAGTATTGATGACAGGAAAAGCACTAGTGGTGGAGCATTCTTTCTGGGAAAGAGTTTGGTTTCTTGGCTAAGTAAGAAACAACCTTCAGTTTCCTTATCTACAACAGAGGCTGAATACATAGCAGCAGTGGCTGGGTGCACACAGGTTTTATGGATGAAAACCACCTTGGAGGATTTCAAAGTCAAGCATGAACAACCCATCTCCATTCTTTGTGATAATACAAGTGCCATAAGTATTTCCAAAAATCCGGTAATGCACTCAAGGACAAAGCATATTTCCATCAAGTATCATTTTCTAAGGGAGAAAGTGCAAGACAAGCGGGTCAAGGTAGAGTATGTGTCTACTAAAGAGCAGATTGCGGATATCTTCACCAAACCTCTTCCAAGAGACACGTTTGAGTATCTAAGGGAGAAATTGGGAGTTGTACTCCCACCCCAAAATTAATCACCTCATGAGGAGGTGGGGGAGGGACTAAGCTAAGAGGCTCATTCTTAGTCCCGAGCCCCAAAGGTGACCCTTTGCCATTGATGACAAAGGGGGAGAGATATGAGTAAGGGGGAGAGCTTCAAAGTGAAGAGGAAAGCTTCAAGTCAGGGGGAGCAAAACTTCAAAGGAAGATTCTCAGTTGTTAGCACAGTTGGTTTCAGTTTTGGCTCTTGAGATGTGTTTTCCAGTAAAGGTTTGCCATCAATGACAAAGGGGGAGATTGTTGGCAATTTTGGGTACCTTGGGTACATTGCCTTTGCTCAAGTGTAGAAGTTGTCATTGATGTCAAGAAGCTTTTGAAGGAATTTGATTTGATGTCAAATAATTTGTTTTGTTGAAGGTTACGGCATGACAAGTTCGAAGGGTATTCAGAGTATGGACAGTGAGTTTCCAAGAAGACCATAGTGGCCCATTTGCAAAAGATCAAAGAAAAAGACAAGTAAGAAAAGTGTCGCGATATCGCGACATATACACGAGGCAAGAAAAATAGTCACGATTTCGCGACATGTTAGAGGAGAGAGAAAGAGTTGGAAAAACTATTGCAATTTCGCGACATGTTAGAAGAGAGAGAAGAAGCAGGGAAAACTGTCGTGAGAAAACTGTCGCGATTTCGTGACATGTTGGAAGAGAGAAGAAGCAGGAAAAACTATCACGATTTCGTGACATGTTGGCAGAGAAGGAGAGCAAGGTGGAAAGTGTCACGATTTTGCGACATGTCGCATTTTCGCGACTTGAAAAGAGCAGGAAGGTCGAGAAGGAAAAGTGTCACGATTTCGCGACATATTGCAAGGAAGGTTGTACGGACGAAAAAGTGTCACGATTTCATGACATAATGCAGAAGAGAGAGTCCATAGTGTGAATTGTCGCATTTTCATGACAAGTTCGAAGAGAGAGAAAGTAACTCGAAAAGTGTCACAATTTCGCGACATGCTGCAAAGTTCGAAGTGAGAACTATCATGATTTCGTGACATGCTACAGAGTTCGAAGTGAGAACCGTCACGATTTCGTGACATGCTGCAGATGAAAATGTTCCAAGTGAGAACTATCGCGATTTCGTGACATGCAGCAAAGGAAAGGTTTTGAAGTGAGAACTGTCACGATTTCGCGACAGGTTGTGGAGAAAACGTACGGATGAAGAAAGTGTCACGATTTCGCGACAAGATGAAGGGAAAGCGTACGGATGTAGAAAGTGTCACGATTTCACGACAGAAAAAGAAAGCAGACGAAAGCAAAAGTGTCATGATTTCGTGACAGAAACAGAAAGCAGGGCTTCAATAGTAGAAGTGTCACGATTTCATGACAGAAGCAGAAAGTAGGTCTTCAACAGTAGAAGTGTCACGATTTCATGATAGAAACTGAAAGCAGGTCTTCTATAGGTGAAGTGTCATGATTTCGCAACAAAAGCAGAGAGGAAGGTTATGAAGATAGAAGTGTCACGATTTCACGACAGAAGTGAAGACGAAGTCTGCAGAGGCAGAAGTGTCACGATTTCGTGACAAAAGCAGAAAGGAGGTCGACGAAGGGAGAAGTGTCACGATATTGTGACAAAAGCAAGGTTGATGCTGACAAAGACAGAAGTGTCGTGATATCGCGACAAGAACGTAGTTAAAGTTGACAAAGGCTGAAGTGTCACGATATCATGACAAAAGCCAAAAGAAAGTGTACGGTTGCAAAGGTGTCACGATATCGCGACATGTTGTAGTTTCACGGGAAAAGCTACAGAACCACAGAGGCGGTTGAAGCCGACAAAGTTAAATTTGAGCCGACGAAGTTTAGGGTTATAGCCGACTAAGATTAAGGTTTTGATCTTGAGAATTTTTGTTATAAAAGGAGGGATGTTTGGAGATTTGGAAGTATCGAATGTGTGCAAGTTAAGTCCGTGGTGCGCAGAGAGCGAGTCGTGTCGAATCGAGCTAAGTGCGAAGCAAGAGCGCACAGAGAGCAGAAAAGCGCAAAGCTGTTGGGTGCATCATTTTTACGATGTTCGAAGATAGTGCGTAGAGTGAGAAGTTCGATCGCTGAGAGCAAAGTGCGAAGCAGATCTGAGACAAGTCTTGGTGAAGACTTGGGTGAAGATCAAGCAAGCTTTAGTGAAAGCTTGTGAACCACTTTTGTGAACTATAATTGAGGACCAGTTGAGGATAGAGATTGGTGCAGATTCGAGGACATTTGTGCCAGACCGAAGGACTATGTTTGGTGCAGATCAAAGAAAGAGAACGAGGACATTTGTGCTAGATCGAAGGACTGTGTTTAGTGCAAATTTGAGGACCAACTTTTGAGGTGATAAGAGTTGAGGACAGAGGTCTCCAGCAAGAGCAGGGAGGACAAGTGTCTTCTATGGATAGAGTTCCATTTGCTAAGGGCAGCGGAGGTAGAGGTCTTCTAGAGGATCACCAGTCAGAGCAGAGCTAGGGGATTGGTGTCTCCTGTGGGTTGGTGCCCACGAACTCGAGATTGGGGGAAGGTATCTCCTTTGGGCCGAGGCTCATAAAATTTGTAATTGGGAAGGATTCCCAAAGAACTTTGAGATAACTTTTAGAGAAAAGTTTTGTGGACGTAGCCCAGCCATTCTGGGTGAACCACGTTAAAAATGGGTCTTCAATGTGTGATGCTTTTTGTCTTGATTAATGTTGTGTTAATGCCACTGCTATCTAAAGTTAAAATTATAAATTGGTTAAGTCTTATACTGTTCACCCCCCCTCTCAGTATAAGTCCATGTTCTACAAGGGCTTGCACAGCCATGTGGTCCTAGGAGCCTCATGGCACACACTCGAGAGAGCAGAGAGGGCAAGAGCACCCTCCCCCTCCTAGCATGACACATGGATGACCTTGAGATATGAGAGGGTAGGAGACCCTCCAATATCTAAAACTAGACCTATCACGAACTGCCACCTGGTGAGATATACGATTAGCATGCACCCCAAGGTACCACTTGTACCACTCATGAGATGACATGTGGCACACAGGAGGATTGACGTAGAATCAACATGTGGCAGACAACCACTGGATGACATGACTCTAACTCAAACTCTGACTGGATCGACTGGCCCACCCCTGGCGCCATGTGGTGGCATCCAAAAGGGTAGGTGACTATCATTGATTACCTAAAGGCAATCGACATTGCTAAGGTGTGTCGTGGCTTATAAATATCATTGCATCCCATTCTAGGATGCATGTGGGATAAAATCCCACAATGCGATTAGCGCATCGTGGCCATCATAAGTAGCTTCTGCGTCGAGGAGTTGCCAAACCGACCGATGGCTCAGTTGGCTCGAGCAGTCGACTAGCAACATGTAGACCCTGGATCGATTCCCCCGCACGTCCAAACTAAAGGTTTTTTTTTTGGAATTCCAATTTTTTCAAGAATTTTAAATTTTTTCTTAAGTTTTTTTTTTGCACTAAAAAATTATTATTATTTTTTTTTTTTTATAATTTTCTTTTAAATTGGCATAAAATGTTCAATTTTTAGTCAAATTGGACAATTTGTTTTCCAATTTTTTTCTAAATTATAGAAATTTCATCTTAAACATATATTTTTATGCTTTATCAAACTTAGAAAACTGGAAATCCAAACAAATTTAGCCTTCAAAGTTCCCAAAATCAAATTATGTTTTTCTCTCAATTGGAGACAAAAGGAACATAGGAACCTCTTTTTGGCAAATTTTAAGAACCTGCTTCAACAATATTTTTTGCAATAAACTCTTCAAAAGTTCTATAGTTTTCTTCATTCATTTTTGAAGATATAAGACATAGAAACTCAAAATTTCTATTGCAAAACACAAAGCATGCCATGATTGAGAACGCATAAAGGTCATCTCATTTTTCTCAAAACCACAAATTTTGCTTTTGTTCTCTCCTTCAAGAAAGGAGACATAAAAACATAAAATAGCAATTTTTTTTGTTATAAACCTGAGATCCATAAAAAAAAAAAAAAAACCTATTTTTTTTTGCTCATGCTAAATTGTTGAAGACAAAAACCAAAGTCGTGTGTCGACTGGTCTGGAAGCCTTTCAAACGCGAGTCGTGTGTCGACTTGTCTTGAAAGAAGTGCTAGAAAATTTCTCAATTTTGTAAACATTAAGGAGGGATAGAAATATTTTTTTTTTTATTCTATTATTTGCAAAATTGTAAAGATAAAGGGGGGATTTTCCAAAAGCAAGAAAGGTGCAATCTCAATTGTACTCGACACCTTTCTCAAAAATTGACTATACTAGGTGCATTTTCGATTGAATTCGATGCCTAGAGTGATAATAATGTGGGTTGCTCTCACACTTTGATTATTGCACTAACACTCATGTTTTTTGTGTGCAATTAAACAATCAGATACAACATTGGCAGAAGCATTTCTCAAAACCCATATTTCACTCCAAAATGTGCTACACTTTGCACAGGTTGAACAGAAGTCAATTTTTTTTTACCCCTTCAAAAGGTCAAAATCCAAAAACACCTTGATTACCTCACTTTGTTTGGCTTAATTACCTCAAAATTTTCATCCTTCTTGAAGGGTGTTAAGGTAGGTGTCATTAAATATCCTAGAGAGCACAATCAGAAGTCTATCAACCTACCCCTTTAATTTGCTCTATCTTGTTTGGCTTAATTTCCTCAAACTTCTCATCCCTTGCTAAGGGTTTTAATGCAGGTGCCATTAAATATCTTATAGAAGTAAATTAAACATCTTCCATATACTCTTTTGAGTGTATAGTGCAAGATACAACCATATTAGTCCTATCAATTTGAAACCTTCACCATGGCCATGATCCACAAGTATCTCATTGAGAGCCAACTGCTCAAATGTTCAAATTATTCTACATGGAATACTAATATGAAAGTTATCTTAATTGTAGAGGATCTATGGTCTATAGTGGATGGAAGTGAAACTATACCTCAATCACCTGGAGCAGATCAAACAATATTTGATAAAAAGGATAAAAAACTATCCTTAATGATCTTACTAGCTATTACTGATGATATCCAACCTCATACCAGTGAAGCTAAGAATGGTAAGGAGGCATGGGATGCATTAAAACCCATCTTTGAGGGAAATAATAAATCAACTATTCTTAACCTCCAAACACAACTTCATACTCTTCATATGAAATTAGGAGAAACAGTAGAGCTATTCCTTTGCAGAGTGGCAAAATTGAAAATAAAACTCCAATCCTTAGGAGAAATATTGGAATACCAAGTCTTGACCTCTATCATTTTGAGGGCTCTTCCCGACTCCTACAAAATGTTTATCACTTCACTACAAGTCTCTGGAAGGACAGTGACTTTTGTCGAGTTGGTAAATATGCTTCAAACAGAAGAAGCTAATCAACTCCAAAGAGATGAGGCATCCAACAATGCTCTTTTCTCAAACAGACAAGGTGGTAAGAAAAAGTGGAATCAATAGAAAGGTTCTTCTTATAATAAATACAAGGGTAAATGCAAAGAGATTCAGAAGAAGCAGTATTGTAAGATTTGTGACAAGGACACTCATGAAACCAAAAGATGTTGGTTTAAGAACAAATCGCCCAATGAACAAGGAAACAAGAAGGGCAAAGGCAAACCAAAGAATAAGAATAAATAGCAACATGGAGACATTGCAGTTGAAGATTCTAGTTCAGACTTTGAACGAGCACACAATATGCCCATGACACATAGATTCCCCTCACAAGGACACTGTGCGGTACATAGATTCAGACGCTAGTAAGCATATGACTGGCGATAATCTTGGTTTGAGATATTTGAGGCTCAAGAAGGTAGATCGGTCACCATTGCTGATAATCAAACCAATTGAGTTTAGGGAGAAGGAAGTTTTTATGTCTCCCTTCTAGATGGAGAATCTCTTGTCAATTCCACAAATCTTGGACAATCACATGAATGTCAATTTCAAGGTGGACAAAGAAAAGAAACGTTGCTTTATCACTCAAAAAGGAAAACAAATAGCAATAGGTTCATACAAACATGGTTTGTTTGTCTTAGATGCAATTACCTCAACACATACTGCAATGGAAGTAACCACAAAAGAGGCCACATCTCTATGGCATAAGATATTTGGGAATTTAAGTTTAGGATATTTACTAGAACTCAATAAATATCAAATGGTGAAAGGACTACCTACTCTTTCATCTACTTTGCCAGTGTGCTTAGATTGCTTGTCAAGAAAGAAACACAGAGTACCCTTTGAACCTAGCTCCTTTTGAGCTAAGGTACCTTTGGAGTTGGTTCACACAGATTTGTGTGGTCCCATGTCTACTAGTTATGGAGGAAAAAGGTATTTTCAATTTTTTTTAGATGATCACTCACGAAATATGTGGGTCTTCTTCTTACAATTGAAGTCTGAAGCATTTACCTGTTTTCAATAGTTCAAAAAGCTTATTGAGAAAGAATCAGGATGCTTCATCAAGATCCTCCATTCATATTTAGGGGGGAATACACATTAAAGGAATTTTTCTCATTTTTACAGACACATGGGATAAAAAGACAATTGACCACAACCTATTCTCCTTAGTCAAATGGAGTTGCTGAAAGAATAAATCGGTCCATTATGGAAATGGTTCGATGTATACTTAAGGGAGCCAATATTGAGTAAATTTACTGGGCTAAAGTTGTTCAAACTACCATATATCTTCTAAATATAACACCCACAAGGGCTCTTGAAGGTATGACTCCTCAGGAAGCATGGAGTGGAAGGAAACCCTCCATATCTCATCTACGGGTATTTGGGTGTAAGGCTTTTATGCATATACCCAAGGAGAAAATAAATAAATTAGATGAGAAGTCCCTACCATGTGTTTTTTTTGGATATGATGAATTCTCAAAAGGCTATCGATTGATAGACCCACTTACCAATAAAATACATGTTAGCAGAGATGTAGTGTTTGATGAAGCTTTCACACCCAAAACAACATCAGTATACCTAGATGATGAGGAGCAACAACCACTTCCTTCTCCATAATATAAAAAGCATCCAAAATTGTATACAAGCACAATGAAAGATTCCAAACTCACTTCCCCACCTGATCTTACTCTCAATCATCCAAAGACACGAAGCATGACTCAACAAGATAATACTGAAGCATCCACTTCAATTGATGATATTTGTGCAGATTTTCAAGAACTTTCCATTGATAGAGAGTTAGCAAGGGAATATGATATGGAAATAGATGAGTAGAGGGTTTAGTTGTCATTATTTTATGAAAATTAACCTTCTACATTTGATGAAGCACTTAGATTGGCTCAGTGGAAGGTAGCTATGGATGCAGAACATAACTCCCTCATGAAGAATAAAATATGGAAGCTGGTGGATTTGCCTAAAGGAAAGAGACCCATAGGCTGCAAATGGGTTTACAAAGTTAAATATAAGGCATATGACACCATAGATAAGCATAAGTCCCATCTTATGGTTAAGGGCAATGCTCAAAAGGAAGGCCTTGAATATGAGGAAACCTTTGCTCCTATAGAAAGGATGATGTAGCACCCTAAAATTGATGCAGTGAAATTGTAATAATTACATTCATCCTAGTAAATAATTTAAATTCAAATTTTAACCTCCCAAACCGCTCGTTAACCATCGGGTAATCCGTTTCCCCATTTTTTGCACCATTTTTAGATGTTGTTTTTATCGTTTGACGATATCGTCACCAATCAGATGATATCGCCCCAGATCTGACGATTTCGTCTGGCCTAGAACGTCCAGATGATCTTGTCGCAAAACTGATTTTGCACAATTATATTTTGTTCCAACGGGTCTCTAATCCGGGCAGAAGCGTGTCTGCGCCGTTAGGGACCCTCCCCCATTGGAGATCTCCCAAATAGGGATGATATCCAACCTCCTAACTACTCCCCTAAGCCTATTTAATCCTTAGGACCTTCCCTTCCCAACCCCTGGCTGAATTTCCCTATAACTTGATTTTGCATGCATTAGAATACCTAGAGCATCATTTTGCATTTGTTATTTTGAAGTTTTCTTGCAGGGACCTCATTGATTTTCAGTCGGAGCAAGCTCAGATCATCGCAGATGATCTCATTCAAATCTCGAACGATCCTGTCACAATTCGAGATGATTTCATTGCTTCCAGACGATTTCGATTGCAATCTGCATTGGGGGCAATCAGTGCCCAGAGTTTGTGCTTTCTCTTATACCTTTTGCTATTTTATTCTGCATTTAAGTTAGTTTTTTCCTTATTTCTTACTATTTTGCATTTTGAGTTCACCCATATAGTTTAGGTTGCATGATAATATCATAATTTCTCATTAGAATATCATAATTTGTTTGAATTTCTATTCATAACTATTGTTTAGTATTCATATTGTCATTTTGTGTTGTTTCCCTCTGTTATCACAGTGGCATTCTTTGTATTTTGCATTTGTTTTTCTATTTGCAGGTCTCTGACGAATTCATCTGACGAATTCATCAGATCTCAGACGATCTTGTTTGATCTCAGATGATCATGTCAAATCAGAGGCGATCCTGACTGCTTCAAACATTAGAATCTCCATCAGACATTTGGATCAGGTATTCTTCTTTTATTTCTCTATTTTCTATCTTAATTTTTTTTTTTGCATTCATTAAATCTGCACTTTCATATAGATTAATTTAGATTCATTTGGCCAAACCTAGGATATGAATGCTTAAGGCTAAAAACAAACACATAAAAACACATTCCAAACCTAGGCGTGGAAACTACCATTAAATGTTTCCTGGTGAACCCACCATCCATCAAAAAATCATCAAAATACACCTCCCTTGAGAGGCGGGACCTTCGCAAGTCCTCTCAGTCCGAGGTACCGTGACATCCTTTTCCCATCCTCCTTCCGAGCACGGATCCTATAGCTTGAAGGTAAGGGTGTGAAAAATTTGGAGCGATATATTTTGGTGAACCCGATGTGAATGCATCATAACCTTTTGAAAATAAAAACAAAAAAAAAATAGAACAACTAAAACATAGATGCATTTCAAATCCTTTCAAGTTTAATTGCATGTTTAGATGGTAGCTCCTAAGAAAATATTAGCAGTTACTATAAATGTAGAAAACCAATTGGCAGCCATAGAAGTCAATTTTGTACTTAGTGTGCCTGAAACAGATAGAAATCAACTCTTGTGGGATGAACTTGATAGGAGACTTAGTGTCATTTCATCTAGGTCAACAGAACTTAAACAAATCAAGAGGTTAGTCCTAGATAGAATCCTGGATCCTCATCAACTAGTCTTTTATCATGAACTTCAGAGAGCCTGCCATAGATGGTTAGCTTATAGGAGAGCTCTTGTATCTTCAAAATTATTCACCTTCGAGGAATACCTCGAGAATGCAGCCATTGTACACCAGTTCCTAGGTTGTGTAGAAGACCAAGAGGTTGTTCTTACAGATAGGGAAAGATGGAATAGAGTTCCTCGAGCTATGTTATATCGAGAGTATTGCCACGAGCTTTACTTCTATCAACCAGCATCCGAGACAGATAATATCACTATAGCTCTTTTCATTAAATTTTTAAAAGAAAACTTTCAATTTGAAGAAGAACACTTCATGACTCCTGAACAACTCGAGCCTATTAATGATATTTATAAATTGTTTATAGAAAACTAGATTATTACTTTCAGTATTATTTCTTGCATTTATTTGTGTTATTTGTTGTCTTTACAATATTATTTCAAAAACAAAAACTAAAAATAAAAATAAAAAACATAGCAAAAACTTAAACATTTCATTTCAAATATTGTAGTAGGTATATAGTAAATATATACCTCTTAATATTGTTGCATATATATATATATATATATATATATATATTTGTTGAAATCAAAATTAAAGCACCATGCCTAAACTTAGGAATGGTAAAGAAACTTTAGGAGAAGAAGAAGATTGGTTACAAGATACAACTAGAGACCCAAATGTCCTTCCTGAAGATCCAATTCCGGAAGGAAAAACTCTAGATCAATTAGAACATGACCTAGGTGAAGATAATGAACAAGAAGGAAGTGTTAAAGAGGATGGATCCTCATCCCCTAGAGTAGCTCCAGATGGAACTATTGCTTTTGACAACATAGATCATTTCAAGAAATTTCTTGATGATAACATTGACGCCCTTAATGTGGTAGTTCGTATTGATAAAGGGCAAATTAGTAACACTCAAGCAGCCATGGAATATATGTATGATGTGCGCACTAATCCCTTGTCTTTCATTGACCAAGAAAGTGACAAGGCTAGGTCATCCAATACAGACATGGTCATTATGATTCAAAACATGTCAAAACAATAGGTTACCCAACCTCCTAAGGAACCTATTATTCAACCTAAAATCATTCCCACACAAAAGAAACCTTCCTTCACTACTTTATTTTGCCAAACTATTGAGCAATATGCTTCAAGTAAACAAAAACCTAAAACGAAGCCAAATACCAATTTTCAACAATCTGGAATACATCATAATACAACTTCAAAGTTCCTTCATAACACTTTTCCTACCAACAATTTACACAATAGTAACATGGCATCTAATCTTCATGTCCCTCCATCATATGCCCATAAAACCCATGTCAATGCCCTACCAAACCAATATGGGGGGCAAACTAGTAATCTGGAAGCCATGGTGAAACAATTAGCTTCGCGTATGGACCAGATAGATCCCTACCGTCCCTCGTACAATTATCGAGAGATATGTAGTCAACCTTTGGATCCCATAGTTGTAGCTCAACCATACCCTAAGCATTTTCCCATGCCCATCTTGCCTATATATAAAGGAACCGAAGATCCCATAGAGCATCTTCGCATGTTTAGGATAGCATGTCATGATATATCACATGATGACTTGCTATTACTAAAAATGTTCCCGAAAAGTTTAGGTGGAATGGCATTAGAGTGGTACTATCAATTGCCCACTCATTCTTTGAGAAACTTTGAAGAAACAATTTGAATCATTTGTCCATCAATTTAGTGCCTACATCGAGAGGCATGTAACCATTAAATATTTATACAACTTAAAACAAGACAAGGATGAATGTTTTGCCGATTTCTTAGCTAGATGGAGGCAATTGATAGGAAAACTACACTTTGTGCTACCTTATAGGGAAATTTTGGATATTTTCATCAATAATTTGCAAGAACAAATATCTTATGAGCTATAAACTGCTACTTTAACTACCTTCGATCAAGCTATAGATTTAGCTCGAAGAGTAGAAGATGCCCTCATTAGGAGAGGCCAACTTAGGAAGAAGGATGATGAGAAAACGTCCGTAAATCAATAAAAAAACAAACAAGTTGTCGATGACGGAGTCACTGATGACAGTAAATGTTGCTAATATCAATGCAACGAAGACAACAGAAAAATTTATATTGAAACCTCCTGATAAGCCTCCTCGAGAATTTACTAGATTAAATCAACCCTTATCAACTATTTTACCTCAATTACTCGAAAGAGGTTTGATCCAATTACCAGCTATCCGGGAACTTGATCCAACTATACCTAGATATAGAGCTGACTTACACTGTGATTTCCATAGAGGACCTGGACACTCTACCAATGCTTGTTAAAGGTTGAAACATAAAATACAAGATTTGATTGATAATAATGAAATGGAAGTGCAAGCCTTCCAACCTAAACAAAACCCTCCTAATAATACTCAAAAGACCGTTCCCCAAAATCAAAATCAAAATGCTAATCAAACATTAGACATATTTCAACACCCTTTACCAAGACATGGTAAAGAGGTAGCCAATCAAATCGAACATCATAATGTTCCTCCTCCTACCCGATATGTAGGAACTATTAGTGGACATTTACTGAATCTAGATCCTCAAATATTTGATACAACCTTATCCCTGGTTACGACCAGGCCCTTACATAATTTTCAAACTTCTGATTCTAGTGATATAGAATCAGATAGTGAAAGTGAACTAGACATTACTTCAAACCAATCGAATAGTTCTAAAAATGAATCAGATCCTATTCAACCCATCATAGATGCCATGGTTCCAGAAGAACCATTTCCTAGAAGAGTTACTACTCGACCTTCTTCTAATCAATTCCTTCCTAATGAACAAGCCATAAATGCTAGACCGAGGCCAGTTCAACGTCCTCAATATAACATTGTAGGTACCATTGGAGTCGTTACCCGACAACAGGCTCAAAATTCTCAAAAAGAATCAAATCAGAATAATGGATCGGCTCCATTCGTTTTGAAAAATCCAAATAAAGGGAATCATGCTCCTAATGTTCCACCTAAACCCCCTTACAATATTAATGAGCAATTGTCCAATACTACAGCCAGAATTTCCCTTTTGGATTTGTTAAGATCTTCTCCCACCCATAGGGATGAGTTGATGCTTACATTAAGCCAAATGATGGTACCTCAAAACATTCAACCTGAAGCTATGGCCAATACTATCATCACTCGAGAGGTTGATTGTATTGACTTTTGGGATAAAGATATCCCACAACACAGTTTACATAAGGATAATCCCTTATATATTACTGCTCTAATTGGAGATGTAGCTGTCAAACGAGTCTTGATTGATAATGGCTCATCTCTAAACATTTGCACTTTTGACTTCTACCAACGATTTGGCTTTAGAAGTGATGAAATGAAGAAAACCGATATGATTATCAAAGCTTTCAATGACGAAACACAAGAAACGTGTGGAGTTATTACCATCCCATTGCAAGTTGGTCCTAGAACCCTAGAAACAACCGTGTTTATTGTACATTGCCCAACATCGTACAATATACTTTTGGGTCGCCCTTGGATCAACGCAATGCGGGCTGTCCCATCAACTTTACACCAATGTGTTAAATTCAAATTTAAAAATCAGTTGGTCACTATCCATGGTGACCCTAGACCCTTTGATATGTGTGCTTTGGCAAAACCTATTGGAGTGCAATTTTTCCCCGCTCTATCATCCACACATCCTAGTTCTTATTTTTCATCTAAAACTATGAAACACACACCCATAACTTCACCTATTTCCCCTCCATTAATTTCATCCTCCTATTTAGATCAACAATCCTCTACACAAATCACTCTAGAACCTCAAAAAGATCTTAAATCTACAACCAATCCTTCAAGTTCTATCCCTATAATTTTGAAACCCACAAAAACAACTATCATACCTTCCACATCTCAAGATATAGGGAATAATCCTTCTACATCTTATGCCCTTTCCGATGAACTTTTACTAGATTTATCCACAACCTTAATATCAGAAAAGACAAATGCTTTCATGTGAGATTCAATTCTTTTAAATAACTTGCCGCCATCTCCTCGTACTTTGGGCCTCCCACAACCTATGGGAAGTACTTACCAAGTCGGGAGTTGTGCCTTCATTTATAAAGGATATGACTGGGAAGAATCCTCGGAATATCAAAACTCATCATGAGGGATACGCTCGGTGTTATTTTACCAATGAATATATTAAAGCTAAACCCATGATGCTTAAAATGGGATATAAAGGGAAAGGCTTGGGACCTTTCCAAAATGGCATGAAAGAACCTTTCGAGGTAGAACCATGGCCTGCCTGTTGTGGTGTGGGCCTATTTCCTAGTAAGGGTCAACCCTTTCCTTTTGAAGATGATGATCATCTCATATGTTATCAAGATTATTTGGATAGGTGTGATGATTTGCCTCTTAAAAATCAATCGTTTTCATGTAACATGCTATCCATAGCTTACCCTGAAATGATTGCTGACCCCGATGAAGATTTGGAAGGAGATATCTTCCATGATGTCTCCGTTGAAGAGATGTTACACAATGGATTTTATTTTGATGGTTCTATACCAACTATAGCCCAACTTGAGACTACTAATCCTCAGGATGAATTATCCAAATTAACCTTACAAGAATTACAAGAATTGGGTGTTTCACCCGCCCCACCTAATTTTGAAAGAGATCTACACATGGAGGTAGAAAACGTCATTAAAATTAATATTGGAACGGAGGATAATCCTCACATAATCAATATTGGATCCGAATTAAGTCAAGAAAAACAAGAACAATACATTGCATTCCTTAAAGAGTATGAAGATGTCTTCGCTTGGACATATGAAGATATGCCAGGTCTAGACCCTTCTGTAGTCATGCATCATCTAGTGGTCCATCCGGATGCTAAACCTATTAAACAAAAACTTAGAAAAATGCATCCCAAAGTGGCTCTGCTAGTCAAAGGGGAGTTAGAAAAACTCCTTAATGTTGTCTTTATACAAGCTATTGATTATGCTGAATGGATCTCAAATGTAGTTCCAAGTCACCAAGAAAGAAGCTACCAAAGTTAGGGTTTGCACAGATTTTAGAGATATTAACGCCGCATGCCCTAAAGATGACTTTCCTCTTCCAAACATGGATCAAATCATTGACTTTACTGTCGAAAGTGGGATGATGTCCTTAATGGATGGATTCTTCGATTATAATCAGATCAGGATAGCTCTTGAAGATCAGGCTAAAATAGCCTTTATTACCCCCTGGGGACCTTTTGTTGGAAAGTGATGCCATTTGGCTTAAAGAACACAAGTGCAACTTATCAACGAGCTATGACCTATATTTTTCATGATATGATGCATGATATCCTACATGATTATGTAGATGATATTATAGCTCACTCTATTATTGAAGATAATCATTTAGATGATTTGAGAAAAGTTTTTAATCGATTACGAGAATATCTCATTCGATTAAATCCAAAAAAATGCATATTCGGAGTTAAGTCCGGCAAACTATTAGGGGTTTTAGTTTCTTTACGTGGTATCGAAATCGACCCTCTCAAGATTGCGGCTATCACTGATATGCCCGCACCTACTAATATATCTGAGTTACGAAGTTTACAAGGTAAGCTTCAAGCTATCCGTCGCTTCATCGATAAGCTGGCGGACAAAACCGGTCCCTTTCTTAAACTCCTTAAGAAGGATGTCCCTTTTAATTGGGACATCAAATGTAGAGAAGCTTTTGAACTTCTCAAACAATACCTCCTTAATCCACCTGTGCTTTCACCACCTAAACCTGATCGCCCATTCCTCCTATATATTTCAACTTCAGATTCTGCCTTAGGGGCTATGTTAGCTCAGCTTGATGATGAAAAGAGAGAACGTGCTAATTATTATATTAGCCGAACCTTCATCAGTTATGAAACCCGCTACACAGCATTAGAAAAACTATGTCTAGCAGTCATTTTTGCTATGCAAAAATTATGACATTATATGCTTAGTCAGAAAACTTATGTCATTGCCAAATACGATCCCTTAAGGTATCTCATGAGTCGACCTTATTTATCGGGTCGCACAGCCAAGTGGGTTCTTGCTCTAAGCGAGTTTGATCTCACATTCATAGGACAAAAGTCTGTTAAGGGTCAAATCATAGCAGATCAATTAGTCGTTGCACCCTTAGCGTCTACCCATCCCCTCATCATCGAGTTTCTGGATGAATGCCTTCAATTAGAGGTAGACCATACTAAACAATGGTCCTTATACTTTGATGGAGCCCGATGCATGAGTGGGGCTGGTGCGGGTATTATTTTAATATCCTCGCAAAAACATCTTATTCCTCTCGTCCTTCAAATTGACATTTGCTTGCACCAACAATATCGTTGAGTATGAAGCTCTAATCCTTGGATTACGAGCTGCCTTGGTGCTAAAAATTAAACATCTTTTAGTTTTTGGTGATTCTCAACCGGTTATAAACCAAATTAATGAAGTTTATCAGACCAGAGATGATAAATTGTGCCCATATAAGGCCTATGTTTTATAATTAATGTCTCTATTTGATCAAGTTACCTTGGAAGCTATTCCTCGAACTAGCAACCGTGCAACTGATGCTATGGCCGCAACTGCATCTCTCCTGCCCTTGGAGTTAGATGACGAATATGCCACTATCATTATTCGTCGACTCTAGGAACCCACTTCAAATAAATCATGCTTAGAGCCTTTGGATGTGTTTCTAATCAATGAAACTACTCCTGAACCTTGGTATACGGACATATTTGATTTTCTCCAAAATGGGACTTTCCCTCCCAATTCTAATAGCAACCAGTGTCGGTTATTACGTAGACGAGCAAGTCGATTTGTAATAATTGGCAATACCTTGTATAGGAGATCTTTTGAAGGTATCCTATTAAGATGTTTAAACTTAGAAGAGTCTAAATTAGCCTTGAGTGAAGCCCACGATGGATCTTGTGGAGGACACTTCAGTGGTAGTGTCATTGCTAAAAAGCTCCTTCGGATAGGATACTTTTGGCCTACCATGGAAACGGATGCACATGAGTATGTGCGCCATTGCGACAAGTGCCAAAAACATGCTGACCTTGTCCATGCGCCTGCACAAGAGCTACAGGCTATTTCATCTCCTTGGCCCTTTTCCAAATGGGGTTTAGACATTATTGGCAAAATCAATCCTGTGTCATCTGATGGACACAAGTTCATCATAACCGCCACTGAGTATTTCACGAAGTGGGTTGAAGCTATGCCTTTAGCTTCCTGCACTGGCACACAAGTCTCTAAATTTATTTTTAATCAAATCATTTGTAGGTTCGAAATTCTTGCAAATCTCATCTCAGACAATGGAACTTGTTTCAAAAATAAAGATGTTAAAAAATTATGCCAAAAATATAAGATTCAACATCGCTGGTCCACTCCCTATTATCCTCGGGGTAATGGTCAAGCGGAAGCATCTAACAAAACCTTAATCAAAATCCTCAAAATATTGGTCAATAAAACTGGCCGTGACTGGCACATTCAATTATATCCAGCCTTGTGGGCCTATCGAACTAGTGTTCGAACCCCCACGGGAACTTCACCATTTGTTTTGGTTTATGGTGCTGAAGCAGTTTTTCCCTTTGAATTAGAAGTTCCTTCTTTGGCTCTGCTACTTCAAGATACCGAAGTAGGAGATGAATATCGAGCTGACAGACTCAGTCAGCTGGAACTCCTAGATGAAAAATGCATCAATGCTTTGGAGCATCTTCGTGCCTACCAAAACAAGCTTAAAAGATCATATGCTAAAAAAGTGCGTCATCGATCCTTTGAGATCGACGACCTTGTTTTAAAAGAAAATAAAAAAAATACTAATGCAACTAAGGACCTTAAAGGTAAATTTGAGCCCAACTGGCTTGGACCATACATTATTACTGCTAAATTTGAATCAAGAGCATACAAATTGTCTACCTTAGATGGTAAAGAACTTAAAGAACCCATGAATATTTTGCATCTTAAACGTTACTATGTATAAATTTGGTCATTTCATCCATGTATATATTTGTTCAAAATCACTATCTTGTATTTCTTTCAAATTTATAAATTCAAAAACACCAAAAACATTCATAATCATCAAAATCTTCAAAACTATTTGTTGCATTTATTTATGGCACTTGTTAAATTTTTTGTTCAAAAACAAAAATAAAACCAAAAAACAAAATAATGATAAAAATATAAAAACAACAATATGCTTGACTCTTTCGAAACCAAAACAATATAAAGAAGAAAGAGAGAGTCAATATTCTCAAAACTTCTCAAAAAGTATTTATATATATTTTCTTACAATTATTGCAGCTTATATGTTTCAAATTATTTTGGATAAATTAGCATTTATTTGGAATCTCTCACTTGCACACTCACAAAAATAAATATCTTGATTTTATCTGGCATGATTACTAATCTCTCTTATATCAAAGTCCACAAAATTCAATTAAATAAAGTTTGAGCATAGAGAATTGATCTTGTTATTTACTTAAACCAAGCACATATTTTCACAATAAAATGATTATATTTGTAATTTCCATGTTTTGCTACATAGTAGACGTGATTTCTTGAGCAAAAAGTTTCCCCTGCTATCCTATCATGCACATGGTCTAGAATCTTTGAGAATTGGCAAAAGGACAAGCTCACCCCTACCCAGAATAAAAATCCCTTGCTCTACAGCTAATCCGAGCAAGTATCCCTAGCAAAGAAGAAAAAAAGAAAAGTTCAAGAAAAAAGAGAAAAGAAAAATGTTATTTTATATCATTATAGCAATATTTCAAGCACTATCTCAAAATTCAAGCAAAGCAAAAAAAAAATACAAAAAAAAAAGAAGCAAAGTTCAAAAGAAAAACAAAAGAAAGCAGAAAGCAAGAAAGCAATAAAATCCCTTTCCCTACCCTTTGAAAAGAAAAGAAGGGTTGATGAGCTTGAATCCCTGGAATTCTCAATTATTCAAAAACTGTGAGGTAAGCCCCATAATAGGTGGTTTGTGCCCAACTTGCTTGGCCTTGGGTAACTCCTAGCGTGGTGATATGTCTGTCACATTAGCGACCTTCTTTTGTATAGACCTATGTCTGCTTATGGATTAGCTAGCTCTTGATAATCCGACCTACATAGTAGTCTAGTATGGTTATATGCATCTACATCATGGTTAATGAACACTTATTTGGTTTCTTCAAATCACTTGTATCATATTATCTTGCTCAAAACTAGGTAAATGCACAAAGCAATTGCACACACATTTGTATTTGAGAGATTTTGTGTATCATTATGATAAATCAAGATCGGAAATGAATTCACATATGCACATGGGATTCCTTATAAATCTAACTTTTGTCTTCAAAATACTTTGAAATATTATTTTTGCAACTTGTTTGGAATAATTCAAGTACAGTTGTTTACCATAAAGACAACTATATAATAGAAAAATCAAAAATTTCTTTCAAAACTATACAATCAAAACATATATATATATATATATATATATATATATATAACTTTTGTTGACTTTCGCGATGATGGTATAGTTCCAAAACCAAAATTGGAATTTTATGCCTAGCGCAAGTCCTCATCTTCATATTTTCTGTTTATTAAAAAATCAACCATGCAATAAAACTATCTATTTTTCTTTGATTTTCGCGATGATGGTATAAGTCTATACCTACATATTCTATGCCTAGCGCAAACCATTGTAACAATTTTTATTCCCCATTTATTTAAAAAATCATGAAAACCATATGACTTAAATCATAATATTACACAAATTATGCTTTTAAGCATGCACATTTTCATTATTTCATGTCATTATGTCAACCTTCAAATTTTGCAAAGATGATATAATTCCTAAGGAATTATCCAAAAATTATCACACTTAGGAATTTATGCCTAGAAAAAATCATTTTAACATTATTTCATGCATACTATTTTTATGAAAAACCTGAAAAACAAACCATCATCATCATCATTTGCACCATTGCACCAAAGTCTTAAGACAGCTCTCTTAAGCATTCTTTTACTTTTAACAATATTTCTATACTGGGATTAGCTTGACGACCGAGTGAGCAGCGACTCCATGAAATGGTCTATAATAGCGACAATGTCCTTTGAAATTATTGTTAGAAGTCTTTTTTAATTTTTACCACATCACATTACAAACAACCAATTTGTTACATTAGATTATTTCATTTAAAATATTACCGCATGACATCAAAATTATAAATTTTCAAAACGACATAATTTCATGAATTTCATAATTATAAATTAATTTTGCTTTTTCGCATTTTTACCTCAAACGTTCGATTTGGGTAAAAACACGGAGGGGGCACCATAGTATAGTCGTCGTACGATTCCGACCAAGACATCGTCGCCTAAAAATGGTGATCCATAATTTTTGCTTTCTCGTAGATTCAGAAGAACTCATCTTTAACGCATTTTCTTTGGAAAATTCGCTAAAGAGGGGCAACAATGTCAGCACCCTAAAATTGGCGCAGTGAAATTGTAATAATTACATTCATCTTAGTAAATAATTTAAATTCAAATTTTAACCTCCCAAACCGCACAATCGTCCCATAGCATGGCCCTGATTGGCCGTAGGAGTGATCAACCGTCCTTGTATGGGGATTCTCATAATCCTCCATACATCCTCTAGAGTGGGAGTCATCTCCCCTGTCGGTAGTCGAAAACATGAAGAACCCGGATACCATCTCTCTGCTAGGGCTGTCAGTAGCCCCATATCTGTAGACACTTGTGGCATCTCTACCACATGTTGTAAGCCGGCCTATGCCAGCTGATCCCACTCTGCCTATGTAAGAGCGGCCAAGTCATCTCTCAAACCTCCATACTTCCATTCCTTGCTTTTTAGCAAACCTCTCTGCAACATAAACAACAAAACAACAAACAATCATTAATAAACAATTCAAGTAATTAATAATGCAAGTAAAATAAGTTCAATTTTATGCAATTGATGATATCGTCCACTATTGGACGATATCGTCCCAAATTTGAGCATAATCGTTTTCGATTTCGCAGGTCGAAATCGTCCCTAATTTGACGAAATCGTCCCCCTTTCGCCGATTTCGCCCTTGGACGAAATTGGCGAAATTGAGACGATTTCGTCGAAATCGGGACGATTTCGTCCCGACGACGTCGACGGCCCAAAAATGGCCATGATGCTCAAAATTCATCTAAAATTTACCTAAAAAGCATGTAAAATCAAATTAAAGCATTCTAAACTAAGTCTAGACTCTTACCCGTAGCCCGCGTCGGACCTCTGTTGATCTGTGCGTCGTCTCCACCATTTTTGCTTCCAGAGCTCTAAAACCAATAAAAATGAACAGTAAAAATGAATTAGGGTTTTACCCTATTTTTCTTAATTTTATTAAAAAATAATTCAAAATTAATTTTGCTTTTCCGCGTTTTTACCTCAAACGTTCGATTTGGGTAAAAACACGGAGGGGGCACCATAGTAAGTTGTCGTACGATTCGACCAAGAATCGTCGCCTAAAAATGGGAATAATTTTTTGCTTTCTCGTAGATCGAGAAGAACTCATATTTAACGCATTTTCTTTAAAAATTCGCTAAAGAGGGGGCAAAATGTAGCACCCTAAAATTGGCGCAGTGAAATTGTAATAATTACATTCATCCTAGTAAATAATTTAAATTCAAATTTTAACCTCCCACACCGCCCGTTAACCGTCGGGTAATCCGTTTCCCCCTTTTCCGTGCCATTTTTAGAGGTTGTTTTGACCGTTTGACGATATCGTCGTCGATCAGACGATATCGCCCTAGATCTGACGATTTCGTCTGGGCTAGGACGTCCAGACGATCTTGTCGCAAAACTAATTTTGCACAATTAGCTTTTGTTCCAACGGGCCTCTAATCCAGGCAGAAGCGTGTCTACGCCGTTAGGGACCCTCCCCCATTGGAGATCTCCCAAATAGGGATGATCTCCAACCTCCTAACTACTCCCCTAAGCCTATTTAATCCTTAGGACCTTCCCTTCCCAACCCCTGGCTGAATTTCCCTGTAACTTGATTTTGCGTGCATTAGAATACCTAGAGCATCATTTTGCATTTGTTATTTTGAAGTTTTCTTGCAGGGACCTCATTGATTTTCAGCCGGAGCAAGCTCAGATCATCGCAGATGATCTCGTTCAAATCTCGGATGATCCTGTCACAATTCGAGACGATTTCATTGCTTCCATGCGATTTGACTGCAATCTGCATTGGGGGCAATCAGTGCCCAGAGTTTGCGCTTTCTCTTATACCTTTTGTTGTTTTATTCTGCATTTAAGTTAGTTTTTTCCTTATTTCTTACTATTTTGCATTTGGAGTTCACCCATATAGCTTAGGTTGCATGATAAGATCATAATTTCTCATTAGAATATCATAATTTGTTTGAATTTCTATTCATAACTATTGTTTAGTATTCATATTGTCATTTTGTGTTGTTTCCCTCTGTTATCACAGTGGCATTCTTTGTATTTTGCATTTGTTTTTCTGTTTGCAGGTCTCTGACGAATTCTCTGACGAATTCGTCATATCTCAGACGATCATGTCAAATCAGAGGCGATCCTGACTGCTTCAAACATCAGAATCTCCATCAGACATCCGGATCAGGTATTCTTCTTTTATTTCTCTATTTTTTGTCTTAATTTTGTTTTCTGCATTCATTAAATCTGCACTTTCATATAGATTAATTTAGATTCATTTGGCCAAACCTAGGATATGAATGCTTAAGGCTAAAAACAAACACATAAAAACACATTCCAAACCTAGGCGTGGAAACTGCCATTAAATGTTTCCTGGTGAACCCACCATCTATCGAAAAATCATCAAAATACACCTCCCTTGAGAGGCGGGACCTTCGCAAGTCCTCTCAGTCCGAGGTACCGCGACATCCTTTTCCCATCCTCCTTCCGAGCACGGATCCTATAGCCTGAAGGTAAGGGTGCGAAAAATTTGGAGCGATACAGATGACCACCATTTGAGTTATTTGTGCTATGGCAACACAGTTCGAATGGAAATTACATCAGATGGATGTAAAAAGCATCGTTCTAAATGGTGACTTAAAATGAGAAGTGTGCATGACTCAACCTCCTGGATTTGCTGAGGAAGGCCATGAGCAACAAGTTTGCAAGTTGCTCAAATCATTATACGGGCTAAAACAATCCCCAAGAGCATGGTACATAAAAATGGATAGTCACCTACTGCATCATGGATTTAATAGAAGTCCATCTGATGCAAATCTCTATATCAAGAACACAGGTTCTGAAATAGTGATTCTTGTGTTATATGTACATGATTTGATCATCACTGGCAATTCAGAGAAATTGGTTAACGTCGTGAAATATGACTTGAAAGAGTCATTTTATATGACAGATCTAGGACTTCTCCACTACTGTCTTGGCCTTGAGATAGAAAAGAAGAAGAATCATCTTAAGGTGACTCAATAAAAGTATGCCAAGACTTTAGTAGAAAAATATTGTATGACTGATTATAATCCCAAAGCAACACCAATGGAATCAGGTCTTTAGTTATCACAATATGATGACTCACCACAGGTAGATGGCACACTATATAGATAGATGATTGGAAGCCTCATCTATCTAACTAATACTAGACCAGATATTACTTATGTTGTAAACTATCTTTCATGGTTCACGCAAAAACTAAAGGTCTCTCATTGGAAAGCAGCTAAGAGGGTTCTTCACTACATTCAGGGTAGTGTAGATTATGGTCTAGAGTATAAGAAGAATAATTCCTTCTTCTTATAGAGTTACACTGACTCTAATTATGTTGATCCATAGATGAAAGAAAATCAACATCAGGGTATGTATTTAATCTTGGATTTGGTCCTGTCTCATGGCATAGTAAAAAGCAAAAGGTGGTTGATTTATCTTCAACTGAGGCAAAATATTGTTCTACACGTGGATCTGTGTGTGAAGTGATATGGCTAAGTCACATCTTGGCTACCATGGGCCTATCAAAGAAACTTCCTATTCACATGTTTTGCGACAACTCAGGTGTTTTGGACTTGGTCAATAATCCAGTACATTATGAACGAACAAAGCATATTGACACAGATTGTCATTTTATTCATGATGAAGTTCCTAAGCACAGAATCAAGCTCCAAGACATTCCCATCGAGAACAGGTTACTGACATCTTTACAAAGGCACTTGGACGTGTCAAATTTCAATTGTTTTGGATTAAACTTTGTATATCAAAGTAAATGTAATAAAGGGGGGATGTTAGGGTAAAATAGGTAGTATATTGCATTATACTACATGTATTATTACATCTACTTTCTACCATAGGAGATATTTAACATTGCATAAATCACCCCCTATATTAACTTAGGTTAATGACTAAAATATCCTAAGATATTTTAGTCAGTTATTAGGCATATTCTATTTTCAATGTTGTTAGCACATCCTACGCTAACTTTGTTAGAGTTACTATTATGTAACCTATATATTGGGTTTGATAATTCATTTCAAGCCTAATGTTTGCATCAATAATATTTGATTTATTTCATGTTTGAGTAATCTCCTACTTACACTCTTGACCCTTTAGGTAGGATTGCATGTAGTTTTCTATTTAAAAGGAATGAAGCCATGTACGAATGTATCTTTTTGCAAGTTAATCAAATATTTAAGGAGGTTGCCCCCTCAAAGAGGCCTGTGATTATGAGTTATTTGTGAGATTGTTTCAATTCTATAATTACTTTTTGCATAGTGTTATTCTAATATTACATGTATTTCAATTATTTTTTAGTATTTTGTATGTGTGAGCTTTATTTTAATAGTAGGTTCCTTACAAGTGGTATTAGAGCGCTTTATAAAGTTGAGTTCTACTATTACTGTGATAATTCTTTCTTAATCATTTCTACTTGTTAGGTATAATCTCCTTGTGTTTTTTCATCTATTTTCCTTTATTCAAAAAGACAAAAATAATTCTGTAAAAACAAAAAAAATACAATCTATTTTTTTAGTAGTTGAGTAGGCTAGAAATCCTATGCCAAGGATTTTAAAATTTTACAAAGGAGTTATCATTATTGGCTAATCTAGATAGCCCATAAAGCATCTAGTGAAGTGAGGAGCAATTAGCTCCAATACCCAGGCCTTAGACAACACTCGTGCATAGAGTCGAGATCCCACCCATCTTCGGGTTTATTGGTATACCATTTTAGGTTGAACAAAATGTTATCCAGTAGGAAGCTTTTCTGCCTTGTATCATCCATAGTCTATGAGACATAGCACCCTAAATGATTACCCTATTGTACTATTAGAGAGGCAAATAGTGTGCTCAAGGGTATGTGTGGAATCCTCCTTGGGTAGTGGCCTAAAATATTAGTTTGAGAAATATTGTTTGTCACTACAGTATAACAAAGGTCCTATGGGTGTTACATACTCCTCTACCTAGCATACCCTAGTTTTGTTAAATACTTCAACCTACAAAAACACACATATTCCTATTCTACTAAACCTGCTTTCATGATCCCAAAAAGTGAGCATATGGAGGACTTCCCTATCACAAAAGAACACACATTGCATGCACTAGTAATTAGGATAGAGTCTGCAAGTATCTATAATAGTCCAAAATATTCTAGTACCATTTGTATTAGTGGTAGTAATAGTTATGTTAGTGATATTATCAGTCAGGTCAATGATAGTAATAGTCAGGTCAGTGATAGTATCAGTTGGGTCAGTGACAATAACTGTCGGGTTAGCAATAGTAATAGTTACAGTCAATTGTAACAGTCTATAAAATATAGGTGGTCAAGGTCAAAAATAGAACTATCAATTTCAATACCTATAGTATAGGTGATAAGACAATGACAAGGTGGTCAGTTGACATAACACACAGATAAAAGATAGTTGATCCAGTACCCAACTTGTGAACTGTAGCTACAAATCAAAAATTGACTACACTAGTAAACTCGTCAAAAAAAAGTATTTTTCTACTTTTTGATTTTGCACTCAGATAATAAAAAATCATGCAAATCAAAGCTATAATGAAGAAGTTGTAGTGGTTTTATCATTACTCTATTTTGAGTTATTTTTAAATAATAAAAAAAGCTACCATTGGATCTTAGGTCCTACAAGACCAAAAACTGCTTTGGGAGGGGGCTCTATAGGGTGACTTCCCATAGAAGTCATGTTCCTCTTACCTGCATCCTTTCCTCATCCCTATCCCAAGACCTTGATCCTTTCCTAGTTTCCTTGGTATATTTTCCCATCCTTCATGAAAGGAAGGTGTTGTAGACGATCTCCTTTGGGGGAGATCCTTGATCCATTGTTCTACCCCTTTCCTTGCCCTAAGGTGGGAAAACTTCTATCCCATTTTATGTTTCACTATTCCACATTTTTTCTTCAGTGCCTGGGTTCTAGGATGTGTTCAAATTTTTCCCTGGGACTTTTCCTAGGGTTTTTTCTCAGGTTGTTTTGGGAAGCCTTCTTGACATCTTCTTATTGAGGATCTTCAATTGCGAATGGCTGGGTCTGAGGAATTCTGGCTTCTTGAGCAGTTTTGCAGAGCATCATTTTGGTATGGTAGTGGGACCATGTGCTTTATACTGTGACTCTAATATTTGGTTTTGAGGTGGTGGGTCTTGTAGGATTTTAGTTCCTTTCATGGCTTTGTAGCCTCTAGTATTTTTTCTATTGAATCCTTGCAATTTTTTCTCCTTGTTTCCTTGAAGTTGCTTTTTGGTGGGTCTAAGGAATTTTGGCTTGGCTTCATGAAAATTTTTGCACAGCATCCTTTTGGGTTTTTATGGGTTGCCCATGTGCTTTCTACAATGACTCTGCTCTTTGGGTTCGATGTGGTGGTTCCTGTAGGATTTTAGTTCCTTTCATGGATTACAGGGACCTTTGTTTTTCTTGTCATTGATTCCTTGTAGGACTTCCTCCTTTGTGACCTTCAAGCTACTAAAGGGTGTCTAGGATGTATGGCTATCGTATTTTGTTTTGTGCTCTAACTTTTGCAGTCATGCATATTTGTGGCTCCTTTCTCTTGAATTCTTGTGGCACTTTCTCATCCTTTCCTTCAAAAGTGTTGTTCTATTGTTGTTGTTTCCTCTGATGGGTAGGTGTTTTTAAAGGCTTCCTTTTCTGCATAAGGATTCTATGGCATGGGATGTTCCTTTGCGGCTGAACCACTACAGTTCTACCTTTCAGGATTTTGTTCCATTTGTGCTTCTATTTGGGCTCCCTTATGTGGGATTCTTGTTTTCCTTGAGTTATTTGTTTTCCAAGGGTGGTTTATGGTTTTTCCACCCTTGGGATGATTCAAATTTTAAATTTATAACTTTGTTTCTTTTCCCACATTTGGAAAATTTTCAAATTAATTTTTAGTGGTTGGGGCTATTTGGCACTTTCTCCCACCCTTTGTTTGCTTCAAAATCTTGCTTAATTCCTTTTGATTCAAATTTTATTTCTGGCAGGCCTTCCCTTCCTACCTATTTTTCCTTTAGCGCAAAGGAAGACATATTCCTCTGGCGCAAAGGAAAGTACCTTCCCCTAGCGCAAAGGATGACGCCTTCCTTTTTTTGTCCTCTATCATGTTCCTTATTTATTACTTTTTTCTATCATTGCCTTGATTTAATCTAATGTATTATGTTGCAATCTAATCCATTGTAATCAGGTTTTGGGATCCTTGACAAAAACCCACTTTTAATCTACCAAAAAAAATCATAAAAAGCCCTAGATAGCCCAAAAAATCCTCAAATTTGTTTTGTTATCTTAGTTAGCCCCTTCTGCACCTCTCACAAAAAAATTGAGTCTTAACTCCCTTTTTTCTTGAAATTCCTCAAATTTATCATTTTCCACTAGCCCTTTTTGGCCAAATATTCCACAAATACAAAATCTGAGTCTAGGGTGCCCAAAAATCCGTGTTGTGGGATATAGCTCATTGTGATCACTTTTTCAAGCTGATCATGTTGAAATATAATACCCAAGCACTTTTTTTAACTCCTTACTAAAAATAGTAACTCCTACAACCATACTTCTATTTTTAGTAATTTAGTAAAAAAGGTTCAAGGCTATCCCAAATGGTAGGTGTCACTCATGGACATCAAAAATAGGTAGAGAAAAACACCACTACAGTGTTGGATAACCTACTAAGTGTTGTTACTAGCTTGCAAACCACAAGTCAAAACTTGATGGCAGAATTTCAAACTTTTAGAACTAAACAAGATACCTCCAGAATTCGCCTAGAAGACCAGCTTGCAAAAGTTGAGTCCAAATTGAAAGTTGTTCCAGACAAGTCTGAGTATCGTACTGAATCACATTTTAAATGATATTAAGGAAAGGGAACATATGACTCTCACCTTAACTTTAATCATGATATTACCTTTAAGATTCCAAAACTAGACTTTCCTAAGTTCAATGGGAAGGATGTGGATGGGTGGTTATGTCATTTTGATCAATTATTTAGACTCCACGATGTCCCCATGTATCATTGAGTTCAAATGGATTCTCTCAACTTGGAATCTGAAGCCTTACAATGGTACCAATGGTTAAAAAAACCTCTCCCTAATCCTTCTTGGGTAGACTTTGAGTCTCAATTACTCACTCGATTTGGCCCTAGTGAGTATGATGATTTTATAGGATAGTTTACAAATTTGAAAATTTGAGATTACCAAATACAATTTGAGATATTGACAAAGAAAACTACAAAAATGAATAAAGGGTTCTTTATGAGTTATTTTGTTAGCAGGTTGAGGGAAGATCTACAAGATGAGGTCATGATGTTTAAACCACAATCCATTATGTAGGCTATCAAGTTGGATCATTTGGTCGAGTTCAAATTTTTAGCTCAGAGGCAAATATCTAAATTTCCATAGGTTGAACCCTATTTTCCTCCTATATTCCAAAATCATAATGAACAAAAACCTTTTGCACCCACTGTTGCACCCAAATATCTAACCACTACCAAAATGGATATGCGACATGCCTAAGGGTTGTGCTACAATTGTGATGAAATTTTTGTAGGGATAGGGGAACCCAAAATAAGTTGTTCCTCATCAATTTTTATGAGCTTGACACCAGTGACCACAGTGATGATGACACTAAATCAGTAGAGGAACCACCCAAATTGGAGGAAGAAAACCAGGATGAACAATAGGCTAAAATTTATATTCATGCTCTTGATGGAATAACTACTCCCCAAACCATGAAAGTTGTGTGTTATTTCAAGGGCCTACATCTTACCATATTTATTGATTCTAGCAATATACACAATTTTATTGATCCCCGCATTGCCAAGTAGGCAAAATTTTACGTACATACATGTAATTCCTTTGAGGTTATGATAGCCAATGGTGGGACCTTACCTTGTAAATGTAAATATCATAATGTTAATTTCAATATTGGGGAATATGAGATCAAATAGGATATGTTTGCACTTCAACTAGGGGGATGTGATATCGTGTTGGGAGCTCAATGGTTGGGCATATTGGGAGTCATCTCATGAAACTTTGCTAAACTTTGGATGTGATTTTCATAGAATGGATAGTCCCACACTCTCCATGGCTTAAAAGTAGGGCCTTCATAGATTATTAGTTCCAACTGGATGGAGAAGTTGTTAAAAAAATCATCTCGAGTTGTCATAGCTCAGATTTTTGTGATCCAACCTCATCCTTCAGAGGAGAATTCTATTCTTCAATATTTGTAACTTATTTTGACCAAACATAATTATGTTTTTGTTAAGCCATCAGAATTACCACCTCACCACTCTCATGACCTTGCTATTCCTTTGTTACCTATAAATGCACCACCCAACATTAGACCATACCAATATCTTCATGCTCTTAAGTCAAAAATTGAGAAGTTAGTACAAGAATTGTAACAAGCTGACATCATTCGACAAAGCAACAGTTCTTACTCTTCTCCAGTTTTATTGGTATGCAAGAAATATGGGTCCTTGCAGTTGTATATTTATGAGTGAGATATTAATAAACCCACCTTAAAGGATAATTTTCTCTATTTTGGTGTCATATGAATTACTTTATGAACTTCATGGGACTATGTATTTTCCAAACTCGACCTTCACTCGAGGTACCATCAAATTGGGCTCAAGGATGAGGATTTTTCCAAGACTACTTTTCATACTCATGAAGGTCACTATGAGTTTTTGGTAATGCCATTCGGTTAAACTAATGCCCCTTCCACTTTCCAAAGCCTCATGAACAACATTTTTCACCCATTCCTTCGAAAGTTCATCCTAGTCTTCTTTGATTACATTATGGTGTATAGTCGCTCATGGAAAGAGCATTTTATTCATGTGAATCAAACTCTCCAGTCATTGGCACAACATCAACTCTATGCTAAGCATTCTAAGTATTGTTTTGTATTGACAGAAGTGGAATATTTGGGATACATTACCACTAAGGAGGACATCAAATTTAACCCCAATAAGATCCAAGCTATTCAAGAATGGCCGAAACCTCACACTATCAAAGGTCTTAGCATATTTTTAGGGCTTATAGGTTATTACCATAAATTTATTCGTAACTATGATAAAATTACATCTCCCCTCACTTCCATGTTAAAGAAGGACTCTTTTACTTGGATGGGACTTGTTCAATAGACTTTCCTAGAATTGAAGCATGTTATGACGACTACTACTATTTTGGCCATGCCAAATTTCTCCAAACTATTTATCATTGAAAGTGACTCTTCAAGTCGTGGTATTGGTGCAATGTTGATGCAATAAGGGAGACCCTTGACCTTCACTAGTAAAGCTCTCTCTAGCCTTAATTTGGAAAAATCAACTTTTTCCAAGGAGATGATGGCAATTCTGCATGCAGTAACCTATTGACAAATGTATCTCATTGAGCATTATTTATTCATTAAAATAGACCATCAAAGTCTCAAATGCTTTTTGGAGCAATGGGTTGCCACCCCTCAACAACAAAAATGGTTCTCTAAACTCATGAGCTATGATTATAATATCACCTATAAGAAGGACAAGAAGAATTTTGTGGTTGATGCTCTCTCCTGCCAATTTGAGGCTCTCAGTATTTTGTGTGTCATTTCATTTTTGGTTCTCCAATGGATTGATTCCTTAGGCCAGGAGGTACTTCAAGATTCTAAATTATAGACTTTGGTTGCTTCCCTACACATTAAACCTACTTCATGTCCAGGATACACTTGGGATGGCCAAGATTTGCGTTACCTCCAACACCTTATTGTTCCCCACAAGTCCCCACTACGGGAACTTCTCATGATAGAAATGCATGTTGCCCCATTTGTCGGCCATTGAATATTTATCAAAACATATGCATGACTTAAGCACATTTTTTTGGAAGGGTATGAAAAAGGGAATTTAGGATTTTATGGTAGCTTATGATACCTATCAACAGATGAAAGGTGAAACAGTGCATTCTCCAGGCACTCTTCAACCCTTGCCCATTCCTGGCCAAGTTTGGATAAATATTTCTATGGATTTTATTGAAGGATTACCTAAGTTATGCAAATCTATTATCGTGGTAGTGGATCACCTTTCAAAATATGCTCACTTTTTTTCCCTATCCCATCCTTACACAACATCCACCTTTTCCCAAAGTTTTCTTGATTCTATCTTTCACCTTCATGGTCTACCCTCCTCCATAATTTTTGATAGTGACTCAACTTTTACTAGTCACTTATGGCAAGAATTGTTTAAGTTATAGGAAATTCAGCTCAAAATGAGTTTATCTTATCATCTGTAAACGGATGACCAGACGAAGATTTTTTGGAAACCTACCTTCATTGCTTTACCTTTGATCATCCTACGCACTAGATGAAATGGCTTCCTTTGGTCGAGTGGTGGTACAACACTTTATATAAAAAAAAAACCAATGTTACCCCTTTTGAGGTAGTTTATGGGTGCCCTCCACCCATGCCTTCCTCCTACATTCTAGGTAGCTCCAAGGTCCATGCAGTCGACACTACTCTCAATTAGCATGTTGATGTCCTCTATCAACTAAAGATGAATTTGGATGTGGACCAAAACAAGATGCACCAACAAGCTGACCAACACAATTCTAAGAATATTTTTGGCATGGGTGATAAGGTTTTCCTTCACTTACAACTATATAAATAATTTTCCCTCTAGCTTTGCCAATACCGATACTTGCTATGAAATCCTATGGGTCCTACTAGGTGTTATAGCAGATTAGTGCCACAGCCTACAAATTGGCCCTTCCACCTACATCCAAGATCCATCCTATTTTTTATGTTTCCTCTCTCAAAAAGGTGGTGGGAAATAAGGTGCAGGTTCAATCTGCACTCCTAGAGTTATATGAAGAAGGTTTCATCTTTCTTGAACCCGAATAGTTGTTGGATCATCAGACTAGCACTATTTGTAACCGCACCATTACTAAAGTCCTTGTTTAGTGGTATGGACTCCAACCAAAAGATGCTATATGGGAGTCTCTCCATTAGCTCCAGCACCAGTTTCTTCACCTTCAACTTTAAGGACAAAGCTTTTTAAAGGAGAAAATGTTAGGATCCCATGCTAACGTTATTTTGTAAATCTAATTATTATGTAATGACCGACTTCCAATGTGGTGGGATTATATTATAATGTTATTTTGTAATACTTTGTAATGTATGTGGCAAGTAAGGTACCTAACCAAGTGGTTCCATCACATGTAACCATTATAAATATTGTAACCAATGTTTGGTAGAAGATTCTAGCTCGAGTAGAATTTTGCATGTAAGCCAACTCTTGAGCCTTTAGGTTGGATTGTGTGTATATTTATCTTTAAAGGCATGAAGCCATGTATGAATGTATATTTTTGCAAGTTAATGAAATATTGAAGGAGGTTGCCCCCTTCAAGAGGCCTGCAATTCTAAGTAATTTGTGATATTGTTTCAATTCTACAATTACTTTTTGCATAGTGTTATTACGTTATTACATGTATTTTAGTTTTTTTCAGTGTTTTGTGTGTGTGAGATTTATTTTAATGTAGGTTCCTTACAACCTTGTATAGATGAATTTATTGTAATATTCTATTATCTAGCCTAAAGTTCAATTTCTTAACCTTGACTTCAATGTTTCTTGTAATTGGGTATAAATACCCCTTCTTACCAATAATTTTTCTATCAACTAGAGTGTAATTTTATTTGCTTTAGTGAGATATTTTGGTGTCTATAAACACACTTTTATTTTGTATGTTTATTTATATGAATTATTTTTGCATATTTGGGTAACTTGTTGATTCCATTTATTTTTTAAAAGTATTATAAAATCCAACACCTCAAATGGATCCATTCCCATGATGGAATGATAAGATTCATTATAGGTAAACTCCACCAAGAGAGTATACTCTTGTTTGTACTACTAATCCATGTACATATTTAATAAGTTCTCTAAAACTTGGTTCACCCTCTTGGTTTGACCATTAGTCTCTAGGTGATAGGATAAAACTTATGTTGAGTATGATTTCTAATGTAGTAGTTAAGATTTACTAGAACTATGAAGTGATCCTAGTATATTCATTGGATATTATATTTTTAGGTACCTCATGTAACCTGAATATCTCTTACATAAATCTTTGTACTAAAAGTAGAGCTTTATCTTTGAGGTTTCCAAGAATTAAATGCACAAATTTAGTTAATTTTTCAACCACCACAAGCATAACATCATTCTTATTCTTGGGTGTCAGCAACCCTTGCATAAAATCTATACTCCACTTCCATTCCATCACATCATGAGTATATAATAATCTAATTGGGTGTGCATGTTTAGCCTTGAACCCCTAGCATTCATGTCATTTTTTCATATATTATACTATATCCATTTCTAGTTGTAGCCAATAGTATAATTTTCATATATTATGAGCTTGGTCACCCTTGGGTGTCCTTCATATGGATAAAAATGTGCCTCCTTCAGAATTCAAGATCTTTGGTTTTCATAACTAGGAATAATGTTTGAACATTAATATCCCATCTATTTCTATTTGATAACCTTTGTAATGATGATCCCAAGCATTTTTTTCTAGAGTAGCTCATGTATTAGGATTTTCTCTAAAGGTCAATCTAAGGGCTATCATGATAGAAATGTGTCACCTATGACTGAGTGCATCAATTACTTAATTTATTTTCCCTTGATATAGTTTATTTAAAATTTATATTCACATAGGAATCTTAGCCATTATTGTTATTGTAAATTCAATTTTGGCTATGTGAAAACATACTTTAGTCTTGAAAATCCATCTTTAATTCAAAGAAATTTTCTAGAAGACAGTATATCTACATCTCAAAGCATGGATGACCCACCAATTCCAAGTTATGTTTTGCATAATTTTTCTCATGCAATTTTATTTTTCAAGTCTCATAGGCCACTAATCAACCCTCCTAAACTAATAATCCTCCTAACCCATTGGCTAAAGTATTGATTATTATCCACCCTATCAAAAAATTGAATTGGGTATCCAAAATCCAATTGATAATGTTGGTGTGGGCAGGGTCGAGTGTGACTCTCGGGTGACTTTGACAGTGTAGAACCCCCTGTTTGTGGTCTCTCAGACCAAGGTGGCTCCGCAAGGGGATTTTTGCTTAAAAAAAAAACATTGATTATTATGGTGAATTACCTATTTGGTTTAGGTACTTTTCATATTGGAGTTGATATTAACTTCTCCTTTTGTAAGTGGAATTCCTCCTCATACTTCTTCCATTTATTTTGGATTAAGGTTATCAAATGAATTATTAGTAGTTTGTAGGTCCCACAAAACTATATACTTCATGGATATTTTGGGGTGTTGTTCAATCCATGATGGTTTTTGTTTTTATTGGATCAATTATAATACTCTCAATATAAATGATATGCCCCAAATAATGTAATCATTTTTTTGAAAAAGATATACTTGGACAACTTTCCATATATTTTATGTTTCCTTAATGTAATGACCCGAAAAATAGCTATGAAAGAATACAAGAAAAGAAAATAATTTTTTAAGAGAAAATCATAAACCCCTATCCTATATTTAGTTAATATATGGTTTAAGTTTACTAAGTTTTCATAACTTCTCTAAGAGTCACATGATATGTTTTGTAGATAAGTTATCTATCTCATCCTTCTTGATGAGCTAACTTATCACCTTCAATACAGTCGAAGGTATACCCTAAGTAAACTAAGTTTCCCCAATTTTCCTAAAGAGTTACATAACATTCAATACCCTACACAATTTTTTTTGTGTACGCATACTATGTGTTACAACAAATAAACTTATCCATATCATCCCTCTTGATGAGCTAAACTTATCATATTTAGTACAATTGAAGCTATACACCCATCACCATACCATACACAAGTTTATCTATATAGGTATGCTATGCATATTACGAGTTAAACTATCCATATTGTCTTCATGATGAGCTATCTTAACTCCAATGTAATCCATCAGTTTACTTAGTTAACATTCTCCCTAAGGGGTCTCAATCCCTTAGGTCTTTTCTATGTTCACCCTAAGAGGTCTCAATCTCTTAGGTCCATTCTATGTTCACCCTAAGATCTCATTTTCTTAGGTTACTTTCTAGGTTCACCCTAAGATCTCATTTTCTTAGGTTAATTTTATGTTTAGAAAGAAGACAAGAATAAATCTATCTACTTAACTAACTAAAGAGTAAAATCCATAAAGCGTAATAAAATTACTTAAAAGGGAAACAACATTTAAATGAATATAACCATTAAATAAAAGATAAATCTAGATAACAATGAATAGATACTTCATAACAGTAACTTAAAGGTTGATTCCTCAATTTATTCTTTTCAATTACTCCATATGTCCAAGTATGGTAAAACCTCCATACTTTAAAATAATAGAGTAATACATTCCTATCTAGCTAGGGATTTCTCCCTACAAGTCTAGTCTATTTGAACATAAATAAAGTATTGCAATTATAATTCAAACTAGTGTAATGGCTCCAAATGTCCTCTTTGGGTCTTCTTTGTCTTCCCATATTTCTTTGGAGGGTAGTAGGGTTCTATGAAATACATGCATCTAAATGCATCTACTAGTAACATGAAACTAGTGCATTTATTATTTATTTTGTCAAATTGCAATTATACAAGTTTAAACAAAGCATTCAACCATCTACTATCTAGTTGATATCATAAGAATTTTCCTCATTTTTATTTTCACCTCTCATTCACTCAATGAGAGTCATTTCAAAACCCATTATTTCATATAATTAAGGTCTCACTCCTTAATTAAACAAATAATCAATTTCCTTCATTCAGAATAATCAAAGTCTCATACCTTTAATTACCCAAACAAACTATATTTTCTTTATTCAAATAATCAAAGTCCCATTCCTTTAATTATCCCAATAAACTATATATTTCATTTACTAAAGTCCCATACCTTCAATAAATAAAATATTTCCATAAACCATATATTTCATTTACTAAAGTCCCATACCTTCAATAAATCAAATATTTCCATAAACCATATATTTCATTTACTAAAGTCCCATACCTTCAATAAATCAAATATTTCCATAAACCATATATTTCATTTACTAAAGTCCCATACCTTTAATAAAACAAATATTTCCATAAACCATATATTTCATCTACTAAAGTCTCATGCCTTTAATAAAAAAAATATTTCCATAAATCATTTATTTCATTTACTAAAGTCCCATACCTTCAATAAATCAAATATTTGCATAAACCATATATTTCATTTACTAAAGTCTCATACATTTAATAAACCATATATTTCATTTACTAAAGTCCCATACCTTCAATAAATCAAATATTTCCATAAACCATATATTTCATTTACTAAAGTCTTATACCTTCAATAAATCAAATATTTCCATAAACCATTTATTTCATTTACTAAAGTCCCATACCTTCAATAAATCAAATATTTTCATAAACCATATTTAATTTACTAAAGTCCCATACCTTCAATAAATCAAATATTTACATAAACCATATATTTCATTTACTAAAGTCCCATACCTTCAATAAATCAAATATTTCCATAAACCATATATTTCATTTACTAAAGTCCCATACCTTCAATAAATCAAATATTTTCAAAGATATAATATTTAAATATCATATGCCTTTAATTTTATTAAATTATAATATGAACAAACGTTCTTTAAAATAAAACCAGAGAGTGTTGTGTTCAATTTATTACCATGTGCTATTCTTTAAATCAAAGCACAAATGTTATCTTTCAAAGAAATAACCCAAGATTCACCTAGTTGAGGGAGGAACAATATGTTTTGTGGAAAACGAACACACAAGATACACAAACACAAAGTCAACTCTCGTGTGTCTAGAGAGGCAAATAAATACTATAGGTAACAATATGCAATGCAACTCATCCCAAACATATTCTACACTAGCATCACTTAGATATTTCCTAAACAAACAGAACATCTGAATAGCTCGAGGATGACAACAGTGAGGTAAGGAAGAGAGTGTACAGTTGTTAAAAAACCACCATAACAACTAGAGGATGACCAAACAGGTGATAACCCTATTGCTAGGGGTGGCTTACATACAACTACAGGGTTAGGCATATACATGGGTGACCCTTGCTTATATCACAATGACATCTCGACAGTGAGATGAATCAAACAAAACATGATGCTAATAGACTCTCATCCTAGTAGAGAATTGTTGTGGATTTTTCTTGCATCCTTGGGATAATTTTTCATGCTACAGGAAAATATACTGACAATGAGTAATTGCATCCTTTAGTCGACTTGCCTCTTTAACCTAGGAATAGAGTTCTTAAATATTTTCTAAATAGACTAGGTATGGTAAGGATACCCTTGAGGTGAACTTAAAGTTTTTAACGTTTTATGTTCATGCTCTTCCAGATTTATGATGATGATTTAAATTTTTTTATAAATTTGACCAAGCTAAAACAATAACAATTCAGTTATACCTTATATATGACCGGTACCTTAATCCTTTGGGATATTGTAGCAAGATTTAATAATAACTCAATGAAAATAGAAATAATAGGAAAAGAGAAAATTGGTGTAATTACATTCATTCAAATATCGTAATAAACGTAATAATTGACCAACAAAATAAATGTTCACTATGCGTTCAAATAATGTAACTCATAATGAAGACACACACAAAACTGAACACAAGGATGTAATAGGAAAGAAGCCCATAATTGTATTAATGTTTGAAAATGATTACATGAAGAGTTGGCTTGAATCTACCATTGAACTCTTGAAATATTAATACAATAAAGATCCTCATTTGAATATCGTAACAAGGACCTTTCAATCTCATGTTCAAATATCACAACAATCAAGTCTTTAGACCTCTTGCTCAATAGTCTATAAATAATCTCAGTTGCTTGGGCACTTTCCTATCAAAACCTGCACAACAATGGGAAGAATAAGGGATGGAAAAAGAAGAAGGAAGACAAAGGGAATACAATAGCAAAGAGTAGGCACTCGAGTATACCTCTTAGAAAAAATATGCTATGTCAAAATATCGATCCTCTTTTTGGTTGTAAATGTCCTTATTATAGTTGTGGAGGCTCTATAACTACCAAAACTACTTTTATCTGAACTATCCACCTGGTGCCATATCCATCCTTGTCATGGTCGAGTCTTGTACATTCTATTATTAGCCTTTTCAAAGTTGGCTGAAGTCCTTCCTAGTTATCATCCATATTCTCTTTTCCTTTCTCTCCTATTGTGGACCCCATACTGCTTGTTGACTCTGGTGTCCTTTGACGTTTCTTGATTGCATCTTTTTCTTCTTGGCTAGCACCAACTGGGACAACCATGTGTATCTAGATTTCTTCGTCAATCGCACTGAGTGCATCAATTATGTCTAACACTCTTATTCCCTTGGTTTTATCTTCTTTGAAGACTGTTTGTCTAATCTAGAAAATTTTGACTATGTTAAGGGTGGTGGTTGATAGAGAAATGAGCTGGTCAGATAGTTTATCTTCATCAACTTCTTCACATGGGAATTCTTGGATATCTTTTATGACTAATCAGCTAAACCCTTTCATGTTGAGCAATTTGTGGATATTGATATTGAGGTGTTTCAACCTGTTAATTGTATCACGTTCACCAATCTCTAATTCTTTGATGGTGTTATTCCATCGGGGTCTACTAGCCATAAAACTAGTGACTTTATCATATTCTATTTGGTAGCTATAACTTTTACCATCAATGGTGACCACCTGTTTGGACCTGATCTACTCATACTTGGTCTTGCACCTCTCATATACTAGGGAAATAGCTACCATCCTTTTAATCACCTTCTCTATCAAGGGTTTTATATTTTTATTTGCTTCTATTAATGCTCCAAAATCCTTACAACAACTTCCAATCATTTTTGCTTCTACTTCTATGATCTTGACTATTTTATCTTTATATTTTTTCACAAGCACAGGGGTTTGTAATTGTTTACTCCTCAAAGGTATTTGTCCTTGACCTTTATTTATTTTAGTCCTCAACTTTTTATTTTCTACCTATAACCTTTCTACTTTGGTCTTCTAGATGTTCACTTCCTTTTCAATGGCCAGTGCATTTTGTGCATGTACTTGTACTCCATGTTTCAATAAGGTGATTGTGTCTCCTCCTATCTCTACATCCCCCATACCAATATTTATTTGAAGCAACTAAACTCCTTGAGTGGGAATGGTGATGGTGGTCTTGGAGGTAGAACTTGAATTTGCTGAAGGTGAACTTTACATCCTACTTCTAGTATGAGCTTCGGTCACCCTTCCCTCCATTATAGCTTCGATATGCTCTTCTTTCTTTGGGGTGTATTATGCTATATATTCTCTTTATATCAGAGTAAGGCTCATATGTTTTCCAGTAACCATCCTAATTCTAGATCTTTTATGAGGGGGATACTTTAAGGAGTTAGGAATCACTGCTTGGTAGTCCCAAAAATTGTTACCAAATCCCCCAGCTTTCTATATCATTTCCCAAGCTATCACGAAGATTTTGATCTTTGTGTTTTTTACTTTGAAATCTATAGGTATTTCTTGGGGTGAACATATGGCCATCTATTGTATATTTTGTGGGGCCATTAAAGTTATTTCCAGGATTTTTATTATGAACTAACTCAGAGCAGTAGAAGTGATCACAATATCTTTTTCTTTGCTCATACTAGGATATTGAGAATTGGATGAGGCACCAGTTGCATATTCTGTCATTTGGGTTACCACCTCAGACATGATCTCAATTTGTTTCGATTTTAAACTCATTAATTTTGTGATGGGATCAGCGAAGTATTTTAGGTGAATGACTGCTACCCATGGCATTATTTTATCCACTATGTTATTTCTTATTATTCTAAGGTTTATGGGGTAGTTTCCTATTGCCTCTGTACAAGTATGTTCCCTTGTTAGGTTATGATTTTTTCATGTCTTCAAGATTAACTCCATTTTTCTATGCCCATAAAATGATTTTCTTGAATTCATATTCTTTGTGTATCATCGGTTTAGGCTCAATGTTAATGTTCTTGTAAAAATATTTGGGATCATACGATCTCCAGGTGATTTTCGTGAAATGGTATGAATCAATTTTAGGCAAGACATTCATCATACTAGGATATCATCTATAAAAATACTACCCTATTTTTCTTGGTGCAGTGACCTAAGGAATATCGGTATGTTTCCATTTCCATCTCAATCTGGCTTCTTCTATAGATTGCCTCACTATCTCTAAGGAAACCAATGATTTTGGGTGGAACGTGGGTAAAGCCTTGGGTGGAAATTTGGCCTCATATGTCCTAATGAAGCTATAGTGTTTAGTGAGGAAAAAATCTCCAGCTTTCTTGTCTTCAAGATATTTTATTATTCCTAGGTTCATTCTAGGGGGGTCTTTTTCAGTGATTACAATATACATAGATGCCAAAAATCTTCCATAAAATTTTGAGTAAGTGGAGGTACCATCATATATGTAGGGTAGTCTATCTTGAATGATTTCACCTGGAACACCTCCTAATTGAGTAATTACACTGTCTTTGAACTGCCCTATGATCAAATGGATGAGGAAAGAGTAGTGTGAGAAGAGGGGCATGAAATCTCTATCCTACTTTATTACCCAATGATATTTTAATTTTGATCCGCCCATGTAGAGGAGTTGGAGAGCATGTGGGTAGTTAAACCTCTCTAGTTGCTGAGAGGCCCAGGTTCTAATCTCTCGCCTCACATGTTGCGGATATGTTATGTAATGGTTCCCTCGTGGTCACAGTCTGTTTACCCCTTGTGGTCACCACCAAAAAAAAAAAAATGATATTTTAATTTTGGTAATTAAAGTTTTATTTGATGACTCGGCTAGACCATTACCTTGAGGATAATAGTTAGCTGAATGAGAAATTTTAATTCCATATTTTGCATAGAACTCTATCATTTAAAATGAGATAAATTACTTCCCATTGTCAGTTAACAAATTCTTTGGGGCTCCAAATCTTGTTAAAATATTTTCCTCTAAGAAATTTATGACTACCTTAGTTTTTTAATTTCTTAGAGGAGTTGCTTCCACCCAATTAGTAAAATAATCTGTTGTGGTGATGATCCACTTGTATTTTCTTGAGTAATTCAGATTTATTTTATCAATAAGGTCAATTCCCCATTGTGTGAAGGGTACCTCGATGATTACTAGATGGAGAGGCATTGCTGCTAAATTTTTCTTCCCTACAAACACCTGACAGTTATGGTAGCTTCCTACATATTGATGACCATATTTGAATAAATAATGTCAATAATAACTTTCTCTCATGATTTTATTTGTAGGTGTTTTTGGGGCAAAGTGACCCCCATAGAATCCATCATGAAATTCCACTATTACTTCTAATGTTTCTTTTTCAAAAAAACATGGTAATAATACCTCGTCTGGATTTTTCCAATAAATTTTACCTTATTGAGTGTAATATTTTTGAGCCTATTGTTTAACTGATCTCATTTTATTTGTAGACATGCCTCTGGGGAAAGACAAGGTTTGAAGGTACATTAGGATATCATCATACCATTTGCATTCAACATTATTTGTTCTTATAATGTCATGCATATCATCTCCTATGATAATATTATGCATGTCTTCTCCTTATTTGTTAGCCAGATACTTAGCAAGACCTTGTCCTCTAATTATTTTCACAGCTTTAAATTCTACATCATACTGTAGCAATTTGACCATCCACCTAGTAGGACTACCTATTGGTTTAGTTTGGGTGAAAACATCTTTTATAGCAGTAAATAGAATACAACATATAATCTTATTTGAACCAAAGATCCATTTAAAATGTTCCAAATCCTGAATCACAACATATGCTTGTTTCTCAATCATTTTAAATCTTAGCTGAGATCCTTTGAGTCTTGTACTCATAAAGGCTATAGGTATCTCATTCTCTTCATCATCCTTTTGAGAAAGGATTGCAACAATGGTATGTTCATAAGTGAATGAATATATGTTAAAAATCTTCAAATAGTTAGGACAGTTCAAAACTAGGGCAGTGGTGATAGCATCTTTAATTTTTTGAAAAGCCTCAAGATTCTCCTATGTCCATTTTATGCCAGCATTATTTTTAATCATTTTTTTGATGGGCTGATCTATTTCAGTGAAATATGGTAAAAACCTTCTTACAAAATTAATTTTACCAAAGAATGATCTAACTCCTTTTAGGTTTTTAGTAGGAGGTATCTTGGCAATAGCTTTTACTTTTGATGGATCAATGTTGATTCCTTTTTTTGACACAATATGACCTAAATTTTTTTCGTATGTTGCTTAGAATATACATTTCTTTAGCTTCAAAGATATTCCATATTCTCTACATCTAGCAAAACTTGTGGCCAAATGTTCAAGATGATCTTTAGGGTTTTTGGAAAACACTGTTATGTCATCTAAATAGATAACTATCTTGAACATCAATCCTTTAAAAGTAAATTCCATGGCCCTTTGGAACATTGCTCCTGCATTCATTCATCCAAATGGTATTCTCAGGTATTCAAATGTTCCCCAAGGGGTATTGAAGGCAGTTTTGTATCTGTCTTCAGGATTTACCTAAATATGGTTATATCCAGAGAATCCATCTAGTAATGACATTTTAGATGAGTCTACTACAACTTGCAACAATTATTTCATGTTGGGTAGGGGATAATTATCTTTGAGTGAAATTTGATTCAAATTTTAAAAATAAACATAGAACCTAATCTCTCCATTTTTCTTCCTTACTGGTACTAAGTTTGCTATCGAGGAATAAAATCTTACTTTTCTCACTATTTTTGCATCTAATAATTTCTAAACTTCCTTTTTGCATAATTGGATGTAATATAGGATTGAATTTTCTCTATTTTTTTCCTGAATGGTTTAGCATCCTCTTTGAGGGGAATGATGTGAGTCATGACATCAGTTTTGAACATTTTTAGATCTTCATAACTCTAGGCAAAAGATTCTTTATTCTTCTTCAGAAAGATAATGTATTGTTCTTTTTCTTCTTTTGGCAAGGTTTTATCAATCTTAACCAATAGGGGCTCCTCATTTGCTCTAATATTTATATCATCAGCTTCTATTTCTTAGAGTATTGGTTTGTATACCTTATCAAAATCATCGAATAATATTTATAAAGAAACTAACCCCTTTGGTATTTTGTTGATTTTGAGTTGAATAAGGTTCTCCAATTATATTTTTCAAATTTTCTTCATACTCCTTTTCACATATAACATCCGAGTACATATTATGGAGGGTCATGAAATATCTAATATCCACATCATCTTGAAACACTTGTAGGTATACAAAATTATCAAGTACAGAGGGTTTGTACACAGAGATGGTTGGAAATCTTTCCATATATTCTATGTCAATTTCTAGGTAGTCTACACCTGAAGCGTTGATAGCTAATAGGTCTGCAATGTGATTTTGCTCTCTGGGAATGTAATATATGTTAAATGTTAGAAATTTATTAATCTTAGCTAAGACTACATATTTGTATTATTTTAACTTGGGATTTTTGGTTTGATACTTACCCTTGACCTGTTGTATAATCAGCTTTGCATCTCTAGTAATAATCAATAAATTTATGCTTAGTTCTTTAGCTTTTCTTAGGCTTAATAGTAAAGCTTCATACTCAACCACATTATTAGTGCATTGGAATTCCAATCTATAAGGGATTCCATAGATAGTTTCCCTTAATATCTATTAAATTTACACCCGCACTTGCTCCTGTTTGAGACTTACCCCATAAAAGGACATGGTCCACATTTCCTAGGTAAGAACTATAGCGGATTCTGCATCCACTAGTTATTTGGTTTCAGTATCCATATATTTTGCATCAGGGACCTCTAATAGAAAGGGATTATGCTAGATCGAGTATAACACCATTTCTTTCTCTTCTACAAAAATGACCAAATTAACCATAGTGTCATCTGATTGTACCAGCTCTACTGAATATTTGTTAAATGGTTCTCTCCTTAAAGCCACATTTTATTTTCCTAAGATAGGGATTATGGTGAAATACCAATATAAATGTATAGAACCATCCAACTATGTTGCCCAGTGTCTGCTTAAAAGTAGTGAGAATAAAGGGTCCACATCAACTACTACAACATCCATCACTATGCATTTCTTGGGATATTGATCTAATAAGACCAGCATACTAGTAATAATTCCTACACAGGGTAACTATCTACTGTCCATCACTGACATAGGTGGAGATTCCCTAGTATAAATTAATCCTAGTTGGTCTACTATCTATTTGGGTATGATGTTATGCACCACTATATAGCATGCAGTTGTGGATGATGTATATTTCTCCTTCATCTGAGTTATATCTGAGGGACACATAAAATAGTCTAAAAAAAGAGGGTGTTCTGGTCTCATGATTGGAGAGCTTGACTGTATTACAAGATTGTGTATATTTTTGTTCAATCATATCAAAGGCTTTATAGACCTATTCTCTATACTTATAAATATTCATTAACTCATCGAAGGTAATATTAACCTTCTACTTACTTAGTTTAAAACCCACATCAAACTCCATATTCTTAACATATAGTGTTTTGGTACATTCCTCATGTGGTAATGATTTGTTCATTTCTACATTTTTAGTAGTTTTGTTTTGATTATGACTGGGCTCATTCCGGGGGACTTTTTTTGAGTGATTACATGATACATAGATGCCAAAAATATTCTAAAAAAAATTGAGTAAGTGGAGGTACCATCATATATGTAGGGTAGTCTATCTTGAATTATTTCACCCGATACACCTCCTAACTGATTAATTGCACTATATTTGAATTGCTCGATGATCAAATAGATGAGGAAAGAGTAGTGTGAGAAGTGGGTCATGGAATATTTATCCTCCTTTATTGTCGTCTGCAGTTCTTTAAACTCTATGTCCATTGTATTGCACATTATATCTTGCCATCTATACATTGGTATTTTTTAGATCTTTTTGCACTACACTATCAGGTACAAAACTTTGATGCTGATACAAGGTCCTTAACCTCGATAACTATATGGATCATGTCGACATTATCTCTCACCCACCTATGAAGGAAAGACATGAATGGAAAAGTATGTTGACACTAGTTTGTCATAGTCGAATAGTTTTTCATAGAAGGAGGTGTCGATCATATGTTGGGCCTACACTGAAACTACCATCATGTTGTACACCTATTTTTCTATTTCTAATCCAAATACCTGCTCAATTTTCTCTAATGTAATCCTATAGATAGGCTTATTCCTTCCATTAATTATGGCTCTGGTCCTCAAGTCCTAGGAAATGGCCAACCATGATAGTATCTCAAGAGAGAAATGCAATCTTGAACGTAAGAGCTTCACAAAATTGGTCCTCCCTTTATTGGAGTGAGAACTTCTCATCTTTGTTCACGTATGTCTTCTTAACAATGTTCTTCAACAAATACTATGGGCATCGCCATTCTTCAGTGCTTGATTGAAAGCAGAACTTGATAAGTTCTTCTTCACCCCATAATTACTCTCTTATTTTTTTGGTGGTCATCTTCTTGAACCACACCCTTTCTTCCAAAGTTTCAACCCTTGTCTTGGAGGCAACTTTGTTGGAGGAAGCCATTGTTTGAATCTTTGTGACTGGACTCTTGGCTCAATATTATTCGAGGATAATATAATCATTGTGAGTTGCCTACTACTATTATTGTGTATTTAAACTGGTCCACATAGAAGCATCATTAATATCACACCAACCACCATTGTATTTTTTCTATACTTGTCTTGCCACCTCACTTCTCATAACGGTCGATCGATCGTAGATTATCACCTTCTAGTTGATTTTCGTAATCGACTGTCCTATCATACACGTGTCTAATTTTGAATTGTCTAATTAGCTCACATTGCATTAAATCTCGTGCTTGGATATAATCAAGGTTGAGGTCTTTAGTTGGCCTATATGCCTACAACTTCCCAATTGGTTCTCGACTGCGTTAGAAAAATTATCATTGATTCGAGTGTCCCATCGATTTTCTCAAGTGAGGGTTCACATGATTTGACTTTAGCATTTCTCTAATGGTATGGTAGATAGACTGACATTCACCATGGTTTTGGAGGCACTCACACTTCAAGCTATCATCGGTGGTTGATTGATCGATCAAGGTTTTAATTACTTTTTGTGTGAAAATCATCGACTAGCAATTCATGTGATTTGGCTAAAGCTTTCTTATTCATTGATTGGACATTCAACCGGTTAACCGCCAACTTTTGTCAAGTTTTGGTCAATGACTATTCTTTATTTTGCATGGATGGAAATTTTAGTTGCTTTCCATTACTCCTCGGTCGAGCAATTTTGAGTACCTCAAACGTGTTGCATTAAAATCTTGTGCTAGAATTTATTGAGGGAGTGAGTATAATAATAACATTCAACTAACTATAATGCATGTAAATTTTAAAGATGACGTACCTCAATTTTTGTTGAATTTACCTTTATTTGGTTTGATTGATCTCCACCATTTTCTTCACTCAGCCAATAATATTTTGATAGCTATGATTTGTTTGACCAATGATATTTTAGTATTCATTCCTTTTCGGCTAGAAAAATTTCAATGGGTCTGCTTTGGCCACATTATTACTTTGGTTGGTCAATTATTAATTTTTTGGATGTCAATCGGTTGACATATGCTTCACTTCAGCTGATTGATCTTCATCTTTGTCTCATAAGATTTTGTTCATCCGAAGGATCTCGTCATTTATTAGTCAATTGGAATTGACTGGATGGTCTAACCGGCTTATCGATCGAGTGATTTGTTGATAATTGATCTTTATCAGGTTTTGGCCGATTGACTTCAGCTATTGATGAGCTTTCGATCAATGATCCTTTTTGTGCTATGTGTTCGGTTGATTTCTCTATCTTTTCAATCAAGCATCTTTTGTTTAGTCTTTGACTTCTAAGATTTCAACTTTGATCGATTTCTTTAAATTTTATTTTGGCCGAATTATCTTTTTGTGTTGTGATGTTTGGTTTTTATGTTATTCACTTTGACCGAGTGATGGTACTTGCATTTTCTGACGTGGAATTTACCAATGAACTTACCATTTTTTACCATATGATTTCTGGATGGATAGAGAATTTGTGTTTCCAATGTTCAGTCAAAAGGATTTGAACTATTGATAATATTTTGGCTGGTTGGTTCTCTTTTCTTGCCGATTTGGTCGATCGATTCATATTTTTGTTGGTAAAATACCTTTTTTATCGATCTTTGTCAATTTTTTGCTTTCAGTTATGATTTTTTTCTCGTTGGTCAAATGATGGGTTTTGTTGCACTGAATTCTATCACTTGATCGGTCAGTCATATTAACTTTTTATTACCATCGATCGAAGGCTTATTTATCTTGTGAATTTATCATCGATCGGTCAATCGCTCTTTATCATCGATCAAATGCTTTTTTTTTTAGTTCTTAACACTTCATTTTTTGCAGCAATTTTATTTTTTTGGCTATTTGATGACTTGTATTTATTTCATGTTTAGTTGATTGGATCTATAGTGTGCAATCTTTTTGGAAAAGTGAGCAGGAAACCTCTTAAGTTTTAATAAAAGGAATTTTGTAAGCTTCTTAAGGGTGTGATATGGTTATGATGATAAATATAATTTTATCCATTTGATGGAGGTGACTAATCACAATGATAGAGTTGTTTAAGTATTTGAAGGTTTTAGTAATTATTAAAGAAAATTAATCCGTTAGATTGTTTAGAGATGATTATTTTCTCGAAAATTGACTTGTTCATTAGTACATCACAAAACATGGATTAATGACCTTAAAAAATTTAAAATTATGCGTACATTCATGTTGTATCAATTTTGGTTACAACATAGGCTCTGACTGGGACAAATAGCAAAAACATGAGGCATTTGAGGACTCCAGACTCTTCGATTATAAAAAATTTTAATGAATGACTTGGAGATTTATTTGTCAGAGGATTATTACAAAAGCAAAAATGATAGAACAAATTATTTAAGCAGACTAGAAAGAAAAATCCTTAAGCAAATAAAATTACAAGTTTTGGTCTAAAACCAAATGACTTTCACTCTGAAAGGCTGGTTGTCTAGAAATATCTCCAAGATGGTTATTAGATCAAATCAATCAGAAATTACTATCACATCAAGCCTAGGCCCAGATTTTGTGCTTTTGTATTTTTTTTTATTTTTCTCATATCAGATAGAATTTTCATCAATTTGGAAGGAGCTAGGCTTATTTGTGATTTCACTCTTTTAAATATGTTCACCTTGTCATTGCTCCATTGCTATTCAAGCGTTTATAGCTCCAATGGAGATGACACTGATCCTTTTTGGACCTACTCTACTACTAGCCAGGCATCTATAGCCCTGGTAGAGGTTATCCATATATTCCCAAGCACTTACTCATTTTGCATTATTGAGATTTTTCTTCTTTTAGGAAGAATTTTGATAAATTGCAAAATATTTCAAAGTGTGCTTTATGTGTTGAGGATCTTAAAGGCTATAGTATTGAGTGTAATGGTTTTTGGCCTAACTGTATTACCAAATTCAACTGGATTCCTTGATTATAGAATTACTTTTAAAGTCATGATATATATGGCTTTGACCTGATGTGTTAGCACTTCCAATTTTTCATCTATGACATTTCCAACCTTATGAAATGATTACTAAACTCCTTGCTTACTAAGTTTCCAAACCACCTATATTTAATCCAGGTCTATTCTTTCTTAATTAACCAAGTGTAGGTTTTTAACAGACAATACAAAACTGACAAATATATTTTACAATCCTCTAATACCCTAATATTATTGAAAACAAATGAAAACAACATAAAGAAAAATAAATTGAAAGATTCATAAAACAAACACTTTTTTTTGGGTTTATTTTTATTTTTTTATGGCACCCCAACAAGGGTAATATAGTTTCAGGTGTTGTTTGTTTATCAGGGTTTTCATGAGATCACCCTCTGAGTTCTATAACATGTACGTATTTGGGACAATGATCTAAACTATTTGGTAGGGGCCTACCCACTTGGGTTCGAGCTTACCTTTTTCTTCGTGTTTCTCATTTTTGGGTCCCAGTAAATGATTGTCCCATTCAAATAATGAAGTTCCTTTGGCTTTCTTGTTAAAGAGTTGCACTATCTTATGGGTTTGTTCAAACATCTTATCCAGTGCATTTCTTCTTTCTTCCTTCAATTGTGTAATCTAAACTAAGCTTCTCTGTAAGGTATTTTAATTTTCATGATCTTGGAGTAATAAGGATAGGGTTATTATTTATATGTGAGGATGCAATAGAGTTTTTTCTTCAAATACCATTTCATATGGAGTTTTTCCTATATTTATTTTAGTAGACAATTTGTCTATCCATAAGGCAAATTTTAAATTCACTGTCCCATCCCTTTTATTCTTGCCCAATGATATTTTAATTTTGATAATTAAAATTTTATTTGATGACTCGGCTAAACCATTACCTTGAGGATAATAGTTAGCTGAATGAGAAATTTCAATTCCGTATTTCGTATAAAACTCTTTCATTTCAAATGAGATAAATTACTTCCCATTGTCATTAACCAACTTCTTTGGGGATCCAAATCTAGTTAAAATATTTTCTTATAAGAAATTTATGACTACCTTAGTTTAATTTCTTAGAGGAGCTACTTCCACCCATTTAGTAATCTGTTACAGTGATGATCGACTTTTGTTTGCCCAAGGAATTTAGATTTATTTTTCCAAAAAGGTCAAATTCCCCATTGTGTGAAGGATGCTTCGATGATTACTGGTTGGAGAGGCATTACTGCTAACTTTTTCTTCCCTACAAACACTTGACAATTATGGCAACTTTTACATATGGATGAACATATTTGAATAAAGAAGGCCAATAATAACATACTCTCATGATTTTATTTGTAGTTGATTTTGGGGCAAAGTGACCCCCATAGAATCCATCATGAAATTCCACTCTTACTTCTAATGTTTCTTTTTCAAACAAATATAGCAATAATACTTCGTCTGGGTGTTTCCAATAAAGTTTACCTTCTTGAGTGTAATTTTGTTGAGCCTATTGTTTGACTGGACTCATTTTATTTGTAAAAGTGCCTCTAGGGAAAGATAAGGTTTGAAGGTACATTAGGATATCATCATACCATTTTAATTCAACATTATTTTTTCTTCGAATGTCATGCATATCATCTACTATGGAATTTTTTTGCATGTCTTCTCCTTCTTTATTAGCCAGATACTTAGCAAGACCTTGTCTTTTGATTATTTTTACAACTTTAAATTCTACATCATACTATAGCAATTTGACCATCCACCTAGCAGGACTACCTATCGGTTCAGGTTGGGTGAAAATATCTTTTATAGCAGTAAATGGAATACAACATATAATCTTGTTTGAACCAAATATCCCTTTAAAATGTTCTAGAGCCTGAATCACAACATATGCTTGTTTCTCAATCATTTTAAATCTCAGTTGAGCTCCTTTGAGTCATGTACTCATAAAGGCTATGGATATCTCATTATCTTCATCATCCTTTTGGAAAAGGACTATAATAATGGTATGTTCAAAATCAAAGGAGTATATGTTAAAATTCTTTGTATAGTCAAGATAATTCAAAATCAGGGTAGTGGTGATAGCATCTTTAATTTTTTGAAAAACCTCAAGATTCTCCTCTATCCATTTGATGCCAGCATTTTTTTGATCATGTTTTTGATGGGTTGAGCTATTTCAGTGAAATGTGGCACAAAAATTCTTACAAAATTAATTTTAGCAAAGAATGATCTGACTCCTTTCAGGTTTTTAGGGGGAGGTATCTTGGAAATAGCTTCTACTCTTGATGGGTCAATTTTGATTCCTTTTTTTTATACTATGTGATCTAAAAAATTTCCCTATGTTCATCTAAATATACATTTCTTCAACTTCAAATATATTCCATATTCTCTACATCTAGCAAAAATTGTGGCTAAATGTTCAAGATGATATTTAAGGTTTTTTCAAAACACTGTTATGTCATCTAAATAGACAATAACTATCTTGAACATCAGTCCTTTAAAAGCAAAGTACATGGCCCTTTGGAATGTTGCTCCTGCATTCATTAATCCAAATGACATTATCAAGTATTCACATGTGCCCCAAGGGGTAGTGAATGTAGTTTTGTATATGTCTTCAAGATTTACCTAAATCTGGTTATATCCTGAGAATGCATCCAAGAATGACATTCTAGATGAGCCTACTACAACTTACAATGATTATTCCATGTTGTTCAGGGGATAATTACCTCTGAGTGAAATTTTATTCAAATTTTGAAAATCAACATAGAGCCTAATCTCTCAATTTTTCTTCCTTACTAGTACTAAGTTTGCTATCCGGGAAGAAAATCTTACTTTTCTCACTATTTTTGCATCTAGAAATTTTTGAACTTCCTTTTGCATAATTGGATGTAAGATAGGATTGAATTTCCTCTATTTTTGCCTGAATGGTTTAGCATCCTCTTTGAGGGAAATAATGTGAGTCATGAAATTAATTTTGAAAGTTTTTATATCTTCATAACTCCAGGCAAAATATTCTTTATTCTTCTTTAGAAAGCTAATGTACTATTTTTTTCTTCTTTTGGCAAGGCTTTATCAATATTAACAAATCTGGGCTCCTCATCTATTCCAATATCTATATCATCAACTTCTATTTCTTTGAGTGGTTTTTATACCTTATCAAAATCATCGAATAAGCTTTCTAAATAAACTAACCCCTTTGGGAATCTAATGGTTTTGAGTTGAATTACTTAAACTGGTTCTCCAATTATATTTTTCAAATCTCTAATATCCACATCATCTTGAAACACTTGTAGGTATACAACATTATCAGGTACAGAGGGTTTGTACAAAGAGATGGTTGGAAATATTTCAATATATTTTGTGTCAATTTCTTGGTAGCCTACGCCTGAAACATTGATAGCTAATAGGTCTACAATATGGTTTTACTCTCTAGGAATGTAAGAGATGTTAAATTCTAGGAATTTATTAATCTCAGCTAAGACTATAGATTTATATTGTTTTAACCTGAGATGTTTGATTTGATACTTACCCTTGACCTGTTGTATAATTAGTTCAGCATCTCTAGTAATAGTCAATAAATTTATACCTAGTTCTTTGGCTTTTCTCAGGCCTAACAGTAAAGCTTCATACTCAGCTACATTATTAGTGCATGGGAATTCCAATCTATAAGGGATTCATATATAGTCTTCCTTAATATTTGATAAATTGACACCTGAACCTGCTCATATTTGAGACTTTACCCCATCAAAGGACATGGTCCACATTTCCTAGGTAATAACTCTATTAGATTCTGCATTCCCTAGTTCTTTGGTTTTAAGATCCTTATATTTTGAATTAGGGACCTCTAATAGAAAGGGATTAACCCATATCAAGTATACCCTATTTTCTTTCTCCTCTACAAAATTGACCAGTTAACCATAGTGTCATCTAATATTACCAGCTCTACTAGATATTTGTTAAATGGTTCTCTCCTTAAGGTCACATTTTATTTTCTTCAGATATGGATTATGGTGAAAGACCAATCTAACTATATAGAACCATCCAATTGTTATGCCCCGTGCCAACTTAAAAGTAATGATAAGAAAGGGTCCACATCGACTACTGCAACGTCCATCACTATGCCTTTCTTGAGATATTGATCTAAGAAGACTAGCAAACTAGTAATAATTCCTACATAAGGTATATGTCTAATGTCCATAACTGACACACATAGATATTTCTTGGTATAAATTAATCCTAGTTAGTACGCTATCTGTTTGGGTATGATGTTATGGGATGCACCACTATCTAGAATGCATTTTTGGATGACGTACCTTTCTTCTTCATATGAGTTATATCAGAGGGACACATAAAATGGTCTACTCTATGAGGGTGTTCTGGTATCATAATTGGAGGGTTTGACTACATTACAAGACTGTGTATCTTTTTGTTCAATCGGGTCAAAGGCTTTACAGACTTGTTCTTTATAGTTTTTAATATTCATTAACTCACTTAAGGTAATATTAACCTTATGCTTAATTAGTTCAAAACCAGCATCAAACTCCATCTTCTTAACATCTAGTGCTTTGGTACATTCCTCATGTGGTAATAATTCATTCAATTCTATATTTTTAGGAGTAGTTTTATTTTGATTTTTTTTTGTGTTTATTTTTGTACATTATTATTTATAGCAAACTGTCCCCTAGTTTACATGTTCAAAATTTTATCAGTTTTATTAGGTACAGTTCTATTTCTTATATTTAAGGCATTTGCTTCAATTTCTTCCACCTCTTGAGTTGTTGGGATTACTTTCCCTTGTTTCATTTTATCATACCTAGTTTCTTGTCCTCTTTGTAGGATTTTGGTGTTTTCTACAACTAGGATTTTAGGGTGGTGATTTGAAGCATATAAATCCATATTTTCTTTGAATAACCTTTCTCTAGATTCATCTTCAAGAGTCCATCATGCATAAATTTTGATATCCTCTTTGGATTATTCCTCTAAATCTACAATATTATGCATACCTAGATATATACCACAATAATTTGTATTATCAGGAGCATGACATGTTGATTAGTAATAGGGAAAAAATTTTGCTAGGTTTATTATGGGTATGGGATTAGGAACTGAGTCCTGGTCCTTATTTGTTTCTCTCTTTCTCCAACCATTTCCATTATTTCTATTTTTGTTCCCTTCATTAGCATTGGTGTTACCCTATTTCCTATTAAAATTCCTCCTGAAAGGTGGTCTGTTGTTACCCTATTGTCTATCAACTTGGGGGTAAGAAGATTCACCATTACTCTCTTTATTTATTTCTACCTTGGCCAACATATTATTCATTGTGTTAAACATTTCTATCATTTTATTAGCCAATTTTTCCATGCGGTCTTGTTTAGTTCTCTTTTATAGGTTGAATCCTACTTTTTTAGTGTACCTATCTAAAAATCATACACCTAGTAATACATTAATTGAAATCAATCATTAAATCAAGAAATGAAAGATAAGATTGCATATGACAAGAAAATTAATGCTTATTTCATTAATATTGAATCAAATCTCAATTACAATCATGCCCCTATTAGGGTCACCCAAATTTTGATACAATTAACACAATTTGAAAGCCCCAACGGGGTAGGTGCAATACGTAGACTTTATAAATGGACACAAACTTCTCCAAGGTGTAGATGACCTTCTTCTCCATGATTAGAGGTATTTTCTACCTTGCATCTCAAAACCCTATTAGTCTTGTGTGCAATAAACAACAAGAAGAAATTAGAAACAAAAGAGGTCTCTCTTGATGAGGCTTTTAGGAGGTATTTGCATAAAAGGTAGTATAACTAGCATGAAATAAAGAAAGCGCAAGAAACATACTAAACTTATATTAAACATAATAATATTACTACAAACATATAAGAAAAAGCAGATCTAGCTATCTATTGAATTAATTACAAAATTGAAAGCATGGAAGCATGAAAAGAACCATTAATGCCATAATTGTAAAAGTAGAGGAAAATGACTAAAAACTCTAATTGCATCGATCAAAGTATTTACTAAAGCAAATTAACATGATATATGTCTAATCTAATGCAATTAAACAAATCCTATAGCTATAAAATAAGGAAATTAAATATGACAACCTGACCAAAGGTTTGATGCACGATGAGCATTGTCCACCACGGTTGATAGTTGTGCCTGAGCTTGAAATGTTCTTGCCCTCCTAATTGGGTGTCTAATATTCAATTCTCCTTAAGGAATTGATGATCAAGGGTCACCATTATTTCCTTTGATATATTTTGTGGTTGAATTGCTCAGTTGGTGCATGGATTGCACGAATTCACGTTTCTTGAATCTCCTAGCCTCCTAGGACCTCCATGGCATGTGATTGCCAATTGGGCAGCAAAAGTGTTCCTCTCAATACATGTAAGTGAGTATGCAATTTGACAGGGCTTCGTTGTGTTTCAACTTGAGATCCGTCTATATATTTCTCCCATTTGGAGGGGGGTTTTATAGAATTTACCAAGGGCTAGGGGTGGCTTCATGAGGAAGCCAAGAACAAGATCGGGTAGTTGAGCTTGTTGGATGGAAGGATCCAAAACCTTCCTTACTCAAACCACTCAAATTTGCAACCAATTGGCCATTGGAACCAACTTTGAATCGGTCAAAGTCTAACTATCTTTAAGGCCTGACCACAGCTAACAAGCGTGGTCAACTCTGCTAACTGCGGGTATCAACAATGGCTAGCACTAACTAGTCAAAGGTGCTCAAATGAGTGGTAAAAACAACTGCTATACCTTGGAATCTATCCAAGGTCTTCCATATGGTCTACTAGCATGTCCCATATGAGTAGTCGCCTCAACATGACATGTTTTAGGTGTCTACAGATGCCCCTTTTGAGATGTGTTGTGATATAGAACAATGCTGAGCAAAAAAAAACCTCCAAAAATGATGTCGTAGGTTGGATTATGATAATTGGTATAATCAACATATATGCCTAAGTCCTACAAATAATATGCACATCCTAGAATCATTGCTTCCAACTAGATGGAAGGCTTAAATTTGAAAAAGCTTTGGCAAGCTCCAACATCAATCGGTCAACTTAGGGCTACTATAGGCTTTCATACAATATAGATTCCAAAAGGAGGAGATCTACTAACTTACTGTCATATTTGTTTTTTGCCCCAGTAGAGGGTAAGCTTATGATAGTCACTGGCAATGATTCATAATATGAATGCAATTTCGACAAGATCTAGGGATCTACGATCACGGTATCTTCGGTTGACTTTGATTATGATTTGATATTATGATGACCTCCTAAAGTGATGAATCGATGAGGGTAATGACAATTAAATGAAATGATGAGTCACTTGACCACTATGAATGACTTTGAAACAAAATAAGATTTAGCATTTGAATCTTGGCAAGGCCTAATCAGCTATGATTACAAATGTTAATAGTAATTGTACATCTCTATCCCATGGAGTGGTCCAGCCTCGATGGCCTTCTTAGGGAATCAAGATGATAACAATGCCAATTATGCATGTGTTGAATCATATTATTGATGATTTTCTAAATATATCATAGGATAATTATGATGAATATCTCATTCCCTTGGAGTAGTCCGACCGTCTGGGACTTCTTAGGGATTGAAATTAAACATACAATTCAGCGATGACTAATTTACCCCAAATGTCCTTATGGTAATTTACTCATCTTGTCGAATTGCATGGAGCGCAAGTTGCTGCAACCACCAAGTGTATAGGGTAAATAACTAAATATGAGGTGCATTTGGATTTTAATGTTATCTGATTTTTTTGTATTTTTTTAAATTATCTGGTCTGGTGGGTATTTTTAATTTATTATTTTACAGCTCTCCACGATGGGAATTGAGAGTATTTATTATAGTTTTCTAACCGCGTCTGTTATAAGTGATTAAAAAGTTCAATTTCCTTGATCGTGGCTCAGAACCACAGGTGAAAAACCCTAATTTGGGGACCGTGTTTGTCAAACGCAGTTTGAACCGAATTCAAAAAATATATAAGGCTTTTCCCATTTGAAAAAATTTATTATTTACCTAAAATTGATAGTAAAACTGAGAGCTCTGAGAGGTAAAAATTGAATTCTAACATGGAACACTACCACAAACCTCACTGATTCCCTTCTATCCACACCGATGGTCGACCAACTGGAAGCTTTGACCAACGGGAGAGTTGGTGCTTCCAAGGTAACACACAAACTGAGACCATGCTTGCAAATTACTAGATTAAAATTAACCACACTAAGCAATGGGTTAAATGAACCACATTAAACTATCGATAATGAACCTCACCCTAGTTAGGTTTAGCATAGGTTAGGTTATAGGGAAGGGTTTTTAATTTTGGGATTATTTTGGGAGGGAAATGACCTTGAAAAGGTCATGTTCCTTAGCCACGGGTGGCAGACACGGTTCCAAATTACCAAATTGGGGACCGTGACTGTCAGTCGTAGTGGGATTTAAATCCCAACGGTCACATTTTTGACCACCTCGTCGACCATGGTTTCGACCTACAATGCATCGACTTTAGGAAAAAAATTCAAATTTTCAATTTTGTCCATTTTTCTTTGATTTTTTGGAAATTAATGCGTTTTATTGCAATTTTGAAGTGCTTTTGTTTGATTTTTTTGAAATTTTTGATTATGTTTTTGCATTTTCTTTAGATTTTCTAATTTGTTTGCCATTTTTTAGTCATTTTTTTAATTTTTTTTCTTTTTAATTTGATTGCTTTCACTCAGACCTTGACAAACAAAGCGAGGGAGACTAATCTCCTTCAGAACTTATGCTGCACTCTCACTGACATGGAGTGGGATTGGTTTGCTACCATAGGGTTTGGGTATATCCTAGATCTCCCTACCATCATATCTAATCAAGCATACATGACTACATTGGCCCGCCACTAGGATGCACAAACCAATATATTTCACCTTTTGATGGATGAAATGACTGTGACTAGAGGATGTCTATCGCATCTTCTGCCTACCTATTGATGGCAAGGCCATAACCTCCTCTCCTACCATGGTGAATATGATCGTGTTTGATATGATATTTGGTAGACAAAACATCAAGGCTCAAGGCCGTATTGATCATGGGAGCATCCACGTCGAGGAGTGGTACTAGGCCAGATTCTTCTCACAACGGGAGGTTGTATTTATGCATTTGATTATTCAGATAGTCCTCCCAGATTCATCAGGCATGAGGTTCCCCTGGAACCTCCTGGCTAGGAGCAGGGATGTTATTATTAGCTCAATTGAGTGATCTCTTATTATGGCATGGGGAGTACCCTTCTAGTGTAGCTCTATCACAAGTTGTACAATTTTACGCACCACAATAGAGTAGGTATCAGCTGCAGCCTACTTCTTTAGATTTGGGACTGGCAGTATATTTTTATAGATAACTCCATAGATTTTCCTCTGGGGATCACTGATATCGATGAGGATCATTTTTGTTATGCATTTTGCTAGCCTCGATAGTAGGAGGGCTTCAATAGTAGGTCTCATGTAGGAGACTTGGACCATTACATTACTCAATTTTCATAGCTCCGCCTTGAGCAGATAGAGTTGCGACCATACATGGGTTGCCCTGCCTAGCTAGAGGTGGATAGATACCTATGCCAGGTGTGTATAGATAGGTGGGTTATTAGTCGTAAGGTTGATATACATGAGTATCATTACTTCTCTCGCATCCTAAGGTAGTTTAGGATTTAGTAGGATGTCCCAAAGATGTCGACTATCTACAAATGCTTGGTCCTAGAGAGGGACCTGACTTGGCCCTAGGTGGCTCCACTAGGGGATGATGATGACAACTTTCAGGATTCGGTCCTGGAAAACATAGGCACTACTACTGACTATAATTCATGGTGGACTAGCCTACAGTGGTACGGAGAGGGACCTCTAGGCCAACCAATGGATGGCTTTATAGTAGAGGGTGTAGAGGGCTCAGAGGTGGATCCTCCTGGATATAGGGTCCATTAGAGGACTGAGGGTGCATGGGGCATAGGGGCTACTACATAGGAGGGCTCATAGGCAGAGGTTGAGGATAAGGCATTTGAGGAGGATAAGGCACATCCTAACAGTGAGGTTGGATAGCTGAGGGTATAGGTTGTCAGCCTCTAGACTCAGATTGGGACACTATGCACCCGACTCCTACATAGGGACACCACTATCGCCATTGTAGATGCGAAACTATCTCATGGCTAGATCCAATGGTGTAGTTATAAGAAGGAGAGGGTAGCTCTCTAGGCATAGATAGCTACAGTAGACACCAAGATTGAGAAGATCACTAGCTAGCGTGATCTTCTCTAGGTGATGCTAGAGGCAATGATTGTTGAGTGGGACCTACTCATGGTGACAAGGGTAACTCTCTCACCTACACATTATATCATGGGACCTCCTGTGGTACCATATACTCTAGGGCCAATAGTTTTTGTACCCAATGGCAGAGATTAGGAGTCTACGTACCCTCATGGAGAAGGGTAATGACCAGCATACAATGGATGTAGCTTGCATCGCTTGACTAGAGGGTGTTATTAGACTGCTAGGTGGGCATATTTTGAAGAGCACTACTACTACAGGGTCACACCAGAGCAAAACCAGGACTAGGGAGACAGGACAATCTAGTGCATGATCTAGCTATAGGACTACCTCGCGTGCACTGAGTATAGTTGGTCTAGGCTAAGTTCAGAATCCGTAGTAGGACCCACAACAGGCTCTAGAGCAGGACCCTAGGTATGCGGTTGAGGGAGGTAGAGAGAGTTTGATGCAGGGGGATCAAGGGGTTCAGGCCAGAGCTAGCATATTGGCATGGCACATACTTGGCCACTTGTTGTACCATTTTGGTGTAAGGTCTGAGGACCTACACAATTGTAGCCTATAGGAATTTTGATGTACCTTGCTATGATGTAAATTTGACACACACACACATATATATATATATATATTTATATATATGATATGATAGTTCATCTCATTACATGTGTACTTTATTTTTGGTATTTTATGTTTATGTTATGCACATGGATGCAATGCTTATATTGATTTAATATTATATGATGTGATGTATGGATGACATGCACTAGATAGTTATGTGGCAGATGATTAGATGCTATGAGTTATGTATGTAGATGGACTACTTATGATGGATGCATATAAATGCCATATTTTTGTGTTAAATGCTTGTATACTTTGCTTCACTTGTATGCATTTAATTTATGTTGTTATGACATAGTTTATGCCTTGTATGTATTACATAATTTTTATATGATTATATATGGAAATGAACAGGTATAATCTAATCATTAAAACATAATCTATGAATGTAATATGGATTTAACAATATAATGGATGACACCACTAAATGTATAACAATCATGGATTGCAGTTGCTTTTTATTTTTGTAGAAGATAGTACACCCATATGTGAGATGCAATTATATATGGTTTCTATTTATGGGATTTTATAAATTAAAATAATATGGATAACATAGTCAGTGGCATTTAAAATATCATTTATGACATCCATCCAGTATCTAACTTATATTACAAATAATTCTAATAAAAAAACTCTCATAAAATAAATTGATGTTTTATGATTGCTTGAAAATGGGTTGTTGCTATTTGGAAATTTTTGAGGTTTTCCATGAGACTCAAACACCTTAGTTGAATTATCAAAAGTTGTATACTAACCATACTAGACTTTTGAAACACAAGGCTTTCACTAGGATAGGCCCTAACTATTCATTATCCCTTTGTGTGCAAATGAGTATATTAGATAAGGCATAAGCATACCCTAATGTCAGGTGAGATTCTTTCAACCCATTGCTAAGATTAGAGGTCATCAAATGTTTATCCAATCCTAGGTTTATATTTTATTTGTACTAGATCACTAGGTGATACAAGACATCTGAAGCTAGCTCTTCCACATTCAAACATTGGTCTGCACACAAGCAAAATGCTAATGTATCAGAAATATCATTGTGCGTAAGGTATAGTAGTACTGAAAATTCTAGGGATTCAAGCTCGCCCCCTTATTTTCTTCAATTTATTGGGATACTTGCTCATGTAAAGTGATAATAATCACTTTTATTTTGTACTTCTATTTTAGTGATAAAAACCACTATTTATTTTGTACTTCTTTTTGAGCAAGGGATTTGATACTAATAGTATTTCTTTGTTAAAACTTGATCTTAATTTGATTTGAATTTTGAGGACTTAACTTTGGGAGTTTCACTTTGGGATATATTTTAGGAATATCATTTTGGGATATTGCTCCTTCATTTTTAAGCAAGAGATTTATTCAGGTAAGGGGTAAGCTTGTCCTTTTGCCAAATTTCCATATTTCTCAAACCATCTGCACAGGGGGATAAGCAAGAATAAACTTTTCACCTCAAGATACCTGGTCCCCCTTTGTAGCATTCATCTTCCCATAGTCCTTATTAGGATTGTTTAATTTTTTGATTAGTGATAGAATTCAAATATGCTAATGGCTATACAAACTAGACCTCCTCTACAAAATAAAAGCAAGCTTTCTATTAAACTCCTGAGAAGACCACTAAGTATGGTTGAATGACCGAAAAACCCTAGTATATTCTTCATAGCAACAAGAAGGGTTGTGTTGAAAAACATAGTTACTCATAAGGGTGATAAAAGTATGAAAAATATAATGCATAAATGCATTATTGAAACACAAACATGGTGTCGTTTGTAAGATTTTAAACACAATGTATTATAATGCAAGTGTAGCGGATGGATATGCCTAATGCAATGCAAAAATGAAATGCATGTGGAAAATGAAATGCATGATGCAAATGAAATGCAATTATGCAAACTCAGTATAAGCTTGTGTTCTTCAATTGGTATCAGAGCAGGTGCCTTCGAAAAGTTTAACAGCTTGAAGGAAAAGCTAGTAAAGAACACAATGGATCATTCAAGTGGCAATGCAGCACCTATTCTTGATGGGTCAGATTTTGGTCTTTGGAGTGCAAGGATGAAGTTTCATTTAATGGCACTTGGGAATGAGGTTTGGGAAGTGATTGAATATGAGTACACTATTCCTGAACATGGTCCTAATACTAAAGAAGAAAGGCTCTGAATACCTGGTCCCGCTTTGTAGCATTCATCTTCCCCTAGTCCTTATTAGGATTGTTTAATTTTTTGATTAGTGATAGAATTCTGATATGCTAATGGCTATACAAACTAGACCTCCTCTACAAAATAAAAGCAAGCTTTCTATTAAACTCCTGAGAATACCACTAAGTATGGTTGAATGACCGAAAAACCCTAGTATATTCTTCATAGCAACAAGAAGGGTTGTGTTGAAAAACATAGTTACTCACAAGGGTGATAAAAGTATGAAAAATATAATGCATAAATGCATGATTGAAACACAAACATGGTGTCGTTTGTAAGATTTTAAACACAATGTATTATAATGCAAGTGTAGCGGATGGATATGCCTAATGCAATGCAAAAATGAAATGCATGTGGAAAATGAAATGCATGATGCAAATGAAATGCAATGATGCAAATGTTTTTGGATTTTGATATTTTTCCAATTTTTATGGAATTTAAAATTTTGCTTTGACCAAATGACTTACAGACGCCTTTGGTATCTTTTACTGGGATGACCAAAGGGCTTATAGATGCCTTTGGGGATTTTTGACTTGGATGACCAAAGGGCTTACAGATGCATAGTACGCTTTAATATGAAGAATGTTGAGAGGTTCAGGCTCTTCAAATCCTTCGAGCGATGTCAAGTGATATGTCCCAAGTCCAATATTCTTAGAGATAATATAAGGACCTAACCAATTAGCCATGAATTTGTCTCACATGTTTGGCAGTAAATTTGAGTTCTGTTGGTTCTCTTTCAGCACAATATCACCAACCTAAAATTCTCTCAAGTGGACTTTGTCATTGTAATCTTATTTTAAGCACTCTTGATAAATGTGAAGGTGCTCAAGGGCATTCACATGACTTTCATCAAGTAGAATCAATTGATCTAGGTGAGCTTTCCGTGTAGTGTCATCATCGATGAACTCTTTCAATACGACGTGCAATATTGGAATATCTAACTCTAAGGGCATAATGGCCTTAGTACCATATACTAGTAAAAATGGAGTTGCCCTAGTGGGTGTTCGAATGCTAGTATTATAAGCCCATAATGCAAGGGACAGTTGGATGTGCAAATATTTATGGTTCTCTTGTATCGTCTTTTTCAATATGGAGATCATTGTCTTATTTGAAGCTTCAGCTTGCCTGTTTACTTGCAGATAATATGGAGTCGCAAAACTATATTTGATTTTATACTTATGTTGGCAATTTTGGGTACTTTGGGTACATTGCCTTTGCTCAAGTGTATAAGTTGTCATTGATGTCAAGAAGCTCTTGAAGGAATTTGATCTGATTTCAAACAATTTTTTTTGATGAAGGTTACGGCATGATAGTTTCAAAGGTCTTTTGTAAACCCCAAGTTGGCAGGTTTAAATATTACAGGTGGATGCATTAGTTTAATGCATTTGGGTCCAGGAGGAAGTATTTATTTAAATAATTAAAAACCTTGTTAAGGTTCCTTTTAATTATTTTTAAATAAATATTAATTTATTGTTTGCATTGGGTTCTCCTAATCCATGGCGCAAATGTCTTAACTTTGATGGCGCTGTGTTATAATATTGTGGGCGCTAGCCAACTCCTCTGCCAATGTGTTAAACTCCTCGTCGACGTTAAGATTTTATGGGAAATATGCATATAAATCTCCCACGATGAAGATCAAAGATTATCCCATCCGCATTTTTGAAAAGTGTTGCTCGCTGTGATTTCGCGATCTGATGTTCGATTTCTTCTTCATTGAGATTTCGTGATCCATTGTTCGGATATCTGTCGTTCATGTTTTTTATCCACCGTAAGGTTTCATCGTTGTCGTTCACGTCAGAAGACAGGGAGGCCTGCTATTTATTTTAGCCCTGGTGCATAATGTACAAGGGAAACAGAGTGAGGTTTAAACCTCACCAGACGTATTTGGTGAACTGGTAGCGGCTAGGCTGTTGGCGCGCTACCTGAACGGGAGGTTTCACTTTTGAATAACGTGAAAGGGTTTTTTCTTCATTGAAGTGGACGCAGCGGGTGGTGTTAGAGTTCGTGCGCAATTTCTCCATAGCGCGATTTTTGGTGTTGGCCAAGGTATTTTCGAAATTAATTTTTGCTAGTGTATTTTGTGGATGGAGGAAGTTTATTAGAGAGAAAAACAGCTTAGGAGTTATAAGGAGTTTGAAGCTTGCTTTATTTTGATAAAAGATTATTTTTAAGGTGTTGTTTGCATTATCTTATTGCATTCTTATGAGAGATAAATTTTATTGTTGATAAGACTATAAGGGAGAAATAAGGTGTATAAGGGATAAATATTTCTTGTAATGTTGAGAGTGCTTTTGGTTGATTATGGAAATGAAAGCATGATGTTTTAAGGTTAGAATTGCTTCTTGTGTGAAGTTGTGAAACCTTAAGTGGGCAGCTTTGAGATTGACATTAGCTTTCATTAAATTGGTTATAATCAAGCTATTCTTTACTTGGTTAAAGTGTTGGGCTTACTTCTTTGTTGATGATTTGAAAAGTTGTTTTGTGCTTGGTGATTTGAGTTGGTGGATGCTTTTTGTTCAAATAATGTTGGAGAGAAAAGGAGTTCTACTTGTTTCCTTTTCTAATGTTGATTGTGAAATGCTTCAAGGTTGTGTTTTGAGTTGAATGGTGTTGATTGAACCTTGGTTGATAAGCATTGTTGTTGAAGCCCTAATTGATTGTGAAAAGAACATGAGTATCATTGTTATGTGATTCTTTGCATAGTTGGCAATTTTTGGGGTTTCATGTTATTGAAAGAAAGCATTCTATCCTATCCATTTCAGATATTAAGTTGAGTTTTCAAATTTGAGATTGAGATTGAGCTGAGTTGATTTGAGTTGAGTTTTGAGATTGAGAGTTGAGTATAGAACATATTGAGTCTCTAACAATTCTCTTTATGCTTCTATGAGTTTGACAAATCACATTGGGTCTCTAACAATTCACCTTGTGATTTCCTACTAAGAAAGTTTTTCTTGGTGAGCTTGCTGAGTTTTTGGATAGGTTTCGGTGGGGACTTGTGAGCAGTTTTTGGACAGGTTTCAATGGGGACTTGTGAGCATTTTTGGACAGGTTTCGGTGGGGACTTGTGAGCAGATTTGGACAGGTCCTAGGAGAGGACTTGTGAGCTGAGTTTGATAGTTCTATCAGAGAACTTGAGGACAGAGGTGCACTAGTTCTATGAGAAGAACCTGAGGACATATTTGGCAAGTCTTTGAGAAGGCTTGTATGTAGAGGATTGATTTGTTCAAGAGTTGGATAGATCTGACAGACAGAGGAAGACTTGTACTAGACCGATTGACTGTGTTTGGTACAGGTTGTTGAGCTACTGTGGACATGATCATAGAAGGTAGAGGTCTCTTAGGCTAAGCATTGAGGACAGGATGTCTTTGATGGAATGGAGTTCCACGTGCTGGCAAGAGGTAGAGACAATTGATCTTCTAAGGGATCATTTCCAGAGTAGAGAGGAAGGTATCTCCTTTGAGCAGAGGCTCACAAATTCTAATTGGGGGAAGGTATCTCCTTTGAGCAGAGGCTCATAAATTTTGATTGGGGGAAGGTATCTCCTTTGAGCAGAGGCTCATAAATTTTGATTGGGGGAAGGTATCTCCTTTGAGCAGAGGCTCATAAATTCTGATTGGGGGAAGGTATCTCCTTTGGGTCGAGGCTCATAAACATTGTAATTGGGAAGGATTCCCAAAGAACTTTGTGATAACTTTTAGAGAAAAGTTTTGTGGACGTAGCCCGACCATTCTGGGTGAACCACGTTAAAATTGGTGTCACTTTGTGGATGATATTGTGCATTGCTTTGATATTGCTTTGGGTATATTGCTTTACTATTTTGAAGTATAATGGAAAAAGTATAAAGAGGTATTATCACCCCCCCCTCTCAAGTATAAGCTTGTGTTCTTCAATTGGTATCAGAGCGGGTGCCTTCGAAAAGTTTAACGACTTGAAAGAAAAGCTAGTAAAGAACACAATGGATCATTCAAGTGGCAATGCAACACCTATTCTTGATGGGTCAGATTTTGGTCTTTGGAGTGCAAGGATGAAGTTTCATCTAATGGCACTTGGGAATGAGGTTTGGGAAGTAATTGAAGATGAGTACACTATTCCTGAACATGGTCCTAATACTAAAGAAGAAAGGCTCTGAATACCTGGTCCCGCTTTGTAGCATTCATCTTCCCCTAGTCCTTATTAGGATTGTTTAATTTTTTGATTAGTGATAGAATTCTGATATGCTAATGGCTATACAAACTAGACCTCCTCTACAAAATAAAAGCAAGCTTTCTATTAAACTCCTAAGAAGACCACTAAGTATGGTTGAATGATCGAAAAACCCTAGTATATTCTTCATAGCAACAAGAAGGGTTGTGTTGAAAAACATAGTTACTCACAAGGATGATAAAAGTATGAAAAATATAATGCATAAATGCATGATTGAAACACAAACATGGTGTCGTTTGTAAGATTTTAAACACAATGTATTATAATGCAAGTGTAGCTGATGGATATGCCTAATGCAATGCAAAAATGAAATGCATGTGGAAAATGAAATGCATGATGCAAATGAAATGCAATGATGCAAATGTTTTTGAATTTTGATATTTTTCCAATTTTTATGGAATTTAAAATTTTGCTTTGACCAAATGACTTACAGACGCCTTTGGAATCTTTTACTGGGATGACCAAAGGGCTTATAGATGCCTTTGTGGCTTTTTGACTTGGATGACCAAAGGGCTTACAGATGCATAGTATGCTTTAATATGAAGAATGTTGAGAGGTTCAGGCTCTTCAAATCCTTCGAGCGATGTCAAGTGATATGTCCCAAGTCCAATATTCTTAGAGATAATATAAGGACCTAACCAATTAGCCGTGAATTTGTCTCACATGTTTGGCAGTAAATTTGAGTTCTGTTGGTTCTCTTTCAGCACAATATCACCAACCTAAAAGTCTCTCAGATGGACTTTGTCATTGTAATATTATTTTAAGCACTCTTGATAAACGTGAAGGTGCTCAAGGGCATTCACATGACTTTCATCAAGTAGAATCAATTGATCTAGGTGAGCTTTCCGTGTAGTGTCATCATCGATGAACTATTTCAATACGACGTGCAATATTGGAATATCTAACTCTAAGGGCATAATGGCCTTAGTACCATATACTAGTAAAAATGGAGTTGCCCTAGTGGGTGTTCGAATGCTAGTCTTATAAGCCCATAATGCAAGGGACAGTTGGATGTGCAAATATTTATGGTTCTCTTGTATCGTCTTTTTCAATATGGAGATCATTGTCTTATTTGAAGCTTCAGCTTGCCTGTTTACTTGCAGATAATATGGAGTCGCAAAACTATATTTGATTTTATACTTATGTTGGCAATTTTGGGTACTTTGGGTACATTGCCTTTGCTCAAGTGTATAAGTTGTCATTGATGTCAAGAAGATCTTGAAGGAATTTGATCTGATTTTAAACAATTTTTTTTGATGAAGGTTACGGCATGATAGTTTCAAAGGTCTTTTGTAAACCCCAAGTTGGCAGGTTTAAATATTACAGGTGGATGCATTAGTTTAATGCATTTGGGTCCAGGAGGAAGTATTTATTTAAATAATTAAAAACCTTGTTAAGGTTCCTTTTAATTATTTTTAAATAAATATTAATTTATTGTTTGCATTGGGTTCTCCTAACCCATGGCGCAAATGTCTTAACTTTGATGGCGCTGTGTTCTAAGATTGTGGGCGCTAGCCAACTCCTCTGCCGATGTGTTAAACTCCTCGTCGACGTTAAGAGTTTATGCGAAATATGCATATAAATCTCCCATGATGAAGATCAAATATTATCCCATCCGCATTTTTGAAAAGTGTTGCTCGCTATGATTTCACGATCTGATGTTCAATTTCTTCTTCGTTGAGATTTCGTGATCCGTTGTTCGAATATCTGTCGTTCATGTTTTGTATCCGTCGTAAGGTTTCATCGTTGTCGTTCGCGTCAGAAGACAGGGAGGCCTGCTATTTATTTTAGCCCTGGCGTAGAATGTACAAGGAAAACAGAGTGAGGTTTAAACCTCACTAGACGCATTTGGTGCACTAGTAGCGGCTAGGATGTTGGCGCGCTACCTGAATGGGAGGTTTCACGTTTGAATAACGTGAAAGGGTTTTTTCTTCGTTGAAGTGGACGCAGTGGGTGGTGTTAGAGTTCGTGTGCAATTTCTCCATAGCACGATTTTTGGTGTTGGCCAAGGTATTTTCGAAATTAATTTTTGCTAGTGTATTTTACGGATGGAGGAAGTTTATTAGAGAGAAAAACAGCTTAGGAGTTATAAGGAGTTTGAAGCTTGCTTTATTTTGATAAAAGATTATTTTTAAGGTGTTGTTTGCATTATCTTATTGCATTCTTATGAGAGGTAGAGTTTATTGTTGATAAGACTATAAGGGAGAAATAAGGTGTATAAGGGATAAATATTTCTTGTAATGTTGAGAGTGCTTTTGGTTGATTATGGAAATGAAAGCATGATGTTTTAAGGTTAGAATTGCTTCTTGTGTGAAGTTGTGAAACCTTAAGTGGGCAGCTTTGAGATTGACATTAGCTTTCATTACATTGGTTATAATCAAGCTATTCTTTACTTGGTTAAAGTGTTGGGCTTACTTCTTTGTTGATGATTTGAAAAGTTGTTTTGTGCTTGGTGATTTGAGTTGGTGGATGCTTTTTGTTCAAATAATGTTGGAGAGAAAAGGAGTTCCACTTGTTTCCTTTTCTAATGTTGATTGTGAAATGCTTCAAGGTTGTGTTTTGAGTTGAATGGTGTTGATTGAACCTTGGTTGATAAGCATTGTTGTTGAAGCCTAATTGATGGTGAAAATAACATGAGTATCATTGTTATGTGATTCTTTGCATAGTTGGCAATTTTTGGGGTTTCATGTTCTTGAAAGAAAGCATTCTATCCTATCCATTTCAGATATTAAGTTGAGTTTTCAAATTTGATATTGAGATTGAGCTGAGTTGATTTGAGTTGAGTTTTGAGATTGAGAGTTGAGTATAGAACATATTGAGTCTCTAACAATTCTCTTTATGCTTCTATGAGTTTGACAAATCACATTGGGTCTCTAAAAATTCACCTTGTGATTTCCTACTAAGAAAGTTTTTCTTGGTGAGCTTGCTAAGTTTTTGGACAGGTTTCGGTGGGGACTTGTGAGAAGTTTTTGGACAGGTTTCGATGGGGACTTGTGAGCGGTTTTGGATAGGTTTCGGTGGGGACTTGTGAGCAGATTTGGACAGGTCCTAGCAGAGGACTTGTGAGCTAAGTTTGATAGTTCTATCAGAGAACTTGAGGATAGAGGTGCACTTGGTTCTATGAGAAGAACTCGAGGACATATTTGGCAAGTCTTTGAGAAGGCTTGTATGTAGAGGATTGATTTGTTCAAGAGTTGGACAGATCCGACGGACGAGAGGAAGACTTGTACTAGACCGATTGACTGTGTTTGGTATAGGTTGTTGAGCTAATGTGGACATGATCATAGAAGGCAGAGGTCTCTTAGGCTAGGCATTGAGGATAGGATGTCTTCAATGGAAAGGAGTTCCACGTGCTGGCAAGAGGTAGAGACAGTTGATCTTCTGAGGGATAATTTCCAGAGTAGAGGGGAAGGTATCTCCTTTGAGCAGAGGCTCATAAATTCTAATTGGGGGAAGGTATCTCCTTTGAGCAGAGGCTCATAAATTCTTATTGGGGGAAGGTATCTCCTTTGGGCTAAGGCTCATAAACATTGTAATTGGGAAGGATTCCCAAAGAACTTTGAGATAACTTTTAGAGAAAATTTTTGTGGACGTAGCCCAGCCATTCTGGGTGAACCACGTTAAAATTTGTGTCACTTTGTGGATGATATTGTGCATTGCTTTGATATTTCTTTGGGTATATTGCTTTACTGTTTTGAAGTATAATGGAAAAAGTATAAAGAGATATTATACTGTTCACCCCCCCGCTCTCAGTATAAGCTTATGTTCTTCAATTGGTATCAGAGCAGGTGCCTTCGAAAAGTTTAACAGCTTGAAGTAAAATCTAGTAAAGAACACAATGGATCATTCAAGTGGCAATGCAACACCTATTCTTGATGGATCAAATTTTGGTCTTTGGAGTGCAAGGATGAAGTTTCATCTAATGGCACTTGGGAATGAGGTTTGGGAAGTGATTGAATATGAGTACACTATTCCTGAACATGGTCCTAATACTAAAGAAGAAAGGCTCCGAATACCTGGTCTCGCTTTGTAGCATTCATCTTCCCCTAGTCCTTATTAGGATTGTTTAATTTTTTGATTAGTGATAGAATTCTGATATGCTAATGGCTATACAAACTAGACCTCCTCTACAAAATAAAAGCAAGCTTTCTATTAAACTCCTGAGAATACCACTAAGTATGGTTGAATGACCGAAAAACCCTAGTATATTCTTCATAGCAACAAGAAGGGTTGTGTTGAAAAACATAGTTACTCACAAGGGTGATAAAAGTATGAAAAATATAATGCATAAATGCATGATTGAAACACAAACATGGTGTCGTTTGTAAGATTTTAAACACAATGTATTATAATGCAAGTGTAGCGGATGGATATGCCTAATGCAATGCAAAAATGAAATGCATGTGGAAAATGAAATGCATGATGCAAATGAAATGCAATGATGCAAATGTTTTTGGATTTTGATATTTTTCCAATTTTTATGGAATTTAAAATTTTGCTTTGACCAAATGACTTACAGACGCCTTTGGGATCTTTTACTGGGATGACCAAAGGGCTTATAGATGCCTTTGGGGCTTTTTGACTTGGATGACCAAAGGGCTTACAGATGCATAGTACGCTTTAATATGAAGAATGTTGAGAGGTTCAGGCTCTTCAAATCCTTCGAGCGATGTCAAGTGATATGTCCCAAGTCCAATATTCTTAGAGATAATATAAGGACCTAACCAATTAGCCGTGAATTTGTCTCACATGTTTGGCAGTAAATTTGAGTTCTGTTGGTTTTCTTTCAGCACAATATCACCAATCTAAAAGTCTCTCAGGTGGACTTTGTCATTGTAATCTTATTTTAAGCACTCTTGATAAACGTGAAGGTGCTCAAGGGCATTCACATGACTTTCATCAAGTAGAATCAATTGATCTAGGTGAGCTTTCCGTGTAGTGTCATCATCGATGAACTCTTTCAATACGATGTGCAATATTGGAATATCTAACTCTAAGGGCATAATGGCCTTAGTAACATATACTAGTAAAAATGGAGTTGCCCTAGTGGATGTTCGAATGCTAGTCTTATAAGCCCATAATGCAAGGGACAGTTGGATGTGCAAATATTTATGGTTCTCTTGTATCTTCTTTTTCAATATGGAGATCATTGTCTTATTTGAAGCTTCAGCTTGCCTGTTTACTTGCAGATAATATGGAGTCGCAAAACTATATTTGATTTTATACTTATGTTGGCAATTTTGGGTACTTTGGGTACATTGCCTTTGCTCAAGTGTATAAGTTGTCATTGATGTCAAGAAGCTCTTGAAGGAATTTGATTTGATGTCAAACAATTTGTTTTGATGAAGGTTACGGCATGACAGTTTCAAAGGTCTTTTGTAAACCCCAAGTTGGCGGGTTTAAAGATTACAGGTGGATGCATTAGTTTAATGCATTTGGGTCCAGGAGGAAGTATTTATTTAAATAATTAAAAACCTTGTTAAGGTTCCTTTTAATTATTTTTAAATAAATATTAATTTATTGTTTGCATTGGGTTCTCCTAACCCATGGCGCAAATGTCTTAACTTTGATGGCGCTATGTTCTAAGATTGTGGGCGCTAGCCAACTCCTCCGCCGACGTGTTAAACTCCTCGCTGACGTCAAGAGTTTATGGGAAATATGCATATAAATCTCCCATGATGAAGATCAAAGATTATCCCATCCGCATTTTTGAAAAGTGTTGCTCGCTGTGATTTCACGATCTGATGTTCGATTTCTTCTTCGTTGAGATTTCGTGATCCGCTGTTCGGATATCCGTCGTTCATTTTTGTATCCGTCGTAAGGTTTCATCGTCGTCATTCACGTCAGAAGACAGGGAGGCCTGCTGTTTATTTTAGCCCTGGCACAGAAGGTACAAGGGAAACAGAGTGAGGTTCATACCTCACCGGACGCCTTTGGTGCACCGGTAGCGGCTAGGTTGTTGGCGCGCTACCCGAATGGGAGGTTTCACGTTTGAATAACGTGAAAGGGTTTTTCTTCGTTGAAGTGGACGCAGTGGGTGGTGTTAGAGTTCGTGCACAATTTCTCCATAGCACGATTTTTGGTGTTGGCCAAGGTATTTTCGAAATTAATTTTTGCTAGTGTATTTTGCGGATGGAGGAAGTTTATTAGAGAGAAAAATAGCTTAGGAGTTATAAGGAGTTTGAAGCTTGCTTTATTTTGATAAAATATTCTTTTTAAGGTGTTGTTTGCATTATCTTATTGCATTCTTATGAGAGATAAAGTTTATTGTTGATAAGACTATAAGGGAGAAATAAGGTGTATAAGGGATAAATATTTCTTGTAATGTTGAGAGTGCTTTTGGTTGATTATGGAAATGAAAGCATGATGTTTTAAGGTTAGAATTGCTTCTTGTGTGAAGTTGTGAAACCTTAAGTGGGCAGCTTTGAGATTGACATTAGCTTTCATTAAATTGGTTATAATCAAGCTATTCTTTACTTGGTTAAAGTGTTGGGCTTACTTCTTTGTTGATGATTTGAAAAGTTGTTTTGTGCTTGGTGATTTGAGTTGGTGGATGCTTTTTGTTCAAATAATGTTGGAGAGAAAAGGAGTTCTACTTGTTTCCTTTTCTAATGTTGATTGTGAAATGCTTCAAGGTTGTGTTTTGAGTTGAATGGTGTTGATTGAACCTTGGTTGATGAGCATTGTTGTTGAAGCCCTAATTGATGGTGAAAAGAACATGAGTATCATTGTTATGTGATTCTTTGCATAGTTGGCAATTGTTGGGGTTTCATGTTCTTGAAAGAAAGCATTCTATCCTATCCATTTCAGATATTGAGTTGAGTTTTCAGATTTGAGATTGAGATTGAGCTGAGTTGATTTGAGTTGAGTTTTGAGATTGGGAGTTGAGTATAGAACATATTGAGTCTCTAACAATTCTCTTTATGCTTCTATGAGTTTGACAAATCACATTGGGTCTCTAACAATTCACTTTGTGATTTCCTACTAAGAAAGTTTTTCTTGGTGAGCTTGCTTGAGTTTTTGGACAGGTTTCGGTGGGGACTTGTGAGCGGTTTTGGACAGGTTTCGATGGGGACTTGTGAGCGATTTTGGACAGGTTTCGGTGGGGACTTGTGAGCAGATTTGGACAGGTCCTAGCAGAGGACTTGTGAGCTGAGTTTGATAGTTCTATCGGAGAACTTGAGGATAGAGGTGCACTTGGTTCTATGAGAAGAACCCGAGGACAGATTTGGCAAGTCTTTGAGAAGGCTTGTATGCAGAGGATTGATTTGTTCAAGAGTTGGACAGATCTGATAGACAGAGGAAGACTTGTACTAGACCGATTGACTGTGTTTGGTACAGGTTGTTGAGCTACTGTGGACGTGATCATAGAAGGCAGAGGTCTCTTAGGCTAAGCATTGAGGACAGGAGGTCTTCGGTGGAAAGGAGTTCCACGTGCTGGCAAGAGGTAGAGGCGGTTGATCTTCGAGGGATCATTTCCGGAGTAGAGGGGAAGGTATCTCCTTTGAGAGAGGCTCATAAACAGATGGGAGAAGGTATTCCTTTGAGCAGAGGCTCATAAATTCTGATTGGGGGAAGGTATCTCCTTTGAGCAGAGGCTCATAAATTTTGATTGGGGGAAGGTATCTCCTTTGAGCAGAGGCTCATAAATTCTGATTGGGGGAAGGTATCTCCTTTGGGCCGAGGCTCATAAACATTGTAATTGGGAAGGATTCCCAAAGAACTTTGAGATAACTTTTAGAGAAAAGTTTTGTGGACGTAGCCTAGCCATTCTGGGTGAACCACGTTAAAATTGGTGTCACTTTGTGGATGATATTGTGCATTGCTTTGATATTGCTTTGGGTATATTGCTTTACTATTTTGAAGTATAATGGAAAAAGTAAAAAGAGGTCTTATACTTGTTCACCCCCCTCTCAGTATAAGCTTGTGTTCTTCAATTGGTATCGGAGCAGGTGCCTTCGAAAAGTTTAACAGCTTGAAGGAAAAGCTAGTAAAGAACACAATGGATCATTCAAGTGGCAATGCAACACCTATTCTTGATGGGTCAGATTTTGGTCTTTGGAGTGCAAGGATGAAGGTTCATCTAATGGCACTTGGGAATGAGGTTTGGGAAGTGATTGAAGATGAGTACACTATTCCTGAACATGGTCCTAATACTAAAGAAGAAAGGCTCCTACATCACAGCAATTCAAAAGCAATGAATGCAATCCTGAAAGGCTTACGAAAGCGAGATCTCACCAAAGTGATTCACTGCAAGACAGCTAGTGAAATGTGGAATCGAGTTGAAGGTGGTTCATACGGGTGATACAAATGTCAGAAAGGCCAAGTTGAGACACTTCAAAGGTATGTTTGAACAACTCAAGATGAATGATGATGAAAATATTAGTGACTACATGCTTCGTATGGATGAGGTTGTTAACTCCATGAAAGACTTAGGTCTTGAGCTTGCTGAAAATGATGTTTGTGATAAGATTTTAAGATCTCTTCCTAATAGATTTAGTGAAAATATTTCTGCTATTGAGGAAGCTAAAGATTTGGATAAGTTGAAAAAGGATGAGCTCCATAGTATACTTGCAGCATTTGAGTTGAGAACTCAAGTGAAGGTTGATGTCAAGAAAGAGGCAACTTTCAAGGCTACCAAGAAATCCAAGGGTAAACAACTTCAAGATAGTGATGAGTCTTCTAGTGATGAAGAGGCATATTACAGCAAGAAAGGCAAGTTCTCTAGAAAGCACAAAAGTATGAAAAATATAAGATGTTTCAATTGTGGAAAGTTTGGTCATTATGCTACTGGCTGTACTTTTCCCAAGAATGAAAGTGATGAAGATAAACAGGATTCTAAGAGCAAGGATTCTAAAAAGCACAAGCATCACAGGAAAAACAAAGATGAGCACAACAATCAAGGAAAGAGGTATTCTCACAAGCACAAGAAGAGTTTCTACCTAGACAAAGCAAGTAAGTGTTCTAGTAGTGATAGTGAAAGTTCTTCAAGTGATGATGAAAATGAGATGTTGTTCATATCAGAAAAAGAGGAAGAACCGAAACATAGATTCATTATCATGAAATGTCTTAGATGTGGAAACTTTGGTCACCTTGAGGATGATTGCACAAATAATGATTTGGTTTCTAGTATGTATGAGGATGCTTCAGAAAACTATAAGGAAGATGCATGTATGGTTTTTGAAAAGGGTAGCACCTCTAGTGATAAGAAATCTGAAAAAGGCTTTGATGATTCAAAAAGCAAACAAATAGAGGAAGATATAGAGGAAGGTGAAGTAGATCTTGAAGGTGAACTTATTAGTGCTCTTAGTGCTTTGAAAAAGGAAAGAAAGAAGAATGCTAGACTCAAGGATAAGTTAGATGAATGTTATATGGAAAGAGATGATCTTATAGAAAGTCTTGACTTCTCTATAGCTAAGACACGAGAACTCAAGGATGAGTTAGAGTCTAATGTTCTTGAGTATAGTGAGTTAGAACAGAAAATGGCTTCTTTGAAAGAGAAAACTAAAGAGTACAAGGATAAGCTTTACGAGGTTTCAAGATAGCTCCAAAAAGGTTAAGTCACTCATCAAAGGTCAAAGAAAGACAACGAGATAAAACAGGCCTTGGTTTTGTTAAGCCACACAAGGAACAAGTTGGAGAGTCTAGTAAGAGACTCCAAAAGGAAGAGAGTTCTGATGAGGAAAGTATTTCAGAAAAGGAGTCCTTGAATGATAGATGCAAAGAAATAGAAAATAGAATTCAGAATGAGAAGAAGTTTTTAGAACCTAAGAGGTCAAATAAAGGAAAGTTTCAAGGCAGATGTTTTGCTTGTCACAGGTTTGGTCACATGGCTTCACATTGCATGGCTCAAGTGAAGAAGGTAAATGACAGTTTCAGAAGTGCTAGTTACTTTCAAGGGTATTGCTACTCTTGTCAACAGTTTGGGCACAAGGCGATTTATTGCAAGGCAAATAACAGGAACAGGTTTGGTCAGAACAGGTTTGGTCAGAACAGGTTTGGTCAGACAGTTTGGTCAGAACAGGTTTGGTCAAACAGGTTTGGCAAACAAGTTTGGTCAGAACAGGTTTGGTCAGAATAGGTTTGGTCAGAATAGGTTTGGTCAGAACAAGTTTGGTCAGAACTGGTGGATTCAAAGATCAGGTTTACCTCAGAGAAACAACATCGTCAAGTGTTTCAAGTGCAACAATGAAGGTCACATAATCAGACAGTGTAGAGCTGAAATTCCAGAATACAAGAACAGGAACAGTGGCATGATCAGGTCCAAGGATCAAGGCATGGACAAGAACAGGGATGAGAACAAGAACAAGAACAGTGACAAGAATAGGAATATGGGCAAAGAGTTCAAGAGAAGGCCCGACAAGGAAGTTATAGACGTCGATGATGATCAGTGCCTAATGGGAGTTTTACTCCCACCCCAAAATTAATCACCTCATCTGGAGGTGGGGGAGGGACTAAGCTAAGAGGCTCATTCTTAGTCCCGAGCCCCAAAGGTGACCCTTTGCCATTGATGACAAAGGGGGAGAGATATGAGTAAGGGGGAGAGCTTCAAAGTGAAGAGGAGAGCTTCAAGTCGGGGGGAGCAAAACTTCAAAGGAAGATTCTCGAGTTGTGGGCACAGTTGGTCGAGTTGTTAGCACGAGTTGGTTTCAGTTTTGGCTCTTGAGAAGTGTTTTCAGTAAAGGTTTGCCATCAATGACAAAGGGGGAGATTGTTGGCAATTTTGGGTACTTTGGGTACATTGCCTTTGCTCAAGTGTATAAGTTGTCATTGATGTCAAGAAGCTCTTGAAGGAATTTGATTTGATGTCAAACAATTTGTTTTGATGAAGGTTACGGCATGACAGTTTCAAAGGTCTTTTGTAAACCCCAAGTTGGCAGGTTTAAAGATTACAGGTGGATGCATTAGTTTAATGCATTTGGGTCCAGGAGGAAGTATTTATTTAAATAATTAAAAACCTTGTTAAGGTTCCTTTTAATTATTTTTAAATAAATATTAATTTATTGTTTGCATTGGGTTCTCCTAACCCATGGCGCAAATGTCTTAACTTTGATGGCGCTATGTTCTAAGATTGTGGGCGCTAGCCAAGACCTCCTTCGACGTGTTAAACTCCTCGCCGACGTCAAGAGTTTATGGGAAATATGCATATAAATCTCCCACGATGAAGATCAAAGATTATCCCATCCGCATTTTTGAAAAGTGTTGCTCGTTGTGATTTCGCGATCTGATGTTCGATTTCTTCTTCGTTGAGATTTCGTGATCCGTTGTTCGGATATCCGTCATTCATGTTTTGTATCCGTCGTAAGGTTTCGTCATCGTCATTCACGTCAGAAGACAGGGAGGCCTGCTATTTATTTTAGCCCTGGCATAGAAGGTACAAGGGAAACAGAGTGAGGTTCAAACCTCACCGGACGCCTTTGGCGCACTGGTAGCGGCTAGGTTGTTGGCGCGCTACCCGAACGGGAGGTTCCGCGTTCGAATAACGTGAAAGGGTTTTTTCTTCATTGAAGTGGATGCAGCGGGTGGTGTTAGAGTTCGTGCGCAATTTCTCCATAGCACGATTTTTGGTGTTGGCCAAGGTATTTTCGAAATTAATTTTTGCTAGTGTATTTTGCGGATGGAGGAAGTTTATTAGAGAGAAAAATAGCTTAGGAGTTATAAGGAGTTTGAAGCTTGCTTTATTTTGATAAAATATTCTTTTTAAGGTGTTGTTTGCATTATCTTATTGCATTCTTATGAGAGATAAAGTTTATTGTTGATAAGACTATAAGGGAGAAATAAGGTGTATAAGGGATAAATATTTCTTGTAATGTTGAGAGTGCTTTTGGTTGATTATGGAAATGAAAGCATGATGTTTTAAGGTTAGAATTGCTTCTTGTGTGAAGTTGTGAAACCTTAAGTGGGCAGCTTTGAGATTGACATTAGCTTTCATTAAATTGGTTATAATCAAGCTATTCTTTACTTGGTTAAAGTGTTGGGCTTACTTCTTTGTTGATGATTTGAAAAGTTGTTTTGTGCTTGGTGATTTGAGTTGGTGGATGCTTTTTGTTCAAATAATGTTGGAGAGAAAAGGAGTTCTACTTGTTTCCTTTTCTAATGTTGATTGTGAAATGCTTCAAGGTTGTGTTTTGAGTTGAATGGTGTTGATTGAACCTTGGTTGATGAGCATTGTTGTTGAAGCCCTAATTGATGGTGAAAAGAACATGAGTATCATTGTTATGTGATTCTTTGCATAGTTGGCAATTGTTGGGGTTTCATGTTCTTGAAAGAAAGCATTCTATCCTATCCATTTCAGATATTGAGTTGAGTTTTCAGATTTGAGATTGAGATTGAGCTGAGTTGATTTGAGTTGAGTTTTGAGATTGGGAGTTGAGTATAGAACATATTGAGTCTCTAACAATTCTCTTTATGCTTCTATGAGTTTGAAAAATCACATTGGGTCTCTAACAATTCACTTTGTGATTTCCTACTAAGAAAGTTTTTCTTGGTGAGCTTGCTTGAGTTTTTGGACAGGTTCCGGTGGGGACTTGTGAGCGAGTTTTGGACGAGGTTTCGGTGGGGACTTGTGAGCGAGTTTTGGACAGGTTTCGGTGGGGACTTGTGAGCAGATTTGGACAGGTCCTAGCGAGAGGACTTGTGAGCTGAGTTTGATAGTTCTATCGAGAGAACTTGAGGATAGAGGTGCACTGGTTCTATGAGAAGAACCCGAGGACAGATTTGGCAAGTCTTTGAGAAGGCTTGTATGCGAGAGGATTGATTTGTTCAAGAGTTGGACAGATCCGACGGACAGAGGAAGACTTGTACTAGACCGACTGACTGTGTTTGGTATAGGTTGTTGAGCTGCTGTGGACGTGATCATAGAAGGCAGAGGTCTCTTAGGCTAAGCATTGAGGACAGGAGGTCTTCGGTGGAAAGGAGTTCCACGTGCTGGCAAGAGGTAGAGGCAGTTGATCTTCTGAGGGATCATTTCCAGAGTAGAGGGGAAGGTATCTCCTTTGAGCGAGAGGCTCATAAATTTTGATTGGGGGAAGGTATCTCCTTTGAGCGAGAGGCTCATAAATTTTGATTGGGGAAGGTACCTTGATAGAGCAGAGGCTCATAAATTCTGATTGGGGGAAGGTATCTCCTTTGGGCCGAGGCTCATAAACATTGTAATTGGGAAGGATTCCCAAAGAACTTTGAGATAACTTTTAGAGAAAAGTTTTGTGGACGTAGCCCGACCATTCGGGTGAACCACGTTAAAATTGGTGTCACTTTGTGGATGATATTGTGCATTGCTTTGATATTGCTTTGGGTATATTGCTTTACTATTTTGAAGTATAATGGAAAAAGTAAAAAGAGGTCTTATACTGTTCACCCCCCCTCTCAGTATAAGCTTGTGTTCTTCAACTTAGATGTCAAAGCTCTCACAGTTTTGTTTTTGAATGACGTTCCATTATCCAAAATTATCTTGGATGGTATCCAAAAATGACTTATGATATTAGTGAGTATGAACTCATCAATACATGCTCCAGTTGTCATTGTTAAGGGAATGGATTCCACCCACTTTATAAAATACTTAGTAACTATAATAATGAATGTATACTGACCCGATGATGGAGGAGAGATCTTACCAATAAGATCCAAACCCCACTAAGGAAATGGCTAAGACGCTTGAATGGGTTGTAAGGTCTATGATGGTAGGTGTTTAAGATTAGCATGATGTTGGCATCTAATGCATTTCCTGACATACACATTGCAATATTTCTCCATAGTTGTCCAATAATAACCAATGCAAAGTATGCACTTGATGATATCCATTCCACTGAAATGGCCACCGCACGTACCATCGTGAGCTTGCAAAATTGCCCAAGATAACTCTTGGAGCTCAAGACAATGAAGGAGAACTCCATTGTAGCTTCTACAGTATAGGGTGTCTACTAATAAGACATACTTTATCGCTTTCTATTTAAATGTGTGCTTAATAGCATGCAATAATCCCTGAGGGATTACACCAAGTCTAAGAAAGTCATATATCTATGATGTCCAGTTATGATAAGCTTCGGCTTCAATTGACAAGATAGCATGTTCCCCTTGCGGTTCCACATTTGCAAATGTAGACTAGGAAATAACCTTGTGGTGAATGGTAGTACCACTTCCCGTCGAATATTGTGAGATCAAAGACCCCCAGGACACTCTCTTGAGAAATTCTTTGGCTCTGTAACACCATTCATGGTTTGGTTCTACATGAATCATGTTGATTGACTCTTTGTTATCTAATGCTTCATCCTGCACAGCAGAGTGTTACAATATTTTTACGTGGATGGTAGAGAAATTGGTAGACATATTCTGAGGGATTAAATATCCCAAAGATGCCATTGTGTCTAAAAATCTATTGTATGAGTGAGGGATTACCTCAATGTCGTACCATTCCAATTTAGCTAGATAAATATCAACAAGATCCTTGTAATATTTTAATACCAGACATCGATATTGAAATAATATCTTAACTTGGTTAACAATGAGAAGGGAATCATCAAATATATTTAGCCTTTTGATCTTCATGGCAACTACTATTTGGAGATCCAAAATTAGGGCTTCATATTCAGCATTATTTTTAGTGCAAGGAAAGTACAATTTGAACTACAAGGGCATTGGAGCTCCTTGTGGTGTGAACAACAATATTCCTGCACCACCCCCTTGCTCACACTTTGAATCATCGAAGAACAAGGTCATATTGGCTTTGTTATCTAGCTCCTTGGGTTTTGGTGCTTCTTATAAGACAAATACTACATAATTGGGAAGCTCTATGGTGACGGGTCTACTATTATCGAGAGGCACCTGAACCAGTTGCTCAGCTATGACTTATACCTTAATGGAATTTTGGCTTATGAATTCCAAATCGAATTCTGTCAATAGCATGATCCACTTTGTAGTACGTGTATTATGATATGTCTTGCTCATCATATACTACAAATAATTTTGTTTTGATATGACATATGGCGTATGACTTAATATATAGTATCGTAATTTCTTTGTAGTGAACACTACTACTAAACACAATTTTTCCATGTAGGCATATCCTAGCTCGTAACTCACCATGGTTCAGCTAATATAATATATGGCTTGTTCTTTATCTTATACATTATTTTGGGATAACATGGTCCCTAGTGCAAAGTCCATCACCGATATATACAACAAAAATGGTACATCCGGTCTTGGTGCAGCTAGCATTGGAGGTGTCACCAGGTAGTACTTAATCTTAGCAAAGGCTACTTGATAGTCTTCATCCCAATTGAATGAGATCCCCCTATGTAGTAGTTGATTCATGGGTCAATATTTATTTGATAACTATGTGATAAATTGCTTTATGGATGCTAATTTGCCCTGAAGGCTCCTTAATTCCTTGATATTCATGGGGGGATGTATTTCTAAAATAGCCTTGACCTTTTCTAGATCAACTTCGATGCCTCGTTTTGAAATGATGAATCCTAAGAGCTTTCCTAAAGTTATGCCAAATACACACTTCTTAGGATTCAACCTAACATTATGCTCTATCAAGCGATCGAAGACTTTCCTCAAGACCTCAACATGCTTTGAATATAGCAATGACTTTGCCAATAATTCATCGATATAATCTTCTAAGATATTATGCATGTAGTCATGAAAGATATATGTCATAGCCCGCTGATATGTAGCACCAGCATTCTTCAGGTTGAATGGTATAACCTTGTAACAGAATGTTCCCCATGGCATTATGAACATGGTTTTATGCCAGTCTTCAATCTTAATCCAAATTTGGTTGTAACCAAAAAAACATCCATTAAGGAGAGCATCTCATGACTCGTATTTGCATCTACAAGAGCATCTATAGTTGGCAAAAAAAATTAATCCTTTGGTGTTGACCTATTTAGGTCTCTAAAATCCATACAGATACAAATCCTTCCATCAGGTTTTCCTATAGGCACCATGTTTGATACCCATTACAGATATTCGATGGAAATGACAAACTCTACATCCAACATATTTTGCAACTCATCCTTAACCATTAAGGCTACTGTTGGATGTATCTTCTTGAGTTTCTACTTGATTGGCTTCTTTGATAGATCTAGCGAAAGGTTATGAGTAGCCAATTTTGGATCTAGACTCGATATGTCCTTATAAGTCCAAGCAAAGATATCAGGTCTCTCTTTTAGTAGAGGGATGAGGTTGGCATGCTCATCGAGAGTCAAACTTTCTCTAAATTTAACCTTCTTAGGATTAGTAGGATCATTACTGATATCCACTTCAAAGGTTTCCTCTACTAACATATGGGATCCCTCCTCAAGATGATGAGGTATAGGGATCAAGTGGATGTCATCTGTTGGGTTTATATGTTCCTCATTGGAAGCATCCTTAGCATGATAGACATCATGTGCATAGTCTGGCACAAATGGAAAGGTTACAGTATTTCCTCTTTAGGGAAGAAATATTCAGGCTCCAAAGGTGAATCAATGTGATCCCAATCAATAGCATCTATATTAAGACATAATGGCTTGGAATGATCATTTGTATTGCAGAGTGGGGTGGTAAAATCAATGGAGATCATATTTATGGAATGGATCATTTCTCCAGGACCATGTGCACATGACTCATCATTAGAAAAACTTCCATTCCCAAGATGTGGTTCTGGGGTTATGGGGATCTTCGAATCCAGTCCATCAATAGACTATCGAATGGGATCATTGGGCTCAAGGAGCTCCATGTACGTTGGTGGATCGAGAGACACCATGTGATAAATAATATCTATATTTGGTGGTCTTACCCTAAGGTGAGGATGGAGATTGATTTCTCCATATGTTTCCTCAGTGGTATATGGTGCATTATGATGACGCAAGTAGGGAGGTCCTAAATAGGATCTTTGTTTCATCTTCATTATCACTATCAACTGTGAAGTGCTCTTTGATCTCGTTCATTTGTTCCATGGGTATAAAATAATATAAGAGTGTAGGGCCCAACAGGCTAACTCAATTTCATCCTCAGATTGATTGTTGTTTGAGGATAACTCAGTGTCATCTATTCCATAATCATGGTCTGGTCCATCACTTTTGGTGATGGATATTTCATGTATGTCCTTAGAAGCAACTTCTGATTTAGTGTCTATAGTTGTATCCAGAATATGGATGTGTATACGAATATCATCGACAGCCTCACAACTTTGATTATCCAAGTTGGCTCTTGGAATGTGTTCTAGGTCGTTATCCACCAAGTTGTTTGCATGGTATCTCTTGGGTGGCTCTATAGTGACATAGGTCACTAGCGGTTATACCTATAAAACATGGAAGGATTAGGGTGATATAGATTGAAATCAACTTCACCCTCCAAACTGAGGTATAGACAGTCTAGAGATGCTGTAAGAAGTTCATATTATCCTCAAATATAGTATCCTAACCCGAACTTGTCATTTGGCAACTGATATTGTGGTTCATATGGCCTCCTACGCCCTTGCTCCAATAGTCCGAGAAAGTAACCATACCAATGGTAACGCTCAAAGTATCACATGGTGTATTTTTAATTAGAGATAATGAAAATTCACAACGAATGGTTCATTATCATCCTCATCCATGGGCTTAGGAGATGTAAGCTAGTCTAGACCTCCATAGATGAAGTTGGTTTCGTTAGGTGGCAGTACTAATGCTTCCATCATCCCTAGGAGAATGTGATGGGCTCACGGTCATCCCATGTCCTATGCAATCTCGATAATTCATGTAAACATTACATTATGTATGATATATTCCCCTAATCTTGGATTAACCAAATGGACGATCACCTGCGATGCAGATGACCTTGCTGAAGACGCAAGCGAAGCAGGTTGAAGTGCCTCTTCAACTTCTCCTTTAATTTCCTCTACTTCCATGGGAGTAGGGGCTTAAATGATAATTGGCTTGGGCATCTACTTTATCTCTTTTTTGCCCATATTTGCTTTCAACTTCCTATCATCCTGATGCATCATAGATGCAGATGGTATAGTAGAAGCAGTTATCATGTGCTTCGATCATTGAGATGCAGACGTTGCAGGTTTAGCACACAATTCTTTTATTTTACCTCTTGGCTCTTTGATCGAAGATGTTGGCCACACATCTAGTTGCATTGAGGGGAGCATGAAGTCCCTCGACAAATCTGCTAGATTCACATTTTTAAAGGGTTCTTCATCTAAGGCACCATGTGAACTTGTCCCTCATGAATGTGTTTGATACATTGATACAGAATAGAAGGGACACAATGTATTTCTCTGATCCAAGGCCTCCTTAGAAGTATGTTTGATTACATGATACATTATCGGTATGGTCTTCAGTCCTACCTGGATAGGTAAAACTATAGTATCGATCGTTGAGCATAAAGCATCATTGAAAGCTCTCAACGTGAAGGTATAAAGGATGATATGCATCTTGGGCAACTTCAAGTGAATTAACACCTTGGTAGTTATGATATTGATTGATGACCATGTGTCAATCAAAACTCACTTGAATTTTTATGATTCCCACATGCAATAATATGCAATGGCGGGTTTGTTATAATAGTGGAAACCGTCTTGACTTCATGATCATGAAATTGTATGACCGGTTCCTGACACTATTGCACATGCCCCACAAAGTATGTAAACACTTCAGGATCCTGAGGCTACACTTCTATATACGTTAGTATGTCCATAAGCATCTCCCTATTCTTGGGAGACTACTAAATCAGCTCATAAATTGATAACTTTTCTAGATTCATCTATAGGTTTTGGACCGACATACTCCTGATTGTCACCACCGGTCTAGTTGATGGGCCTGACACATGTTGGTCTGGCCTTGGAGGAGGCACAACTTGGACTCTAATAGGCGTTGGAGGTTGATTTGGTCACTCATACCTCATGTGCCTTGTGACAATGTTGACCATTCCTATGAACCCATGGGTTGGTGGTTCGATGCGTACTTGGTTGACTTGGCCAACATTATTCCTTGGCACCTCATGATTTGGTAGAGGATTTTTGTAAATCCCCATATTTTGATTGTCAGGCGCTTGTGGGTTGTTGACAAGAAGTGTACCTCTTTCAATGATATTTAGTATAAGATGTTTAAAAGACCAAAATACCTCAATTTCATGGCCTTTTGATCGATGAAAGATGCAATATTGATCGTCCTTGTAGCCCTTAGGCTTAGGCTAATTAGGGTCTATAGCCTTCGCCTCACATAACTGATGAAAAATTGAATCCAATGACTTTGATAACTGAGTGAATACACAAGGTGGGTGTTATTCCTTATTTTTACCCCTTTAATTATTGTTGCACTACTCATTTTGCGTAGGAGGAGGTTGGGCTTGATAGTTTGTTGTTGTTACCTCTTATCCCCTTTCTGAAGGTTCAACACCACTTGATTAACATGGGCTGACTTGACCTGTTGTCTCTTAGTGCTTTTCTTGTGCCACTCCTTATTTTTGAGCTTCAAGTTACCCTCCTCTAACTTAATGTCCTCTATCACCTTGGCTTGTGCCAAAGCCTATTTGAATTTCTAGTATTGCTACAACTGTAGCAACAATGAAATATACTTGGCACAAATCTTCATGAACATTCGAGTTAATTTAGAATATGGGATGGAGAATGGCAGCTTTGCCATCATTTTCTTCCATTTTTTTTTATAATCCATCATTGGTTCATTGTCATGTTGCGTTAAAGAAACCAAGTCAGATAAGTTTACCTTTTTCTTGATGCTGAAGAAGTGTTCAAGAAATACATCGGCTAGTTGTTTGAAACTAGTGATGTTGTACCTCTTTAATTAGTTGAACCACTTCTAAGCTGGGCATAATAGGATCATAATGAGGTGTGCAGGAGCAAAGCATTGTTGATCTTAATCTAAAAGCACATATCTATAAAACTCGTTACATGCTCTTGTGCATCTTCCTCTCCTGGGAACTTTTCCAGCTTAGCCATCTTGAAATGCTCAAGATAGGTTGGAATAGGCACTTACGTGCATAGAGATTCATTATGGATTTTGTTCAAGGTAGGATTTTGATAAGTTGTTCCTTGCTTCTCTATGTCTTGGACCTTCTCTACTAAGGCCTTTTAGGCCTACGAAGAAAGGAACTCCTCTTCTCGATATTACCTCAGAGGCAGATTCTTCCTCTATCGAGGTGGTGGACTAGGCTCATCCTCCTTGAATTGGGATATTTCTAGATATTCTTGTTCTAATTCCTCTCCCACTTCTTCCTCATACTGCCTATGCTCACTTTTTTCAAACATTGGGTGTCGATATCTATGCTAAGTCATATGGCGAGTATGTGCATCTATGTATTCAAGCTATAACTTGGGTTGTGAAGCCACTCATCTATCAACACGCTTCATAGTCTCACTGTGATGAGGTAAACTAGTGCTAGCCAATAAATCCTCTCTCTCAACATGCTTCTTTTGATCAAGGATGCGTTGTTCATGCATGTGTTGTTCATATAATTTTTGTCTTATGAACCTCTGCCTCTAAGAGTTCTCATTTTTGAGGTGCTCTTTCTCTATGAAAACATCCTCCAATTGGTCTTGGAGAATATACCATCTCTATTTTGATACCAGTATATGAGATATATCAACATGATCATCCATTTGAGGCCTCGGGTGTGTGCACTCTATTCGAGCGACTTTATGGGTATGTCCTCCAATGGACTGATTTACCACACTCTTGCATTTGTCTGTAAATACGAAATTCATGTTAGTTTGTCTCCTATATTCTATGTCTACATGAGATGCAAGAGCACGTGTGTCATGAGAATGCTTGGAACACTCTCCAGGTTATCATGCAGTCCTAATGGTGCTTCTACTACACTCACTCATAGGTCAAGAGGGTGCAAGTGTAGGCTTATATCCTAGCTGCCCTAGGACTCTTTCTAAACCATCTAACTATCTACCATGCCAAGGCTCATGAGGTGGCATACCATTAGCTCCCACTTTAGACATATCTATGGTGAACTTACAAGGTTCACCCCTATAGGTAGTCTGCATGGGCCTATGCTCAAAAGTGGTCCCATATACTTGCCCCTAAATGGGTGGATCTTGAGCCTTTCTATACTAGGATGGTAGAGGTTGTGAGTCTCCCTTAGATATAGGTCAAAGGGGTACCAATCTGGATCCCTCAATGACATATTCTTTAGTAGAACCTATGTATGCATGAGGAATGTGGTCACGATAAATGCTACCATGTTCCCCCATGCTAAGAATTCCCATGATTTGATCTATGTCTAGAGGAGTGTCTAGTACTTCCTCTAATCGGGGTATTCTCAATGAAATCCCCTCGTGTAGAATTATCCCCTCTAATACTCACTAAACAATTTCTAGGAGGATTCTGTGATTGAGGGTATTCTACATTATGTTGTGCATTAGGTGGAGCTTGGGATTTGATCTCAGGTCTATGCCCATATCGGCCTCTTCATATTTGTACCATTGTATATCCTATGTCTAGATTTAACTTTTATTAACACGCAAAGAATACAATGATTATTATCTCTTTTTAAATTTTTAAAATGAGCCCTAAACTGTTTGATGTGTTTTGCAATTTTTTGTATCAGTAAAGTAACTCTTGTCGTGTTTGCAATATGTTGATGATTTTCTCAATTTTTAAAGGGCTTTCACCTATATAATCGCAACTCGAAAACCTGGATATGAACTTCAGGTCAAGTAATCCCTCTAAAGTGTAGAAATGAAAGTCCACACCTAGGTAGGAAGCACAAGTACTACCAGAACCTCATCCAATCTCACCTAGTCAGTTTTATACCCTTTGGAGAGAAGTACATGCAAATTTTTTGGGCTACAGATGGTTCTTGAGTCTAGCCTTGGTCTAGAACATAAGGTACATGGATTTGGGCCAATGGATGGAAATCACTGCTACTATCATTGAAACCCTACTAGTGGTTGGATGTGACTTCCAACTCACTAGCAATTAATGTGAATCGTGGTGTGTGGTTCCTTTTAATTTTCATGATTTCCATATGCAATGCAGAAAAAGGAATTTCAAATTAATAAAGTATGCATGATTAGTTTTACATTATATTTTTAAAATGCATACTAATGATGGTATGGCCACTGATCGGGCCTCAAACAAGAAAATAGAAAACTAAAGACGTTCTAGAACGTTGGAGACTAGGGCAGACTGCACTCAGAGGTCTGTTGTTCCTAGTAGCACCTAGTAAATACCTAAAAAGAGAAATACCTAAGGACTCATATGCCTACTACTAATTTCGTTGTATTCCCTAATTAGTCTAACATTTTTGCATTTTGGAAATTTACAGAGAGTAAAAATAAAAATAGAAGGTGACAGTGGCACCTACTTTAGGTCCACATCTGACTGAGCTTTACACCTCTGTTGTCTAGTTTTTTAGATGCTAACCATAGCTCTGTGGTGCGGTTGAGACTTTTGCCCACAGGTGTCAAACACAGTGAAAAATTTTGACCATGGTTGTCAACCATGGTGAGCACCTATCATGAAAAAAATCATAGAGTTTAGTGATTTGTGGCATGAAATGTGGAAGTTCCCATTGTGATTGCCTTTTGTACCTATCTAAAAAGCATGCTCCTAGTAATACATTAATTGAAATTAATAATTAAAGCAAGAAATAAAAGACAAGATTGCATATGACAAGAAAATAAATGCTTCTTTTATTAATCTTGAATCAAATCTTGGTTACAATCATGCCCCTCTTAGGGTCACCCAAATTTTGATACAATTAACACAATTTGAAAGCCCCAACGGGGTAGGTGTAATACACAGACTTTCTAAATGGACACGAACTACTCCAAGGTGTCGATGACCTTCTTCTCCATGATTAGAGGTATTTGGTGTCTTGCATCTCAAAACCTTGTTAGTCCTGCATGCAATAAACAACAAGAAACAATTAGCAACAAAAGAGGCCTCTCTTGATGAGGCTTTGAGGAGGTATTTGCATAAAAGGTAGTATAACTAGCTTGAAATCAAGAAAGTGCAAGGAACATACTAAACTTATATTAAACCTAATAATGTTACTACAAACATATAAGCAAAAGCAGATCTAGCTATCTATTGAATTAATTACGAAATTGAAAGCATAGAAGCATGAAAAGAACCATTAATGCCATAATTGCAAAAGTGGAGAAAAATGACTAAAAAATCTAATTGCATCGGTATAAGTCTTTATTAAAGCAAATTAATATTATATATATCTAATCTAATGCAATTAAACAAATACTACAACTAGAAAATAAGGAAATTGAAGATGACAACCTAACCATGGGTTTGATATTGTTAGAGTTAAAGTGCACTATGCCTCTGTTTTGACACTTGTCAGTTTATACTGACACTTGTCAGTTTATCATATAGGCCTTCTGCCTATTTATGTAACAAATTTTTATGAATAACTAATCCCCTTCAATTTTCCCTCCTAACATTTGGTATCAGAGCAGGCTTTCCCTACCCTGTGAAACCCCTTGAGGGGGGATTTCCCTCATGGAAATCCTCCCTCCCCATAATATTTTTCCTTATTTTTTTTAATTTTTTACCGAGGGAGTATGCTCTCCATCATTTGATGGATCAGAAACCAGATGGTAAGAATTTAAAGTTTAGGGAATTTTTTCATATTTTTTTTAGTTTCAGGTTCTGGTGCAGTATGCTCACGCCCCCCCCTCGCTCATGCGTCATAAAGTTTTTTCGAGAGCTCTGAGTTACCGCAGCCAGGGACCAGAATATCCATGCTGCGGATACTTACACGGCCTTGCTACATGTTGACCGACTGTTTCAATTTTTTTGCTATGCGCATACTGGTCAAGCTTTCTAAGGGGCAGTGAATGAATGCCCATCTAACATCTGCTGCTGATGACGTTTTCCATGTCGCTGTGAACAAGAAGTCAGTCTAGATTTTTTGACGTGATCTTGCTGTCAAATCAGAAATACATGGCGCAATGAAAAGAAGATGCAAAAGACAAAATTTGTTGTTGCTTTCGGAGGAAAGCCGTCATATTTTCTGTGGGAGCGTGAAATGAAAATCCTCACAGTCACATTGTTGGAGGCAATGTATGTTGTTTATGTTCGGCGGCCATCCTCTAGCCCCCGCCTACATCGCGGGAGCTCCTCATCGACACCAGCGAGAGATAGAGCTATTTTTTGTGTGTCGGATCAAAGCACAGGATTCATGTGAAAGAGCTCATCGGTGGCCAGCATGGAGACGGTGGAGGATGTGACAATTCATGATGTTCAGAGTGAGGCGTTAGCAAAATTAGCAGAGAACAGTGCTGGTAATGTCAATGAAGGAGAAGGAGCGACGGATGTTATCATTGTTGGAGCAGGCGTCGCGGGTTCGGCCCTCGCCTACACGCTTGGCAAGGACGGAAGACCTGTTCACATTATTGAGAGGGATCTGAGTGACTGGACGCAGGGGCGATTAATAGTGGCAGATGGCTTGATCTCGCAGCCATTGGTGACCGTGGGTCGTGGTGTTCTATGTTTCTGCCTCAGGGGCAACCCTGCCGCCACGCCTGCCAAGTTCGACGTTTTTTCTCTTTGTCTCTGCAATGACTATTCAGTGCAAGGTCTGCATGCAGACGTTTATCTGCACAACATCAGAAGTGAAATGCCGAGAACATGCTGAAGCAAAGCATCCCAAGGCTGATGTTTATCATTGCTTCCCTCATCTGAAGAACCTCCAGCGACTGGGCATTCCTCAGGACTCCGCCTTTGGTCCAATAGCTTCGGCAGATGTCAAATGTCCTTCGTAAGATGAGAGATTTTCAAAAGCCATGTGCGTCTAGGAGAACGCAATGGCGATGGTGCCATCGGCTACGTACCGGCAGTGTTTGAACAAGCAAGGCGACGGTGGCGATTATGAATTCGAGGAACAGAATGGAGGGTCCCTTGCAGGCGTTGCAGGGGATGGAGTGGGGGTTGAAGACGAAGGATGATTTCTTAGCGAAGTTTCTACGAAAATTTCCACCACACAAGACGACGCGATATTCCAGAGATACCAGGCAGCGGAGACTGCGACGTGAGCGGCTGTGATAGGGGTGAAGACGTTTCGGTTCGAGTTCGACATGACAACCTGTTTACTTTCAGTTCGAGTTCAAGTTTTGGCACAGTGAATGAAATGTTGAAGTAAAACCACAGAGATCGTACGGCATTGATTTAGATTCAAAGTCATAACGACCAAATTGATGTGGCTGTTAGTTTATGTGGTGATATCACGGCTTAGGAGGTGGAGTAGTGAATGCACTCCATAAATCAGAGGTCCCCAGAACCATGCAAAACCCCAAAAAAATCAACTGTGTTCGATCCATTTCTGACGTAAAAAATACAGAATAATCGCAGTTTGAAAACCCAATTATGCACTGCTCGGTGATGGGGCGGGGATCCGGATGCCACGCGGATGCTGTTTTCCAGGGTGTCGCATGATCTGGTGACGCGATGGCCCTCGAGATTGTTGCGCTTGGGATTGAAACGGAGCGTGTAGTGCTTCCAAAGGATCTGTGTAGTGCTCGTCGGTAGTTGACGGAGACCACGATCGTCGTCATCAAAGCAATTCAATTTTATCTGATATGAAGACGCCCTTGACTCCTGTTACTTTGGCGGTCTCCATGGTTCCCTATAGGCTATGGTTTGTAGTGTTAAGATGCATTATTTTAAATCTTTCTCGACGCATAATTTCTTTTAACAATTGCTTTATATAATGGATGGGGGCATTTGTTTTTATAAATGCAATGAGGTATATTTTATAAAGTGGAGGGAACCACTTTAAGTCTCACATGTATGAACACGAATTTAAGTTCCCATGCTCATTGGCCAACAGTATGGCCTATGTAATTCCCCATTGAGGGAAATTGATGCTATTTTTTCCACTGAGAGCGATGCCGCCATTGAGCGATGTTGTCTATTTTCTGCCTTAGATAGACATGATGTTTTTTTTTCCAAATGATGTTTGATGGTGGAATATAGGGGTATTTATAGTCGTTGGAAACGTTTTTCCATGACGGACACAATGGTGGTGTCAAATTGTAATTTTGAGGCTGTTTCAATTCAATTTTTTAGCCTCAAAGTTCTTATACCTTGGAGTGCACTTTTGGTTGTACCCGACACTCCCAAGGTAATTTTATATGTGATCCTTGTACCTAGTGACCTTTTCTATACACTTGGCGGATGCAGCGGCTGGTTACCCATGCATTTCGGTGGGATGACATGGTCACCATAAGGACACTTATACTAGGGACTATAGACAAAGACACCCTAGACTCTATCCGAGGTTTTTTCTGGATCTACTTCTGAAGACTACAGACGAAGACACTTTAGAAGATTTTTTTCTTTTCTTCTTCTCTCCTCCTATTTTGATCTATGGCTCATTTTATTGTATTGAGTGCATTTTCGGAAAAGACCGACACTCTTATATGGCTCGTTTTTCCTTTCATTAGGTGCATTTTCGGCAGAGACCGAAACCTTCTAGATTGAGTTCACCATGAGGAGGGATTTCATACTCATGGTGAATCTAGTCAGTGACCTACGAGTGGCAACATCCTCTGAGGATGACCTGCAGAGGCAACAGACCCAGATGTGGTTGACCCTGAGGCACCCATGATGACCCTAAGGCACTTAGACGGCTGACCCAGTGGCAACAGACCCGTTGAAGTGGCTGACCCTGAGGCAACAGACCGAGATGTATACACAGTGAATCTAGCATTATTCACAGTTGGAGAGCCAAGCGCAAAGAGCACGAGCCTAGACCAAATAAGAGAGGATGATAGGTTGTTTTAGAGAAGTCAACATTAAGGGGGAATGTTACCTAATGTTGACTTATTTTGTTTTTTCTTTAGTTAGGATAGTGCACTTTAAGGGGGAATGTTAGAGTTAAAGTGCACTATGCCTCTGTTTTGACACTTGTCAGTTTATCATATAGGCCTTCTGCCTATTTATGTAACACATTTTTATGAATAACTAATCCCCTTCAGTTTTCCCTCCTAACAGATATGTGGTGAGCATTGTCCGTCGCGACTAAGCTTGAAATATTCTTGCCCTCCTAATTGGGTATCCAATCTTCAATTATCCTTGAGGAATTGATGATCAAGGGTCACCACTATATCCTCTGATAGATTTGGTGGTTGAATTGCTCATTTTGTGGATGAATTGCACAAATTCATGTTTCTTGAATCTCCTAGCCTCCTAGGACCTCCATGGCATGTGATCTCCAATTGGGCAGCAAAAGTGTTCCTCTCAATGCATGTAAGTGAGTATGAAATTCGATAGGGCTTCGCTGCGTTTCAACTCAAGATTCATCTATATATTTCTCTTATTTGGAGGGAGGTTTTATAGCATTTTCCAAGGGCTAGGGGTGGCTTCATGAGGAAGCCAATAACAAGATTGGGTATTTGAGCTTGTTGGATGGAAGGATCCAAAACCTTCATCACTCAAACTGATCCAATATGAAACTAATTGGTCGTTTGAACCAACTTTGAATTTTTCAAAGGCCAACTGACTTTGAGGCCTGACTACAGCTGACAAGCACGATCAACTCTACTAATTGTAGGCATCAGCAACGACTAGCATTGACTAGGCAAATGTGACCAGGCAAAGGTGACCAAATGAGTGGTAAAAAACACTCCTATACCTTGGAATCTATCCAAGGTCCTCCATATGGTCCTCTAGCATGTCCCATATGAGTAGTCACCTCAACATGACACATTTTAGGTGTCTACACTTAGGTTTTTTATTAGGTTAACTAACTTATAAAGAATATGGTTTCATTTTTCCACTGTCCAACATATTCCTTTTGATCTCTATGGCTTTATCCATACACTTGTCTATGGTAGTAACATGTTCTTGTCTTAAATCATAGTTAAATTCTCCTGGAAAGGTATTTTTGTAAAAACATATCGATTGTATATTGTTTGGTCGTAGATCTGTGGGAATTTTATTCCTAGCTTTAGAAAACAGTCTATTAAAATCACTTATTGACTCATTTTCTTTCATTTTCATTGTTGCTAAGTCTATTAACAATGACTATTTATTTTTCTTTTACCAAACTTATTTAGAAAGATAATTTCCATCTTAGCAAAATTGGTAATATCATTATCAAGAAGGGTGTTAAGCCATTCTCTAGCATCTTTTTATAAGGTTTGGAGGAACAATATTAACACAATATCTCCATGTTCTACTTCTAGGTTTTCCATAGCACACATGAAGCTTTTAACATGATCCTCTCATGTAACTACATTGTTTCCTTGGAATTTGGGTAAAAACTTATAAGCTTTACCATGAATATCATGTAGTGGTATTGGTAACTAGAAACGCTTGTATCTATTGGTCCTCCATAACTAAACATTAGGTGGTGGATTTTCCATGTTAACTACTGGAGGAGTTTGGATTGGATTTATAGGAATCACAATAGGAGGTGTAGTATTTATTCCACTGGGAACAGTAGGAGGTGTTTCAAAAATATTCTATACTATAACAATATTTGTATTAGAACCTTTTAGAGATGAACTAGAATGATTAGTTCTAAAAAATACCTTTGTATATGAGAATTTTGGATACAGATATTGAGCGATTATTCTCGTTCATGCCAGCATGTTTAGTTTCTTCTTTTAATATTTTTAATATTTTTGAATTTGATCAGTCAGATTCGCTAGCACAATATGTGCAGAAGGATCAAACGTCTCGTCAATATTGATTGACTTATAGCACTCTTAATCACTCAAAATATAATATTTTTCAAGAATCAAGAAAATTAAGAAAATGAAGAAAAATAATAAAATGATATAACCACTTGTTTCTTGAAAAAGAAAATTGGAAACTACAAGCAGAAGTGGGAAACAAACTCAAAAATGATTTCAAAAATTAAAATTGGACACTCTAATTCCCTTTAGGCTAAATATTGTCAATAAATATTTTTCGTTAGGTTCCAGACTATAATGAAAATTACAAATTCGATCCTCAGCAACGGTGCCAATAAATTGTTGTGGATTTTTCTTACATCCTTGGGATAAGCTATCACGATACTAGAAAACCTACTAACAATGAGCAATTACAAGCTCTGGTTGACCTACCTCTTTAACCTAGGAATAGAGTTCTTAAATATTTTCTAAATAGACTAGGTATGGTAAGGATACCCTTGAGGTGAACTTAAAGTTTTTAATGTTTTATGTTCATGCTCTTCCAGATTTACGATGATGATTTAAAGTTTTTTTAAAAATTTGACCAAGCTAAAATAATAACAATTCAGTTATACCTTATGTATGATCGGTGCCTTAATCCTTTGGGCTACTATAGCAATATTTAATAACAATTCAATAAAAATAGAAAGAACAAGGAAAGATAAAATTGGTGTAATTACATTCATTCGAATATCATAATAAATGTAACAGTTGACCAATGAAATAAATGTTCACTATGCATTCAAATAATGTAACTCATAATGAAGACACACACAAAACTGAATGCAAGGATGTAATAGGAAATATTCCCATAATTGTATTTGAAAATAATTAAATGAATATTTGGCTTGAATCAACCATTGAACTCTCGAAATATTAATACAATAAATATCCTCATTCGAATATCATAACAAGGACATTTCACTCTCCCATTCGAATATCGCAATAGTAGAGTCTCTAGACCCCTGGGTCAATAGTCTATAAATAATCTCAACTTCTCGGGCACTATCCTATCAAAACTTGCACAAAAATGGGAAGAATAATGGATGGAAAAAGGAGAAGGAAGACAAAGGAAATACAACAACAAAGAACGGTCACTCGAGTATACCTCTTAGAAAAAATATGCTATGTCAAAAGCTCGATCCTTTTTTCTGGTTGGAGATGTCCTTCTTATATTTGTGATGGATCTATAATTACCAAAAGAACTTTCATTTGAACTGTCCACCTGGTGTCATTTCCATCCTTGTCATCGGTTGGATGTTGTATAGTCTATTATTAGCCTTTTCAAAATTAAAACTAATTTTCAAAATTCGTTGAATTTCTGCCTAGTTGTCATCCATATTCTCTTTTCACTTCTATCATATTGTGGGCCCCATGCTGCTTGATGACTTTGGTGTCCTTTGACTTTTCTTGATTGCATCTTTTTCTTCTTGGCTAGCACCAATCGAGTCAGCCATGTGTATCCATATTTCTTCATCAATCGTACTGAGTGTGTCAATTCTGTCTAAAACTCTTATTCCCTTGGTTTTATATTCTTTTAAGACTATTTTTTCTAATTTAAAAAAATTTAAATATGTCAAGGGTGGTGGTTGACAAAGAAATGAGTTGGTCAGATAGTTTATATTCATCAACTTCTTTGCATGGGAATTATTGGATATCTTTGATGACTAATTTACTGAACCCTTTCATGCTGATCAATTTTTGGAGACTAAAATTGAGGTGTTTCAACCTATTAATTGTATCATGTTCCATAGCCTCTAATTCTTTGATGACATTATTCCATTAGGGTCTATCATCTATAAAACTAGTGACTTTCTCATATTCTATTTGGTAGTTATGAATTTTACCATCAATGGTGACCACCTGTTTGGACCTAATCTGCTCATACTTGGTCTTGCATCTCTCATATACTTGGGAAATAGCTACCATAATTTTATCCACCTTCTTTATCAAGGGTTTCATCTTTTTGTTTGCTTCTATTATTGCTCCAAAATCCTTACAACAAATTTCAATCATTTATGCTTCTGCTTTTATAATCTTGACCATTTTTTCTTTATATTTTAACGTAAGCATTGGGGTTTGTAATTTTTTACTCCTTGAAGGCATTTGTCCCTAAAATTTATTTATTTTAGTTCTCATATTTTTATTTTCTACTTGTAACCTTTTTTCTTTAGTCTTCCAAGTTGTCATTTTATTTTCAATGGCCACTGTAGTTTGTGCATGTGCTTGTACTCTATGTTTCAATAAGGGAGTTGTGTCTCCTCCTATCTCTACATACCCCATCCTAGGATTTATTTAAAGTTATTGTACTCCTTGAGTGGTAATGGTGATGGTGGTCTTGGAGGTAGGACTTGAACTTGCTGAAGGTGAACTTTGGACCATGTTTCTGGTCTGAGCTTCGATTACCCTACCCTCCATTATTGCTTTGATATGATCTTCTTCATCTGGGATGAATTTTTCTATATCTTCTATTTGTATCATAGTAAAGCTCATACGTTTGCTAGTACCCATCATAATTTTGGCTCTCTTATGAGGGAGAGACTTTGAGGAGTTAGGAAACACTGCTTGGTAGTCCCTAAAAATATCACCAAATCCCCCAACTTTCAGTATCCTTTTCCCACACTATCATGGATATTTGGATATTTATATTGTTTACTCTAAAAGCTACAGGTATTTCTTGGGGTAAAACTATGGCCATCTACTATAGATGCCATGGGCCCATTAAATTTACTACCAATATTTCAATTTTGAATTGATTCAAAGCAGTAGAAGTGAGCACAATCTCTTTTCCTTTGCTCTTACTAGGAGATTGAGAAGTGGATGAGGTACCAATTGTATATTCTATCATTTGGATTACCACCTAAGCCACAATCTCAATTTATTCAGGTTATAAACTTATGACTTCTATGAAGGTATCTACAAAGTCTTCTAGTGGAATGACTACTACCTGTGGCATTATTTTGTCCATTGTGTGGTTTCTTATCATCTTGAGGTCTACGGGATACTTTCCTATTGCTTTTGTACCAGTATGTACCCTTGTCAAGTTTTTATTGTTCCATATGTCTTTGAGATTCACTCCATTTTTCAGGTCCTATAAAAGGCTTTTCTCAAATTCATATTATATGTGTATCATCGGTTTAGGCTCAATGAGAATTTCCCTGTAATGAACTTTGAGATCATATGGCCTCTAGGTGATTTCCATTAAATGGTATGAATCCATTTTAGGAAAGGCATTTATCATACTAGGATATCCTCTATAAACATCTACCCTATTTTTCCTGGTGCAGTGACCCAAGGAATCCTAGTATGTTTCATTTTCCATCTCAATCTGGCTTCTTCTATAGATTGCCTCACTATATCTAAGGTAGCCAGTGATTTTGGGCAGAAAGTGGATAAAGCCTTGGGTGGCAATTTGACCCCGTATGTCCTGATTAAGCTATAGTTTTTAGTGAGGAAGAAATCTCCAGCTTTCTTATCTTCAAGATATTTGATTATGTTTGGGCTCATTCTGGGGGGGGCTCTTTCTTAATGATTACATTATACATAGATGCCAAAAGTCTTCCACAAAATTCTAAGTGGAGGTACCATCATATATGTATGGTAGTCTATCTTGAATTATTTCATGTGGTACACCTCCTAACTGAGTAATTACACTATCTTTGAACTTCCCAATGATCAAATAGATGAGGAAATAGTAGTGTGAGAAGCAGGCATGAAATACCTATCCTCATTTATTGTCTTCTATAATTATTGAAACTCTTTATCCATTGTATCACACATTATATCTTGCCATCTATACATTGGCATTTTCTAGGTCTTATTACATTGCACTATCAGGTACATAACTTTAGCACTGATCCAGTTAAGGTCCTCAACCCCCATAACCATATGGATCATGTCGAAATAATCTCTCGTCAACCTATGAAGTAAATACTTTTGAATGGAAAAGTTTGTTGACACTAGTTTGTCATAGTTGAATATTTTTTTGTAGAAGGAGGTGCCGATCATATGTTGGGCCTGCATCGAAACTACCATAATGTTGTACACCTATTTTGTTGTTTCCAATCCAAACACCTGCTCAATTTTCTTTGGTGTAATCCTGTATATAGGCTTGTTTCTTCCATTGATTATGACTCTTATCCTTAGGTCATAGAAAATGGCCAACCATGATAGTAGATCAAGAGAGAAATGTACTCTTGAACATAAGAGCTTCACCAAATTAGTCCTCCATTTATTGTAGCGAGGATTGCTCTTATCTTTTTCTACATATGCCTTCTTAAAAATATTCTTCAGCAAATACCATGGGTGTCACCATTCTTTAGTGCTTGATTGAAAGTAAAACTCGGCAATTTATTCTTCATCCCATACTTGATCTCTGATTTTTTTGGTAATCTTCTTGAACGACACCCTTTCTTCCAAAGTTTTATCCCTTGTCTTGGAGGTAACTTTTTTGGAGGAAGTCATTGTTTGAATATTTATGATTGGAATCTTCAACTCTATATTATTTTAGGGTAATATAAGAACTGTGAGTTGCCTGCTACTATTATCATGTATTTACACTGGTTTGAGCACGAAGTATCATTAATATCACACCAACCACCATTGTATTGTTGTTATAATTGGATTGCCACCTCACTTCCATAACGATCGATCGATCATGGATCGTTGTCTTCTATTTTATTTGTGTAATCAACCGTTTGATCATACACATGTTCAATTTTGAATTATTCAATTAGCTCACATTGCATTAAATCTCATGCCAGGATATATTTGAGCTTGAGGTCTGTATTTGGTCTGTGTGCTTGTAACTTCCCAAGTGATCCTCGACCACGTCAGCAAAATCATCATTGATTTGAGTGTTCCATTGATTTTATCAGGTGAGGGTCCATGTGAATTTGTTTTAGCGTTGCTCCAATGGTATGGTATATCGATTGATGTTCACCGTAGTTTTTGAGGCACTTGCACTTCGGGCTATTATCAGTGGTTGATCGACTGATAAAGGTTTTAATTACTTTTTGTGTAAATTTCATCAGCTAGCAATTCATGTGATTTAACCAAAGCTTTCTTGTTTGTTGATTGGATATTCGAACGATTAGCCCTCAAATTTTATCAGGTTTTCACCGACGAGTATTCTTGATTTCGTATGGATGGGAATTTTGGTTGCTTGCCATTACTGCTCGATCGAGCGATTTTGAATACCTTCAAATGTGATGCGTTAAAAGCTTACGCTAGCCATTATCAAGGGGATCAGTATAATAATAACACTCATCTACCTATAATACATGCAAATATTTATTACAATGTACCTCGATTTTCATTGAATTTACCTTTATTTGTTTCAGTTGATCTCCACCGTTTGCTTCACTCAACTAGTAATATTTTGATAGCTATGATTTGTTCAACCGATGATATTTTTGAATTCATCCCTTTTCAATTGGAAATATTTCAATGTCTCTGCTTTGGCCATGTCATTACTTTGGTCGGTTTATACTTAATTTTTTAAATGTCGATCGATCGACCTATGCTTCATGTTAGCTGAGTAATCTTCATCATCACCACGTAATATTTTGTTCAGTTGAATGGTCTCATCATTGATTAGTCAATCATCTTTGACTAGATGGTCTAATCAGCTCATTGATCTAGTGATTTGTTGATCGTTGATCTTTATCGAGTTTTGGCTGATTGACTTCAATTATTGATGAGCTTTCGATTGATGATCCTTTTTGTACCATGTGTTTGGTTTATTTCTCTCTATTTTGGGTCAAGCATATTTTATTTATTATTTGACTTCTAAACTTTTGGCTTTGATCAATTTCTTTAAATTTTTTTTCATCCAAATTATCTTTTCGTGCTATGATGTTTGATTACTATCTTATTCACTTTGGCCAAGTGATGGTGCTCGTATTTGCTCACATCGCATTGACCAATGAGCTGATCATTTTTCGGTTGGTGATTTTAGGCTGGATAGAGAACTTTTGTAACTTACGTTTGGCCAAAATACTTTGAACTGTTGATAATATTTCGATCAGTTGGTTTTCTTTTGCTACCGATTTGGTTAATAAATAGGTTGGTCATCTGATTCATCTTTTCTATTGGTCAAATGCCTTTTTTATCGATCTTTATCATTTTTTTTCTCTTGGCTATGATTTTTTGCTCGTTGACCAAATGGTAGGTTTTGTTGCATTGAATTTTGCCAATTGATTGTTCAGTTGGATTACCTTTTTATTTCCTTCGATCAAAGGCTTATTTATCTTGCAAATTGATCATCGGTCGATCGATCGCTCTATATCGTCAGTTGAATGCTTTTTTTTTTAGTTCTTAACAGTTTTTATTTTTTACAGTGATTTTCTTTTTGTTGGCTAGTTAATGACTTGTATTTCTTTCTTGCTTATCTGATTGGATCAGTAGTGTGCAATATTTTTGGAAAAGCAGGCAGGGAACCCCTTAAGTTTTAATAAAAGGATTTTTTTAAGCTTCTTAAAGGTGCAATATGGTTATGATGATAAATGTAAATTTATCCATTTGATGGAATATGACTAATCACAATGACAGATATGTTTAAGTATTTGAAGGTTTTAGCAATTATCAAAGAAAATTAATACATGAGATTGTTTAGAGATGATTATTTTCTCATAAAGCTAAATATGCTGAGAATAATAGTCCTTAAGACCTTATTCACTATCAAATTCCTACCAAAGGTCCTCCCATTTTAGCAGTTCTTAAGACTGGTGAAGATTTGATTAAGAAAAAAATATTTTGGATCATTCATAATGGTCAATAGGTAAATTTTTGGACATATTCTTGGGATGGTCACAAGCCTTTGATAACTCAGTTTCCCTATTGGAGGACTTGGATGGAGGAGCTTCACCGAGCTAATTGGATAAAGGTGGCTAATTACTGTCGGTACCATACTGGTAATTCAAAGGTTGGTAGATATTGGATCCCTATTGAGGACTGGCCTATTCAAATCCCAGAAAGGCAAAGCCAAGATATCCAAGGCATCCTTCATATGAGATCCCTTTCTTGGTCCCATGAAAAGGATTGTTTTGGATGGAACAACACTACTAAGGGTGAGTATTCAGTTGCTCAAGGTTATTTGACCTTATGCCATAATAATCCCAACCATTCTTCTAACATATTTTCTTGATTGTGGGCTCAAAATCTTGAGCCTAAGGTGAGGTTCTTTAATTGGCTTTTATTGCATTGTAGGATGCTTACTGGTGAGCAACTTATGAAGCATGGTTTTCATGGCCCTTTTAGATGTGAAATGTGTGAAGAGAATGTATAAAATCTCAACCATATTTTTATTGAGTGTACTTTAGCCTCTGAGCTATGGAGGAGAATGGCTTGGCTTACAGTGGTCCAATTTTTTTACTTTTGAACAGTTTTGGAGGGATTGGCCTAATCAAGAGGGTGTTGATCATTTTATTAGGCAGTTAGTTTGGATGGGTTCTACCATTCTTCTTTGGAATATTTGGAATAAAAGGAACATCCAAATTTTTAATCAAGATAGGAAGGATATTCACTATATTTGGTAAAAGACCATAGCCAACTTAGTTGAATCAGTCCATCAACTCCTTAATCACCCCCAAAACTCCCACAAAAGATGGGATCAAGTGATGCAAAGATTGAATATTAAATCTTCTAATGGCAACAAACTTAAATGGAATGTGAGTATTAGTCATATGGATAGGACTAGAAATTGGCAACCTCCTCCTAAGAATTTTGGAAAAGTCAATACTGATGGAGCCTCTAGAGGGAAACCTGGAAAAGCCAGTGTGGGAGGAATTGGTAGACTTTCAAATAGCTCCCTGGTTTTTACTTTTGTTGAGAATTTGGGTATTCTTTCCAATAGCCTTACTGAGGGGTATGGTATCCTTGGAGGCCTTCAGGAGGCTACTAAGGTTGGATGGAAAAATGTGTTAGTTGATTCTGACTCTCAACTTATGATTAATCTCTTGAAGACTCCTTCTAAGAATCATAAGGTGGATTGGAGAATAAAAATAATTATTGAGAAGATTCAATTAATCCAGATGGGATTTTTGAAATTTGATTACAATCATGTGGTCAGAGATCAAAACAAGAGTGTTGATGCTTTAGCTAATTGGTCTTTGTACAAAGGTGATCTTACTTGTTATGGCCACCCTCCTATATGGTGGGCTTCTCAAATTAAGGAAGCTCTTCTTTCTATCATTTCTTTGGATGGCTCCAGTTCTGAAGGTACCTAGTTTCTTCTTGCTTTTTTTTTTTTTGCTTCTCTTTGGTTCATTCAGTTTTTTTTAGTTTCCTAGCTCATTCTATTCTTTATTTTGTTTCCTCTATTGATTCTTGCCTTAATATTCTTCTGGTCTAGATAGGTCATTGTTATGTTCAATTTTTTTTTCTTTTTTCTTTTTTTTTTTTTTTATTTTTAGTTTTTTAAGGTGGGTGGGTTCTTTTGTTTTGTTTTTTTTTTGTGTTCTTTGTGTTGTTTTTTGTTGTTCATGTGTTTTTGTTGTTGTTGTTGTTGTTTTTTTTTTTTTATGCTTTTTTTTATTGTTCTTGTGTTTTTTCCGTTCTTGTTCCTGGGTTTCTCTTTGTTTGTGTTATTTCATGTTTTTATGTGTGAGTGTTTTCTATGTTTTTTTTTTTGTTTATTGTCTGTTGTTGGTTGTTTTTTATTTATTTATTTTTTTTTTTTTTTTTTAGGTTTTGGTTGTGTTTATTTTTCATGTTTTTGGGTTATGTCTTTGTAGTGTTCTGTTGGTTTTGTATTTTTTGTGTTTTGTTATGTGGTTCTTGTGTTTTTCTATGTGGTTTGTGTTGTGGTTTCTTTTATATTATTGTGCGTGTTTGGTTGTGCTTTTGTTTTTGACACACTCAAGGAGCATGTTTTTTATTTTATTTTATTATTTTTGTTGTTATTTACTTATTTTTAAATTGGTTTTGTGTGTTTGTTTGCTCCTTGAGTATGTCAAAGGTGGTAGGCTAGGTCCGATTCCTGGGCATTTTTGGTGGAATGGATACCCCTGCCTCCTTGGGTCTTACCGAAAGTGGCATCCCTTTTGGGATGTTTTCCACAAATAATAAAAAAAAATATTATTTGCTCATAAATTGACTTGTCCATTAGTACATCACAAAACATGGATTAATGACCTTCAATATTTTAAAATTATGGGTACATTCATATTGTATCAATTTTGGTTACAACAGGAAGTCAAAAGGGTGGCTTCACATCAAGGTCATCACAAATAGAAAATCTAAGCCCATAGTTCAACAAGTAGCCAACAGAAGGTGTTCGCAAGGTAAAAGATAAACCATCATTTTTTTACCAATAAAAGCTAGTAAACCTGAACTAAAAGAAACTAGTGATAATGATTGCTTTAAAAAATTTCAACTAATCTTTTAGAGTAGAAAAATATTTTTTTAAATGGACCTATGATTAGCGACGACCACTTCCTTTCAAACAAGTATATGGCTCTTCCTTCGTGATTCGAGTGCTATCTTTGTTTTCCCCAGCGCTTTCTCTATATGAAGAATGCACCTCTCCTTCCTTCTTTCCTTATCCCTTAACATCCCCCCAGGAGTCCTATGCTTCCACAAATTATGTCTTATCTCATCAACCACTTTGTCCATCCGCCATTATTCGCCTCTCCTTCCAACGACGGTTGACAAGATATTTTGTTTATTTAAATCCTTTTTCCCTTAATTCCAAATTTGTCATAAAGAAGCTCTCTTCTTCCTGATGGTAGCAAGAAGCTTCCTCTCTCTTGAATGTATGAACTCATAACGTTCTCCAATAAACAATTATAAATTCCTTTCATTATTTATTGAGACCTTGCCTTAACTTTAAATAATATTTCTTTATTATTTAAAAGAAGATCTTTCCACACATATATAATATTATTTTATTATTTACTATGGTTTTACTACTATTTTAAATAAAAATCCTATTATTATTTAAAATAAAGTTACCATTATCCTTTATAATAAAATTCTATTATTATTGAAAATAAGTTCTTGTTGTTTTAAATGATATTCTATTGTCATTTAATGAAGCCTTTATTACCTATTTAAATGAAATTTAGTATCATTTAAATTAAGGTTTTATTATTTATTTAAATGAAATTCTTTTATCATTTAAATTAATACCTTATATATATATATATATATATAACACAAAGGGTTCTTTTACCAAATACAAGCAACATACAACTCTACAACAATTCAAATATTTTAAAGGCAACCAAACTTATGCTTATTTTTCCAAAACCAATGATGCAATAAAGTGATGAAGTAAAAGATAATAAAACATATACAACAAGCAAAGTGGGAATATTTCCATCAACCCAGTCACCCGTCTCAGCTTGGAGAATTTATGATAACTACTAGACTATCAACTTGAGGCTCTAGATGGCTGGCTAGTTGATGATTATCCCAAAAATGATAATGCATGCCTATATGAGGGTAGTCATCCATGTTACCTCATGTTAGCTTAGTCATAACTTCCCTAATTCAAGTATCCCATTTTTGGTGGACGGTTCTATTTCTTCCCCTAATTCAAGTCATCTGTCTCAGCTTGGAGAATTTATGATAACTACTAGGCTATCAACTTGAGGCTCTAGGTGGCTGGCTAGTTGATGATTATCCCAAAAATGATTATGCATGCCTATATGAGGGTAGTCATCCATGTTACCTCATGTTGTCTTAGTCATAACTTCCCCTAATTCAAGTACCCCATGTTTATTTAAATCCTTTTTCCCTTAATTCCAAATGTGTCATACATAAGCTCTCTTCTTCTTGATGGTAGCAAGAAGCTTCCTCTCTCTTGAATGTATGAACTCATAATGTTCTCCAATAAATAATTATAAATTCCTTTCATTATTTATTGAGACCTTGCCTTAACTTTAAATAATATTTCTTTATTATTTAAAAGAATATCTTTCCATAAATATATAATATTATTTTATTATTTACTATGGTTTTACTACTATTTTAAATAAAAATCCTATTATTATTTAAAATAAAGTTACCATTATATTTTATAATAAAATTCTATTATTATTTAAAATAAGTTCTTATTGTTTTAAATGAAATTCTATTGTCATTTAATGAAGCCTTTATTACCTATTAAATGAAATTTTATTATCATTTAAATTAAGGTTTTATTATTTATTTAAATGAAATTATTTTATCATTTAAATTAAGATTTTATTATTTATATTAATACCTTATATATATACACACAATACAAAGGACTCTTTTACCAAATACAAGCAACATACAACTCTACAACAATTCAAATATTTTAAAGGCAACCAAACTTATGCTCGTTTTCCAAAACCAATGATGCAGTAAAGTGATGAAGTAAAAGATAATGAAATATATGCAAAAATAAAAGTGGGATATTTCCATCAACCCAGTCACCCGTCTCAGCTTGGAGAATTTATGATAACTACTAGGCTATCAACTTGAGGCTTTAGGTGGCTGGCTAGTTAATGATTATCTCAAAAATGATAATGCATACCTATATGAGGGTAGTCGTCCATGTTACCTCATGTTGTCTTTGTCATAACTTCCCCTAATTCAAGTACCCCATTTTTGGTGGACGGTTCTATTTCTTCCACCTACAAGTGTACCTAATCCTGCATATTAACAATTTGTTAGCAGTACCATGTTCTTCAAAGATAAATCAATCTAAGCACTATATAGTCATTCATTGGCAACAAAAATAAGTATCAAATTAGAATTGATACCCACATAGTCTTTCATGCCAAAAATTCCACCAGGGAGGGTCATGACACATTGTATTTCATACCAAAAGTTTTATGTATTATGTTTTGTAGATTATGTAGATGCTTTTATTCAATTTGGATATCAGACTATATATCATTTATAAAGACAAAAATAAAATTATCTAAGAAATATATAAATGCACTGTTCATGAGTTTCATAAAAGCAATCGGTGCATTTGTAACTCCAAATAAAACGTAGTGAAATTCTAATGTCCATATTGAGTTCTAAAGGTTATCTTGAGTATGTCTTCTTCCTTGATCCTTAACTAGTGATATATTTTTAGAAGATTAATCTTTGAAAAGATACTTGATTACTACATTTTCTTAAATAAATAATTTATCCTTATGAGAGGATGCTAGTTCTTGGCTAATGGTTTATTTAACATCTTGTAGTTAATGCATATCATAAGCGTGTCATATTTATTTTCATATAAATAACTAGTGCATCTCAATGTGATACACTTGGTCAAAGCATCCCTTTGTCCAATAATTCATTCAACTATATCTTAAGTTCAAATAATTCAATGGTTTCCGTTAAATAAGGATACTTGGATTATGGCTCGATTCTTGGCAGAATATATATTTAAAAGTTAGACTCCCTTTGTAGAGGTACGCCTGAAATATATTTAGGAAACACATTCTAAAATCATGTAGAAAATATCGATTCCACCATGTAAATTCAAAAAAAAAAATCATGTAGAAAATAAAATGCATCAAAATAGGTTCATTTTCTTCTTCCACATCATCAATATGCATTGCATATAGTATGCATCCCTTTCATTAGGCCTTAATTATCTACATAGATGAAATTTTACTCAACTTAATATGTTCTTGGACTCTTTGTATGGTGGTAATGTATCCCTCATCATCAAGGCACTTAAAGCAACCTTGGATCAGTGTTGTCGTAACTATTTGATCAACTATTACATCATACAACCCTAGATTATCCATGTACAGGTTTACTTCTATGGTGAGATTTGAAAATTTCAAATCAACCATGCCAAAACATTGCTCTACTATTTTCTAAACTTAGTTCTTATACTAAACTATCCATGCTTCCTTTATAAACTAGTTTTTATTTTAATTTTTCCTAGCACAAGTTGATTTATTAAAGATTTAATTACTCTAATATCTATTAAAATACTTAAAAGGTACTTGTAAATCTTACTTGTAGTCTTAATGGGAGCATTTTAATGTTTCACTTAGCATTTATCCACTGCTATATGATATAGTGTTTGGGCTAGTTTGACTATTGTGGAAGCTTTATAGGAGTTCTATTTCTCCATTGAAGACATTGATTGGTATAATAGTCTTCTTAGTTTGTAAAACATCTATCATTGGGTTATTTCTTGACCTAATGACCTTCATTCTTATTCAACTATCCATTTCTTGGCTAGAGGTTCCCCTTATTGAAGTGTTTCTTCCCAAATTTTTATTTACCTTCATTAGCAAGTTTTCCTTTTGGAAGTTGTAGTGACTCCTCACTATTAAATTTGTGTTTAATAAAAATTTTAAGGGAGACAAAAATTTTTATCAAATGAGGTTGTAATATTGTGGAAGTTGGAAATAAAAGAGATAAGCAAAAATCTTGAGAGCACATGATATATTTTGAAAGCAGGAAGTTAATATAAATCCCAATAATTAAAAGTTCTGTGAAGCCTATAAAAAATAAGAGAGAGAAGTTCCAACAAGTGTAATGATATGGGAACTAAAGGATAAGCTTCCTCTAAGTTAAACCTAACATCAAAATTTTTGCAAGATTCAAAAAAGGCCAGCAATACAAATTTTTGACCAGCAAACATGAATACATTGGGTTTTAGGAGATTGAAGGTGCACTAGAGAGGAAGTTTTCATGCTGGCACACAACATTCAAACTTGTTTTGTAGGAGAATATCATTTTATCTTTGGCACATTGTCGCTTTGTTAGCTTAGGATTTTTTTTTCCCTTACTCTATCTTTGATTTTCTTATTGTCCCTAACCCTTTCCCTCCAAGCTATTATATTAGGAAATTGATACCAAATATCACATCTTAGAAAGGAGCCAACCTTGTAAAAAAAAATTGAAGTCCTCCAATTGATCCAAATCCTATGCTCTCAGGACTGGCCGTACCTTATCACTATAAGTGAGGTGTGATTACCTTGATTCAATTATCCATGATAATTAGAGATAATAATAGTTTAATGGTACACCTAGTGGGACCCTAGTGACACATATTTTGTCTTATAATCACAACAAGTTAGACTTATACTTGGTGAGGGTATTTACCTATTTTTCCTTTTTGAAGTACCTTGGACTCATCTAACAACTCCACTCAATAACAAACATAAAAATAATTTGTTGTTGAAACACATAAAATTGAGGTTACAATGAAGGCCTTAGTCTATCTACTCTAAGTACCCATCATGTTCACTTAGCGAATCTACTTCCATCAAAAAAATTAGAAGTATGTGAGAAAGACATATTGTTAGATATTTTGTTACTATCTCTATTTCATCAATTTTTAGTTATAGTTATCTCTTCAATCATCTCTCCCTTGAATTGGGATAATACAATACCTTTTCTCCCCCCAAGGCCACTAGTTATATGGAGAAAGCTTCCAAAACTAGTTCTAACAATAATACTAGAGTACACTAGGGAAAGCCCAATAACCTCATTAGATAACTTAAAGAAATTGGTATTTATTTTTAAGATACATATTATCTTAGAGCAAGATGTGGTATTAATTTTTTTATTAGCATCTTTGGGAGGAGGAGAACACTATTATTACGAGTCTCTTCCCTCATATTCAATTTTAGAATGGGATAAACTAGATACCCAACTCATGAAGGGTTTCAAGATAGAAATAGGATAAGAGGAGATTAAAATTAGCAATGAGTTGACTCAGGAGGAAGAATCGCCTCACATTCCTTATACAAATTGAAGTAGTCAAATGAAACTAGACACCTAGCTTATCTCTTCTCAATATAATATTAGTCAACGGCCTATTGACTATCACAAAAAGGATCCACTAAGGCAACTTTCTAAGAAAATAATAAAAAGTGGGTCACCCAAAAAAGACTTTATAATCCTAGACCAATCCCAACTAATCTAGGAAAATGAGGAGATAGGCCCTGAAGTTAAAAAAAAAATTATGGTAGAGCTAGGGTTTTGACGGCCAAGATGACAGCAGGTGAGAAAGCTTCTACGGGAGAGCATGGGAACGCCAACAGACTGAACCAAGGGCATAGCAGGGCGAAGGGAGGGCAGTCAGAGATCGGTGGCGCTAAGGAGTCCTCTCCAACAGAAGAGGATGTAGGTCATGACAAGGATCCACCAGACAAATGGGGAGGTGGACCTCAGAAGTCGTATGCTCAGGCAGCGGCTTCAGAAACCCTTAGCGGTCTGCTCTCCAAGGAGTTGTTTCCTGTCGGGGATGAGTTAGACATCCCGACAGAAATTCTTTCAAGCTTTGTGGAATTCGAAAATTTTACCCTCATCGGTAAGTTTATTGGCGGCCGTCCCGACATGGAGACCATTCGCAAGTGGGCGGCAGGTAAATGGCGAACCTCTGGTCACATGGAGTTGGCGGCCTTATCCCGGGGTTTTTTCGCGATTAGACTGAATAACAAGGAGGACTACTATAAAATCCTGGCTGGTGGTCCCTGGTTCCTAGGTCGCAGAAGTCTCTTTCTAAGGAAGTGGGGTATGGACTTCAACCCCGAGACCCAAAATATCAACATTGCTCCAATATGGGTTAGACTCCCGAGTCTCCCCCTCTTCTGTTGGCATGAAAATGTAATCAGAGAAATTGCACGCTCCATTGGTGAGTTGGTTACCATTGACCCTCCCACCAAAGCTCGAACCAGATTTGTTCAAGCTCGGTTCTGCATTCTGGCAGATTTGGAGGCTGACCTTCCATCATCCATCACTCTCCGGTCTGGAGATATCATTCTTCACAAGCAAGCCATTGTGTATGAGAACAGACCGGCTTTCTGCCCCCTGTGCAGTTCTCAAGGGCACCTCCAGTCCAACTGTCCTCTTCAAAATCCAGGGATGAAGAAACGGGATTCCAGCAACCCCTTGGAACACGGTGAAGGTCAGACAAAGCTCCCTGCTGCAAAAGGGCATGATTCTCCGAGCCCGTCTAGGGACCATCCCGAATCCTCCCACCCGATGGAAGCAGTCTCCCCCCAAACGGTCTCTGAGCCGTGTGGTGCAAGCCCTCACCTTGGACCACAAGAGGAGAAGGACCAGTCCCTTCCACCAATCACCGCACAGGCAGATTCACCCAAAATCTTGGACCATAACCACCCCGAGTCCCAAAATGTCTTTGGAAGATTACCTACTAGGAAGAAGGGGTGAGCGGTCTGGTAATATCAGCCCTCGTAATACGAGAAGCCGAAAGCGGGGTGTTGATTTTGGTAGCGAAAGGAAGCAAGGTCGTCCCCCCAACAAAGACAGGCGGGACAAGGAGACGGCGGCAGATGTTGCAAATGGTACTCAACGGCTACTTTTTTAGGATGATTCTGATTCCCAGATGGGTGACTCGTCTGTCCCAAAACCTCCCCTCCAGCAAGGAAAGGGAGGTAAGAAGAATATCAAACTGTTGATATGAAAGTCCTCTCATGGAATGTGAGAGGGCTTAATGCAGCTGCCAAACGGAGATTGGTGGCTGATCTCAGAAAAAGGACGAATCCGTCCATCCTAATTTTGCAAGAGACTAAGACCGATGCTATCTCTTCTGCCAGAGCTTCTAAGGTCATTTGGGCTAAGGCAAAATTCCTCTCCGATCCTGCAGTGGGAACGACAGGCGGTCTCATGATTCTTTGGGATCCAGAGATTTTTGAGGGCAGCCTTCTCTCAACTTCTAGCAGGATTATCAATGTTTTGTTTCATTCCAAAGCCATTAACTTTTCTTGGATCCTATCTAATGTGTATGCCCCAAACTCTATCTCGGAGAGAGCAAAAATGTGGAAGGCTATTTCCCAGATGAGGGAAACATTCTGTAATTTCCCTTGGGTTCTAGGGGGATATTTCAAGCTGTCCTCTTCACCCATCTGAAAAGAAAGGAGGATCAGACCACTCTAGCCACAGTCTGGAAGACTTTCGAGATTTTGTTTCTACCAATAACTTGCTTGACATTGACCTCAAGGGGGCATCCTTCACTTGGAGCAACAGGAGGATTGGGAGCAATCTTATTCAAGTCAAGCTTGACAGATTCTTCATATCCCAAGAGGCTATTCCCATACTCGGTGCGACAACTCTCTCGGCCTTACCGAGGATTGGGTCTGATCACAATCCTATTTTCCTGGAGACGGTTGATGGGCCTATTTTTAAAACCCCCTTCAGATTTGAGTCCATGTGGATTTCTCACAAGGACTTTAGAGGGTTGGTTACAGCCTGGTGGTAGCGAGAAGGTAGCGAGGTTCCGCTTCCAAGAGAGTGGCCTTAAAACTCAAGTTAATCAAAAGGAATTTGAAAACATGGAACAAGGAGGTGTTCGGCAACATTTTTGAGTCCAAAAGGTCCATTTCTGCGAACCTAAAATTGGTGGAGGAGAGAATGGAGATCAAAGGTTACACCGATTGCCTCAGGGAGGAGGAAAGGAGGCTCTTGGTGGATTATCATTCTATTCTTGCAAGGGAAGAAACTTTCTGGCGCCAAAAATCTAGGGACCTCTGGTTGAGAAATGGAGACTCCAATACGAATTTTTTTCATGCATCAACTTTGCGGCACAGAGGGGCTAACAAAATCAGGGAAGTGGTGTGCAAGGATGGATGCGTTACCAAGGATATTGATGAAATCCGAAGTGAAGCGGTTGACTTCTTCCAGGATCTGCTCGGTGTTCCTCCCGACAGTGATCTCCAGGTTCAGAAATCTCTGTTGGATAACTTCCCAGTCAAAGTTCCTCCCGAGGTAAGCTCTAAGCTTCTGGAGCCTTTTTCTATGTCTGAGATTAAAGAAGCTTTGTTCTCCATGCAACCAGACAAGGCGCCTGGGCCTGACGGTTTTCCCCCCCATTTTTTTCAAGTTATGTGGGATGTTGTGGGTTCGGATGTGTGCGAAGCAATTCAGGAGATTCAAGCCTCCAGATCCATCCATCCAAAACTAAATTCTACCTTTCTTGCTCTCATCCCTAAGTCTTCCGCTTGCAAAAGTTTCTCTGATTATCGTCCCATTAGCTTGTGCAATGTTTTTTATAAAATCTTAACCAAGTCCATAGCCAACCGTCTGAGGTCCCTTCTTCCCTCCTTGGTTGGTCCTTCTCAGGGAAGCACCATGAAAGGCAGAAACATTCTCGATGGTGTCATCACCATCCATGAAACCCTCCATTCTGCTCACCGCTCCAAAAATGCTTGCTCTTTTCCTCAAGCTGGACATGAATAAAGCTTTTGACGAGTTGACGGGAGGTTCCTCTGTGCTGTCCTCTTCAAGTTCGATTTTCACCCTCAATGGATTGACCTTGTCAGTAGTTGCATATCCACTCCCTCCTTTTCTGTTCTAATCAACGGATCCCCTGCTGGGTATTTCCAAAGTGCCAGAGGCCTCAGACAAGGTGACCCTCTGTCTCCTATTCTATTCATCCTTCTGGTTGAGGTTCTGAGTTGGTCTTTGAAAGAGGCTCTTCGTCAGAATAAGATCTCTGGCATTTTTCCCACCTCCAGAGTCGATCCTGTCTCTCATCAGCAATTTGTGGATGACACCCTCATCTCCACTGGGGCGTCCGTCACTCAAGCCAAATCCATCAAGCGAATCCTCTCCCATTATGAAAATGCTGTCGGACAAAAATTCAATTACATCAAAAGCAACATTTATTTTATTAACACTCCTATGCGAAGGCAGCTCCGCATAGCCAGAATTTTGGAATGCACTATTGATTCCCTACCTGCGTCTTATCTGGGTTTGCCTCTGGCTTGTAATGGTCGGGCCAATGGAAGCTTGTGGGACATGATCCTGGAACGTCTTCACAAAAAGCTGAGCACTTGGAAAGGCAAATTCCTCGTCATAGTCGGGAAAGCCACCCTTACCAAAGCTTGTCTCCAAGGAATCCCAACTTACTTCATGTCTGTGTTCATGCTTCCTGTTTCTGTCCATTCCAAGATTGAAAAGATTCAGAGGACCTTTCTGTGGTCTGGCAATGAAGAAAAATCCAGAATTCCTCTTGTGGCCTGGGATAAGGTTTGCTTGCGAAAGGACCAAGGTGGCATGGGAATGAGGAGATCAAGACTCATGAACACTGCTTTGATCGCTAAGCACGCTTGGAAGATCCTGACTAATGACCCAGCAGAGTGGGTCAAGCTGGTTAAGAGGAAGTATCTTGGATCGAGTTCTCTTTTTGATGTCGGGATTCCTCCTGAAGCGTCTGCCTTTTGGAAATCTGTGCTTCAAGCCCGCTCTCTGATCGACTCTGGTGCTCGCTAGATTTTGGGTGATGGCAACTCCATTCTCTTCTGGAAGGACAGGTGGGTTACTGATGGAGCTCTCGAGTTGAGAGCGGACCTTGCTGGCCTGAAAGCCCAAGTGGATCCAAATTCCCAACTCAAGGTTGCGAACTTCATTGATCGGAGCTCTCTTCCCCCTCGGTGGAATTTTCCAGTCCTGGACGGCTTTAACAATGAAATGACTTTTTTGTCTAATATTCTTCGATCTGTTTTAATTCCATCTGTTAGAAGAGATGATAGAATCATCTGGCGTGGCACAGAGGATGGTCTGTTCTCTGTCAAGACTGCCTATGACCTTCTTACTTGCGAGATTGCCATGGATCACAGGTGGAAAGTGATTTGGAGGAAGGGTATTATTCCTAAAGTTAATTACTTTGCATGGATTGCCTTTCATAATAAAGCCTTAACCATCGACAACCTCCATAAGAGGGGTTTTGCTATTCCCAATGAGTGCTTCTTGTGCTTTGCTGATTGTGAGACGACGGACCACTTATTTTTGCACTATCCTTTTTCCCATTCTGTCCTCGGCATTGTCCCTGTCTTCCTTTCAAATCCTTTGGTGCACTCCCCGCTCCCTCAAAGATGCCTTCCACCAATGGCCCAATCCTTTCAAGAATCCTAAACTTCGCTTCCTTCTTGAGGCCTCTTTCCACCACTCCATTTGGCAGATTTGGCTAGAGAGAAATTCCAGAGTCTTCGGCAAGGTCCCTAGAGTACCTCCCTGTGTCGCTCAGAGAGCCTTATCCTTCGCCATTGAGAATTCTAAAGTTGTTCCTAGTTCCCGTCCCCGCCTTCCTGGTGAAGCAGCGATCTTCCAAAGTTTGGGCCTTTTCCCTATTCTTGATGGTGTTTCTAAGTCTCAGCGTGGGGATGTTATTTGGACCAAGCCCCCTGTGGGCTGGATTAAATTAAACTTTGACGGTGCGGCCAAAGGCAATCCTGGCCCTGCTGGTTCTGGTGGTGTGGTTAGAGATCATAACGGGAATCTCGTGCTGGCTTATTGTGAAGATTTGGGTGCCCAGACTAATCACTATGCTGAAGCCAGAAGTGTTTTGAAAGGTATCCAGATCCTCTCCGAGGATCCTCGGCCTTTGATAGTCGAAGGTGATTCGCTCAATATAGTCAACTATCTGCTAGGCTCTAAAGACCCGTCTTGGAGGGTCTACAACATCATTATTGAGGCTAGGATGCTCCTCTCTCAACGTGACAGGTGGAAGGCATGCCATATTTTCAGGGAAGGAAATCGCGTGGCAGACCACATGGCCAACAAAGGTCTTGTGACCACATGTCCTGTTGTGTGGCGCTCATGCTTCCCATCTGAGGTGGTGAGTTTGGCCAGTGCGGATATCCTCTCATGATGTTCTCCTCGCTTCAGAAGGTCATTCGTTTGGTTTGGCTGTTTTTGCTTTCGATGGTCAAATTTCTCCAGCTAGTATTTTTGTTTTCCTTGGTAAAATGTGGTTTGTTTCCAGGATATTCAGACATAAGGGCCCTACTTATAGCCTTCGGGCAATTAGCAATTTTTGGTTTCTGTCATCAAGTTTATTCCTCCAGCCACAAGGCATGATGCACATTCCAGCCAGGCTGAATTTGTACATAAGGTTTTGGGATCCTCTATAAAAACCCACTGTTAATCTATTAAAATAATTACCAAAAAAAAAAAATTATGGTGATGTTAAATCAAATACGGTAAAAAACAATCTCTCCTTACCAATACATGAGAACATGATAGTAAGAAAATAAGAAAAACCTTTGCTAAACAATACCTCAAGTTTAAACTTATAATGTTATAAAGGTATGGTTTTAAGAACATCATTTGATCATACCCCATGAAAAAAATAGGTTATCCAAGTCAAGGGTTCTAGTAACCAAAGTTATTCATACCTCAAATAAGCATAAGTGGCAATGGAAATTATGATATGGGACCATGGCCTTAGTATAATATACATTTAAATGCATAGGCTAAACAATAGCCATGTATCATACATAAAAAGAGGGAGAAGTATGTTGGCACACAAAAAAAATGTTGACCAATCATAAATGATCAATGACCAAAATTCAAATGCATGGTCATGAGGATGCCAACTATGAAAAGAGATCAACTGAGAGGTCCAATAAGAAACTAGCTAGGAAAATCTAGATGATAAATCCTTCCTACCAAAGTATTCATTGGGAACAAGAGTTAGAAACCATGCACAAATATTTGCAATAAATACCAAAGTTGTTTCCCACTCTAGCCATAATAAAGGACTAACAAGAAGATTGCAAGAATTAGTTAGTCTTGAAAAACAAGGATTATTATGAAGGTATTATTGGTAAGGCATGAACATTCTTTGTAAAATTAGTAAAAAAGAGATAATAAATGCATGGCATGAGTAAAAGACAAAAATTATGTTGGATAGGGAAGAAAGTTATAATTTTTTATGCTTAATGCTTTCCAAAAGTGGAAAAACATTTTAACCCTTTGTAACAAAGTCTTTGTAAAAGTACAGAGTAAAAATAAAAATAAAAACTATAGATATCAACTAAATGGAAAAGAAAAAGAATATCTAGTAGACCAGTAACTATTAGCTTCATCATGTATAAGCTAGAAGTTTCTCATATTACATAAATACTAGAGGTATATGTACCTACTTATTCCTCCAATATCAAAATACTGAGTGACCTAGAAAAGGATTGTTTAGACCCAAATATTTTAAAAAAGGAGCAAACATTTAATAATGGGAGCCTTAGAATATTTTAAAGTTAGCAAACCCTCAGGTTTTAGGGCAAGAATATAGACCAATTTTAAGGTATAATATATCGTATATGAGGTGTATTTCTACTATGATTTTGTGGCAACATGTGTAGATTTATATGAATTAGCTACCCAAGAAATTAGTTCCCAAAGCAAAGAATTGATAGTAAATATTGAAGGTCCCACTATAAAAAGAATGGTGTTATTACTAGAAGGTGAAATTCATATTAATGAGAAAAAATAAAAAAGGAATATTAAAAGGCTTCTAGATGAAGAACACAAGCTTATACTGAGAGGGGGGGTGAACAGTATAAGACCTCTTTTTACTTTTTCCTTTATACTTTAAAATAGTAAAGCAATATACCCAAAGCAATATCAAAGCAATGCACAATATCATCCACAAAGTGACACCAATTTTAACGTGGTTCACCCAAAATGGTTGGGCTACGTCCACAAAACTTTTCTCTAAAAGTTATCTCAAAGTTCTTTGGGAATCCTTCACAATTACAATGTTTATGAGCCTCGGCCCAAAGGAGATACCTTCCCACAATCAAAATTTATGACCCTCTGCTCAAAGGAGATACCTTCCCCCAATCAAAATTTATGAGCCTCTGCTCAAAGGAGATACCTTCCCCCAATCAGAATTTATGAGCCTCTTCTCAAAGGAGATACCTTCCCCCAATCAGAATTTATGAGCCTCTGCTCAAAGGAGATACCTTCCCCCAATCAAAATTTATGAGCCTCTGCTCAAAGGAGATACCTTCCCCTCTGCTCTAGAAATGATCCCTCGGAAGATCAATCGCCTCTACCTCTTGTCGGCCACGTGGAACTCCTTTCCATTGAAGACCTCCTGTCCTCAATCCTTAGCCTAAGAGACCTCTACATTCTATGATCACGTCCACAGCAGCTCAGCAACCTGTACCAAACACAGTCAGTCGATCTAGTACAAGTCTTCCTCTGTCTATCAGATCTGTCCAACTCTTAAAAAAATCAATCCTTTGCATACAAGCCTTCTCAAAGACTTGCCAAATCTGTCCTCAGGTTCTTCTCCTAGAACCAGTGCACCTATGTCCTCAAGTTCTCTGATAGAACTATCAAACTCAGCTCACAAGTCCTCTGCTAGGACCTGTCCAAATCTGCTCACAAGTCCCCACCGAAACCTATCCAAAACTCGCTCACAAGTCCCCATCGAAACCTGTCCAAAAACTGCTCACAAGTCCCCACTGGAACCTGTCCAAAAACTACTCACAAGTCCCCATCGAAACCTGTCCAAAAACTCAGCAAGCTCACCAAGAAAACTTTCTTAGTAGGAAATCACAAAGTGAATTGTTAGAGACCCAATGTGATTTGTCAAACTCATAGAAGCATAAAGAGAATTTTTAGAGACTCAATATGTTCTATAATCAACTCCCAATCTCAAAACTCAACTCAAATCAACTCAGCTCAATCTCAATCTCAAATCTGAAAACTCAACTCAATATCTGAAATGGATAGGATAGAATGCTTTCTTTCAAGAACATGAAATCCCAAAAATTGCCAACTATGCAAAGAATCACATAACAATGATACTCATGTTCTTTTCACCATCAATTAGGGCTTCAACAACAATGCTCATCAACCAAGGTTCAATCAACACCATTCAACTCAAAACACAACCTTGAAGCATTTCACAATCAACATCAGAAAAGGAAACAAGTAGAACTCCTTTTCTCTCCAACATTATTTTAACAAGAATCATCCACCAACTCAAATCACAATAGCACAAAACAACTTTTCAAATCATCAACAAAGAAGCAAGCCCAACACTTTAACCAAGTAAAGAATAGCTTGATTATGACCAATTTAATGAAAGTTAATGTCAATCTCAAAGCTGCCCACTTAAGGTTTCACACTTTCACACAAGAAGCAATTCTAACCTTAAATCATCATGCTTTCATTTCCATAATCAACCAAAAGCACTCTCAACATTACAAGAAATATTTATCCCTTATACATCTTATTTCTCCCTTATAGTCTTATCAACAATAAACTTTATCTCTCATAAGAATGCAATAAGATAATGCGAACAACACCTTAAAAAGAATCTTTTATCAAAATAAAGCAAGCTTCAAACTCCTTATAACTCCTAAGCTATTTTTCTCTCTAATGAACTTCCTCCATCCGCAAAATATACTAGAAAAAATTAATTTCGAAAATACCTTGGCCAACACCAAAAATCATGCTATGGAGAAATTGCGCATGAACTCTAACACCACCCACTGCATCCACTTCAATGAAGAAAAGTCTTTTTGCATTATTCGAATGTGGAACCTCTCATTCGGGTAGCCTCTATCGGTGCGCCAAAGGCATCTGGTGAGGTATGAACCTCACTCTGTTTCCCTTGTACCTTCTGTGCCAGGGCTAAAATAAATAACAGGCCTCCCTATCTTCTGACGCGAACGACGATGACGAAACCTTACGGTGGATACAAAAATGAACGACGGATATCCGAACAGTGGATCACGAAATCTCAACGAAGAAGAAATCGAACATCAGATTACGAAATCACAGCGAGCAACACTTTTCAAAAATGCGGATGGGATGATCTTTGATCTTCATCGTGGGAGATTTATATGCATATTTCCCATAAACTCTTGACGTCGGTGAGGAGTTTAACACGTTGGCGGAGGACTTGGCTAGCGCCCACAATCTTAGAACATAGCACCATCAAAGTTAATACATTTGCGCCATGGGTTAGGAGAACCCAATGCAAACAATAAATTAATATTTATTTAAAAATAATTAAAAGAAACCTTAACAAGGTTTTTAATTATTAAATAAATACTTCCTCTTGGACCCAAATGCATTAAACTAATGCATCCACCTGTAGTCTTTAAACCTGCCAACTGTCATGTCGTAACCTTCATCAAAACAAATTGTTTGACATCAAATCGAATTCCTTCAAGAGCTTCTTGACATCAATGACAACTTATACACTTGAGCAAAGGCAATGTACCCAAAGTACCCAAAATTGCCAACACTAGATGATGAAAATATGGCCTTCCTAAGTTCAAAGTGTAAAATCCTAGGCCAAAATGACCCAATTCCTCAAGATTCCCTTCCCCTCAATATTTTTGAAGAAATCTCAAAATATACCCTAAGTATGATGGAATTCCTTAGGTATGGACCATGACAAGAATTTCAACACAACTTAGTTGGGTAATTTGTATAGAATGAGGTAGGAACCAAAGACCTTGGATTTTATTGAATTATTTATTGAATGAATAAGATATGGTCTAAGCCATTTTGCAATAACCCAAATATTTAGGTACTCATCATTCTTGGTATATTTAATTATGTTCCAAAACCCAGAAATACCTCTTGATTTAAATATAATTGGAAGGAAGGGAAATCGAATAATGTGCTAGTTTAAGGTTTCTTCTTATTATGATTTTATTGGACACTTCCCTACTCTAACCATTACCTTAATAAGATAGTTTCAAGTGAAACACATTTCACAAGACTGTAAATCCTTTCTAGAGGGTATAATTTTTTGAGATTGGTATTCTACTGAGGAAGGAACAATTATTAGAATGTATGGTTTCAACTTACCTATTTACCTCCTACCTAAATATGTCCTTGACCAAGCCTTTTCCCTATAAGTTTTTAAACAAATTATTATGATATACTTTAGATATGGGAGTGGTAAAGAAAAAAAATTATATTACATGTAGCTACTCAGTCTAGGAGGGGTGACATTGCATAGAAAAAGAGGGGCTTCCATTGTGGAAGGCAATCTAAACGATTTTGCACTTAAGAAAATTAAAGATCAATGGGAATATGACCCTTGAGAAGAAATTTTTTGAATATATAAAGGATATCAAGGGGCCTAAGTTCACTCATGAATAGAGACCTAAAATTGAAAAAATTATAAATCATGAGGATGAATCAACAATGTGCCCTCTCAATTAGCTCACCAGACCTCCACCAAATCTTAGATTAGATAAATATTTCAATGAGATAAAAGGTATCTTCAAGCCATGGGAGAAATTAATTCAAGATAATGTAGAGGATTTGAGAGTGAGACATTATAAAATGCTTAATATAGAGGTATAGTGGAATATGATATAGCTTATCAAAAAAGAAAAGAAGAATCTAGCTCAATACAAGACACAACATTTAATAGATTATACAATGAGGAACATCTAGATATAGAGAGTTTACGGTTTAAGAAATACAATTAATAAGAGGTTAGCATCAAAATACTTCATAAAATAAGGGCAACTAGGACAACATAGGAGTAAATGGAAGGGCCACTCCTAACCTCCCAAATAAAAACTTAGATATCCCCACTCGAGATATAGGAACATATTCATCATCAACATAATAGCCATCTCAGTAGGAATCACAAAGACAAGAGATTCAAAAATGGGAAAGGCAAAAGATAGAATATGCAACTAGTTACAATAATTCAAATAAAATAAAAGGGGGAACAATTTTAGTAGAGAAAAGTGGTAGAAAAATCTCAATCTTAGGTCACCCCCCCATTTTATAGTTGCAAAAAAGACCCAAAAGTGAAAAGTAGTTTTTCCAAAAAATGCCCAAGATTCTCCTACCACCCATATTGCATTATCTCCTACTCACTCAATTACTTTCCCTAATTGAGAAGAGATGCAAATATTGCATTCTTTTAGAGTGATCCCATTAGCTTATGCTCTAGCTTCTCTAGCATCTCATGTTGCATAATTTTCATTGTTCAAGCCATTATCAACCTTTTCATCACCCTCAAAACAACAAAAAGAGACACAAGAGGATTTGGTAGATTTAAATCCATGGTATACATTTTAAAAAATCATTAAGAAACAACTAAATACAATCAAGAGAGACAAACCCAACTATCTATAAAATTTTATACTACTCAAATAGATTACCATTTTTCTCCTCAATAGAGAGCACTATTATTTTTAAAAAGGGATCCACTAGTGTCAAATTTAGAGGACATGACAAAGCAATATTGGCATGTATCAATGATTGGGCTAGATTTGAAGGATTCACAATCCCAAGATATAATGAATCTCATATAGAAGCCAATAAAATAGTTCAACATGACTATGAGTCAACTAGTTGAAGATTGATAAGGAAAGAAAAATAGTTGGAGCAAATTAAGAAAGTCCTAAAGGATTCTTATGCAAAATCCAAGGCCCTTTGAAATTAGAAAAATACATTGACCAAAGAGTTGAAAGAATACAAATCTAAGGGTGTCCTAAAAGAGAAAGAGAAAAAACTTAAGGATCTTTCAATTGAGCTTGTAAATCAATAAGCTTGGTTTAATCAAGAGAAGGATACCTTGTTAAAACAAAAAGAAGATTTGAAGAAAAAATCAAAAAGGAGCAATGGCTTGGGATAAAAAATATTATTAAACAAACCAAAAATGCTTATGAGGATGAGATGGATAATGCTACATTGGAATTATTCTTGCTTTTAAAATTTATAGATTCAATGACACTCTTAAGTATCCCAATAAATGATAAAGTCAAAGATCTCAAATAAAAGAGCGCAAGGCTTGAGGAAGCTAAAATCTATCAGTCTAAACTGACCAAGATACCATATTCTAATATCATGGCTAGAAGAATAGAAGATAGGAAATTATTGGTATAGGGAGTGATCAACATTTTTCAAAAAGAACAAGCAACAATACAATGCATGAATTAGATCAACTCCCTATATGTCTCCATCAAAAATATCAAGGAAGAGGTGGATTCTTTAATTCAAGTAAGGATTCCTTCACCATGGAAATAGTCTAACCATATTTGTTTAGATTAATATTTAAATCTAACCAAGTAGAATAAGAAGGGCCCTCTTGATTTTGAAAAGTGGATGGATTCCCCTAGTGTAGAGGAAATAGCCTAGGTTATTGGGCTATTGAAAAAATTAAAAATACAAGTACACAAAGTGATAAGTTGAATAGAGAACTTCTCTTAGAATGGTAAATATGGAGTACTTGTATTTTATGGTGAATTCTATCAGAATCAATGACCTTCAAAATAATAATGGTAAAAAATTAAATAAGTGTTGGATAAGCTATCCACCTTGTTATTTCATATTTTTAACTTTTTTTTAGTTTTTGTGTTTTTATTTTGTAGGACTTATAAAATTTGACTCTATGCCCAAGGATAAAGGCAACAATTTTGGGTTCTTCTTTAAGCAATTTAGAAGACTCTATTATATGCCAAAGCTATAGTTAATCCTCACTACTAATTTTCACTTAAGGCAAACTTCTAAGGGAGACAAAAGTTTCAATCAAAGGAGGTCACAATTTTGTGGAAGTTGAAAATAAAGGAGATGGATAAAAATATCAAGAGCATGTGATATTTTGAAAGCAAGAAGTTGAGATAAATCCTAATAATTGGTAGTTTTAGGAAGCCTATAAAAATAAGATATAGATTTTTTTACAAGCATAATGATAAGGGAACTAAAGGAGAAGCTTCCTCCTAGATAACCTTGATATCAAAAGTTTTGCAATATCCAACAAAGGCCAGTGGCAAAAAAATTCATCCAACAAATAGGAATAATTTGAGTTTGAGGATATTGAAGGTGCACTAGAGAACTCAAAGTTATCACCAACACCTTGGATGATCTAGAAGGTATGGAACCCCAATAAGGGTAGGTAAGATAAATTAATGTGCCTTTATTAGAAGGAACAAGGACTACCTACCAATATCATCTCAATTGAGCCACTCAAGAATTCATTAAAAGTGGGCATGGAAACTATAGTCCTATGGCTAAGGGTACCTCATTTAGTTTTTATAGTCTTTATAAGGGATAGCTAAAATTGTCAGATCCACCCATAAAATTTTGGAGGGAAACTCTCCCTATTGTATCTATAAGTAGCAATTGTGTTAGCTTTAGAAAGGATTAGAAATATTTTTCAAATTTTCCCTTCATTTCTTCCTGTATAGAAGTTATTGGAATCTTAAGTGACTTCAAGAAATCAAACCCTCGCTCTAGGCATAATATTTGTAATATTGTTTGCATATATATATATGTGTGTGTGTGTGTGTGTGTGTGTGTGTGTGTGTGTGTGTGTGTGTGTGTGTGTGTGTGTGTGTGTGTGTGTGTGTGTGTACTAGAAGTCTATATGTTTATTTTGGGTAGCCATGTGTGGTTCTCATGGTTTGATCCATATATGTTATGTATGTGTGTGTTTGAAATATTTACCTATTTATGATTTTTACTTGCATGTGTGTATATGGGAGGCCTACGCATCTATTTTGAGTATCCATCTATGGTTCTCAGGCCCTAACCCATCTCTTTATGTGCGTGTATGTTTTTGGATCTCATCTAGGTTCATATATGTCAAGGTGAGGAAGTGTTTATGGTGGCACATAGTGTTTAATCCTACTATGCAGGAGGATCTTATTTTATCTTTGGTGCATTACCTCTTTGTTAGCTTAGGAGTATTTTTTATTTTTTCTTTCTTTGCTTTTCCTATTTTCCCTAACCCTTTTCCCTCCAAGTTGTTAGATTAGGAAAGTGCACCTAAAGATCACATCTTAACAAGGATTTGACCTTGTAAAAAACTTTAAGAGGTCCGTTATTGAGCCAATTCCCATGATCTTGGTATTAGCCTTGTTGCACCACTCCACATGAGGTATGATTATCCCAATTCTCATCCCTGGGATAATCAGAGATGACAACATATACTTTTCTTAAAAGTAAGGATTGAATAATTATAAGTTCTTCCCTTCTTATTCTCTTTATGACATGCAACTATTTTTTGTAATTTTTTCTTATACTTAGCTACCTTATCAAAGACTTATTCCATGGTTATTGATTCATGAATATCTACTTTAGCCCCTACATGAAGTTTAAAACACATGATAAACTTCATAATCTATAAATTCATACCCATCTAATACTAAGACACATATTTCAAGAGTCCCATGAAATTCATCTAATAATGTGCTACTATCTTCTCTCTTTGAGTGAGGTTTTGTAAATCAGTCAATTTCTTGTAGAAGTACAACTGTGATAACCATCATTGTCAAAATAGAGCAACAAGCTACTCCTTAGTGACATTCCCTACCATTATGTCTATATTAGAATTGAGATATTTTTATAGAATATGGCTTCATTAGTGAGCTAGTGTATAAACCATATTATAAAGTGTTAAATTTTAAAATGCTTTATCATCTCAATGATCCATGCATTATCTCAATCTCCAAGGGTATTGCCATCATATTTTGGTAGTCCAAACTTCTTAAGATCCTTATACAATTATTTTTTATGATAATATTTTGGTGGTCCGATCATCTTTTGATGGTCTAGTCATCATTCCACATGACCCCATTCCACTTGCATGGGATATCTATCCTTGTTTTTAAACTTTATTCTTTTCATAGGATCTTAGAATGATAATCCATATCCTCATACTTTTCTTCCTATCCATATTTCCATTCATACCCCTTTTATTCAAGGGTGACTAATTAATCCCTAGTTTCACCTATCAAGACAAGAATCTTGTTCAAATATTCTTTTATCACTTAAAGTTGTCTTAAGCATTAGATTCTTCTATATATCTATATTTAAACCCCTTAATTATATTGGCTAGAATTAACATATTTTTTTATGAATATACCATAAATAGCCCATTTAATTCTTTACAAATTCTAATCATTAATATTAAGGAGCTTAAGTACATATCTAAAAATAATCACCAATTGATATCTAACCTTTGATCAATTGTTCACTATCTCTTTGACTTATATATAGTCCACCAAGTTAACACATCTTGCTAATATTTAAAAATTTGTATATGTTATGAGACAACTTCAATAATTACAACAATAACAATAGCAATCCAATAATGCAAAATTATCAATACCCAATGATATCAATAAATAAGATCCAATTGGCAACAAATACAATATGTAAATATCAAATATAGATTCAAACTAATGCAAATTTCTTAGCCACTTAGAGGAGGTAAAATCTATTAGCTACGTAGAGACGGTGAAGTCTCATATGTCTATCAAATGTGATTAAGATATGAATATTAAGGATGATTCCAAATACCTCATAAATCTTCATATTTATATACTAAATAAAATTAACCCTAATCCTAATGATCAATGACCGACTATCTAAACCTAGGGTCTAAGCTAATAAAAATAAAGAGAGTTGACATGGTTATATTGGAGTTGTTACATGGATCCTACTTTATAAATCTTTGTCCTCCAAGCTATAAAATATTGGAAAAGGCACTCAGACTTCCATGTAGAATCTTCTTTTGGAAGGTATTACCACTTGATAAGTGACTCTTGAATCTATTGAGAATGTAGAAAATGAAATTTGGACTATAAAACTACTTCTAGCTAGAGAGTGATACATACTTCTTCATTGAGTACTAGAAGCTCCATCTTGGACTACATCTTCTAGCCAATAACCTTCTTGAGTCACATGAAATACAATGTGTATGTGAGGAGAGGGAGGAAGATCTATTAATATGCCACTTTACCAATTCAACAAACCACCTTGTAGGGACCATAATATCATGAAGCCAACTTTTGACTGGTCTTGGTCTTCAAGGATAATTTCTTGAAGGGTGAAATATGTAAAAATACTATATTCTTATGATAAAGTATTGTTCAAATAGGTATGAATCATATTATTGTTTCATATCATTATGTTCTTGAGTTAAATTATCCTTAAGAAGCTAAAGTACAAGTCAAAATTCAATATGGTCTACCATTTGTGGAGGTTTTTGACCATACAATGCTTTAAATAGGGTCATTTTAAGGGATGTATGATACAAATTATTATACCATCATTCAATTAATGATATCCAATAAACCCTATAATATTGTTTATCTTGAGTAAAACAACAAAGGTAAGTATCCAAAAATTTATTAACAATATTTGTCTAACCATATGATTGAGGGTGATAAGAGGACATATTCAACTTAGTACCATTAAGACAAAATAAGTATTTCCAAAAGTATTGGTGAAAATAGGGTTGTGTTCACTCACAATGGATTTGTGTATACCATGTAATTAAAAAACAAAATCAATAAATACCTTGGTTGCCTTACTTGTTGAATAGAGATGTAATGCATAGAAATGAGCATATTTAGAAAGTCGATCTACTATATCAAATATCACCATTTGTTCCTTAGATATATGAATCACCTTAATGAAATACATGGATATATGCTCCCATTGGTAGTCAAGGATAGTCAAGAGATGCAAAAATATAAGAGTTTTAATTATTTTTCCTAGTTACATTGACACACCTCACACTCAACCAAAAATATCTTGACTTCTACTTTTAATCCTTTCCAAGAGAAATATTGCTTCACCAGTATGTCTCCAAGAATTCTAAATGTCTATCCAAAGGAGTTGCATGCATTTCTTGGAGAACATTTTACTCAATGTCCAAATACTGAGGAAGATAAATTCAATCCTTTTTATAAGCACTCCATAGTATACAAGAAACAAGAATGCAATGATAAGCCTACCTCTATGTCCTAAATGATTTGTGTAGTCTCTGAGTCAGAAAGCAAATTCTTCTAAAGTTGTAAAATTCATTGTGCAAGAGGATTTGAGATGGCATTGACAACAACAACATCCTCATAGTTATGAGATAAGGTATCAGCCACAACATTCTCCTTTCCTTTCTTATATTCAATGATAAAATTATATCCCAAGAGCTTGGTCATCCATTTAATCTATTCAGGGCATGAGAAATGCTACTCTAATAAATGTGTAAGGTTGTTAATATTGGCCTTGATGGTGAAGTGATGGCCCAATAAATAAGACCTTCATTTCTCTACATCATATATAATAGCTAATATTTCCTTCTCATATGTGGACCATCTCAGATTCTTGCCTAAAAGATCCTTACTTTCAAAGGGTAATGGGTTCCCATCTTGAATCAAACTAGTTTCAATACCTATGCCATAAGCATCACACTCAATTATAAGAGGTTTGATAAAATTAGGAGTGGCTAAAATAGGAGTGGTACACAAATTATTTTAGGATTTGGAAGGCTTGATATGTGACTTTAGAACAAATAAAATCATCATTTTTAGTGAGAGCAATGAGAGAAGCAATAATTTTGCCATGGTTGTGGATAAATATTTTATAGTATCCTATGAGTCTTAAAAATTCACAAAGGGATTTAGACAATTACCAATATTGCATAGCTTTAATCTTGTTAAGATATACCTTGACTCCTTCCTTAAATACTATATGTCCTAAGTATTCTACCTCTTGGACCCCAAAGGAAAATTTGGGTCTTTTGACAAAAAAAAAATCCTTTGTAGTAAGTGAAGAGGTTTATAAATATGAACTACAAGATCTATCCAAGACTTACTATAAATTAAGATATCACCAAAATGCTCCAAAGGTGTCCATAATCCCTTTGGTCAAACCAAAAAGCTCCAAGGATTCCCACAATCGCTTGGTCAACCCCAAAACGCCCCAAAGGTATCTATAAACCCTTTGGTCAAACCAAAAGCCCCAAGGGTTCCCACAACCACTTGGTCACCCAAAATGCCTCAAAGGTATCTATAATCCCTTTGGTCAAAACCTCCAAGGATCCGAAAGAATCACTTGGTCCGCACCCACTCGGGATAAAACAACCATAACGAATATTCATAAACAACAAAATAATCAAAAATAAACAAAAAAAAAAAATTGCATCTCACTTCCATGCATACTCTTAAAAATAAAAACACAAAAAAAATAATAAGCTCCATTAGGCATCACATACATACATTGCATATTTGTTGGTCATACAGTTCAAAGGCACCATAGACTGTAATTAATCGGCAATTCCATCATTCTCCATATTTTTCCACTTCATAAATAATCCAAAAAAAGCGCCATCCACATTTTTCACAATATCATAGTCATTTTTCACCTAATGTATTCGTAGTTTTCGTCATTCAGTTGTCATTAGATTTCTAGACAAAAACTGTACAAAGTCAGACAGATTTTTACAAAGGTAGAGTTTTACTTGGATCACACCTTGTTACGTCGCATCCCCACACAAGTTAAAACACATAAAAAATTCCCAAGTTGTGTGAACAAAATATGAAAGCTGCATAGCAGGCTAGGTTACCATATGAGAAACAGTTATCTTGCTCATCCCCTCCTGCGAATGACCCCAAGAATGCTAAGAGTTGGCAAAAGGACAAGCATCTTCCCTACCCAATTCCCCCAAAATAAACAGTGGTTTTCACCACTATCAAAAATCCCAAAATTCTCAAAGGGTTGCAAACATCAAAAAATTTCAAAATTCAAAATACAAATCCCTTGCATCAAAACCCTTAAAGTGCACACGTCAAAAGGCACAAGAAATAGTGATCCCCATCACTCAAAATTCAAATCCCTTGCTCAAACAAAAGAAAAATAAACAGTGATTTTTATCACTACATACGAGAGCAAGTATCCCAATAAAAGTAAAGAAAATAAGGGATTCAAACTTGAATCCCTAGAACTCTCAGCATTCGCAATGTCATGAGGTGATCCTCAGTACCGGTTTCATGGATATATTGTTGGTCACTGGCGGTAAACCTCCTGCATGATGATATATTTTTCGCATTAAACTATGTACAGATCAATGTTTGCATGTGGATGAGCTAGCTTATGGTATCCTAGATTGCACTGCAGATTAATCTTATTAAATACAACAAAGGAGTTAGTGGAGCTTATTAGGTGATCCTCAGTAAAGGTTTGGTTGATAGCCTATCTGGCACCGATAGTATCTTGACAACTACCACATAAACAAATTCAATCGCACACGCAGAGATGTGAAATAACTTGCTCAAACTCAAGTTTGATTCGTACCTTGGTCAAAAGTCTTGTGAGATAAATGTACAGTCTTAGCTAGTTAGTTAAAACATCTGAGTCTCAAAAAAACCTTAACTACATTTTAGAACACCTATGGTACATTCCATTCTTACATCACCATCAAAAATTACAAAACCAAAATTACAAATGAAGAGTCATCTCACAAAGCAATCACATAGTATAGAAAGCCAATTAATCCTGTACAGTATATGGTGCCACCACCTGCATACCAAAAAATCATTCCATCCATTCCATATGCATACATCCATATCATATAGCTAACATCATCCACAGTCATAATAGCATATGCATACATAAACATACATAAATGTAAAAAGAACAATAAACCATAGCAAAGTAAATAATCCAACAAAAAAAGAGTCATGTATATATCGCCAAAAATACCTACAGGCTACAATAAGTCAATCCTCTGACCTCACAAAAAAATCAAAAACTCAAAAACCCCAAGCCTAGGGAGTCGGCCACCATGATCACATAGGATCGATGCAACTGGAACTACCCCCAGTGGTGTGGGTCCTATGGGACCTCTCAGGGTGGCTACTACCAACCCTCGCATCATGCCCACTCACGCTACCCTCACCCAACCACCTGTGATGAGAGGATGCTGACTACTTAGTCTCACTACCTCTCGTACGACACGATGATCCACCTCCAGTGAGCTCAGGTAACTGCCCATCGATAATCTCGACCTCCAACTCCACCCGACACCGACCCCACTCCACATCTCACCAGTGGTATGTAGCCCATGCGTCATCTCGCTACACCAACTGAGCCCCCATGTGATCCCTCTCAACACTGTGCTCCTCATCCTACCTCCATAGTAGGTCCTCCAATTATGCTATCTCAGCATGAAACCTAGCCTCCATATCCCCTAGGACTTCTTGAAGCACGGGCATCTTCGGGATAGTAGGTTGCTCTGACACCCACTACTTTGGGATGTCCTATGTATTCGGTTGCTCTACAACCCCTAAATCATCCCCAATCAATTCATCTACCTCCACAAAATCTGCATCATCGATCAGAGCCCCCTAACCTTCCACTGGTGCCTCCACATCCTTACCTCCTACTTCTTTCGCATCTGCACATCCTAGAGGCCCCTCACCCCACCATCGCAGCATCGTCCACCACTGGTCATACTTTGTAGTCACCTCGACATTGTCTACGTTAGGGACAATGGCTCTGCCACTCAAGGATTCGATACTTGTACTCATGATGTCCATGAAAATTTTGCAACGCTCTACTTCACAAACTAGCACTCCTCCTCCCCACAGCTCCAAATCGCCAAAACAAACAATTGCAAATGAGCCCAAAACCTAGTTTTGGCCCTTATATAGGCTCTTAGGCCTATAATCATTCCACCTTGGGATGAGCACTCTAGTTAGCGCTCATCCCACCCTGGTACGATTACAAAACTGGTATTTTTCCCACCCTAGGATGATTACAGAGCAAGAAAATAAAAAACAACCAAAAAAAGCATCCAAAATACAACAAAAACAACAATAAAACTGTCGAACAAAGGCACCTTTGCGCTTGACATTCTTGGCATCCAAAACCAATGTTTGGGTCACAAATCCTCACTATCCTACTCCCTAAGAAGGATACCATAGCCGGACCACTCCGCAGGAGGACGGATTTTTGACAATTTCATCCCCAAAAGGCATCACAAAAAGGGTCAAAACCCACTAAAAAATAGTAATAAAATTGTCGAACAAAGGCATGAGGAGTGAGGGCAATTCATATAAAAACAAACAAAAAACAAGAAGAAGAAAGGAGCACCTACCGGTCTCGCCTTGGCTCTGCCACTCGAGGATTCGGTACTTGTACTCATGGTGTCCATGAAAATTTTGCAGCACTCTGCTTCACAAACTAGCACTCCTCCCCACAGCTCCAAATCGCCAGAAAAACAATTGCAAATGAGCCCAAAACCTAGTTTTGGCCCTTATATAGGCTCTTAGGCCTGTAATCATTCCACCCTAGGATGAGCGCTCTAGTTAGCGCTCGTCCCACCCTGGTACGATTACAAAACTGGTATTTTTCCCACCCTAGGATGATTACAGAGCAAGAAAATCAAAAACAACCAAAAAAAGCATCCAAAATACAACAAAAACAACAATAAAATTGTCAAACAAAGGCACCTTTGCACTGACATTCTTGGCATCCAAAACTGATGTTTGGGTCACAAAACTGGTGCCTCCACATCCTTACCTCCTGCTGCTATCGCATCCACGCATCCTCGAGGCCCCTCACCCCGCCATCGCAACATCATTGCTCTGACTCCTCACCCAATGGCTCAATGATCGGCCAGGCCAAAGTCCTCTCATCTCCTCGACGTTGATAGATCAAGGGCTCACTATGAAATCCCTGGCGTACCCCAAACTTTTGAGTCACCTGAACGTACAGGAAGTACTCCTGCTCGGTCCCATGCCCCCCGATCAACCACCTCACCCTGTGCACCCGCTGGAGCCACTCTCCAGCCTTAGGCCAAGCCGGACAATCTCGGTATGACTACCAGAACACTTCCCTTGGAGCAAGATGTGATAAGGCATTAGCATAGTACCCTACAGCACCTGCCCACCGTCGACTCTGCCCCTGCTCCTCGGACCTCCGCCATAGAGTAGCATAGCCAATCTCCCTATCCACCATCTCCCCCTAAGTGGTCCAAGGCAACCCCTGTAGCTGCTCCACAGCTATGTGCTACCACCTCTAGCACTGCAACAAGTAGGTACACCCAATCCCCTACCACCTTCGATAGCAGACCTCGTACAGCTCATCATAAAGTTGTGCTAGTAGTGTTTGACCCCACCTCATAATTAGTGGTGCTGTCATCGAAAACTCCACCAGTATGAACACTATCTCAAGCAGGTTCGAAGGGAACCTCGCACCTGAGGAGTTGGGAAGAAGCATGTTGGAGATGATGGTCATAAGCAATGCATGCCTCACCCCCAACATGCCCTTCTCAAACCACCACCACACCAGAATCTTGCCAATCAGGCAGTCCCCCTCTGCCCTCTCCACCACCCCATCCACCCCCATCTCCACCGCATGCCCAAAGCATCGTGTTAGCACCATCGTCCATTGATCACGAGGAGTCATCCAAATGGGCATCTCGTCTATCAAAATCCATAGAATCTAATACACGTCCTCCAGAGTCATTGTCATCTCCCCTGTTGGGAGATGAAAGGTGTTGGTGTGGGGATCCCACAAATTGATCAGGGTAGTCAGATATGCCCGATCCCCCACCATAGGCTCCAGTTGCATCACTTTCTTGATCCCAAGGGCATCAAGCCAATCCCAATCCACCACAGTTAGCACATCCTATGCATCAACAAATACCGTCGGCTGACGGTACCGACTCTTTACAACCTGAAAAATAAAAACAACACAAAACATTAAAACATGACAACAACAAAAACTGTACAACAATAAAATGAATGTACAGCAATGTATACAAACAAAAACAAAAAAAAAAACAAAAATTAACTAGGGCTTAACATTAGTCTAAACAAAAAAACATTCAAAAAAATCAAATAAACAACACAAAAAATACAAATTTTAAACTAGGGTTTTTAATCTTAGTCTAAACAAAAAAACATTAAAAAAAAAATCAAATAAACAACACAAAAAATACAAATTTTAAACTAGGGTTTTTAATCTTAGTCTAAACAAAAAAACATTCAAAAAAAAATCAAATAAAACAAACAAAATCATACTAGGGTTTTTAACCTTAAGTGTGGACAAACAAATCACACAAAGACATTAAAACTATACTAGGGTTTTTTTAACCTTAAGTGTAAACAAAAACAAATTAAAACACAAAAATCATCTAGGGTTTTTTTTTAACCTTATTATGAACAAAACAAAACAAATAAAACCACAACATTCATTTAGGGTTTAACCTTAATGTGACAAAAAACAATGATAAAATGCGAGTTTTAAAAATTCATATAAAAACAAACAAAAAACAAGAAGAAGGAAGGAGCACCTACCGGTCTCGCCTTGGCTCCGCCACTCGAGGATTCGGTACTTGTACTCATGGTGTCCGTGAAAATTTTGAGGCGCTCTACTTCACAAACTAGCACTCCTCCTCCCCACAGCTCCAAATCGCCAGAAAAAACAATTGCAAATGAGCCCAAAACCTAGTTTTGGCCCTTATATAGGCTCTTAGGCCTGTAATCATTCCACCTTGGGATGAGCGCTCTAGTTAGCGCTCGTCACACCCTGGTACGATTACAAAACTAGTATTTTTCCCACCCTAGGATGATTACAGAGCAAGAAAATAAAAAACAACCAAAAAAAGCATCCAAAATACAACAAAAACAACAAAGGCACCTTTGCGCCTGACATTCTTGGCATCCAAAACCGATGTTTGGGTCACAAATCCTCGCTATCCTACTCCCTAATAAGGATACCATAGCTGGACCACTCCGTAGGAGGATGGATTTTTGACAATATCATCCCCAAAAGGCGTCACAAAAGGGTCAAAACCCACCAAAAAATAGTAATAAAATTGTCGAACAAAGGCGCCTTTGCACCTGACATTTTTGGTATAAAAAACTGATGTTGGGACCACAAATTATCAATATCCTACTCCCTAATAAGGCTACCATAGCTGGACCGCTCCATGGGAGGACAGATTTTTGACAATTTCATCCCCAAAAGTCGTCACAAAAAAGGGTTAAAACCCACCAAAAATAGGTCCGATTGTTGGAAAACTACATAAGCAATCAACAAAAAACAACTGAAGGCACCCTTACAAAAGTTATCTTGGGTCAAGTGGCTCGTTTCTTTTCTCATGTCGATCATTCCCTCATCGATTCGTCGCTTGATGGGGTAGTCACACTTAGTCACCAATCAACAAATACACACCTAATCAAGGAAATGGCATGCATTCAAAGAATCATTGACAAAGACAATCACGCTCCTGCTTAGGGCAAAAAACAAGCAATAATCACAAGCTGATCAAACACTTGGTATTCTAGAATCATGAACTCAAGGTTACCATAGACAAAAGGTTGCACCCTTTGAATAAGGTTGCACCCTTTGCCTATTCGTGACTGAACAATGTCCAAGATCAAGTAACACCTCACTAAAAAAGGTTAACACTTGAATTAAGCTCCTTAGCTCGTCAGAAGCAAGGATTCAAGAATGCGTGCCCTTTCTATACTTGAGGTATAAAAAGTTGGTTAGGTTACCAAGAAACCCTAATAATTAAGTGCTTTGGTTATCTATTTTTGCTCAACACTGTGCCATGCACAGTGCATCCCAAAAAGGGGCATCTATAGACATCAAAACAACACCAATCCGATTATGTGACGACAAGCACTGACCGAATTGGCATACACAGCACCTAGGGCAGCCCCTAGAGGTTAAACAGTGGTCCTAACCACTCCCAAAGAATTTTTGGAATGTAAGAGGTCAATTTGGCACCTTTCAAGAACCCTGATCCTTATTCGTTCCACCCTGGGACGATTAGAATGCTATTCGCCCCACCTCGGGACGATTAGCAGCAATCGCTCCAGGGTGGGGCGAATAGCAATTTTGACGGGAAAAAATTCAAACCTTGACAAATGGTAGCCCAGATCCACCACTCAACTCCACCTTCAATGCATGGGAGTGTGAGTGAGCATTTCAAAGCTCAAAGAGGTAGTCATAGAGGCAGTCATGGAGCCCTTAATCAGGGAGGAATCTTCTCTCCCCTGACAAGGTATGATGGCTAAGTGGTGCCCCTGCATGCACATTCAAAGTAGACCTTCAGGTCTATAAAATGGTGAGTCTTCTCACCCCAAAATGAGAATAGAGAAGGAGCATTTGGAGCAACAGAGTGCTACCGAATTATACCCTCACCCTCATTGTGCTTCCTACATCCTTGATATCTCTTTTGGAAGGGAGGTTATCGGGTCAATACTAGGAGTGCAATCCAGACCTAAAACCCAAACAATTTGCCACAATCCCACACCCAATTTGATGACACAACCCCCTAGGAGGTTTTGGACCCATCCCAAGTGGATTGGTGGCAAAACCAAGCCCCAAATGGTGGGCGTCCTGCCCCCGAGTGCCCCCCGCACTATTGCAGTCCCAATCACCCCACCTCAAAGTGATTAGAAATATATAGTATATTTCTTCACTTTTTCTTTTGCATCATGTTTTGTGTGTTTCATATATGTTGCACTTCAAATTTCAATGCATTCTAACTTGTTTTGACTGTGTTTTCATTATTTTACGCTTTCACTAACATACAGGGAATGCCTTCAGATACAGGGTGATTAGGGTAGAATATACAAAATATGACCTTTTGGGTCGTCTCAAAATGCCCCATTTTGCCTAAATCTAAGTTTGCAGGTGTTTTGGAGGCCTCGAGATGGTACATTTGGGAGGTCACTTTTGGACGTTTTATGACAGTCCTAATCATCCCACCCCTGAGCGATTAGAAATCTATAGTATATTTCTTGACTATTATTTTTGCAATGTGTCCCTTATGGTTTTTACATGTTTCTATTTAAATTTCATTTCGTTCTGATAAGTTTTGATCACTATTTTAATTATTTCATATATGCATTAACCGGAGGCCTTGGGGATTGCATATTTCTCTCCATATGCATGTGCTATTAATCATTTGTTGTTTCTTTGTATGTAGGATATCGACATTGGAGGGGCAGTAAGGAACCAAGAATGTATTCACACAAGTGGCAGCAACATTTGGCCTGCCCATTTTGAATGTGGGCACGCGAAAGATCTCGAAGGGAAGCGCACCATCCATTGGTGTAACAAAATTGTATCGAAGGCTTCAAGCCCCTGAAAATGGGGGGTGTATTGTAACCTGATCATAAGAAAAATTAATAAAATAGATTGCACCTTTGTCTTTTCTTTACATCTCATTTCATTCATGCTTTGCTTTCCCTTTTTCATGCACTTAGCATTTCGTTAATACAATTGCTTTTGTTAGCATCGCACCCGCTGCACCTGTGCTTCTGTAGACATGCTTTCAGCTACATCTAGCAAGGAAACCAATTTAATATCTAAAACCTTCTTGCCAACTATTTCAAAATCCTCCTCATTCTATATGTTGATATAAAATTTTAATTACTTTAGTTTACACACCTTTAGAACATGCCATGAGAAGAAATACAATTTAAAGAACTCCACTAGATTTGAACCTGCTCCCTAAACTCTGGATCTTGCAGACGCATTTGTTTCAAAATTTGATATCATGGAAAAGCAAAAATTTGATATACTTGCCATGAAAAAGCACATCAAAGGAGGCAAAAATTTTTCTAAACATCAAGGTTTGCCTTATCATGGTACAAATTTCTTACTATGTTTATTAGATTTAAGCTAGCAAACTCTACATGGATGAAAGATCCTCCTGAATTTGTTTCACATCTTTTAGATATTTGTCTTCTAGTTTTGCGATGACATCACAAGCAAGGCTACCCAACTGTATCTTTCCTTTTTCTTGTATTTTAACAACCCTTGCATCACCACCAACGCCCAAAAATTCTTATTTCTCTTTTTTTTTTTTTTTCTTCTTATTTTTCCTTTCTTTTGATATCCTCCTTAGATTTTTGTTGTTCTTTTTCTAAAACAATTCCCTACCTCTGCTCTTTTCCTCCTTCCTTAGAGCTGTGGAGCTTGGATTTTTCTTTCCTAAACTCCCATTCCCAATAAGTAAACTTGGGGGGAAACCAAACCCGGGGGGTCCCCCCCCCGGCCACAAATCCTTTGCAAAAAAATTGAAATTCCTCTTTTGTGTCAAAAAATCCTCTTCTAAAGATGAGAACAAAGTATGGACAGTCTATAAATAGTTTGATAAATATTAATGAAGCACAAAGTATGCCATAATGGGTTAGCATGCTATTGTGTAAAATTAATGTCCACTTCTACCTCAGATTTACTAGTTTCTGAGCATGAGAACCACATGAACTATGCATATCCCATAGAATAAGGTCAATGCAAATGTAAATATGAATTTTTGGGAAAGACAAACACATAACAATAGTGAAAATGTGAGAAAAGTACTCTTGGGGAAGAAAAACCACAGATGGATCAATCAAACTTCACATTTCTTGCAAGCTAGAGAATGTATAAGAAGTATTCTCCATGATACATAATGCATGGTGGACTTGGGAAGTACGGGGTGGTCTGATATGTGTAATGGTCATGAACTTTAAAAGGTTCTTAACTTAATAACTCCTTCCAAAAGTTATTGATAAAGACTGGATTCTGAATACTAATGTTCTTTTGAACTACATGTGGTCTATATATGGATATACAATTCAGCTTCACAGGCTTCCATAGGAATAAATGGAGCTTACTTAGTCAATTGTTCTACCACTACATATTTAGAAGTCTTTCCTCTTAACTGTGGTAGGCTTACAAGGAAGTTGATGGTGATATATTCCCATTTTGTCGAGAAAGGGAAAGGGCTGCAATAGACCAAGGCTGCTCACATTTTCTATTTTACTCCTTTGGCAAGTTTCACATGAAAAGATAAATTTCTTCAAATCTTTCTCAGCCCCTTCTAGAAAAGAAAAATACAATTTATAGAAGCTAATATGAACAACAACATATAAGGTTATGTGTTCGATTATAGGACCTTATTCTCAAATTTAGAATTGGGCATAAGATCTATGCAATTCTTATAAAACTTCAGGTCACATTAAAAAACATAAAACTTTAGGTAACATTAAAAACCATACTTGCTGACGTCTGCTTGGGACCTTTTCAGATCATGTAGCATAGTGATAGCCCTCTTGTTTTTGGCATATTCAATGAATATATTGTCCTTCTTGGGTTTAACCATAGATATGGCACTAAACATAGGCAATCTGGATAAAGAATATGCAACCACAAATTTTATCCCTTTCTTATCTTGAATTTCAAAGTCAAACTCTTGCAATTTGCTTACCCATTTGTTTTTCTGCTCACTCAATTTTTTTGGGACCAAAAATACTTCAGACTTTGATGTGTCAGTGAATAATAAAGTGTTGCCTCAATAGATATTGCTTGAATTTTTGTATAGCATGCACTAAGGCCAACATTTCTATGTCATAAATGCACAACAAATTTTCTTCATTGTTGAACTTCCTACATTTGAAGGTAATTGACTCTGCCTTTTGCATGAAGACAACCTCTATGCCAATGCCCGATGCATCAGGCTCTACCATAAATGGATGTGAGATATATGAAATGGTAGTATAGGGCTAGAAGACATTACCTTCTTCATATGTTAAAAGGTATTTCAGCTACCTAGGTCCATTTGAACTGATTTTTTATTTTACTTTGTAAGGTTAGGTAGAGGTGTTGTAAGGTCTCCAAACCCCTTTGATCCGAAACTCAGAGTTTCAAGTTACGAAAAGTCAAGAAATAGTGCAATTCAAAAATAATAGAGTATAATAAATTAGAATACAAAATTATATAAGCAAAATAACATAATGGTCTTATTGCTCAGAAAATAGGGTATAAGGAAAACAACAGAATGACTTTATTACTCAAAAAATAGAGAACAAGGCAAGCAATATCTGAGAAGAGATGTGAAGCTATAACATTGCATCCATTACTCAAGCCTTTTACAGTCAAGGGGTGCATATTTTTTTATACAATATTTGGTGGGTTGGAAATCCACCGTATTGAGTATGGAAGGTCACCCGTATGGAAATGTGGTGGTTCACTTTCCATAACTTAGAAGGTCACCTGTATGGAAATGTGGTGATTCACATTCCATGAGTTACAAAGTGTATATTAAATGAAAATTCTATACATATGAGTTGTCCCTTTGTGTTTTTTCCTCTAATGATGTGTCAACATGGCTAGAGATGTATTTTGGTTGTGAATATCTAAAAATAGAAAATTACTATTTATTTTATTTTATTTTATAATCAGTTTTTTGGCATTGAAATGGGCCCCACCCATATTACATCATGACCACATAGTGGTATTACAACAACTTGGAAATTATGCATGTATCACTTGGCAAGATTCGAACTTGGGTCTCCTCCTTAAAAGTTGAGGAATATAACCAGTTGAGCTAATGCCATTTGATAGAAAATTACTATTTTTAACAACTACTTTATTTTGCATTTTTTAGGGTCTCCCTATCATTCTTTTTTTCCTCTTTCAGGTAACTATTGGTGACCATGTATGTGAAAGGGTTGCCTATCAAAACTTCTTGTTCTACCTTGAAGCTTTCCAATGCATTTTGAATAGGTCAACACGGAGTCCCCAACACAAAGTTATGCCCATGACAAGATGGGCATAAAGCTATGCCCAACAAGGTCACATGCCTGGATCAACCTTAATAATTTTTTTTTGTTGGGTAAAATTTGCAGTTTATTGAACCCTCTCAATTGTATAATATTTTTTTGGGGTGTGCCAAAGATGGGCATAAAACTATGCCCAACAAGGTCACATGCCTGGATCAACCTTAATCATTTTTTTTGTTGGGTAAAAGTTGTAGTTTATTTTTTTCAATGAGTTTACACAAGATTTTATGAGGGGTCTTTGTCCCCTCATACTGAGTGGGGTTTGAACCTTGGACCTCTGAAAGAGAGGTTGAATCCCTTACCACTATAGTAAGCTTGCAACTTTAAAAGTTGTAGTTTATTGAACCCTCTCAATTGTATAATATTTTTTTGGGGTGTGCCAATCATCTATGGCTTGAATTTTAGGTTGGTCAACTGTATCCCCATCCTTTCTTATGATGTGTCCCAAGTGCACCACCTCACTCTTGGAAAACTCACACTTCCATACTTTCACAAAGAAAACAAGACTCCCAAGTGATGTAAATGTTCCCCCATACTCTTGCTATAAACGAGAGTATCATAAAAAGGGACCAAAATAATTTTTCTTATATAGGGCTTGAAGACACTATTAATCATACCTTGGAAAGTACCAGAGGAATTTGTTAGCCCAAAAGGCATTACTTGAAACTCATAATTCCCCTCATGAGTTCAAAATGTTGTCTTGAATTGGTTAATTCTCTCATCCATATCTGGTGATACCCACATCTTAGGTCACTCCTTGTGAATTTTTTTGCTTCATGTAACTCAACAAGGAGTTCATCTATACGGGTAGTGGAATTCCTTTTTCCTTTTTCTATGTGAGAAGTTTTACCCCATGTAACTCAATAATGATTTCTTATCCCCTCATTTGTGGCAATTGAAGAGGTAGATTCTTGAAGATCTTTGAAAGATCAGAAATTAGGTGGTGTACTATTTTTTGTAGAGTTGAAAAAAATCATAATTGGCAAGGCTTGGAGAAAATTGGATTGGCAACTAGTAGGGAAAAATTGACAATCTTAAAAATTAGAAAACAAAATTTAATAGTCTTGGAAATAACAATAGATTTTCCCCTCGTTTACTATTCTCTTGAGATTCTCCTCAATCTGTTTTTCCTTTTAAAACATTTTTCCCTCGATTTTTGGCATTTTCTTGATTTCTCGTGGTTTTGTCAAAAGTGATTTATTGAGTATAAGGTACCCGAAGGTTAAATAAATTATGATTTCTATGATTTTTCTGATTTATGCAACACAATTTTTTTTGGCTTTAAACTTTTCCATGCATGTCCTTGATGTAATTGCATCGAAAAATGAAACAGGGCTTACACTTAGCCAACTATTTGGACATTTTGTTGTCTCAAATCAATTTGATTCCACTGGTTTGCAGTTTAGTAGCAGTAATCAATTGTTGTTCATCTGCAAACTTAATACACAACATGTTTAAGCTCATACAAAATTTTCTCAAGGTTCTCCATCGCTATGCTTACATGACCACATCAGCCCTTGCTACAACCACATCATGGAAACCGGTTCTTAACATATAGCTGCCTAGCTTGAATTTCAGACATGAGCATCCCTTTGAACTATATCATACTATCATTTGCCATAGATGCAATGATATTCAATAATGTGACAACCTTTAGACCTAGCAAAGTCACTAGCTTGACATTGACAAAGTTATGAATGTTGCTTAAGTTAATAAGAATCATTGTAATTTGATTTTTCACTTTGCTTTTTACCTGTGTTCCATGAAGTTTCGAGATGGGGATGGTAGGCTGACCTTTGGGGATAGTAGGACATGTTTTTGAGATGGCAAAACATGTTTTTAGGATGTTGAGACGTGTCTTCAAGACAACCCAAAACCTCTAGACAAGTCCCCATGGAACATAGCTTTTTACCCTCAAAGTCTGATAATAGGTGAATTCCAAAATAGCTGCAATGGAGATTGTTGGTATTTCTTGTTATTGTTCCTTCTTAGCTTTGTTATGAACCTTTATGTGTGTTGACTGCTCTTGAACCTCTATGTTCTAACTTATCTATAATCTCATTCATGTGCATCTTTCCAAATCCCTTTTATTTGTGCCCATTGAACCATATTTGGAAGTGTAGCAAAGGACCCTTGAATGTAAATCAGTAATGGTTGTAGGGTCAAAGACTTTGAATTTGTAACAAAACAAATTATAAAATTAAGCAAAACCAATCTATAGCAATCTGCTAGTTCCAATATTAACATAAACAATAGTTATCTACAAGATGAACAATCTCAAATCCATTAAATGATTAAGAAATAGATATCCATTGGCCTTTCTCAGATGTAGAGCTACGATGTGCTTTTTTACAACGTTACCTAGTGCCTCTTAATGGTTTTTTGCTCTCCCATTGGTGGAAATTATTTGCCACTGCTCTTTTTCCTTGTTAAGTCTTGGCCAAGTATGCTTCATCTAGTTCCATCCTCTTCCAAATCTAGGAACAAATGATGTTTATTAAAGGTGTAGAGATGCTTCAGAGTTCAAAATGATATGTTTCTTGATTCATGATGTTTTTTGAAGGTTTATTGAATGGACTATTTTTTGGGACTTTTGGGAGCCTGGATGAGTGATTTTCAGCTGATTTTTGGTAAGCATGTAGGCCATTGTATCAAGAACCTTCAGTAGAAATTTTGGCTCATCTATGTTTTCTATGAATAAACCATGTCTATACAATAAATTGTGTTTTGCCCTTTTGAAGGGTCAAATGGATGTATTTTGGCATAAAAAAAATGTATAGAAAATAGTCCTTTTGGGTCCTCTTTTATTTGAAGAAAGAATTGGGCAATTTGGATTTCATTTTGTTGACTTATACTTAAAATATGACTCCTTTGTATGAACCATTTTTCACTGTGTTTTGGGGGCTCAAATGTGGGAATTTTGAGTTCAAATTTCTTTTAACTACTGTTCATGTTGTCAGCAACCTTCCTTTGGAGCTTCATCCCATTGTTACTTTGCTTGAGGGAGTTATCACAAAATGATAATGAGAGTCAGTGGCAACTTATTGGGACACCATCACTTGGTTGCACCTGATTGTGCCACCTTGTGACACTTTCAATTGACCTAGCATGGATCCTATAAGGATCTGTTCTAAAGATATTACTCTCAGTTAATTACCTCAACACTTGGCCATGTCAGAATGCTACATCTGGCAAGGAAACCAATTTAATATCTAAAACCTTCTTGCCAACTGTTTCAAAATCCTCCTCATTCTATATGTTGATATAAAATTTTAATTACTTTAGTTTACACACCTTTAGAACATGCCATGAGAAGAAATATAATTTAAAGAACTCCACTAGATTTGAACTTGCTCCCTAAACTCTGGATCTTGCAGACACATTTTTTTCAAAATTTGATATCATGGAAAAGCAAAAATTTGATATACTTGCCATGAAAAAGCACATCAAAGGAGGCAAAAATTTTCTAAACATCAAGGTTTGCCTTATCATGGTACAAATTTCTTACTATGTTTATTAGATTTAAGCTAGAAAACTCTACATGGATGAAAGATCCTCCTAAATTTGTTTCACATCTTTTAGATATTTGTCTTCTAGTTTTGCGATGACATCACAAGCAAGGCTACCCAACTGTATCTTTCATTTTTCTTGTATTTTAACAACCTGCATCACCACCAATGCCAAGAATTCTCTCTAGGTGTTTTATCCACATTGACCCTAAACTGACCTGCTTATGTGAATTTTCAAATATTCATTTTTGAGGGGAGTGGTGAAACTTACTGGAAGCAGGAACATCCAATGACTCTTTAACATGTGGGATTGATGGAATCTGGTAAAGAGAACCATGCACATTAGATTTTTTAAAGATAATACTTTCACAAGTAGTTTAGTCCTTGGTATACATAATAGAAGAAGCCTATGCATTATTGCATATGACATACTACTAGATATCTCAGATAGAATAGGTGGTTTTGAATGAAAACTGAGCAATTATAGCTCCAATAGAGAGTAATATTTGAAACCCTTGTGTCTCCTATTTCTCCCTCTGAACCACTTTCTATTTTTTACAATTTGTGCTTGGACAATAGGATTATTGTCTTTACTTTTAGTAGTTGGATCATCCTCAAGACTCGGAGCACCAAATATAGCGAAGTCAATTGGGTCAATATTTTATGTCCATCAAGTATCATGGACAAAGCTTGGATAGGAGTAGCTAGGTATTTCAACTATGTTATCTCCATTAATGAATAAAAGTTGTGCTTTCAATCAGATCTACCCATATAACTATACTTTCTTATTTTTGGGGGGGTCTATTTGTAGAAATAGCGAGGACTATTATCGTGGGGTTCACCAATTCCTATATTTCGCAAGAAATAATTTAATAGACCTTGAAAGAACTAGATGTCCATGTCGAAAGTTCTCAAATATGAAAACTCTTAGTTTTTCGAAGGTTCATGACCACCTGATTTGGCACGAGATTGACAAGACATATACCAAGTTTGTTTTACACGGATAACAACCCTCTAGTTTTGATAAATATGCATCAAACACGTGCTCTACCATTGATGAGGGTCCAATTATCGAAGATGTACAAGATGACATCATTGGAATGGTCAATGATGCATACAAATTGTTCAATGACAATTGCTTAGAGAGTGGACAAGAACTATGAGATCATGATGTTGAGTTCCAATCATCTTATGGAGCATGAACAAATTACTTGGTTGGGATAGAGTACAAGATGATCCATTTATCCTAGCATCGCAAGACAAAAAAATATTTTATGTAAATGATACACTTGATACCAACTGGTATGTGGTTATCACATCACCTCCAAGAAGGATCAAATACATTGAATCATACAAGGCATAATATGTCAGTGTCTTTGGAGCAACAGATTCGTTGGATCTAAAACTGTACAAGATGAAAATGCAAATGATGGTAACATTCAATATGCCCATGATGAATGTGAGGGTACATTGTTGGAAGCCTAATTATTGTACTTTAAAATCAGTAATAGTTAATAAAAATAATTAACGAGTGTTGTTAGATATTTTTGTTCTATTTTTAGAAAATACTAGTATATAACTAATGAGCAGCCAAGCTAGGAGTGAGGCGAGTAGGTATCCTGAGCATGAGGTTGGCTAGTCAGATACAAGAAGGTAATTTGGTAAAAAAAAGAGAGAATAAAAGTGTTGCTATGGCATAGGATTAAGAGTCTAATCATGCAGCAACACTTGATTTGCATAGATGGATATTTATGTATCTGACGAAAGTCTTAGGATACCCTCTCACCTTATCTCTGATGGTTGGGGCGGGTAGGGATATTTAGACATCTACCTGTTATGTGGAGGGTTGAGGTTGTCCATTCACCTATATTTGTAAATAAGAATTGCACTTGAAATAAAACTAGGTTTTTGATCAAATTTTTTTATTAGTGTTTTGTTCTTCCCTTTTCAAAAGGGTTTATATTCTATTTATGAATAAAATCACTTCTACTTTATATTTTATGTTACATATTTTAGTTTTTGACATCTATCTTTATGAGTGACTCATTCATAGCCCTTGTGTTCTCTTATGTTTCTTAAAATAAATGGAAAATCCACTACATAATATATCTTCACCATAGACTCAACTATAGCATCTTGGGCAATTAATTTTTAAAAAAATAGCATCTTGTGGCTCTTTCCTCCATAGAATTAGAAAATGGGGTTGTTGTTTCAGAAGCATGTGAAGCAATCTGGTTGATGAGGTTACTTGTTGACCTATAGTTACATAAATCAAGCGCAATAGTGTTTTATTCTGATAATAAAGTGCCATTAAGATGATCGTGAATCCATTTTTCCATTCTTTTACCAAATATATTGAAGTACATTTCATTATGTTTCACATCTTGTGGATAAAAAAATTGTTGAGCTAAAAATTTAGAATATTGCACCCCTCAAAAATAGATTGTGGATGTGCTCACAAAGTCTCTTGCACCAGACAAATCCATTAAATTTGGGGATAAAATTTTATTGTACTCTGTTTGATCATTAAGGGAGAGTAACAGAAAATGTATAATAGTCATCAAGTAGTTAGGTGGTTAGATAGTTGACAGTTAGGAGCACTTTCAGATTTGAGTTGGAAAATAGAACCTATAACTATACTGTAGATCTGAGCTTTCAAAACATATTATTTCATTTTCTTCTTTCTTTTTTTAGTCATTTCAGCAGTTTTCTATTTTGTATGTTCATTAAAATTCCAATATCAGAACAGAAGAACTTGGATAGAGATAAAAATATGACAAATACTAACAAAATTTAATGACAAAATGGGAACTACATTGCTTACATGCTTACTAATGAGTGAGCAGTCATTTCCTTGAAAGGAGGTAAATTATTATGTGTAACTTTTGATATTCTTAGAAGATATTGTGTAGAAAACCTGTAAATTTTGGTTGTTATATCAAATCATGCATGTATGTATGGTGCATGGCATGTATCAAATCAATTTTGCTATGGCATGTATGGTATGTATGGTGCATGTTGAAAAATTGTAACTTTTGGTTGCTATATCAAATCAATTATGCTATGGCATGTATGGTGCATGTTGAACTTAATTCAATCATGTTAATTTGCAAATATGTTATATCAGTTTTTAAAATATTGTAAGTAAACAACTTAATTATTGTGACTCCACATAAGATAAAAGCAAAATCTAAATTACATATGAAAAACTACTAGTTAATAAAAAATAAATGATGCAAGAGTCCAATGGTGTAAAAGTGATCTTGCATCACCCAAAAAATATTGTAATTGTTTAATTTTGTAAAAACTAGTAAAAAATAGTAAAATTAGTAAAACTCATTTTTCTTGCAGGAAATTTTTAAAGGTCTTAGAGGTTGAATTTGAGGATTTTCGGGTAGACGCGAGCACGCGAAGGCTCACTTCTCTTAGCTTGTTTCATTTCATTTTCGAAAATATGTTGTGATAGTCAATCGGGTCAACGAGCGCGAAGTTATGACCTCCGCAAGTTGCCCCAAATTTCAAATTTGAAATTCCAAGTTTTAGTTGGGAAAAAAGGGGAAAATAGGGCATAAGTGGGAATTTTCGAAATTGTAAAAGGAGCTCTTCTTTTGGGATCCTCATTTTTTAGCATGAAAGTAATGGAAAGCTTTGGCTCCTTTTAGCATTTCTGGTTTTCAGTGTATTGTATGTGTTTTTCTAATGCAACTCTGCTTCAATAAATTTTAAAAAAAATGATTTCATTTGGAGGGCTAGTGATGCAGAGGAGGAAAACTAGTTTCATCAAAAGGTTTCCATAAAAATGATAGTTATGATATACCACTTTAGAAGTCTGAATAATGACCAAGTAGGCATGGTTGCAGTCAATAGTTTGAAGAATATACAAAGGTTTACCTAATTTGACATCCCTGTGGTGAGTTTGGTGCCAAGCCATGGTTGTACTTCTAGTACTAGTGTATTGCACCAAACCCCTCTACAAGACTTGGGCTAGCCAGTATGGTTACAAATTAGTAAGAGTTGGACAATGTATTTTGTATTGTCATGGAAAAAGAAGCTATAGAAGTGGTCCAGTTTATATTTTTGATGATCCTTCTGTAAACAATATGGTTGTCATATTTTTACTGCCACACAGGGGGTTGCTCAGTGGCAAACACTGAGCTCCTGTTGGTGAAGGTCCTCCATGCATATACACTGAGCTCTTGTTGGAAAATACTGAGCACTACTATAACATTGGTTGTGCCATCTTCCTCATCATGAAATTGCAATGGACATCACAAATTAGAAGATAAATATGAGGAACATATGCTTACTGCCTGCATATCAAAATCCAACCATGAGGATTACAAATCACTAGCAAAGTTCAATTTCCTGTATCAAACTCAAATAACAAGTAGATTGAAATACTTAAAGACTTTGCTCTATATGATTTTGATAAGTATCCACTCTTATTCAAGTGCACTTGAGTTACTTTTGCTTGCATTGGAAACTTTACCAACTAATAGAGGTTTTTTCCTGCATTAACTGCCAACTATTTTTGGGTAATCAAGAGTAACTTGGAAGCATTGACTCTTCAAAGTTGACAAATACATGCATTTGGAGGGTGAGTGACCTGATATGGGAGGAAAAAATAAGATGGTTGCTTCTTTAAGATCCTATTGCTTAACCAAATGACCTGTGTTATTATCTGTACCTGGACTTGGCCTGATTATTTACTGCATTTTTTATATTTGGTCTGCATTGCTTGTAGACTACTTTATATTGGGAACTCTGTTGCTGGGAGTTGATAGACTGACACTGACCTATGGGTGCACTCTCTGTTGCTCGATATCTATAGTGGATTAGGTAAAATAATGCTAAATTAAGTGCCAAATTCTTTGTGTGGCTATTTTTTCTCATTGAGAAGTCTGCTTTGATATTCTTGACTAACAATGTCAATTGAATGATTATTTCTTGGGTCAATGCCCATGTGTGTTTATGAATATGTATATATGCTACAAGTATATATCATGTTTGTGGCTAAAAGTGCATTTCTTGGTTAACTAAAGTGGTCTCATATTTATTTGAAAATAAATCAAAGGAATTAGAAGAATCAAAGTCATTCATAACCAATGTATGTAGACAAGTACTTGTGGCATTATTGTCATTTGAAATCTTTTAAAATCTACCATACATATTTCCAATGCATTCATTCCCAACAATTTGCCAATTCATTTTTGGGTGGTTGTTCAGTGTCCAAATCATGTTGTAAACCAAAAAGGGGACATTCCAGAAAGATGATTATCCATCTTCATAAGGAGGCACAATCTTGGAATAGAAGTGTCATTCACCTAATGACCAGATTTTAACCATGAAGATCCTTCATAATCCCTATTGGTACTTTCATCCTACACACAATGCAATTTAGTACTTCCAAATATAATATGATTTATAACTTCATACCATAAACATTATCATGTTTTTAGGTTTTATTTTCTTCATAGATAAAGTTCAAAGCTGAAAAAATCATGATTGGCAATTTTATCATTAAGGCCTGGGAAAAAGATGGATTGGTGATTATTCAGGGAAAAATCAGCAAAAATAATAATTTTCTCCTCTTTTTCTGAAAGCATTGGCATTATTTTGAAAAAGTTGCTAACTCCAAAATAAATTGGAAGGCTGGAAAAAATCATGATATACATGATAATCAGAATTTTTTTATGTTTTTTACAACACTAACAAAACTATATGGATGCATCTATATCGTTGCACAATTGGTCTATGAAGCATGGTCATTATTTATATACTCTACCCCTAATCATGGGTCACCTTAGTCCATGCCTATAATTTGATGTGCACAATAGTTAGTTAGGGTTGTTCTTGTTTGTTGTGGCTCAACTAATTAGGATTAGAGTTTACTTCTATCTATTTATATCTAAAAATAGATAACAGGTATCTCGTTCTAGACATCAATTATATTCTTCTCTTGTTTTATTTTCAATTTTTCTATAATAGGATTGGAATTAGGAAGGTAGCCCCCACAAAAGGATTCAACAATCATAATCTATCTTTTGATCCCTTTATTTTGCATTTGTCCTTGCATTGGAATTTCCTCATTGCTTATTTGTTGTATGCATGCAAATGCATGTGAATAAATGTTTGCTCATGGGTGAATAATCTGATGAATTCGACACGCTATTAGGCAACATTATATTAATTGAACAATTACTATTATGAATCTAGATTTTAGCTTTATTTTTTATGTTAGTTCCCTTACAAATGTTATCAAAGCAAATATTTTTTAAAGTTCTTAGCACAAACACTAACATTGGAGTGGTGAGGTAGACCAGGGCTCATCTGGTGGCTAACTCACTGGTAACTCACTAACTCACAAACTCTAATTTTATTAAGTTTTTGACCACCATATTAGGTTCTAGGATGGTGGCTAAAACCATCATCTTAGGGGTCTAATATGGTGGTTTTCGGTTGTTGTCTTAGGGTCTAGGATGGCAACCGAAAACCGTTGTCTTAGACCCCTAGGATAGCGGCTAAAAACTATTGTCTTAGACCCCTAAGATGGCAGTTTTTGTTGTCATACTAGGGGTCTAAGATTACAGCTAGAAATAGTTGTCTTAGACCCCTAAGATGGTGGCCAAAGGTTCTAAGATGGTGGTTAACAACTACCATCTTAGATACTAAGTGTTAGCTTTTGAGGATATATGTAGTGGGAGAGATCTATCACAAGTCTTAATAAAATGCAAAAAATATGATAGAAAGTAATTATGCAATATGACTGAAATATATAAATAGAAAATGGTAAAAATACAATGCAGTATGGAGGTGATGGTCATTCCATTAATATAAGCTAAATAACTACATTGTACTCCATATAGGCGTTCTACCACTATGTACTACACTTTGATATAATGCACTTGATATGCTTGATATTAACTTGATATAAACTATCACTATGAGATCCTTTATATAGGAAGATAGATTCATTGGCCAACACTCTACCTAGATGTACAATGGGACACCTTACGCATTACAACTTGCACATTGACACTTTTGCATTTATTACATTGCTTTAAGTAGCTAACTTCCCCCTAAAGTAATATCCTACTCTAACTATGTACCAAAGGTGGTACATTTACATGACCCAAATTATGTAATATACTCTAACTCTAACACCCCCCTATATTACATTATTTGGGTATTGAATATTTCAATATTCAATATGGATCTTCTTCTATTGGATACTGGAACTTGTTTCTTCCTTCATTGCTTATTGTAATTTTATCAAGTAGGTATTTAGTATCTTCATATGATGCAAAGAGAGTTGTAGTTGAGGGTTCTTCAATCTTTTGAAAATGCTTGTCTGGTTCAATATTTATGGTTTCTTTGCTATTCAAGTCTTCTTTTCTATGATCTCCTTTAGCATGTTTTTTTCTTTCTTTTCCTCCTCCTTCTTCTCCTATAATTTTGCATTGATACTGGTGGAATTTCAGTTTTATGAGGAGTTAGTCTATCATCACAATAATATTGATTTGTATTTCTAGCTTGCTTCATGTGTTGAGTGAGTACAAACACAATTAATGATAGGTAAATCATCAAATATTCCTAGGATGCGAATATAACTATATTTTGTGAATTCCACCATGCCTCATGAAGATAACCAATTAATGCTTCAAATCTACCCTAGTTTGCTTCTTTAAGAAATAAGGAGAATATCTCCTTATCACTAGTTTAAGATTCTCATATCCTTCAACGGTATCTATCAAGTTCTGAGAATACAATTCCATTTCATGAAATAATTCTTTATTAATAAAGGCATTTCTTATTATTTCATCCATATTCCTTCTTGATAGGTTTGAGATAGTGTTTCTTGCTATTCCTTAGGGTTGTAGAAATGGGTTTGATAGAACCTTTGTAGTAGTCTACCTTATGACTCCCTAGTTAAAGTATGTGAATTTGATTTAATAAAACCCTTGTAGAATTTATGTTTTGTAGAAACCTTATGACTCCCAAATGGATTGAGTACTTGATAAACTTTGATGAATGCTATTATTATCAAGTTTTTTAGAATGCCTTATGTCTCCCTAGTGATTTTGGATATGCTAAATGATTGATAAAGTGCTTTTGGGAATAGTAGTTCAATTTTGGGTTGATTTTTTAAAATTTTGTGAATAACAAAAATCAACTTCTATTACACCTTATTACTCCCATTGAACCTAAGCACTTTCTTATTTTATGAGGTCCTAATGGTTGGATTTCTTTTATCCCTTTAATGTGGTTTTGAGACAAGTATACCATTTAATTTCCAACCCTTGATAATCTTTAATGAACCTTATTTTATAGCTTTTAATATTTGATATTTAATGTTTCTTAATTCCAATATCCTACTTTGGTATAGTATTCCTTATAACTCCCTAATTTGGAAAATTAGAAAACAATAATATTTGCAATAATAGAAATTTAATTTTTCTAGGTAGAAATCTTTATTTCTCCTATTTTAATTTGTAAATATTAATCTATGATTATCCTTTAACTTTGCTTTCAGATATGGTTGATTTCCCTATAGTTTCAACCTTATATTATACCCTTATAACTTCTTTTAATGAAAGCAAATTAGAATAAATTAAATTCTTACCTTTAATTATGGGCATAGATGATATCGACAGACTTTAATGCTTGTCTTGAACTCCTTCTATGATGGATGACGATTGATTTTTGATTCTCTTATAACTACAATATTTGGACAATGGACACCTCAAGCCTAGATTCTTTGATCATCTTGACCAAGAGCTTTAAATACTCTTCTCCTTTCCTATACGTGACAACTCCTTGTTGCTATGAATGCACTTCCTTCCTTAGTCTCAAGTGCCTTAAATAGGAAGAGTATTTTTTTAATATGACAAGTATCACGATAGTTTTATTGCAATGCTCAAAGAAGACACTTGAAATTTTTTGAAGGATAGATGTTACAGTATTTATATGAGCACTTGTATGCCTTGGTTACAAGTGTCACCTCTTCTCTAACATAACCAATGTTCTCCCTATGTAACGCTTCCTTTCACGCGTGCAAGCTTGAGTATTATTTTGAGCACTCGTTAGGGTTTCTTCAATGGTGACAAGTGGCAACTTTTATATTTTGCATGAACCTTCCTCTTCAACATATTCTTGCAAGCTTCCTCAACGTATTATTTCCAACTCATATTTTGTTGTGTTTTCTCCTCAATGCTTCAATGATGCTTGGTATATGAGTTGGTTCCAACTAGGATAATGAGCACTGCTACGATGGTTGTGAGCTAGGACTGTGAGAAAAACTACTCCAATGGTGTTTTGAATGCTCCTTGTGGACGTATGTCTAGCTCTTGGGTATTGCTTTCTCTATGCTTGGATTTTCTCCTACTTTCAAGCTACTTGTAATTCTATCTTTGTAGATGATAGCTTCTTCTTGCACTATGCTATGTATGTTGTGCAGGTTGCTTATCGTGGCTGTCCAAACCATGGATGATTTGAGCTCCTTGAAGGTCCCTTTTTACCTTACTCAGATAGTGCTTCTCAATGGTTGCTTGGAGATGTTTCTTCCTTATGAAGCATGTGTCTTTATGACACTTAGAACTTGTCCTTTTTCCTATGTAGGATAAAATATTATGGTGCAAGATAATGTAAATAAACTTGTAAATAGAATACCTTCTTTTTGCACTTTTTTATACTGGTTTTAATGGCGGACTTATAGGCAAGGGCCGATTTGACGTTGTCTCATTTTCTAGACAACTCTCTCATTTGCTTGGTTATTTTGGTAATAAACCCAAGCTAATAACCACATAGATAGAAGCTTTTATAGAAGTAATTTTTGAACTAATATTTTCTATAAATAGACCTTGGTGCACCTCAAAATTGAGACTCACCAAGTCTCGATTTGTAGCTTCTTTTACTAATTTTTATGGTGGCTTTCTTCTCCACTCCTTGGAGGAATCTGATCTGATTTTGGTGGGTTATTTGGGCCATGAAATGTTGCAGGTTATGTGCACAAAATAGTGTCTCTAAACACTGATAATCTATTGGTTTTGTGCCCTTGATCTTTAACAATCAACAAACACAAACTAACCCTTTTGAGAGTAACTAGTTAAAGATCAACTAGTATAGTGCTAATGGATTAATAATGCATTTTAATGGTAACAATAATCTCACCTTATTGCTTCTGTAAATAAAATATCAAATTCAAATGCACTTAATAATCTTTGCAACTTTTAAGAGTAATCTGTAAAGAACCCTTAATGAATAATCTATAATTTTCATTCTAGATAGATAATAGGTAAGTGATAATTTTCTTTCTTTCAAAAAATATCCAACTCCTATTTAATGTGCAAATATATATTTAAAATTGTCACATTCCCCACTGCTAGTTATTAATTTTCTTCATTCCCCACTACTAGTGATTAATTTTCTTGGAAGAATGTGATTCTGTGGTTAGTATTTGTGGTGCAGGTGTAGGTTTCGAAGTAGATAATGAAGAAACCACCAACCCCATTGACCGAGGAAGCAGATCAGAAATGTCAGGTAAATGGATATGATGTTGTGCCTCGAGCACCTTGGTCCGTGGGTACACGGAATCCCACCGTAGGTTTGCATTACATTCTGCCTGTTATAATTGAATGGATGTTTGCATGTTAATACTTGCTTTCGCCGATTTTTTGTTCTTTGATTGTTGTCATTTAAAATGATGATTTTAAAAATATATATATAAAATAATAATATACTAGCTTAGAAGTAACATAAAAATATATAAATTGTATTTATCTAAAAATCCATAACCATGGAATTATCTATAAGAATAATAATAAAATTAAAAAATAATAATAAAATGATAATAAAACTAAAGTATAAAATAGAAAATAATATAATGAAAGAATATATTCATTTTTAAAAAATAATAAACTTAGGTGATGACTCGTACTCAGGACCAATGATTTCTAAGCCAAAAAGTGACTAAAGAACCTACGTATTCTAAGCTAAAATATGACTAAAGAACCTATGAAATTATAAACCAAAGCATGACTAAATATAATTAGAAAAGGAGCCTAAGTAAATTGATAATAATAAAGCATAGCTTATGTAAGACAAACGCTATACGTGGAAGACGTTTGGATGTTTTACCTGGCAAACTTGTGAAGTGTCCTTCATCCGTTAATCACCTTCTCCTATAAAAGAAGACATAATAGGGGAGGCAGCCAGGTGTACAGGTGAAGGTGAAGGAGCTCTCACAGAGACAAGATAAGGCCAATAATCGTCTATAGAAGGAGAAATTACGTGACGAAGTTGTATTTTTGCGTGAGAAAGGTCAGATTTTTGTGAAGTATTTTTCTAAATATCTTTTGATTAGAATTGCTTGCATTGAATAACTAAATCCTCATGGTATTCTGGTTGTGATATCGGGTTGGGTGTGAGAGTCCAATTTATATAAATCAATATTTAAATAAATCTAATGTAAAATTTGTAATTGGATTTTGATGCCGAATTGGTATGAGAAATTTATAAATCTGTGAAATACATTCTTAAGAGAGTTTTGTTGTCAAAAAATATATATATATATTTTTAACAAGAAATACAATTTTGAAAACGAAGAGAAAACAAAATACAATGGGTCTCCGGTGAACGTTATTTATATTTTGAACACGCACCATATATGTTGGTTGACCCATGGGAGAGGCGAATGGGATGTTCACCCCTCAACCAGGGCGAACATGATTTTAATTAATGAGCATGCACGACCACAATTTGTCAAGGCGCGTTCACCTCTAAGAAAGGTGAACGACATGTTCACCCTATGGAAAGGGTGAACGTGCTCCCAATACTTAGTTTTTTGTACCTTTCATAATTCCTTAATCGTTGTCACCCCTTTGATGGGTGAATGGGGCATTCACCCTAGTTTTGGGGTGAACGTAAATACAAAAATGTTCATAGTTTTCTCAGTCTCTTCACTTCACCATTTTTTCAAAGCATTTTACAAGCAATGATTTTTAAATGAATTTACAATAAAATGAATCCAAGGAAGCATTTAGGAGGAACATATAAATTTGGAATGAAATATATTACCACCAGAAAAAAATTTATATTGTCGCCATACAAAATTTTAGACAAAATTCCCCAATACTACAAAATGCAAAAATGGCCAACATTTCTGGTGACTCATGGGGTATCCATCTCACATGGATGCAAGAGATCCCAGGCCTTTATCCATTGGGTGTAGAGTCCCTTTTCCCAGCTGATTTAGTCGGAGCTACCTTATTTGTTGTAGATGCCTTCTTTTGTGTTGCTTTCTCTGCACATTCTTGCTCCTCTACCGCATCTGCGACTCTGAGAACTTTAGCATGCTTAGCTTCTTCTATTGCTTTTGTTATTGCCTCACAGTCTACCACCACTTTCTCCTCTTGCTCTATGAGGATATCTAAAAGAACCTGATGAGTATGAACAACATCATCCCAAGCATCAGTGGTAAACAAGCAATGAACGTTGAGGGTCTCATAGACGAAGCAAAGATTCTCCATATCTGTCAAGCTAAGGCACTTCGAACATTGAGCCAACTCATATAGCGATAGCTCCAAGTATACTTCTGCATCAAGGGTAACACTTGTGCTTCAGCAAGAGGTCCTTCTAGGGCATTAATTTCTAAAGTATCTTCAATTAATGTACTCCAAAGTTCCTGCAACTGTTCCATCAGAAGAGGTTCGCCCCATTCATCTACGAAGGTGGTAAAACCCAACTAGTCAATAGTCTCAAAATGAGACATTGAAATATTATGCTCATGCTCAATTGTATCAAGAATAGCCCGCCCTTCCCTCACTAGGTCCATGCATTGAAAGTAGCTTCGTAGTGTTATTCATGCTTGGGACCAAGCGTAATCCATCTCGTTGAGGGGGCGAATATGCAAAGGGGTATTCAACAAAGCCTGTATTTTTACATCGTCTCCATATAGGGCGAAAGCAATTCCTCCATGGAATCAATTGTTTGTTGCCCAAGCTGGATCTATATCCATGCTTCCCATAAATACTGTAGTACCTTAACAGTGTGCACAACCAATTTTGTAGAATTTTGAGCGGAGTGAAGGTGAGCATCCTTAATGCTACTACATGAAAATCTTGCAATAGGCATGACCTTTTCCTCCAGTTGCTTCTTGATTTCTCCAACCTGCTATTGAAGATTATGCATCTCAATCCGAGCAACATCACGCTCTTTCAAGTGCACCTTGACTTGATTGCACAGGTATTCATTCTCAGTGGCTATTTTTTCTTTTGTCACTCTGCTTTTGGCCAGGGCATTCTCAAGCTCAATTATTTTATTCTACACTTCAAAGTATTGTTCCTTGTAATGTTCTCCATGCAGATATAGTGAGCTCATATCCACCTGCATATTGCCCATTTTCTCAATTGGATCAATCCACGTAAGATCTTCAGTGATGGTTTCAGAGATGACGTCCTCGGGCAACAATTCACCTTGGGGTTTTTGAACCAACGAAGTGAGTGTCGTAATGTGAGCTTCCTTGGCAATGGGATCAAAAGCCACCTTCTTGATTGGCCATGCGGGTGCTGAAGCCTCCTTTCATCGCATACTCTTCAGCCATTGAGAAGAGCTCAGGTGCACCCAATTTATTTTTTCAACATTTGGCTGCTTACGGGCTACCTGTACATCTGGAACTACCTGCAACTCCAAAAATGGTGTAAAAGGAACAAATAATTTTGAGCGACTAGGCCCAACGGACATAGATGACACGGATGAAAGTGGAGGAACAAAAGTAGAAATAGTGGAAGGAAGTAAAATGGTGGACGTGGTGGTAGACACAAGCGCAGCTGTAGTTACGCTAATCCTTGAGGGAGATTGCATACTAACAGCAGTGACGCTGGAGGTAGTGATGACTAAGGGAGAGGACCATGAAAAAGGATTCGACCCGGATGCATACGAACTAAAAGAAATGGAAGACGAAGGAGCGGGAATAAAAGGAGTAGCAATGATTTCAAAAGCGAGAAAAGTAGAAGCGGATGAAGGTATCATGGAAACCAAAATGGAAGGAATGCCAAAGGATGGGAAAATAGAAATTGGAGGGGATGAAAATACAATAGATGGGACCGAAGAAGAAATTACTGCATGCTCCGTAAGAAAGGAAGAGGAGGAGGGAAGAGAGGACGTACCTTGGGGTGCTAGCACCATTTGTTCGGTTGATGGAGGTGGTTGCGCAACTACCTCCTCTTCATGTTCTTCTATTTGCTCTCCAACCTTGAGAGCTACTTCTTCATCTATAATCTCTACATGTGAATCCTTAGAAAGTTGCTCCTCTTCCTCTTGTTGCGCCATTGGAAACACCTGCACAACCGAAGTCGGGAGCTCTTCAATGGACAAAGGATTCACCATCAGTGCAACATTAACTATAGAACTTGGCATAGAAAAAACCATGGCGACTGAAGTCACAAGCACTGTAATGGTGGTCGTTGTGGCTGCATCGGTTTGGGGTCATTTAGCTACTTTCGGGAAAGGGGGTGCCATTGATCGTTTCTATTGTGTGTGGTCATGGGAGCCTCCTCCTGAGGGCGCTTTTTCCTTTGAGACCTTCTCTAAAAAACATACTGTTGTTCTTCTTCATCATCTTCTTCTTCTTCTTCTTTGGTCTCATTCTCATTGATTGGGCTCTCCTTTTTTGGTTCGCTTTCACCACTTTTAGACTATTGAAAACTTTGCGGTAAAATAGTGGTAAAAGCAATGGGCTGATATGAATCTATGAATTTATCATAAGCAGCAAAAAATGAATCATCTAACTTCAACTCGTAGGCAACGCACGACTTTCTTCGATGAATGTGCATGACCCACCAATTCATTATTTTCTCCTCACTCCATTCGGGCTCAGCTTCCTTAATAGTTCCAAACAAACCTGAAGGAGGGATATGTACCTTATTTTTAGTTGGATTATACTCCGCTTCCTGCTCATAGTAATCATGCCATGATGGGAGGGAAGACATCTTCTCTATATGCCAGTTCATGTCCGGCCCATCAAAATTATTTCATCACTTCTGAATATCTGGGCGTGGGCAGCAATGAAAGGTCTTCACCTTTATAAGTGTCAAAAATTTATCCAAGGGATCGTACCGCCAGTGCTGCGGTAATTCTATTAACCCCAACTCTTGGAGTGCCACTGTTAAAAGTCGATTCTGCCCAACTTGGCTGACTTCTATGCTTCCGCACCTGAAAGGCATGGTACAAGTGGTCTTTTTCCCATGCCCAGTGCCATATATATCATTTACATAGTCCATCTGGTGCACCACCTCCATTGCAAACATATGCACTATAGCAAAATATGGCAGCAAAAAAGGCTTACCCGTATACCCAAAAATACGGACAACAACACCCTGGGTAAGCAAGAAGATGTCGCCCTTCTCCTCGGTGACAACTATGTCTCTTAATCACGTGGCACCCTATCACAAGTACCACAGAGCAACTCAATCGTTGGTCCCAAGAACCAGCTATTAAAACTATAAATGGACTCTTTCCTTGTCAAAACTGGAGTCCACTTGTAAACTGGCAAGGGCTCATCATTTTTGCCCATCTACGTTACTGCGATAAAAGAAAAGTGATGCTGCATTTGGAAGAAAAAGAACCATACCAGAAATGATGTATGCCAAAATGATTTGGATCCCCTAGTTTGTAACTTTTCCAACTGAGAATTAATCCTCCGGGAAATATAATCGGCCCAATCAAAATAAATAGGATTCCCACCTTACCTCATAGCCACGGGAGAGTAAAACTCCACTTTACAGATGCATTGTGCCATAGTTGCTTGCCACTTATGCACCGTTTCATCCTAAGGTAACCCAAAAACCCAGGCCAACATGGAATAAATGTCTTGGCTCTTAAATTCTACAAGTGGTTTGGACAAATTCGACAACTACCCCATCTGCGGCTCCTTGATGAGTTGTGTCTCCATAAATTATCTCATAGTAACTATGGAAACGTATCTATCCTCCTATTCATCTGTGTGGATTTTCTTATTTACTGCATAATTTGGGGCCTTCAATCCACATGCAAAAGCCTCTCGAACCTCATCCGACGTAATTGTAAAGAGGATTTCTTTCCTGGCATTTCACACAGCCTTGGTAAAGGGATCATAAAATTGTGCAATTAGTTGTACGAGCTCGGGGCACAGGTGCACGGGCAAACATAAATACCATGAGAGCTACGAACTGTGGGGCACTGTGAGCCAACTATTATACGAGACGCCCTGGCTAACTGCAGTTTCTACATCCTGTCTCAGCCAATCAATCCCCTTGTGCATGATCAAACAATCACCAATTTTTGCCAGGTCATCTTCATAGGGATCCAAATCGATGTAGTCATTCTTTCGAGCTTTCTTAGCCCTTGAAATTTGCTCCCTTTCTTCACCTTTTTTGGTTCTACCACTTCTCCGGCATCTTTAGGCTCTTTACTGTGTCGACCCATTTTAACTGACAAAATGCTGCAACAATCTGCAATTTTCTATTCTAAAGTCTCTGAAAGCCCTCTAGAAATTCTTTTGCACTTGAAACGCAGGACACAGCGGAGTAGAAAAATTTAAAAATAATAAGGAAGAACAAAATCAACCTTTTACCTCCTAGAATTTATAGATGTCCTGACAACCTCGGCAGTAATTGAGAAATTAAATGCAGGTGCCCTTTTCGGAGAGAATAATCCTCGAACAACTATCCAAACATCATTCCCAAGGCCAAAAAACCCTTCCTCCGATTCGACGCCGGATTCTCCTGGAGACTCATGCCCTATGTGCTGTGCAATATTTTTGAAAAGCATGCCCTAGCGTTTGAAGCTTGCTAGGGAAACCAAATTAGCCATTCGCCAACCAACTCTTAAATTTTTTACCGCCTCGGAAAGCTAAAACCAGATGTCTCCCATGTTCTGAAATTATTAGTTTGGCATTTATAGCTTTCGATTATCGCCACGTACTCCCCGAGTGCATTAAATTTCACAACATGCCTCTGAAAACTCTTCCTTCGGTGAAAACCTCTTGGGCGCTCACGAATTCGTGGTGATTCTCTTCTCCTTGCAAAAATATTTTGTTTCTTCCAAGCGGGTGATTGTGTTTTTAAGACGTCTTGAGCATGCTTTTGTATCTTTTCCCAAAAAATGGATTCCTCTTTCAAATATGTTTTCCTTCCTTTAAAGGCGCCACGCTTTTTCCTTTTATTCTCTCCATTTTTCTTTCCTCTTCTAAAGCACTCTTCTTTTCGCTTTAAAACAAACTTCCTTTTTTTTTTCGCCCGCTCAAGACAAAAAAAATGTGTTCGCCTAAGTGATAGGCGAATGCCCCGTTCACCCCTTTGAAAGGGCGAACGTGAAATGGTTTTGGTGCTTCGAGTGAACAAGAATTTTAATCCCCTCTTTATTTTTATATATATATATATCATATATATACAACGTCTATCAAAGGTGAAGAGAGATATTTACATATGTACAAATAATTCACCTTTAGTAGATCTAAAATCATGAAACATAGGCCTTCAAATGAAGGTCGTTCACTGGGATGGGGAGCTCGTAACCTTCCATGTCATAGAGATGATAAGCATTTGTAGAGTTTACTGCAGAGATCCGAAAAGGTCCTTCCCATATGGCATCAAACTTATGGTGCTTTCTAGGCTTAGATTTCTTTTCATTCCATTTTAGCACTAGTTCACCCACCTGAAAACTTTGGTCACTTGTCTTCTTTCCAAACCATTTCTTCATCTTTGCAGAATGTTTGGCGAAATCTAGGTAAGCCTGCTCCCTTTCTTCCTGTAATTGCAGCAACTGCACCAACCTTGCCTCCATAGGATCATATTCTTCATCTTCATCTTGGAACATTTACAAAGTTTGGAGCACTGGTAGTTCAATGTGGGTAGGGAGGACAACTTCTTTTCCATAAACCAAAGCATACGGGGAAGTTTTTATGGACTTCTTCACTGAAATACGATCGGCCCAAAGTGCTTGGTTTAATAACAAGTGCCAACTCCTCTTGTTACTGCCCATTGTCCTTTTAAGAATTCGTAGCAAATTTTTGTTGGTAGACTCGGCCAACCCATTTCCCTACGGATAATAATTGGAAGATGTCTTCAAATAAATACCATATCTGCTAGCAAATTCAGTGATCTTAGCTCCAATGAAGGGAGTACCATTGTTAGTAACCAAAGAATCTGGTATACCGAAATGAGTGATAAGGCTCTCCAGAAAAGAGATCACTATCGCCTGATCAGCCTTCTTAGTGGGTATGGCTTCTGCCCATCTGGTGAAGTAATCCATTGTCGTTAAGATATACTTGTGCTCCGTAGAAGAGTGTGGATCAATAACACTGATAAAATCAAGGCCCCATTGCTGAAAGGGTGCTTCCACCTAAATTGGGTGCAAGGGCAATGCTCCCTTTTTGATTCGACCCACATATCTTTGGCAACTATCGCATTGTTGGCTTATCTTATGTGAATCAATGAACAAAGTAGGCCAATAATAACCTACCCGAATAATCTTCAAAGCCATGGGTCTGCCTGCATAATGCCCTCCTGATAGCCCAAAATGGAATTCCTCCAAAAAAATTTCCTTTTCGGAAGCCTTTACACACCTGAGTAATACACCATCTATATTTTTATGATATAATCCATTGGGCAATAGTACATACCTGAGCACTTGCAATCTGAATCGTCGATGCTACGAGGGATCAAGATGGTTCAGACATCTTCCAGAAGTAAAGTAATCAACCAATTCCTCTATCCAATATTTATCACCTGTTGTGTGATTTACACAAACTATTTTACTCATGTCCTCTTCATGAATCACATTCAAAGTCTCAGCATCAACATTTTTGGCCAACTCTTGACACAAAGCGTGCCCACGAACCAACTTGGTCGATCGGATCTCCACATCATATTCTTGGATTTTTGTGATCCATCCCACCCTTTTGTCACCCATTTCACCTTGAATTATGAAATTCTGAACATCAAGATGGATGACATAAACAACAGTTTTACTTTGAGAAACAAAATGTTGAAACTTCTTGAGTGCTTTCATTACTGCATAAACTTGCTTCTCTATGAAATTGTACTTTTCTTGATGAGGTGCAATAACTTGGCTCAAAAAAGCAATAGGTTTTTCTTCTCCGTCATCCTGCTTCTGTGTCAACACGGCAGCATAGCTTTCTTGCTCGCCAACCGCATAAAGGGTGAAGTCTTTGGAATAGTCCGGATTAATTAATACTGGCGCTTGGGTGATCCTTTCTTTTATTTCTTGAAAGGCTCATTTTCTGACTTCAGTCCATTTAAACTCAATATTTTTCTTCAAGAGCTCGGTCATGGGCTTCATGACCTGGGCGAAGTCGACAATAAACTTGCGAATGAAGTTAATTTATCCAAAGAAGGACTGCAAATCTTTCTTATTAGTGGGTAGTGGTAATTTCATGAGTGCCTCAGCTCATGCAGGATCTATCGCCAACCCTTCTTACGAGATCACGTGTCCTAGCAGCTTCCCTTCTTTAACCGTGAAGATTGACTTCTTTGGATTTATGGAAATCCTAAATTCTCGATATTTTTCAAATATCTGTCTTAGGTGAGTAACATGATCTCTTCTGCAATGTGAAAACACTATCATATCATCAAGATATATTACAATAATTTTATTTAGTAACTCACCAAAGGCAACGTCCATGGCCCTTTGAAAAGTAGCGCCGACATTGGAGAGCCCAAAGGGCATCCTATGGTAGGCGAATGTTCCCCACTTAGTGGTAAATGTCATCTTGTATTGGTCCTCATCTTTTACCCAAATTTTATTGTACCCAGAGAAGCCATCCAACAATGAGAATCTCTGAGCGCCAGCAACAATATGAAGAATTTGATCTATCTGGGGCAAAGGGTAATGATCTTTGAGTGACGCCTGATTCAGGTTATGGAAATCAACGCACAAGCGTATATCTCCATTATTCTTTCTTACAGGAACCAGATTCGCCACCCAAGTGGAGTGCTTAATGGGGTATATGATCTTCGCCTCGAGCATCTTTAACAATTCTGCCTTCATGAGGAGCTCAATCTTGGGATTGACAGGGCGTTATTTTTGTCGAAAAGGCTTAACTCCTTCTTGCAGCTCTATAGTATGTTGGATCACACTTTTATCATATCCTCTAAGGTCTTGATAACTCCAGGCTACAATATCAGGGTATTCATAGCACAGGTTTTTAATTCCTTCAAGCTCATCTGGTTCACAATCAGTCCCAATCTTGATAATTTTTCCCTGTTCTAATTGTAATTCTCTGTATTCTTTGGCCTCTACCTTAATCTTGTGCTTGTCAGCTCTATCATTCTGGTCAAATAATATTTCCAATGAAATCAATCCTCTAGGAATATGATTGTTTCTCAACTGAATCATCCCCTCCCTTTCTTCATCAGCAAGTGTTTGGTCATCTGTACTGGCAGCTTCTCAGAGAAAAATATTGACTATTTGTTCATAATTATCGAAGACTTGCCAATAATTGTTCTTGTTTGGAATCAAAGGTCTATATATTGTTCTAATGGTCTTGGGTTTACGTACCACCTATTCTATGGGAGATTAATTTGATACTAGGGATGCCAAGATATCAACATGTTTATTTCGCTCCTGAGGAATTTCTTGAATATTCAGAGCAATGAAAGCTTCAAACAAATACCATACTCTATTGCGATACACTTTTAGGTAGTGTTGCTTTGACACACACCTATTAGTTACCTGATTGACAATGAGTTCAGAATCATCAAAAATTTACAACTGTTTGATCCCCAACTTCTCTACTTTTCTTAATCCGAGGCATAACGCTTCATATTCGGCTGCATTATTTGTATAGCTCCAATTCAACCTATAAGAGTATGTATTTTGAATCCCTTCAGGAGAAATCAACATGATACCAGCTCCTGCACCATTCTTGCATCTCGCGCCATCAAAAAATAGCTTCCACAACTGGTTCATGATGGAGTCTGGAGAATCGAGAACCCCTTCCTCTTCATTGGTGTGCTTAGGCTTGGTTATTGTGTAGCAACCAATATCAGTCCCGATCATGGCGTTAAAATATGTCAGTAGGAATTCATCCTCTAAGCGAATCTCATCCAATGCTCCTTCCACCAAATTAACTTTCTCAAGTTCTTCGGTCATCATATTAACTGCATCTATGGATTTCTCTTCTTCTTCTATTTTTTCAATATGGAAAGGTGATGGCTTTTCATTATGAATGTGAATCCACCTCCCTTTGAATGGTATTTCAAGGTGTGAGTAATCTAAGGATAGATATCCTCCCAGCTTGGCTGTGAACTCCCTTGAGAGACACATGCTGAAGTATGGTTCTAAATCGACCACCACCACTTCTTGAATGACTGTGATCTGAGGCGCACTATGAAGGACAATTGGAATATCCTTAATCACTCCCATTGTCTTGACTGGAGTTCCATCTAGCTACAACACTCCAGGGCTACTTCTTGTGTATTCCATCCCCATTACCTCATATACTACCTTGGGCATGACAGTAGTTGCGGCTCCAGAGTCAATCATGCAATTATGCACAATCCATCCCTCCATTCTCAGAGATAAATAAAATGGGGGAGGTCTATTTTTCCTGTTACAGAAGTGGGAAGTGCTTGTGCTAGGACCATTTGGGAATGATATTTCTTTTGGCCCTTGGCAATCCTCAAAGATTCCTATAACAAATCAATTTGTCCAAGCAACTGCAGTGCATCATACAGGCTAATCTTTGCAGGAATTTTCTTCATCTCTTCCACAATACTATAACTTGGAGTGACTGAAACCTTTTCCTCCAGAACTCATTCATATTTATCTTGGTAGTGTTGAGTAGCCTCAACTCTTTGTCTTTTCATCAGATATGGATACTTAAGTCACTCCTTGGCTTGCTCCCTTGTTTTGACCATTGCAGTTTGTGAAACTAGTGATTTACCCTGCACCTTCTCTTATGCCGACTAAGGCAATAGATCTTTCAATTTGATGGAATCTTGATCTTTGTTTTTTGCAATAGGCATTCTCACTTGAGGTGATTGTTTCTCATATTTCACCTTTGGTGTTGTAGGTACTTTCAATGGCTCGAGTTCCATGGGATCAATGGTCACAGGTTTCTTCCTTGATCTGGTGAGGACCGCAAGTTGCTCCAAAGAAGGCATCAAGCAATTGTGATCAACTTCTCAAATCATATTTATCTATCCACTTGCAGAACTCTCTGCCAGTATTTGGACGTAATTCATGTGTACCATACAAGTGTCCTCTCCATGAGGGTCATTACATGTAGAGCACCAATATGCCTTTTCTACGGTGCTAATCTCTTCATTTGCTAGCACCGTAGCACCTCTTTCTGGTCCTCTACTAGTGGATGCTTGGTCTCGAGTAATGGGTGGAGTTTGAAACCTTCGTGATCGAAATTCAGCTTTTGCTTGTTTCTTTCTCACCGTTGTAAGCTCATTTGATATTATCCTCAAAGCCGCATTATTAGATTTTACTTCCTATAGTAGGGCTATGAAGGGGTCGGGACTAGATGGTAGAGCAGGTGTCGATAAAGGTAAGGGCGCTTGCGGTGTCGGTAATGGCAACGGAGTTGGTGGCGTTGGTAATTGAGGAACTGAGGGGGTGGATAACTACGCAAAACTTGGAGCCAACTATTGTGGGGGAGGAATCAGGGCAATATGAGGTGGACCAAAGTTCCATGAGGGAACTGGATACATGGATGGCATGGGTTGTGAAAATACGTTAGAATACAAATATTGAGGAAGGTCCGGAAGTATTGGCATAGTTATTTTTGGGGGAAGCCTTCCTACAATAATTAAATCAGACTCAACCTTTTGAGCTTGTGTGTATAGATCAAGAAATGTTGTCACATTGGCCTGGCGCACTGCCATACCAATGTCAGTGCTAAGCGCGTGGAGATAATAAAATATCGCTTGCTCATGTGTAGGACGTAAGCCATTAGGGACTCTTTGCCAGCTTCGAGTGAACCTAACATTAAAATCCATGATCTCCTCCTGAGGATGCCTTTGCATCATGGTGAACTGGTGCAACAAAGAATATGGATCAGCTTGTTCATGGAAATTCTTTATCAACAATTCAGCTAATTGATCCCATGAAGTAATAGTACCAGGCTACAAGGATCGGTACCAATATAACAATTTTCCTCTTAATGATAAAACCAACAACTTTATCATTACATCTTCATCAGTTATGTCATGGATAGTTGCAAGAGAGGCTACATCTTGAATATGCTCATACGTGGTCTTTCCAGTACCATCGTAAGTTGGCAAAGCCTTCAAAGCTACTTGAGGTACTAGGTTCTGCGCTTGCAAATTCAATGCTCCTGAGCTATTCCATGCTGGAAACTGCCTTGGAGGTTGTTGTTGATGTGGTGGAGGATTCTGAGCCATATGAATTGGTGTAGGCTGAGGAATGCTAGTGGTTGTGTGAGGTGGAGGTTTGGGAAAGTTGGTGGCAGTACTTATCGGACTTACAGGAGCAGAACATATGCCAACCAACTGGGAAGATGTGACAGATGCTATATGGGATGTATGGGGTAATGAAGAGGTACGCCAAAAAGTAGCTAACTAAGTATGCTCTCCTAATTTTTGGATATCAAGCTCATAGAACTCGATTTTATGATTCAGATTTTTGGCTTGTGATCTTGTATTCATGAGACACAACTTCTGTTGTTATCACATTCAGAGATTTTTGGATAAAATTGAGTCACCAGATGTTCTAATTATTTTGCAGAAAGGTGAACACCAAACCTAAAATACTGCTAATGGAACCTTAAAGGTCCCACCGGGCATGCCAAAAATTATTGGTCAAATATCTGCCTAATTGATAAACACTGCATTTATGCGCCCTAGATACGACCAACATTGAAAGACCGAAGGAAAGGGATGTCCTCCGTGCCAATCTCCAGAGAGGGTTGGTTCCTAAACTAATCCTAAAATTGGTTGAAGACTAGAGATGCAGGAAAGAAATTAGAAATTGCAGAAAGAAATGGGAAATATGGCCACAGGCCAGAATGCAAGATTTGGGGTAGACTGATAGTAGGAAAACACTTAAGCACATAATAGCATTCACACAAGAAAGAACTGTAGAATAAATTCGTGATCTTGGCAAAAATAACTTTCAAAAGGATCACTTCAACATCCACTCTCTCACTAGCAAAATTCAAATCCAATCTCGAAATTTAAATTTAACAGCGAATAAGAAGAACGAATGTGAAAAAGAAGTGCATAATACAGAAAGCAATTATATGCGAAACCACTTGTAAATTCAGAAGTCTGATGTCTTGAATTAATGCAGAGAGCTTAGAGATATCTCTTGCAAAATGTCCAACCTCCTTTTACAATGAAATTTGAGTAGTATTTATAGAGGTTTTTGCCTCTTTCATTTAATACATAGGAGAACAAAATGTCCTGGGATCAGAGACACAATCAACAAAATCCTCCTCGAATTCTTTGACATTCATCTTCCTGGGGAGATAGTATCCAAAAAATGTGCAACTCGGGCATCGGTGCACTGATATTGAGAATGATTTTAAATCTTTCGGTCGTGCCTTCAGTGCTTTGGAAATCAGGAAAACTCATTCATTCTCCTCCTTCATCTCGAGATCCACAAATTTGAGTTACTGGAGGCCTCCTTAATTAAATATGCAAATGCTTTGACAATTACGACCCTTTGACCAATTTTTATGTTTCACCCCATGGTCACTTTCACCTCAGAAATAGCTTCACCCATAGTCTTTTGCAAGGTGCACGTGATCCCTCTGACAAACCTCATTCACCTTTAGGAATTGCAAATGGAACGTTCACCAAAAAAAGGAGGGGCGAACACAATTTTGCTTTGCCATTAATGTTAGTTCACCCATGGGAGAGGTGAACGGGACGTTCGCCCCTCAACTAGGGTGAACATGATTTGTATTTCGAATGCATGCCATATATGTTGGTTCGCCCATGGGAGGGTGAACGGGATGTTCGCCCCTCAACCAGGGTGAACGTGATTTTAATTAATGAGCACGCATGACCATAATTTGTCGAAGTGCATTCACCTCTAAGAAAGGCGAACGACACGTTCACCCTATGGAAAGGGCGAACACACTCCCAACACTTAGTTTTTTTGCGCCTTCCAAATTCTTGAGTGTTGTCACCCCTTTGATGGGCGAATGGGGCATGCACCCCAGTTTTGGGGTGAACGTAAATACAATCAAAACGTTCATAGCTTTCTTAGGCTTTTCACTTCACCATACTTCACCATATTTTCAAGATTTTAAATGAATTTACAATAAAATGAATCCAAGGAAGCATTTAGGAGGAACATATAAATTTGGAATGAAATATATTTCCACCATACAAAAATTTATACTGCCGCCATACAAAAGTTTAGACAAAATTCCCCAATACTACAAAATGCAAAAATGGCCAACAGAACCCCAATTGTTAAGCTAAAAATGGGTGATATTCAGGATGGCATAGAAGATTTGGAAATAAGAGGACTAATTTTTTGTTTCTTGGGCTTTCGTTCGAGTCTATCTTCTTTCAAAGTGTGCACTGTAAAATACTAGAAAACACAAGGTGAGTTACAAATATATATTTATCCTAATGGTTATTTTATTGTTATTTTTGCTAATGATGAAGATAGAGAAAAAATTTCAAGAGGGTCCTTGGTTCTTTGGAAGGGTAGGGATTTTCATGAAGCCTTGGCACACTAAATTTAAATCCAAAGAAAATATGCCTTCTACAAGACTTGTGTGGGTTAGACTCTTTGGCCTTCCAATTGAATTTTGAAATCTAATTGTATTTTCTACAATTGGAAAATACCTTAGAACTTTTATTATGATTGTTGACTATACACCCAAATTTGAACATATTATTGATGCTTAAATTTGTGTCTTAATGGATTTCTATAAACCCCTTCCACAAAAGATCTCATTACAATTTGGGGAGGATACTTGGGAGCAGGTGGTGGACTATGAGAATATTCCTTTTCATTGTATAATATGCCATGAATATGGTCATTTGGCTAGTGTTTGTCCAAATAAGATTTCAAATCAAAATAAAGAGGATACAAACTTAGAAAGTTTCCAAATGCCTAAGAAGAAAAACACTAATAAAAAACTAGTTATGAAGGATCAAGCGATGTTGCCAACTAATATGTTTGGAATTCTTTTCACAAATAACCTCATAGGTGAATAAGATGATATAATGGAGATAGAAATCTTAGAAACGCAGTTTAAATATGCAAGGAAGGACTCAAAAACAAACTAGGAAATCAAAGGTTTTCAACAAAAAAATAAGGTAGAAAACATAGATAAGAAGAATAATATTTTAAATGCCAAAACTTCAAATATTCCAAACCCCAAGATGAACTTTATTGAACCTTACAACAATGCTTTCATTGTGTGTACACATACTTCAGGGTTAGTATCCATCCTATATTCAATTAGGGTAAGAAAATAAATAGGAAAAAATGAATATGGACATTAAGCAAAAGGCAAGTCGTAAGACTAATCAACATCATATGGTAAAAGAAGGTGAAAAGTTTATAGAGGAAGGTAATATTAATGCCCTTACCAACATATTTAGCCCTACTATTAATGAATATCATCACTTAGAATATTATAGGGCTCAAATAAAGTCTCTCAAAATAAAATGAAATTAGAAGAAAGATTCATACAAACCAACCAACCACATTTGGTTTTCCTTCAGGAAACAAAGATGTTTATAGGGGAAATGGAGTATATTGCAAGTAAAATTTGGTCAACATGTAAAGTGGTTTCACTCAAATCCCATGGGTCTTCTAGTGGTATTGCTTGGCTTTGGGACCAAAATATATCATTATTCACCATATGGTTGGTATATAGGATCTCTTGGTTGTGGTTGCACAAAGTAGACAATCTAACCAAATTATGCTCTACTTGATTTTTAATTACCTTGGAGGAAAAGTGAAGATAATGGAAGGATATAACTTAAATTATATTTCATTTTTCTAAATTTTAGATATTTATCGAAGGAGACTTCAATACCATCATCTCTTTTGAAGAGAAGAGGAGGGAAAATAGGAATCTAGACGGGAACTCAAACCTCATGAGTGGATATATTACAAACCTTTACCTTGTGGACATCAAACCAAAAAATGGCCTCATAACTTGGTCTACTAGAAGGTAAGGCTCTACTTGCATCATGAATATATTGGATAGGTTCTTGTTCTCTGATAATTTCTTAACCCATGGTCACATTCCTAAGGTGAAAACTCTTAACAATGTTGGTTCGGATCATTGGCTAATCATGGTTGAAATATGGAAAACCAAGGTCAATTTCTCAACCTTTCGATTTCAATTAATATGGCTCAAATATAGTTCCTTCAAAACTTGAGTCTGACAATGGTGGTAGGAAGGTAAACCAAGGTATAGAACTAAGATGTTTTATTTTTCTAAAAGGTTTCAATACATCAAATCCAAAATCAATATTTGGAATTAGGAGTTTGGAGATGGTAGACAAAAATAAATAAGAAGTGATTGCTCAACTTGAAGAGTTGAATGATAAAATCCATTTAGATGGCCTCACTGAGAGTAGAAGTATTAATGAAATTAGACTCACAACACAGTTGGAGGAATGGAAAAAAGAGAAGAGTTCTTATGGAAGCAAAAATCTAGGATCCAATGGCTCAAAGAAGGAGATCAAAACACAAAATTCTTCCACAAATATCTTCTAGCCCACAGATCCCATAACTTTATTTCTTCCCTAAATTTATATTTTGGAGACTTTTTCCACACTTGGGATGGCATGAAGTCTATTGTAGTCAACTACTTTTCCAAAATATTCACTATTGCATGTCTTGACTTGGATTCTCAATAGAATATCCTTCAAGTGATCCCAACTCTTATCACTTCTAAGGAGAAATCTATTTTGATTGCTCTAGTTACTATCAATGAGCTTCAACAAGTGGTTTTTAAAATGCAAAAAGGGAAGACCCTAGGTCTTGATGGTTTTCCCATCAAATTTTACCAAGAATTTTGGGATATTCTTCATGTTGATTTATTAGGGGTGGTGGAAGAAGCTAGGAAGGCCAAATATATTTTGAAGGTTATCAATAAAAATTATATAGCTCTAGTCCCAAAGGCTCAAGATGTAGAACATATCTCAGCTTTTAGACCAATAGATTTATGTAATGTTCTTCTCAAAATCATTACCAAGATCATGGTAGAGAGGTTGAAACCTCTTTTGCATAAGATTATTTCCCCTGAACAAGGAGGTTATGTGGAAGGGCATCATATTGTGGATGAGATAGTTCTTGCTTAGGAAGCCATCCATTCCATGGAAGCACAAAAATCTCCTTCTATGTTCATCCATTTAGACCTATCCAAAGCTTATGACAGAGTGGATTGGCACTTCCTTGTCAAAGTTATGAGGCAATTTGGCTTCTCTCAGGATTGGACAAATTGGATTATGGGATGTATCTCTTTGGTGTCCTACTTAGTTCTTATCAATGGTTTCCCTTCATAGGTGTTCCTAGATTCTAGAGGTATTAGGTAGGGCGACCCCCTCTCCTCTTATTTATTCATCATTCTTGTTGAATGCTTGGGTAGGTCTATGACCAAAAATAGAGAAAACAGAACCCTTGAGGGAGTTACCATTGCTCATGGAGCTAGGCCTATCTCTCATATTTAGTTTTTTGATGACTCTACTCTATTAGGTAAAGCTATGGTTAAGGAAGCCTCTACGATTAATCAAATCATTTGTTGTTTCTCTAATGCTACGGGGCAATTGATCAATGAAGACAAATCGAAAGTCATCTTCTTTCACTGCTCTCCCAAACAAGAATCCATGGTTCTAGATAAATTAAGATATAATAAGGCCTCCCTTTTGATCACTTATTTAGGCATTCCTATCAACATCTAAAGATAAAAAAAAATATAGAATTGGTTTTTGGACAGAGTAAAGGAGAAAATTGGAAAGTGGACCAATAGGTGGCTTTCATCTAGGGGTAGAATTACCTTGGTAAAATCAGTCCTTCAAGTTATACCTATTTATGTTTCTATTGTGTTGAATATCCCAAAGGTAGTTCTTCGAGAACTGGATCAAATCAATCAACAATTCCTCTGGAGTGGTACTAAGGAGAAAAGAAAATGGGCCTTGGTGAAATGGGATACTTTATGCCTTCCCAAGCATGAAGGGGGGTTAGGATTCCGATCTGCTATAAAAAAAAATAAGGCTTTAGTTGCAAAGTTGTATTGGAGGATTTTGAATAACCCCAATGCCCTATGGGCCAATAATATTCATGCTAAATATGCTAAAAACAAAAGTCCTAAAGACCTTGTTCACTATCAACTTCCTACTAGAGGTTCTCCCATTTTGGTAGTTCTTAGGACTGGTGAGGATTTGATAAAGAAGAAGTTATTTTGGATCATTCATAATGGTCAATAGGCTAATTTTTGGATAGATTCTTGGGATGGTCACCAACCTTTGATAACTCAGTTCCCTGATTAGAGGCCTTGGATGGAGAAGCTTCACCAAGCTAACTGGATAAAGGTAGCTAATTACTATCAGTACTAGATTGGTAATTTAGAGGTTGGTAGATATTGGATCCCTATTGAGGACTGGCCTATTCAAATTCTAGAAAGGCAAAGGAAAGATATCCAATGCATCCTTCATATGAGATCTCTCTCTTGGTCCCATGATAAGGATTGTTTTGGATGGAACAACACTACTACGGGTGAGTATACTATTGCTCAAGGTTATTTGGCCTTATGCCACAATAATCCCAACTAGTCCTATGACATATTTACATAGTTGTGGGCTCAAAATCTTTGGCCTAAGGTGAGGTTTTTTATTTGGATTTTATTGCATTGAAGGGTGCTCACTGGTGAGCAACTTATGAAACATGGCTTTCATGGCCCGTTTAGATGTGAGATGTGTGGAAAGAATGTGGAAACTCTTAGCCATATTTTTATTGAGTGTCCCTTAGCCTTTGAGCTGTGGAGGAGAATGACTACCTTACTTGGTTTATAGTGGTCCAATTTTTGTACTCTTGAACAACTTTGGAGGGATTGGCCTAAACAGGAGGTTGTTGATCATTTTGTTAGATAGTTAGTTTGGATGGGAACTACCATCCTACCTTGGAATATCTAGAAGGAAAGAAACAACCAGATTTTAAAATAGGAAAGGAAGGATATTCACTATATTTGGCAAAATACCATTGCCAACTTAGTTGAATCAATCCAACAACTCCTTAATCACCCCTAGGACTCCCACCAACGATGGGATCAAGTTATGCAAAGATTGAAGATTCACTCTACTATTGGCAACCATCTTAAAGGGAATGTGAGTAATCAAAATATGGATAGAACAAGGAGTTGGTAGCCTCCTCCAAAGAATTTTGGAAAAGTCAATACAGATGGAGCCTCTAGGGGGAACCCTAGAAAATCTAGTGTGGGAGGAATTGGTAGACTTTTAGATGGTTCCTTGGTTTTCACTTTTGTTGAGAATTTGGGTATCCTTTCCAATAACCTTGTTGAGGGGTATGGTATCCTCAAAGGCCTTCGAGAGGCTGCTAAGGTTGGATGGAAAAAGGTGCTGGTTGAATCTGACTCCCAAGTCATGATTAATCTGTTGAAGACTCCTAAGAATCATAAGGTTGATTGGAGAATAAAAAGAATTGTTGAGAAGATTCAATTAATCCAGATGGGTTTTTGAAAGTTGAATACAATCATGTGGTCAGAGAACAGAATAGGATTGTTGATGCTTTAGCTAATTGGGTGTTGGATAAAGGTGATCTTACTTGCTATGGCCACCCTCCCAGATGGTGGGCTTCACATATCAGGGATGCTCTTCTTTCTATCCTTTCTCTAGATGGCTCCAATACTAGAGGTACCTAGTTCCTTTTTACTTTGTATTAGCCTCTCTTTGGTCCAGTCAGGGTATTTCAGGTCCCCAAATCAGAAAGATCATTCTTATGTTTCTTGTGTTGATTCTTGGTTAAAAGGCATGTTGGCCTAGAAAGGCCATAGATGTAATCTTTTTTTCCATCAATTTAATTTTTCGGTGTGTGTGTTTTTGTGTTGTTTTTTTGTTGTGTTTGTTTTTTGTGTTGTTTTTGTATTTTGTTGTTTTTTTTGTGTTTTGTGTTTTTGGTTTTTTTTTTTTTGGTATAGTTTTGTCGTTTTGTGTAGTGTTTTGTTGTTGTTGTTTGTTGTTCTTGTATATTTTTTTATGTTTTGTTGTTGTTTGTTGTTTTTATGTTTTTTGTTGTTGTTTTTGTGTGTTTGTGTTTGTGTTTGTGTTTGTTTGTATTTTGTGTTTTTTGATGTTTGTTGGTTTGTGTTGTTTATGTTTTTGTTGTTTTAGGCATGCTCCTTGAGTGTGTCAAATGGGGCAGGCTAGGTGCAAGCCCTATGTGATTTTGAAAAAATAGATACCCCTGCCTCCTTGGGTCTTAACTGAAAGTGGCACCCTTAAAGGGGTGTTTTCTATTGGAAATTTGAGCATGTTTTGTTGTCATTGATGTCAAGAGGTTTGATGTCCTAATTTGATGGAATTAATGTCAAGAGGTTTGATTAATGTCAAAAGGTTTAATGTCCTAAATTGATGGAAATATTTGTGAGAATATTTCTCTTGGTGGCACATGAGGTATAAGGCAACAAGAAGAAAGGAATACCTCTCCATAATATTTGAGAAAGGATTTATAAATTACCTTGGTGGTAATTTTGCAAAGGTTAAAATATTCATTAATGGTGGCAAGGTTATCCCTAAAGAATTTACCTTGGTGGTAATTTTGCAAAGGTTAAAATATTCATTAATGGTGGCAAGGTTCCCTAAAAAGAAAAGGCCCAAAAAGGTTTTTAATATTTAAATTATAATATTTAAATCCTTTGGATTTAAATTATTATAATTAAATATAATAATTAAATTCGAAATACCAAAATTTGAATTGCAAAAAGAAGCCGACGTCAAATATAGAGGAGGGCATGTGTATTAATAGGCTAAGGTTTAGCCTAAGTCTAAAGTGCATTTGAATTATTATTCTTTGAAGTTAATTTCTTGTTCGTGAAACACAGTGGAAGGAAAACAGACAACACATCTCGCAAATTTTAGGGTAATCATTGGTCAAAGGGAGAAAGGGGTGTGTCCCCACTCAATGTGAGGTGGCAGTCGAGCTAGCAAGCTAGGCTTGCACAATGCGTAGTGAGCAGAAGGTGTTGTGTTCGATTCATGTGGAGGTCTTTTGATTGCGTGGTCGATTTGTTTTTAGCATCGATGGTAAAGGATAAGAGGGAGATCGTGCTATTTTGGTTTCATGTGGGTTGGCTAGCCCACGTAGTAGCCTAGCCATGGCTAGGGTGCGGGGCCAACGAGCAACGTGGGTTCGATTCCCAGTGTAGGTGACAAGCAAAGAGGGATTAATTTTTATTAAAAATTAATTATGCCCTAAGGTCTAAAGTGGCTAAGGTATGTGCTAGGGAGATATAAGGTGTTTTAAATTGTTTTTATTTTTGCAATAAAAGGGTTATGAAATGATTTATTTTTCTTGAGCAAAAATTAAGGTGGTTTGTTTTGCTAATGCATTGGGATAAAAATTGAAGTGATATTTTATTTATCTTTTGGAAATGCATTAATGACAAGTAGGAGATATAAGGTGTAAATGAAATATTTTGCTTATGTAATTGGTAACTCTTGTTGATGAAATTTTATTTGCAAAGTTAGGAGTAATAAGGTGTAAAAGTGGTTTGACATTTTATTAAATCTTTGTATGGTGAAATATTTGTTGAGGTGGAATATTCATGTGGAGGTTTTGAGATAGATTGTTGCTATCTAACCTTGAAGTGGCACAAAAGGAATTGGTTATGAGTGAGACAGGTTTTGAAGACATATCTCCATCAAAGTAAAGAGGTATGGGCACATCATCCTTTGTTTGAAGTGTTTGTTGGAATGAATGTTGTGAAACATAAGGTGGAGTGAAAAGGATTGTTTGATAAGCATTGTTGGAAATATTTGAGTGAGTTTTATATGCTTCATTGATTGAATAATTGTGTGAAGATTTTGAGTATTGGTTTGAGTATGTTTGTGAATGAGCAAGTCTTGAGAAGACTTGAGAGTAGATTTGAGCAAGTTTTGTGAAGACTTGAGTAAATTGAGCAAGTTTTGGTGAAGACTTGAAGGTAAATTTGAGCAAGTCTTGGAAGACTTAAATAAAGATTTTGAATTGAGATTTGGAGGGATAGATTTTGAGATAGATTTGTAGATTTTGAGTAGAGTTAGAGATATTTTAGCTTGAGATAAATTTGTGAGATTTGAGATAGAGTTGAGAGTAAGATTTGGAGGTGATAGAGTAAAGAGGAAATAGTCTAGTGGATAGAGATCCATTAGCCAGCGGAGTGAGAAGTTCTATGGAGAGAGATCCACGAGAGTGGGGGAAACAATGATAAGGTAGGGAGATAGAGTTCTTTTATGGAGAGAGATCCATAAACTAGTTGAGGAGATAGAGTTCTCCTGGATCAAGTTCCACGAACCAGAGAAAAGGGAAAGAGTTCTCCTATGGAGAGAGATCCACAAATCAGAGTATAGGGGATTGGTGTCTCCTTTGGATAGAGGTCCATAAACATTGTAATAGGGAATTGATTCCCAAAAGGATTTATTGAGAAAATTTATAAGGAATATTTTCTCCGTGGAGTAGCCCACATTGGGTGAACCACGTTAAATCATGTCTCTCATGTGTGTGATGATGTGTGCAATATTTACTACTTTGATATTGTTGATGTTATCATATGGATTGAAAAGTAAAAATTTTTATCTTATACTATTCACCCCCTCTCAATATAAGCTTATGTTCTTCAATTGGTATCAGAGTGGGTTCCTTCATGAAAAGCCTAACAACTTGGAGGAAGATCCCACAAGAACATACATGACCTTAGAAAATGGAGAAGAGGCCATGATCGACATAAAAGAGGAATTCTTTGCTACTCTTAGAAACTTGGAAAAGGTTAGAAAGAAGAACTCAAGTTTGAAGGATCAAATTCAAGAGGATGAGGAAGCAAAGATGGAACTTCTACAAAATCTCATAGAACTCAAGGTAAAAGTTGAAGAGGGAAAGAAAATTGAACAAGATATGATAGAACTATTAAAGGCAAGAGAGGTAGAATGTGAAATATTGGAATAAAAAATTGTCTCTCTAAGGAAGGAAGTTGAAAAGACTAAGGGTAAATTATAGCAAGACATAAAGTTAGGGAAATAGAAAGAGGAGTCAAGCTCCCAAGGAACAAAGACATCAAACGAAGAAGAGCCCATGACTTATGCTAATGCACTAAAAGGAAAAGGCATCAAGAAAGAAGAGGGCAAAGAAGATCCATGGACAAAATTCAATTACAAGAACAACAAAAGAAGAAGCACACGACCATATTATTCAAGGTACTCCAATAGGTTACAAAATCTCTTCCATGGCTATTGTTTTTCATGTAACAAATATGGTCATAGAGTTGTACATTGCACTAGTTATGTGAAAGATAATGTTGATAGAAATTTCAATTCTTTTGCACCTCTTATGAATGACAATATCATATGTTACAAATGCAATAATTTTGGGCACAAGGCCAAATGGTGTAAAATGGTATTTCCTGAATTAAGAAAAAAGAATACAACTTCAACAATTAGGAGAGAGAGAAAAGAGCAAGAGAAAGTTAAGTCAATGTTAGTACAAACAACTCTTCATGTACAAGATAAGGGAAAATAGTGGTTCCTTGATAGTGGTTGTTCTAGTCATATGACAGGAGACAAAAGTAAATTTCTTGTATTTAAAGAAATCAATGGAGGATCAGTAAAATTTGGTGATAATGGTTCAACAAAAATCTATGGGAAAGGAACTTTGAGTTTAGATAATGGAAAAACAAAGATAGAGAATGTATTGTATGTCAAGGGATTGAGGCACAATTTACTAAGTGTAAGCCAACTTTGTGATCAAGGGCACACGGTTACCTTTCATCCAAATAGATGTGAGATCAGAAAATCTAAAACTGGAAAGCTCATTGCAGATGCAAATAGAACTACAAACAATCTCTACATGCTAAGTGAGATTAAGGGAGAAAAGTGTTTTCTATCACAAGAAGATGAGAGTTGGTTGTGGCATAGAAGAATGGGTCATTTGAACTTTGACAACATAGTGAAAATAAGCAACAAGCAGGCAATCAGAGATTTACCCAAGATAAAAAGGCCACAAAACATAATTTGTGCACAATGTCAGCATGGGAAGCAAACTAGAACAAGTTTCAAGTCAAAAGAATTTACGTCATCTGAACCATTGAAACTAGTTCACACTGACCTATGTGGTCCTACAAGGACAAAGAGTCTACTAGGTGAAAGTTACTTCATATTATTTATAGATGATTACTCTAGAATGATTTGGGTAGCCTTCTTAAAAGAAAAGTCAGAAGCCCTTGAGAAGTTCAAGGTATTTAAAGAATTAGTAGAGAATGAAATAGGTAGAAGGATTAAGTGTTTAAGATCAGATAGAGGAGGAGAATTTACTTCAAATGAATTCATAGACTTTTGTGAACAACATGGGATCAAAAGAGAATATTCAGCAGCAAGAACTCCTCAACAAAATGGAGTAGTTGAAAGGAAAAATAGGACTATTGAAAATATGGCCAGAGCTATGTTAAATGAGTCTAAGGTTTCAGATGGTTTTTGGAGAGATGTAGTTCATACAATAGTGTATATCATCAATAGAGCTCAAGTAAGAGTAAATCATCACAAAACCCCATATGAGCTCTAGAAAGGGAGACCAACCACTGTAAAATATTTCAAAAATTTTGGAAGCAAATGCTACATAAGATGGGAAGAGAAAAATTTGGGTAAGTTTGATTCAAGATGTGATGAGGGTATTTTTCTTGGCTATTCCACTAAGAGCAAAGCCTATAGGTGCTATAACAAGAGGACACATACAATTATAGAAAGTATAAATGTGACAGTTGATGAGCAGATAGGGTCAAAAGAACCAACTCAAGAAATTGTGTATCAAGAAGAAGAAAGTTGCCAAGAAGAGTTAGGTGAAGAATCAGAAGAAGAAGAAACACAAAGACCACTACCTAAAACTCCATCCAGGTATGTGCAGAAAAATCATCCAAGAGATCTAATCATTGGAAATCCAGATGAGAGACAGACAAGGAGGAAGATAATAGGAACAAGTGAGCATGCAAATTTTTCTTTGTTATCTAAAATTGAGCCCAAGGATTTCAATGAGGCAAGAGAAGATAAGTTTTGGGTCAAGGCAATGGATGAGGAACTGGATCAAATAGAAAAAAGTGAGACTTGGGAACTTGTCCCATGACCAAAATATAAGAATGTAATTGGCACTAAATGGGTTTTCAGAAATAAGTTAAATGAAGATGGTCAGGTAGTCAGAAATAAAGCAAGATTAGTATGCAAAGGTTATGCACAGGTTGAAGGGATTGATTTTGATGAGACATTTGCTCCAGTTGCATGACTTGAGGCCATAAGGATATTTTTAGCTTTCTCAAGCTTCAAAAACTTCAAAGTATATCAAATGGATGTTAAATCAGCTTTTCTCAATGGTGTCTTGGAAGAAGAGGTTTACATTGAGCAACCTGAGGGATTCAGCCTAACTGATAAGCCAGATTATGTATGCAGATTAAAGAAGGCACTTTATGGACTAAAGCAAGCTCCTAGAGCTTGGTATTCAAGATTGGATAAGTATCTTCAGGAATAGGGTTTCAAGAAAGGAATAGTGGATAGTAACTTATACATCAAAAATGAAGGAAATGACTTACTAATTATGGTTGTTTATGTGGATGATATCATTTTTGGAGGTAACAATGATAAGATGTGTCAAAAATTTGCAAAGAGCATGCAGAATGAATTTGAAATGTCAATGCTTGGTGAGTTGTCCTTCTTTCTTGGACTACAAATTTCACAATCAGAGAAGGGTGTATTTCTCTCACAAACCAAGTATATAAAAGAGATGTTGAAGAAATTCAAGTTAGAAGATTGCAAACCTGTAAGTACCCCCATGATTACAGGATGCAAGTTGAGTAAAGATGATGAATCTCCTAAGGCAAATCAGACATTGTATAGATCTATGATTGGCAGCTTACTATATGTCACAACTACAAGACCAGATATAATGCAGGCAGTGGGACTAGTGGCAAGATTTCAAGCAACACCAAAGGAAACACATGTAATGGCAGTAAAGAGGATTCTCAGGTATTTAAAAGGGACTATGGATTTTGGACTCTGGTATCCCAAAAGTGATAATTTCACTCTCATAGCATATACAGATGCAGATTGGGTAGGCAGTATTGATGATAGAAAAAGCACAAGTGGAGGAGCATTCTTCCTTGGAGATTGTTTAGTCTCTTGGCTAAGCAAGAAACAGGCATCAATATCCTTATCCACAGTAGAGGCAGAGTATATTGCAGCGGTTGCATGTTGTACACAGGTGTTATGGATGAAGTAAACTTTAAAAGACTTCAAGATAGAGCATGATCATCCTATCTCCATACTATGTGATAATACAAGTGCTATAAGCATTTCAAAGAATCCAGTGATGCACTCCAGGACCAAGCACATTTCGATCAAATATCATTTTCTAAGAGAACAGGTGATGGATAAGCAAGTCAGATTGGAATATGTTACTACAAAGGAACAGATTGTGGATATTTTCACTAAGCCACTTCCAAAAGAGACTTTTGAGTATCTTAGAGGAAAATTGGGAGTAGTTTTACTCCCACCCCAAAATTAATCACCTCAAGGAGAGGAGGTGGGGAGGGGGCTAAGCTAAGAGTCTTATATTTAGCCCCAAAGGAGTCCCTTTGCCATTGATGTCAAAGGGGGAGAGATTTGAGTTAGGGGGAGAGCATTCAGTCAGGGGAGCAGTTTCTCAGGGGGAGCAGAATTGGAAAAAGGTAAAAGGAATGTTTAAGGAAAAAGGGTTGCCATCAATGACAAAGGGGGAGATTGTTGGAAATTTGAGCATGTTTTGTTGTCATTGATGTCAAGAGGTTTGATATCCTAATTTGATGGAATTAATTTCAAGAGGTTTGATTAATGTCAAAAGGTTTAATGTCCTAAATTGATGGAAATATTTGTGAGAATATTTCTCATGGTGGCACATGAGGTATAAGGCAGCAAGAAGAAAGGAATACCTCTCCATAATATTTGAGAAAGGATTTATAAATTACCTTGGTGGTAATTTTGCAAAGTTAAAATATTTTATTATTATTATTATTTATTTTCAAAGGTTAAAATATTCATTAATGGTGGCAAGGTTATCCCTAAAAAGAAAAGGCCCAAAAAGGTTTTTAATATTTAAATCCTTTGGATTTAAATTATTATAATTAAATATGATAATTTAATTCGAAATACCAAAATTTGAATTGCAAAAAGAAGCCGACATCAAATATAGAGGAGGGCATATGTATTAATAGGCTAAGGTTTAGCCTAAGCCAAAAAGTATTCGAATTTGTTTCTCCAAAGTTAATTGTTTGTTCATGAAACACGGTGAAAGGAAACAAACAGCACATCTCACAAATTTTGAGGCAATCGTTGGTCAAAGGGAGAAAGGGGTGTGTCCCCACTCAAAGTGAGGTGGCAGCCGAGCTAGCAAGCTAGGCTTGCACAGCGCGTAGTGAGAAGGAGGTGTTGCGTTCGATTCACATGGAGGTCTTTTGATTGCATGGTCGATTTATTTTTAGCATCAATGATAAAGGACAAGAGGGAGATTATGTCCTTTGGTTTCATGTGGGTTGGCTAGCCCACGTGGTAGCCTAGCCATGGCTAGGGCGTGGGGCCAATAGGTAGCACGGGTTCGACTCCCGATGGTAGGTAGCAACGAAAAGGGGATTAATTTTTATTAAAATTAATTTATGCCCTAAGGTCTAAAGTGGCTAAGGTATGTGCTAGGGAGATATAAGGAGTTTTGCATTGTTTTTATTTTTGCAATAAAAGGGGTTATAAAATGATTTCTTTTTCTTGAGCAAAAATTAAGGTGGTTTGTTTGCTAATGCATTGGGATAAAAATTGAAGTGGTGATTTATTTTGGAAATGCATTAATGACAAGTAGGAGATATAAGGTGTAAATGAAATATTTGCCTATGTAATTTGTGAGTCTTGTTGATGAAATTTTTGTTTGCAAAGTTAGGAGTAATAAGGTGTAAAAGTGGTTTGACATTTTATTAAATATTTGTATGGTGAAATATTTGTTGAGGTGAAATATTCATGTGGAGGTTTTGAGATAGATTGTTGCTATCTAACCCTTGAAGTGGCACAAAAGGAATTGGTTGTAAGTGAGATAGGTTTTGAAGACATATCTCCATAAAAGCATTAAGAGGTATGGGCACATCATCCTTTGTTTGAAGTGTTTGTTGGAATGAATGTTGTGAAACATAAGGTGGAGTGAAAAGGATTGTTTGATAAGCATTGTTGGAAATATTTGAGTGAGTTTTATGTGCTTCATTGATTGAATAATTGTGTGAAGATTTTGAGTATTGGTTTGAGTATGTTTGTGAATGAGCAAGTCTTTGAGAAGACTTGAGAGCAGATTTGAGCAAGTCTTTGAGAAGACTTGAAGGCAGATTTGAGCAAGTCTTGTGAAGACTTGAAACAACATTAATAGTAGAGTTGATTGGTGATTTATTCAAGATTTGTGTTAAGGCTTGGGGATAGATTTAGACAAAGTTTGTTACACTCCAAAATTAATACGTCGGCCATTTTCCAAGCGTGTTAATTTTAATATATATGATTCACAAATAGTTTAATTAATACATCATCTTATATCTTTTATATTTTCATCTGCGTTTGTGCAAGGGTGTGCCCACCTTAAGTGGCCAATTGATTTTATTTCTTTCGCTCAATTATATTTCTGCATTCCGTATTACTTCGATTTTCATCTTTGATTCGGCATTGCATTTATCAGTGTGATTTCATTAAGCAAAGGTAGAAATACCATTGCAAGTGGTATCAGATTTTAGGTTCGGTTGCTTCCGCACGTTGCTACAAAACTCCTCTACACACCAAACCGCGGATCGTTCTTCGACGTAATCCCTGCGATCCAGTTCGTGGAAACAATCGCGTTCTGTTTCCCCCAGCAGGCGCTCTGTCTTCTCCCAGCCGAATAAACAGCAGCGTATTCCACGCGTGTATCATGCGTTTCATTGCAAAACAAAAACATTTCGGTTACTCCTGCGTCGCAGTCCCGACGTCCGCGTTACGGGCTCAATCACAGGCTTCCGTGCAGACAAAAAAAAAACTCGTCACCGAATTCGCGCAGGCACACCAAGCCGTTCGGCCAATCACAGCGCATAGAATAATTTAATTAAAGCGCCTAGCTAAGGTACAAAATTTTTTAATTTTTTGCTTGGGATATATTTATCCCACATTTGCTGTGGGACAAAAATTCCATTGTTTATAAGGGATAAGTCGCATCTTTAAGATTGTGACTTCGGTCACATCCTAAGTCGCCTTTACGCGCGAGGTCATTGAGCTTGTCGTCTTTGGGTTTGTGTTCGGTTGTCGTGTCAGCGTATCGTCGTTGGTTGTCATTGGTCGTCGCGTCTGCGTTATCGTCTAGTCCTTCGTGTCCTTGTCGTCGTCGTGTCCGCGGTGTCCTCCGTTCGATTGTCGTGTCCTTGTCGTCACCGCGTCCTCCGTCGATCATCGTGTCCTCCGCGTCCTCCATCGATCATCGTGTCCTCCGCGTCCTCCATTCGATTGTCGTGTCCTATCGTCGCCGCGTCCTCCGTTCGATCGTTGTGTCCGTCGCGTCCTCCGTTCGATTGTCGTCCTTGAGTCCTCCGTTCGTTGGTCTTGTTGGTGTCCTAATTACAGTAGTTAACTGGGTCTTGTCTTAAAGGTGTGGTCAAGCAAAGTTGTCAAAATTGCAGTCAAGGTGGTCTAAAGCTGTCACAAAAACAAAAAGGAGTCCAAACTCACATCCGCGTCGCAGTTGGAGCGACCGTTATAGCGGAAACCAATTTTTTTTTTTTTTTGTTCCAGCACATTTGCGGCAATCCAAGTTCAAGGTTTCTAAGCGGGTTATGTTAACAAGTGCATGAGCAAACATTGGACCAAGGGATCTGACGGTCGATTATCAAGCTCAGAACCGACCAATACCAACATAAGAAGAGCTAACCGCAGCCCAGGTACTAAAAATTCTCTTTCTCCTTTTAAAATTGGTAGTTATAATCCAAACCATCCACTAGTAGATCCTATGGCTAATAATCCCTCCCCAACTCATGAAAACATCATGCAAGGAAACTCAAGTAACTCAGCCATTTCTGATAGGGAGTCTCTTCGATGCATACTCGAGGGTATACACGAAATGGGTACCCTCCTAAAAGACCTTGTGAAAACACAAAAACAACCTAATCCCAATACTAATCCCCAAAATCACTCCCATGCCCAACGGAATGAAGAAACTATCGATCCTAATGATGATTGGGAACAAAAACTGGGTGATTCGGACAATTACAAGGATCCCTATCAAAGACAGCGGTATAACCAAAATCAAGAAAGGGACACGGGTTATCACCAACCAAGAGGCCCTAATATTAATTTTCCACGAATTGATATGCCCACTTTTGAAGGTCATGATCCTCGTGGTTGGTTAGCCAAAATGGAAGGCATCCTTGACTTATATCAAATTAAGGAAATTGATAGAGTTCCTTTCGCTGCATCAAAATTAGGCACTGAGGCCTATCAATGGTTTGTATGGTTTAAACGAGAGAATGCAGCTATTATTACTTGGAGAAAATTCACTACCTCTTTTTTAGAAAGATTTGACGACGGAGCTACATCATCCTACACAGTAAGATTGTTATCTCTTAAACAAAAAGGGTCAGTTAGTGAATTCGTTTCGGAGTTTACCAGTTTACTACCATACACTTCAGACCTTAGTCCCGACACAGTGGTAGGTGCCTTTCGCAATGGTTTGAAAGAAAGTATTCGAGTGGAGGTAGACATGCACGATCCAACCTTGTTGAACAGTTGTATAAGAATAGCCAAGTTGGCCGAGAAGAGACATCAGTTGTCTGCACAACGGGAAACATATAGCCGTCCCTCATATCGCAACAATTCCTTTCATAGAAATGATCAACCATCGAGATATTTTTGCTATAAATGTCGCACTCATCACCCCAGGGAACAAGCTTGTGCCCAAAAACAAAACTTTCATATTGAAGGTGATCATTGTGAAGGAGAAGAAGAGGAACCTTACCAATCAGAAGAACCTATGCCAGAAGACCTACCGTGTACTATAGACGAAAAAGAAGAGGATACAATGGCAATTTCAGTGCATGCTCTCATGGGTCTAACCGCCCACCATACCATCAAGGTACCAGGCTTTCTCCGCCAGAAAAAGGTGAATGTGCTAATTGATTCTGGTAGCACCCACAATTTTATCGACATCAAAACAACAAAAGCTTTGAATTTATTCATTAACTCTTCCAACAAAGACAAATTCCAGGTTCTAGTGGCCAACGGGGTGAACGCACAATGTGTTGGTCGCACATCTCAAGTTTCCATAAATATGGGAACTTATACCTGGTTAGGATCCCTTTTTGTCATGAATTTAGGGAACTCTGATGTCATTTTGGGTGTTGAATGGTTGGAAACATTAGACACAGTTAGTTTCAACTTCAAAAAATTATTTGTGGAATGGAAGGAAAATGGACGAGTCATTCGCTTACAAGGCATCACTACTCCTCCATCACAAATAGTGAGCTCTCATAGTATGGAGAAGATGTTAAAAAAGGGTGGATATGGTTTTATAGCTCAAATTAATTGTTTGGAAAAACAATCTTCAACAACTTCGGATATTATTGCACCTGAGTTACAAGATATTATAACACATTACGAAGGGGTTTTCCAAGAACCTCAAGGATTACCACCTAAACGATCTCATGATCATGCCATCCATTTGATACCAGGGAGTGTCCCACCTAACAGTCGTCCTTATCGCTATCCTCAACCACAAAAGACAGAAATCGAACAGATCGTTCAGGATTTGTTGGATCATGGAGTCATTCGTCACAAGCACTAGTCCTTATTCCTCACCTGTAGTCCTGGCTAGACGAAAAGATAACTCTTGGCGTATGTGTCCTGACTTTCGTTCTCTCAATAAACTCACTATCAAGGACAAATTTCCTATCCCTGTCATAGATGACCTATTAGATGAATTGCATGGGGCAAATTTTTTTACAAAATTAGACCTTCGCTCTGGCTTTCACCAAATCCGTGTTAGAGAAGAAGATATTCCCAAAACGGCCTTTCGTACTCATGAAGGTCATTACGAATTTTTGGTCATGCCTTTTGGTCTCACTAATGCACCATCCACATTCCAAAGTCTCATGAACCAAGTGTTTCGTCCACTCCTCCGTAAGTTTGTGTTAGTTTTTTTTGATGATATTCTCATATATAGCAAAACTTGGACGGACCATTTACATCATGTGGATCAAGCCCTTCACATTCTACACAAAGAAAAATTATTTGTTAAACGTTCCAAATGTTCATTTGGTGTTCAAGAAGTCGAGTATCTTGGTCATATAGTTTCACATGAGGGTGTCAAAGTCGATCCCAACAAGATTAAGGCAATTCAAGAGTGGCCTTTACCTAAAACCATCAAGAAACTTCGTGGTTTTTTGGGTCTCACGGGCTACTATCGCAAGTTTGTACAGAATTATGGTAAGATTGCAGCACCTCTCACGGCACTCACAAAAAAGGATGCTTTTCGTTGGTCGGAAGAGGCTACTCTAGCTTTTGAAGCTCTTAAGAAAGCCATGTGTACAACTCCAGTATTAGCAACTCCCAATTTTCACAAACCATTTATTATCGAATGTGATGCGTCAGGAACAGGAATTGGGGCTATCTTAATGCAAGAAGGTCATCCATTGGCATTTGAAAGTAAACAACTTTTCGGGAAAAATTTGGGAAGATCAACATATGAAAAAGAAATGTTGGCTATTCTTCATGCAGTAGAAAAATGGAGACACTACCTAATCAGTAGCCGCTTCATTATAAAAACAGATCACAGTAGCCTCAAGCATTTTTTGGAGCAAAGGTTTTCTTATCCAGAACAAAATAAGTGGTTAACCAAACTGCTGGGCTATGATTTCATTATCGAATACAAGAAAGGGAAGGAAAATATAGCCGTCGATGCGCTGTCCAGAAAATATGAAGATGAAGTAGTCATTAATGCTATTTCAGGTCCTTGCTCCCAATGGGTAACTCAATTACAAGTTGAATGGTTGTCCAATAGTGAAACTGCCTAGATAATTCATGAATTATCTATAGGGTCCTCCAAACACCCTTTGTTCTCTTATGAAGATAAAATCCTCCGGAAGAAGAACCGCATTTACATTCCACATAATTCAGAACTCAAATCAAAGATCCTCGACGAATCACACGCTTCTCCATCAGCAGGACATTCAGGATTTTTGAAGACATATTTACGAGTCAAACAATCATTTTACTGGAAGGGATTAAAAGCAGAAGTCAAACAATGGGTAGCGGAATGTGAAGTTTGCCAGCGCAATAAAGGAGAAACAGTCAAATCACCAGGATTGTTACAACCATTACCCATCCCTGATCGACAGTGGGAACATATATCCATGGATTTTATTGAGGGTCTTCCAAAGTCAGAAGGCAGGACAGTAATCTTCGTCGTCGTCGACCGGTTATCCAAATACGCTCACTTTCAAGCTTTACAACATCCATTTTCAGCAAGCAAGGTGGCAAAGGTATTTATGGATTCAATTTTCAAATTACATGGTATGCCAAAAAATATTGTAAGTGATAGAGATCCCATCTTCACTAGTAACTTTTGGCGGGAATTATTTCGACTTAGTGGTACCAAATTGAACATGTCTTCAGCCTACCATCCACAGACAGATGGTCAAACAGAAGTAGTTAACAAATGTTTGGGTACGTACTTAAGATGTTTTGCTCAAGATAAACAATACCAATGGAGCCATTGGTTAGCATTGGCCGAATGGTGGTACAACACTTCTTACCATTACTCAATTAAGATGTCTCCATTTGAAGCATTGTATGGCACCAAACCTCCAAAAGTCGCAGATTACGTACAGGGATCATCCAAAGTAGCCAAAGTGGATGATTGGTTCCAACAAAGGCAGTCTACACTCACCATCCTCAAAGAGAATTTAGTCCAAGCACAGAATCGTATGAAACAACAACAAGACTTGCACCGATCAGAGAGAACTTTTAATATAGGTGATTGGGTGTTCCTAAAGTTGCAACCCTACAAACAATCCTCGTTAAAGATAAAGTCAAGCCAAAAGTTGGCTCCACGATTCTATGGTCCTTACAAAATTGTGCGCCGCATTGGAGAAGTAGCTTATCAAGTAGAGCTACCTACATCATCACGAATACACCCGGTATTTCATGTTTCATGTCTTAAAAAAGTAATTGGTCAGAAAGTACAAAGTCAATCGGACTTACCAGTGCTCGATGAGGAAGGACGCATACATCTCCAACCTGAAGATATACTACAACATAGAACCCGAAGATTGAGATCACGTCAGATTCAAGAATTTCTCATTAAATGGCAAGATTTACTAGAGGAAGATGCCACATGGGAACCTGAAAGTATTTTCCAGACATTTCCAGCTTTGAGGACAAAGCTTTCCGAGGAGGGGAGTCATGTTACACTCCAAACTTAATACGTCGGCCATTTTCCAAGCGTGTTAATTTTAATATATATGATTCACAAATAGTTTAATTAATACATCATCTTATATCTTTTATATTTTCATCTGCGTTTGCGCAAGGGTGTGCCCACCTTAAGTGGCCAATTGATTTTATTTCTTTCGCTCAATTATATTTCTGCATTCCGTATTACTTCGATTTTCATCTTTGATTCGGCATTGCATTTATCAGTGTGATTTCATTAAGCAAAGGTAGAAATACCATTGCAAAGTTTGGTGCAGATTTATGAGCAGAGTTAGAGAAAATATATACTAGATTTGGGATAGATTTTGGTGCATATTTGAGACAGAATTGAGAGTAAGCTTTGGAGGTGACAGAGTAAAGAGGACAACAGTCTCCAATGGATAGAGATCCATTATATAGTGTAGTGGGGACATAGGTCTCCTATGGTCCTGTGGATAAAGATACACGAACCAGAGCAAGGGGAAAGAGTTCTCCTATGGAGTGTGATCCATGAACTAGCTGGGGGGATAGATTTCTTCTATGGAGAGATATCCACAAGCCAGTTGAGGAGATAGAGTTCTCCTGGATCAAGTTCCATGAACCAAAAAAAATAGGAAAGAGTTCTCCTGTGGAGATAGATCCACAAATCAGAGCTTAGGATATTGGTGTCTCCTTTGGACAGAGGTCCATAAACATTGTAATAGGGAATTGATTCCCAAGAATATTTGTTGAGAAAATTTAGTAGAAATATTTTCTCCATGGAGTATCCCACATTGAGTGAACCACGTTAAATCATGTCTCTCATGTGTGTAATGATATGTGCAATATATACTGCTTTGATATTATTGATGTTATCATTTGGATTAAAATGTAAAAAGTTTTATCTTATACTGTTTACCCCTCCCTCTTAGTATAATCTCATGTTCTTCAATTTCCACAAACAAAACAAAAGAGGAAGGAGAGTAATAAAGCTTGTATATGGATTTTTGAGCAATTAATATTGTAAGTTGTCTTCATGCATAGTTCATGAATGATTCATGTTATGTACATTCATATTTGATTATATAAGTGAATGTTTTTTTTTATAGGTAGCAAATTTTATATACAACGGGTTTTTGAAGGATCCCAAAACCTTATTTACAATAGAAGCCGCAACTTAGATTTGGACCAACAAAAAAACAAAATAGACCGGGGTGTGCCCCTAGATCAAAACCCTGGGCCTTGCAACCCAACCCCAGGCCATCAACCCGAACAAAATTAACCCATCCTGCTAAGAAAAAAGACAAAATCAGGGGTACCAAGGTCCCTGGGACCAAACCTGCAGAATACGCTTGCTGATTCAAATAGAAACCAGAAACTAGAAATGAACCTCCACCCATAGCAGCTCAGGGGCCCTGGGCCCGAGCAGACCAAGCACCATCCCCGCCCACCCTGCTGCACGAGGTGAACTCCCAGGGCAACTCCGGGCGGGGGCCCCGCACTAGGGAACTAATTCCCGTCACCATCGGGGCCATCCCCCAGCCTACGTCGGAGCTCCTTGAAGGCATTGACAGCTGTTGTAGTCGCATTGGCAGCCGAGGTGAGCGAGTTGATCGCCATGTCGAGGAGGATCCTAGTCGGGAAGATCCAAAACTTGTTCTCAGAATTCGAGCTGATCTCGATGGTTTTTGGGGCATCAACTTTGGGCTTCTTGAGTCTGGCCGAGGACCTGCTCCCGCCAGGGGTCGCCCCTCTTGTAGAGCTAGCATCGGGGGTCGAAACATCGCCAGGGACTTGAGACGATGCCTTGCATTTTTGGGTAGGCCTACGCTCTCTAGGGGGAGGGGAATCTTTAGGGTCACTGGGAATGTCCTCTCTGGACTTAGAAGCAGTAGGGGAGGTGACAGGGGAGGCGACAGTCTCAGTGGGGAGGACAGAGGCCAGGGGGATACTCTAGAGTGGGGGCTGATGGGCCAGAGCATGGCGGTAGAGGATGACCATAAGTCCTTGGTGGGAAGGGCGGGAGTGGTTTTTTTGGGCTCTATCAATGGCAAGGCCCAGGGAGTAAAGCAAAAAATGGGGAGTGCTCAACAAGGTGGCACCGCGAAGGTGGTTAACGAAACTCAGATGGAAACTGAACAACTTCTAGTCTGGGTCATCGCAAGTAATAAATTGCATCATGGGAACCAGGGCTTCATCAAATGGTTTGGGGAGGTCAGTTCTGAATAGAGTCGTCCTATCCCAATTCTATTTTGGGAAGCGGGAGAGCTCCTCCTCCCAATTGTGCTTGTCTCGATGAATGAACTTCCCCTTTTCCTCATGATGCAGACCAGTGACTTTGAACAGGAACTCTCTGGTGACTCTGAAATGTAGCCCTTTCACCTGGACCTCGCCCTCATCCCAGGTGTCCAGGAAGCCCTGGGTGATATCCTCATCAGGCCCAACGAATTTTCTCAGAAAGGGGGTATACTCCTTGGCATCAGTAAAGACCCTAGCAGACTCATACAGGGAGAGGGTCTTGGGCTCGACGTAAATGGCCTTGGGAGTTGACATGGTGGATTCACAGCTCACCCAGGGCAGAAAGTGCCAGAAGGAAGTGGGGCCGATAGGGGAAGAAGCTCGCTAGGAAAAGATAGGAGGGATGGGGCAATGGAAGGTGAAGGCGATAGGCCTCAGAGGGATATAAAGGCAAGGGGAGGAAGTCAAAGAGGCAGCAAAGGATCGCATGCCTCGGGAGTCGACGTCTAGGGTGGGGGAAGACACGAGCGGAGAATGATAGGGGCAACGAGGCGGATGGTAGGTTTGGCAATGAGGGGAAAGGGGCCTAGGGATGGACTCCACGTGGTGCGCCAGCTGAGATGGCATAGAGGGCTGGTCTTGTGTAGGTGGTAGCCATGCCTAGGCTACCAGGTCAGGGCAATCCTAGGATGCAAAGTCAGCAACAAGGCACTCGACTTGAGGTGGCACGGGCCCACACGTTGTGCTGACTACGAGCCCAATGGGAATGCTAAAAAAAGGAGAGGTTTGCGAGCTGCCTTTGACATGGATGTTGGGGAGGAAGACACCTGGTGCTGCACACAGCCTATTGGTCACCCTAAAATGATCGTGATCATGGATGTCATTGGGAACTGCCATCGCGAAGAGAAACATAGTAAGGTCAACGCCCCACGTGCGATTGTGCCTGACATGGAGCCAGGTCATCCAGGCACAGCGCCAGGGGAGTCTAGGTGTCTGGAATAGCATCGATATTGAGGAGGTCTTGGGACGCTGCTTGCACCAGCCCGACGGGAAAATCCTTGGTCCAGATGTTGAGCCCTTTCGAAGAAGTTGCGAGATTGGCCAGAAAATCAGCCACCCTATTTCCTTCTCTATAGACGTGGCGGATGGAATGTTGGGGGAGCCCCGAAAGGATGGCCCGAACCTCTTGGATAATATTGTAGATGCGCCACGAGTTGTCCCCATTATTGAGGGTGGCATTGATGATGTTAAGGGAGTCACCCTCGATGATCACTTTACTAGGGGCCTTCTGGAGGGTGAGGACCCCATGGAGTAACGTTGTTGCTTCCACAAAGTTGTTGGTTTGCATGTCGAGGGCCTCAACGTAAGCCAAGATCAAGGTCTTGGAGTGGTCCCGGATGGCCCCGCCAGCTCTCGAGGGGCCAGGGTTGCCCTTGGAGGCACCATCAAAATTGAGTTTGACCCACCCGAGAGGAGGGGCAACCCACCTGGTCACAGCTCTAGGGGAGGGAACAGGGGGGGCCAGGGGGGGCCTGAACTCCAAGGTTGGTGAGGATAGAAGCCTCACTCGCCTTCCAGGGAGGGCCGCTCGGGGGGAGGGAGCGAGAGTTCTCAAGGGCAAAGGCCACCACCTTGGCCGCCATCGACTAGGGGTTGCGGGTCGGGGAAGAGAAGGCTCGACCGTTACGCTCAAGCCAAATTTGCCAAAGTAGGTGGGGAAGGTAGAACGCCCAGAGGGAGCGAAGGGTGGGGTGGATGAAGGGATTGGGCCATTGGGAAAAGAGGTCAATGATGGAGCTAGGGGGAACCCACTGTATGGAAAATAGGGTGAGGAGGTGGCCCACGACCTCGACGATAAAGGGGCAAGTGAGGAAGAGATGATTGGTTGATTCCTAGGTAGCACAGCAAAGGAAGCATCTATTTGGGATTTGGAAGCCCCTCCTAGCTAGATTCTCAATAGTAAGGATCTTATTCTAGATGGTTGCCCACACGAAGTAGCTGATCTTGGGGATCAACTTGTTGGCCCACACCTGCTTGACCATGAAAGGAGCCTCCACTGGGTCCCTTTGGAGGGCGTAAGTGGATTTGATCGAGAAGTAGCCACTACTAGTGCCATGCTAGACACATCTATCCTCCCCCCATCGAAAGGGATGATGGTAGTCTCAAGGAGGTGTTGGAGCCTGGCAGCTTGAAGCGGGTGGTGGGGGTTCGAGATGGGCCCCCAGGTGCCTTTCCCTTGATCCTTGACCAAGTAGTCTGACACATTAGGGCCTTTGGAGGCTGCCAGGCCCAGTTTAAGGACTCTAAGGTCGTTGTCAGCACTCAAGGCCTCATCTTGGATCCACCTATCCTCCCAAAAGTCGATCTTGGCCCCATCACCAAGGATCCATCGGGTCCCTTTCCTAATAATGTCCTTTGTGAGGGTCATGGATTTCCAGAAGGTCGATCCATCTCTGGGCTGGAAGTTGCTAAGGAAAGGGTGTTGATGGAGATATTTCCTATGCACAATACTGACCCATTCATCCGGGGCATTCATGAACACCTTCCACGCTTGCTTGGCCAGGAGGGCTTTGTTCATAAGGGGAACCCACCTGAGCCCGATCCCTCCCTCCTCTTTAGGCCTACAGACAAGGGGCCAGGAGACCAGGGGGATCCTCTTCTTGTCTTCACTGCCAGACCACAAAAACCATTTTTGGATTTGTTCAATGTGGGCTGCAATTAAGGCCAAGATTTTGAAGATAGACATGAAGTACACCAGAATGCTTTGGAGGACTACGGACGTAAGGGTGGCCCTGCCCACCTGGGAGAGGAGGTGACCCTTCCAAGAGGCCAATTTCTGTTGGACCCGCTCGATCAGCCCACTCCATAGGGCCTTGGAAGAAACCCCTATGAACAGGGGTAGCCCGAGGTAGGTGGAGGGTAGGGTGTCAGGGGTGCAGCCCAGGATCCGCCCGATCCGGGTTTGCCTAGCTGGGGGGTGTGAAGGAAATAGATTTTGCTTTTACGGAGATTGATCTTCTGCCCAACCGCCTCTTCGTACAGGATCAGGATCTGCTTGATGACCTTGGCTTGAGGGACCGACGTGGAGGTGGCAAGAATGGTGTCATCCATGAATTGTTGGTGAGACACTAGGGGCAGCTCAGGCGCAGGCCTGATGCCAGAGATGAGGCCGTAGGAAGCAGCGCTCGAAATGGTGCGGCCGAGGGCCTCAGCCAGGATGATGAAAAGAATCGGGGATAGGGGGTCACCTTGACAAAGGCCTCTAGAACTAGGGAAGAACCCAGCCGGGGAGCCATTGATCAAGACAGAGAACCAAGGGGAAGACACGCAGTTATTGACGAGGTTGACCCAGGAGGGGTGGAACCCAAACTTGAGGAGGATGCTAGAGAGGAACTCCCGGTTGACTCTGTCGAAGGCTTTATTCATGTCAAGTTTGAGCAAGAAGGATGACTTCTTGGAAAGGAGGGCAGAATGAAGGACCTCATGGATGATGATGACCCCATCTATGATAAGCCTTCCTTTGATAGAGCTTCCCTGGCCGGGGGCAATGATCAGGGGAAGGATGTCTTTGAGTCTGGTTGCCAGGGACTTGGTCAGGATTTTATAGAGGATGTTGCATAGGCTGATGGGGCGAAAGTCGGCTAGGGATCTGGCCGCCTGGGACTTGGGAATCAGGGCAATGAAGGTAGAATTGATGCCTCTAGGGATGGAGCTAGTGAACTGGAGGTCTCGAATGGCCGCACACACTTCTTGGCCAATGAGGTCCCAGAAGGATTGGAAAAACTAGGGGGAAACCCATCCGGGCCTGGGGCAGAATCTGCTTTCATGGAAAACATAGCTATGCTGATTTCTTCATCCGAGAGGGGTCGAAGAAGCATCTCATTTGAATGGGTCGGGACCAAGGAGGGAATGTGCTCCAGCAGGGTCTCCACCACCAAGGGAGATGACTGAGGCTCATCACCAAGGAGCTCTTGAAAGAAACCCATGGCTTCGGCCCTGATATCCTCCTCCTCTTTGGTTACCCTGCCATCACTGCAGATAAGCTCGGGGATTCTGTTTGAGCTCCTATTTTTGAGGGTCAAGGTGTGAAAAAACTTAGTATTGGCATCACCATCGGCCAGCCATAGGGCCCTCGACTTCTGTCTCCAGAAGGTTTCCTCCCTGGCTAAGACATTGTGATACTCGGCTAGGACTGAGTGCTCCTCCTCTCATGCTCTCGGGTCCTGGCACCCTTCCTAAAATCTGAGATCAAAATATTCTAGTTGTTTCTTGAGGGTTTCTTTGCTCTCGAAGATATTGCCAAACACCTCCTTATTCCAGATCTTGAGCTTGTCTTTGAGGAGTCTCAATTTTTGATAGATTTGCTCAGCAGGGTGGCCTGGGACTGGGCAATCCCACCAGCAGGCCACCTGGGCCCTAAAATCTGAGTGGTGGAGCCACATGGACTCGAAGCGGAAGGGGCGCTTATGGGAGGGATGCTTACCAACTTCAAGGAGGAGGGGGCTGTGATCAGATCCAACTTTAGGGAGGGCCAGCAGGGTTGCATCAGTGAACAAGGGGATGGCTTCCCTGGATAGGAAAACTCTATCCAGTCTGACCTGAATGAGTTGGGCTCCTGTTCTTCTATTAGTCTAGGTGTACTTGGCTCCTTTCAGGTGGACGTCCATGAGCTCATTGGAATCAATGAAGGCCCGAAAATCCTCCATACTTTTAGTTGTCATCACTAGACCCCCACTCTTGTCAGAGGGAAAGAGGGGACTATTGAAGTCACCCACAAGAATCCAGGGGAGAGGGGCAAATGCCTCCCTCATGATGCTGATTTCATTCCACAATGCCACTCTTCCATTCGGGCTGTTGGGGGCATAAACATTGGACAGAATCCAGGACTACCCTGACTTTAAACAGTGGATCAAGATGTTGGTGATTCTAGGGGATGACGAAATTAGTCTCCCCTCAAAGAAGCATGGGTCCCAAAGACACAGTAGCCCTCCAGCTATGCCCGAGGCTAGGGTGGACAAAAAATCATTGTTCCTCCAGATAGCTTTGGCGACCCTCGAGGAGGACACTTCATCAAGTTTGGTCTCTTGAAGGAGGAGAATAGTCGGCCTGTGGTCCTTGCGAAGCTGAGCAAGGATCCTTTTCTTGGGGGTGCCATTGAGCCCCCTCACATTCCAGGTGATGAGCTTCATTTGACACCCTTGGGGAGTCTCTTGCCTCCCTTCCCAACCTGGGTGGGGGGTTTGGATCTCTGGGAATCAGCTTTCAAAAAACTCACGAAATCATCAAGGAGGGTCGCCTGGGAGCCGCTAGCAATATCGTCCTCCGTGAGCTTGTTACACTGGTCGCCAAGGGTGGGATGACCTCTCTTATTTTTGCTTCCAAATTCGGTGGTAAACTTCCTGCTATGGGTCTTTTTGGGGCTAAACTCTTCAGGCTCGAACTAGGAACTTCCAGGATCGGCCTCCGCAGACCTCTCGAAACTACAATCTGAGGAAGGGTGGGAAGAGGGGAAAGAAGGAAGGGGGGAAGGGGATTGAGCGGGGGTACCAGGGGGGTAAGGGGCACCCCGCCCACCAGGGGTGAGGGGGAAGGGTGGGGGTTGGGGAGGCCTGACAACTCGCAAGTCAGGGAAGGGGCTTCCTCGGATCGGGCTAGGGCGGGGTCGACCTGCGGGCCTGTCTGGAAGGAAGGGGAACAGGGGTCGTGGCGACCTCGGAGGATATTTCCTCTGCACACCTCAGAGGTTCTAAAATACTGACAAGAGGGGGTTCAGGGTTATGACATACCTAGGGCTGAGCGCCCGAGTGATTGGGATCCACCTAGGTTTCCTCAATAGTAGTAGATTTTGTCTCTTTTTCATGCCATTCTAGGGTGTTGCGATCGTCGCATGGGGGCCCATGGGAGGGGGCCCTATCGGGTCGAGGAGGGGGGTTCTCGGGGTGAGATGCACTAACCTTCTTGGAAGAGGGGCATTGGTGGGGAAGGTGCCCCTGTGTGCTGCACAGGGGGCAGAAGGTGGGTTTATTCTCATAGATCAGGGTTTGGCTCCAGAAGAAGGATCCTGAAGAAATAGTAACCATAGAAGGGAGTTCGGATTTGAGGTTTGCATTGATGTAGAACCTGGCATGGACCATGCGGGACCCTACCTTGGTAGCAGGATCGAAGGCAACCAGTTCACCAACTGCTTGCGCAATGAGCCTCAGGACGTCCTCCTACCACAAATGAAAGGGGAGTTCAGGGAGGTGAACCCAAATCGGGGTGATATTAATGCTTTGGGTGCTGGGATTAAAGTCAGCTCCATAGCACCTGAGGAAGAGGCTTTTGCGCCCTAGGAACCAGGGCCCGCTAGAGAGAATCCTGTTGGAGTCATCACTATTGTTGAGCTTGATGAGAAAGAAACCCTTGGTTAGGGCCACGAGCTGCATGTGCCCTAAAATTTTCCACTTGGAGGCCGCCCAACGTCGGATGGTTTCCATGTTCGGGCACCCCCCTATGAATTTCCCCACCAAGGAAAAGGAGGACCCTGACACAAATGCCGAGTAGACATCATCCTGGATGGAGATGTGCGTCCCTTTGTGAGAAAGCCCCGAGCCTAGAGCCCGGGGCTGGGCGCTAGCCCCAGACAGGATCTGCTGGAAAGAGGGTTTGGGCCCCCCTAGGCCAGAACCCTAACCTTTTTCGGGCAGTTTTTTCCCAAGGCCTGCACTCGCATCAACGTTGCCAAGGGGCCTGGCACCCAGAATCCCGTCCCCACCCTGCTCACCTGCCTGCCTGGGCCCCATGTCTGGCCTAGATCCCATAGCAGAACCTATAGGCCTAGACTCAGAGGTTGCGCTCGCTCTCGATCCTTCTCCCACACTTGCGTCTGCGTATGCTCCTGATCCTGCTCTTGCCATCATGATGAAATCTATTAGTGAATATTTATTTTAGTATTATATAATCCTTGATATATATATTAACTTGCTCATATATTATTTTACTCTTCATTATTATTATTATTACCTTTAATATTGTGGCTATTTTATGTTGGGGCCTATAATATTTTTTGGTAGTAAGGCTTACAAGCCAACAACTAGAAATTTTGTTTAACATTGATGATAACAACCTGAAAGTAAAGTCATCTTCATATCAACCTATTGAAATAGTTGAAGGGAAGAACCTATTGCTTAGGAAGGACTGTACTCATGAGGAATAAAATATTTTCAAAGAGTTTTATGGTAAGTATAAGGATATAATTTCTTGGTTGTCCAAAGATCTGAAAGTTTATTATCACAATGCAATAGAGCATACCATCAAAATGGAACCAAATTCTAGGTATTTTTACAAAAAGTAGAGACCAATTAATTCTAAAATAGGAGTTGTAATTAAGAGCGAGTTGGTAAAAATTCTAAAGGGTCATATCATAATCTTGATCAAGCATTCAACATGGGTTTCCAACCTTATCTTAGTGTGTAAAATGAATGGAGATATCAAGTTGTGCATTAATTTTAGGAACTTAAATAGGTCATCCTCAAAAGATCATTACCCACTACCTACCATTGATAAGATACCTCGATAAGGTGATTAGTACATAAATGCTATCACTACTTGATGGTTTCTCTAGATAAAATCAAATATAGGTTAGGGATGAAGACCAACATAAGATAATCTTCACCACCAAGTGGGGTACTTTCCTCTATTAAAGAATTTTTTTCTATTGAATGCTAGGGCAACCTTCTACAAAGCAAGAGATATAGTATTCTTAGGTCTTGTGGGTGATGTCATTCTGATTTACTTTGATGACTTGATGGCATTTTCTAAATATATATGAAAGCATATCAAACATCTAGAATTTGTTTTTCAAAGGTGATAAAATTTTGTTATCTCCCTAAACCCAAAGAAGTCCATCTTCATGGTCCAAGAATGGAAGTCACTAGATCACATAGTATCAAAATAGGGCCTAGTCATAGATCTTGATAGGATCAAAGTCGTTCAATATTTACCATTACCTACGTCATTCAAGAGGATCATATCATTTTTAGGGAATATTTAGTTTGTGGCTAAATCCATCACTAAATTCACACAAATAGTCAGACTGATAACCAAAATGCTTAATAAATATGCCTCTTTGGAATGTACCAAACAAGGGAAGAAATCTTTCCAAGAGGTAAAATATGTCATTACCAAATCCCACATATTTATCAACCTTGACATGTCCAAAGAATTTATTTTGTATGTGCTTGGGATAAAAGAAAGTATTGTGGTTATCCTAACTCATAATAATGATCAATATAAAGAACATATCATCTCTTTCATGAGTCAATCCCTTCATAGTACAAAGTACACCTTGATTGAGAAACAAGTATTCACTATCATGAAAGCTCTGAAGAAGTTCAAATGCTATCTTTCGCAAAGCAAGATTATTATCTTGGTGATACACCCTAATGTTTGATCCATTGTACTACTTAGAAAATTAGAATAGAAATGAGTAGGATGGATAAACAATATAATAATTTTACATTGAAATCAAGCCTACTAAACTAATCAGGGAAAGGACTTTGTGCAAAAGGCTAACAAGAGTAGTGGTCAAAGAATATATAATCTTAATTGAAGAAATAGATAGCAACTAGGGCATTGGATGGATGAGTGACATGTTCAAGTACATGGGTATAGGATAGGTCCTAAAGGGTTGACCAAACAAAGAAAAATCTAGGTTTAGATAAAAGGTACTAAACTACCAATGGCTAGATAATATCTTATTTAGAAAAGGCTACAATAACATCCTACTTTACTTCATAGAGGAAGAAAGACAAGAGGCTTTGATCAAGAAATATCATGACAAAGAGGGACATTTCTTTGTGCATACTATGATCCATAAAATCTTAAGGGATAAACATTATTGGCCTACCTTTTAAATTGGCTACTATTGATGGATCAAGAATTATAAATATTGCTACATATTTTAGGGAATTAAAAAAAGCCTCGGTACCACTAGAACTAGTCATTGTGATTGAACCTTTTCAATAGTTGGGCCTTGATTTCATTGGCAATATCAACCTATTATCAAGCATCAAACATGGATGGATCCTCACTACCACTGATTATTTCATGAATTGGATCAAGGAAGTCCTAGCCAAAGTAGCCAACCAAGAAACAATATTAAAACCACTCAAGGATATCATCACCAGGTTTGGAACCCCAAATGCCATAATCATGGACAATACTACCTATTTTAAAGGGGCCAAAGTGATGAAGTTTACCATTGAACATGGGTTCTTACTCGAAATATTTTTCAACTACTAGCCTCAAGGGAAGAGATTGGCTAGATCAATTAATAAGAATTTCATTAGGATCTTAAAGAAGACCTATTCATAATCAAAGAGATATTAGCACATGAAGTTGTAAAAGGCAATATGGGTGGACAAGGTGATGCCAAAAACATCAACAAGATCATCATCCTACAAAGTAGTATACAAAAAGGAAGTTGTATTACCAATTATTATTGAGCTCCCTTCCCTCTAAATGTTACTACAACTTGATCTAGATGACACAAACATCAATTTCCTACAAGGCTAAGTGCATTATTAGTCATAGAAGAGAGAGAGAAAAAGCCTTCAAGAAGATCTCCTAGTGGCAAAAGATTGTAAAAAAATAGTTCAACAAAAGAACAATGAAAGTGGAATACAAAGAAGATCTCATCCTCAAATAGGATGAGGATCATGCAAGTCCAAATGCTCGTTAAAAGTTTGATTCTTTATGGAGTGGACCCTATCAATTTATAGATGTTATAGGTCTAAATGTGTATAGACTTACCTCCATGTAAGGGGTAATGATGCCTATCTCTATGAATGTGCAATGTCTCTACTTAGCTCAATAAGGATCTCGACCAAAAGAATAAAATATGTATACATAACATCGCCTTTAAAATTTGAAAATTATTCACTTATTTGCTTTCTCATTTTCCTCTCTTCTCCTTTTTATCCTACCTCTTCATATCTCTCTTTTGCCTCTTAAAATGATGTTTTTCTTGAATGAATAGGTTGGTTAACACCTATATAGATACATTGATGTAAAAAAATAGCAAGTGATTTGCTCATAATTATGATCAACTCACTTACTTTAGCAAGCAACATGCTCACCTCTAACAAATGGGCCTAAGCCAATTACTAGGGGTAAATCAATCTTTAATTGGTTCGATCGCCCTACTTAGGTATCCCATGCCTAATATGGTAAAGCATACCAATATAGACAAGGCATACCACTTAGGGTTTATAAATACCCTAGACAATGGCCATAAGGCCCCACTTTTTGTCAATAAATAAATCATAGCCATACAAAGCCAACCATATGCACCCCATATCAAATAGCTCCCTTACATCCAATCATATGCATGAAACTTGAAGGTTGAGCAAGTTGTAGCCTTACTGGAGACCTCACTGTTAAATAAACAAACCACTTGAAGATGAATAAAAAACCTCCTAAAGGATTTTTTTCCAAGTCCTCTTCAGCAAACAAATCACTCTCTAACTTAGGAAAATCACTCAACCTTTTGAGCAAATCACTCACCATCCTAGCTAATTGCTCTCCCCTGTAGCCAAGCAAATGTTCCCTTTTAAGAGAATTGCTCGCATGTCAAATAAAATTGCTCCATCCAAAAAATTACGCCAAGTCATAGTTAGTGAGCAAATCACTCAAAAATTTTGAGTGAATTACTTCCTTTTGTAATCAAATCACTCTAGTCACAAAAAAACTCCAGTTTACCCATTTTTTTACCTTTTTACCGTGGACACCTTATTTGCCTCTATTAGACCTTCACTGCCTAAGGCTTAGATAGTATCACCACTAGCCACATCTATTACCTCATCTATCACCATCCCCATCTCACCAACTGTAGCACTATAATAAAGGCCAAGTCACTTGAGGAGGCCAAATCACTAGAAGAAGCAGGTCCATTAAAATACAAAGCTAAAAGAAAGAGAGGGGGAAGAGAAAGAGACAAGAATCCACACCTATCAAAATGCATAAGGAGAAGTTTGAAGATCCATATTGGAAGGAATCCAAGGTAAAAAACATCCACTTCATTGGGAAGGCTAGGGCATAAGAACTAAGGAGGTTCAATTTGAGCCCACATACTGCCTCATAGAGCATAAGTTGGGCATGGACCTATAGCTAGGAAATGAAATTAATACCCCAAGTGTGGGACTATACTAAGTTATTGGAATCCTTAGCTAATAAGTATGACTCCAAAACAAATATATTTTTCCTCTCTTAGTTGGTTGAAGATTCTTTCTCCATGATAATGGGAGTCATAAGGAACATGCTAAAGGCAAGTGAATATTTTGTTATGTGAATATCCTATAATACTAAGACTTGAATGAACTACTAATACTGGTAATCCAACACCTATTGGTAAATATTCCTTATCCCATATATGAAGAAGCCCAACCTACCCTTAGAATTTACCATTCCACTGGAGATGGATCAATTTAAAGATGACATTCAACTATTGTTATCAAGGATTGTTGCTTATTGGGTAAAAAATATGATAAGAGGATTTATGAGAAGCACATCTCCCTACTCCATGCAATCCAAACATACCTTAGATATTCCCAAATGATCAAATATGCTTAGTATATTTCATACCAAATGGATCTTTAGCTAAAGAAATTCAGGGATGATTGAAAATTTGCCTACACGTCCTACTTGATCTAGCTAATCTTATACCAAAAGGAAATTTGGTTCCCTACTCTTTAGCTAGATCACGTAGACAAGGATGGAAAACCCCTACGCATTATGGACTACACCAATGTACCATGTAGAGGGAGGAATAAGTCTTGATATTACTTCTATAATTAAATGTATGAAGTACTCATGGAGAAATTCAAGAGTAAAGCACCAAGGCTAAGTAATGAGACACATAAAAAAATTATAAAAGAAAAATGGCCATAGGGTGATTTCAACTTAGGGAGGACTGGGTCTTTTATCTACCTTTACGGCTTCTCAACCATACCATTTGCATTACCTACTAATATACCAAATTATGTATTCGATCTTGAATATGTAAGACAACTCAATTATGTGCACCTAAAATACTTCAATGGGTCAAAGAAGACCACCTTTTACCCTATAAAATAGAAAACCATGAATATCACTCCAAATATGCATGGGTATAATACAATAATTAAGACGAAGTTGAAATAAATGGGTTTTGAATAGTTGAGAGACCTATGGTCCTATGATCCAAAGGAAATCTTCAATAATATCCTTAGGATCAAGAAGATGGACACATTCTTTGTGCATGATAAAATATACAATGTCCAATAATAGGCCAATTTAGATGAGGAGATAACCCTTGTCATTCTAGGGAGTGATAGGTGATACAAAGACAAGATCCAAATATGGTATGAACCCAGGTGTTGTAGGTGAGTTTGAGAGGAGATGGCAATCCTCCAAGGGAGGTCCCAGGTTCAAATCTCCACCCTACCAAAAATCTAAATTGGGTATCCAAAATCCAATTGATAATGTTGGTGCAGGCAGGGTCGGGTGCGACTCCCGGTGACTTCGACGGTGTAGAACCCTTTGTTCGTGGTCTCTTAGACCAAGGCGGCCCCGTAAGGGATTTTTTGCTTAAAATATATATATATGGTATGATAACCCTCTATAATGGTATACCTTCTACCCTAAAGGAAAATATGGCTTAAATCCATACACTAAGCCAAATAATTAAAGGTTAGGGGCTCTCTTAAAAATTATATATTTTGATAAGAAGATATTGGATTGACAGAGAATGAGGTATGAAACTAATACGATGACCAAAACCACAAGGGATGGTCCATTTGATGTCTAGTTCTCTATCACCTATGATAGGGCACACCAAAAGGAACTAATAGAGAAAATACATTCACAAAAATCATAGAGATAGCAGGCACCTAAATCCCTTAGAAGTAAAATTTAAAAAAAACAAGTCACATTGACAATCATCATCTCAACTACACCTTCTACTCTAGCAATAGATAGTGTAGCTTTTCAATAGATAGTGATCAAGGGATAAAAAATTTTGAGATATGTGTATCTATGTTTGGAGAGGTGGCCACAAGGGCAAAAAGAGTAGGATACCTAGGTGGAAGAAGTGGAAATCCCATAAGAAAGTCCCCCTCCAAGCCAAGGATCGACTAATTCAATGGCCATGACTACACCCACTCCCCCTCCTATGCTTCCACCATTCACCATTTTAACTTCTTATTCTATTGTTTATATATCTTCTACTTCTACTTCCCCATCTCTTCCCATTCCTTCTCTTATCCCTAATATTTCTCATTCTTTTGGTGTGCTTCTTCCACCCTCCACCAATGTAGCCCATGTATCACTAAGGGTTACTCACCCCACACATGCTACTCACCCCAAAGGTCACCTAATGGTATTCCACCCCTCCATCACTATCGCACCAAGGACCAGTTCCATTATCTTCCAATTTGCACAACTCATCGCATATCATCCCATCATTATAAAATTATCACGCCTCTCTTGGCCACCTTGATTGGATTGGCTTCACTATCCACCCCTACCATATCCACCTCATTACCTACTATTATCATGCAATTTGCACCACTCACGATACCCACAAATTCCACTTGCCCTCCATCATATGTCATACAACTTCTCTTATAGACAATGATGCTTACAACCCCTACCCAAGAAGTTGAGTATCTAGGAACCTCCCCTATTAACCAAATAATGCAAGGATCTAGGTCCATTCATGCTCTCAAGGTTGGGGACTCTAGCATGGTCAAATCAATTAATTTGTTATTCATAGAGTAAAATACATGGAAGAAGTTAAAGAGACTCACTAGAACTTCAAAAGCTTCCATGATCTACCACTCATAACTTTCAAGAAAAAGAGAAATAATATATCTAGCTAAAGCTGCAAAGACTAATCCTACCAAAGGAAACAAAACCCTTATTAGCTTGGTTACTAGAGTATCACAATTGGACTTAGACAAATTAGATCCTTATCAGATGATCCAATTGACAAACTAGATCACACTGGTCGTGACTATGAAATATGAATGACTAACAATTGAGGATGAAAAAAAGTTGTTCAAAAATAGGAGGTTAAAGGCAACATTGGCTAGGGTCAGAGTTGAGAAGGATCGACTCTAACTAGAGAATGAAGGACTTAAGAAGGAGGTAGCATAAAATAATATTTAAAAAAATAATTAAAAGACCTCAAAGCCCAACTTGTCAAGTCTAAACAACTAATGCAAAGCAAGTTGCTGGGAAACTTGTAAAATAAATATTAACAAATAAAATAGTTATAAACCTTAAGACCCATAGAAAAGGAGTTGGATCTACATATTGCACAATAAATACAAATTACGAAATACATATAGGGCCACCCAGGTGCTGTAGGTGAGTTGGAAAGGAGAGGGCAATCCTCCAAGGGAGGTCTCAGGTTCAAATCTCCACCCTACCAAAAAGCAAAATTAGGTATCCAAAATCCAATTGATAATGTTGGTGCGGGCAGGGTCGGGTGCGACTCCTGGGTGACTTTGACGGTGTAGAATCCCCTGTTAGTGGTTTCTCAGACCAAGGCGGCTTCGTAAGGGGTTTCTCTCTTAAAAAAAAAGAAAAAAATACATATGGGGCCAAATCAAGGAGGAGAAACATAATGGTTATGAGTACTTCAATATTATGTAATATATGAGAGAGATCTTGGAAACAATTGAGAAGATGGTAAAATAGATACAAGAAAACTTTTTGTAAGAGGTAAACACTAAGAGATCTTGGAACTCCTTCCAACAATGACCTCATCACAACCACAACAACACAAGATAGGCCAAAAGGATATGTTAAAGAATATCAGGAAAATATTAGATGCCCAAAGGTTCTTTTAAGCCTATACAGATAATTTATCATCTTTAAAGACCTAGATCCAAGAAATAAAATAAGAAATTTAAGGGTTGATCGTTGTTTGGTTTCCACACATTTTCAACAATAGAAAACACATCCTAGATGCTAATGTTCTCTATGCCATGATTAAATAATAGAAATATCAAATCAACAAAGAGAATACCATTAAAGTATGTGAGAAGCTAAAATTAATCTTAGCCAAATTAAAAGTTCTAGCTACTAAAGGGGATGAGTTGTTAGAGAATCCTTTTGAAGACTTGGTAGGGGAAATTGAAGATCTCAAAACAATACAATTACTTAATGATAGTGAATGGCAAAATTTGTTGAGTTTGTTGCCATCCAAAACTAGCTGAGTATAAGAGCATTAGGAGATACCAATTTTGTCAAATTTTGTGACAAGGATCTCAATTTTATAAACTCTACGCCCAAGGATAAAGGCATAATTTGGCATTCTATACCAATTGAGCTTGGCATCCCATGAAGTTGTAATAAATGTAGTACCTCAACATTACCTTTACAAAAATTTAGAGCAAACAATAGTAGAGAGGAACTAGATAGCAATAAATCCTTTAAAATCTCAAAATTTTGCAAATTTTTGGAAGATATGTGGCTCACTCAAAAAATTGTCAATTGGCTTAGAGGAGCGATTCGCTCAACAAAGACATAGATTCACTCAAGGAGTAACTCATTCCACTTTCTAATAAAAGCAATTTTCTTGACAATGCGAGTGAATTGCTTATCATGACGAGAAAATTGCTCAATTTGGATGCCAAAGTGAAAATCTATGTAAATTTTGAGGAAAATATTGTAAAAAGTGACTAGTTTGGCATTTCATGACATACTAATAATTTTTAGAGTCTTCCAAGCTTGTTAGAGGCATGTAACATTTGGAGGTACAACATTTTGCTAAAGTTACCCCCAAATTTTTACTTTTACTAGGAGTAATTATTTTTCACCCTAAGTAACTCAAGGGTAAACTTTTACTATAAATAGGGGCCTAGGGACCTCATTATAATCATCTTTTGACCATGAGAATTCAAAGCTACACTCTATGAAACACACATTATGCTTTGTCCTTATGATGTTATAAGAAAATAGCAAGTCCTTTACACTCCATTAGAGGCACCACCTCATGATTTGTTAAGTGCATGGTAGTTTGGTACTGCCCTTCTAGACCATCTTGTCATTTGCTTATCAATTTCATAATCAGCTTTTGTACTTTATATTTTTGCATTTACTAGTGTGTGTGCATTTAATTTCATGCTAATAATTATTTTAGATTAGATCTAGAACAAGGATAGTAGGGAACCAACCTAGATCCAAAGGTAGGGGAAAACTTATGACAAACCCTTCTAACCTTGTTGAGACTTGGATTTGGGGATATAATGCCCAAAATAGAAATCAGAACAATTCCCCAAGTCAATACCAACATAACAAGTGAGGATTTAAGATTACTACAAGTTTATAAGGTGGGTTTAACCATAACAAGTTTAATGATAACCTATAAGGCTTACATAATAAAATATTAAAATTAATTTAATACATTATAGAATGAATGCCGCTAATCCTATATAATATTACATCGTATAATGTTAGTCTTGGCCATATATGAGATTACAATTTCAACATTCAAGGGATTTTTTTTTTTAATTATAGAATCCCTTTCCTAATTTATTCAATATTTAGATTGAGTAGCATACATTTTATGTTAACATTCAAATATGTTAAAAATAAATCGAGAGCACAATAAATGGAAGAAGCATGTATGCTTTTAACATTCAAATATAAAAAAATTATTGTACAATAACAATTACTTAATAGTTTGTTATCATGTTATAAATAATGTCCCAAGGGACAACGCAACAATTCGAGGTTTGGCTCTTCTTTGTTCAAACCATAGTTTTTATGTGGTAGTGTGTTAAATTCCCTAATGATAAGCTCAACTCTCCCCATTATGAGAGGTTGTGGTGGGATGAGAATTCCCAACCCTGAGCATTGGTCATAGAAGTTTCTCACACTAACCAAATCCAAAAAAAAAATTATAAATAATGTTTTAATAAAAGCGAAAGAGGTGTAAACCCTAGGTGTAGTCAAGTGATAGAACAAAATGATAAATTTGGCTATAGTATTTGTGAAAGAGATGCAAACCCTAGGTGCAATCAAGCATTGAAGGAAGATGGTTGTTCGTAGATCATCTTTTCAATCTGTGAGAAAGCCTCTTCAGTAAAAAGAAATATCTCTCAAGGATCTTTGGGTTTGTGGGTGGATGACATTTTACCCTCTATCAGGATTGCAAAAGATGAATTTGGGTTGGATTTTATTGATCATGAAGCCCGAACAATTATCTGCAAACTCAAGGACAAAAGACTAGGCCTAGAGGAGCTCAAAAGATACATTAAATATTGGTGGACCAGTACAGAATTCTAAGTAACTCTCCTACCCAAAAAATTATTTTTTGTTTACTTTTCTAATTTAGCGGATAGAGATGAGGTAATGGATTATAGATATAATTAGTTTTTTGAACAAAGGGGTGTCTATATAAGACATTGGAATCCTACTTTCAACACCTTTACAAAACTAGTTAATGGCTTCCTAGTTTGGGTGAATCTTTGTGCTCTCCCTGTGGAGTTTTGGGAGAGAATATATTCACAAAAATTGGTAATACCATTGGTGCATTCTAGTATATGGATGCCCAAACAAAGGAAAATTTATCCAGTAAAATTAATATGAGTAAAGCAAGATTGGTTGTTTGGATGGATGTTTCAATTCTTGGACCTCAATCCATTACTATCTCCTCAAGAAAGGGGGAATGGATCCAAAATATTTAATATGAAAACTTCTTTAAAATGTTATGGTTGTTAGAAATATGACCACTTGAATAAGAGATGCTCGATCATCCGATCTTGCTCTGATTCCTCCTTGGTGGAGGAGAAGACCCTGCATACAAATGATTTAAAATATTCATATGTCCCAGTTCAAAAGAAAGGAACTCATCTTCTAGATGCACCAATTGTCCAACAAGAATCATGCGAGCAACATAACACTCAATCTTAAAAGGATAATTTGAATCAGATAATTGATAAAATCCAAATGGTTACTAAAGACCATCCAGACGGTTCCATGGAAAATATTATTATGACACAATTGGTGACAATCAATTTTCTAAAAATGAAGATCCTACAAAATGTGTTACAACTAGATATTACCTCAAGAGCTTGAAGTGCAAAAATGTATTCTCAGATCTTGCCACTCTAAAGGAGGAAGAACCTTTGCTACAAAAGAAAAATAATCAAATTGATTTCCTCTTTTATGGATGATTGTTATGTTTGTTTTCCTTCTATTCGTTGGATTTATGTGTCATGTAAGGGTTGTTCTTGTTGTTAGTTCCTTAAAAAAAAAGTTGATAATGGAAACTAGGCAATTTGAGGAAGATGGAGAATATCTTTGATAGAAAGGCAAAGTTGGGTATGCTTTAATTAACTTGTTAGAAATGTAACGAGAGCAATGTAATTGTTTTTTTTTTTTTTATGAGAATGGCCCCCAATAGAAGCCACACATATTAGGGAAATAATAATAATGTTTTAATAAAAACCTTTGCTTAATGTTAGCATTTATTTAAAAGTTAAAATATCAAATATCTTTTTTAATTAAACTCTTGTCACTTTATAAGAACAAAAAAAAATTATCATTTACCACCTTTAATTTATTTTTATGTTAAAAATAATTGAAAGAGTTATCACTATTTTTTTTAATAAGCTATGTGTGGCGTCTATTGGGGGCTACTCCCATTACAAAAACAATACATTGCTTTCATTACATATCTAACAAGTTAATTAAAGCATACCCATCTTTGTCTTTCTATCAAAGATATTCTCCATCTTCCTCAAATTGCCAGTTTTCATAACCAACTCTTTTTTTTTTAACTAACAACAAGAAAAACCTTTACATGACACATAACTCCAACAGATAGAAGGAAAACAAATATAACAATCATCTATCAAAGAGGAATTCAGTTCAATTATTTTTCTTTTGCAACAAAGGTTCTCCCTCCTTTAGAGTGGCATGATCTGAGAATGTATTTTTGCACTTCAAGCTCCTGAGGTAATATCTATTTGTAACACATTTTGTAGGATCTTCATTTTTAAAAAAATGATCGTCATTGATTGTTTCATAATAATAATTTCCATGGAAACGTCTGGATGATCTTTAGTAACGATTTGAATTTTATCAATGATTTGATTCATATTCTCCTTTTAGGGTTGAGTGTTATGTTTCTTGCATGATTCCTATTGTACAATTGGTGCATCTAGAGGATGAGCTTATTTCTTTTGAACTGGAACATATGAAGGTTTTGAATCATTTGCATGTAGGGCCTTCTCCTCCACCAAGGAGGAATCAAAGCATGATCGGATGACCGAGCATCTCTTCTTCAGGTGGTCATATTACTAACAACCATAACATCTTAAAGAGAAGTTTTCATATTCAATATTTTGGATCCATTCCCCTTTGCTTGAGGAGATAGTAATGGATTGAGGTCCAAGAACTGAAACATCCATCCAAACAGTCAATCTTACTTTGCTCATATTAATTTTACTAGACAAGTTTTCCTTTGTTTCGGCATCCATATATTGGAATGCACCAATGGCATTACCAATTTTGGTGAATATCTTCTCTCCTCAAAACTCCACAAGAAGAGCATAAAGATTCACCCTGACTGGGAATCCATTAACTTCTTTTGTAAAGGAGTTGAAACTAAGAGTCCAAGGTCTTAAATAAACACCTCTTTGTCCAAAAAACTAATTATATCTATAATCCATTATCTTATCTCTATATGCTAAATCAGAAAAGGAAATAGAAAATAAATTTTTGGGTAGGAGAGTTACTTGAAATTTGTACTAGTCCACCAATCATTAATGTATCCTTTGAGCTCCTCCAGACCTAGTCTTTTACCCTTGAGTTTGTAAATAATTATTCAGACTTGATGATCAATCAGATCCAACCCAAATTCATCCTTTGAAATCCTGATAGAGGGTAAAGTTTCATTCACCTACGAACCCAAAGATCCCTAAGAGATATTTCTTTTGATTGAAGAGGCTTTCTCACATACTGAAGAGACGGTCTACAAACAACCCTCTTCCTTCAATGCTTGACTGCACCTAAGGTTTGCATCCCTTTCGCAAAGACTATAGCCAAATTTATTGCTTTTTTCCATCACTTGATTGCACCTTGGGTAGCCAAATTCATCGCTTTGTTCCATCACTTAATTGCACCTAGGGTTTTTTAAAGAGTTATTTCTATTTATTATAGAGGTTACCATATATTTCAAGTGAGACATTAGTTAAAAAATAGTTTACTATAATAGATAATAATATTGTTTAAGTTCTACAATAAAACAATAAACTATTGTTACAAAATTAATTTGACATTGAAATTAATTAATATTAAAAAATATTGTTACTTGATAAATTAAATCATCCATAATGTTCCTTTATTTTAATTTATATTTAATATGCAAGGAGTTGGTAACACTACTAGGTGCTACAGTATAAACTTTAACTCATTGGGTTAGAGGCAGTTAACTAGCAAACACTCAGTGGCTACCATCTAACTTATCTTTTTTTTGTGTATGTCATGGTTTGAACCTTGGACCTTCCCAAAAAAAGGCCAAAGCCCTAATCTCTGCACTGTCCTAATCAGACTTTAAAATTTTAAGGTAAAATGTTGGTTTTTGCAATGGGTCCATGTCCCCTTGTATCGAGGTTTGAATTTGAATTTTCTTAGAGGAAATCAAAGACATACATGATGTTGCATTGTTATTACCTTACGTGTGACGTATTATTATAAAAAGTGTTACTGATTTTCTTATGTTACATGAAAAAAACAAAACTTACTTCAAACCATTACACAAGAGATCGAGACCCTTTTAAAAAACCCATGCTTTACCTTAAAATTTGTTTGCCTAGAACAACATAGTGGTAAGGACTTTTCTTATAAGAGACCTAGGTTCAATCCACAACCTAACCATAATGGATAGGTTGGTTGGTAGCAACCAAGTGTTTGCTGGTTATTTGTCCCATGTTTGTCGGTTGTTTGTTTCTTTCAATTCCTTGGAAGTTCAAGATGACTTCGTCTTACTTAATAGGTTAAGATTTAATGTGGTGGCTAAGGTTTAAAGTGAAGATGACTTCGTCTTACCTAATGGGTTAGGGTTTAAAGTAGTGGCAATCCTATTCATTTTGTCTTACCAATAGACTAAGGTTTAGAGTGAAGATGACTTCCTCCTACCGAGCTAAGGTTTAAAGTGGTGGCATCGAGTTAGGTGTTACCAGTTCTCCTATCTAAAAAATTGTCAACATTAAAAAGGTGTTACCAATTCTCTTATTATAAAAATTTTAATTATCAACATTAAAAAGGTTACCAATTCTTCTATTTGTTAAAAAAAAACTTAATTTCTATTCTTAACATTAAAGAGCTTGTCCTTATAAACACCCCCAACATACTTAATTTCTAAAGTGATGGCATCCCTATTAACTTCGACTAAGGTTTAAAGTGGAGATGATTTCGTTTTAGCCAACTAGTTAGGATTTAAAGTGGTGGCATCCTATTAACTTCGTCTTACCAACCAACTAAAGCTTAAAGTGACGACATCTAAGTTAGGTGTTACCAATTCACGCATCTAAAAAATTGCCAACATTAAAGAGGTGTTACCAATTCTTCTAGTAAAAAATTTTAATTATCAACATTAAAGAAGTGTTACCAATTCTTTTCTCTATTAAAAAAACTTAATTTTTATTCTTAACGTTAAAGAGGACACAGACACCTAACATAATTTTTATTATCAACATTAAAAAGCTCATATGTGCAAACACCCCAACACTATATTATTGATGTTTCTTTTATTTATTAAAAAAAACTTAATTTTTATTCTAGTCCTTAGGTGGACACCCCAACATACTTAATTTTTATTGTTAACATTAAAAAAAACTCATATATACCAACGCCTTAATATTATTGATGTTTCATCTAAATAACCTTCATTTAGATTATGAAAATCATTAATCATGTTATATACTACCGATTGTATTACTTATAAACAATTAAAAAACTCATAGTACATCATAGTTGTGAGAGTAATAACTACAAATAAACTGGGCTTACCGTACATCATAATTGTGAGAGTATTAACTACAAAAGTAAATGAAACTTACCGTACATCATAATTGTGAGAGTATTAACGACAAAAGTAAACGGAGAAATAACTAACCAAGAGCCATAAAGTGACATGATAGTTTGATCCAAATGGGAGAGAGGGCCATTATTAAAATCTTTTAATGCGGTCACTCTCTATAATAGAGTCCACATTGATCTTCACGTCCTAAGGTTGGATGTCAAGTTATATCTTTTTATTTGTACTTGAGTTTTAAAGGTTAGGTGAATTGGTAAGTGTTAGTTTGGATGGGTACTTTTTGAGAAGAGACCTGGGTTTAAACCTTAGTGGTGCCAGTTTGTAAAAGTAGTAGTCTGTTCTGAATCTTTTGAGTGCGTGCTAGATTGACAACAACGGTACAAACCTCGAGCGACCGATGGTCCCCATCTTACGTCGGGTCAACAATTAACGAGACGGATAGGTTTGGTGGTTGCAGTCCTTGTGGTTTGAACCCTATGCTGCCAGTTACTAAAAATAGTGGTTGTAGCCAACTCTCCTATGTAACCAAACAAAAAACAGAGTACCTGAAGGCTAAGTGAATTGGTAAGTGCTTGTTTGATCAGACATTTATTAAGAAGACACTCACGTTCAAATTTCAGGACAACCTGTTTGCAAAGGTAGTAGTCTAATCTGAATCCTTTGAGTGTGTGTTACACCGACAATGATGATACGAATCTCTAACAACCGATGGTTCCCTTCATGCCAGAGAGCAGCCTGTTTGCAAATGTAATAGTCTGATCTAAACCCTCTGAGTGTGCGCTAGACCGATAACGACGGAATGAATCTCAAGTGATCGATGGTCCCCTTCATGTTGAAAAGCGAAATAGGTTTGGTAGAAGCAACCCCTATGGTTTGAACCCTGCACTTTCAACTACTAAAAATAGTGTGGTTGTGACCAACTCTCGTATTTAACCAAAAAACAAAAAAATAAAAACAAAGTACAAATATTTTAATTTTAAAAACCTTTATAATCTTTAGTTTGTTGGGTAGAATCTTTATAATCTTTAGTCTTGGGTAAAGACAAAGTCAATGGAAATTGATCCTTAAGGGAATTGAACTAAGGCATTTTAAGAACCTTTATAAGTTTGTTGGGTAAAATCTTTATTATCTTTAAAGACAAAGTCAATGGACCTACAAAGTAGGAATATTTTAATTTTAAGAACCTTTATAATCTTTAGTTTGTTGGGTAGAATCTTTATAATATTTAATCTGTTGGGTAAAGATAAAGTCAATGGACCTTGATCCTTAACGGAATTGAACTAAGGCATTTTAAGAACCTTTATAAGTTTGTTGGGTAAAATTTTTATAATCTTTAAAGACAAAGTCAATGGACCTTGATCCCTAAGGGAATTGAACTAAGGCAACCCACTTGCAAACACTAGACCACTATCAATCGACCTTATCCCTTTTTAGACCAAAACTTTAAAATGCGGGTTTTTATGAGGAGTTCTAGTTCCCTTGTATTAGGGTTTAAATTTTTTAAGGTAAAGCACAAGTTTTTCTAAGGGTCCCAGTCCCTTGTGCAATTGTTTGAACCTAGGTCTCGTAAATAAGAACCTAAAACCTTACTACTATTATTTTTAATGAGTTTACATAAGTTTTTATAAGGGGTTCTGGTCCCCTCATACTGAGTGGGGTTTGAACCTTTGACCTCTCAAAGAGAGGCCAAAGCCCTTACCACTATAATAAGCTTGCAATTTTGTTTTTCAACGAGTTTACACAAGTTTTTATAAGGGGTCCTAGTCAACTTAGATTAAGTGGGGTATGAATCTTGGACCTTTAAAAGAGAGGCCAAAGCCCTTACCATCGTAGTAAGCTTGCATCTTAAAACCATACCATTATGCTATCCTAATAAAGATAAAAAAAAGGTTAGGATAAAACACAAATTTTTGAAAGAGGAATTTGTCCCCTTTGTCCCTCACATGAAAAACTAAAGACATATCACTATAATATCCATCTTGGGAATTTTTTAAGGTAAAGTGTGGGTTTTGAAAGGGTCCATATCCCTTATATATAGGTTTGAACTTAAGTGTCTTGATTGTAAACCCAAAACATACCACTATGATATATTTAATTATTTTAATACTTATAATATGATAGTTATGTTTTAAGTCCATTAACAATGTTGTAATCTAAATAGCCTTTCCTTCAATTCATCTAGATAATTGCAAGCGTATATAAGACATGAGTTCTTTAGGATTTTTTTTTTACACAATCTCTCACACACACCATGTCCCACTATGGTTTGAACCTGGGTCTCTCGAAAGAGAGCCCAAAGCCCTAACCACTAGAATATTCCATGGAGACTTCTTTCAAATGTTTTTTTTTCTTTTTTTTATTAATACTTTTTATACAAACCCATCGTGGGGGTTGAACCCAGGTCTTATCACCGATAATACAAGTGGCATCCTTGCTAGTAGACCACACACATGCGACTTCTTTTGGATGTTGATAGTGTATCTGCTCAAAAAGTCTAAAGGTGTTGATACCAAGCATACCTACTACAAAAACAATAAAAAAAGGCCAAATAATAAGTAGTCATGCAGGAAAAAAAACTTGACCTCTTCTAGCTTTGTGAAGGATTAGTTTTTTTTCTAAAAAATATCTCATCTTTTAGGAGCCATATCTTCGCGAATTGAGTTGATTCTTAGACAAACTTGTGTGGAATTTGAATAGCTTTAAAATGAGTGGTCAGGAATCTGTGCAATATTGAGAGAGATACGACCCTGTGAAGTCAACCATCTAGAACAAGAGCAATGATAATTTTTCAAGTTGTGAAATACGAAATTGCAAATATTTGTCAACTAGGGTTCGGATGATGAGAAGTGCAATGAAGGGCTAGGAATTCGGTGAGGCAAGACATTCTATCTAGATATAGATTTTTTTAGCTAAGTTTATTTTCCTTCTTTATCTTTGAAATTTTGCATGCAAACTTTAATTTAATTATTATAACTTTTTATCAAGCATTATATTTGCTATAAGACATTTTGATAAATTTTGAATAGATTTTAAGTTTTAGTTTCCTTTCCATGGATCGATTTATAGTTAAATCCTTAGAATCATCTCTAGTGGTAGAGGTTAGTGAGCGCACCTCACAGAGATCCTCATTGCTCCAAGATAGGGTGGTTTTGGGTAACTTTAATGGTATTTGCCAAGGGCTTCAACCTTGAGAAAATGGATTAACAGAAGGTGGAAGTCTCTAAGAGTGATTATATCATTTCTTTCCAAAGGTTTCTTCCTAGCCATTTTTTGTTCTAAGGAAGAAAGAGAAAAAAATTCTAAAATGAGGTCCTTGGTTTATGAGAAGAGCATGACTTTTCCTTACTTGCTAGTATGAAGGTTTTTCACCTGAAAATGTAATCTAACCCTAGTACCAGTCTGGGTTAGGATGTTTGGATTGCACATTAAATTTTAAAAAATATATACCTTCAAGGCAATAGGCAACACTCTAGGAGAATTCCTTGAGATTTCAAATACTATGAAAGATGGATTCTTGGCTACTTATGCTCGGATATTGGTCGTGATTGATATAAGTAAAGCCCTACTAGAATCAATCATTCTTAAGTATGGGGATAAGATGTGGACCCAAACCATAGATTATGAAAACATATCTTTTAGATGTAGAATATATCATGAGGTGGGGCATATTGGGAGATCATGCCCTAAGAAGAGCCCATCATAATCATATGTAGAAAACCACAAGATGGTTTTGAACTTTCAAAAAATAAATTTAAAATAATGAAAGAAAATAAACAATGGAGACTATCAAGGAAGGATATTGGAAGAAATACCAACTCTTTTGAAGCTTTAGCCATGAAGAAAAAGTAGATCAAAACTTAGAAGATACATTACAACAGGTTCAACATATAGACAAGGAATCGTCTATTCAGTATGATCATGATTTAAGGAAGAACATTCTCGATGAACCTAAGGAATGTGTCTCATCATATTTTGAAGACTCTCTTGAAGTACCATGCACCATTTAGGAGAAAAATTTGGTAAAGAAAATATAGTTTTAGAAGTTAATACCTCTACCATGAATAAGGAAATACTAGAAAATGAGCAGGACAAATCAAAAGCTTTTATAGTAGAGCCAAGAGAGGATAATTATGATGAAAAAAAAATTGTGAAAGAATATCAAGGAATAGAATAATAATACTTACTCTTGATATAGGCAAGGCAAAAAGAGGAAAACCCTCAAATTATCAAGCAAGATCCAGGGAAGCAATAGCAAACATAGAGAAAGGAACACAAACTAAGTTGGTTGAACTTCTCTTTACAAAAAAACAAAACGATATTGGTAATACACATGCAGGGGTAATAGCCCCTAATGAGACATGATTACCATTTCATGAAATATAAGGGGTGTTAATGGTCCCTCAAATCATAGGTGTATCAAGGACATGTGTTGAAGTAATAAGCCTAATATTATTTGTATCCAAGAAACTAAAAAAACAAAAGAAGTTTCAAAAAATATGAAAGCAATATGGGCAAGATGTGAATAGGATGCTATGGATTCTAAAGGAGCGACAGGGGGATTCTAACTTCTTGAAATAATTCTAGAACCTCTTGTGTAACCATTCATAAAATTAGGCATTAGATAGCCTCTTAAGCCACTTGCTACTTTGCAGATATTTGTTTCATCCTTATTAATGTCTGTGGATCTAGAACTTAGTCAAGTAGATTAGGAGTTTGGAGTGGGATTGAAGCCTTTATGAGAAGTAAAGACCAAGAAACCTGATTCATGATCATAGAAGATTTTAATGCCATAACCAAGTTGGATGAAAAATTTGGGGGAATTAGAAAATTAACCCAAAGTATAAGAGGTTTCTCAACTTTTATTCAAAACAATAATCTATGGGAGGTAGAGTTTGAAGAAGACAACTATACTTGGACTAAGAACATGAGAGGCCAAAACCTAATAGCAAAAATATTAGATAGATGCATTATCTCATATCATTGGCTAGATGAAGGAACTTATGCTATAAATAATACCTTAACAAGGATTGGTTCATATCACTGGCCAAGAAGAGTTAAAATGATGGTAAGTAAATTCAAAAAATATCATATTTTAAATATGAACAGTTGGGGGAAGAGCACCCTCAATTTGTTGATATGATAGCTCAAACATTAAATTCCTCAGATAATGGTGGGTTGTATGCTCTTCCAAAACAAATTAAATCTATGACATCTAGATTAAAAGAATAAAACAAAAGCACTTTTTGGAAATATTTTTGAGAAGAAAGAAGAACTAAAAGTTAAACTTTCAAAATTTCAAAAAGGTGATCGTAATAATCTAAGATTGGAGGAAAGGGAGTTGCTTAGTGAATATCATAATATTTTAAGTAAGGAAGAGAAAATTTGGAGATTAAATTCAAGACAGACTTCGTTTAAAGGACATAAAAATACAAAGATTTTTCATAAGACGGTTATAGTACAGAAATCGACATCCAAAATTAGTAAAATTAAATCAATAGAATGGATTTGGATTGAAGATCATAGTTAAATTAGAAAAGAGGTAAAATATTTTTATCATAATATTCTAGGATCAAAGGAGACTAAAGTTATTAACGATAAATTTCTTCAAGATGTTATACAAAATTGATGGAGCCTATTACTCTAGAAGTTCATTTAGATATTTTCTCTTTTAATAAGGATATATCCCCAGGTCAAGATGGGATCTCTGTAGCTTTTTACCAACATAATTAGAATATAGTGAAGCATTCTTAATTGGTGGCAGTAGAATAGTCTCGGGTAAAATAATACATACCTTATAAAATAAATATAACATATCTTACCCTAATTCCCAAAAAGAATGATGTTGAATTGTTTGATTCTTTTAGACCTATAAGCCTATGTAATGTTTTCTTATTCAGTTTTGGTCAATGGGTTAGTGATAAAATCTTTTAAAGCCAAGAGAGACCTTAGACAAGGAGATCCTCTATCTCCTTATTTGTTCATTATTATGGCAAAAGTTTTGAGTAGGAACTTAAAGAAGGCTTACAAAGATGGGCTTATAAGTGGACTTAAGGTTAGTAATAACATCGATAACATCACCCATAAACATTTTGTAGATGATACAACCCTTTTTGGAAGGGCAAGGATAAATAAGGCCAAAGCTTTGAATAAATTTTTATAAGAGTACGAAAGAGCTTTATGGCAAAAAATTAATAGGACTAAATCCAAAATTTACTTCCTTAACACTCCTGCTAATGTCAAAGCAAGAATTTATAGGTTACCTCAAATGGAGGAGGCAAATTTACCAACAAATTATCTAGGGATACCTTTATTTGAGGGGAGAATGAGGACAGGTTTATGGAATTCAATTATTAATAAAGTTTAAATTAAACTTCCAGCTTGGAAAGGTATATGGTTATCATTAGCAGGAAGAGTGCAGTTAATTAAATCAATCTTACAAGTCATTCCAACATATTATATGTCATTGTATTCTATGCCAAAATCAGTTGAAAAAAGTTTAATATTTATTATGCGATCCTTTTTATGGTCAGGTTTACATGATAAAAGAAAATTTCCTTTGGTGAAATGGAGCAAGTTGTGTGATGATAAAACTAGGGGAGGTCTTGGTTTAAGAGCTCTTACAACTGCAAAACTTAGCTCTTAGGGGAAAAGTTATCTAGATATTGTACAAAGAGAGTCAAAGACAATGGGAAAGAATTCTTCTAAGTATGTTGATCCCAATGACCCAAGTTTAATATTTACTACATTCTCTCTTCCAAATGGTTATGCTCTTTGGAATGGTTTAAAAAAATCTATTGATCTTATGATTAAAGGTTTAAGATGGGTGGTGGGAACTGGAGAAAAATTTTCTATTTGGATGGATACTTGGTGTGATAAAAAACCACTCAATGTAGATCCAATCTTGAAACATTGTATGATATTGCTTCAAGACAAATACGATGATAAGGTTTCAAACATTTTGTATAATAGATTCTTAATATGTTTGGTAAATGAATGGTGATGAATAGCAAAATTGAAGATTGCTTAAAACGATGTCAGAGCACTTATAAAAGTGAGGCTTTATAGAAAATATGGGATATATCAAAAGATATAATACTTTAGACTATATGGCTAGAAAAGAATAGAAAAAATTTTAAAGGAAAGGAAAGCAGTTTAGAGGTAATGAAAAAAATATATGTTTAGCCATAGAGGAGTCTAAACCAACCCTATCAACTCACCCAATTCCTAATTTGGAAGTATAGAGTCTTGATAGATGGAGTCAAATCATTAAATGGAATTCTGATGTTGGATACAAGAGAAGCAAAAATAAATTAAAGAATATAAAGTGAAAACCACCAGATGTGGAGTGGATTAAATTGAATTTTGATGGAGCATCTAAAGGAAATCTAGGACTAGTAGGAGGAGGAGGAATAATTAGAAATAATAGAGATTTTATCTAGGGATGCCTTTATTTGAGGGGAGATTATGGAATCCAATTATTAATAAAGTTCATGATAAACTTCCAACTTGAAAAGGTAGATGGTTATCGTTAGCAAGAAGAGTGCAGTTAAGTACGTCAGTTTTACAGGCCATTCCAACATATTATATATATTTGTATTCTATGCCAAAATCAATTGAAAAAAGTTTAATCTATATTATGCGATCCTTTTTATGGTTAAGTTTACATGATAAAAGGAAAATTCCTTTGGTGAAATGGAGCAAGGTGTGTGATGATAAAACTAGGGGAGGTATTTGTTTAAGAGTTCTTATAGATGCAAACTTAACTCTTAGGGGAAAAGTAATCTAGAGAATGTACAGAGAGAGTTAAACACAATGGGCAAGAATTCTTCTAAGTATGTTGAGCCCAATGACCCAAGTTTAATATTTACTGCATTCTCTCTACCAAATGGTTCTGCTCTTTGGAATGATTTAAAAATATTTTTTTGATCTAATGATTAAAGCTTTAAAGCTATGTGATGAATGACATAATTGAAGATTGGTTAAACCAATGGTAGAGCACTTATAAAAGTGAGGTTTTACATACAATATGGGATATATCAAAAGATACAATACTTTGGACTATATGGCTAGAAAGGAATAAAATATTTTTTAAAGAAAAGAAAATCAGTTTAGAGGTAATGAAAAGGAAGATATGTTTAGCCATAGAGGAAAAACAACCCTATCAACTCACTCAGTCCCTAATATAGAAGTAGAGAGCCTTGATAGATGGAGTCAAGTCATTAAATGGAATTATGATGTTGGGTACAAGAGAAGCAAAAAGAAGGCAAAGAAAATAAAGTAGAAACCACCAGATGTGAAGTGGGTTAAATTGAATTTATGGAGCATCTAAAGGAAATCTAGGACCAGGATAAGGAGGAATAATAAGAAATAATAGACAAGAAAATTTGTCACATTAGATCATAATAGTCAAGACAGTTTTAAAAATTAAAAATTAAATTAATATTATTTGATCTTGTAAAATATATTGATTTTTGGTATATGCCTCAACATTAATAAATAGGAGGTTCAATGTTTGAACCACTCGATGTGCATCTTTGAACTACAATTGGTTTTCAAGATATGACCCCAACATTAATAAATAGGAGATCTAATGTTCGAACCTCTCCTATATTGATTTTGCAAACACAAAAATTCTCTTGTGGCTTCTCTCTAGATAGTGGTATACCCAAAAGCGACGACATTGTTGGCCACCTAAGAGCGGCTTTGGAGGTTTTTTCTCTCTACCCAAGAGTTTTTTTGTCCTAGGGATGATGCAATGGTTCAAGATTTGACTCTTCTTCAAGAGGTCTAAGGTTTTTTGTTTCGAGGGAATAACACAATTGTTTGGGGTTTAACTCTTCTTTGAAAGGTCCAAGGTTTAGACCACGACATGTGTGTCGATGTGTGTTAAATCCCTTATTTATAAGCTCAACTCTCCCCTAATGAGAGGTCATGGTGGGATGGGGATGCCCAGCCCTAAGTGTCGGTCGTAAGGGTTCTCACACTAACCAAATAGAAAAAAATATACCATTTGATCTTTATTTAAATATATTTTAAAATTAAAATTATTTAATATTTATATTTCAATTAGTTATATGGAGTTGAAATGGGTTTCACCTGTATTACATTATCACCGCATAGTGGTGGTGTTACAGCAACATGACTACTATGCATGTATCATTTGGTAAGATTTGAGCTTGGATCTTTTCTTGAAAGTCAAGAAATATAATCGGTTGAGCTCATACCATTTGATGAAACTATTTAAATAAAATTAACTTTTTTTGTTTTGGTTACATAGGAGAGTTGGTCACAACCATACTATTTTTAGTAACCGACAAATGTAGGGTTCAAACCAAAGGGATTGTTTCTACCAGATCTATTCCAACTTGTTATTATTGACCCTACGTGAGGGGATCACCAATCACTTGGGATTCATACCATCATCGTTAGTCTAACGCGCACTCAAAGGATTCAAATTAGACTACTACCTTTGCAAACAAGCTACCCTCGAGGTTGAACCTGCGTGCTTTCTTGGTAAGTGTTTGGCTAGACAAGAACTTACCAATCCACCTAGCCCTCGGGGGTAATATTAAATTAACTAAACTAAGTACATCTTGAGTGTCCTAATGGTGGAGACTTTGGAAATATGAACATAAGTCTAAGGTCCGAATCTTGTAAAGGTAGAGTTGTGCACCATGCTTCCATAATCGAAATATGGCTGGATAACCCTATATTGAGTAAACAACATATTTTATAAGAGTTGTCTCATATAATTTATGGCTTTGAATACATTAAAAACTATTTTATACTTTTACCCTTATTTTTAATATAATTGCTTCCATGCCAAATGACCTATAGTCTTCGAAAATAGAAATCACTTTAATTTTTTACTAAAAAAAATCTTTAAATTTATTAATATTTTTTTAAAGATTTATGATTTTTTTTAGGTGAAGAACAAGAGGTTGTACTTGGGTCCCCCACCCTTAACAAATCACAACTCTCTTATTTAGATTTTGAGAGTTTACAAGCATATTCAATTCTCATCTAAAGTGAGTTGTTATATCTAGATACCTACATTTTTCATAAAAAAAATTGAATTATTGATTTTTAGATCTTCTTCAATTTTTTGCATGAATACAAATATTTCAAAATTCAACATCCTTCTTCTTGATATTTTCTTGGAGGAGCCTTCATAATACCAAAACTCCATCTCTATTGTCTATGCATTGCATCTTAGTAGAGTAATATTTTCAAAATTGTGTGTTACCATAGTCCGCTTTACTAGATTTGAATTTCGAGTTTCCTTCTTGAAGCATAAGTTCAATTGTAAGATTGTAATAAATAGTTTATATGAAAACATATCAATGTTATAAAATAAAACAAATATTACCAATGGAAAACATTAAAGTAAATCTTAATCATTATTTGATTCAAGCAGTCAACATTTTCTTGTCAACTTTAGTTAAACTTACTACTTTCTCTAACCATAGAAAAGAGAATTTAACTTCAATATCCTCAATTAAAAACCCTTTGTTGGCTAGCCTATATGCACATTTGTTTCCTTCCCTTAACGTATGTGTACACCTAATTTCTTCAAACTCTTTAGCAAGGTCTTGTATTTTCATAATTATCTCTTGTACGTTCCATGGAGCATTTGCTTTCCTCAAAATTACATTTATTACTATTAGTGAATCACCTTCCATCCATACTTTATTCCATTTTTTTTACATCACAATTATCTCTTGTATGTTCCATGGAGCATTTGCTTTCCTCAAAATTGCATTTATTACTATTAGTGAATCACCTTCCATCCATACTCTATTTCATTTTGTTTGCATATTTTTAACCCTTCCAAAGCCACCCAAGCTTAAGCTTCATTGTTTGTCTTAAATCCACTATTATGAGATAAAATCTTTCTCCTATTATTTCTAATCATTCTTTCTCCTCCTATTGGTCCTATATTTCCTTTAGATGCTCCATCACAATTCAATTTGACCAAATCCACTTTTGGTGGTTTTCACTTTATATTTTGTCTTCTTTTCATTTCTCCTATATCCAACATCATAGTTCCATTTGATGACTTGACTCCATCTATCAAGTCTCTTTGCTTCAATATTAGAGATTGGGCAAGTTGATAGGGTTGGTTTAGCCTCCTCTATGGCTAAACAAATATTTCTTTTCATTACCTCCAGACTACTTTCCTTTCATTTAAGTATTCTTCTATTCCTTTCTAGCAATACAATCCAAAGTATTGTATCTTTTGATATATCCCAAATTGTATGTAAAGATTCATTTTTAAAAGTGCTCTACCATGGCTTTAATAATTCTTTAATTTTGCCATTCATCATCATTCATTTACCAAACATATTAAGAATCCATTACCATAGTTTCTAGACTATTGAGTAGTGTCCTAAGAGATGGTCTATACTCTCCTCCTCATTTTTACATAGAACACATTGTGAAGGGCCATAAAAACCCCTTTTCATAAGGTTATCCTAGGATAAAATTCTTCTATGACCTACTAGCCAAACAAACATTTTGACTTTAGGAATGCTCGAGCTATTATAAATATATCTCCATATTTTTGCAGTATTCCTATTTTGTTGGTACTTTACATTATATTCATTTCTTGTTGTGTATTCTCCTAATATATTCAACTCCCCAATCAGCTTATCCTAATCTCCCCTCGAAATAATCATTGTTGTTATCTTTTTGCTCAACTGCCTCCTAGTATTAATGTCTTGTATACTTGTAAAAAAATCCTTTATTGATAACCTCAACTCTCCCCTTATGAGAGGTCATGGTGGGATGGGGATGCCCAACCCTAAGTGTCGGTCGTAAGGGTTCTCACACTAACCAAATAGAATAAAATATATACCATTTGATATTTGTTTAAATATATTTTAAAATTGAAACTATTTAATATTTATATTTCAATTAGTTATATGGAGTTTGTTGGACATTTTGAGTCAAAGTTGTCATTGATGTCAAAGAACGAAGTTGTCATTGATGTCAAAGAATATGTCAAGGAATAATGCAAAGGTTAATGGTGAAAGAGCTTCATAATATTTTTAATATTATGTGGAAGCATATGAAGGCGGGTTTTTATTAAAACCATGGATGAACAATATAAAAGGTTTTCATAAAAACCCAAAGAAGCATTTTGAAAAATATAAAGGAGGTTTTAATATTTATTTTATAAAATATTTAAATTCAATTTGAATTTAAATTTTATAAATAAATATTATTTATACAAATGGTAAAATCAAATAGGGCTTTAATAAAGCCAAAAGGGGTTTAAGAATTAATTTATAAAATTTAAATTCTAAAGAATTTAAATAATTTATAAATTAATTATTCAAATTTTAAAGGCGCCGACGTTCGAAATTATTGGAGGCAATATGTATAAAAACCATATGCCTAAAAGGCATAGAACTTACCCTTCATTCGAAATAAATAATTGTGGCATGAGTTGTGGTGAACAATCGTGCAGAGAAGAAGACAAATATTTGTCTTAAGGTGCCAAAAAAAGTGTTAAGACCATTGAGGGATAAACCCTCATATCCACCAAGGCACATGGCCTAGTGGCAAGCGATCACGAGTTAAGTCGTGCAGGTGCAGAGTGGTTTGCGTTCGATTCTTAGCGAGAGCGTTTTGGCATGTTGTGCTTTGGCGTAGGAGGAAGCGACACATTGACCTTTTTGGTTTCGATGCATTAGGGGAAGAACATAGAGCACGTTGTGCTCTTTATTCCCCAAACGAGTGCCTAGCTCATGCGACGGCTAGAGCCACGGCTAGGGCATTGGGAGAAGCTATGTCGAGGGTTAGATTCTCACCTAGGCGGAGGTAATACATTTTGTATTATTTTTAAATTGCCTAAGGTGTAAACATAAGGTTTAGGGAGTTATAAGGGGTTTTTGAAAGATGCTTATTTTAATTGTTAGTTTTTGATTAAATGAAGGAATAAGGTGTTGAACTTTATTTTCAATAAAGTTATTGTGATGTTTTTGATTTATCAATAAGTGAATTGAAGTGTGATTAAATTTAACAGGTCTTCTTGCCATTGAGGTAGTTTGAAAAGGATATTGTATTGACAATATTTTTGATATTGAATATTGTTTTAATTGGGAGATCATAAGGTATATTCGATCAATCATTTTTGTATATGTTGATTGATGCTTTCTTTAATATGGAGTGATAAGATGTATGTGTGTTTTGATATTTTGTATTGTATATTTGAGAGAGTTTAGTATCTTTTAACTCCTTGAGTTTGACAAAGAAGTGTTTGTGGTTGTGGCAGATATTTGAGGTTCCTTCATCATCAAGAAAAAAGTATGAGCACATTCTTCCATAGTTGAGTTGATTGGTTGGTTTTCTAAAAATAAGTTTGGAGTAAAAATGAACTGATTAGGGTTTCATTATTGAGTGTGTTGATTTAATGCTTCAAGGTTTTATGGAATAAAGAATTGTTGTTAAAACCTTGTCTTATAAGCATTGTTGTTGAAGTGAGTTTTTGAGTGAAGAACTTGAACTAGGGTTTGGAAAGAACATGAGTATCATTGTTATGTGAAGATTGTTTTATAAGCATTGTTGTTGAAGTGATTTGTTGAGTGAAGAACTTGAAATAGGGTTTAGAAAGAACATGAGTATCATTATTATGTGAGATTGGTTGATAAGCATTGTTGGAAACATTTTGAGTGAGTGTTCATATGCTTGGACTAGGGTTTGTGAGCAAGGATTGTTTCATCAAGTGATTGGTTGAGTAGAGTTGGTTGAGCCTATTCAAGTGGATGTGTGAAGTGATTGTTCAAATTCCATAAAAAAACTATTCTATATTATGAATTGATTTGAGAAAGTGATTGAGTATTGAATTGAATTTGGAGCATATTGAGTCTCTAACAATTCTTTGTATGTTTGTAAAAGAGTGATTGAAAGTGATTGAGCATTTTGATGAGTATAGAACATATTGAGTATCTAACAATTCTCTTTATGTTTCTATGAGATTTGACAAGTTCTAGTGTGGACTTGTTGAGCATATTTGAGGCAAGTCTTTGAGAAGACTTGTGGACATATTTGGGTAAGCTTTTGTGGAAGCTTACAATACAGATTGAGAGTAAATTTGGATAAGTTCTTGAGAGAACTTATTGAGTAGATTTGGACAAGTTCTAGTGAGGACTTGTAGAGTAGATTGGAAAAGTTCTAGAGAGGACTTGAGGATAGATTGGTGTGAGCTTTTGTGGAAGCTTACAAAGCAGATTTAAGACAAGTCTTTGAGAAGACTTGAGAGCAGAGTTGATTGATTGATTTGTTCAAACCTTGAGTTAAGGGTTTGGTCAAATCCAGTAGAGTTTATTTGAGATTGATTCAAACTTTGAGTTAAGGCTTGAGTACAGAGATCGAGGATATATTTGTGCTAGATCGAAGGACTATGTTTAGTACATATTCGAGGACATAGTTTGGTGCAGATTTAAGGATAGGTTTGTGCCAAACTAGAGACAGATATTGAGGACAAATTTGTGCTAGACCGAAGAAATGTGTTTAGTGTAGATTTGAGTCAGAACTTTGGAGGTGACAGAGTTGAGGATAGAGATATCCAACCAGAGCAAGGAGGACAAGTGTGTTTTATGGATAAAGTTCCATTTGCTAAGGGCAATGGAGGCAGAGGTCTTTTAGAGGATCACCAGCTAGAGCAGAGATTAGGAGATTGGTGTCTCTTGATGAGTGTCATCAATCACACCATTTAATCATTATAATTATCAATCCAAGGTGGTGTCCAAGGCTATATACAAAAGGAGATATAGGCAGCTTGAAAATTAGCTCATTCAAAAAAATATGCTTTAATAATGAGACAAGTCAGTTTTGGGGGTTTCTGGTGTCACCACTAGTCCTATGAACTGAATTAGAATCTTAATTACATTTTTTGAAGAAGAAGTGCAAAAATGGAAAGGTTACAGAAAACTAAAACTAATTACCCTTAAAAAATTTGAAATAACAACAATAAAACCTATTTACGCTTTGCAAAATGAAAATGACAGAAATATCAACTTTACATAAACTTAATTCTAATGGCACAAGCAGAATGGAAATAACAGAAATGAAAAGAATTGCATAATTGAAATGCACACTCAACTAATCAATCACACAATGGAGAATATAAAAATGTTGGAAATAATTGATGAAAACAGGAAAAAACTTATGCTAGGTGGTTAGTTGCCATGCACACACATCTACTACTACAAATATGATTTGCATTTACTAAAACACGTCTAAGAACACAAAATTAAAATTGTCAAATTTTTGCTAATCTACTACAGAAAAACCTGTCACCAATAAGCCTTCTTCTAAACCTGGAAGTGGCCCTTGCTCCCCTGTTCCAGAAGAAGGCAGAAAAATTCTCTCTTAACTACTTAAACACTCAGACATTTAATAGGACAAAATATGAATGATAAATCCTGCACTTTATTTAGTCTCAAGCAACATTACAATATTTGTAGGAAAACCTGCTAAAAACTGCAATTTGCCATAGATCTACTTTCTTACCACAAGTCCTATCCTTATTCTCTACTTCTCTACTTCTCTACCTGGCTCAACCAACATGGGAGCCTATTATTTATAACATTCTATTACATATGTCAATCCATTTTGTTGTTGCCTTTAGGGATTTAGCAACTGTTCTGAAGAAGTCTTCCTAAAATGCAACAAATTGTTATGCTGCAGCATATCCATTTTCCTTTTTGTGTGTCATCCATTGGGATAAATGCATTGGAAGGGGTGAGAAGACTCCTCATAAAGCTAGATCCATCTTCATCTCGTCATTTACCACCTTTTTGACCATTATGTTTATAGTTTTGACCAAAAATGGTCATGTTTTGCTCATTCCAAAGCTGCTCTGGAATATCAGGTAGTGTAACCGTTTTGCACTTATCCATGCATCAGATGTGTAAGAAAGTGGTTTTGACTGACTAAACAGTCTTCCTTCAATCCCAAAAGACCAATTCTATAGATTTTACATGCTGGAATTGATAAATTCCAAGCCATGCTATTTATTGATAGCTGGCTAAAATTTGTATGACTGTTTCCAGATTTCTCACAATTCAATATTTTGACTGGTTGCTCCTATTTGGATCACGTGGAAGTGTTGGCAAGTGGAGAAAGAGTCACTCCTATCCTCCCTCATATGTTTCCAAGTGTTTACTACATATTTAATTAACAAATTCCATGCCTTCCTTCATAGTGACAGGTGGCTGGAATTTGTATGGACTGTCACCTATTTTTTTCTAGCAGTCAAAACATGCCTAGCTGCCCTTTTGGAGTGGTTATAACTTTTGCCTCGTAACTCCAATGTACACCAAATTTTACCTACATGTTCTTGGTTGTATGAATTACATCTGGTTCAATTTTTAGCTCTTAACTCCTCAATAATTACTCCTAGCATTACTTTCAAGTTGGCATCTAACACATTTTTACCAAAATTTCCAATAGTCAAAAAGTATGAAACTATCATTTTGTGGGCCCCATAACTTCTATATTATTTGTCCATATGCCTTCAAATTTGGGTCATGTGTTCTCTCCATTATGAACTATAATTAGTATGAATTTGGTTCCTTAAATTGTTTTGTATCATTCCTAGTAGATCTGTCAATATGCTCCTTAACGCATATTTGCACCTGTTAACAACTCAGAAAAACAACCAAGGCATGAGCTCCAAAATGATGTAACCTTCATAACTTTTTATCTATAGCTTAGATTGACTTTCTTCAAAAAGTAAAGTTGTAGTTCTCGATGAGAGGAATCTATCCATGCCATCAGAATGTAATTTTACTATAATATGACATTAGAATTAACATGATACTCATTTTTGACCTTTTATAAGTAAAATGTTTAAAATAGTCAAAACAGGGGTATAATGTTTCTAATATAAAATCATGTAAACAATTAACAATTAATATATTCTAATCAAATATTTGGCAATTTAACTTTGTATGTTTAATAATATGGCAGTTTTTATATGTTAATCATAGTGCAAAATGAGGCATTTCGAGGCCTCATCACCTCTTGTGAATAGACATCCACGAATTTGAGATTAGGCGATTGGTGTCTTATTTGGACAGAGGTCCATAAACATTGTAATAGAGAAATGATTCCTAAGATATTTATTGAGAAAATTTTAGTGAAATATTTTCTCCATGGAGTAGCCCACATTGGTGAACCACGTTAAATTGGTGTCTCATGTGTGTGTGATGTTTTATGCATTGCTTTGGTTTCTGATGTTGATATTGCCATTAATATATTGCATAATATTGATTGAGATAAAAAAAGTAAAAATTGATCTTATATTGTTCACTCTCCCTCTTAGTATGAGCTTATGTTCTTCAATTGGTATCAGAGCTGGTTCCTTTGAAAAGGGTTTAACAGCTTGAAGGAATATCTTACAAGAATACAAATGGCAAAGAAAGGTAAAGGTAAAACCATGAGACACAAGAAAAAAATAACACACATGGTCATGAAAGAAAAGGAAGATGAGTTTGATATTGTTGTGTTGGGAGGAAAAAAGGAAATCCATTCAAAATATGAATCAAGCAGTGAAGAAAATATCAAACTGATAAAGTTTTGTACAAGATGTAGGAATATAGGTCACCATGTAGACTATTGTTCACAAGAAGGTGAAGAATGTTTTGTTTGTGGTCAACTCGATCATGATGCAGGTTATTGTAATGGGTTTAGTAGTGGTGAAGATGAATATGATATACTCGAAACTGAAGTTCTAGAGGATGTTTCAAGAAAGGATAACAGGGATGGTCAAAACAAGTATAAATAAGAAACTCCAATTTGGACGATAGAAGAAGTTGAAGATCAAAGAAAAGAAAAAGAAAATGAGGAAGCTACTCTTAAGGAACTTGTTGAGTTAAAAAGGGAGAACTTAGAATTAAAGGCTCAAATACAAGAGGATGAGAAATGTAAGATAAAGCTTCTACAAGATCTCTCTGACTTGAAAGTTGAGGTTGAAAAGGTAAGGAAAGTTGAAAAAGATATGGCTGAACAGTCAAAGGTAAAAGAGATAGAATGTGAAAGACTTATGGTTAATCTTGAAGAATTAAAAAGGGAGAACTCAGAATTAAGGGTTCAAGCTCAAGAAGATGAGAAATCAAAAGCAAAGTTTCTACATGAACTCACCAACTTCAAAATCAAGGTTGAAGAGGCAAGAAAAATTGAAGAAGGTATGGCCGAAAAATTAAAGATAAAATATCTAGAGTGTGAAAGATTAGAGCATGAGATAGTTTCACTAAGGATGGAAGTAAGAGGCTCTAAGGACAAGCTACACAAGTTTGAGGAAAATCCAAAGACTTTGAACAGGATTATCAATGCACAAAAGTCATCAATCACCAAAACAGGACTTAGTTCTAAAGAAGAACAAAGGAAATAGGAAGCATAAAAAGGAGATTCAAGCTCAAACACCATAAAAGAAGAAGCATCAAAAGAAGTAAGTAAAAGAGAGAATGAGACTTCTAAGGATGAGTTGGACAACAAAAAGTTCAACAAGAACAGGAAAAATGCACCATAAAGAAACAAATGGAACAACAATCAAAATAAGAGACCAATGAGGACAAGACAAGGAAGTTTAATGGAAGATGTTTTTCATGTCACAGGTTTGGGCACATGGCTTCATAGTGCAAGACACATAAAAGACAAGAATACAGGAACATATAACTTTTCCATGGGTATTGATACTCATGTAATCAGTTTGGTCACAAGGCAATGAATTGTAGGGTTCATGATAGAAGAGGATATGACTTCACTAGGAGAAATCCTAAGACATTTGCACCTCCAAGGAATAATAACATTAAGTTCTATAAGTATAATAATGATGGAAACACAACAAAGTGGTGTAGATCAGACATTCCAGAATCAAGTATGAACATGAACAAGAACAAGAACATGAGTATGAATAGGAATAAGAACAAGAATAGGAATAGGAACATTGATATGAAAAGGAACAAAAATAGGAACAAGAACATGAACATGGACATGAAAAGAAACAGTTAGAGGAATCAGAAGGATCATATAAAAAGAAAAGAGGATAAAGGTAAAGACCAGTGTTTGTTGGGAGTAGAAATACTCCCACCCCAGGATTAACCACCTCAAGAGGAGGTGGGGGAGGGGATAAGCTAAGAGGCTCATTCTTAGCCTCGGGACCCAAAGGTGACCCTTTGCCATTGATGTCAAAAGGGGAGAGATTTGAGTAAGGGGAGAGATTTGGTATTTGAGTAAAGAGGAGAAATTTGAAAAGAGCATTGAGCCAGGGGAAGCAATGTCCTAGGGGGAGCAGAATAAAGAAAAGGTTAAGTTTCTAGTAAAAAGAATTTGGGCTGCCATCAATGACAAAGAGGGAGATTGCTGGACATTTTTAGACAAAGTTGTCATTGATGTCAAGGAATATGTAAAGGAACAATGCAAAGGTTAATGGTGAAAGAGCTTCATAATATTTTAAATATTATGTGGAAGCATATAAAGGCAGGTTTTTATTAAAACCATGGATGAACAAAATAAAATATTTTTCATAAAAACCCAAGGAAGCATTTTGAAAATATAAATGAGGTTTTAATATTTATTTTCTAAAATTTTTAAATTCAATTTGAATTTAAATTTTATAAATAAGTATTATTTATACAAATGGTAAAATCAAAGAGGGCTTTAATAAAGCCAAAAGGGGTTTAAGAATTAATTTATAAAATTTAAATTCTAAAGAATTTAAATAATTTATAAATTAATTATTCAAATTTCGAAGGCGTCGACGTTCAAAATTATTGGAGGCAATATGTATAAAACTATATGCCTAAAAGGCATAGAACTTACCCTTTGTTCGAAATAAATAATCGTGGCATGAGTTGTGATGAATAATCGTGCAGATAAGAAGACAAATCTTTGTCTTCAGGCGCCAGCCAAGGTGTTAAGACCATTAAGGGCTAAACCCTCATATCCACCAAGGCACGTGGCCTAGTGGCAAGCGATCGTGAGTTAAGTCGTGCGAGTGCAGAGTGGTTTGTATTTGATTCTCGGCAAGAGCATTTTGGCGTGTTGTGCTTTGGCATCAGAGGAAGCGATACATTGACATTTTTGGTTTCGGTGCATTGGGAAGAGAACATAGAGCATGTTGTGCTCTTTGTTCCCCAAACGAGCACCTAGCTCGTGCGACGGTTAGAGCCGCGACTAGGGCATTGGGAGATGCTGCGTTGAGAGTTCAATTCTCACCTAGGCGGAGGTAATAAATTTTGCATTATTTTTAAATTGCCTAAGGTGTAAACATAAGGTTTAAGGAGTTCTAATGGGTTTTTGAAAGGTGCTTATTTTAATTGTTAGTTTTTTTATTAAATGAAGGAATAAGGTGTTGAAATTTATTTTTAATAAAGTTATTGTGATGTTTTTAATTTATCAAAAAGTGAATTGAAGTGTGATTAAATTTAAGAGGACTTCTTGCCATTGAGTTAGTTTGAAAAGGAGATTGTATTGACAATATTTTTGATATTGAATATTGTTTTAATTGGGAGATCATAAGGTGTATTTGGTCAATCATTTTTGTATATGTTGATGGATGCTTTCTTTAAGATGGAGTGATAAGGTGTATGTGTGTTTTGATATTTTGCTTTGTATCTTTGAGAGAGTTTAGTATCTTCTAACTCCTTGAGCTTGGCAAAGAAGTGTTTGTGGTTGTGGTAGATATTTGAGGTTCCTTCATCATCAAGAAAAAAGTATGAGCACATTCTTCCATAGTTGATTTGATTGGTTGGTTTTCTCAAAAATAAGTTTGAAGTGAAAATGAACTTATTAGGGATTCCTTATTGAGTGTGTTGAGTTAATACTTCAAGGTTTTTTGGAATAAATAATTGTCATTAAAACCTTGTCTTATAAGCATTGTTGTTGAAGTGAGTTGTTGAGTGAAGAACTTGAACTAGGGTTTGGAAAGAACATGAGTATCATTGTTATGTGAATATTTTTTATAAGCATTGTTGTTGAAGTGAGTTGTTGAGTGAAGAACTTGAACTAGGGTTTGGAAAGAACATGAGTATCATTATTATGTGAAGATTGTTTTATAAGCATTGTTGTTGAAGTGAGTTGTTGAGTGAAGAACTTGAACTAGGGTTTGGAAATAACATGAGTATCATTGTTATGTGAGATTGGTTGATAAGCATTGTTGGAAATATTTTGAGTGAGTGTTCATATGCTTGTACTAGGGTTTGTGAGCAAGGATTGTTTCATCAAGTGATTGGTTGAGTAGAGTTGGTTGAGCCTAGTTAAGTGGGGTATAAAGTGATTATTCAAATTCCATAAAATAAACTATTATATATTCTAAATTGATTGAGAAAGTGATTGAGTATTGAATTGAATTTGGAGCATATTGAGTCTCTAACAATTCTATGTATGTTTGTAAAAGAGTGATTGAAAGTGATTGAGCATTGTGATGAGTATAGAACATATTGAGTCTCTAACAATTCTCTTATGTTTCTATGAGATTAGACAAGTTCTAGTGTGGACTTGTTGAGCAGATTTGAGGTAAGTATTTGAGAAGACTTGTGGACAGATTTGGGTAAGCTTTTGTGGAAGCTTATAATACAGATTGAGAGCAGATTTGGATAAGTTCTTGAGAGAACTTATTGAGCAAATTTGGACAAGTTCTAGTGAGGACTTGTAGAGCAGATTGAACAAGTTCTAGAGATGACTTGAGGATAGATTGGTGTGAGCTTTTGTGGAAGCTTACAAAGCATATTTGAGATAATTCTTTGAGAATATTTGAGAGCAGAGTTGATTGATTGATTCGTTCAAACCTTGAGTTAAGGTTTGGGGCAGATCCAGCAGAGTTGATTTGATATTGAGTCAAGCTTTGAGTTAAGGCTTGAGTACAAAGATCAAGGATATATTTGTGCTAGACCGAAGGACTATGTTTAGTACAGATTTGAGGATAGAGTTTGGTGCAGATTTGAGGACAGGTTTGTGCCAAACCAGATACAGAGATTGAGGATAGATTTGTGCTAGATCGAAGGAATGTATTTAGTGTTGATTTGAGATAGAGCTTTGGAGGTGACAAAGTTGAGGACAAAGATCTCCAGCCAGAGCAGGGAGGATAGGTGTCTTCTGTGAATAGATTTCCATTTGCTAAGGGCAGTGGAGGCAGATATCTTCTAAAGGATCACTAGCTAGAGCAAAGATTAGGATATTGGTGTCTCTTGTGGATAGATATCCACAAATTTGAGATTAGGGGATTGGTGTCTCATTTGGACAGAGGTCCATAAAAATTGTAATAGGGAAAGGATTCCCAAGATATTAATTGAGAAAATTTTAGTGAAATATTTTCTCCGTGGAGTAGTCCACATTGGGTGAACCACGTTAAATTAGTGTCTCATGTGTGTGTGATGTTTTATGCACTACTTTGGTTTCTGCTGTTGATATTGCCATTGATATATTGCATAATATTGATTGGGATAAAACAAGTAAAAAGTGGTCTTATATTGTTCACCCCCCTCTCAGTATAAGCTTGTGTTCTTCGGAGTTGAAATGGGTTTCACCCATATTACATTATCACCACATAGTGGTGGTGTTACAACAACATGACTACTATTCATGTATCATTTGGTAAGATTTGAACTTGGATCTTTTCTTGAAAGTCAAGAAACCTAATCGGTTGAGCTCATACCATTTGATGAAACTATTTAATATTAAAATTATTATTTTTGTTTTGGTTACATAGGAGAGTTGGTCACAACCACAATATTTTTAGTAACTAACACGCGTAGGGTTCAAACCAGAGGGGTTGCTTCTATCAGACCTATTCAAACTTGTTATTGTTGACCCGACGTGAAGGGGATTACCAATCACTTGGGATTCATACCATCATCGTTAGTCTAACGTGCACTCAAAGAATTCAAATTAGACTACTACCTTTGCAAACAGGCTACCCTCGAGATTTGAACCTAGGTGTCTTCTTGGTAAGTGTCTGGCTAGACAAGAACTTACCAATCCACCTAGCCCTTGAGGGTAATATTAAATTAACTAAACTAAGTATAACTTGAGTGCCCTAATGGTGGAGACTTTGGAAATATGAACATAAGTCTAAGGTCCGAATCTTGGAAAGGTAGAGTTGTGCACCATGCTTCCATAGTCGAAATACGGCTAGATAACCCTATATTGAGTAAAAAACATCTTTTCTAAGAGTTGTATCATATAATTTATGGCTTTGCATACATTAAAAACTATTTTATACTTTTACCCTTATTTTTAATATAATTGCATTCCTTGCCAAATGCCAAATGACCTATAGTCTTCGAAAATAGAAACCACTTTAATTTTTTACTAAAAAAAAATCTTTAAATTTATTAATATTTTTTTAAATATTTATGATTTTTTTTAGCTGAAGAACAAGAGGTTGTACTTGGGTCCCCCACCCTTAACAAATCACAACTCTCTTCTTTAGATTTTGAGAGTTTACAAGCATATTCAATTCTCATCTAAAGTGAGTTTTTATATCTAGATACCTACATTTTTCATAAAAAAAATTGAATTATTGATTTTTAGATCTTCTTCAATTTTTTGCATGAATACGAATATTTCAAAATTCAACATCCTTCTTCTTGATATTTTCTTGGAGGAGCCTTCATAATACCAAAACTCCATCTCTATTGTCTATGCATTGCATCTTAGTAGAGTAATATTTTCAAAATTGTGTGTTACCATAGTCCGCTTTACCAGATCTGAATTTCGAGTTTCCTTCTTGAAGCATAAGTTCAATTGTAATATTGTAATAAATGGTTTATATGAAAACATATCATTGTTATAAAATAAAGCAAATATTACCAATGGAAAACATTAAAGTAAATCTTAATCATTATTTGATTCAAGTAGTCAACATTTTCTTGTCAACTTTAGTTAGACTTACTACTTTCTCTAACCATAGAAAAGAGAAATTAACTTCAATATCCTCAATTAAAAACCCTTTGTTGGCTAGCCTATCTGCACATTTGTTTCCTTCCCTTAACATATGTGTACACCTAATTTCTTCAAACTCTTTAGCAAGGTCTTGTATTTTCATAATTATCTCTTGTACGTTCCATGGAGCATTTGCTTTCCTCAAAATTACATTTATTACTATTAGTGAATCACCTTCCATCCATACTTTATTCCATTTTGTTTACATCACAATTATCTCTTGTATGTTCCATGGAGCATTTGCTTTCCTCAAAATTGCATTTATTACTATTAGTGAATCACCTTCCATCCATACTCTATTTCATTTTGTTTGCATATTTTTAACCCTTCCAAATCCACCCAAGCTTAAGCTTCATTGTTTGTCTTAAATCCACTATTATGAGATAAAATCTCTCCCCTATTATTTCTAATCATTCCTTCTCCTCCTCTTGGTCCTATATTTCCTTTAGATGCTCCATCACAATTCAATTTGACCAAATCCACTTTTGGTGGTTTTCACTTTATATTTTATGTTTGAGCTATCATATCAATTCCATGTTTGAGCTATCATAACAACAAATTGAGGATGATCTTCCCACATCTCATATTTAAAATATGATCTTTTTTTTAGTTCACTTACCACCATTTTAACTCTTATTGGCTAGTGATCTGAACCAGTCCTTGTCAAGGTATTTATTTTAGCACAAGTCCCTTCATTTAGTCAATGATTTGAGAGTATGCATCTATCTAATTTTTTTAGATATTATTTTTTGGTCTCTCCCGTTGTTGGTCCATGTATACTTGTCCTCTTGAAACTCAACCTCCCATAGAGTATTGTTTTGAATAAAAGTTGAGAAATCTCTTATACTTTGGGTTATTTTCCTACTTCCCCTAAATTTTTCATCCATATTGGTTATGACACTAAAATCTCCTATGATTATGAATTGGGTTTCTCGGTCTTTACTTCTCATAAAGGCTTCAATCCCACTTTATACTTCTAATCTACCTAACTGAGTTGTAGGTCCATATACATTGATAAGCATGAAACTAATATCTACAAAGTAGCATGTGACTAATGAGGTTGTGCAATACCTATTTTTATGAATGGTTGCATAGGACGTTCTAACATGTTAGAATTCTCCCTATTGCTCTCTCAAAATACACAACATCCTATTTACATCTTGTCCATCCTACTTTCATAGTTTTGCAAAATTCTTCCTTTGTCATTTTAGTTTCCTGGATACAAAGAATATCAAGTTTATTACTTAAATATAGGTCCTTAATACACCTATATTTTGAGGGGGCATTAGCACCCCTTATATTTTATGAGATGGTAATCATGCCTCATTAGGGGCTACTGGTCCCGCTTATGAATTGCCAATATAATTTTATTGTTTGGTAAATAGAAGTTCAACAATTTAGATTGTATTCATTTTCTTTGTGTTTGCTCTTGCTTCCTTGACTCTTGCTTGATAATCTAAGGGTTTTTTCTTTTTGACTTGGTTGTATCATGAGTAGGTCTTATTATTCTATTCCTTAATATTCTTTCACAACTTTCCTTTTCATTAGATTTATCCTCTCCTAGCTCTGCTATGGAAGCTTTTGACTCGTATTGCTCATTTTTTGGTATTTCTTTATTAATGGTAGAGGTATTCAAATCTAACACTGCTTTTTATCTATCACTTTTCTTCTCCTAAATGGTGCATGGTACTTTAAAAGAGTCTTGAAAATCTGATGAGGTGTATTCCTTAGGTTAAACATGAATGTTCATCCCTAAATCAAGATCATACTAAATAAAAAGTTCCTTGTTAATATTTTGATCATATTGTATCATGTCCTCTAAGCTTTGATATGCTTTTTCTTCATAGGCTAAATCCTAACAAATATTGTTATTTTTTCCAATATCCTTCCTTACTGTTTCCACTGTTTATTTACTTCTGTCTAGACCTATTTTTTTAAAGTTGAAAACTATCCTCATCCATATCCATTTGTAAGTTTCTCTTACAATTTTCTACATAATTTTTTGTTGGACTCTTCTTAGGGCAGTATCTCTCAATATGCCCCACCTCATGACATCTTCTACATCTAAAAAACAAGTTTTCATAATCTATGGTTTGGGTCTACTACTTACCCCCATACTTAAGAATGATTGATTCCAGTAAAGGTTTACTTATATCAATCATGACCAATATCCAAACATAAATAGCCATGATTCCATCTTTTGGAGTTTCTAAAATCTCAAGGAATTCTCCTAGAGTGTTGCCTATTGCCTTGAATGTATTCATTTCTCATAATTCAATGGACAACCCACACATCCTAACCCAAACTGGTACTAGGCATAAATTTACATTTTTAGGAGCAAAGCCTTCATAACAACGGGTAAGGAAGAGTCTCACTCTTCCCATAAACTAAGGACCCCCTTTTAGGATTCCATCTCTTTCCTCCTTAGAACAAAAAATGGATAGGAAGAAGCCTTTGAGAAGAAAGGATAGACTTACTATTGAAGACTTCCAACTCTTATTAATCCATTTTTTCAAGGTCGAAGCCCCTAGCCAAGGCTCATTAAATTTATCCAAAACTACCCTATCTTTGAGCAAGAAGGATCACTTCTTTGTGAGGTCCTCACTAACCTATACTACTAGGAATGATTCTAAGGATTTAGCTACAAATTAATCAATGGGAAGGAAACTATAACTCAAAATCTACTAAAATTTATTAGTATATGCTATAATGATTATATTATTTGAAAATAAACCTATAATAATTTGAATGCAAAACTTCTAAGATAATGAAAGGGAAAAAGAAACTTAGTCAACAAATTATATGCTCAGATAAAATGTCTTGCCTCGCTAATACCTTAGCCTTTCATTGTTCCTCCTATCATATGAACCCTAGCCTTTCATTGTTCCTCCTATCATATGAACCCTAGTTGATAGATATCTACAATTTTATTTTTTGTGGCTTGAAAAATCATCACTGCCCTTGTTTCAGATAGATGCCTTCATAGAGTCGTATCTCCTTTAATACCACTTGGATTCCTTCATATGACCACTCATTTTAAAGCTCTTCAAATTCTTCACAAATTGATCCAAGAATCATTTGAATAAGACAACCCTTTGCAAAAAAATGAATCCTAAAAGATTAGACATTTTTTAAGAAAAAATTGCCCTAACGCTGTTTTAGTTTCATACGACTATCTTTACATAATCATATCTCTCTTAATATTGCTTGAATTCTTTTGAATAATCATTTATTCCAAAACTTTTTAAATTTTATACAAAATAACATAAGAATCGTCCAAACCAAAAAAAACTTTACCTAAAATATGATTTTAAAAAAATCATTTATTTTAAAAAAATTATCCTCAAATTAAATTAATATAATTATAAAATTTATGACATAAAAACATTGATATGAAATAAGGAAATAAAAACATAATTAGAGTGCTCCAAGTGTGCATGAGTAAGAACCTCTTGTAACACAATCACATGTGCTAATGGTCTCGAGTCTTCCTTAAATAATTAAAAAATCAAATATAGGTTTATCATATTTTTAGATAGTTTTAAGTTTTTTATTTTTAATTTTAATTTTAATTTTAAATGTAGAGGAATGGGGAGTTACTTTTCCTTTTTGAATAATTGGTCGTAGAGTCAAGTTGCATTACCTTCGATTGTAACGTCAAATCATGGTGCTATCAATATAACCTTGCTTCGTTAAACACGACCCAGAGTGGTGGCGCGGGGTTGATACCGCCATCATCAAATTGACGCACACTCAACAGACTTAGGTCAGACTACTATCTTTGCCTAGATTAGGTATGTGCCCGCACACTCAACAGACTTAGGTTAAACTACTACCTTTGCCTAGATTAGGTATGTGCCCGCACACTCAACAGACTTAGGTCAGACTACTACCTTTGCCTAGATTAGGTATGTGCCTGAGGTTTGAACCTAAATCTCCTCTTAATAAGTGCCCAACTTCTTACCAATCCATTCTAAATTATTGTGTTTTTTAAAAAATTTAGAGATTTATAAAAATTTTAAACTTTTAATCTAAATATAAATAAAATTTTTAAGTTATTGTATATACAACAATTTAAAAAAAAAAATTACATCTCGTTGTTTTATAGACCGGCATGAAATGGACCACCGGGTGCTCGAGATTCTTACCATCGTTACCAATCTGATATACACTCAGAGGATTCGGATCAGACTACTACCTTTCAACGAACTTGAACTTCCTCCAAGATTTAAACCTGGGTCTCTTTTTGGTAAGTGCCAACCAAACTAGCATTTACCAATCCACCTAGCCCTTGCGGTGTTGTGGCATTTTATTTAGATGACTTGAATTGTGGGAAAAAAAACCTTTGGAAAAGTCCACTTATACTACCCGTTATATTCACATTACTAAAATAAAAATAAAAATAAAAATGTATATATATAAAAAACAATTAGTGTTAGTGCAAGATATCATTAAAATAAAACAATTATAAGTCTATCTAAAATTTTAAATTAATTAAGACAGTCCAATGATTATAAGTTTAAAACATGAAAAAAAAGAAGATAAATTAGATGATAGCAGTTGCCTACTCAAATTTAATCTAATCTAACTATTTAAAGTTTATACTACACTATTCCTTATTTATTTAAAAAAATATCCCAAATGAATATTCCCAATCTACATGCATAACATCATCCTATTAAAAAATTGCAGGTTTATTCCATTTTAAGATTTTCAGTGGAAAAATCTTTTACTCTGTGGCATAGATAAACTCATTAGACACCTAATCTCATGGACACAAACTGCTCCTTCTGCCTGAAGGACATCATCCCAACGACTGAAAGTGACGCGCGCAAGCTAGGCACAAAACAAAGCCAAGCAAAATCGATATTAAATCCAAAAAGCAGATTAAAGTCTTCAGATTTGAACAAAAAGTATAATGCTTCCACAAAGTCGGTTGGTTCCCAGGACTTCTTGGAGCCCACAAAAGCTGGTGCGATGTTGACAGCATGCAACACACTAAAGCTTTTAATTGCGTGTGCGACTACAAAATTATGCTCGTCATATCCAACCTTCTTTATTGGATAGGTAAGATTTTTTTTTTTTAAATGGTGAAGTTAAATTTTTATTAAATAAAAATAAAAAAAAGTTTTTTTCCGAGTTTTTTATTAAGAAATAAAACCGGGTAATCCGTAAACACCATGAAAAGCCAAAGGGATTAGACGATGGATCGCTTAACAATCACCTTCAGCTCACAAAACAACTTAATCAATTATTTGCATAGATGATTTTTCCTGTCAGGGCAATATTTTTTTGTTTTGCACTAGGCCTTTAAAAATTCCGGCAATAATAATTAAAAATTCGTAGAGGATTTCTACCCCACGTGCCTGCCACCAAGCAGAGCAGCTTCAGACAAGCAAAATGAGCGCTGACATGTCAGAATAATCATAACAGTCACAAATAGTTTATTTCTATAAATTACCATCTTATTAATGAAGTGACTGAGGGGTCAGCATGTCTGATTGCATCCTAACAAGAAAGACCACATAAACTTTCAATGATATACTCTTTGCCATTAACACTGGACTTGTTTTACTTCAATTTATGAGACCCACATTAGCAGCTGCAGCAGCGAGATCTTAAAGTATCTCTGCACTGTTAAGAGGCAGGTGAGAGTTGAGAATGTTCTGCATTTATGATTCAAAAGAAATAGTAGAATGATAAATCTATACACAATTTCATTTTCAGTAAATCCTCGTTCCTTCTGTAATGCCCATTTTAATTTAAACTACAATGGAAACACCCATTTTTATTACTAGTACAATGCCATTGTTTCTGGTCTGTAATGAAGAGGCCTAAAAGTGGCTGCTTTTAGAGAGATTTGAGAGCTCTGAGAGAGATTTCTGTTAAGATATAGGTCTGCGGAACCTTGCTTTGATTTGTTTCTGAAGTTGGTAGGCACTGTAATGAGTTTTGACTTTGTATGGAGTGGTATTTGTTTTTGAGAGGTGTGTTTGTGTTGCAGGATGGGTTTCATGTCCAGGAAGGTTCTGCCAGTATGTGGGAACATGTGTGTGTGTTGCCCAGGGCTAAGAGCAAGGTCCCGCCAACCTGTCAAGCGATATAAGAAGCTTCTTGCCGACATTTTCCCCAAAAGCCAGGTGGGCTTTCACTGTTTTCATTATGAGTGATCTCTGTGGGAAATTAATCCTACTGTACCATTTTGATTTTTTCTTTCCTGAGATATGAGGTGGGTACTGTCATGTGCATTGTTAAATCATCCATGAATTCACGGCTTTTTAGTTGTTTTCTGCCGGGAAAATCCACGGAGAAGAGGGCACAGAGACCAAAACAACGTATGGGGCAGCAAAGCTTCGTTATCAAGCACAATATATTTTACTCTTGAAAAGTCAAAGTTAAATCATCATTCTTTCTTATGAAAAACTGATCTTTTGCTATTGATCTTGTTGATAAGTTCTCTACCTTCTCTATTTTTGTTTTTCAAACAATTCGGACATAGAAAATACTGCATTATTATAAGTTTTGCATTTCAAGAGACTTGTTTCTCTGTTTCCACTGCCCTTGAATTGCAATACGCTCTTTTTCCATTTCTTTTAGGTCTCTTCCATCCACCTGTCTCTCATCTGAGTCCATATGAACCAAGTCCTCAGTTGAGCTATAAGTCTCTTTGCTTTCCATACGATACTTGCATCTATATATGCATTTCTGTGATTACCCATATGTGGGGTTGGACTGAGCAAGGGAATGCATCTTCTTTCTTCCAAGCTTTTTTGTCCACCCTGAATTTATCCCTTACATAGACTTTAGCCATTTTATTAAGTCAAATACATCTTTTTTCATCCAAGTGTTCTTTATTCTTATTCTCTGTTCAGCTCATTTCCTCCCTACTTATTTACATCCATTTGTTAAATCTTTTTCAATTATCCTAGAAGACGGACCATTTTGAAAAGCATTAGCTGAAATTCAAATTACCATAAACTCTTCTTAGAAGCCATCCATCCAAGGCTTTCTTTGCCCTTAGGACTCAATGCAGGACCTTCAAGCAACATCTAGGCTCTCTACCCCTGAGCTCCCAGCCCTTTACAGGATGAACATCATTTAGGAGTGTGAAGTGATCTCCCAATAGGATATTTTTATATCTTGCAGTATCATGTTGACAATCGAAAATGACAGCGTGGTGAAATGGTAAACACTCGCACTCTGGGTCTGGATAAGCAACATTCTAGGCTTTCTACCACTGAGCTACCAGCCTTTTACAGTATGATCATCCTTTAAGAGCGTGATCTCCCAATAGGTTCTTTTTATATTTTGCAGTGTCATTTTGACATTTGAAAATGACAGCTTCGTGAAATGGTAAATACTGACTCCATGGGTCTTGATATGCATGAAAACCCACTATCAAGCTTAGAATACCTATAGGCTTGAAGTTAAATGTGATGGGAGGACTGAAAGTTTGCAGGACCTGTTTAATAGTTTTTTATAGCTACGTGGCAACAATGAAGAATTTTTGTGGGAAAATAAATTATTAAACGGTAGTTAACACATGAAAAAATGTGTAGCTGAGTTAAAAATATGATACCCGTAGGATTATTTGACTGGAACGCTCCTAAATTGGCTTAGCTGCACCTATTGAGAAAGCTTGAAAGCTCCCTTCTTGGTACCACTGTTTGATATACTGTAAAAATGAACAGTTGGGCGACAGTTTTTAATGCATTTATCAATGACAATAGCTTAATAAGTGTCTCTTATAGCTTCTTATGTAAGACTTTTGTATGCAAGTTTGACCATAACTTGTGGGTGTGTTTAGCGAAGTCAACATGGAAGAAAAATCGTAGTGCAGCCTACTTTGACACCAAACATCTCCGTTCATGAATGAACTGTTATCAATTGCTCAAATATAATTATCTGTGTACTTTTGCCTCATAGGTTCTTCAGTGGTCTCAAGCTGATGATACACATTGCCTGAGTAGAATTCCAGTTGCTGCACATTGCACGTGTATGTGGACTAGCCGTGCACATTTATATTTATGCAGAGCATATGCAAAATGTATGTTTCTGTGGGAAATGAAGCTTGATTGTGCCAGTGACAGGACCGTTATTTAAGTGCCCATTTAGATGCTTGGGGTTGTATATTAAATAGTAGGTTGGACAAATTTTCAGCACTAAATGTATCTTGGCCTAAAAACTTTAGAACTGCAAGAATATTCTTCACTCCACGGCAGCACTCGTTGAAAAATCTTGAAGATTACTGTTTATTTAAATAAGGATGGTTTAACAGGTTTAAATACCGTATAACGTATCTTGTCCTGTATTATTTCAGGAATTCTGCAAATTCTGCAATGCATTGTATGCATAAGCTTGAGCTTTTGTTTGTGTGTATCTTATGATTAATTTTTTCATGCCATAAGACTTATTGTGTGGAACCATTTTATGGCAGGATGAACCTCCCAATGAGCGCAAGATTCATAAGCTCTGTGAGTATGCAGCAAAGAACCCATTGCGTATACCTAAGGTGTCTGATATTCATTCTTAAGCCTTTTCCTCTGATTTTAAAGCTTCTCATTTTATGATTATGTTATTTTCTACTTAAAGTTAACCCCTCAACCTTTTCAGCAGAGTGTATGCATAGATGCATTATCTGTTAGTTGAACTGCAGACAATCTGTGTGCATAATACTTTTCTGCTCTTTTGATATCAGATAGCTTTTCTTCTGGAGCAAAGGGGCTACAAAGAAGTGCGGAGTGAGCACTTTGGTTCTGTTCGCGTTGTAATGACTGCATATAGCAAACTAATTGCTTCATGCAAGGATCAAATGTAAGTACATGAAGGTCTGCTTTTAGTTAAACAGTTGGGTTTTAGGGCCCCTTTCAGGGTGCAAGCAAAGTGTAATTATTAACATTCCAAAATTGTAGTGACGCATCTGCTAGATTTCTATTTTAGGCACTATTGCCCCTTGAAAAGTTGCATCAACAATTTTCCTGCTGAAGCAGGGGTTTCATTGACCTCATACCACCTTTTTATGTGATGCCTTAATTTTAAATATATTAAACGCTTCTATATATCCCATGGAACGTTTTGTGAGATGTTATCCCAAGGTCAAAGGTGTTGTCAGGCCATGGTTGCTCTGTTTTAACTGTTATTTAGTTTATGGTAGGAAATGCCTTATGAAAGTAAGAAATGAGCGAATGCAAATATGTTGCCAGAACTGCATTTTGACTAGGGGTTAAATAATTTTAACCCTGGGTATGTGACTTGATGAATCTGTAGAAATTCTGATATTCATATTAACAAGTTGGATTTGTGATTGATAGGGAACTGACAAATCAAATAGCAATCAAGAAAATGGCAAGGCTGCGATATGATCAAGCCTAGTAATGGCAGGATGATAATATTAAATGTGCTGATAGATGGTAGCAAGAATTATGTCTCAATAACCCACCTTACACCATAGGAATGGACGTCTTTATAACAAGTGACAGGATAGCAGAAGAGAAGGCTTTTGTCTGTCATTTTTATCTTTGAAAGCATGGACCCATTCTTCTCACAACCTTTTCTTTTTCTGATATTTGAAAAACCAAAGAAGGGAAAATGTCAAACATACAAGAAAGGGAACCACTCAGAGCAGTGAAACCTCAGGAGGTGAAGGCTGAGGTCTATGGAGATTGCTTGGGTCTATAGGCCCTATTATGGCATCTAGATAGGGTCTGTAGTAGCATTAGGTTGTAAGGTTAAACAGAGTCACAAAGGTGCTTTCTGTCTGTGTGGACTGAGGTACATGAGGTGGAGATATGGTGGGAGTGCCTTTAATGGCCCAACTGTGGTTTGTGTTGAGATGAAAGGCACTCCCACATGAGCTGTAGATGTAGTGATGGACTTAGCAATTCCTTTGTTAATCATGTTGAGTGCTTCATGCGTAGATATTGTGACAAGGAGAGATCATTTTGCAGTTTCCAACTCATGTCCAAAGTAGGTCTTGTTAGAATTTCAAAGTTTGCAGATTTTATTTTGCACTTGCATATTTCATTTTTCAACAGTTTCAAATTTTGGTTAATGGTTTCAATTTTCAGACTTTTAAGTCAGTTTCAAGTTTATACTTGCACTCAACTTATTATAAAAGACAATAGCCAAATGTGTATCACTGCAATAATAATTTTGGAAGTTGATATTCAAGAGAAAGAATATGTATATCAACACCTATGCTTTCAAGATGATAGAGGATAAAATGATAAGTATTTGACACAGAATACAAGACCAAACAATTGTGCATTAACTTCCTTGATACAATAATAGATGTCAACTCTGGATGGATGGATGATCGAATGTGGGGAAAATTGCGCTTAAACATAGAATGTCATATCATTTGGTGGAAGCAATAGAAGCGGAGGGAATGTTATGATCCTGTTACAACTATGGAAGTTAGGCCCATGGATTAGAAATAATAAGCCAAGGAAGTTTGGGAGAGGTTACTGGATATGATAATTGGCTAAAGGAGGTTAAGAAAAGCTATTAGATAGGTGGCTACCAAAGGTATATAAAAGTTTTATACTAACACACAAGGCACGGAGTGTTCTAAAAGTAAAGAGATTTATCTCACTAATTAATTAGCTGATATTTTCTCAAGAAGCTATATATTAATGGGTGAAGTTCCCCTATGGTTGTAGGAATCACTTGTGAATTGTGCTTGGATAGCAGAGTCCTATGTTACTGATTTTGAGGGTTTTTCCTCTTTATTTTACTTGGATTACTGCTCTGCTTGTTACAGTTATTCTGTGTGTGAAGCATTGTTAACTAGCCTATTGTAAACTATTCTGACTAATGCTCGTTGTAGCATGATAAGGACATTTTTTGAGTTTTTACTGTTTGTTCTTGTTTATGTTTTCTGTTTATAAGCTATGAAGTTCTAACAAAATGTGCACAGGTCAGTTTCTTGAACTTGTCAGAGACTTGCGACTCCTATCTATGTTTTTGCATTGCTGAACTTTTTTTAATAAATTTTATTGGCATCAAACTTAAACTGGAATTCAAATCACTAGATGGTGTAGAGGAGTAACTTACTAAGCATTCTAAAATATAGCCTTAGAGACATATTAGAGGACATAGCCATATAAGTGTCATGAATTGTTGTAAATTTGTAATAAACCATAGTTATTGATTACTGTGATGAAATTTCAGGACATGTTGGATATAAAAGCCATTTTACTTTCAAGTTTGTCCAAGAACAGGCACAGATCACAAATGATACTTAACCAATACTCAGAATAATGCATACTATTATTGATATTATAATTCAAATCGCTTCATTAGGAAGGCATAAGTAAGGATTCCATTTAGAAAAATTGGATTTCGAGACAAGTTGCTGTCAGGAGAAGGACGTGAATGAGCTACTTTTAGAAAAAGCAAACAAGAAAGATGTGTGAATCATAGCAGCTAAATTGCACCTGCCAAGATCAATATGTCAAGATGATAAACTTTGTCAAAACTCAAACTTTGACCTACAAAGGAGGCCTTCTCCCTCCTTTTTTAGGTAGCTGATTCTCTTGGTCAGACTTAGAGAGTCTCATCAAAACTCAGAGAATTTTAGTAGTTAAGGTGGTTATGTTGGTGCTAAGCTTTGCTCAAATTTTTATAGTCTTAAAGTATCGGTTTTGCCTCCAACTGGCCTTTTGTCTAGAGATTCATATTCTTAAATAGTTGTTGATACTTTGGTTTGGATATCAAGTTTCAAGGTTCTTGGAAGGACCTCTAAGTACTGAATGTGCATGCTTGGAAATAGACAAGATCTAATTGTATTGACACCCATTGGCTCTCTTTAAATATATTAAGGATGTCACGTATATTAAGTTAGTTATGATGGCTTGAAATTATTAAGAGACGTGACCAGTTTATATGGAGAAAGTTTCTTTTCATCAGGGTTGTCTTTAATGAGGGAACTATATGCAGGAGAGACTTGACACATTCTTTTCAGCATCAAACAAAAATATGGGCCACTGTTTTGTTCCTTTGTATATTCACTTGACAAATTGCCATGAAATATCTTTTATTTTGTAAAGTTGAAATATCTTTTATTTTGTAAAGTTGTATAAATATTAAACAGTGAAGTTTCTAGTGAACCTCTTTTCTGCACTTGGCATTAGTGAACATTGATTTGTTAAGATGAATATGTATTGTTCAATGCTGCTTCAACAATTTATATCTCCATAGTGTTGGATGTGTTGTATATTTTGCAGGAAAAGACTGTAGTGGGGGTTGGGGGTGGGAGTGCCCAAGAAATTTCTTTGGTCTCCTTAATTATCGGGTATGGGTGGTTTTAGCCCATGGTTTTATACCCATTGTATTCTAATACCACTTGGTGTTTTAGGGTTGTTTGATGTTGTAGAATACCTATAAATTGTATTGTAAATTGCTTTGTCAAAAAATAGTATATAGAAGTATGAGGTGCGGCTTTGAGTTTTTGTTGGGTTTCCTAATCAAGGGTTTCCAGGGTAAATCTTGGTGTTTATTATGGATGTATGTCATTATTTCCTTCTGTTTGACGATTCCTGTTTGCATTATCTTTTTGGAATAGGTTTATCAAACTCTTAATTTGGTATCCGAGTGTTTTTATTGGCTTCAGGGGGACGCCTTTGTTGCTAGGGTTTAGCTTAGTCTGAGAAGAGCAAGGGTATCTTGGGTCTACGATCAACCTATTTTTGAGTGGGAGCTTTGTGCAAGTGAATCCTTTGTGATGGATAATGGCTAGCAATTCAAGGATTGAGATAGAAAATTTTAACGGCTAGAGCTTTGAGTTGGAAGCAAAAGATGGAAGATCTTGTGGATAGAGATCAATGGGTTGCTGTGTTAGAAAAATAACTCGCGGGTATGATGCAAGAAGACTGGGAGAAGCTGGATAGGAAAGCGAAGAGTGTATTATTCGATTGTGCCTTGCAGATTCGGTTTTGATTAATGTCTCTAGAGAAAACAACATCAAGGAGGTATGGGACAAGTTAGGGGCTCTATGTTAGTTAAAGTCCCTAAACAAACTGTTTCTTTAGAAGAAGTTGCAACTCCTTAGGATGATTGATGGGGATTTTGTGACAAAACATTTCAATGCGTTTAACACTGTGGTAAGTCAGTTAGCCTTTGTTGATATTAAGATGTTTGAAGAAGATAAGTGTGTCACTTTGTTATGTTCTTTGTCAGATTCATGGGATAATTTGGTTGTGGCCATTGGTAGTACTACTACAACTACTTTAAAGTTTGAGGATGTGGTTGCATCCTTGTTTTCAGAAGAAATGAGGCAGAAATCCATGGAGGGCCTATCCAAGGATGCCTTGTCTGAAAAGGGTCATTTCCAAGATAAAAATAAGAATAAGCATGGGAACAGGTCGAAGTCAAGAGGGAGGTCTAAATCTCTCGGAAAATTTATAGGGAAATGCTAGAAAGCTGGGCATTTGAAGGTTTTAACCTTATATCTTTGAGCAATAGTCTAACCCTTCCACATCCTATAATTCTGGTTCTCATCTCCTAGGAAGACATCACCTCCATTATACTTTACCGCGTTTCCAACATTTCCATAGAAAATTTCTGAGAGATTTAGACCTTCCTCTTGACTTCGATCTGTCCCCAAACTTATTTTAATTTTATCTTGGGAACGACCCCTTACAAGCAAGGCATCCTTGGATAGGCCCTCCATGGATGTCCTCTTCATTTCTTATGATAACTAGGATGCAACCACATCATCAAACTTTTAAGTAGTTGCAGTAGTACTACCAATGGCCACAACCAGATTACCCTATGAATCTGAAAAAGAACATAACAAAGTGATACACTTAACTTCGTCAAACGTCTTAATATCAACAAAGGCTAATTGACTTACAACAGTGTTAAACTCATTGAGTTGTTCTGTCACAGAATCCCATCATTCATCTTGAGGAGAAATTTTTTTTTTCCCCTGAAGAAACAGTTTGTTTACTTGGCACTTTGACTGATATAAAGCCACTAACTTCTCCCAAAGCTCCTTAGTGCTATTTTCTTCAAAGACATTAATCAAAACTGAATCTGCAAGGCACAGTCGAATAGTACTCTTCGCCGTCTTGTCCAGCTTCTTCCAGTCTTATTGCGTCATATGTGCGGGTTGTTTTCCTAACATAGTAACCCATTGATCTCTATCCACAAGGAGATCTTCTATGTTTAGCTTCCATAACTCAAAGCTCTGGCCGTTAAACTTTTCTATATCAACCCTTGAATTGCTAGCCATTTTCCTTCACACAGGATTCACTTGCACATAGCTCCCACTCAAAAATATCGCAGACCCAAGATACCCTTGCTCTTCTCAAACTGAGCTAAACCCTAGCAACAAAGGCATCCACCTGAAGCCAATAACGTCTCTTGGATACCAAATAAAGAGTTTGATAAACCTATTCCAGAGAGATAATGCAAAGAGAATCATAAAATAGAAGGAAACAATGACATACATCCACAATTAGATTTACCCTGGAAACCCTTGACCGGGAAAACCAACAAAAACTCAGAGCCGCACCTCTTACTTCTATATATTATTTTTAACAAAGCAGTTTACAATACAATATATAGGTATTTCGCAGCATCAAACAACCCTAAACCACCGAGCGGTATTAGAATAAAATGAGTATAAATCCATGGGCTAAAACCACACACACCCAATAATTAAGGACCCCACCAATCGTGTTGGGGTGTACAGTTGTTTCCTGCAAAGAATACAACACATTTAATACATAGGTGGCACAAATTTAAGTCCTTATTGTTTGTAAATATCATGCTGATTAGTCATTAGTTTCATTACTTATAATGAATGTCTTTTTCATCCTATGTTTCTTCCTTATTTGGTGCCTTTTCAATTTATTGATTTCCTATTCTGATAGGATTGGTTTCAAAAATATCATATGCACTTCATGGATACAAGAATATGTAATTTATTGGGAAATAGGAAACTTCTTGACCTAATTTCATTCTTTATTGTAGGCCACTTTTTGCTCTCAGTCTCTTGAACATGATTCATACACTACTTGAACAGTCTCGACAAGACGATATGCAAATTCTGGCTTGCCATACACTGTATGATTTCATATATAATCAGGTATTCTCAAGATGGAATTTAGTGCACTGTTTCTGGCATCCTGATATCATAATTTGATGACAAATTAAGCTTTTATTCCAAATTTCATTAACTCTGTGAAAAATCATCAGTCAAAATTTCGTTGTGCGTAATATGTATAAATCTCGCTTTCATGTTCTTCTCTTATTTACAGTTTCAGTCATTAAGAGTTGATAAAACATTGAATGAATACATAGTCAAGTCATAATGTGTGTATTTCTACTATAGTATCATAATAACTTAAAATTCAAAGGGGGCAGCCTGTGATTGTTTTCAGCATTAGATATTTTGAAGTACAGGAAACGACCAGTGCCTTGTGTACTTAAATGCTTAATGTCCCAATTTGCACAATTCACAGTAATATGGCCAGAACAAATAGGAGCAACATTCCAATGGGCATAATTAAAAATAACAATGATGCAAATATAGTCCAAGTGTCCAACATAATTTGGTCTTGCAGTAAGATGCCACTTCCATTTTAATGCAACTTCTGAATATGGTAAAAGAATTGGTTTCCAGTGGACACTAGATCCAATTGTGGTTTTATGGATTGGCTGGCTTCCCAGCTAAAGTGAAATATTGTCGAATGATGGTTGTAAATTTATAGTGAAAAGTATCCCATTTCTTGATAGTCAATGAACTTGTTTACCTAGCAAACATAAATGCTTTATTAGCATGGAAGAAGTAAAGAATGTTCTCATGGCAGTTGCACTCTTTCTCAGAGAACCATCACCCTTTGTGATGACTGTGCGCGTCTTACAAGTTTGATGATAGTTGGGAGAGAAGGGAGATGGTTGATGACCAGTGCTTGTGAAAGTTCATTGCCCATTGCAACTATAATTGTTATGCACAATTCCACCTAGTATCTAACACCCAATGGCAAAATACCTGGTCATAGGCTAAGATTCTACACACACATTACACATAAGTGGAGAGCACCACCAAATAATGCTTGCGGATAAATGACTCTAGATGCTTATCACCATAAGGCATCACTAATTAAGACTCCAACAAACCCATGTCCATTTCTCAACCATAAAACAAGATTGTGATTAAAACTACCCAAATAATTACTTGTGAATTTCATAATTCATTTTCTTCATATCCATATATATTGCATTCAACTCTTTCTATAATACCTTATGGGATTGCTAGTTCATCTTGCTACCATCCCAGACAGGACTGGTGGCATACATCTCAATTAATCATGCCAATATTCATGGGATTGTTGGCTCGTATTCAGCCATGATACCATCTTGCCACTGTCTGTTCGACTGTTTTCTCATATTCAATCAAGTTGCCATCCATGGAACTGGACATCATGTCATCATTCACAAGACTGTCAGCTTATACTCATTTGTGTCACCATTCTAAATTTTGTTGGCTTATATTTAATGACGCCACTATCCATAGGACTATGGACTTAAATATTCAATCATGTTGCCATTCACATTACTGCTGGTTTATGTTCAATCATGCCAGCTCATATGTTGCAGTATTCATTCCAGCCATCCTTTATGGGACTGTTGGCCAGATACCTCACAGCCACTACTATATTTTGTGGGATTGTTGGCCAGCAAGCTTAGCAATTGATTTTTCAGTCAAAGCAAACCGCAAAAGTGTAAAAGTCACATCTTCATGTTTAACAATCAAATTTCAAATATTCAAGGTATACGGTACATATCCTTCAGACTCAAGAACCTTGGTCAATGCTGAAAACTAATCTATCCTCCAGTGACATTGTTGTTGAAAGAAGTCATAGTTGATAGAACAAGGTTGATGCTATAGGATCTGCTTGATACTGGTACAGAAGCTGACACAACAGTAAATCTCTGCTTGGACTTGGCCAAAAAGAATATTCCCATTGGTCTAAATGCCAAGGTCAAACTTGTCGCTAAAGTCAAACTTTAGAGCAATATTAGTTAATGTTGCTGCTGGCCTCAATGTGCAGGTTAATTCCAACTTTTTCTAAGTTGGCAAGTGCCTTGGGGGTGAATGATCTGTTGTTTGGGTCACAAATTAATGTCTACATAAGTTAATTGCAATGTAAAAGGGTAACATCATGCATGTGGGCTTAGTCAGGTATAATATGATTTAAATTCATGTTGGATGATAAACAATTTGGCCAAGCAACTGAAAGAAATCAACCAGGAGAGAGAAATTCAAGGATTTTTGATCCAATTGGAGTAATTTTGACTCGATTATGATGACTTCAAAGTTATATATATTTAAAATAGATGTAATAGAAATAATCATGAAATGTTAGATGATGTTATCCTCCTCCTTTGAACTTTGGTGCGGATGTCCTTCCTGATCTCTGTCCTTTGACCATCCTTGACTGTTTAAAACTAATAGATAATGTCTTCATTGTGAAGTGAAGGCCTAGTTTGGGAACAACCCCTTAAAATAATGGGTTTTAATTTTCCATGTTATTCTAAACTGTTACAAGTTTTTATTTATTTATAGGTCACTTTCTTACAAAAAGTTTTCAATGACCATATAATTTACTTTTCTTCAAATTCTTTTTCTCAAATTTGTTGATCTTTTCTCCAAGAGTCTTAAGCGAGTTAATTTTTCTATTGAATGCTAAACTTTTACAAGTTGCTTTTTTATAAATCTGTTCTATCATATGAGATATTTTGGGTTTCACTATTTCTCAATTTTTTTGATCATTATTAAAATATTCTTTTGCTTGTTAAATAGAAGATCAAATATATTACTTGAGGAACATCATGTGCAACATATATCAGAGTGTACTAAAAAAATCAGGAGGGCACTCCATGTCAAACCAAACAAAACAAGAAGCTGCAGAAATGTATATATGACCTAAAAGAGTCTTGGCCTTAAAGGCCTTACATAAAAAATCAACAGCAACAACTGAAGCTGAAGGAAAGAAAACTGAAGTCCAGAATTTTCTCCTAACAATCCTGATGTCGAGGACCTCTATGATCAGCTTCTCAGCTATGCAGCCTGTCATGCATGCAGTTCACCCTCTGCTCTAATTAATTAATGCGTCCTGCTCCTGGTCTGAGACTTGGTTCATTGCTACTTGGACTGCTGCAAGCCCTAAATATGCAACCTTGCTGTTGATTTTGTCAGTGACAATCTTCACTGCAGCAATTATTTTGCTCCTGCCTTGCTTCTGGAGCAGCCCATGAACCTCCATGTATATCTGACTTGGGTTCTCCTTGAGTAATTTTTTCAAAATGCCTTCTACAATTGAGACAGCAGATATGACTTTCCCAATTTGCATCCCGAGCCCAATGCTGCCGATTTGGAAATTGTACATTCTCTTAAAAAAAACAGTGATATTGTTGTCTGTGGCTGTGCATGAGGAGCATATTTCTCTCCTCCAGAGGTTCCTTGTAAAAATATTCACCCTACAGCCTCCTGTACATGATTTTCAGGTTGGTTACAGCCGCTTAGCACCTCAAATAGTTTGCACATGTACATCCGTTTTGTTTTTTAAAATACAGTAGGTTTACCTCTTAATATGCCTCCTATTCCCATATCTAAGGCATCCTATTCGTAGGACTTTGACATGATTCTTGTCTCCCTTAGTTACCTACAGGCTCTTATTTCCTTATTGTGGTTGCTCAGAAATCCTTTAACTGGGATTTGTTATAACTGTTAGGTGTCTAAGAGTTTACATGGCAAAAGAGAGAAGAGACACAATGAATTAGGAGAAGGAATAACTTGCATTACAGAGAGAAAAAAGGCTTCAGATCTGCAGTGTGATAACAGAATTCTATGCATCATCGAAAATCTGAAACTGCTTCTAAAGCTGTTGACTGAGTAAGTGTCAACTGCTCTATATGTTTTCTATTAATTATCTTAGAAACACCCTTAATCCTTTAGTCATAGATATCAACAAGGAATTATCAGTAATTTTTACAAAAAATCCCAAGGTATGGCATGTAATTTGATCATCATAGAAACCGATTAGAGATGGGTTTTATTTGATGCTTATTATCAATCTGCCATTCAGATTTTAACAAGTAGTCAAACGTTTTGTGCAAGATATTTTAAAAATCTTTGCAAATCAAACATAGCAATATTGTCCAGAACTTGGCCAGAACATGCTGGTAACTTAGCTGTAAGAAGTGGCCTAATTGATGCTTTAAAGGCACACAAATGTTTTGATTCTACGTCTTATTATTGGTAAAAAGATGTGGTTTTACTCAAACTTGTATGTTTCATGTGTAGTTTTCATTTGGAAATATTTTCATGTTTTGTGAAAAGTTACTTTTGTATCAATTATTTTACATTATAAATATCCTAAAAGAGCTGCCTGTATCTTTGTTAGGATTATTTGCATATCATTTACTTTCATGCATATTGGATAGAAAATAGCTTTTTGTGACTTGTTCAAAACATAGAAGTTACCATTGTCTTTGATTCGCTAAGTATGTTTATTTTTATAATTATCCTTGTTAACCTATCTATATTTTGGGATATATGTAGACAGATGGGACTTACATGCACAACTTGAATGGTTTGCTTCCCAAAGTCTGCAAACTTGCACGTGAGACCGGGGAGTATAATAGAATTCAGCGTCTAAGAGCTGCTAGTCTACAGGCTCTTTCTGCAATGGTAACTTGTATTGATTTGGCTGGAACATTCATTAGTAGAGAGCTGTGACTTTTATGTAAAACATGTCTAGAATAGTTCTTAAGCTCTTCGTCCCCTCTATTATAAAATTCTCAGATAGGTTTAATTTTGGCCAGTTTGAACAAAATTAGATCTTGTATCGGGCAAACTCAATATTTTAATTAGTTTGGTATGTATTGCAGGTGTGGTTGATGGGAGAATGCTCCCATATTTCATCTGATTTTGATGATGTAAGTATGCTGCTAATTATTTATATACATATAATGGTGCATGAAGTGCATTCTGTTTCATCTGTGTAGAGAAAACTTTTATCATTTTTTAATACATTTAAAACATAGATTTATAAGTAGCAGCAGCATTTTTTCTATTCGGTATGAAGCAATTTTCCATTTTATATAAGGAACGATGTGAGGAAAAGAAACATCAAAATGATTAATCTCTTTGCTTGACAATAGAGGAAACTGCTATAAGGAGAGAAAAAGAGAAGAAACTTTGATTAATATACAACGATTGACAAAAGATAGTATACTGAGATTGGTATACAACTTACAAGCATATAAGAAATAGAAATATGAAGCTATATTACTCTCGCCAAGTGCAGGCGTTGTCTGAGGTGCTCTTAAATATTGATGTAAAAGTAAAGTAGTTTTTAACATCCACGAGGCCATAAGATATATGGAATGGTCTACCTGGAGGATGTTATTTATCCAATATATATTTGTCCAACCAGACTGGGTACATGAGCATGGTGTACAACCCTGCCCCCTGCCGAATTTGAACCTTGGACCTCCTATTTGGAGTTCAAGTCTCCACCATTAGGTCCTCTTTACTTTCAAATTAAAGTCAGAGCGTGAGTTATTTTCATATTAACTGCATAAAGCTAAAACTAAGACTAAGGAGAAATCTACTGAATGGTACAGACTTGTCATTAATTATCTTATTGTCTCACATTATATAGTCTGCTAAAAGCTTTTTTTCTAAGAATGTTGTTTGAAGATATGTCTGTGCCCCTTTGGGTGTATGTGTAAGTCTAACATTCCAGATGTCTAGCGAAGATAATGCATATTTCAAGGATTGTGATATTTCAAGCCTTAGTTCTAGATTGTGACCATTGCTGTGCTTGGAACTCTTTGGTTAGCTGGTCATCATATCATTAACAGTAACCTTCTTGCAAAATTTCCCTGCAATTTTAAATCCAGAGAGTATTGTGCTGAGTTTTGCAATGTCTTGCTGAGATACAAGTTGCTTTCTTTGCCTAGTGTAAGCCGAGTCATATTCATTGTTCTATGCTCTAAATGGAGACACATTTGTAGAAACTAATGAAGCTACAAGCTTCCCAAGATGGGGCTAGAGACAAAGCATATATATATATATATATAACTTTCTTCTTGAGAAATTTTCGTGCAATTTAAAATCTGCAGAGTGTTGTGGAGTTTTGCAAAGTCTTGCTGAGTTACAAGTTGCTTTTTTTGCCTAGTGTAAGCTGAGTCATTTTCATTGTTCTATGCTCTAAATGGAGACACATTTGTAGAAACTAATGAAGCTACAAGCTTCCCAAGATGGGGCTAGAGACAAAGTATATTTTCTCTTGATCTGGATTTTAGGAAGAATCTGGTGGACAACACTCCAAATTCTTCAATCAGATTAACATTCTTAAAGAATTAGTAAAATTAAATAAGAAGCATAGGATGTAGGCCTACAAATTGGCACATGAACAACAATCTATGCATAAATGCAAGAACGTATGGGCTACGTCGGTTAATAGATATTTTCAGATGTGTCCTAGATATTTGTCGTAAGTGTTGTCAAAACATAGTATTGTCTTGTAATAAATCTTATGTGATGTGTTATGGGGTATTATAATGCTCTTGTATACGGGTAGTTCAGTGGTAGTTGGGCAGTTGCCAACTGCCTACCGGTTCTGGCGATACCCATATATTTACATCTACCTTGATCGAGGTCTGTCATTGGAAACTTTGATGCAGGAATATAAGGATGGAGGTATGCTCGAGGTCTACATTTGTTGCCTGTGTGGTTTGTGTTGTATGCTTGACTAGACCATGATGTATTGTAGTTGATTGGAATGTGAATGATACATGCTATCTACTTATATGTATCTATAAGTTCTTCCTATTATACATCTTTATTTATAATATTTTATATAATGGAATTATGTTATAGTGTGTTACCATTGCCTATATGTTGGGTTGAAGTTGGTGACATGGGCTTGTGACAAGCATCTTCCCAAGGAAGATAAAACAACAACGATGACAATGGGAAGATTAGTGTGGTTGGTGAGAGTAGTAGTCCAAGCAAGCCTTTGACCTCGTGGGAGAAGAGAAGATGGGTTCTTGAAATTGAAAGTGATGCAGACTTCTCTATTGACATTGATGAAGGGCCAAGGGGCAATGAAGGAATGCATACCATTGTCGATGAAGGGCCAAGGGGCATTAGATCATTGACAATGCAAGGGGCAATGATGGAAAGCATAACAAGGCGCAATGACATTCATTACAATGCAAGGCATGATGAAGGGCTAAGTGACAATGAGTTTTCCAATAGAGAACTAATGGTGATTGAAGCAACTTTTGCATCATATGGTACAAGCAATGGTGGTTTGACATTGGAATAGCTATAGGTTATTGTGTTTGATGCTAACTGGATAGAAGTTTGACATCAGAGGAAATGCAGGTTGGTGTATGCGATAGTGTGTGTGAGGGAGGTTTGTCATTGGAGCAATTGCAGGTTTGCTTGTTGATTGTGAGCAAGATAGGATTATGACATTGAAGCACCTATAGGTTGGCATGTTTGATAGTGGATGGGATAGGAATCTGACATGAGAGTAATTGTAGTGTGGTGAGTTCAATGGAGCACATGATGAGAATTTGACATGAGAGCATTCATTGTCTAGCTATGTCAATTGGTCACAATGAAGACCAATATTGGTGAGACATAAGTGTCCCATGTTTCATGGTGGTGAAGCAAAAGATGTAGTCAAACATTGTAAAATTTGCATTATGATATGGAAGTCCAATTGCTAGTAGAATAGAGCAAATTGGAGGAGGCTATTCCTTACAACATTGTGTGGAACCATAGTAGACTTGTACATGGAATTGCTAGAGGGGAAATACCAAACATAAAGGAGTTGTAGGAAGCCTTGGTGAAGGAATTCAAGTTTTTTCATAATGACATTGAGGTCATTGTAAAAATCCATAGAATAAAGTAACACGAATAAGAGTTCGTTTGGTCGTACAACTGGAGGTTACATGGGCTGGTCAACCATTTGGAGGAGTAATCAGACGCATTGAAGAAGAGGTGGTTTGTGGTGGGCCTTCTTCTTATGTATAGGAAGACCAAGGTGGTTCCTTTGATGCCATACCAAGAGGCCATTGAGTGGACCCTGAACTTAGAAAGTGATGAGAGGATGTCATTTAGAGGTTGGGGTCAGGGAGTTAGTAATGAGAGTGATTTTGAATCAACTTTGAATACAAGAGCGATAATTTTAAGAATGAGCGCATTTCAAAGGACAAATCAAGGATATCATCTAGAGTTGGGGTTGAGCATTAAGTGATGAGAGCGACTAATAAGGTGAGAACGATGATAATGAGTGTGACATGGTGAACAAGTGCAACAAGGCTACGACATCACTGGGTGCTCTTCGTAAGGAGATGATGTGCCTATTTGAAGAATACAAAAATGAATGGGACTCATGTTGTAATGAGTCCAAATGACCAAAAGAGACGTTTTGTAGCAGTTGCGAGATGGAAGGACATTCAAAAAAGGAACCCTCTTAGAATTTGAAGAACATTCAATATTTTGTGCAGCTTAGAGGGAGATTGTTCCATTGAGAGTTGTCGCATGTGGTACGTTTCATGACAATCATGAAAGCAATGAAATGCTGAACTAAGTATGATACATGGGGTAGATCCATTGTGTAGTGCTATAGATGTCATCTCTAGGACACTTCGCATGAAGCTGTTAGAGGAATGCGAGTATGCATTGTACTATAGGGGGAAAACACATAATCTAACATAAATTGGGGCACCTTCTTACCTAATGGTGGCCGCACAATTGTGAACCAAATCAAAGTTATAGAATAGGCAACAATGGCCGTTCTTTGCTTTAAAGATGCATAGCAATGGGCTTGGGCCTTTCCTCTATTTATAGTTGCGAGGAAGGAAACCCTAATTATATTATATACTAAATTGTTAGTACAGGCATAATTTGACTAAATGATAACTCATAAGGAATCCATTAAGTAAGGCTAAACAACAAAAAATGACAACACAAGCTGATGCCTAAATTTGAAGTTGTATGGGGTACTAGCAAGAGCCATGTTTTTCCTAAAAAGGATACAATGAGAATTGAATGTTAGACCTCTTCATGCCAAAATAAATGTCTAACCAACACATTATGTAATGTGACTTAACACAAGTCATCATTGTGAATAGGGGCTGTTTTTTGTTTACGTTTTTTAAACTCTTGGTCCCTCACATCCTTTCCTATTTTGTATAGAGTTTTTTGTTTTTAATTTTAATTATTTCGCCTTCTTTTTGGCACCCTCTCCCCTATTAATCCCTTGAAAACTTTTGTAGGTAGGGAGGTTTAACTATGAAATCCTCAGACTTCAAGGTGGCATCCTCTATCGACAAACCCTTTCGTTTCATCTTTCATAGCTTGATGGCCTTGTTTGTTAGCATTTCCAAGGCTGTTTCACCATTCCTCTACTTCACTCTCAAACTAAAATAATATCCTGAAGTATTTAACCTTTGACTCACAAAACCTTTTCCCAAAACCAAGCACTCATTTTCTCACGTCTTCCTTTTCATGAAAGTTTCTTAACATTTTCGTGTGACCTCTTTTGGTTACCTATCATCACTGATTGTTTTTCACACATGAGGATTTTAAAACTTGAAATGTGTATACTTTAATTGTCAATATCCTTCGAGAATAGTGAATGAGCTACACACCATATGGCTCATCCCAGTTTCGATCAGCTGTACAAGAGAGTGCCTTGGCAAAGTTATTAAAACCTCTTTTAGGGTTTGTGTGGCCTACCCATCTTCCTATGTATGGGATACTCCATTCAAATGTTGCAAGGCAACATTGAATTTCTCCTCAATATCAATAATATGTTGCACATGAAAAGCAGCCTGATCTTACTCAACCATGGATGAACCTCTGCTTGTAAATTGTAAGATCTTCATCTAGAGGTTCAATTAATTTTTGAGTAGCCGGAAAAGGTGGAAAAATAACGTCCTCCATTTCTGGAAAAGGATTTATATTCTTCTCTTCCTGAATTTTTTTGCCTTCATTTAATGAAACTCACCCATTTTGCCAAAAAATATGTATGATGAGATCTTGCACATATATGTGAAAAAGCTTTGAAACATATCTTTGAGCTCTTCCCTTCTCACGATGTCAAATTGACTTCCAGACTGGTTTTTGCATGTCCTTAGATTTTTCCTTTTTGTTCTTGCAGAGGGAGCAAAGATAAACTTGGCTTTGATACCACTTGTAGCATACTAAAGGAAAAACAACTAAACAAACAGAAATGAGGGCACTTGTTCACCCTACGGTGGACTCACATTTATGAACCTGCTCAAAGTTATAGAAGAGGCAATAGTGGCTGTCCTATTCTATGGTATTTCTAATGAGTGAAAAAGAAAGATACATAGTGTCTGGCCTTTCTCTATTTATTGTTTGGAGAAAGGAAACCCAAGTTACATTACATGCTAATCTGTTCTTGGGATTAATAATATATTAAATAAGGCATAACAATATTACAAAAGACTTTTTACTAATGTTGTGAGTAGGTACACAATAAAGGAGTGTTGAAGCAATGTGTATAGAGGGCTTGAGATACCAAAGGAGAGTCAAAGCCTCAAATCGAAGCAGAGGTCAATGAACACTTGATTTTAGTCATAGAGTTAGAGTGTCATGGTGGATATGTGATGAGCTATGTAGATATCGATGTTGGCATGGGTTGACATAGTTAGAGGCGTTTATCTCTAACATAGACATGGAATTTGCAGGGCAAGAAATGTAAGGCTTGGGAAATTTTGGTATTTTTTTTAATGCTTTTGTCTATAGACGGAGGATTAGAATAGAGGTGAAACCAACAACTTGCTTGATGGTGAGTGCAAGGAAGAGTGCAATCTGGATATGCAAGGCTATCAGGCTAAGGAATGATGTTGATAACTTGATTAAGAATGAGGACTTTCCTAACAATGGACAATGTTGTTCGGATAGGGAAGGAGGATTTCAGAGTATGAACGATGGTATTTGGGTGAGGAAGCCTATTGTATAAATTATGGAGAATGTTGTAATGACATTGACGACACACAATTTGGGTAGTGATGAACCTAAGTTAGAATGAAAATGAGGTGCATGATAGATTAGGTGGGCTTGTAATGCTCGTTGATGGAATGGAGGAACTTCATAAATGTCATCTAAAGTGAGCTTTGAGACATTGTGCATGACATTTCCAAATATTGTCACCAATGAGGAAGAGGACAAATTGATTACATGCGTCACCTAGGAAATTGTAATTTGACAATTGTAGGACCAACATGCCATCCAAATGATAAACTTCAAAGTTCTCATTTATAGGGATGCCTCTTGGGGAATGAATTCTGGCTAGGGAGTGGACATCGTTTGCAAAGTAGTGAATGTTGGTTACAACATTAAGGACATTGTTTGGAAGAAGGCAAAGGTGCAAAATGTCACTTAAGAAGAGAGAATTGGGATTGTTAGTCATCGACCATTACTTTGCCATTGGCTACCTTCTTGTTGTTAGCTAACTTTTGGATGATGAGTGTGCCAAGTTGGCGTTGATTGTTTGAAGGGTTGACTCATATTTGACAGTTGGAGTAGTTGACAACCCCTCTACTATCAACAAGGTTGATAAGGCCTTGGTCGATGACCCCTTTGTTGTTTGTAGTGCCATTTGGTTTATGACTAATAAACCCTTTTTTTTGTTAGTAGTGCCAACCCGGCTGACCTAGTTGACCTAGTTGATAGGGCCGATTGGGATGATCCAACCGATGAGAGAATGACTAAGCGACCAAACAACAAGTTGATACAGGCTATGTTGGTCGATGGGTGAATGATACAATGGTCAACTTTTGAGTTGAAAGGGGCTTTGCTAATTGACAAGCCAATGGTAGATTGCTCAATTAATGAGTTAACTAGTGTTTTGTTGATTCATGAGCCATTGGTTGCTTGGTTGATTGACGAGTTGTAAGAGGTAGTGCCAACTAGGGTGTAGATAGAGGCAATGCCATCGACGCACCAACATATTGATGGGTTGCTGACTGGATTGTCTCTAGGTGCCACTAAGGCACTAGTTGATAGAGCAATTGGCGACAGGGGTGTTGTGTTGGACCTTGTTGATGGTTGTAGGGCCTTTGCTACACAACAAGTCGATTGTGCACTTTGTGGCACACATTGGCTGAACTAAGCCATTTATGTCACATGCCGTTTAAGTTGTGCCATCTCAACAACTTTTGACGAGGTTGTGGTCCACAACAATGTTAATAGATCATCTGTCATTCACAAACCTTACAACCCTATTGTATGGAGATTGGCTGTCACACAATATCGTTTGGAATTTGTTTGTCACATAATTTGTCATCCAAAAGTGTGTTGTCGATAAGTGTGTTGTCTTGGAGTGTATTGCCAGAGAATGTGTGCCCTTGACTTGCAACATACGTGGTGACAAGTGTTGCTCATTGAACTTGCGACGCAACGAGTTGTACAAAGTTGAGCAAGTGATTCGAGAACAAAGTTGTGTTAGAGATATTATGATGTATCGCAGAGATGGCAAGTGTTAAAGTAGTAGATCAATGCCTTGACTTCAATTGATTGATTTGTTGGTCTGTCTATGGGGATGTCGACAAGTCTAAAGGAGGTAGATGTAGGTGGATGAGTTGGCAAACATAAATATCATGTTTGCATGAGTGCAAACCTATGCGCCGAATTGGTTATACGTTAGTATTGTGTAAATAGAATTTGTTGCAAGTGTTGTCATCACAAAATATTGTCGCTTGTGTGTATGTGGGGACCTCGGTATAGGGTGTCAAATTCTTTGGTCCTCACCACTTGCCCCAAACTCCATAGGCATGTTTGTAATAAATATCATCTAAGATGTTTGGGGTATTTTAATGTTTCATGTATATGGGTAGATTGGTGGTAGTTGGGCACAACCATCTACCAGTTCCTATGATACCTACATGTATGCATCTACCTTGGTCAAGGTGATGTTGGCCATAGGAGTATGAGGGTGGAGGTGTGTTTGTCGTCTGTGTTTTTTGCCTGCGTTATCTATGTGTTGTATGCTCGACTAGACCACGATTTATTGCTGTTGATTGGAATGTGAAGGATACGTGCTGTGTACTCATATTTACCTGTAAGTTTTTCCCATTGGGCATCTTAATTTATATATAATGGAACTATGGTATAGTGTGTTTCATCCCATTTTTTTGTGTGGGAGTTCTACATAGGACTGTCCATTCACATGAAGAAAAATATATGACCAATAAGGACTGAATCAACAATTAATTACTTAATAGTTAATAGTTTGTTACAATATAGTGTATCTAAGAGAACTTAGAAGAGATGTAAAGATCTTACAATTGGTCTCCAACATTTGTGTCGCCATATTTATGCAAGCTATGTAGAACAGGAAATGGAGGGACTCTGGTAGAATATAAAACAGCTTATACTGAAGGGTTTGAACCACATTTAGTCTTTTGGTACTAAGTTGGGTTTATGAGTTGGTGCTAGTGCTGAAACCTGACATTGTGTAGGAAATTAAAATTGAAAATATAGTACTGTCCATGAATGACCAAAATGGGTCAATCAGATTTGAGAGAAGGGTGTTACAATAGAATATGGTAAGTTTGGGATAATTCTAGGAATAAAATTGACTACACACCAAATAAATAAAACTAGCTAAACCATAAGGGGTCCCAGAAGGGTTAAACTTGGAAACATGTAGGTGACAACTAGTCTTATTAATCATCAATTGCTGAAGAAAGAATGGAAGACTCAATGCGCTTATCCTCTATCTTGTCAAAAAGACTAATGTAAGGTCTGATTATATCCATCCAGGAATGCCCAGGGCTAAAAAACCAGTAAGTGTAGTCCTTGAGAGGTGCATGGCACTCCCCAAGACTTCTCTCCTAGCATCCAAGACTGAGGAGCTGCAAATGGAAAGGAAGCTGGTGATTCAAGTCCACCCGTGGAGGGTTCAAGAGATCTCTCAAGGTGAATCAGTGTCTCCTCGTCTCAAACAAGAGTGAGAGTGGTGGGGTGCTATGGTAGTAGTATGTAGAGGGAATGTTTCACTTATTTGTAATTAACTTTAGGTGGCATCATGGTCATTACACCAAGATCTGAAACAGGATGGAAATGCTTTGTCGGACATGTATAAATCTTACTTGGGTGTTGCCCTTGTGGGGTGAGGCTGCCCTTTGGAAGTGGAACAAAGGAAATAAGAAAAAGACCTGGTGGGGGCCATCACATGTAGAGAAAGCATTTGTTTTGAGCTGTCGTTTGGATCCTTCATCTTCAAATATCCAGAAAGCTATCAGATTAATATTGACATCATTGCCTATTATGGCACATGATATTTTTATCAGGTGTGATAGAATGATCATCTGAAAAGTGTGGCACTGTTTATGTTGGAGTGGACTCAAGAAAGCTATGAACTTGCTTTATCTTTGTCACACCTTCATCCCAAGGATGCTACGGCTGCAAGAAGTCCTATAACAAACTTTGCCATAGTAGATTACTTTGACAATGGGCCATATGGAGATACTAGCAAAGGACTTCTTGATGATTTAAAGCTGATAGCAATGGCCAACTAGCTACCGATGTCTTTAGGTAAGATAAGATGATTTTAGTAATGTTCACAGAAGGCCAAAGTAGGCCAATGGGAGTTGTCGAAAAGAGCTATTACAATGTACTGTAGCATCCAAAAAGTACTAAGAAAATAAGCTAAAGTAGAGTAAAATAGCTAATGTAAACTACATAGTACTGGAACAAGTGTATGGCATAAAATTACAGCCTCGAGGGTTCTCGATTATTTTTCTGAGTGTAGAGATGTTGTTTTCCCTTTCATTATTGACTTTTTATTGGAATTGCAATAATCATTACCTTGATTTTGCTAGCTCCATAAAGTAATTGTAGTCCAAAGACTCCAAACCATTGGCTGGTCATTAGTGGTACTCAACAAATTATTTCATTTTATTATTCAATTTCACTAAAAGCATATGCCAAAGATTTTTCAATGGATGCTAGTGGTATTCACAAGTTAGATATCCTAAGGAGGATGGGTGCATCAATTTAAGGCATTAGAAGAAAGAACCTGTAATGAGAGCTGTTTTTAAGGTGTTATTTTGTTTTCCCCACTTTTTGTGCAGGTCAGTAGGACATACTGAAAGGAGGTCTTACAATGTACTTTAGTAACCAAGAAAGTACTACAAAAAAAATAAACTAGAATTAAGAAACTAGAGTAAACTGCACTAAAGTTAAACAACTATAGAACATCAGATTACAGTCTCGAGAAATAGAGAAATAGGGAATAACTCAAGTGAATCCAAGCATCAACTCGATCTGTAGAGTGTGAAGTAGAAGGAGAGCAACCATCATAACCAACTATCGAAAAAGATCTAATGCAGGATCTAAAGATGTCCCAAAGAGAACTAGCAGGACGAAAGGGGCCTGGTTGGATAATCTGCGGAGGACAAAGAATTTGACCCTTGAAATCTCTCCTAACATCCATGGCCAATGAAGTAGTAGAAGAAGATTATAAGCTGGTATGCAGACAAGTAAGGGGAAGCCTAAACCTGGTGTTGGGGGAGCCATAGTCCCTACCCATGGCATCCATGGCATGTGAGAAGAAGGCGCAGAGAAAGGGGGAGGGGCAGGGGGATCTTATTTTACATAGAAGATCATGATAATTAAACTAGGTCAATGACTTTACTAGGATGATGGTTATCCTTATTGTGTTTGATTTAACTTATATGATTGTCATTATACTGATGACTATAGTATCTTGAAAGTTATGTACAAGTAATGGGGACTTAGTTTGGGGTAGCTAGGAATTATATTTTTGTGGTTGGCTTTACGATGGATCATTTAGTTTGTATTTAAGCTGGCTCCTATCTATATATTCAGCATCACTATTAGTGATCTGAACTTTTATTTTTATTTTTTTTATATATTCAAAACTCCACCTTATGAAAACCTGTTGTCTGATTGACAATTTTAATATCAGAATATTATGCCTCCATTGCTCTTATGACAAGCTTTCCTTTGGAGCAAGAAGACAATGACAACCCTTAGTTCTTTTCATCCATTTACCAGGTTTCAGTGCATGTCTAATTGATTGGATACTAGTATAAACATACTTTGGTACTAACTATTATATAATTGGGTGCTATAACCTGGTAAGGAATGCTAGTATTCCTGTTCTTCGTCTATAGGTTGCCCCTACATATTGTCCTGCTATTCTCTCTTTGGTTATATTTTCAAAGGGCTACCTTGTGATATGTTTTCAAAGGGCTACCTTGTGATATGCTGAGTGATCCCATAGGTGGTCCATATGTTTATTTTTGTATGTATTTTTTCTTTTTCAATTGGTTATATGGGATTGAAACGGGCCTCACTCATATTAAATCATCACCACATAGTGGTATCACAACAGCTTGGCTATTATCCATGTATTGCTTGGCAAGATTCAAGCCTGGGTCTCCTCCTTGAAAGTTGAGGGATATAACCGGTTGAGCTAATGCCATTTGATTGTTTTTAAGTAATTTTTTATTCACTACTAGTACTTTATCTTCCTGTTTAGCATCTATCTTAAACAAAGCATGTCATTGTCTCGTTTTTTAAGATTGATTACATGGGATTGCAACGGGTCCTACATGTGTTACACTGTGACCACATAGTGGTGTTACTATAACATTTTTGGCAATTATGCATGTACTGCTGGCATTATTCTAGCCTAGGTCTCTTCTTTGAAAGTTAAGGTGTTTAACCCATTGAGCTCATTGCATATGATTAGATGCTCTTCTCCATTTATTGTTTTTGTAATTTTTTCCACTATTTATCTCCCCCTTCACCTAAAATCTTTCTCTTTTTTAACCCCCCACCCATATTTTAAACCCTTCCCCCTCTTTAATCCCCCACTTAATGTTCGCCCATGAGATTTAAACCTTGGCTTTGGGTGTTGAGCTCTTAACTTCCAATCACTTGCTCTAAAGCTTATGGGAGAATGTTGTTGTCTCATTGATATGTTGGTGTCTAATTTTTGTTTGTTTCTAAACTGATAATTAGATGGATTTAAGTAGTATTGCTCAGCTGATTTAAGACCTATCTTGAAGAGATTTGTTTTGTGTTTAACAAGCTTATATTAGTTGGTACAACATTTTGATTCACTTATGTCAATCTTTATATTCTTAGATTAAAGTGTCTTTATTTGTGTTTTTTGACCTTTATAGGTGAAGTTGAATGTTTTATGTTTTCATTCAATGCAGTTATGACATTTACAATTCTTGCAACTTGGCAGATTGTCGATGTTACTTTGGACAGTTATCGAGTTCCTGCTGTTGATCAGGAACATAACCATGAAAGAACATAACCATGAAAGAAGTGATTCACATCATAATTGGGTGAAGGAAGTTCTTAGATGTGAAGGAAGAGGATCTATTGGCATGATGAGAGATTCCATGTCAAATGGTGACTTAGAAAAACCTAGATCTCGTTTCAAAAATCCTGCTACTCTAACAAGGTAATCGACTTAAACATGAATGTTGAAAAATGTATGAAATTATGACATTGTTTACATTTTCCAAGCCTTTTTCGAATTTCTTATGCCTCAGTTTTTGGATTGAATGCTCATGGTAGCTACTTTTTTTTATTAATAATGTAAATTCCATTTGTGTGAGGGCTTTTAGTTATTTTAATTTTTAACTAAAATGAACTAGCTACAAGGACGGTATGCTGGAAAATTTTGAAGACATGTTTTTCCTGAATTGCATGATGCAGAAGCTAGTGATACATTTTTCTGGGTGGTAAGAGAAGAACACTAGGATGTTCATATAGAAAGTGTAGAAATGTAGATTGATAAGTTACAGTCGTTTTGACCCAACGCCCTCCTCCCCCCGGATGTAATTTGTAGGTCTACTGGAAATGTTGTGTTTATGGCATATGGACAGGGTTACAGGGTTATAAAAGGGTTGCGGACACATGGTTTTGTGACAATGCTTTTGATGCGCTTAAATATGCGGTGTCCTTGATGTATACTGACATGGGCTTTCCCCGTAAAAAAATAAAGTAGTTGCATGCTTGTTTTGAAACCATTTCCCTGCTGTTTTGTGGTGGTAGCTTTGAGGTCATGAATTGCTTCTTCCATCAATGTTTATGGCAGGGTTACAGTCGGTTTCACCCACTGCCCTCTGCCCCCTGGTGTGATTTGTAGGTCTACTGGAAATGGTGTGTTTATGGTGTATGGACAGGGTTATAGGGTTATAAAAGGGTTGAGGACACATGGTTTTGTGACAATGCTTTTGATGCACTTAAATATGCAGTGTCCTTGATGTATACTGACATGGGTTTTTCCGGTTAAAAAAATAAAGTAGTTGCATGCTTGTTTTGAAACCGTTTCCCTCCTGTCCTGCAGGGACACCCTAGTGGTATGTTGTTGGACTGTTATCTACGCCACCCAAGTTCAAATCACAGGGAGGGAGGCCCCCGTTATGCCCCTGGGGAGTGTGGCCCCCAGTTGTGCCACCCGTTGTACTTCACCTTACTTCCCCCCAAAAAAAAAATCATTTCCCTGCTGATTTGAGGTGGTAGCTTTAATGTTACAAATTGCTTCTTCCATCAATGTTAATCATCTTGATGCATTAAATGTATGTTAGTGTTTCATCTTCCTTCAACAATCAAAGAAAAGAGGAGAAGTTTATAAATATCAGATCTTGTTAAGAACCATGGATGATGTAACTGGAAGTGCCCATGGATGATGTAACTGGAAGTGTCCATCTAATGCTACTTCTGGCATTTTTTGATCTTCACTTTGAAACTGAAGATATTCCCTTCTGATGATTATCTCGTTTGGGAAGGTTCTAAAATATCTTATGCCTAGCCTAATGCACGTAACTGTCATACTGAATGTCAAGGCTTGAAAACATTTGGTTCTGCTGATGAACCACGCACATGATATGAAGTAGATTCACACTGGATAAGCATGTGATTTCTTGAATGTGAACACCGAAAGCAATAGAAGGCATGCTGAGCTTCAAATTTATAGTCCACTATGAAGTGATATGTCTGTCATAAATGACAACAACATGGCAGATTTATCTTTGTCCCTTGGATACCGATTTATCTTTGTCCCTTTGATACTGTTGAAGTGCGAGTGTGCATATAAGGATTCTTGTAATAATGTAAGAGAAAGGAAACATGCTGGGTAGAAAATGAAAGCAGTGATCACTTTTGGTCAAAAAGGAGTAAGGAAATAGTCTTTCAAGCAAGACTTTGGCTTTACAATTGGTTTGGAATACTTATGAAGTATAGGATATCAATCTTTAACTCCACTGAAGATATCCTTGGAGTAGCACCTGCATGGTTCTGTCATTTGGACTTCTTTAGAATTCTGGTATAAATTCTCACTTTGTAGGATAAGAAATGCAGTAGGAGAATTTATTTTTATCTGATACCTCATTTGGCAGCATGACTTAATAAATTATGCAAGAATATATGTAAATATTGATCTCAAAATCTGCTTCTTGAAAAGATTGAACTGAATCTGGCTGACAGTTCTTAGGAACTGACTATGAGAACACAGCCTTCAGGTTCATGCATTGTCATTAAGATTGTCGCCTATTATGTAATTGCCCTTTTTCTTAAAATGCAATGCTTTCACTCACCATAGCCAAATGCTTACACTCACCATAGCCAAGTAGTTAGAAGAATAAAGCCCCCCAAGTCACTAACAATATTCGACAAGTCTGTTTTAGGCAACCATTTTTACCCATTCATGGATCATCCAGTTCTCAAGTTTCAAGCAGTTAAGACACTTGTGGATAACCATGAACATGGTTTTAAACGTCCATATTGTAACATAAGTGAAATGCTTTTGGGAATCCACATCTTCTTAGCCAGAACCTCCAACACCTTATTTTCAACTGTCCCAGGACTTGGGAACTAAAGTGTTCTAAGAATGGAAGAATCCAATCTGCTACAACCAACTTTAACAAAGACTTGACTGCTACTTTTCCATTAATTTCAGCAGGCAGGGAAGTTCTTCAATCAGTAGTGTTCTCCTATGGAGTGTAAAAGGCATTGATAATCAATAAAAGAGATGTATCAACATCTCTTAATGTTCAAAGATAATCCAAAGTAATATATACTTATTTATTTATTCCCTGAAAAAGTGCATCATGTATTCCTTTAATTCTCAAAAAAAGAACTTACCAATGAACAATAGGATTACATGGACATTCTTTTCCTATGTAAGCTAAGAAAGAAACAATCTGGGACTGCTATTCCATTGGCAAAGGTTCTGTATATTTGGGAATTCATGATCCTTGAGTCCCGGTAAAGAGGGCTAATTCTTGCTTGAAGATCTTCAACTGGCTTTGCCTTATACAAGACCATATCATCTTGACACACTACTTTCTATCAAATTTTCCATAAGAAAAGCAGTGGTGCAAGTCAAAACATGTGCCAAAGGCTCTTGAGGTATTTGTGATCATCCACATATCACCGAGAACCACTTCACTATCAAAATGTGCATAGTAGAATCCTCTCTTTTGTACAAGACACACTCGGCATCTGAAATCCTAGTTTTATATGGATGGGCTTTGACTGGTAATCCATTATGTGTTGCTAACCAACCAATGACTTTGTGCTTTAAGGAAGATCACACCTTCCATAACTTGTTTCAGCAATGCGGCCATCTCACTTTAGAATTATTAATTCCCCAAAAATTATTTGAGCATTGGTCTATTGGCAATGAGTGTCTCGTTGTTTGTGTCTCAGCTGGCCGAAACGAATATTGAGTGTCGTTCATCTTCCTCTTTTATGTGTAACAAACTTGCTATTCTCACATACAAATAAAGTTCATCTCTTTACATAGCCTTCATTTCTCTATTTTGAATTCTCAATGTTATTGTAGCCATATTGTACATCTTGAGCCTCATCAACCTACTTTAGTCTCTCGCTGGAATTTAACTTAATTTCTTTGTTTCTTTCTATCTTACACATTTTAACATAGATTGAAACATTGGCCACAATCAAATCTTGATGAACTGCTGTATATTGTTTTTGGAAATTTATAGTTTGGTGAATTAAAATATAAAAGAGTACGTGAGAAACATATTTCTATGTCTATTGGTTATGTATGAAATGGTACATGGGCAGCTTATGAACAATTATCTAGCATACCAGATTGTATACACAAGAGAAGTTGTGACTATTATGCATATTCATAAATAGATATATATTTATAAAATTGGTGAATATGCAGGAGGAAGGTGAGTGAATATAGGATATACAAGGTTACACATTAAGGGGTAGCCCTTAATAACTAATAGTCGTAATTAGATAAACTACACGTCCTGTTGGATAGGGAAAATTTGCTGTTGAAGCATGATTAGATAGGTGAGAAGACCTTGATAGGTACTTATGACAACAACACATTGAGGTTGGACCAATCCATCTTACAACAATCTTGATAAGTATGAATTTTGTTTGTATGTATATTATTGAATTGGTTATATGGGGTTGAAAGAGCCCCACCTGTATTACATCATGACAGCAGTAACAAGCCTCATTATCGTGTCATTATAACAAACCGTAATATCATAGGCTGCCTCATTTTGGGAGTGCCCATCACAATGCAGGGATTTGGACTCTGGTCGCACTCATACAATTGCATCCCATTTACCATGTTGCTCCACATTGCCTTGAATGGTGAATAGTTGAATTTTGTTGACTTAAGACTACAAGAGTATTATTCATAACTATGAGTATCAATACTTCTTGAAATTAAACTCTTGTAAAAATGTGGATATTAATAAGGCTTGTTCTTAGTTTTCTTCAGTAATTGGTTAACGACATCATTATTATATATTGATATTTGATACATATCGTCATTTTCATGCTTAATGCCATGATCATTCATTGCAAGTTGAAGAATATTAGTATCTAATATTTCTTTTTTGTTTGAATTGTTTGTCCGTAGAGTATTGAACAAACATTTAAGCCTTGATGCCATTCAAAAATTGACCTTTTTAAGTTTCTTATATCAAAATATAAATTGATGAGTAGAAGTTTCACTGTGGATGGAAGTTAGTTTCTGATTTAGCTAGTGTTGTTTTTTTAATTTGAGATCCTTAACTTGAGATGAAAGTCTTGGGTGTGGTTACGAAGGTGGTTGATCTGTACATCTTTTTCTATGAATGTTTATCAATATCTTGTAAATTATTAACTTGCAATAATAACTTTTGCTTTTGGTCTTTGAATTTCATTATTCGATAATGTTACATAACTTAAGCACTTCTATCAGTTTAGTTAAAAGTTATCATATCAAACATTTCTTCCCAAATACACATATACAACACTTAGGCCCACATAAGCGTATATACAAGTACTTCTATCAGTTCAGTACAAAGTTATCATATCCAACACTTCTGCCCAAATATGCATATCCACATGTTTGACACAGATCTGGATATGATACTTCTTGGGTACTGTATACAAACATATCTAAATACAGGAATGCCATATATTGACATATCTGAATGCATGCTGGCGTTTGTGCCTGACCATATGTAATACATTTGCAGCTGTATCCATCACATGGGATTTTAAAAAAAGAACATATAATTTAAAAAAAAATTGTAAAACACATAAAACCAATGAAAATTCCTTCCCTTGAGTAATGACGATATCCTTTTTAAAGCTTACGGTTGTGCCAAATTTTTCATATTCTATGTTTTTTGAATATATAAAATAAATATTTTTTATAATGTTGTATCCAATCATATCCTCAGGAGTCTTGAAAAATTGCCTTATCCACATTGGATTGTGTATACGTTGCTATGCAACATTGGCTTAGTCATAACCTTTTCTATAGTTTGGATTTTCACATAATAATTTTGATATCTTAATTCCTTTCTCTTATGGAATGCTTTTCAATCTTTCATTTTGCAATGTTGTTTTCACATCACATAGCATGTTAAATTTTTAAAGCTTATGCTGCTCTGAACCAAATGCTTTGATCTTCAATCTTGGACTCTATATTATAATCTTGTCATCACCTTGTCATTTAATTTTCATTTGGGTTACCATTACATATGTAAAGGAGAAGTATTATTCTTCCCACTAACTGAAGGTATCTGAAGTTCAAAAGTTATCATCAATATTTTATGAGTTGCTCTTCCTGCAATAGTTTGTTGGAAGCCCATTATGTATAGATGTGGTTAAGGCATTTGCAGCTATTTTGAAACTTATGTTTAAACTGGAATTAAAGGTTTCTGTTTGTTTTTTATTTTTATCATAGGGAAGAGATGGAAACACCTACAGTATGGTCTCAAATCTGTATTCAAAATATTGTTCGTCTGGCCAAAGAAACAAGCACACTACGACGTGTCCTTGAACCCATATTTCAGTACTTTGACACGGGCAAGCACTGGTCTCCAGAACATGGATTGGCTGTTTCTGTTCTTTGCGATATGTCATACTTAATGGAGAGTACAGGTATATGTTTCTTGCAGTTTGTTTCAGTTAAGATTGTGGTGCATATATATATATATATTTTTAAATGGGCCCCACCTGAATTACATCATGACCACATTGTGGTATTACAACAGCCTGGCTATTAGGCATATATTGCTTGGCAAGATTTGAACCTAGGTCTCCTCCTTGAGAGTCGAGGAATCTAACCGGTTGAGCTAATGCCATTTGATGATTGTGGAGCATACATTATGGGACATGTAACTTTTTTTTTTTTTGATTGAGGAAGTCCTTGAATAAATTCTATCACAAAGAAATGACCTGATTAAATTCTATCACAAAGAAATGACTTGAGTGTTCTGTGAACAAAGTTAACCTTAAGCAATCCCTATCGTCTATTTGAATTACAGTAAAGTGCTCTAACAAGCACAAAGTTGTTGAGTTATTCTGAACCACTTATTTCTATCTCTAATGTATAATCTTGAAGAATATCTTTCTAATGGATGTACCTATCCTTATTATTCATGTTTGGAATTTAATTTAATTGTTTAACGTTGAGGAAGGATATACACAAGTGTAGACCCAGGTTGGAGAGACAAACATACACAGATCCGAAGTTAATTATCATATTGTTGAGTAAAATCTTAATGATTTTTGCTTTGTGTCAGTTCCACTATTTTACTAATACAAGCACTTAGTGGATGGGGGAAAAATATTGGAATTCAACCTTTGTGTACCCTATTGTGACACTGCCTCCCAAGTGATTGTGACCTCGTTAGTACTTGATGACTTTGGAAGTATTGACTGCAAAGAAATCACTGTAACTAAATGGAGGAAGCTGTAGAATATCTTTTGCTTTGTTGCCTTAAGAAGGTTCTTAGTGGTTGTGAAACAAATACTGTCTAGAACTACAGACTAAATTTGTGTCATTTCTGAAAGTAGTGTTGAGCAGAAGACGGTGTGCAGAGGGATTCCTCAATTAAAGTATATAATGAACAAGGAACGGTCATTTTCTTTTGCTTCATACATTGATGCTTTTGTGTGTGAGAACTGAAAGAGAGCATGAGTTTGATATCATGAACAAAGGCTGTATCTTGGACAAGATATCATGAAAGTTTTCTTTTGAGGTTTGATCAAGTCGGCTCACATTAGGATTATTTGTTAACGGTTGATCAACCTTGGTGAATTCACTTTCAAGGCAGACAAATGCTTTGCATAAAATGGGCTGCAATGCAGGTTGCACCTTTGAATTGGACCCCTGAACTAGGGATTGTTGTATAAGATATTTGATGAATGTCCTTTTGTCGCAAAGATCACCTAAATCCCTCGAAATTGATCTTTATTCAAACGCACAACCTTATTTTTGTAAGTGTTGGTCACAAATCTGCCACAGGAAAGGATTTTATATGTATATGCGCCCTAGACTTGGCCAACATTGAAAGGCCGAGAAAAAGAGATGTCTCCCGGGCCAATCTCCAAAGAGGGCTGGTTCCCACACTAATCTAAACTGATTTCAAGACTAGAGATGCAGGAAAGAAATGGGAAATAATGCGGAAAGAAATGGGAAATAACTGAAAGGGATGTAAATATGGCCGAAGCCGATCGTTAATGGGGAGAACAATCTCGAACAGCAATAACTTCAACTAGATCCTAAAGCTCAGCAGCAACTGACTCTTAGAACACATATACAGAAATTAGATCACGCATTAGCCATGAGTTCGCTTCCAAATAAACTTCAAACATTCAAATGCCAATACAGCCAAATTCAACACAGCAGAATTCAACTGATATTACACTGGACTACACAAAAGTAAATCACACAGAAAGCCAAACATACACAACCGATTAGATCACCAACTCCAAAAGACACTAAGAAAGGAAGCAATTGCATCTAGGACTTCTATTTCAATTTCTGCAACAAGATCCTCCTCCTTTTGCTTGAGTTTTACATTGGTATTTATCAAGGTTCCACGAGCCTGGGGGACGGGGGGACGGGTTTCCGGGGACGGTGGGGGACGGCAGGCCGATTTTAGGGGACGGCTCGGGGACGGCTGGGGGGGACGGCTATAAAAATTGAATTTTTTTAGAAATTTAGAATAATCTACACATTCAGAATTCTACACCCAACAAAAATGATATTTCATATTACTAATCAATTATGTAAGTGCAGCCATTCATATTCAGATTAGTTACTAACACATAAGTGCAGCCATTCATATTCAGATTAGTTACTAACACATAAGTGCAGCCATAATTGAGTCATTTAACATTTTCATATTCATATTAGTTACTAATTTGCAGCCATTTAATTGTTTCAAGTTCAACAACTATAACTTGAAGGTTCAGCCAAGGATATCAAGTGCAAACAATGTTCAAACAGTCATCATTTTTTCAGCCACCAATGTTCAAACAAAGACTGTCATTTTTAAAAAATTTCAGTCACTAACTGTCACTAATTGTTCAAATTTTCAGTCACTATACCAAAAGAATTGGTATTGTTTAAATAAACCTCCTTTTAGTCTTGTAATGATGGCATTATAGCATAATTCCAAAGACCCTTACCATAGGTCCTTGGGGATTAGACCCCACAAGTGAATTAGTTTAGTGTTGGCTTTGGTGGGGAAATTTTGTAAGCATGAAAGTTGATTTTAAGTAAGGGACAAGAACCAAATTAGGGCTAACCTTATACAAATCAATATAAAACAACTCTTTTCTTGCACGCCTTCATATTGGAACCCTAAGTTTTGGTGAAAGAGAGAGTGGAGGTCTGAACCATCATTGCAAACTAGCAAGAGGATGCAATGACACTGCCTCATGGAAGCCATGCCCTAATCAAACCTCTAATTTTGCTGACTTCTTGCAAAACCCATTTGTGGATTCTGATTGAAATGAGAGGGGTACATGGAATGAGATGGATTTGGTGCTGGAAATGCACCATTTTTGGTCTTATAACAGTAAATTTTTTAAGTTAATTTTTTTTTTTTCCCCCTTGGGTGAGGACGCCCAGCCGTGGGGGACGGCTGGGCCCCATGGGGGACGCCCAGCCGTCCTCGGGGACGGTCTTCCCGCGTTTTCACATCGCGAAAACAAGACATGTCGCGAAATCGTGACAAGTTTCTGTCTTCTTGCTTCTACCTGCTTTATCATCGCGAAAGTGTGACAAGTCGCGAAATCGCGACTATTCCCTTTGCCTTGTACGGTTCAGCTTTCATTCCGCGAAAACGCGACAGGTTGCGAAAACGCGACAGACATGTCGCGATATCGTGACGTTTTTCATTTCATGCCTCCGTTGACTGTGTTGACCGCGAAAACGCGACATGTCGCGATATCGCGACAATTCTTTGCACTTGGTCCTTCTTTCCCAATATGTCGCGAAATCGCGACAATTTCTTGCTTTCTCTAGTGTTGCCGTTTTCTGTCGCGCGTCTTCCTCTTGCTTGGCCTCATCTTCAAAAATGTCGCGAAATCGCAACGTCTTCTCCATTTTGCTCCTTATTCACTTTTCTGTCGCGATATCGCGACAATTTTCATTGACATTGCCCTTTGCTCAATTATGTCGCGATATCGCGACATTTTCTCATCATGTTGCTTTGTTGCCTTTGCAAGTCGCAAAAACGCGACACGCCGCGATATCGCGACAACTTCATTTTAGTGCTTCCGTTGACTGTCTTGACCGCGAAAACGCGACAGGTCGCGAAAATGCGACATGTCGCGATATTGCGACACTTTCTTGACTTAGCTATTTTCTGGTACAGACGCCGCGAAAACGCGACAGGTCATGTCGCGACACCTTTGCTTTTTCACTTACAAACAGAGGAGTGAGTATCTTTACAATTTGAGCATTCTTTTGCATGAACAACAACAACAAAAACAATGTGGCAAAAATGCCAACAGTAAGGTTGAATTAGATTTATTTAAATCAGAATCTTCATATTGTAATTTGTAAATATAGCAGATCCTTCTGGTTTTCTAAGCTAAAACAATAATTGGGAGTTCTTCCTGGTTGCCTGGTATTGTAAGTTATTCAAGTGTGTCCAAATCGGAAAATGTGGCTAATGGGTTGTGAACTTGTAATGTTTCCAGTTTTACAATCAACTTAATAGGGAGTAGCTAACAAAAATTGTAAGAAGAACTCTCCAAAGAGGACAAATGGGGGATAATAAAACAAATTAGGAATACAGAAAAAATTTAAATCTTTGTAGTGCTTACAATTGTTTGTAAACTTTTTCCGAAGTGGGACCCCTTATTGAATAAGTAAGCAGTCTTTAAAGTAGAACATTGTTGTTTGATTGGTAAATTTAAGAATATGGTGATCCTTTGGATTCATATATAACACCATATAGGTTATTACTATTTTCAAATTCTCACAGATTCCATGTTTGTTATGTTGCAGGAAATGACCGCTTGCTTTTGGCTTTCCTTATCAGACACCTGGACAACAAGAATGTGATACTTCCAATGAAAACAGACATTGTTGAAATTGCTGCTATCTTGGCTAGGCAGTCTAGATCAAAACCAGCAGTTGCTGAAGTTAGTGCAATCAGTGATCTATCCAGACATCTACGTAAAAGTATTCAGGCCACAATGGAGGCAGAAGGTCCGCTGGAGGCTAATTGGAATATTTCTCTTCAGAGTGCTATTGAAGAGTGTCTCATGGAACTTGCAAGACAGGTATACATGCACTTTTTAAAATAGGCTTATCTTTGGTTTTGATTCAATACCATTGAGAGTTGCAATGGCAAATATAAATTGAACAGTATTGAATAGTTTTTGGCTCCAACACGTGCTTTTTCTGTAATGAATGTGATTCCTGAATTTGTGTTTTTTCTGCTTTCCTGGGTAGACAACAACGATGCTTGTTTGAAACATTTGTTTTCTGATGTACTCTTTGATTCTGAAGTGACTTGGATGTTTCTCAATGTTTAGCTTATTTAGTTTATTTTCTTGTTGTCATGGTTGTTTAGTTTGAGGGTTCTCTTCCTTTGTACATTTAATTGTAAATTGTTTTCTCAACTACCACTGACCTAGTTTGTCCCACTGCTGACATTAATTTAATTTCAATTTCAATTTGAGTTGTATCTCACAAATTATAACCATTGTAAGTATTTCTTTTCTGTTTTATTGCAAATCCTTAGAGGTTTAACCTCAGTTCCTTTTTTCTTTGATTCTTGTTATCCAGTTAGCTAGTTGATGGCATATTTCTGATAAAGATTTTGATATTTGTCTTTCAGGTTAGAGATCCTGTACCAATTTTTGAAATGATGGCAATGGCACTGGAGAAGATTTCTGTAATGTCAGTTACAACAAGAGCCACTATAGGAGTGATGTCTATTCTAGCTCACATTATAGCTTCAGTGTGTGATCACTCATACTTGGAGCAGGTAGGATGATTTCTTAATGATTCACTTCTTGTGCTTGTTAAGAACTCTTTGTGGATCTGGTGTTGTAGACTATCATTGCTACCATGGCTTTTGGTAGCAAAAGTCCTTGATCTGTGACGATTAGAATTTTCTTATATTTGGTTGTCTTTCCCTGTTTATTTCATTGTCAATTAATTTCTGTTTTAGCCATTTTACATAGCAAACTGTCAACTTATCAAATCTTTCCATTAACTCAGTTCCTTGTATATCATCAGAAATTTTCTCTTTCTTACTCCTGTTGTCTCATATATTATTTATTTATTTTGTATTTAATGTCTTATTTAATTTAAATATTTTATTTTTCCAAACTGAACTGGACTCTTTTCAAAATTCCCCACTGTTGAACTTTTTTTGCCCTCCATTTGGACCAAACTTTCTGAACATGATAACTATGGTGGCCATGCATGCTCCAGGGAGTCTCTCTGCTAAATGCTCTCTTCTGTTTCCTACTGATTTGTGGTCAGTACTGGGATCATTTTACTTCCAACACCTATGCACATTAATTTTGTGTTGCAGGACAATGACTCAAAATTTTCTGAATGTTATTTGGCATGGTTCATTGCCTTTCTTATAGGGATATTTGTAGGATTGATACACCTAAAGCCTAAAGGTGATGTCAGTTTGTCTGCCAGGATGGTCTATTGTAATCTTGCAATCCTCCTTCCAAGGGGCAGTGTCGGAACTCATGCTGTAAACTTCGGAGTGTAAAGATATGGCAGAACTCTAGTGACAGCATTGCTTATATGAATGGGGTAGTCGATATTTTAGAGTGTTTAAGTTACTTTTTTGTAAATGATTGGCTTTTTTCTCTCTTTTTCTTAGGAGTTTTGCATATGACAATTTTACTTATAAAAATTCATAGGAAATTGCTTTTTGACTTGAATTTTGTTCTCCTGAATTTCAGGGTTTTCCAGATGCTCTTTTTCACCAGCTTTTACAGGCAATGATACACTCTGATGTTGAAACACGTGTAACTACCCATCAAATTTTCACTGTTCTTCTTGTACCAACATCTGTTTCTCCCAGACCTGAATTCCAATTTTCCCAGACAAGCTCCCAGTACGACTCAAAAAGGACACTTTCCAAGCCTACTTCAGCATTTGCATCTGCAGCTGCACTGTTTGAAAAGTTAAGGAAGGAAAAGGCGGGCTTACAAGAAGACAAACATGGCAGTGAGGGATCTGATGAAATAAAAGAAAGGGATGGCTTTGAGGAAGAATGGAAGCAGGATGGTTTTCATAAAAGCCCCACTAGATTTTATAGTTTTAATCGATCTATTCCTGATGTGCAAACATTTTCAAGTAGCCAAATTGAGACTGTAAGTTAAAATAATAGTTATAGTTTTAGGGTAAACTTTTTGTTTTATAAATCATGAAAAGAAGCAACCATAACTAGTTATTTTAAATTTGGTTTATTCTACCTTGGGAGACCAACTCCAAAATGAGGAAAATTTCTAAAATCTTCTTTAGTCATCTCCATCCTTATAATAGAAGTAATGTCTTTTTGATGATTTAACATCTTTTGTGGATACTAATGTCTTTCGGTCTTATGTATGTCTTGGTGTTTATTATGGATACAGGAAATGAGTGCAACGAGGCTTAGTGGGGATCAGGCAATTCAATTGCTTTCTGTGCTTTGGATTCAAGCCAATTTACCTGATAACATGCCTCCAAACTTTGAAGCAATTGCTCATACTTTCAGCCTAGCATTGCTCTTTTCCCGAATAAAGGTGATATTTCTAATCATTAGGCTCTCATTGTGTGGTCTACTTTCAGGAACTCCAACAAATGTGCTGTTGTGCTGTATTATTTTGTTTGAATTAACTTGCTTGGCTAATGTATACTTAGCATGTTAACATTGAAGACGACCTTTGTATATCAGTTGTGATGGTCAGACAGTTGGCTTTTTCTACGTTAGAATAATCCTTAATTGTATAAAAAAGCCATAGTTAGATTGCAAAGTTTGAAGCAATTGCTCATATTTTCAGCTCAGCATTGCTCCTTTCCTGAACAACTGTGATAAGTCTGATCATTAGGCTCTTGTTGTGTGGTCTACAATCATGAACTCTAACATATGAGCTGTTGTGCTGTATTATCTTGTTTGCATTAGCTTGCTTGGCTAAAATGTACTTTGTGTGGTCTACTATCATGAACTCCAACGTATGAGCTGTGTGCTGTATTATCTTGTTTGAACTAGCTTGCTTGGTTATTAACTTATTATATACTTAGCATGTTAACATTTAAGGAAGGCCTTTTTGTATAACAATTTTGATGGTTAAACAATTGGCTTTTTCTTTACACGACAATAAAAGAAACTTGTCTCCCCCTACCTGGTATACATACAGGTACCTGTACTTGTCTCACTGGTCGGTACTTATTTTGGAGACTTCTCCAGATACATGGAGATGCCTCCTGAGATCTTTGGACGTCTGCCACTATCTCAACTTGAAAAAAACGTGTACTATGTCCATTTGCTCTAATTTGCCAACTTGATGGATCACACTTTAAAATAAGCTAGATAATATCAATTGCATTTGGCATATGACGTTTCCTTTCCTCACTTCGAAAAAAACTGTGAGGGTTTTTAGTTTTTACAAGTGGTCCTAAACAGCATCAAAACATTAAATGTATCTTGAGAGGCCCTAAACAGCAGCGATTGCAGTAAACAAAGGCCCGAAAGGGGATGTAGATGCTCAAGAAAGCCTATTTTATGACTCTCTGAGAGGCCCTAAACTTATGAATTAAATATTATATCTCATGATTATTTATTAAGTGGTCAATAGGAGGGTTTATGACTCTTTGATACCCTATTCTGAGGACTTTAAATTTTGAGTTTACTTTCTACTCATTTGTATCTTCGATTATTTTAAAATTTTATTTATTATTTGTGTATTTGGTATGTTTTTAGTTCTATAAATTTGAATATTATTTTTTTATTGATATATTAATTTTGGTGTTTCCAAATACCTACGTACCCATTGTCTGAAAATTGATGTCTCCTTCCTTGTCTCCCTTCCTCGTCTCCCGTACTTGTGCCTGTGTCCTTGTGACTATGAAAAAACTTACTCGTATAAAATTGCCATAATTTTATTTCAATGAGTTTACACAGGTTTTTATGAGGGGTCCCGGTCCCCTCATACTGAGTGGGGTTTGAACCTTGGACCTCTCAAAGAGAGGCCAAAGCCCCTACCACTGCAGTAAGCTTGCAGCTCATAAAAATGCCATAATTAGATCGCAAGGTTTGAAGCAATTGTTTATACTTTCAGGCTTGCATTGCTCTTTTCCTGAATAAAGGCTATATTTCTAATCATTAGGCTCCTGTTGTGTGGTCTACTTTGCATTATCTTGTTTAAACTAGCATGCTTGGCTAATATATAATTAGAATGTTAACACTAATGAAGACCTTTTTGTATAACAATTTGATAGTTAAACGGTTGGCTTTTTCTACACTAGAATAAATGTTAATTGTATAAGAATACCATAATTAGATTGTTAACTGGTTCTTTGATTTTGAGATTCCTCTTGTTTCATAGGATGTTTTTTTATTTTCTAAACATATTTTCATTATTAATAAAGAACATATATAGAACATAATACAGCTTTGTAACATTATTTGGAAGAAAGAGTTGAGGTATAGTCATAAATTCCAAGTAGGCAAATTTCTTTTAAGCATTGGATGAATCCACTATTCAGTATGGAGCTATCTATGGTAAATTTACAGGGCTTCAATTTGCCTATTCTTTGTAGATTGTAGAGAGAAAAAGTTCAGCTGAGACAGAGCACTTAGGGAATGCAGATCTTTTGCAAGGGTAGATGGTATACATTGGAGACCTGTTGGCATTTTTGCCACATTAAATTTTTTGACAAAATTTTGCCCAGTATGAAGCTTTAAATCTAACAAGCACATGCAGAAGTGTTGGCATTTTCGCAGGCCTGAAAAGAGGATGATAGAGTGGATGAAATGATCTTTGGATATTTCGTCATTGCAGATCTTTTCGCAAGCTTTCCGGCGATATATTATAATAGGCGATCGGGGCAGCGGATCAAAAGTTATGGCCCCGGGAAGCAGAACCAGAAAGCTCAATTTCGGGCCAGAAAATTTGGCTAAGGCACGGAAAGCTCAAGTTCGCCCGGAATGCTCAGGTTCGCCCGAATTGCCAGGGAAGCTCAACTTCGGGCCCTTCTGGGAGCGAAGTGCAGAACAGCGAACCGTGGCTTCAGGGTTAATCCACTCTAAAAAGCGCCCAAGGCAAAGGAAGCTTAAGGTCACTCGAATTCCCAGTGAACCCCAGTTTCGGGCAGCAAGCGGAGTGAACCCCAGCGTCGGCCAAAATGTCCTATGTCGGCCAAAAGCGAGCGTTGGCCAAAAGCGAGCATTGGCCAAAATGCTCTACCTTGGTCAAAATGTTCTATGTCGGCTAGGAAGCTCAGGTTCGCTCGAATCCCTAGCGAACCCCAGTTTTGGGCAGCAAGCAGAGCGAACCCCAGCATTGGCCAAAATGCGAACGTCGGCCAAAATGCTCTATGTCGGCCAGGATGCTCCCAACCTCGCCAGAATGCTCAACTTCGGCCAAAAAACTGCATTTCGGGCCCGATTTCCAGCGAAGTTTCGCCGAGCGTTTTTTAACGCTAAGACTGCATCCGGAGGGCACGCGTCCCGAGAAAGAGAAGTTAGGTGGGAATTTAAGGCGCCTTCATGGCGCACGAGTTCGAATATCCAGCCCATCCCATCCGGACGGCCATGTCAGGTCTCGGAAAAGCTCCAAAGGGCAAACTGCACCAACCGCATTAATGAGACATGCTGTCCCAGCTACCGCGCCCGTCCGGCGCTGTTGTAAGCACGAATGAGCTGCAGAAATTGTTTGGAGCCTCTGTAAGCACAAGCGAGCCAAATCCTATGGATTTTTTGACGCCTGACAGGGTTCAAATCTCAACTGCCCCGACAGTTTTGGGGGTTGGACATTAATGTAATCAAGGGGATTTTCCTCTATAAAAGGTGGCTCAATGTAATGTAATAGGGGGGAACATCTTGCTAAAGAGCTGCTGTACTTGGATTCTGCTTCAATATTAAGACTCCTGGTTCTGATTCTGGACTCCTTTTCTGTGTATGATGCCTTCTATGCTTATTTCTGTTAATTCTGTTTCTTCATTTGCATACAGTAAATTCTGCAATCTGGATTTAAGTGTGTGATTAAAGAGCGAAGTCTGGAATTGTTGAAGGATACATATCAGTGTGTGTTCAGTTTTAGTTTCTGTTATGTTCATAATATTGATTGCTGCTGGTTCAAGTAGTAGTTAGTAATTGTGCTGCCTGTTCTTCCCCTTGGAACCATCTACATTTCCCATTTCTTTCAGTTATTTATTTCTTTCAGCAATTTCCCGATTCCTTTCCTGTTCCTTAATCTGAAAACCCAGTTTAGTGTAGTAAAGGAGCCAGCCTTCTCTGGAGATTGGCACGGAAGGCATTCCTTCCTTCCGGCCTTTCAATCTGTTGGGCGGGTAGGGCGCATAGATAGACCAAATCCTTTCCCAGTGGCAGATCCGTAACCAACAAGACCAAGGTTTTATCATGAATGGATGAGACCATATTCGTCATGACCTTGAATCTTTTGAAGGGGAATTCTATTATTTATCCTTTTTTTTCATAGAACCAGGTTTATTGGATGGGAAATTAGAGCAAGGCAATGTGCTTTGTTATATATATATATATATATATATTTTTTTTTTTTTGATTGGTAAAGAGGGGTTTTGAAAGGATCCCGTAACCTTTTACAAAAGGAGAAGGTTGGGAGAAGAGATCCCAACCACAAAATAGCTGAAGAAATAGACTCTCAGTGGGCTACTGGAAAAAAACAGTTGAAACAGAGAAAGAGAAGCCCACGCAGGAGCAAGAGAGAAAGCCAAACCAGCTGAGAAGAGAAGCCCTCGCAGGGGCAGCAAGGAAAACCTCAAGGGTTTTGCCGTAAAGGAAAAAAAGCTCGCACCCAAAAGAAAAGGGTTTTCCCACACAGGAGAAAACCACAAACTTAGAAGGCTGTCCACAATTGAATCAGGACCGCCTGCAGACGAAACAGGACCACCCGCAAAGACGAAACAGGACCATCCGCCAATCGAAACAAGACCATCCGCAAAGGAATCAGGAGCAACTGAAAACCACACAGGACCATCCGCAAATGAAACTGGACCATCCGCAATGGAACAAGGACCATCTAGAAATCAGCATAGGGCCATCTGCAAAATAGTTTGGGTCCATCGGCAAACCAAACCGGACCACTCGCAAAGCCCCCATTTGAACTCCCAGAGAAGAAGATGAAGCACATACGAAGACAAACCATGGAAGGAGGATGCCCAGATTAGCAAGAAACCCTAATCCTACCACTAGTGGAGAAACCACGAAATCCTTCTGCAATACATGGTCCTCCCAAGACCAAACAAATATGAGAAGGAATCTAGCAGAAACCCGTGGACACGAGCCCAAAAACGCCAGCAACGGGAAACACTCAACTATGAATCTAAGGCCTCCCCAAGCCCAGATAAGGTAGTGAATGACCACCCTGACAAGCAGAACAAAGAAACGCATCCGTCGGGAACCCTAAAACGCCAACCACGAACCGTGAACGATGGGAAACTCTCAATTGGGAACAAAAGGGACCTCCCCCAAGCCCAAAAACCAGTGAAAGGCCATCCCGGCAAGCAAATCAAGCGAAAAAAAGCCACCAGAAACCCTAAGCCGCCAGCCACGAATCGCAAACCACAGGAAACACTCAGCTTAGAATAATCAGGGCCTCCCCCAAGCCTAGAAACCAGCGAATGACCCTTCCGGGAAGCGAAACGAAAGAAACTGGATCCCACTCAGAAGCAAAGCCAATCCCCACATTGAAACCACCAACTAGGTTTGTCTGATCACGCAGCACCACCCAAGAAGATTTCCTGGGACACCTCAGGAAGAAACAGATAAGGCCTTGGAGACCCTCCACGCACCAAGCAGTGGCAGGAAGGGCAAGAAACCCTAGGAAAACTAAGAGATCTACCTGGAAACCACAACACAACAAAAGATCCACTAGAGAACCCTAGGAAGAGCCGAGGAGGGAGCGAGAAGATGAAGAGGTGACCTCTCGCCCACAACAGGAGGTCTCTTGCTCCCGCACCGGGGGATCTCCTAAGCGCGTTCCGGATCCGCCAGAAGAAAAGAAAATGCTTTGTTATATATAAGCAATAAAAGAAAGGAGGATTATGCTGAAGAACTGTATCATTTATTTTATTTCTGTATTCAATTGGAAGCATCCGATGTCAAGTCAATTGAAAGGAAATTTGGAGTAAACTTTTGTTATGGACAAAGAAACTTTTTTTTTTTTTTTTATGTGGTTACATAGGGGGTTGGTAACTTTCCATCATTATCTCCCACCAGTCTAGTGTTTGATTCTAGCTGCTGCCATTATAACTCCTACCCACTATTGGATAACCATGGCAACTACCCACTGTATGGCTTGAGGTGGACCACTAGACTTTTGGGGACTTGAAAAGTCAAGAATTAAGGTCACACGGTAGGAAAATACATCTTAGGAGCTTTCTAGTGTTGTATGAGCTGACACCTTTTGGTTGTGCTATGGAAAATATCTACAGTTAGAAGAAGATAACTGGAAAATAAGAACATTGGTGAATTCAGAGAGGTTCATAAAAGGCTTTCTTGGGCAGAGCTAACCACCCAGACTTTAGAAAGAATGTAAAGCTCCTGTTTGGAAAGAGATCAAGAAAAATATTGTCTTTTTATCTAAAAGGAATGTTACAGTCATCTTGCCAATTAATTGTGGATCTAAGAACAGCATAAATTGTTCCATGTTTGGTTAGGATAATTTGTCAATAGTTGATTACAATTATCTCACTGGGCATTTTTCATTGTGATTGGGTCTCATTTTCAAGTCAGAACTGCAAATTGTGGCCACAGAACTAGCTTATGCAAAGATGATGGAAAACCAGGGTCAATATGTAAAGGTCATGCATATCCTTCAAATTATTTTATCTTCTGTAGCTTAAAGTTGGCTTTCACCTTAAGAAAATTTCTTAGGTATTTAATAAAGATAAACTGTGTAAGGTGTTTTAAGGGCTGTGGTCTAGTATGCATGTCCAATTGGTGTGTACAATCCCCCTTGGGTTTATGCGAGAACTCTAGAGATATATTATTTTAGATTGTACCCTCCTTGTTTTCAACTTGTGACAAAGCTTGGTAGCAAATCAGAAGTTGCAAATAAACTTCTGATGGTTATGAAATCTTTAAGATGTGTAAATGCATAATTGCAGTCTACTTTTATGACAGTTTCATGTCTGAGGCTGAGAGAACTACTTCCAGTTGAGACAGCATGGGCAAAGTGAAAAGTCAAACTTGTATAACTTTGCATAAATCTAAGCTTGAGAGAACTACCTCCGATTGAAACACCATGGCAAAATGACAAAATCACACTTGTATAACTTTGCATAATTGTTTTCCCTGCAGGAGTATTTTTAAACGAAACTGAGGGCTTCTGTGTCTAATGTGTTTTATTGATAGAAAATGCAATGGTTTGGAAACTTGAGTCAATTTGACGCATGATGCTTTGCATGGAAAAAACTTACTTATCTGTCTGAAATCTTAGCAATCTGTCAAAGCAATGCCTAGAACAAATGAAATCAATAAATAAGTAAATCCTACATTTGTCCTTTTGGTGAAATATGAAAACAATTTCTTGTGAAGCCAACTTGCCCTTTGTTTACGGAACCATTTCTTTTCAGGAATCTGATATGTGATAGTAAATCAGAGACAGTTATCATTCGTAGAGTGATTTGTATATGGTTTCCGATCAGATTAGTTGAAGTAGATGTTTGTAGAGCACTTCAAGATTCAAGATTATACATATTTTCTTCTTCTGATATGTTTCTTCTATTGCAATATCAAATGAAGCTCATATTCAAGTAGTGGTTTCCTCTGTCTCCCACATATTTGATGTTGACTGTTTTGTCTCTTTGATATTCAAAATCTAGCTACAAAAAACAAATTTTTCTCTTTCTGCGACACTTCTAATGTTAACAGTACTGTTTCATTGCAGAATTCAAATCATTGCATACTTATCCGATCTTTTCAGCTTGCATTATCCCTAAGAGCTGTTTCTCTTGATTCAACTGGTAAGTTTCTTTAGAAACTTTTCAGCATAATTTGTTACAATGCCATTAATTTGAGTCTGGCAAGACATTCTACAATTTTTAAATGAACATCTAGTCATGTATTATTTGTAATCATCTTATTACAGTACAGTTGGCATACTTGTTTGTAGCCCTTATCTGTGGTTTAGTTCCTGGTAAACATTTTGAGCTTAACATTTTTGTGATAATCACTATGGTAAGGAATAACACGTTTAGACATTCCACACTTGATAGAACCTTTCTTTTTAAGAAGTTTCTCCCCCTTTCCCCTCTTTTCTGCCCCAATATAATGCAAGGGAAAATTTGCGATGCTGGTAATCATGTCTACTAATTGTTACTTTACCTACATTTGCAAGTCTTTCAATTTTCTAAGTTTAAGGTCTATAAGCTTGATCAGCTGGAGTTGAAATTTCCTGTTTTATGAACATTATCAATGCATACACCTTGAGGGCCCATCTTCAAGTCTCATACAGTGGGGATGGAGTTAGCCATTTGTGGGTAGTAATGCCAGCCATTGATACTGGTACCCATAACAAATCCATTGAACTACCAGCCATCGAGTCAACAATTATCAAGAGACTCTATAAGCTTTTTATTTTTCGCCTCTGAACAGCCTTTGGACTCACTAGGGAGATGCTCAAAGCACTATTGGAGTAAAACTGTGCTCTCCCTCTTTTTACCGCACACTTTATGACAAATGAAATGGATTTTTTTAGGAAGGGTTTGAAGTCCTCATCTTTTAGAGCCAATGTTTGGTGCCGAAAGCTCAACATATGCCCAATTGCAATATACAATGCAGGGTAGAGGGCTGGAGCATTTGCAAAATACAAGAGTCTAAAGACATGGGTCACCGACTTGGTATGTAAGAAACCTTGACATAGAGTTGGTAGAGATGGACATGGTTGTACACAAATATGAATTGGCTTCAAAGACACACCAAGGGCAGTTAATGCCAAAGATAAAGTCAAGATGGAAGCTTGGGACAAGCGCAATAACAATTTTGGATTAATTACATTCAAATTCTATAAAGATTTTAAGTTAGAAGGGACTACAAACCTCATGAAACAAGAATAAATAAATGCAACAGTTGCACATGAAGCTGTGAGTTGGTTGGTCAATGTTGGAATGTGTGGATGTATCTTGGTTAGTCTCGCCATTAGGTTAGGTATGGTGAATATTTCCATGGGTGATAGTTTCCTTATTTCTGGAGCAAGGGCTGAGAGGGTCTGCTCTTGCATCTTACTCTTTTGTGCCTTTGACCCAATCCTTTTCGAAATACATGATCATTTGAATTTTTGGTTCGGTGCTTAGGGATTTGAAGAGGACTCTTACCTTGATTTATAGTAACTCAAGCATGCCGTCGACATCTCTAGAGAAGGAATTGAGATTTATTGCACTTCACGAATAGTGTCTCAGCTGTAATCTCAGCATCCTCGAGGGCAGTTTATAATTCAGGAATTGAGACTTGGCCCATCAATAACTTAGAATAGTGGGACTTGCTCGCATTACTCCTTGGTGGGGAGATTAGTGAACACTGTCTTCCTAAGTGGTTATGTGATTGTCCGAATGGAAGGGAGATACACATTTTATGTTGGTGGCCACCCCCTTCAAGTTGTGGTGCTACCTCTACACATGTAGGCACTTGGGGCTTGGGCTAGTTAGGAGAGAATGTCATAGATGACCCTTAGGTTTAGGGCATTTGATGATGCAGACCACCATAGAGCTGTTGCACATATGGGTAAGGAAACTCTTAGGGTGGCACAATTGTCACCAAGTGAGCCCTTTGATCTTGTGGGATTCTTGTAACTCACCAAGGGCGATGGGCCCTTCCTTTGACTGTAACCTAAATAAGGTTGGAGGGAGTTAGGTCTTAGTGTACGGGCTAGTGTGATTCCTCGTGTTGGAACTATGGTAGGGCCTATCATGCAAGCATTTCATTGGGGTCAACTCATAGAGAGCCCACCGCTAGTTGATGGGCCGGTTTCCCTATAGATTTTTAAGTCACTGCAGGGAAATTGTATGCTTGTAGTTGTTGAGAAACAATGAGCACAGTGCATACAATTTTCCTTGTGCTAAGGTAAGCACCTAGCCGCAATGAACACAGGTTTGAAGAGAGTGTTTGTGAAGGTTTGGGACATGCCCTTTTTGTTGTTGGAACCTGATGTTGGTTTTAGGAAATAAAATAAATGATGTACTTGAGGAATTTCTTAATGAGCACAGCATATTGATAATGATCGCTTCTTACATCACATCTTGATTATTGTGTTACTCTTTGTAGTTGATGTAGTTCTCCTTCTCATTCACTTGATGGCTTGCAAAGACAACCAAATGCACTTGCAGTTGCTAGTTTTTGTGATCTATGACAACTAGCACTTAACCTTGGCAAAACTAAGGTGATGATCCTTAACACCTCCAAAAGTGCTTTTTTTCTGAGTTTTAGTGCTTCTATAAATGAAAGCTGATTAAGATTACCACAACTTATACATATTTACGAGGTAAGTTTACAGGTCCTTTCTTAATCTCAAGCCAACTTCATGATCATGACTTAACAAAGGAAATGCTCCTCTCTCTATTTTGGAATATTAATACTTTTGGATTCACTTAGAGGACATACCTATGAAGATGTACCTCTTCGATCGCATTCTTAAGGCTGCAGTGCTCAATGGACCTAGGGCTTGGGAAGCGAGCTTAAGATGTGTTGATTGGACCCGTATTGAGAGTGTCTAGACTGTTTTATATCAATGAATGGTCAAATGCAAGAAAATAGTTTTGTAGTGTATCGTGCAAGCTGAGTTTGCTGTCCATCCCCTTCGCCTTAAGCGCCTTAAGCCCCTTTCGAATTATGTTCCATTTGCGAAGACTCAGATCTATGTTGATTGGGTATGAGGTTGAGAGAGAGATACCCATATTTAGAGCTTTGTTCTTCAAAGTGGGTTGTCTCCAAGAGCATTACTAGATGACATCAGGGCTGGTTCTTAGACAAGGTAGATAAGATAATTTTTTTAAGATCGATAAGATAATTTATCAATGTCCATAGATGGCCAAAGTAGGCCAATGGGACTCATTGGAAAGAGCTTTTACAATGCACTATAGTAGTAAAAAGTAAAATAAGCTAAATTAGAGGTTAGTTCAGTCAATTGGCATCTCCATAGACTGGCTACATCCCTTCAAATACCCTCTAATGCTCCTCCGCAATGTCCATAGATGGCCAAAGTAGGCCAATGGGACTCATTGGAAAGAGCTTTTACAATGCACTATAGTAGTAAAAAGTAAAATAAGCTAAATTAGAGGTTAGTTCAGTCAATTGGCATCTCCATAGATTGGCTACATCCCTTCAAATACCCTCTAATGCTCCTCCGCATATCTACTTGGTAAGAAGGTGATCTATGTTGCAAGAAACCCCTAGGGTGCTCTTGTTTCCCCGTTCCTGAAACTTGGAAACTCGAAAACTCCTCAAAAGCTCCTGGGAAGTCGTCATCTTGACTTCTTACATTTCCTAGTGTTTTTGAGAGATATTTTCAACGTTTCCAAGGGAACTTCCAACATTTCTTGTGGTTTTTGGACCAAAAAAAAAGTCCAAAGTTGAGGATTTTAGAGGTTTCACGGATAATTTATAAGGCCCATATGGGACTCATGTAGAAATAAAATTTAACATAATGAAACACAATTCCATTTCTACTTTAATAAACTTACAGATTTACCTTTTGCAGCAATATCACACAGAACACATCTCACACACAGATTCAAGGATGAATGATCATTGCATTATTATGCCTCAATAGCATTACAGGGCTGTCTGTACATATAGCATTAGATAGACAAAGGATGAATCAGTATTTCATTACTTTTTCAGGATTACAGACCGTTTGCAATATACAAGGCTACAATGTAGACACTCTAAATTTTATGCGACCTCTACCACAAGACATGACAGACACACACCTGACCTTACACTCGTCTAACCATCACACACCATTACTATTCCATTCCTGTCTACATCATGCCATTGCTCTTCAATATGGGAGGGGGAGGGGGTCCCTTTTATGCACCCGGGTTGACAGTTTCTCTCAACCGTCCGCCAAGGCACCTCATTCTCTGCCATCAGCTGATTACATTAATCCACCATGCATACCTTATTACTAATACAATTTGTCAAAGGTAATGTCGGCATCTTATTACATGATAATTTGAGTCACAACAAGACAAACTAACTTCATGACTTCACCGTACATACATCAACATTACACCTTATTATGACTTTACTGTATATACATCAACATTGCCACTTTATAACATTATTATTATACGTATGCACATTTTGTCAAACACTTTGCGTACAAATTACACAATAACACAAAATGACAAACTTATTCACTAATTATGCAAACATATCAATTTGCTTGCCTACAACACCCATGGTCCAGACTCCACATTAATAAAAATTAAGTTATCATAAGAAAAGGCTTGTAGATGAGGAAAAAGGAATCCAAATTAATGATAATTTGAAAACAATTATAGGTTGGGATCAATGAAGCTAGAGAATTCAGAAAAAGTGGCATGCTCTTTGACAACAAAGCAATTGAAGCACATAAGGGTACTCACTCGATGAAGCGAGGGGGTAAAAAAGAGGATCTAGTGCTTTCTAATCTTTGTCTTGTATCTTGCAAAAAAGAACAGTACACAAGAGAGCAAACAAAATATTCGCTTGTTGATTCTAAAAATTCCTACTTAGATATTTCCATGTTTGCATTTGATCTTGAGGATGATGAAAGCCCTTGTTATACACCTGCTATTGAAACCACAAGGGCTGGGTCTTTTGCAGTTTTGGTACTAATTTTCATGACTCTTAAGATAGAGAACTCAGTTTATTTTGTATTCCACACAGTTTAGTTTTGCATGACTTATTTGGCCTGGTCTATAAAGGTTGAGCTCTGACATTAACCATTGTTCTCTATATGAGATTTAATAATTAAATGTGTTTTCATCCATTTGTAATCTCCTTCATTCACTTTTGCCTACAGATTTTAAAAAGGTATTTTAAACTATATTTAATTAGGCATTTCCTTTGTTGCTTTTTGCGTTTTGAGAACTCGTGTTTCCTAAGGCGTTTATGCTTCATAAACTTTACCTGTTTCCAAGTTTCGTGCAGCAGTATATCCAAGTCACTCGTATATATCCACCAGTGTAACCGGGTTTGAGCACCCGACAGGCCAGGTGCGCGAACCCATGCTTGCACCCGCATCGGGTGTGTGGGTGTGGGGTCAGGTTCGGCTGGGTCGAACCCCAACTGAACCTAGGTGCTGCCCGGCCGCACCTAGACTAGAAGGGCATAAAATATCATAATATATATATATATATATATATATATATATATATATATATATATATATTTTAAGTCGTGTACCCACCATGACGTGCCGGGTTCAAACTACACCGTCCACCACTTCGACGTTATCGCTTGTCTTTTCTTAAATGGTTGTCGTCCCACTTATGGACTCCTATCCATGAGTAAAGTTTATAAGTTCTCAGCGTGTCTTCTAATTTTTAGTTTTTTCTTGGTCTGAAACATCCCTATAATCTTCTGAAAAGGTGGGATTTACCCAATCTTTGTCATGGCGGACACTTATGCTTGAAATTGGCCAAACTCCGCGTTGTGGAACAATGAAGTGAACTGAAACAGTCGCTCCTTCTTTTAAGTAAATAATCTCTTCTTCTTTTTGTGATAGGGAAATATAGATCGAGTCCGTGAGGCAACTTGTAAAGAGGGCTTATATTCGGTGGAATTCAACAATAATATTGAAAATTTATTTTAGTGTAGGTATTCCGTGGACGAGTTTTATTTATATTGTTTTCCTCGTATGATGAGTTCCAACTTTCAGCTATTTTGTCAATTCTGTTAACTAATAGTTATGAAAAATAGTGAAGGCGTGGGTGATTATGGTTGGTGAAAATCCCGACTTAGAGTTTGATTCCCACGATTTTTTAATTTAAGTGGGCCTCAGCAGCATGCCCCAACCCAAAAGGGGGAATTTTTTTTTTAAACTTTATAAGATGCAATTAAAAAAAATTGAACGTGGTTGTTTTCGTGGACATTAAATTTTTTTTATGGGTTTAGTTTTTATTATAAATCTAAAATTTGATTGATTTGGACCCAAAAAAATAATTTAAAAAAACCATTTTTTTTTAAGTTTAAACTTCTAAATTTTTTTATATATATTTTTTATTATATATATATATATATATATATATTAAAAAATAGTCGCACCTGCACCTGGTGAACCCTGTTCTTGGTTGGAGTCGCACTTGCGCACCCGATAACCTTGATATCCACCCTATATATATATATATATATATATATATTAAAAAATAGTCGCATTTGCACCTGGTGAACCCTGTTCTTGGTTGGAGTCGCACTTGCGCACCCGATAACCTTGATATCCACCCTAACTTCTCAGTCCTAAGCTAGCATTCTATGATTTGTGTATTGATGATGACATTATCACTTGTACTCATTATATCCAATAACATTGGATGCATGGCCTTAGAATCTTCTTTGGACAACTCAAAGTTTGCTCTCATTGGTTGCTAGTGGAAAAAGACCCTCTTATTCCTAGAGAGCATAGCTTGAGTTGACTTTGCTCCCTCCAAGACTTGGAAACTAAAGAGCATTTCATCTTCATGTTCTTAATCTATTAGATATGAGGGAGATTCATTGCTTGTACAGTGTGTTAGGTGGGTTTGTTGCCACCCATTTCCACTATTTGGACTAGAGATGCTTGGCTTTGTACCTTAAGGAAGTTATTAGTCGTAGGCATTAGATATTGCAAGAGAGATCGATGACTGCTCGATTAATCATTTTATTTTTTCACCTTGTTTCTACTATTGGGGCCAATAAGTGTTTGTCGAAGGCTACAATATTCCATAACAATAATGGCAGATCCATGAGACCATGTTGTCCTATGTGAGAAGGTACTAGGGTTTTGACACCCTCATTTTCTTGCATGAGACTAGACAAGATTGATGCTCTTAGATGTAAGGTACCGACCTCTCCTAACTTCTAGTCCAATAGGTCCAGCGGACATTAGTGGTTTCGTGTCCTCTTCTATGAGTTCATTGGTCATGGATGGTAGGAGAGTTTTTGAGAGTTGAGCTTTGTGTCCTTCCAAGATTCTCCACTTAGATCTTCTTAGCCTTGGTCATTCTTCTAGGAACATTATCAAATCTTGTGTTGGATCTTTTAGGATGGTTGACGACGCTAGTGCTTTTGTTGCCACTTTGCATTCCATTACATACTATAATTGACCTCTTTTCTTCACTATATAGCTATTTGTATGTTTGGCACTTCATGATATCATTAGTTCTCCTACTATTCAGGGTTTGCCTCTTTTTGTGTTAAAACAACCTGCTGGGATTGTGTATTAGACATTAGTTTTGTTTGGTTTAGTCTTGTTTAGTTACAAGTTATATATTTTTTATTTTTAAAGCCTAGTGTATTACAATAGATTGTATCTTTTGAGTCCCATTGACCTATGTTGGTTATTCGAGGACATCAATGTGTTGTTTGTATTTACGGATACATGTGTGTACAAGTTCGCGTTCAAGAGGGGATTTATAGGGCCATGCAAAGCAAACAATGCCCAATTGAAGATTGACAAGAAAGAGGAGGAACATGAAAGGATGGGGTGGGTATGACGATAAAATGCAACATGGGCTAGCGCAAAAATGGGGATTGTGTGTGTGTATAGATAAGATAATTTTATTGATGTCCAGAGATGGCCAAAATAGTCCTATGGACTCGTTGAAAAGAGTTGTTACAAATTACAATGCACAATAGTAACCAATATGTAAAAATAAGTTAAACTAGAGGAAAGAATCTAGTGTAAACTATTACAGTAGAACAACTGTATGACATAAAATTATAGCCTCGAGGGTTACCCAAAATTATTAAACCCTAACTTGCTAAAAGTAATGACCAAGAGAGAGCTAGGAGTCGAGGTGCAACAAAGATAGAAAGGAGCTCTAGTGGATCCAAGCACCAACATTAACTTATAGTGGGATGTAAAGTAGAAGCATGGTTGTCGTCATCACCAAGTATCCCAAAAGGGCCAATACAGGATCAAATGATGCACTTAAGAGAATGGCCAAGACTAAAAGGGCTTGGTTGGATAATCTTGGGAGGACATGGAGTTTGAACTCTCTAGACTCTTCTATCTTCCATGGTCATGGTACCAATACAAGAGGACAAGAAACTGGTAAGTTGTGTTTGTCTACAACTCCTTGGTATGTGAAGGGAGGCTAAAACCCGACACTGAAGAACTAAAGTCTTGTCTTGTGCAAGCAAGAAGAAAAAATTGAAGCCTGGGTAGCCACTCTTGTATGTAGACAAGGGTGCACGGATCTTTCATTAACATTTTGGATAGTTGTAGCTTCAAATGGGTGCTTAATATTATCGACTGTAGAGATAGAGTGAAAGAATGAGGTGATTAGTTGAGTAGTAGTCTGTCTCCTTGTAATAATTAATGCCAAAGAGTGATAGCTTCCTTGAGGTAAAGAGCCAAGCATCTCTGGTCAGGATAGCTGAAAAAAGGGGCAACCGATCCACCTGAATCTCTATATAAGCAATAGTACCTCCCTCGAATCTCATGATAAACATGAGACCTGAAGATGAAATGTTTTTTAGTCTCCACCTCATGAATAGAACAAAACTACATACCCTATCCTCTCGAGGAATATGGTGGTCGGTCTCCATCCTCAACTAATGTGAGCATACTTTGAGATGACCAAGAGGAATCCTTAGTCTGTGTCCAATGTCAATCGACATAATTAGGATGAGTAATAATGCCATTCTTAATCCTCATGACATGTTTAGTGTAGAAGGCCAACTTAGGACTAAGAGATTGAGATGGAGCAACCCAAGTGATATGAATATATTGTTGATAAACATTAGATCTAATTGCTTGATTAATTACCCTCTTATTGGGAAGGAGGTGGGGAAGAGCATTTCGAGAGTATTTGAATGGAGGTAATTGATCTATGGGGATGCCAAATAATTGAAGAAGAGAAATAACTTCCAATTAGCATCCATGATGACGACTAAAAGAACCCCTAGAGGTCTTGCATTTTGAGGAGCAAAGTGCCAAATATGGGTATCTCTCTCGGCTTGAGGTGCAGTCACCCATGCATCTAAGGTGATGAAGCTGAAAAGCGACTCTAAAGTTGGTCTCAAGGCAAAGAGGTTGAGCGCAAAACATAGCCTCAACATACATTTGGGAATTGTTCTTTTATATTGGAGAAGTCGTTGAAGCAAAATAGTGTAGACCCTCTCAATGTAAGCCCAATCAACACACCCTAGAATTGGACCCAAATCTCAGATCCATAGAAGACTATGGGTTTGATGATACAATCACAGAGGTGCATATTTGTAGGTGTTTCTTGAGAGTGTTGTTGGAAGCATTGGTGTTCCAAGACTAAGAGAGATGGGTATCTCTTGCAAAGATGTGACTGTGAAGTTGGTCGAAGATTAAGGGAAGGACTTGTAAATTGAACCCCCAAGTAGGTGTAAGTAGCAGCGATCTCAATGGACTCGCCCTTATAGAAAAACTAAAACTTAGACAGGGTACTCTTTGAAGTGTTGAAGGTCATCACCTTAGTCTTGCTAAGATAGACTATTAGCTGCTTTAAGTCACAAAAGCAAGCAAGAGCGTCCAACTGTCTTTTGAGTTCCTCCATAGTGCTAGCAAGAAGAAACATCATTTGCAAAAAACAATATAGCTATTAAGACATGAGATAGAAGGCAACCATCATTGTGTGTTCTAATGAATAAATTCTTCAAGCTCATCAATGTAGATCCCAAAGAGTGAAGGAGAAGGAGGAAAACCTTGTTTGATGCCAATGGTGCTTTGGACATCATCTTAGAAACCCAAAAGTTGTGTGGAAACGACCAACAACTACCTCATATAGTTTCTTGATGGCAGTGATAAAGATCTTTGATATGTCGATGTCATGTAGTCTTTGAAATAAAAGATGCTTGGGAACAGTGTTAAAGGACTTCTTAAAGTCCACAAGTAAATTAAATCTTCTAAAAAAACTGAACCTTTAAACTTCTTTCTTTTGTTCAAGCCAAATTTTTTGTGCTTGGTACTTATGTATGGCAAGGCGATGGTTTAGGGGATGTTTGCTAGAGGATCTCCATGGGAGGTTACCATGACCAACAACTACCTCATATAGTCTCTTGATGGCAGTGATAAAGATCTTAGAGATGTCGATGTCATGTAGTCTTTGAAATAAAAGATGCTTGGGAATAGTGTTAAAGGCCTACCTAAAGTCCACAAGTAAATTAATTCTTCTCAAAAAACTGAACCTTTAAACTTCTTTCTTTTGGTCAAGCCAAATTTTTTGTGCTTGGTACTTATGTATGGCAAGGAGATGGTTTAGGGGAAGTTTGCTAGAGGGCCTCCATGGGAGGTTACCATGAGAGCCATGTTCCATGGGAACGTGTCACGAGCTTCACAATTCGTCTTAGAGATGCATCCCAACATCTCAAAAAGCTGTCCCAAAATCTTGGAACTGACTTAGAAACATGTCCTCTTGTCCTAGAAACTCGTTCCGTTGCCTTGTGTTGTCCCTGTCCTAGAAACTTCATGGAACATAGCATGAGAGGTATCTAGGGAAGGTTTACTCACCATGATGATGTGCAAATCTTACATAACACAAATGGTTTATGCTTCAACCTTACTGTTTATACATAATATCTATAATAGCATGGTTGAAATTATTTTAATTTCCATGAATGAACAAAGTAAGGTAATTGGACAAAGGAGTACATTAATATGACAACAGAAAGTAAGAGGGTGGTAAGGACACCCTCAAGAGGAAAATAAAGAGAAATGAAATGAAATATTATTAATGTCTGCGGTGGGCCAAAATAAGACCCAAGGGACTATAAGGACAATAATGACTGCCAACTAGCAGGCTAAAAAGCCCAAAAAAGAAAAGAACTAAGATAAATACAAGATGAAACCCGACAAACGGGCCAAAGAGAAAGGGAAAAGAAAATAAAAGGGAGAGCAGTGGGGGGAGGGCTGCAATCCAACAGAGAGGAGTGCACGCCAAGAACGGAGAGAGAGGAGGGGGGAGGGAGCAGCCCAAAAGGGGCAAGCTTCAAGAACCCTCCAGAAACTAATCTCTCCTAACAGTCGAGGCCGAAGCACCGGAGCTGAAGAAGTCCATGATATGTCTTTGCCCATTGCTAGTTCGGAACCCTGACAAAATGTTGGTGTGCTGTCTAGTGACCCTGCTTCTGCCCGAACTGGATGATGTGGGGCGCTTCCGAGTGAAGTCACTTGGCCCGTCGGAGTTGGTGAAGTATGTTGTGATGAGCCGATGTTGAGGAAGGTGAGATCCATTTGGAGAACTTTTATGTCGTCAAAGCCGAGTTACCTGAAGAGAGAACATCTAATAAATACATAAAAACCGACAAACAAATAACAATTGAGGGGTTACCTGAATTAGGGTAACCCTAGAATATATTTGAAAGTCACGATATATATACTGTAGGCAAATGACCATATAGTAGGAGAAATCCATTGTGGGTAGGTGTCGAGGAAACATCTAACCAAGGAGTGTGAGAGGTGCTTATAGCAGCATTTGGCATTGGAGAGGTAAAGATGTCCACCAAGCAAAAATATCGCGATGCAAAACAAAGTAGAAGATCTGGGAGAATATTCAGGGTCAGATATTTGTAGAACCTCTCCTAGCATCTAAGGTTGAGTCTTTGGATGTAGAAAGGAAAATGGTGATGTGCATTTGGCTACAAGATCTTGTTAAGCATAGTCCGACTATCTAATTAAGGATATGGGGGTTGAAATATCCTGTCAATACTCTGGAAAGGAGTGCGTCGCCTCACAGATTTGTCACTCTTGGTGCCAACAACTGTCATGCTTGAAGGGAGCTTGATCTCTTCAATGTTTGACATCGCTTGAAAGAAAGATGTAATCAATTGAGTGGGTCTAAAGAACCCTTGGAATGCTTTATGCTAAACAGCAGTCGCCTAATCAAAGGAAAAGGCAAGACATCATTGGCTGGGACCTAGTTGAGAAAATCGGAAAAAAATCGGTGGACTCCCGATTTTTTGCTGATTTTTTGAAATGGCGATGTGCCGATTTTTTCCTGATTTTTTGAAAAAATCGGCATCAGCAAAATATCCGTAATTTTTTTTTATAATAATAATAATTTTTTTTTCTTTTTTTGTTTAGGCTGTGGCCGAATTAGGGTTTTTTTTATGCAAGCCCATTTTTCAGCTGTTAATGTTTGAACTTTGAAGTTTAAAGTTTAAACCCTAAATTCGAAACCCTAGTTTAGGGTTTTAGGGTTTTTTCTTTTCCTCCTCTTTTTAAGTAAATATTGATGCCTGATAACTATGAATGCAAGCCCATTTTTCAGCTGTTAATGTTTGAAACTTTGAAGTTTAGGCCCTAGGGTTTGTTTTCTTTTTCCTCCTCTTTTAAAGTAAATATTGCTGCCTGGTAACTATGTATGCAAGCCCCATTTTCAGCTGTTAGTGTTTGAATTTGAAACTTCGAACTTTGAACTTTGAACTTGAAGTTTAAACCCTAAACCCTAGTCTAGGCCCTAGGGTTTTGGGTTTTTTTCCTCCTCTTTTAAAGTAAATATTGCTGCCTGATAACTATGTATGCAAGCCCATTTTTCAGCTGTCAATGTTTCAATTTTAAACCCTAAACCCTAGCCTTTTGGTTTAGGGTTTAGGTTTTTTTCTTTTTTTCAAGTGATTGTAACTTTGTTGTTACTTGTTTCCATGTGCAGGCATATAAAAAATGAAACCTTTTTTTCCTTCTTGTTACTTGTAACTTTGTACCTTTTCATATTATAAGCAATATAAGATGTGTTTTGTCACTTTCATGTGTACTTAAAGCTTGAGCCTTGTATGATGTCTTGACATGAATTATTGCTTTTATTGCAATATTTGATTTGCATAATGTTATTTTGTTGTAATATGTATGAAAAAAAAAAATTTCCAATGAAAATTTTCGTTTTCTTTGGTTTTTTGTTGTTGATTCTTAGCCCCGATTATTTCCCCGATCCTTTGCCGATTCTGATTTTCTCAACTATGGGCTGGGATAGCAGGAGGAGGATGTGAGCGATCCTACTCTGGATTTTTTATAATAGATAGGGCCTCTAAAGATGAAGTGTTCCTCATATTTTGTCTCCTTGATAGTACAAAGACGGCAGGTCTTGCCTTGTCAAGAAGTGTGATGTTCAGTCTTACAGGCAAATGATGAGAGCAGACTCTCAGTTGGTCAAGGCAGATCTTCAAGGCAGGAGACCAATGATGACAGATAATCCTGTTCAGTGATGATGCCATCGGTAATAAGAAGTGCATGCTCAACATAGAGGGCCAACCTAGAGCTGAGAGGTTGTGGGAGAGAGGAGATAAAACAAAGAACCGCTAACAAATAGATGAATACTAACAACCAAGTAGTAACTGAGGAGTTGCTCGTAGTGGGGCAATTGTTGAATGTGTCTCAAAGGCACGATATAATTAGACCATGTAGGAAGGGAAATCTACTGTGGGCTAAGGCAAAGAGTGTCAATGTCAGGTGTTTGTAGCAGAATTCGGCAGTGAGAAGGTAATGATGCTCACTAAGCAGAAAGTCCCAATGTAGAATCAAATTGCCGAGCTGGATTGAAACTTTTTGTGGGCTAACCTCTGCTTTATCAAAGTAGAATGCTCTTCGCAAGTGTCTTTGGGCCATGAGTCTTCACTTAAGGCCTTGTATCGCAAATCATTGCTACGCAATTTGGATCTGGTACTAGTGTTGCTGCTGATACTGGAACAAGAACTGTAAGATCTTAGGTAGGATTTGAATGTGGTGTTCCATCCTCTTCAGCAATGCTAACAATCTTCCCTGCAATGCCTTATCATACAAGGCATTACAACCTTTGCTGAACATCTCCGTCCTTCATCAGCACTATACATTCTTCCTTCTGCTTCTTCTCTGCCTGTCACTCTTCTATCCTGATTGCTATTGCTATAGTATTTGTCAACCTTTTTTTAAATACATAGCTCTTTTTACTGTTTGCCTCTACACTTGGCCTTGATTCTGCTGGCAGTCTATTCTTCTTCTTTAGCCTTTGCTATTCCTTTAGGGATTTCATCCTATTCAGCTTTGCCACAAAATTACCAAAGGTCTGCAGTATGACTGCATTATCAATTCTTAGACTGCTTACCTCCAGCCGTGGCAAAAATTTGACTACTGTCAGTATCTATCTCTGTTTTTATTATTCTCTTAGAGGGTCCTGTTTGCTCTTAAGTTTTGAACAACGTTTTCCAACCTCATTCATTTAAGGCCTCTTTTAGGTCTCTCTTACTACAGTGCATTGTAACAGCTCATTTCAGCAAGTCCCATTGGCCTCCTTTGGCTATCTCTGGTCATTAATTGAATGATCTTATATTTTTTTTCTCTCTGAAAGCTCATCTTTGCTATTCCAAAGTCTATTATATCTGCTGTGTTAAGGCCATTTTTCCATCATAAGGACTTGGTCGTCTTCAACAAGAAAAAGCCTATTTATACCTTATTTTGTTCATCAGTAATTTCATATACTGGCCGAACTGTATGAAAATATTGATGTACCTCTGTTATCCAACCATTCGCCCTAAAATAAAAGATGCTTTCATCTCATCAGACTTCAATTTCAATTCAAGCCTCTGTTTCATTGAGACATTTGGTAGCTTCCTTCATCTGGTGTCAAGTGGCTGAGCTCTGAGGTCAAACTAATATTGTTGCCCTCTTGAAGCCTCTTCTTATATCTGATGCCCTTCTCCATCATCTTGGATTTCTAATTGCTTTATAATTTCAGCAGGATGAAATATAATAACTTTCGACTGTCCAAATTCTCTTTCAGCAGACTAAACACAAACATGCTCATGCTGTGCACAACTTGCACTGTATCCAAATTCTGCTTCCGTTGTTGGTAATTATCAAGATATTACTTGCATCTTCTCATATCAAATCTATCTACTATATGCCATATTACATTCTAGGCTGTGTAGCGTGTGTTTTTCTGCTTATCTGCCTGCTCCTCTTGCTGCTTGCTCTCATGCTTATGAGTATCTGCCTCCTTTGGTCTTACCTTTAGCCACATCCACTTTTAAATCTGGTAATGGAGAAGGGACAACTATGGATTGTGTGTCTGGTATATTGAAAACAATTTTCTTTGATATAAAACGTTGTGATAGAGCTTGGGCCCTGTAAGCTGTGGATTGTCATATTAGGCATGCTTTTTATCCATTAAAAAGAGTCAAGATCCATTCTTTTGTTAAGATCAAAGACTGATTCCAATTTTTCCATTCACTTAGAAAAAAAAATTTCAAGTATGCTATATATAAATATGTCTCTCTAGCATCAAACATAACTAAGATTCCCTTAGATTTGTTTTCTCCACGATTCCCAATGCAAGAATGGGTAGCTTCCCTATAAATTATCTGTGTATCACTGTCCCTTGAAAATAGATAACTACATTTAACAAGTGTGTAATCTCTATAATAAATTGTCGAATGGGTAACTGCTTGAGACTAGCTTAGATCCAACCCAAAGGTAAATAAGATTCGATCCAAAAAAAAAAAAAAGGTGCTAAAAGATATCAAATGTTTTATTCTATGTTGTTTTCTTTGTAGTTTTCACTGATCCATCTTCTTTGTTAAATGAATATGCATATTTCCTTCTTCTAAAATGACACCATGATCCTTAGAGTAATCTACCTTTCATCTATGCATGTACTGTACATACAGGTGCATATCTATCTTGTGTGGCAATTGCTTTTTCCCATTTTATTATTTAAAATATTTGTTGCAAATAATTACATTAGTAGATGCTGTGAATTTATCAACTTGAGAGGTCTACAAAAAGAAACTTGATTTGCTGTAAAGAATCAACAGGGTTCTCTAATATCAGTAAATGAGACGGTTTTTCCTCCTTGTGGAGGATGGACAGGAATGAAGTCAAGAGGTTTACACTAGTTTCAATGATTCTTTTGATTGGCATGGCATCTTAATTACCCGTAGAAATCTCTATTATTTTTCTTTTTAAGCTTTCATTGAAGTACACCATATTAAATTGTGTGGCTATGCTTTTCACCTGATTGTGTGAACAGGTGTATTGCCTCCGTCAAGGCGAAGATCCTTATTTACCTTGTCAACGGCTATGCTTGTATTTGCTGCCAGGGCCTATAACATTCCAGAGATAATTGACATATCTAGGGCATCACTTAAAGATCCTATTGTAAGTTCTTTTGGATAATCATGAATGACATTTATTGCAATTAAATTTCATTTGATAGTACCTTTATTTAATGATAAGATTGACTGATTCACCAGCATGCCTTTTAAAATTCATCATCTCAGAATCTGATGCAGGTTATCTTGTTTGATATTTAAAGATCCACATAATTCATTTGATTGAGAAAGAAGGGATTACAAGCATTTCTAAGATATTAATAGAAAATTTTACATGTTAAATCTACTACAAATATGTTCTATGGATAACTGGAATTTATTCTTGTAACGTGTCTCCCTGCCTAGATCTGAAGGTTAAATCTTTAGATTCACATAAATCTGGTTGCAATTCTTTTGATATATTATTCTTTAAAATACTTGAACACATAATTGCTCAAGGCTATAAATGTAAAATTCTAATAATCTGTTCATATTAAAAGGCTGGACTCTACTGGTCTTAGCACACATGATGGGTTTGATTGCACTCCTTAGCTGCTTTTTATGACAGCTAAATTTTAAATTCCCAGTACAAATTTGCTTAATACGGTGAGCTGTCTCATTTTAATTGTTAGTGCAGAGCCCAGAATTACCTTTGTTGTGTAAAATGGTGGTCATATCTTGAATCTCTTGATATAGTGTGCTGGTTATGGTATACTTATGGAAGGAAAAATTAATGCAGCAAGAAATAAATCTATGTTGCAAGTCTGGTTCATATCCTTTAAAGCATTATGCATTGTAAACATTCTTGTACGATAACTCAGATATATAGTAAAAGACTGAAATGAGTTCTTGATTAATTTGAAACAATCCTCCCAATTTAAGATTTTCTGCTGTTTATGCTTGCAAATTTTAAACTGATTTTGAGCCTAATCCAAGCTTTTACCTGTTTAACCTCTACCAAAACTCCTCTAGGTATGATATCCTCTAAAGCAGCAAGAAATTAATTAATGCAGCAAGAAATTGATTAATGTTGCAAGTCTGGGTCATATCCTTTAAAGCATTATCCATTAATTATTCCTGTACAGTAACTCAGATATACAGTAAAAGACTGAAATGAGTTTTTGATTAATTTGAAACAATCCTCCCAAGGTAAGATTTTCTGTTGTTTATGCTTGGAAATTTTAAACTGATTCTGAGCCTAATCCAAGCTTTTACCTTTTTAACTGCTGTCAAAACTCCTCTAGGTATGATATTCGTGTTTTAGATTAGAACCACTGCTTTTGATTTTCAAATAAATTTCCTCAGATTTTGTTCTTTATGCTTGCAAATTTAAGATTCTTTGTGATCCTAATTCAAGCTTTTTACCTGTTGATCTGCCTTTGAAACTTGTCTTGGAATGATGTTGGTGTTTCAGATTAAATCCATTCCTTGTAATTTTGTTTGTTGTGTGAAATTTGCAATAAGCATAATGGAATTATTCGTGTGGCGCCCTCATTCATAGAAATAGCAAGGAATAGAATGTTCGTCACTGTTCCTTTTTATATATTTCCACTATTTCTTGCAAAGATATATTTCCCATTGAATTTTTTTTTCTATTGAAGTTCTCTATTTAGAAGAGAGATAACCTTGTTTCTCTTCACTATAAGTGCTTACTTGTTTTATATGATCCTTTTTTGCTTTTTAATTATTAAATTACTTTTCTATGTTCACATGTTAAATGCATGAAGCCTCTTCAAGAAGCCAACATAAAATTTCGAATGGATTCTAACAATCCAACAATAATGTATATATTATCTCTAATTTCTCAACACATTGGATCAGCCATTATCCCTTGGTAGATAACTTGAAGCAACTTCTGGTAAACAAAGGGATACTTAAATTTAGTAAAAGACACACACACACACACACATACAAGCTTAAACAAGCTTGGTGACGTCAAGCTCTTTAAAGGTTTTACAATTATTCTATTTTTCTCACAGTTGGTTGAGCATCTTTGTTAAACTTTTGTTCCTACAAGTTTTCTTAGCTCTGAAATCCAATGGAATTAGCGATTAATATCTCTTCTGAAGCTCTATCCAGCCTGGTTCACATATTCTACATAAATGAAACTTCGACATGTGTGTAAATACCATATCCTCCTCCTGGCTGAAGAATTAAGGGTTACACCTGTTTTTTGATCAAGATTGAAACTATAAAGATTTGGGTTATCCAGGAGTGTCAGGTCCAAGGGTGTTGGCCCTGAAATTTCTCAAGCTCATTTCTAGTGGCTTGAACCTGCAAGGGATTGCTAATAATGTTGCAAGGAAGTTTGCTGGAGGTTTTCAAGGCCTTTACAGATGTTCTGCTAGGTTTAACAGTTGCACCTCTTCAAAGCATAGGATGCACTGTTGCTAACACCATAAAAGCAGTCTCAACTTGTGTTGGGCCCAAGATAGCAGTCTGTAACGTGCAGAGCACTTATCATAAGATTTTACAGATTTAGCTCTTTGGATCAAACAAATTGTGTGCTCTATGTTCAACTCTGAAAATCATTTAGCTCTGACTTGGCGATCAGATGGAAATGTCAGTGTAATTCTGAAGCTTTCCAAAGCAGATGGCTCCAATTTTGTCCTTTTTGTACTTCAAAATGTTTTAAATCAATACGAGTTTCTTTCATCTGTGGTACCAACTGCTGACAACTGTTGTCAGGTAATTCCAAAATGTTTACCTCCTAAGTGGCTTGCTTGATGGGTACATAAGACTCCAACATGTTCTCTACGACTTTATTGTCTTTGCTTCTTGAATTGCTTAAAGCACAATCTTTTTTGCTTACCATTTTTTCCTTGTTTGGTATTGATCCATGCTCCCGGTTGGTCCTCCAAGAGTTTTTAGTATGGTGTCTGTTATAAGAATTAGATCTGAAAAGTGCAAGCTTGGTTTCTTGTGTGTTTTGTTTTAATTTATGTTTATTAAGAGTTTTTTATGGTGGTTATCTTTGTGGTTGTAACAATGTTTGAAGGGTTACTTGGAGTTTTTCATTTTAAGGGTACAACTTCTTCTAAGTTTCTACATTTGTTCATGATTACAAGTTCTCTCTTTAGCTCCTCCAAATTCTATCGTAACCAAATGTACTTCTCAAGTCCCATTGGTTGCTTCAAATAGGAGGTCCAAAGTTCAAATCTGAAGGGGATAGGGTATAGCACAACATGAGTGCCTCTTTCCACGCATAGTGGACCCTGAGGAGTATGCGGTGGTCTGAAAAGTGTAATGTCTATGGATGTTGAAAAGTTACTCTACTTATTATTGACCTACTCTTCTCTTTCTTGTTTCTTCTTTCTGCGTAAGGTTTGATCCTTTCATGAATGTAAGTGATTTGTGGTAATCTAGAGGTAATTTTTTTCTTCTTTCTGTGTAAAGGTTTGGTCCTTTCATGAATGTAAGTGATTTATGGTCATCTAGAAGATCAGGTTATGTAGATACTACATTTTTTTTGGTTATTTCACTAGTCTTTTATGTTGCCTACTTGTCTGTCCTTACCATTGTCTAAAGGTTTTTAAGGTATTGTTTGGGTGTGGATCTCTAATGCATTGCATCCAAGGACTATTGGCTTGTTTATTGGTTTTGCCATTCATTTGAAGGCTATAAAATCACTCTAGGACTGATCTCTTGAGGTTAATTTCAAGTAATTTTCTACTAAATTGATCCAAACTTTTAAGTTGTGCCTTTCTTGGGGTTGCAGTCTTATAGGTTGCCTTTGCTTGTGCCTTTTTGTTGTACAAAGGTGCTCTCAATTATTTCACTTATACCCTCTTCCGTATTCTTAGTGTTTTACATCTGGATGGTTTTATTATGCACTTTTATTTTGCTTTGCTTTGGTTTTACCCAATTGCCAATATAGTCTTTTACCCTATTACTTTCTGTTGTAAAATGTTATACTCAAGTCTGATTGACCTACTGTGGACATTAAATATATTTTCGTTTCATTTTGTTTCTTATATGTTTATTTCATGTTAGTAAGAATTCCATTATTTATGAAACTATGCCATTCCAATTTAGTTTATTATTTTTCCTGGTGTGGGTGGATAGGAAAAACATAACCAGTGTTGATAACATAGTTATGAATCTTTTCACCCAGATTTTTGTGGATAAAGGTAAAATTGAAATCACCACAGTGCTATTTGCACACAACTCGCTCAAAGTTTAGTATCAACACATAATTGTCTAGTACAAAGGAATGTCACTATACTGAAGATGAGCATCACTTAGACATTCATCAATAATTTGTATGCCAACCAGTTTGTCTTCTTATGTAGTCAAAGTAAACCATTTAATAGAAATATCAGATACTTGTAAACGATTAGATTCATGAACATAATACTTCAACATTCACTCGATCATTGTTAAGGTAGTGGTTACACGCATCAGTCACAAGGGGGCAGTATTGCACCAAGGGGGAAGAGGGATGACTTCATTATTATATGATGATACGCCCCTAGACCTTGGGGCTTCCTGTCCTACTGTACTAGATGTGTCTGGGAGTCTAGCACGAAGAAGAGATGTGGCACTTCTCGGACCCGTAGACTTGGAAACTGTCCTTAATATGTGGCACTTCTCGGACCTGGAGACTTTGCAAGTGTCCTTGATGCGTGGCACTTCCCAGTCTTGGAGACTTGGCAACTGTCCTTGAGATGTGGCACTCCTTGGACATTGACATTGGGACCTCATGTCAATGCCAAAGTAACTGCCTAGTGTCAAGGATATGTGGGCATCTCGAGGATATTTGAATGCTGTGGGGATGTTGAGACCCCTCAATCATCTTGAGGCTATAAGGGTGTTGTAAACAGCACTCAACCCCTTGTGGGCATGAAAAAGGTCGGGGTTCGCACCAGCCCCTCTAAATGATAAAGGGGAGGAGAGGAGACAACTGAAAAGAGATAACAATGGCACATGGAAAATGTAGGAATTGAAGGAGAGCATTGTGGAGAAAATCAACAAGATTGGAGGCAACATTTTCATCTTTTAAGACTGAAATAAAAAGATGAAATCCTTTATTGTTATTTTGAAAAAACAAGAATGAGTACATGCAATGATGAGTCACTGGGAGAAATCACTCTCTGCAAAATGGGGTGAAATGTAGGTATGGGAGTGGGATATTATGGATTGAAGCGGAATAGTTGGAACTAGAAGTAATAGTGGAGCTGGTATTAGACCTCCAAATGATTGTATCTCAATATTTTTAAGACCATATGTAAAGGGGATTATGTCACCATTTTAGATGAGGATGAGGAAGCTAGAAGGAAAACTAGAGAGACATGGCACTTCATATGTTACCTTTGCAATTTTCTTTTCAGAGACTCCTATACATTAGGTTTTTGCTTTGACCTCCAAAACATTCTTGGAGATAGGATGAGGAGCTATTAGAAAGTCACACTTGAAGATGGCCCTCAATGACAAATTAGACATTAACAGTATGGCTATAACAAAATCAAAAACATCTAAGAGTAGTTCTCATAGTTTTAGATGTGTGTGGCAACCCAACTTCTTGCCCTTTTTCTGATCAGTTTTGCTACTAGAGTTGATGATAGGTGAAGTGGAAAGGTTCCAATTAATGTTGGAGAGGCATCTTCTAGAGCTAAAAGGCAGACCAATATAGCTTTGTAAGTGTACAATATACAAGCATGTGAAGAGACAGATGATGCTATTGCCAAATTGTTCTTTGCCGATGTCAACCCATTCAATGAACATATTCTATTCCTCCTTTTACAAGGAGACATTCAAGAAAGTATGTCAAGCCGGTTTGTCTTGTGTGCTCTGAAGGCAGATGAGGATGTAAGCAACCCTTCTTGATAAAACTAGTCAAGAGTTAACTTGTTGATGAAGGAGTTAAGGAGACATTGCTCAGGTCAGATTCCTACTTTATCATGAATGGGTGGATTGATATTGCTCACAGGCCACTCATAGACACCATTATTACATGTAACACAAAGCCTTACTTTTAAAGCCATTGATTGCTTCAGAAAGTGCAAGGATGCAACTTTCCTGTTTTATTTATTGAAGATAAGATAACTCTCCTAATGTCAATGGATGACCAAAGTAGGCCAATGGGATTTGCTGGAAATAGCAGTTACAGCGCACTGTAGTCATCATAAAGGTACCACAAAATTGCTAAATCAGAGAAAAGAAACTAGGTTAAACTATGCTAAAATTGAACAATTGGATGGCAGCAAATTACAATGTAGAGGGTTGAACCCAAAAATATTCCAACTTTAACATGCTGAAACTGATGATGAAGAGAAGAGAGAGCCAGCAGTAAAGGTAACAGAGAGAAATAGGAAAGAACTCAAGTGGATCCAAGTGCAAACCCTAATATGTTCAATCAGGGTATAGAGGATTTTGAGCCCTCCAATGTGGTTCAAGTGGTGATAAATGCAACACATGTATGTAAATCAGCAAGGATAATGATACAACATGTTTACAAGCATGTTTTATGGACACCTCAAAAAACTTGTTTTTATGTCCTTTGTAATCTTATTTTTCTTAAACTCACGAGTCTCAGAAAAAAACTCTGCTGCGGTGGCAAAAACACAGGAAAATGGTATTAATTTTTTTCCCCTAAATTGGCCTCATTTTTGCTGTTTCCCCTTGCAGAGAGAGCAGAGAGAAGGTGAAATCAGACTAAAAAAAACACTCATTTGCATCCTAAACCCAAATTTTTCCTAGTTTTCAAGAATCTAACAGCCACCCAGCAGTAACATTAGAGGTAAAAAAAAATAACCAAATGGAAGGCTAATGTCACAAGGCCCACCTGATTACAAAGGACCAAAGGCAAAAGGAAAAGAAAAATTAGTCAGCAGAGTACAGGGATAAGGTCAAAGAAGATCAACAATGGAAGTTGAGACCAAAAGGGTAGACAATATTAAGAGGAAATTTAAACCAATCTTGTATGGAATTCCATGGCAATATGTCCCACCCCATGCAAAGTGTAACACCTTCAATAATCAAAAACAAAATTTCTTTGCACTTCCCTATAATATACATTCTCTGGAACATTCATCTAATCACTGGGTCTAGGAACAAACAAATGCTTCCGAAATCCTAACCAACCCAGGAAACATTCACCATGTTTGAGACAACTCAAAGGCATTTAGAATTAGACACGAAGGATTGGAACAGTACAGTGCTTGGGCCCTCTCACAATTCCAGTGAGATTTATAAGATGCACATAAAATAGCAAGACACCATTTGAAGAAGGTCAAAATGTCCTTGAGGTTTTTTCCTAAGGAAAACAAGTGACATTGAAGGCCGTTTGAAGAAGCACAAAATGTCCTTGGTGCTCCAAGACTGAATCTAACAGCCACCCAGCAGTTACATTGATGTGTGTTTTGTTACTTTCATGTGTGGTTTAAGGCTTTATCGCTTACAGTATAAATTGATGTGTGTTTTGTTACTTTCATGAGATAACTTTCTGAGGTTTTTTTGCTGAGTCTGAGTCTGAGTCCAAAATTGGCCTTGCTGAGTCTGCGCTGAGTTTGAGTTTCTCTACTATGCTATTAAATATGTAGACATGGACTCTCCTAATCTTGGAGAGAGAACTATGAGACTTTTGACGACATGCTTGGTTGCATGAGGGTAGCCATTCAAGAGAGGGATCTCACAGTAGCATTTTAGGAGCAACACATTCAGCCGATTATTTAAAAGAGGTGGAATAGGATTAAAACTCCATTGCACATGGTAACATATGCTTTAAATCCCTAGTTTTATGTGGTGAGGCCTAGGAAGATAACTTTCATAGAGGACACTAAGGTGAACAAGGGGTCCATGGAAGTAATAAGAAAGATGTATGTTAGAGATGAGGCACAATCACTGCATAATTAGCAGTCATATTTGTAGAGCTTAAAGGTGAGGCTTCAATACACAAAAGGTTAGAAAGGGTAGGCTTACCATTGTGCAAATGGAGTGGTGAGGACTAGGAAGATAACTTTCATAGAGGACACTAAGGTGAACAAGGGGTCTATGAAAGTAATAAGAAAGATGTACGTTAGAGATGAGGCACAATCACTGTTTAATTAGCTGTCATATTTGTAGAGCTTAAAGGTGAGGCCTCAATACACAAAAGCTTAGAAAGGATAGACTTACCATTGTGCAAATGCCCATTAAATGGCAGAAGCTATATGGAAATGGAGCTCCACTACTTATTACCTTATTTTGTAGTTGTTAGTTCATTTGTTGTTGAGAGGAACTGGTCAACATGTAGCTTCATCCACTCTGGCGAGAAGAATAGACTTGCCTCTAGAAGAGTGAAGAAGTAAGTTGTAGTGTACGGTACTTGCATCTCCAGGATCAGAAGACACTTGAGTATCGTGAGAGTCCAGAAGCACGATTAGATACTAACCTTGAGGATGGTAGATAAATGAGAATGTCAAGGTCTAGGTGAGATTGATTAGTGTTCCACTACATAAGCCACAATTGTGATCAGGACACGCAGGACAATCCCATAGGAGTAGATGAGCCAGAGCATGATTGTTTTTGGCTACGTTACATGATTTTTTAGACTTTCAAATTTCATTTTGATTTTGAGTATGTACTATATGGTTTTTCAGACTTTTAAATTTCGTTTTAATTTTGACTGTGTACTGAATATTTGGACTATGACAGTTGACAATTTAAGCCTTAGTCTTACTATTGTCCTTGTGGTTTTAAATTTCGTTGATGTAATGCATATCACATATTAAATTTGAATCTATAATGTTATTTTATCTTTCAGATTGGATGATATTGCATTTTCATGCTCAAAAGAAAATCCATGCTTATATATTCACATATGTAACATATATTCATGTGTGTGTGTGCATGCGGGGTGTAAGAGACCGTATGCATGCAGGGGTGCCATCCTTCATATATATGTGTGCGCGCATGTGTCCCTGCATGCACGTGCATGAGCTCCATCCTCTTGCAGTCCCACCATGGAATCTTGTCCTGTTGTATGCCTTCTTTCCTCTCTGAGAAACCTGTGGAATATGGGACAACTTACAAGTGTGGATCACAAAGTGATGGCTCATAGTTCTCTACAAACAATCTCATTACCTTTTTGACAGGATGGCTTACAAACATCTAGAAGGTGTGGATCCCTTATGGACATCTACACTTGGAACTATTACTCAGCTTCATCAGGGAATGACTTATAGGCATTATCCATATGTGCCTCAATTTATAAAATGTACCGCTGTATTTATAACCCTAGAAATACAGCATCTACAACTGTTAACTACCTCTAGAAGACAATGTTTAATTGTTTGTGAAAGTAAATACGAGAGATTCAGTGAAAGGAGGTCAAACTTACTTTGTGGAGCAAGTCAGATTAGTTCAATAGATAAGTCAATGGCCACCAACAGGCACCTGGTCAGTAGAGCAACAGATTGCCAAACAACAGCAGTCGAAATGGTCAATGCTGCAGTTAAATAATACAACTGATCCTTGCTCAAATCACAGGAGCCTGCATGTCTGGCCAGCTTTCCTTACAGGTTCCAATGTGCATTAAATGGTCCCAATGTAGTCATTGGTAATGCCAAGTAATTTTATTTATACTTGTTAATGGCAATTAATGGTGTTGATGTGACAGTCATCTATCCATTCAGCATAAGTGGTGTAATAAATGTCATCCTGATTGCTAGTTTAGTCACAAGAGAAGAAAACAATACCAAGCCTTTATTCAGAAAATTGAAAACATAGTTGAGAAAATCGGTATCGGGAGTCAATCGGCTGGGCAATGAGACGGGAGTTTTTCAAAAATCGGCAAAAAAAAAACCGAAGAAAACGAATTTTTTTTTTGATTTTTTTTTTTCATGCATATTACAATGAATTAACATTATGCAAATCAGATATTGCAATAAAAACAACAATTCAAGTCAAGACATCATACAAGGCTCAAGCTTTAAGTACACATGAAAGTGACAAAAGTTCACAAAACACATCCTGTATTGCTTATCATTTTAAAAGGTACAAAATTACAAATTGCAAACTGTGTCAAGTCTCAAAATGCCTCAATAGGCCCACTATCTATAGTTTTCCTTTGCCCCTTGTCCTAACATAAGCCCTAGTCTCTCTTGTTTGATGTGTGCTTGTAGATGTCTGTGCTTCTCGTGCTAAGGCCTCTTCTTGGTCCCTTGCTGCCATCTCCTCCGCTAGGGTCTCATAGTTTTGCAATTCTTCCATGCTGAATAGAGGATCTTGCTGTACCTAGAAGTTCAAAACTTCAACTAGATGAGGAAAGGGACAAAAAAAAATACTATAACTATAAGATATGCTTTTAAACGAAGAGGATGAGAGGAGAAGAAGGTCCCAACAAGATTTGAAGTTTTGAACTACTACCTGCGGCTCCTGCTCTTGTGCTTTTGCATCTGTGATCCATTCAGATGATGGATCAATGTCACTTAGGTCAATGGGCTCAATATTTGTTTTTTCAAAAGATTTTTGGTGGAGACGAAGGTTGTAGTGCACAAACACAAGATCATTTAACCTTTCTTGTGTAAGTCTGTTGCGCTTCTTGGAGTGTATGTGCTCAAACATACTCCAATTGCGCTCACAACCTGAAGAGCTACATGGTTGGGATAAGATTCTAACCGCCATGTGTTGCAAATTGGGCGTAAAATCACCAAAGTCCTCCCACCATAAATCTAGAAACAACAACAAAAAAAAATTAATATTTTACATGTAACAACTTAAAAGTTTAAATTTTAAAACAAAATCAGAAGACAATAAATAATAATTCGATGAGGTTTACGGTTTACCTGGCCTCAATTTCTTAATAGCATTTTTGCATTGCACAGATGGGAATTGGCGACCACGACATGCCTTATAATCTTGTATCTCGGCACGGGTTTCATCGCCTAATTGTGGTGTCTTGCTGAACACGCGGTCAATGCAATCTTGAAGGCCAATCTTGACCTCATAATCAGCACGGAATGTGGGCTCATAAAATAATTTGGGGTTCAAATAGTAACCCGTTGCATGAAGAGGGCTATGGAGTTGTGATGTCCACCTGTTATCAATGATGGTCCAAATGGCATCATATTTTGTGCGGTTATGTTCATAATATGCAGCAATGGCCTCTTTCGCCCTATCCATAGCCTCATATACAAAACCCATTGGGAATTGTTCTCCATCAACAAGACGAAGAACCTTCACCAATGGCTCTGATACCTGAAAAAAAAAAGAAAATCAAAAAATAATTTAAAGAAAAATATTTTACAACATAAATTAAATAAAAAAGTAACAAATAAATAAGCGTAGTCTTGTAGTTGTACCTTGATGGCCTCATCCATGGCCATCCAGAAGTCCTCCTCAAACAAAGAAGTATAAACATTTTGCCCCTCGGATGATGTGCGATATCTTGCAGCTGCTTCTGAATTCCACTCATTACTCACAAACATTTGTTTTAGTGACCCTCTTGCATTGTAAATGCTCTGCAATGTCACAAAGTTTGTGGCAAAGCGTGTAACGCCAGGCCTCACTAGCTCCCTCCCATTGGTGAATTGCCTCATGAGGTTAAGGACCCATGAATGGTTGTAAATGAATTTTGTTATGGCCTTAGCCTTCCCTACAACCTCTCTTACCCAAGGTAATTTCCCAATGTCCTCGAGGAGCAAATCAAGACAATGGGCTGCACATGGGGTCCAAAAAATGGTGGGGAATCTTTCCTCCAAAATCCTCCCGGCTGCCTTATATGCTGCTGCGTTGTCCGTGATGATTTGGACAACATTCTGCTCCCCAACCTCCAAGACAACCTCCTCCAACAACCCTGCAAGCATTTCGGCACTCTTCACATGTGCCGATGCATCTACTGACTTAAGGAATGCAGTTCCTTCTGCAGATGCAACCAAAAAATTAATGAGGGTTCTTCCCCTCCCATCTGTCCAACCATCAGACATAATAGTGCAACCCTTGGTTCTCCACACCTGACGTTGGTTGTCAAGCACAACCTAAAGTAAAAAAAAAATTTAGTCATGCACATTGAATATTGATTTTATCATATTAATAAATATAAAAAAAAAGTCATGTCATATAATTATATATATTAATTTAGTCAAGCACAATGACACAACCTGAATGTCGTTCACAGATTCTTGAAGGAGATGGCCCCTAAGATCATCATAAGTTGGCACCTTATATCCTGTGCCGCAGCTTGCGACAACATCTATCATGCGTCGCCAGTATGGAGACCTCGCCACATTGAAGGGAATGTCAGAATAGTACCAAAAAGTGGCAATGGCTTTCGTCGCTGCAGTGTGCTTCTCTTGGTTCCACGCAGCCATACCCTCAAGCGTGGATTGTGTCCCTGCCCCTGGCACAACACGGTCTAAGTCTACAAAAGAGGACTCTCCCGTCCCACTAGCTCCTTGTGCACTTGGACTCGAACTACTTTGTTGAAAGAACCGCTTAAGGCTGCCACGCCCACTCATACGGCCACCTCGGGAGGGGGGGATGAAATGGCATCGCTATAACTTCTTTTGTTGCTTGCGTTTTCTTCTGCCATAGATAACATGGCATTTACTTTGTTTTTTACATCTTCTGGCACCTTATCACATAATGCTACATTATTTCCTGGTAACCGTGCCAAATGGAACTTGAGGCGATAAACGCCTCCAGTATAATGATTGCCACAAAAATTGCATTTAAAACTGTTTTTTGTTTGCCCTGGCGTTCCATACGCCCATGCTGGATCCAATGGTTTCATTTTTTATATGCCTGCACATGGAAACAATTTATTAACAACAAAGTTACAAATCACTTGAAAAAAAGGAAAAAAATGAAAAAATAAACCCTAAAAAAACTACAATTTTAGAACAGCCCTAACCTAATTTCAAGCAGCCCTAAAAAAACCCTAACCTAATTTACAACAGCCCTAACCCTAAACCCTAACCTAATTTAAAACAGCCTTAACCCTAAAAAAACAGCCCTAACCCTAAAAAAACAGCCCTAAACCTAATTTAGAACAGCCGTAACCCTTAAAAAAACCCTAAACCCTAAAAATTAGAAGAAACAAAATTACAATATTGATAGGCAGCAATATTTACTTAAAAGAGAAAAAAAAATCCTAAAAACCTAAGCCCTTACCAAAAAAAACCCTAAAAAAATTAAAAAACGGGGTTCCAAGGGGCTGCCCTGAATCTTCTGCCGGATTTCTTCACACCGCAATCAATCTGCCGGATTCCTTCACACCGCAATCGATCGCGCTCCTACTAGGATGGTTTGGCGTAGTTGGTCGGGCCCGTCGGGGTGGTAGCACAAGGGGAGGTGTATTTTTTTGTTTGCAACTGCTTGGAAGAAAGAATGAAAAAAAAAAAAAACTTTTGGCTTTTATCGGTCGCAGCCTCTACCCGCGGCTGCGGCCGATTTTTTGAAAAAATCGCCAAAAAATCGGCCGCATCGCGATAAGTTGCCGATTTAATCGGCTCGGCAATCAAACCCGATTTAATCGCGATTTTGCCGATTTTTTGCAGATTTTCGTAACTATGATTGAAAATTTCATATTAAATAATTTGATGATTATTATAAAAATAATATGTCTGATTATGTTATAGACAAGTTATAGTGATCTCATTAAGTCTTCTTACATCAGATTGAATGTTCTGTCTCATTTCTTCTCTCAAGTTAATCCTTCAATACTTTGTTTACACAATTAGTAATTTCTTTTCATACTGTAGGCCTAGTTAGTGCTGCAACATATGGCATGCTTCACTGATCTTCAAACAAATATTTGGCCCTCAATGCTGGTTTGCAAGCAAATTCACTATCAAATTGTTAGCTTGCTGTGTGGAGGAAGACTTATTAGAAACAGACGGCTAGCCTACGTGTTTTTTGCATGAAGATCTCAAATTCAAAATAGAGTCCATAATTTGTAGATAACTGTTTTCGATCAGTTATGTGAGAGACAAGTTGTTATAGTAATCCATGTGGGCACTAGGATGTCCTGACTGCCTCGACAATAACATTTAATGTTTCATGTTTTGAGTTCATTTGCATCAGCAAACATGCCAGGGGAGTCATTGTGATTAGGTGCAGATTGGACATGTTTTATTTAAATAGAGGCAATAGCTAGTAAGTAGGGAATCGTGATGGAGATAGCGTGTTCTAGAATCAGAACTCTACGTGGAGAAATCATGGAAGATTACCACCATATCATCATACATATTCGATCTTTCACAGGTGGGTGATAGAAAGTGAGTGGAACAGTTAACAAATCCAGTACTGAGGTTATTTACTTTTCAAATCATTGATGGCAAATCTATAAACAGTATTATGACCTTGAACTTCTTGTTAATCCTTGTATGAAGGGGTGTGCACCCATGCCTAGAAAGGTTATCATGTGTGCTATTATTGTGTCCCTCCCTCCGCCAGAGGAGTGTACGTTTCTGGATATTGTTTGATAGTACTTCTATTTTGACATTGTTGATTGTTCGATCACATTTGAGTATCTTGTGGTGTTATGTTGAGCTATCATATAAATAGTGTATGAGTTGAACACATCCCGATTTACAAATTACAAATGCAAATTCAAAGTTCTCATTAGTTTATAAATGTACATACTTGTGTGATAGAAATATTGGCATGTGCAGTGCAGTTTATTCTGTGATATGCTGATGCAGAAAGGTTTAGGGATCAATGAAGTAAAATATAGCTGGTTACCAATCATGGGAAAAATGAGGTGTCAAAAATATAGTATTAGGATATTATCATATTTATCCTCAAGATAGGACTTCACCTTTCAAATGACAACCCCTTTTAAAAGAGGACAGTCTTAAGCAAGTGTTTATGTGTACTTCCTCCTTGCTATCTATTTTTTGCCATTCAGACTTCAACTGTTTGTGATAGGTTTGTATTTGAGGGGTTAGAAGTGCAGCAATGGAAAGACTTTCCATAATTATGTAATTAAGGATATTTAGGAGCTGGTGATTCACACCTAGATTATTGCTTTGGTTCCAAACAAATGGTGGGGAATGAATGATTCTGTAGTATGTTTACGAAGCAGGTAACAGTACAAATGGAAAACAAATTCCTACAAGCACAAAGTCTTGGGGTGGTTAAGATCATATCAAGGTTCAGCAGCTAAAGCATAGATGTTCAAGATTAGCATTTCAGATTCTTCTTGCACTTGGTGTTGGAAACAAGGATCAATCTTCATGTGTTTTTTGGAGCTTGTCTACAGCCATGACCTTTTGGAGATGGTTCCAAGGTGAATAACAGTTATGTTGAATAAGCTCTTTTTTAAAAGAATGTAAGACAGGACGCTCTATTTGCATTTCTGAGCTCCAATTTATAATGATTTACGATCTGGTAATCGGTGCTGATAAAACCAGATCCTAAAAATCCTAACAGGTTATCCCTACAAATCCCAACAACTTATCCCTACAAATCTCAACAACTTATCCTTACAAATCTTAAGAAGTTGTTCCTAAAAAGTTGTTGTAACAAATAGTACAATAATATAAATCCATATCATATCTGTTTATTCTAACATTTCTTTGTGAGGCCCTTTTTTAGGGAATTCCTGGATGGTAATGGACTTTTAGCCATTAGTTTTTTTTGCGGAAGAGGGGGCAAATGTGTAAAGCAAAATTTCAAGAAGATACTTTCCCACCTGGCTGAAGGGAATTGAAGCTTTCTAAGAAAGATTGGTATTGCTTGTGAAGGCTAAGTTTGTTTGGCTTTCATACATGCTGACTAGCTGCACAATGTGTATTTGTTCTGTCAAATTGCTGAAACAGCAAGTCTGCAGTCAGCAGAAGGAACGGTGGTTATACAAAAATATGAATTTTCCAATTGAAATTTCCAGTTGATATTCCAAAACTTGAAATTAATAAATATAATAACACCTTTGCGTGCAGAATAATCATGAAAGCTTCTAGACAAAGATTCACTGTCTTCAATTTGTTCCATGGCACTACAGTCAAGGATTCGAAGCATAATGAATTTGCTTGGTTACAGCAAGAAGACCATTTCCTTTTGTGGTATGAGCTATTTCAGATCTAATCTCTCTTCCTTTTCCATCTAGCTTTTCATGGGTTATTTGCTATAGTTCTTGAAATGTGATTCTTTTGTATTCAAACACCCAGATTTAAAAAATGCAGATTGGTTTCATAATGCAATTTAAGCCCTTTTAGTAGTAATGTATCTTTCTGTGCTTGTTTTTGATGGCACTCCCTTTTCTCTTTTAAACATGACTGCAACTTGAATGGGCCTAATGGTGAAGACTTTGGAACTCTAAATAGGAGTTCCAAGGTTTCAATTTGAAATGGGGTAGGGTTGTACACCATGCTCCAGTGACGGGTATCTGAACTGAGTGGAGAATGGTTGGATAAACACATCCTCCTTGAGGATCGTCGCATATGACCTATGGTCTCATGGATGTTACAAACTACTCTATTCTCTACTATACTATCTTCCTCTTGTATGTAAACACTGATATTGTTTGAGCTGTTGTAACTTTTAATGAATTCAGTACATTCTTGTAAATGATGAACATTTTTTGCATTCTACGTGGACCCATACTTGGAGCTTTCGAAGGATCTCCGGCTGATTGTAAAAGCTAATATAGATCTGAAATAATATGGATCAATATCTGATGACAGGGCTGCTTTGTCATCACTCTCACCTGTGAGACTATCTCAAAGCGAGTCCAATCAGGCACTTGTTGACATCTTGATTCAAAGTTTTTCTCCAATGATTGATGTAAGTAACATGTTATCTGACTTTGTAAAGAATGGCAGCTGTCAGTATGCAATACCAATTAGATATAGTGAATTTTCTTTGTAACTTTGAACTGCTGTTATTTTAAACATTAACTTTATTGTTTGGGTTTTGGATTCTATATTTGGTCTTTCAGCAGGATAGTTTGAGTATAGCAAAAGAATTTTTAGAAACATTTTCTCCAGATGATGAATTTGCTTTTGGTCCACAACTGTAGGAGTCTGGCCATAGCCATAAACCAGTGTCCAAGGAATCACTGTCATTTAATGAGGTTGGCATTCACAAATATATTTAAAATTTTATTTCATACCATGTTATAGATATGAACAGTTTAGAGATATAAAGGAAGGGAAGTCAAGAAATAATGAAATCCCGGTAAAGCTGTTTTTTGTTTATTAGAGGTGTTAGAACAGCTTGTGCTGACAGAAAATCTTTTGATATAATGTCAATGAACAACTATGTTATCTAAAACATAATGTTAGCATGACCAGGTTTTACCTACGAATTCATCAATGGATGATGACATTGTAAGTGAGAAATCTGGCACAGATCTTCCTCGATTCCTCTCAAATACTTCAGGTCCTTCTGCCCTGCCAAATATCATATGTGTTGGCCAACTACTGGAGTCGGTATGTTACTTTTGTTTTAACACATCCAAAGACATTTCCACCACTTAAATGATTGAATGTATTTTTTCCTTGTAAGCACTGCTCAAGAACTTTTCATTTATGCAAATTTCTGATACAAAAATAATAAAAAAGGAAAATTTGTCACTGGAGTTCAATCAATTTGAATGGAGATGAATCTAGAAGGTACAAAGATACCCTTAATTTAAGTGTATTGTTAACTTCAAACAGTATTGGATGGCATTTTCTTAATGGGCATTCCCTTGTTTTTAGATGCATATTTCTATGTATTCATATAGAGAATACTGTCACTATCCTAGATGTTCTTATCAGAATGGTGTTGAAACTTCTTTGTAGATTCAACAAAGATCACTACTTTCTGCTAAACAAACTCCTTAATTATTCATAGAAGCAAATAGAAGATTTGCAAAGACATCTGACAGCTATAGCATTCAAGTGCTTGAATGTAATGGATGCTCGGTGCATGATATGTTTTATGCAGAGTTACTGTATTTGGTAATCTCTTTGCTTGGATACCCGTATCCATGTATCAGATGTGGATATAGATACAATACTTCTTAGATGCTGTATCCAAACATATCCAAATACATGGGCATTGTATCCATATGTATCGGAATACATGGGTAATATATCTATATGTATCCAAGATTCCAAATGCATGCCTCTATTTGGTCCGTATCTAACACATCCCAATATGGCCTAGGCACATCTAGAGTTGTACCCATGACATGAGATTAAAAAAGAATATGCAGCTTTTAAAAAATAATTTTAAAAATTTAAATATAATGACAGTAATCTTCTTAATTAATGAATATCTCATATTCAAAACTTTTGTGTAAACATTTTTGTGTTATATGATTTTTAGTTTTTCGTATATAAAACATACACTTTATAATGCCCCATTTTGCTGTATCCATTTAAGGAGGTCTTGAAAATTTGCCATGTCTTGTATCCATTTCCATGCATCATAGGTTTTATGGAAATGCTAAGGCATGTATCAAATACACCTTTTGAAGTGCTAACAGTATGAACTTGAGAGTAACAGGTCAGTAAATAATCATATTTGTTTCTTAGGACAAAATTCTAGAATGCAGGTTGAAGTTTGAATTTTCTGTGTAGAAGTGTCTGCCTGGAAGGAATACATGTTGTGTTCATACTTTCTTCTTCTGATTCATGCTCATCAAAAGCAAAGTGGCGCAAACTGGGAATGTCAAAATGCAATGTTTTCTGAGAAGATGATAAATGCTGACACCAGGTCTTTTTTGGGTGTAATGTAGATATTTAGACTTGAGAAGGGTAGTGTTTTTACTGTTTGACTAATTAGGTTTTAGGATGAAAACAAAAGTTGGCTTCATCTGAAATGCTTGAACAGAATATAAGAATTAATGATTTATGTATAACCATGTTTGAATTTCAAGTATTCCTAGAGTTGAAACCATTCTTACTTGGTTGTGAGTTTGTGACAAGCCAAGTCATTGCTGCATACCTGCAAACCTTGGGTGTGCAAGATATAGGGTGTGTCTCTCTGATGGACAAAGAAATACATGTATGTGAACGTGCCTGCACCCCAACAGGCATGTAGTCTGACTTGTGGTCTTTGTGCACATATGCATGCGTCACTAGATGTTTGTAGGATGATATGGAGTTCTTATGTGGGTAAGCAATGTCACAATTTTATATCCATATGGTGAGGTCTTGAATACATTAGACTACATATTAAAAAAATATAGAGGTGTATGATAATTTGATGATTCTTCTGTCTTAATATTTTAGAAGAATATTAATAAACCTGTTAATAATATCCCCTGCTATGACTTTGATGTCTGGACATGAAATAAAGTACTCTATGATGTATATATAAGTGTGATTATAGGATTCGATCGTTTGAAAACATTTAGGTGGTTTGTAATTTAAGTTTGTTCAACGTATTTATGTTATTATTTTACCTTGTTTTGTTTATTCAATTGCTTAATTGATTTCATGGTTCCTTCCTTCTACTATTTTCAATTTGTTATATATATATATATATTGTTGAGGTCTTGTGTATTTTGCATCCCATCATCTCAAGGACTTAATGTGTTTAGTAGTGCTGGCTGTTTTATTGTTTTATAGAAGATACAAGCTATGGAAATTCTAAATATTCACAGCATCTACTAGCTCTGATTTTCCTTAAAATTTTTAAATAAAGTTAATGGTCTTGATTCTTTGGTAGACCTACATCAAGAAGAGGTGCAAAACAAATGTTTGGCTACGAGAGAAACCGAAAGTAAGGCAAGATATTTTTTGGGCAATTTATATTGCTATCACTGATTACAAGCTTTGAAGTATCAGACAGCCATTCATAGTTGCATATAAAGAAGTGAAGTACTAATCCTTTTTTGCTTGAAGGGATCATCTATGCTGCTATTTGCAAATCCTCAATAATACTCTTCTCAATGGTCTTCTCCTTTCCTTTCTTACTTCCCTCCTTGACTAAGTCCATCACCATGGGAAAGGCCGGCATGCTGTTGCTGTCAATGACCTCCAATCCTTTTGCATGCCCAGTGAGAACAGAGACCATGGTGAGGATCCAAAAAATAAAGTCGGTGGCATTTTTTTTTTTCAAGTCTGGCAGTTCGTTAGGCGATTGTTAGGAAATTAAAAGCAAGCAAGCCAAACAACAATAAACAGTACATGAGATTTTACGTGGAAAACCCTGCAGTGTGCAGGGAAAAACCTTTGGGCAAAAGGTAACTTCTCTCTTTTATTACTATCAGCTAGTTTTCATACATTCGCACTATTCAAATGCAAGGGGCATTCCCCTTTTTAAAGAAATACAAAGCAAGATTCCAAAAATACGTGGCACATTCCAGAAAAACTGCTTTACCAACTGTGTTTTATAACAAACGCGCTTTAAAAACAAAAGCAGCTTTAAAAGCAAAAGAGCTTTAAAAGCAAAAGCACTTTAAAAGCAAAAGCAAAAGCAGCTTTAAAACCATGCATCACTCTGCTGAAGAACATTGGAGATCTGGATATTGACTTCACCTCCTAACATTCTCCCACTTGAAGTCGATATACAAGAATTATTTGCCTTTGTTTTCCATCCAAGTGCCAATTGCCCAATGCTGCCCTTATCACGTTTTCAGCAAGCCTAGAGAAGTTTTGCACCACTCAAACTTCTCTCTCTTGATCGGCTTTGTAAGCATATCTGCAGGATTCACTTCAGTATTAATCTTCTCTAAGAGGATCCTACCTTCTTCCACCACATTTCTTATAAAATGGTACTGAACATCAATGTGTTTGGTGGGGTCATAGAATGTTGGGTTCTTCACTAATTGAATAGCACTTTGACTATCACAATGCAATGCAATCTTCCCCTGCATTATCTTGAAGTCACCCAACAGTCGTTCTAGCCAAATTGCCTCTTTGCTAACATGAGTCGCTGCAATATATTCTGCTTTAGTGATTGATAAAGCCACCACAGACTGTAACTTAGAAGTCCAACTCACAACTCCAGCAAGAGTGAAAGTATATCTTGTAGTGGACTTTCGCCCATCTCTATCTCCTCCATAATCAGAATCCACAAAACCTTTAACTTGCAAATCTGCCGATCCAAAGTAAATGGCAACATCTGAAGTGCCTCTTAAATATCTAAATATCCACTTCATTGCATTCCAATGCTCCTTACCAGGATTCGCCATGTACTGGCTGACTACTCCCACTGCTTCTGCAATATCCGGTCTGGTGCTCACCATGGTGTACATGGGCTTCCTACTGTTGATGAATACAGTACACGAAACATGCTTGTCTTCTCTGCTTCTGTTCTAGGACACTGTTTGGAAGACAATTTGAAGTGTGGAGGAAGTGGGGTACTGACTGGTTTTGCATTTTGCATATTGAAGTGCTGCAGAATCTTTTCTATATATGTCTTTTGACATAACCAAATCTTCCTTCCTGCTTTGTCTCTGTGTATCTTCATCCCTAAAATTTGGTTTGTTGCTCCTAAATCCTTCATATCAAACGTCCTAGCCATATGAGCCTTAAGATCACTGATTTTCTTCATGCTAGGGCTTGCAACTAGCATATCATCAACATACAACAGCAAGATAATAAAACTGCCATCATCAAACCTCTTATAGTATGCACAATGGTCAGCTTCACTCCTACTCAAACCTTGGCTCTTCATGAAGGTGTCAAATTTTCTTTACCACATCCTTGGCGCCTGTTTCAATCCATATAGACATTTCTTAAGTCTGCAAACCAAATGCTCTTTGCCTCTTTCTTCATAGCCCTCAGGCTGATCTATATAAATATCCTCCTCGAGATCACCATGCAAGAAAGCAATTTTTACATCAAGCTGCTCCAGCTCTAAATCCCGTGTTGCCACAAGTGCAAGTAAAACTCTAACAGTAGTCAACTTCACAATTGGAGATAAGATTCCATTAAAGTCTATACCTGACTTCTGGACATAACCTTTTGCCACCAAGCGAGCTTTATATCATTCCAACAGCCCATCATTGTTCTTTATTACTTTATACACACACTTGTTATCAACAGCCTTTCTTCCAGGTGGATCCACATGTTCCCATGTTTCATTCTTCCATAGTGATTCCATCTCCTCGTCCATGGCTGTCCTCCAATTATCTGCATTCGCAGATTCTCCAGCTTCCCGAAACGAGCTAAGCTCACCATCATCAGTTTACAAAGCAAAAGAGGACTGAAAATCAGGAGAATACCTATCCGGATGCTTTTGTGAACATGTAGATCTTCTAACACAATGTTTTGTTGGTTGTGGCTCTTGGTCTTGTGACTGTTTAGGCTGCTGAACTTGCTGATCTACATGCTGATCAAAAACTTCAACAACCTTATCTTCATTTTCAGCTTTGTTCATCTCTACTTCAATAGGTACAACTTCAGGTGTTTGCTGTACCTCCTTTGCATGGATTTTTCATTAAAAATAACATTCTAGCTAATAATTACCTTGTGGGCAGTAGGATCCCACAGTCTATACCCCTTCACTATATCTCCATAGCCGAGAAAAACACATTTCCTTGACTTTGGGTCAAGTTTGGATCTGTTTTCTTTTGGCACATGGGAAAATGCATCACAGCCAAAGGTACGCAAATGAGAGTAATTAACTGGCTTACCACACCAAACCTCCTCTGGAATTTGTCCATCCAATGCAGTTGTAGGTGACTTGTTAATAAGGTAAGCAACTGTATTAACAACCTCTGCCCAAAACCTCTTCTCCAACCTAGATGTGTTGAGCATGCTTCTTGCGCGTTCCATGATTGTGCGATTCATCCGCTCAGCCACACCATTTTGCTGTGGAGTATATGGCACAGTCTTTTGGTGCTTAATCCCTTCCTGCATACAAAATTGATCAAACTCCTTGGAGCAATATTCACCCCCATTATCTAACCTGAGGCATAAAATAGGTTTGTCTAAACTTTTCTCTACTCTTGTCTTGAACTCTTTGAATATTCCAAAGCTTCCAACTTCTTTGTCAGAAAATAAACCCACACTCTTCTCGAATATTCATCTATAAATGTCAAGAAATATCTAGTACCTTTTAAGGACTGAGTGGGGATCGGTCCAAATATATCAGAATGTATAAGCTGCAAAAAATCAGAATTCTTACAAGGACTTGCAATAAATCGAACTCTCTTCTGTTTGCCAAAAATACAGTGCTCACACAAGTCTAAATTGCAAGACTTAATCCCAGACAACATACCTCTGTCATGCAGAATTTTCAATTCTTTTTCACTTAAATGCCCTAGGCGTTGATGCCATAGCATTACTCCATCCTAAGCATTGTTTGAAGTTGTTGCTGCTGCATGGTTTGTCACCGTATCCCTGCACAAACGATATAGGGTTCCATAAGGTTCTCCTTTTGCTACTACTAGGGATCCTCTGGTAATTTTGCAATAATTGTTACCAAGAGTAGTACAATACCCAAGCTTGTCCATCATCTTTATTGAAAGCAAATTCTTCCGCAAAGCAGGCACATGTCGTACATCACATAACATTCTTTCTCTACCATCGTCCAACCTGAATATATTTTATAAGAAATTGGAGGAAAATACGACAATTTCCTTATGTCCCCTCTTCCCACAATTTCTAAAGGATGATCATCACCCAAATAGACCACCCCTCCATTATAGGACTGATATTTGACAAACCAGTCTCTATGTGGAGACGTGGAAAGATGCACCCGAGTCCAAAACCCAGGTGAATAATATAGATCTGCTGCTACTGGTACAAAAGGCCTCACATGTTGCCATCTTTACTGCATCTCCAGTATTGGCCTCAGTTGATGGTTGATTTCTTTTTTCAGCATTCTTCTTTTTCAGATGCCAATAGTCCTTCGAGTGCCTTGGCTTCCCACAATGCCAACACCTCCCTTTTAGCTTGCATCCTTTTGACTTAGACCTGGACTGTGATATACCTTGTTGACTCCTTTCATTAGATCAACCTCTCACAACTGGGGTTTCATTGGTTGAGGGTTCGAGAGAAGATTTTTGCTCCAACTCTTCTGCCAACAAAGCGGCTATGACACTATCAACTTTTAGATCTCCGATGATGCATTGTTGATGGTCATCACCAAATGATCCCAGGTGTCCGAAAGAGAACAGATTAGGGTGATTACTTTATCTTCATGCTCCATCTTCACATCAATAGAGACCAGCTTATTGATTAGGGTATTAAATTCATTCAGATGATCTGCCAGAGATGAACCCTTCTTCATCCTCAGACTATAAAGTTGCTTTTTCAAGAAGATCTTATATGTTGCTGATTTATTCTCATATAACTACTCAAGCTTTTTCCAGAGGGCTTCAACGGACCTTTCTTCAGCAACATTGAACAAGACAGAGTCTGCTAGGCAAAGAAGAATTGTAAATATCGCCTTCTTGTCCAGCTTTAACAACTCCTCATCTGACATGCTGTTAGGTTTATTTGCGAGCCCTTCCAAGGCTAGGGCTTGGTTGTTCTAAACCAACAAATTCTCCACCTTCATCTTCCATAGGGCGAAGTTCTTACCATTAAACTTCTCAATCTTGAACTTGGTTACACCTCTTGTCATTGTTGCAGCTCCCACTCACACAAAACCCTGACCAACGAATTTTCAAAGAATCTCGCTCTGATACCAGATGTTAGGAAATTAAAAGCAAACAAGCTAAACAACAATAAACAGTACACGAGATTTTACGTGGAAAGCCCTGCAGTGTGTAGGGGAAAACCACGGGGCAAAAGGCAGCTTTTCTCTTTTATTATTCTCAGCTAGCTTTCATACATTCGCACTATTCAAATGCAAGGGGCATTCCCCTTTTTATAGAAATACAAAGCAAGATTCCAAAAAATCGTGGCACATTCCAGATAAAAACACTTGATTAAAAAACTGCCTTTATCAACTGTGTTTTATAACAAACCCGCTGTAAAAACAAAAGCAGCTTTAAAAGCTGCACCACCATGCACCACTTTGTTGAAGAACATCGAAGATCTGGATACTGACTTCACGTCCTAACAACGATGTCTTCTGTTTTTATTCTGTTTGGATAGGGTATCTTAAAAATACAATGGATTTGAAATAAAAAAACGACTGCATTTGGTAACCGTGCCTGCAGGTGTGAATTGTAGAACAGAACAGAATACACGAGTTAAAATATTTATGACAATTCACATACTGTAATCATGAAAACATTAGTAAAAGAAAATGAATGAATTGCTATGTTTTCATTGATTTATATAATCATGTGTATATTCTTTAGTACTCATGCTTGATGCATATTTTAGATATCAAAATAGATGCAAAATGGAAAACTTTATATAACACTGGATGCAATATGAATGTGTTGAGCCACCTAGTGCATATAGAAGGGTAAAGGGTAAAGTAGTTTTTAACATCTGTAAGGCCATAGGCCATATGAGATGACCCTCATGGAGGATGTTGTTTACCCAATATATGTTTATCCAACTATACTCCGGTTACCGAAGTATGGTGTACAACTCTACTCCTTGCAGGACTCAAACCTTAGACCTCTATTCAGAGTTCCAAAGTCTCCACCGTTAGGCCACTCAGGTTGTACCTTGGACCTTGATAGATGAAAACATGGTAGGCATGACTGTTTCACAAAGGTTTCATGCACGGTTTATCTTGCATAATCATTCCTTTAATTATATGCAAGCTTTATATTTATTGACTCATAAACTGTCCTCTAAAACTATTATCTACATTTACGTCCCGTAAAACAAATTAAGCCTATATGCTTGACAATATCTTCAACTTCACTTGCAATGATATTGATAATGTTCATCATCATCAAGCATCTCAATATGAAAGGAATGCAATATTTGAGCTTCTTTTTAAATATTTTTCTCCTAATTTTGAAATTGCATATATATATATATTCATGTTCACCCCTAGTCTTAAGGCATCAGTTCAGTCATGCATAGAGTTGTGTATGTTCACGTTCATGTTGTTCAGAGAGAGATTGTGCACAGATGCTGTCGTTGAGACTGGTTCATAACGTAATCTTTTGGAGAAAGTAATGAAATGTCTTTGCCGTTATTATCTATCATAGTTGCTGTTATTTATTTCATTGCATAGTGTTTCTTGTTACTTTATGCATCTTTGGAACACACAAATCTGTAGCATAAGGAAAAAGTTTACATCACTTGTTCCTATTGGATACCACCTAGAAACACCCTAGACTATGTATCCATATTTAAAACAACCCAAGTAAGGTTGGATACTGTTAGATACAACTTATAGGAAATTCAAGCCTCGTCCATCGGAAAATTTAAGAAACATTAAAGAACTTGAAACAAATACTTACCTATTATAAGAGACCACACGTAGTTTTATACTTGCAACTTACATTTGAGGTCTTCTTTGTAGGAGTTTTGGCTATCGTTTATTGTGCATTTTTAAAGTGATTTGAAATGTGTCTAGATTTTATTTAAGAAACATGAAAAAAACTTGAAACAAATACTTACCCATTATAAAAGAACATGCCTAGTTTTATACTTATTGGTAAGGACGCCACTTGCATTATCGGTGATGTGACCTGGGTTCAATCCCCACGGCGCATATGTATATGTATAAGAAATATTTACTCAATAATAATAAAAAAAAAGAACATGCCTAGTTTTATACCCGTACCTTATATTTGAGGTCTTCCTTGTAAGAGTTTTGGCTATAGTTTGTTTTGCCTTTTTAAAGTGTTTTGAAAGTTTCCAGAGTTCATTTGCTACGGATATTTTCTTTTTTCAATTATGGAGGTTGCTATTTTGTCCATTTTTAAAGTGATTTGAAAGGGTTCAGGAGTTTATTTGCTACAGATAATAATAATAATAATAATAATAATAATAATATATATATATATATATATATATATATATATATATTCAATTATTTAAGTTGCTATTTTTCCTTCTATATCTTAATATTAATGAAAATTCTCTGTTTTTGGTTCCAAAATGTTGACTGGTATTTTTGAAGTTTGATAGTGTTTCTTTTATATATTTGTTCATATATCCCATATTACATGTGTCATATCCAATGCTTTTCAATAATTTTATCTGTCCAATGTTAGATGCTTTACTCATATTCATATCTGTATCCTTGTAATATAGAACAAAGCTTATATTGGTGTTTCAGATCTGATATATTTGGTGATCTATGAACTTTGCTTTAACAGCTACGACTTACCTTGATACCAATGATGTAGTTCTGGTTAGAAAATGTCACAAAAGTATATGCAAATCATGTTGATGTTTTTCAAGTAAATAGTAAAGCTTTTTTTTTTTTCTGTACACCTATCTATATATGATCAATATAAGCTTAGTGTATAGCCATGGTATAGTGACACGAGTCTTTATAAAATATTTAATATTATACCATGAGATTGTGATGAGATTATACTTCAAAATTTTCCCATACATTTGTTGAAAATATTGGTTTTCATACATTTTTTTTTCCCTTAACAATATTTCTTTCCATGGAAATATAGTGGTTGGATTAAGTTATAATTTAGATACTAAGCCCATTATGTTGTGAAATATTTCACTGAAGTTCAGTGTCAGGAGTATCCATCATCAAGCAAACTTTAATATAAGTTTTGTCCAATTAAGGAAAGCTTGGTCAGAACATACATAGTCTTGTTAAGCTTCATAGATTGTTCTATGCATATTAGACATGCTATTCCAGTCTAATTGTTTGGTATTTGCTACTTGAATATGTATGTATGCTTTTTAATTCTTTTCCAGTATGTTTATAAAGCTTGCCATTGTCCTTTTGTTGAATGTACACAACTAACCTTTCTAAACGCCCAAGGGTACAGTCTGCAAATTTTTAGTAAGGCGTTTTTATCATTTTGTCAGGCACTTGAAGCAGCAGGACAGGTTGCCAGTGCAGCTGTATCAACATCACCCCTTCCTTTCAGTACAATGGCTAGCCAATGTGAAGCTTTTGGTTCTAGCACACGAAAAAAGCTGTCTGTATGGATGAATCAAGATGTAAATCCAGATACCTTGTTTTTGACATTTCCTGTAAATGAAGAAGTGGAAAGAACAAGTTTGCCTCAGAACTTAGAAAAGAATGACAAAAAGGTGAGCTTGCAAGATTTATGTCAACGAGTAGGTTCAAACTTGTTAAACTTGGTGCTTCTCCTTTATTTATTATATCCATACACTTCCATGCCCATGCATTCATAGGATAATGCACAAACACATTTTGATTATAATTTAGAGTAGTTTTTCCAACGATTAGGAAAAGAGGAAATATTAGAACTCTGCAACTTATAAGAGAGATGGTGCATGGGAGTACAATGTGGTTCTTTTCTTTATCTTACGTCTGGCATTTGATGCAGGTTGTGACAACAGGTACACAAAGCAGACATGGAGTGGAAAAAATTATGAGCTCCAGGCTCTTTGATCGAGAATCATTGCCTCATGAGCCATGGCAGGTCATGCGGCTTCCTGCTGCAAGCCCATTTGATAATTTTTTGAAGGCTGCAGGTTGTGAGGCTTCCTGATAATTATATTTAAACATGTATCATTCACCAGTCTGCTGTGTTGCTTTACTATTTATATTATCTTGTTTTTAAAGCATTTTTTGGCATGTCTGTAATATATTTATCATCATTTAATGTGGCTCCCCTTTAGATATTTTTTGGAATACAATAGATTATACCTCTATAGTTTTTCTTTGGTATTGTCACATTTTTAAGTAATGCTTGATTTGAAATTCAATTTCATATTTAAGTGACATTTGTTATAATTAAGAAATTATACACTGCAGGCATATCTGAATGGATGGAATGAAATACCTAATTACTCATCCAAATTTACTTTTGTATTGTTATGTCATTTGTCTAGAAGAGAGTGGATATGCAAATTTTCCTTGACACAAAGTAGAGAAGACATTAACATGTGGCTGGTATGCCCTGCGACAAGCTTGGGCGGTGAATTATATGGACTGTGGAAAGTCTGGTAAACAATTCTTTTTCTTAATCAATCAGTTTGCTATATTGTCCAGAGACTTGTCCAGTTATCATATTTGTCCCATGGTGGCTCTTAGTTATGACTTAATAAAACCTTAGAACATACCAGTATATTAAATAGCTTAGAGGGGCATCTGCATTACTTTATATAGATTAAAGATCCTGCAATGAGCCTATCATACATTGCAAGCAGACTGCCTTTTAAGGAAGTTGAAGCCTGTTTTGTATAATGAAAGCATGTGTTGATGGAGTTGAAGTTTTACTTAATGAAACTTTGCATATCATTATAATAAATAATTGCCATGACTGACTCTGTGATGCCGTGACAGACACCAGGCTAGAACTTTGTTGCAGAATATCAGTCAACCATGTAGTTGCAATTATAGCAATTGGCATGTGTAAACACTCCAACTATGCAAAGGTAAGATTGGTCTCTAAGTCTTAATACGGAAGTGGTCTCATTAATATAAAACCAACAAAATAGGCTGTGATATATGTGATTGTTTGAAATCCTGGAAAGGTGCTTTGTCACCATAATATAAAATCCTGTTATTAACAATTTCTCTACCCTGCTATGTTGATCCTGGCTAAAAAAATTGACACTCGCATCCCTCAAACTGGTGCAACTTTAGTTGTGTGACTGAGGTCAAATGGTAAGTATTGCATCAGGGTGGGTTGTAGCAATAAGCTGGGGCCCTTTCTTTGACGAGACTTGGGTTCAAATCCAGTGGGCATGAAACCATGCCGTTCCACCTATTTCAAATTATCTCAGATTGCAGCACTAATCACGTAAGATATGAGAAAAGGAGCAAGTAGTAGATGCCTCTATGTATAACAAAATATTGAGAACAATGGCGAAGTATACATATAATGAATAATGTCCTAGAATGATTAAGGAAGCCTTAAAAGATCATCTATGAATATCAAGCAAAGATTAAAATAATTTGAAATTAATAAGCTTTCATGAAATCCAAGACAATTCTGTAATGAAAGCAGTGTAAGTATATGTCATTGTACGCAAATGTCACTTTAAATGGCCCTGTGGGTATTGAGCTTTAGGATAGACCATAACACAGTTCAAAGCACATTTATTAGAGCATCAAAATAAACCCCCAAATGTCGCCAACTCCATTAAAACCAGAGCCTTGAACATAAAAATATTATACATGTTACATATTACTAGCATTTAGAAATGAGACCAGATAGAGTTCATCTATGATCAAAATATAAGAGAGTTCAAATACAGATTCACAGACTGGATAGCTGAAAGTAGTGCAAGGCAATTTTAACCCTGGAGAAGACTTTGAAATCTTGTGTTTAGGTCTATCTTGAAGCATATATATACTATTTGTATTTAGAATCGTTCAAGATACAATTATCTATTATCAAAATATAAGAGATGTCAAAAATAGACTCACAGGCTGTGGATAACTAAAAGAAGTGGAACACAAATTTAACCCAGATGAGAACTTTGACATCTCAAGGCTTGTCTTGAAGCATGCAGTTGAACTTTACACAGTTGTCAAATCTCCATTTGCGTTGCGTGCATTTCCTTGAAGTAGAAGCAAAGGAACCAACAATGTATCAGTGTGAAATCTCCAAGGTATGTTTATCCAAATTTAAGCTCCAATTATCATCCAAAATATTACTAGAACATCTCATAGATGGCAAAAATTTCAACTATGCCGAGACATGGATGCTTCAAGTTTTTGTAAGTGTTGGCAATTTAATTCTCATTGTTCATTCTTTATGAGCTGCTTGATCAAATCTTGGACTAGTAAAAGCATAAAATTGAATTGTTTCCTTGTAAGAAAAATAAGTATTAATATAGTGGCTTAAGTTTATCCAGCTTGCATCATCTTTTCAAATAAGTTTTTAGCACCATTATGCAAATTACCCTAAAATTGTCAGCCCATGTGATCTTGCTGGCTTGACAAATTACTAGCATATGGTGGAGCTCATAAAATTACAATAACATAAGGAGTGCTAAAGCTCATAAAATTACAATAACATAAGGAGTGCTAAGAACATAACATGTAAAAAGTTAAATTCCTTAAAAGTTTAGTCATATTAATGAATATATATTTTAACTAAGGTTTATATGGAATTGAAATGTAAAACTTTAATCTATCAATTGTTATTGAAGGGACTTGGGGCAAGCAATGGAAAGAAAATAATTTCACGTCATAGAGCAAAGAACAAAGTTTCGATCCCATTGGGTGAACCTTAATATTTATCAAATGATAGAAGCTCAATTAGTTATAGATGTCAACTTTCGAGCTCCCTTATAATTTGAAGGGTCTATGAGCAAATTTTCGATCCCATTCGGTGAACCTTAATATTTATCAAATGATAGAAGCTCAATTAGTTATATATGTCAAACTTTCGAGCTCCCTTATAATTTGAAGGACGGGAGGGGCCAAGCTTTCTATCTATAACAGAGCTCTTAAGGGATAGAGAGCGTTTTTGGTAGGATCAAGGTCCAAGGCAAATACTATTCTCTTCCAAAGCTTTCTAGAACGCCTATCTTAAAAATATCTACATGCCCTTCTTTCCATTTTTATGAGATGATATCAGAGTTTTTTCACTCGAAGGTGAGTACCATTCAGAGCTATAAGGGATCTCGGCAACACCCGTACTATTGAAATGGTTCGTCGGTAGAGATGTTCCCATAGGCGCTCCTTTCGTATGAAAAAGGACGAACCTTACCTCGATCTCAACCGAAGGACGCGGGGGAGAGTAGCTTGATCAGCGGGCCATCAATCCCAAGATTGCAGGGGGCCCCTTCCGATCGGAAAGTAAGCCAATTCAATCCCAGTTTTTTACCTTTTAAAGATCTACTTGCCTTGCTTTATACAGATGAGGGTTCAAATCTTGCTAAATCATGTGTAATTTCTAAGGTGATGTAATATTGTGGGAACATTGACATGATGAAATAAAAGTGGGGCTTGTTTCAATCTCATATAGCCAATTTAAAAACATAATAATTGTTAAATATTTAGATTGATACTTGAGAAGTTTTGAGTTCATGTTATAGGAGGTGATTTAGTATATAGCATATGGAATAGCTTATTTTTTTTGAAAACCTTATGGAATATCATTCATTGCTGGTCAAGTATAATTTCAATGCAATGTTTAATGAGATCAATTTGTCATTGTATATAAAAAGTATTTGAATAAAATTTATGTTTTTTTTTACATATATAGAAACATTAGGAGTATCATGACAAACTTAGTGCTGAAAAGACAATTGGAACAAAATAATGGTTGCTCATATTTTTAATTGACAAACTTAAAGTTTATTGAATTTTTATGTGATATGTTGTAACATTTTCCCTAGTGCTACCATTAATACTTCATCATAATGAAAACCAAAATTATACGAGGAACCTAAACCCCCTTGCTTTAATATAATTAATAATTAATACACATACAAACAAAAGGTGGGTAACCAATTATTTAGGCACTGGGATAAGCTCATCCCTTCCTAGGTCTTTGCATTGCACAACTTACTTCATCACCTAAAACCAAATTTATAGAATGCTATGTATCTAGGATTATTTATATTCAACTCGACATAGCATTACATATAAAGTATCATTTATCCATAATAAGTATCATCATAAAATCCATATATACATGGATATGAGATATCACAAAAATATGGTGATGTAAATATCACCATATCATTATCATCAAAAAAATATCATGAAGGTCCCACCCACTATATACATATTTATACCTATAGCATGGGGTGGTAGGATCATGGTGAAATATCAAAAAGGGCCCATGCCTACCTCATATCAATATACAAGTAAATCTACTTTTTCTTTGGGAATGCTAAGACTCTTGTATAGTGTATTTTTATAAGGTTTGAACATATCTTATATATTTAGAACTTGGACAATATGCTTATAATAAATATCCTTGGGGCACCATGATTATAATATCTATGGTGTGCTTTACTCATATATTTAGTACTCCACAATCTACCTCTTATTTTCACCACTCCTAATAGAACTCACTAATATTGTGGGGATTTATGTTTACAAATCTATGGCGTATGTTTAAGGACTCACCGTACATCCTATCTCTATATGACCCGAATAGAACCCGTTGATCTTGTAAGGATATAAAACATTTTTATGATCCACGTAAGTGTGACCACATCCTAATCAACTTAGGATGGACAAGCTACAAATTATAACCCTATATTATTTCTAACCCTTTATGGATAGATCCTATTCGAATCACACATGAATTTAGAATATCTCAATAGGTAATAAGGACACGTCACATAATAACAATAGGGAATCACCATCCCAAAAATATATTAGGAATTATGTCCACTCTGATTAATGTTAAAAAATCACCTCCATAGTAAATAGGTCATTATGTTTATGCCAATAACATCTTTATAGAAAGCATCTTCAATTTAAAATTAAGTTGCAAACTAAATGAAAAGTAATGGTCTTTCCTCAATAATATCTACCAATGTCTTTGATTGTATATAATAGTACTATTTTCTATTTTTTCATAAATTTTCAATTCCTAGTTAAAATAATTAAGGTAAATTGCAAGGATAATTTTACAACTATCAGGGCAAAATCTCATAATGCTTGGGCTATAATGGATGACAAAAATATCCATAACCTGTCCCATAAGAGAGAGAGAGAGAGAGAGAGAGAGAGAGAGAGAGAGCCTATAATATTCCATATATCACACTGATACAATGGATCAATTATTGAGGGGTATTTATAGTGGTGCTAAAACTCCAAGTAGATGTTAACCTCAAGCCAACTTAACTTGAATTAGAGGTTAAATTATAATATAATAAATATATTACACCCTTTAATCAATGTTATCCATAAAGGTGGATTAACTTATGTCATTAAGGGTGAAATATGAAAGGATAATATTGGAGTACTAATGTTGAGCGGGAACATGTCAAGCTTTGGTAGTGATAGCGGAAATGGAAGCGATAGTCGGAATAGAACTAGTAGCATTTGTGGTCTCGGTGGTGTCGGGAATGGTGAGGTGGAGTTAGATAGTGCAAAAATTCTCTAGGATGTTGACGTTTTGGGCCCAGACCTCGAGCTTTTTTTGGAGGCTCTTCAATATTTAGACACAAGGGGTCACCTGATAGATAGGGGAAAACAATCTTGGTCTCAAGTGGTGTTGGGCAAGCCTAAGTCCCCAAGGAACAAGTTTGGTTTGCTTTCGAAAAAGGGCTAACTTTTTATTTTGGACGACTTGGTTAATATGGCCATTGAACAAGGTTCCCATCACTTGGTAGACAATTTTTGGGGGTTAGACTGGATGCGGTCAAAAAATGGGCTTTTGCTAAGTGGAGGTTGAATGGTCTTATGGAGATTGTTGCTCTCTTTAGGAGCCTTTTTATGGTGAAGCTGAACTATTTTGTTGATTTAGAGAGTTTTTTTTTTTTTGGGTGGGGGGGTTGGTTCTTTGGAAGGCATGGCCTTTTCCTAAGGAGATGGGGACTTGATTTCAATCTAGAGACCCAAAATTTTTTGCAGGCCCCAATTTGGGTGAGATTACCAAATCTCCCTTTTCACTATTGGAATGAGGAGGTTTTTGTTGGTATTGCTAGGGAAATGGGCCAACTGATTGTTGTGGATCCATCCACCAAGTCCAAATCTCGCCTCATCTATGCCAGATTCGATTCGATTGGTATTGAGATTGGGAGTTTGGAATCAACCTCTGGAATATGAGAATCCCCCTGTCAAATGTGGGGTTTGTAAGAAATTAGGGCACTTGGCATCAAATACACCCTTATAAGTTTCCCCCTGTTGCAAAACATTTTGTAATCAAATTTATGAAAGAAGTGTGACTAAGGTGTCGGTCACTGCCGAAAATACACCCTTATAAGTCTTCTTCTCTTTTTACAAAAAATTATGTGAAGTAAGAAAATAAATGTTTGTCCCTCCTTAATTGCAAAAGATGTGCAACTTAAGAAGCTTGTTAAGGCTTTTACAAATATTGTCTCCTAGGCAAATTTTACACCAAAAGATTTCCTCCTTTTGTTACAAGTACTTCAAACAATGAGAGTTTGCTATTTATGAAGCCTAAAAGAGGTACAATAACCCCTTTATTTTCTATTACTTCAAACAAAAACTTATGCTATTTATGAAGCCTAAAAAAAAGAGAGGAAATGGTGCTTGCTTAAGGTGACAAATTTGTTTCCCCTTTACAATAATGTCTTAGCCAGGAGCACTTTGTGTGCTTTTTTTGAACCAAAATCAGAATCAGAACTAGACACTTCACTAGAAATATTGCTTTTGTTTTGTTTCTCTGATGTGCCTTTGCATTTCTTGTTTTGCTTGTTTTTAAACCAACACCGATGGGTGTCATGGTTATCCTTTTTACAATCCGAGCAAAACTTCTTTTGAGATTTCTTTCCCTTACCTTTAGACGATGATCCTCCCTTTTGAAAGTTTTCTTTCTTCTTGTCACCCTGATTGTTTGAGTAAAGTGCATTGTTCAACACTTCATCACTTTGGAGTTGATTTGCTTCCTCAGTTTGAAGCAAAATTACTCACTCCACAAAGGTGACTGATCTTTGAGATACATTAAGGGATGTAATCAACATTTTTTAGGATTCGGGAAGAGCCCTCAATATACTTGAAGTCATATTAGTATCTTCTACTTTGGCTCCTAAAGCATTTAGCTTTGACTTCAGTTCAGAAACTTTGCAGAGGAAGAGTTCTACTAATTCACTTGACTTCATATGGAGTGTATGAAGTTGTGTTTGAAGATTTAGAACAGTTGATTGATTCTTGCCTTCAAAAATGGTACAAAGTACATCCCATGCCTCTTTACCAGTTTTAGCTTCATTTATGTGACGCTGGATCTCATCAGTAGTTGCTAGGAGTATCAACATGAGAAGAAGATTGTTCTTTTTATCCCATGCTTTTTGATCTAATCCTGTTGATGCAGGTCTTGATTTAGTGCCATCAAGTAAATCCCACATTTCCTCTATATTCAAGATGACTTTCATCTTAGTTTTCCATTATGAATAGTTAAAACCTTTAAGCAATTGTGTATCATTTAAGTCTTTGTTGATAGATGCCATGATGGTCCTAGAATTTGCACTAATATGAATTTTTCTTTCACTCTTAAGTGGTATTTAATGGCACCTGCCTGAAAATTCTCTTGAAGAGAAATAATCAGTTTGAGAAAATTAAGCCAAACAAATAAGAAGTGAAAGACAATTCACTCAAAAAGATGTTTAATGGCACCTTCCTGAAAATCCTCTTGAAGAGGAATAATCAATTTGAGGAAATTAAGCCAAACAAATAAGAGTGAATTAGGGGTTTGTAAGGAGAGAATATCAATTTTACAAATGGCTTATATTTGTGCAAATGATTTACACAATTATTTGTGAAATTTTGGGGTTTTGAGTGTTCTTGATTTTATGACTTATAATTGCAAAAAATAATGCAATAATCAAACAAGAATGCCCACAAAATTCTTATCACATAGGTGTCGAATGCAACCGAAAATGCACCTAATTTTGCCAATTTGAAATGAAGGTGTTGAGTAAAATTGAAAATGCACCTTTAACTTTTGCAACAAAATTTGGATTTGTGTTGTGCAAAAATTTGATATTTTGTCTTTTTTTTTTTTTTCAAATTTGCAAAGAATTGTTAGGAGGGAAAACTAAAGGGATTGATATTATTGATAAAAATGGTTACAATATATAGGCATAAGCCTATATTCAACACATAACACTTGTCAAGAGAAACTGACAAGTGTCAAGGTGAAGGCATAGTGCACTTTAACTCTAACATTCCCCCTTAAAGTGCACTATCATAACTAAAGAAAAAAAACAAGTCAACATTAGGTAACATTCCTCCTTAATGTTGACTTCTCTAAAACAACCTATCATCCTCTCTTATTGTTGATTTGGTCTAGGCTCATGCTCTTTGCGCTTGGCTCTCCAACTGTGAATAATGCTAGATTCATTGTGTATACATCTCGGTCTATTGCCTCAGGGTCATCCACTTCCATGGTTCCGTTGCCACCGGGTCGCCCGTCTAAGTGCCTCGGGGTCATCATGGGTGCCTCGGGGTCGACCACTTCTGGGTCTGTTGCCTCTGCAGGTCATCCTCAGAGGATGTTGCCTCTCGTAGGTCACTGACTAGATTCACCATAAATATCAAATCTCTTCTTATGGTGAACTCAATCTAGAAGGTGTCGGTCTCTGCCGAAAACGCACTCAATACAATAAAATGAGCCATAGATCCAAATATGAAGGAGAAGAAGAAAGAAGAAAAGAAGAGAATCTTCTGAAGTGTCTTCATCTGTAGTCTTTAGAAGTAGATCCGAAAAAAACCTCGGATAGAGTCTAGGGTGTCTGTCTGTAGTCCCTAGTATAAGTGTCCTTATGGTGACCATGTCATCCCACCGAAATGCATGGGTAACCGATCGTTGCATTCGCCAAGTGTATAGAAAAGATCACTAGGTACAAGGATCACATATGAAAGTACCTTTGGAGTGTCGGGTACAACCGAAAGTGCACTCCAAGGTAGAAAAAATTTGAGGCTAAAAAACTCAATTGAAACAACCTCAGAAGTACAAATGGACACTACCAATGTGTCCGTCGCGGAAAGCCGTTTCCAACGACTATAAATACCCCTATAGGCAGATACAATTTGATGCTTCAAAAAAGGCAAAACATAATGACCTTGAAAAAATGTGCAACTCCGGGACTTCCCAAATGGTCACCCATCCGAGTTGTGATCTACAAAATTTTGCTTGACTTAGGAGTTTCTATAATATGTGCTGTAAAAAAAAAACAACCTCTTTCACTGGAATTAAAATATCAACTGAAGTTCATAAGTAAATTAAGTTTGTTTTGAACCACCACGTCCCAAGCTTCTTTTGAACCGCACTACCTTACAATAAACGAAAAACAGGTGGGACTCCTTGCAGCGTACAGGTGGAGGGATCATTCAAGTATGGTGCGCCAAATGGCAAACAATGCAGTGTGTTGTAGGGAAATCCAATCTGCTCTCCAGATTTACTGCTCCATTCCAATTATCTACTGGTGGTGCATATCCACCATATCTCAACCTCGGCAAACATCTTGGCGTAAACATCCAGTGGCCATTTTTCCCGTCAAACAGACATCTTCCAACGCAGAACTCCAACATCGCTTGCCTCCTGTTGGCGCCCAGGTTGATGTACACGTGCCACTGTCTCGACCCCAGTTCGGGGAATTTTGACCCCAACATCCACGGTAGCAGGTGCAGTTTAATCTCCCACTTGTTTTCGCAAAAATGCATGCGCTTGGAAGCCAGCACTGCCAATGCTGCCGTTGATGTTCGGAGGTGGAGCTTTCGCCATTGTTTAGCCACCAGTTCGATCATGAAAAGCAGGCTATCATGTTGAAGAACAAAAAACTTATCCATATGTTGCGACTTGGACTCCCATCATTGTCGTTGATCACCATTAAGCCCCTTCATTCGCTAACTGCACTGAAGTGGCAAAATTGCACCACCTCCATGGCAATCATCGGGCAGCGATCACGCGGGACGTCAACGTCACAGGCAAAGTGGTTAGATTCTCAACTCTAGAAAACAAATGCGCCACATCGCCACATCAAAAAAAACTTTCACTACAACACCTCCTACGGATCTGGAGCAGATGGCTCCAGCATGCTTTTCTGGTTCAGTGTTGATTTTCTCTAGATTCATCGAAGAGATAAGCATCAAAAGTGGGTGCGCTAGTTTCAATCGTCGAGTTTACAACAGTTGCAAGTAAGGCACTGAAACATCCATTTCGCCTTCAGATCGAAAAAAACAAATCATATAGCCCTCAGCCTCGGGTTGCATGGTGCTTTTGGCCCTCCACGTTTCCGCTGCGCTTAGGCCAATGACAAGTCTGAAGCATCTGCCGTCGCTACTACTCCTCCCCTCCCCATGGTACATGTGAATGTAACGAAAGCGAATGCGAAAGTAGCCAGGGCTCCTTCGGCGGTGGGGAACAATTACGGAGGAGGAACCCCCGGATTCGCATTGAGGGAAGAACGCGTCCGCGTCCTCGACGGGAATCGAACCTCCTCCCGTGAATGACGACGACGAATTTCTGGACGAACAAAACGTAGACCTCGCAGCCCCGGCAAAAGAAGATGCCCCATATCGAGTGGCTATTTCAGAAAGGGAAACCTTGGAAAACAGGTTTCTCCTCTAGAAAACTCTGCTATAACAACAGTTTCATAGCCACAGATCATGCACCACTATCTGAAAAAAAAAATTGCAGCCGGAAGCTCTCCACAAAAAATGCACAGCCACCAGATTTGTGGACATTTGAAAAAAGCACACTTAATTTTTTTTTTTACCATCTGGTTTCTGATCCATCAAATGATGGAGAGCATACTCCCTCGGTAATTTTTTTTTTTTTAAAATTGGGGGAGGGAGGATTTCCATGAGGGAAATCCCCCCTCAAGGGGTTTCACAAGGCAGGGAAAGCCTGCTCTGATACCAAATGTTAGGAGGGAAAACTAAAGGGATTGATATTATTGATAAAAATGGTTACAATATATAGGCATAAGCCTATATTCAACACATGACAGTTGTCAAGAGAAACTGACAAGTGTCAAGGTGAAGGCATAGTGCACTTTAACTCTAACAAGAATGTGGCATAAAACAATTGCCTTTCTCTTTGTTTTGCAAATTTAACAAATTTTGATTTTGTTGTAAGTACAATTTTTTGTCTTCCCCCTTTTGTTTTGCAGAATTAACAAATAACACTCCTTTCAAGACAAGTCGACACATGACCCACGTTTGAAAGGCTTTCCAGAACCAGTCGACAAATGACTTGGTTTTAATGGACCCAATGTCTTCATTTTCTTCTCAATTTTGCAAAAAAATAGAATGTGCAATTTTATGTCTTATATCCCCCCTTGGAGAAAACAAATGCACAATTTCAATTTTGATATGTTGCAAAAATCTATATCCTTGTTTTAGAATTTGGCAAAAAGAATTCAAGTTTGATTCTTTATGGTTTGCTAAATAAACAAGGCTTTTGAGAAGAATTTGTAGGGCTCCTGATTGCAAAAAAAATAGTGCTCTTATATGTCTTATATCCCCTTTTTGGAAGAAAACAAAAACACTTCTTTTGTATAGAAATTGCAAAAATAGGTTTACTTTTTTTTTTTTTTAAATATTATTGCATGATTCTAATTAAGTTTAGTATAATTTCATTAATAAGAAAATTTATTTTATGAAAAATCAATTTATTATTAAAATAATTTTGATTTTATACAAAATAACATTTAAATATTAATTAAAATACAAAAAAGCTTAATTAAAAAAAAAAAAACTTGTTTTACCTTGGGTATGGTTTAGAAAACATGTGCACCGACTAGCAAAAATTATGTTTTTAGGCCCCAACGGGAGTCGAACTCTCGACCTCTCATCGGGTGTCTTCACGCGGGCCGTAGCCATCAGTCGGGCTACGACGCCCGATGCGAATAAGAGGGAAGATCTCCTATTTCAAGCAGCTGTGCGACTGCTTTGGTTTCTTTGAGAAACCTGTAGGAATTATCCCACACGTAGCCCACGATTGCGTTTTGAGTTGTATAAAACACAAATATCTCCCCTTAATACGTGATTGCCTTGGGGCAATCACACAATTGACCTTTTTCCGCACTTACCTCGAATTAAAAACTGCCACGCGTGTGCCATGTGGACCAATAAAGACACACCACCTATCGTCGGATGGATGCCACTTATTTTGCCTAGTCAATGTCTCGTGTTTTGTGCCCACCACATTAGCACCCAATGCCAGGTTAGCCTATCGTGCCACGTGAGCTCCACCACGTGGTTGCCATGTCAGCACCCATCCCCATGTCAACCCCATGCCACGTCAGCAAGTTTGGTCAATTCCTCGATTTTTGTGCCATTGCCACATCAGTAGGTCCAGTCAGTAGGGGTCTCAAAACTCGAGCCAATCTAGTCAACAGGTTTGACCATAGATGCCACATATTACCTCGGTTTGTGTGCCCATGTGTCACATAGGTAGCTTAGGGGTTCTACCATGTGTCCTAGGGAGTCGTGCCATGTTCCAGTTTGTGGACCCATGTGTCAGGTCTATGTCAAATTGGTTTCGGACGCTGGCAGAGGGCGCTCCTGCCCTCGTCAACCGATCGTCGATGGTCGAACTAATTTTGGGCGTCGGTAGAGGGTGATCTTGCCCTCGTTGACCGTCATCGACGGTCTGACGGGTTTTGGGCATCGGTAGAGTGCTAACGTGACCGATGGTGGCTGCATCAGGCCGATCGATTTGATAAGGAGAGCGCTCCTGCTCTCCTTAGCGATCGACCTCGACGATCCGGTCGTTGGAGAATTATCTCGTCACTGGTGGTCGGTTTGAGGTAGCGCCTCCCTGCATGGGGATGCCACGTGGCTCAATAAGAGTCCATGTCCCCTGAGATTCCTGCGATTGAATTTAGAGAGAAAAAAATCCAAAATAACCTTAGAAAAAAAATTCTAAGGAAAGCATTGAAATTAATTCAAACCAAAAAATGCAATTTCGCCTCTGAAATGAGAGAATTCCTCTCATCTTGTCTAGATGTCTGGAACGATAACCTCTCGCCTTGCCTAGTATGCTTGGAACGAGAACCTATCACCTTGCCCAACGTCTTCTAGAACAAGAACCTCTCGCCTTGCTCAACGTCTTTTGGAACGAGAACCTCTCGCCTTGCCCAGCGTCTTCGCCAAAGCTCTGATGCCAATGTTAGAAAAGGTAAGTCAAAATATAATGCATAATAATTAACCTTACTATTCAGTAATCAAGTGCTTAAATAACACTTAGGAAATACTAACAATAGACTTAGGATATTATCAAAATAATATCCTAAGTTAGCGCTAACAAGTAACGCGTTAGGGTTGCCCTTCCGTGAAGGTAGCTAACCACTAACGTAGTTACGTAGTCAAGTTGACTACAATGAATAACTTTACTAACCTAGGTAAATAGTAAATAGAAATAACCTAGTGGTAAAAAGTAACAAGCTACTTTTTACCATATGGTAAATAAAACTCTACCTAGGTGAATCTTACAATTAACCAAATGAGGTAATAATCATAGTTACCAACATAGTAACTCTAAGTATTGAAAACCATGTATTGAAAACAATGTATCACAAACCATGTATTGAAAATAATGTATTGTAAACCATGTATTGAATAAACTATGTATTGAAAACAATGTATGGCAAACCATGTATTGAATAAACCATTTATGGCAAACAATGTATTGAATATACAATTTATTGAAAACAATGTATGGCAAACCATGTATTGAAAACAATGTACGACAAATAATGTATTGAATATAAAATTGATTGAACCCATGTATTGAAATCATGTATACAATAAACCATGTATTGAAACCATGTATTAAAATCATGTATACAATAAACCATGTATCAAATTGATTGAAACAATGTATTGAATATACAATTTATTGAAAACAATGTATGACAAACCATGTATTGAAAACAATGTATGGCAAACAATGTATTGAATATCAAATTGATTGAAACCATGTATACAAACCATTTATTGAAACCATGTGTTGGACATTTTGAGTCCCTAAGTTAAAAGTTGTCATTGATGTCACCGGATGAAGTCATCATTAATATCAAGGAATTCGACAAGAAATAAAGTCATAAAAGGTGTTACTTAAATCCAGGAAGAAGTACCCAGGTGTTGTAGGTGAGTTGGAGAGGAGAGGGCAATCCTCCAAAGGAGGTCCCAGGTTCAAATATTCACCCTACCAAAAAGCTAAATTGGGTATCCAAAATCCAATTGATAATGTTGGTACGGGCAGGGTCGGGTGCAACCTCGGGTGACTTTGACGGTGTAGAACCCCCCTGTTCGTGGTCTCTTAGACCAAGGCAGCTCCGCAAGGGGTTTTTTGCTTTAAAAAAAAAAAAATCCAGGAAGAAGCTTCAACAGTGCAGAAGTTAAAGGTAAAAGGGCTCCATAATATTTTAATATTATATGAGAGCATAAGTTAAAAAGGGCTTTCATAAATACCCAAGAAGGCCTATTGCAAAGTTCAAAGGAGGTCTAATATTTATTTTATAAAATATTTAAATTTAAAAGGAATTTAAATTTTATAAATAAATATCATCAATACAAAGTTGTGCAATAAGAGGCCTTAAAAGCCAAAGGTATAATTATAATTTATAAAATTTAAATTCTTTGTAATTTAAATCATTTATAAATTACAGAAGTTAAATGCGTCGACATCATCGAAAAATTTGGAGTGCCGACGGTTGAAGACAATGGCAGTTTCATGTATAAAAGGGAGGCCAAAAGACCTTGCAAATTATCCCTCATCGAATTTAATTAATGCGACAAAGTAAATTGCATGTGCGATTCAAAGTTTTGGGTGAGGAAGAAGACGAACAACTTTTCATCTTATGCGCAAGGGTTATAGCGGAGTAAGGTTGGTGCCCAAGACAAGTTGGACACGATGGTCCATTGGCAGCACACGTTTTTGCTAAGGCGTTTGTGGGGAGACGAACCTACGTTCGAATCTCGAGGAGTGCGTGCGCAAAGGGAAAGGTTTGAGTTTTCCCATTTGTCGTTTAAGGTGCCAAGAGGAATATACTACGCAAAGAGATTTTTAGCTCTCAATGTGCGTTGAGCGCACATGGTTGAGGAGCCCATGGCTAGGGCATTCATAGAGGCAAAGGTCAAGGGTTCGAAACCCGTTGAGAGGTTTTTATTGCCTAAAGTTTTAATTAAAGCCTTTATTAGGAGTTATAAGGGGTTTTTAAAAGTTTTTTAGTTAGGCAATAAAATTAGTGGTTAGGAGAAATAAGGAGTGATAGCAAATTGTTATGTGTTGAATTGTGATTTATAAAAAGGGACATATTCTTTTTAAGTTGGAGTAATAAAGTAATAAGAGGTTTTGAATTTTAGTGAGTGTTGATTTTATTTGTAAAGGGATTTTTGCCAAAGAGATTATTATGAGGGTATTGGATATTATTTTAAAGTTGGAGTGATAAGGTGTATTTTGTTTGATATCATTTTGTATTGAGTTGTGTTGAAGAAATTATTATCTTTTAACCCTTATTGAGATTGGCAAATAAGTAATTGTGAGTGTGACAGATTTGTAAGATCTACGCCTTGCCAAGAAAAAAAGTATGGGAAAATTCTTCCTTAGTTGAGTTGATTAATTGTTTTTTTGAAAATAAGTTTGGAGTGAAAAGGACTTGATTAGGGTTTCCTTTTCAAGAGTGTTGAGTTCATGCTTCAAGGTTTTCTGTAATAAAGAGTTGTTAAAACCTTGTTTTATAAGCATTGTTGTTGAAGTCATTGGTTGTGTGAAGAACTTGAGTTAGAATTGTGCAAAATAACATGAGTATTATTGTTATGTGAATATTGATGTATAAGCATTGTAGTAGAAGCCATTGGTTGTGCAAAGAACTTGAAATAGGGTTTGAAAAGAACATGAGTATCATTGTTATGTGAGGATTGTTGTTTAGCATTGTTGGAAATATTTTGAGTTGGTGTTTACATGCTTGGACTATAGTTTGTGAGCAAGAGTTGTTTCTTGAGTGATTGGTTGAGTAGAGTTGGTTAAGCCTTGTCAAGTTGGTGTGTGAAGTGATTGTTCAAGTTCCATAAAATGAATTATCCTATATTCTGATTTGAGTTGAGAAAGTGTTTGAGCATTGAGTTGAAACATATTGGGTCTCTAACAATTCTCTTTATGTTTCTATGAGATTGGTTAAGTTCTGAGTGAGCTTATTGAAGTAGATTGGACAAATTCTGAGTGAGCTTGTTGAGAATATTTGAATAAGTTTTGTGTGGACTTATTGAGTAGATTGGACAAGTTTTGAGTGAGCTTGTTGAGTAGATTTGAATAAGTTCTGTGTGGACTTATTGAGCAGATTGGACAAGTTTTGAGTGAGCTTGTTGAGCAGATTTGAATAAGTTTTGTGTGGACTTATTGAGCAGATTTGAATAAGTTCTTGTGTGGACTTATTGAGCATATTTGAGCAAGTTCTGTGTGGACTTGTTGAGCAAATTTGAGCAAGTTCTGTGTGGACTTGTTGAAGCAGATTTGAGCAAGTTTTGTGTAGACTTGTTGAAGCATATTTGAGAAAGTTTTGTGTGGAATTGTTGAGCAGAGTTGAGCAAGTTCTGTGTGGACTTGTTGAAGCAGATTTGAGCAAGTTGTGTGTGGACTTGTTGAGCATATTTGAGTAAGTTCTATGTGGACTTGCTGAGCAAATTTATGCTAGACTGAAGGACTATTTTTAGTGCATATTAGAGACAACACTTTGTAGATGACAGAGCAGAGAGGACAGAGGTCTCTAGTGGATAGAGATCCATCAACCAAGGTAGTGAGGACATGTCCTCTAAGTGGGGACAAAAGTCATCAGTGGAGAGAGATCCACAAGCCAGCGTAGTGGAGGGAATAGTCTTCTAGAAGATCACCAACTAGAGTAGAGGAGGAGTTCTCTTGTGGATAGAAATCCATGAACTTGAGTTATGGGATTGGTGTCTCCTTTGGATAGAGGTCCATAAACATTGTAATTGGGAAGGATTCTCAAGATATTGATTGAGAAAATTTTAGTGAAATATTTTCTCTATGGAGTAGCCCACATTGGGTGAACCATGTAAATTGTAGTGTCTCTATTGTGTGTGGTGATTTGTGCATTGCTTTGATTACTGCTATTGATATTGCTATCTACACGTTGCTTAATATTTATTTAGAAAGAAAAATAGAAAGTGGTCTTATACTGTTCACCCCCCTCTTAGTATAAGCTTATGTTCTTCAATTGGTATTAGAGCAAGTTCTTTCAGAAGAGTTTAACAACTTGAAGGAAAGGCTAACAAGAACACAATGGATCCTAAGAAAGTGTCTTCAAATAATTTAGCACCAATATTTGATGGAAGTGACTATATGTATTGGAGTATGATGATGAAGATATAAACGATGACAATTGGTAATGAAATTTGTGAATCAATGGAATTTGGATATGATCCCTTAATCAATCCTCCTACAAATAAGGAAGGTAAGCTTCTACAACATTACAATTCAAAAGCAATGAATTCACTTGTGAGAGGTTTGCGTAGAACAAAGTGTATAAAAGTTATGCATTTTCAAACTGCAAAAGAAATGTGGGATAACTTTCAAAATATATATGGAGATAAAAGTGTCAAGAAAGCAAAAAGTCGACATCTCAAAAGACAACTTGAAAAGTTAAGAATGAATGAAGAGGAAAATATTAGTGCTTACCTACTTCGAATTGATGAGGTTGTTAATGATATGTGAGGACTTGGTATGAAGATTGATAAATTCGATGTTTGTGATAAAGTCTTGAGATCTCTTCCAAAAAGATTCAGTGAACAAGTTTCTGCTATAGAAGTATCAATAGATGATGATACTTTGACAAGAGACAAGTTGCTTGGCATGCTCACAACATTTGAGATAAGGACAAAATATCCTATGTTCCATAAGGAAGCAGCAGTAAAAGCAACCAATAAGACAGGGTAAGAAGTTAGAATCAAGCAATGAGTCATCTAGTGATGAAGAAGCTAACTCTGGTAGAAGAGATAAGGACTATAGAAGATATAGAGATAAAATATCTATTAAATGTTTCAATTGTGGAAGGTATGAACATTTTTCAACAGATTGTCAAGAACCCAAGAACAATAATGGTGAAGAAAAACATGATCACATGAACAAGGAATCAAAAAATATAGGCGGGATACGCATCAGAATAAAAACAAGGATGGAAAAAGCAGACAAGGAAAGAAGTTATTTCAAAGGTAAAAGAGAAGCTACTATGCAAATTATGCAAGTAAGTATTCAAGTGATAGTGATGCTAGTTTTTTCAGACAATGATAGAGATGAAGTCCTATCTATGATTGAAGAAAAAGAACTAGTTAAGAAAAAGACTTTAGTTATTCTCAAGTGTTTTAGATGTGGTAACTTTGGACATCTTGAAGATGATCTTACAAGGGATGATTATAGTTTCAGTGATGATGAATATGGGAATGCACTTGAAGGACCAAATGAAAATATTCTAATGGCTTTAGAAGAAGTAAGTGATCCTATAGAAGACAAGCCAAAAGAAAACAAAGATATGGAAAAAGGAAAAAAAAATAGAGGAATATTCAGGAAAGGATGGTTATGATCTAAAAGGAGAACGTATCTATTCCCTTGAAACAGTAAAGAAGGTAAGGAAGCAACACTATAAAGTTGCAATTCAGTTTCAAGAATGTGATGAACAGAGAAGATTGCTCATAGAGGATTTTAGAAAAATCAAAGGCTAAGGCAAAAAGGTTCAAAGATAAGTTAGAAGAAAAGATATTGGAATGTGAGAAGTTAGCACAAGAAGTGGCACTACTAAAAGAAGATTTAGAGGACTTCAAGATTAATATGAAAGGATTCAAGAATATCTCAAATATTATGGATAAGATAGTCAAGGTATAAAGGTCAACAAATAAAACAGGTTTGGATTTGAACAGGTTCAAAAGAAATGGGAAGGAGAGTCAACTTCAAGTTTTGGAGGAGAATAAACTTTAGATGAAGATACTTCATAAGAAGACAATGTGAAAGAAAGTGAGACATCAAAGGATGAGTTGGATAATAGAGAGTTCAACAAAAACAAGAACAATGCACAAAGAAGATACAAATAGAACAACAATCATAATAGGAGACTAATGAGGTCAAGAAAAGGAAGCTTCAATGGAAGATGCTTTTCATGTCATAGGTTTGGAAACATGCCTTCACAATGCAGGACACCTGTAAGGCAGGATATTGGGAATAGGAAGCCTTTTCATGGGTATTGCTACTCATGTAATCCTAAGACATTTGCACCTCTAAGGAATAATAACATTAAGTGTTATAAGTGCAATAATGATGGCCACACAACAAAGTGGTGTAGAGCAGATATTCTAGAAACAGGTATGAACATGAACATAAACATGAATGTGAACAGGAACAAGAACAAGAACATGAACATGGATATGAACAGGAACAGGAACAGGAACAGGAACAGGAACAGGAACAGGAACAGGAACAGGAACAGGAACAGGAACAGGAACATGAACAGAACATGGATATGAACAGGAATAGGAACAGGAACATGAATGCTAAACATGGACAGGAACATGGACATGGATAGAAACAGTCAGAGGAATCAAAAAACTCAAAAAAGAAGAGAAGAGGATAAAGGCAAAGAAAAATGCCTTCTGGGAGTAGAAATACTCCCACCCCGAAATTAACCACCTCAATAGAAGGTGGGGGAGGGGCTAAGCTAAGAGGCTCATCCTTAGCCCCGATCCCAAAAGGTGACCCTTTTCCATTTATGTCAAAGGGGGAGAGATTTGAGTAAGGGGAGAGACTTGATAATTGAGAGAGCTTTGAGCCAGGGGGAGCAATGTCCCAGGGAGAGCCTAATAAAAGAAAGGTCAAGTTTTCGGTAAAAAGAAGTTGGGTTGGCATCAATGACAAAGGGGGAGATTGTTGGACATTTTGAGTCCCTAATTCAAAAGTTGTCATTGATGTCACCAGATGAAGTCATCATTAATGTCAAGGAATTCGACAAGAAATAAAGTTGTCAAAGGTGTCACTAATATCCAGGAAGAAGCTTCAACAATGCAAAAGTTAAAGGTAAAAGGGCTCCATAATATTTTAATATTATATGAGAGCATAAGTTAAAAAGGGCTTTCATAAATACCCAAGGAGGCCTATTACAAAGTTCAAAGGAGATATAATATTTATTTTATAAAATATTTAAATTCAAAAGGAATTTAAATTTTATAAATAAATATCATCAATACAAAGTTGTGCAATAAGAGAAGGCCTTAAAAGCCAAAGGTTATAATTATAATTTATAAAATTTAAATTCCTTGAATTTAAATCATTTATAAATTACAAAGGTTAAATGCACCGACATCATCGAAAAATTTGGAGCGTCGATGTTTGAAGACAATGGCAGCTTCGTGTATAAAAGGGAGGCCAAAAGACCTTGCAAATTATCCCTCATCGAATTTAATTAATGCGACAAAGTAAATTGCATGTGCGATTCGAAGTTTCGGGTGAGGAAGAAGAATGACTTTTCGTCTTATGCACAAGGGTTATAGCGGAGTAAGGTTGGTGCCCAAGACAAGTTGGACACGGTGGTCCATTGGCAGCGCACATTTTTGCTAAGGCATTCCCGAGGAGTGCATGCGCAAAGGGAAAGGTTTGAGTTTTCGGGTTTGTCGTTTAAGGTGCCAGGAGGAATATAGTGCACAAAGAGCTTTTTAGCTCTCAATGTGCGTTGAGCGCACGTGGTTGAGGAGCCCGCGACTAGGGTGTTCGCGGAGGCAAAGGTCAAGGGTTCGAAACCCGTTGAGAGGCAAAGGTAATTTTTTAAAATAATTTTTATTGCCTAAAGTTTTAATTAAAGCCTTTATTAGGAGTTATAAGGGGTTTTTAAAAGGTTTTTAGTTAGGCAATAAAATTAGTGGTTAGGAGAAATAAGGAGTGATAGCAAATTGTTATGTGTTGAATTGTGATTTATAAAAAGGGACATATTCTTTTTAAGTTGGAGTAATAAGGTAATAAGAGGTTTTGAATTTTAGTGAGTGTTGATTTTATTTGTAAAGGGATTTTTGCCAAAGAGATTATTATGAGGGTATCATATATTATTTTAAAGTTGGAGTGATAAGGTGTATTTTGTTTGATATCATTTTGTATTGAGTTGTGTTGAGGAAATTATTATATTCTAACCCTTATTGAGATTGGAAAAGAAGTAATTGTGAGTGTGACAGATTTGTGAGATCTACACCTTGTCAAGCAAAAAGGTATGGGCAAATTCTTCCTTAGTTGAGTTGATTGATTGGTTTTCTAGAAAATAAGTTTGGAGTGAAAAGGACTTGATTAGGGTTTCATTTTCAAGAGTGTTGAGTTCATGCTTCAAGGTTTTCTAGAATAAAGAGTTGTTAAAACCTTGTTTTATAAGCATTGTTGTTGAAGCCATTGGTTGTGTGAAGAACTTGAGTTAGTATTGTGCAAAAGAACATGAGTATCATTGTTATGTGAAGATTGATGTATAAGCATTGTTGTTGAAGCCATTGGTTGTGCAAAGAACTTGAACTAGGGTTTGAAAAGAACATGAGTATCATTATTATGTGAGGATTGTTGTTTAGCATTTTTGGAAACATTTTGAGTTGGTGTTTGTTGAGCAAGGTGCAGCGACAGTATTGTCATTGTTGTCAACACAGTCAGAAAGATTGGTTGATGCAGTGGACAGGAGCTCAGAGGTTATTCAGAGTATGTACAATGAAGTTAAAAGCTCATGAGGATGTTTTTGATGTTTGGGTGAAGTTGTTACAGGTTGTCCAAGAAGACCAAAGTGGCCCATATGCAAAAGAGAAGCGAAAAAGCAAAGAGGAAAAAATGTCGCGATATCGCGACATGTTGCATTTTCGCGGTCAAAAGAGAAGAGAAAATGCAAGGAGAAAAAGTGTCGCGATATCGCGACATGTTGCATATTCGCGGCCAAAAGAGAAGAGAAAATGCAAGGAGAAAATGTGTCGCGATATCGCGACATGTTGCATTTTCGCGGCCAGATGAGAATAGAAAATGCAAGGAGAAAAAGTGTCGCAATATCGGGACATGTTGCATTTTCACGGCTAGAAGAGAAGATAAAATGCAAGGAGAAAAAGTGTCATGATATCGCGACATGTTGCATTTTCGCGACCAGAAGAGAAGAGAAAATGTAAGGGGAAAAAGTGTCGCGAGATCGCGACATGTATTTTCGCAGGCCAAAGGAAAGAAAAAGAGCAAGGAGAAAAAGTGTCGCGATATTGCAACAAGTTGTATTTTCGTGGGCCAAAGCTAAGAAAAAGAGTAAGGAGAAAAAGTGTCGCAATATCGCGACATGTATTTTCGTGGGCCAAAGGAAAAAGAAAGAACAAGAAGAAAAAGTGTCGCAATATCGCGACATGTAGCATTTTCGCGATCCGAAGCAAAGAAGAAGAGAGAGAAAGAAAAAGTGTCGCGATATCGTGAAATGTAGCATTTTTGCGGTCCGATGCAAAGAGAAAGAGAGAGAAAGAAAAAGTGTCGCGATATGGCGACATGTCGCATTTTCGCGACTTGAAAAGGGCAGGAAAGCAGAGAAGCAAAAGTGTCGCGATATCGCGACATGTCTCATTTTCACGACTCGAAAAGGGCAGGAAGGCCGAGAAGCAAAAGTGTCACGATATCGCGACATGTCGCATTTTTGCGACTCGAAAAGGCCAGGTAGGCAGAGTAACAAAAGTGTCGCAATATCGCGACATGTCGCATTTTCGCGACTCAAGAAGGGCAGGCAAGCAGAGTAACAAAAGTGTCACGATATCGCGACATGTCGCATTTTCGTGACTCGAAAAGGCCAGGTAGGCAGAGAAACAAAAGTGTCACAATATCGCGACATGAATACCAGGATGGTGAAATTGAAGACTACAGAGTGACGTGGACCCATAAGGAATCTTTAATGATTTGAAATCATTTAAGATGGTCGTTACACGTGGAAAGAAATGGACGCATGCCCATGTGGAGAAAACGAACAGTCGTGGAAGGAGAAAATGAACAGTCGTTAAAATAGAAAATGAACAATCATGGAAGGAGAAAACGAACAGTCGTTGAAATAGAAAACGAATAGACATGCAAAGAGAAAAAGAATAGACATGCAAAGAGAAAACGAATAGTCATGCAAGGAGAAGACGAATAGTCATGATCGAGAAGACGAATAGTCATGGTAGGAGAATATGGTGTCAATTCGTTGCATGTAATGTGTTTGACGAAATGCCTACTCTATATATACAAAAGGAGTTACATAAAGAAGGCGTTACAATTGACAAGTGGCGCATGAGAATATGAAAGGAGGAGTTACGACTAGAGTTACAAAGAGAAAGGATGGTTATAAAAAGAGTGTTGCTCGAAGAATTTTAGTGGGGATTTGATTCGGTGAAGTGCGCGAGAGGAGCGCAAAAAGAGAGCGAGAGGCGCACAATAGGCGAGCAAGAAGGATGTGTGTTTTGTGAATTGTGGACGATGTTGAGTAAGCAATAGACCAGTCAGGGTCTTGTAAAAGTGAAGGCATTTTTATGTCAATCTTCTAGCTTCGAAAAGTCCAAGTTGGTGCTTGGAATCAGGGGTTGGTGCTCCTTTCTGTTGGTGCAGATAAATCAGGGGTTGGTGCTCCTTTCTGTTGGTGCAGATAAATCAGGGGTTGGTGCTCCTTCTAGTTGGTGCTGGTAAATCAGGGGTTGGTGCTCCTTCTAGTTGGTGTTGGTAAATCGGGGGTTGGTGCTCCTTTCTGTTGGTGCAGATAAATCAGGGGTTGGTGCTCCTTCCAATTGGTGCTGGTAAATCAAGGGTTGGTGTGGATAAATCAGGGGTTGGTGCTCCTTCTAGTTGGTGCTGGTAAATCAGGGGTTGGTGCTCCTTTCTGTTAGTGCAGATAAATCAGGGGTTGGTGCTCCTTCCAGTGGGTGCTGGTAAATTGATTGTAAAGTTGTTACTTTGCAAAGGCTGGATTTGGATGGGAGTCCAAGCAGTCAATTTTTGAGGAGTAGCCAAATCGGTGAACCTCGTTACATATTGTGTTGTGTGATGCTCTCTTGTTATGTTTGCTTTATTTGATTTTAAGTTTTCATTGTTTCGGCTTTAAGAGTTGAAGATTTAAGTTTTAAAGAGCTACACTGATTCACCCCCCCTCTCAGTGTCATTGTGAGAATAACAGTGTTTACATGCTTGGACTAGGGTTTGTGAGCAAGAGTTGTTTCTTGAGTGATTGGTTGAGCCTTGTCAAGTTGGTGTGTGAAGTGATTGTTCAACTTCCATAAAAAAAATTATCCTATATTCTGATTCGAGTTGAGAAAGTGTTTGAGAATTGAGTTGAAACATATTGGGTCTCTAACAATTCTCTTTATGTTTCTATGAGATTGGTTAAGTTCTGAGTGAGCTTATTGAAGTATATTGGACAAGTTCTGAGTGAGCTTGTTGAGAAGATTTGAATAAGTTCTATGTGGACTTTGGACAAGTTCTGAGTGAGCTTGTTGAGAAGATTTGAATAAGTTCTGTGTGGAATTATTGAGCAGATTGGACAAGTTCTAAGTTTGCTTGTTGAGCAGATTTGAATAAGTTCTGTGTAGACTTATTGAGCAGATGATGCAGGAGCATCCGACGTCAGCAGAATGATCGGGCATCAACCGGAGTTTTTAAGCAATTTGTTTTGTTCGACAAAGCAAAGTGGCAAAGTTGGGAAGGGGGGTCGCAAAATCGTGACCCCAAAGGCTCAGCTGGGCGCAGGGCAGTTTTCGTCACGATATTGCGACGTCACGATATCATGATGTTTCAGAAGGCAGAAGGCAGAAGAGGCGGGGAGCCGCGAAATCGTGACATGTCGCGAAATCGCGGCTCCCAACGGAGAGGCAAGTCGAAAGGCGAGGGGGAGCCGTGAAATCGTGACATGTAGCGATTTCGTGACATGTCACGAAATCGCGGCTCCCAAGGGCAAGAGGAAGGCGTAGAGGTGGCTGGGTCGCGATATCGCAACGTCGCGATATCGCGACGATTTTCAAAAGAGCAAGGCACGGAGGTGGCTGGGTCGCGATATCGTGACGTCGCGATATCGCGACAGTGTATGTGGGCAGAGGCAAGATAGTAGTTGGGTCGCCACATAGTAGTTGGGCAGAGGCAAGGCCATTTTCGACACGTGGACTGCCACGTGTATCATGGCAGTTGAGGAGGACACGTGTGCCATATATATATATTGCGACATGGAGAAGTCATGGAAGATTTACGCACGATTGGCTACGTGTAAGAAATTAAAGATGAAGGCCACGTATCGGGAGTTAAATTTGACAGCCGCGTGCATTAAAGGGGGAGAACCACCTTTTGGAAGGATTTTTTGACAAAACAGCTGTTGCAGGGCATGGACAGTATGGAGGAGACAGCAGTGCAGAGTACGGTCTGAGCAAAGCGGGTGGTGCAGGTTAAGGGAGGCCATCAATGCAAGCGTTTTGGTGGATCGGGCAGTGGCCCATTAATGCCGAAGAATTTGAATTCTCGGGGGGGAAAGGAAAATTTGAATTTTGTTTTAGGTGGGAGGCATTAATTGCCTAGAGGATCGAGGCCTTGATAAAAACTCGGATTTTTGTATTAGAGGGGATGGTGGACGGGAGAAAGGAAGTAGTTACAGTGAGGGAGACCAAAGCCGAACTCGGTCAATGTATGCCTGCGGGCTGTTCTATTTTGGTGATGCATGTAAATATTTTCTACAAATTTTAATGAAAAAGTAGAATTTGTAAGGTGTTGGTTTCCGGTCTCCATCAAGTGGTATCAGAGCCAGTGGTTCCTGAGCGTACAGCAGACCGCCGAAGGAGAGGCAGTTGTACCAGGACTTGTGGGAGGGCTTGAGATCAGGTGAAGATGCCTCCGAGAAGAAACCCCGTGGGTGGCAGAGGCATGGCAGCAGAAGATTTCCGGGCTTTGCAGCGGCAAGTTCAGGCCCTGCAAGAAGAACTGCGCAGAGGACATGAGCCGAGAAGAGATGCAGACAGTGAAGATGAAGTTGATGAAGAGGAGAATCAGTTTGAAGAAGAGGAAGAAGATGTAGATCCGGCACAAGCCAGACTATACAAGGCCATATCTCAGATCGGGAAGAGGCCGAAGTTAGAAGTTTCTACGTATTTCGGGAACTTGAATCCGGAGGAATTAATAGATTGGATAAATGATTTAGAAGAGTATTTCGAATATGAGGAGGTTGAAGACCCTAACCGGGTCAGATTTGCTAAGACCAAGTTAAAGGGCCATGCCAGCATTTGGTGGAGGGGAATACAGTTGGAGAGGAACCGAAGAGGAAAAGAGCGGATAACAAGATGGGACAGAATGGTGGAGAAATTGAAAAGGTAGTTTATCCTCGTAGATTATGAACTGGACCTGCTATGGAAAATGCAGAGTTTGAGGCAGATGAACAAAACTGTCCAAGAATATACGGAGGAATTCTATAAAATCTCCATCAGAACCGGGCATTTAGAAGCAAGTAAGGAAAAAGTGGCCCGTTATATTAATGGGTTGAGACCCAGTGTTCAGGAGGAGTTGAGCTTGGTTCGGGTAAGCACCATTGAAGATGCTTACCAGTTTGCTCTAAAGGTTGAAGAGAAGTTGAACAGAAGGTTTGAGAGCAAGCAAAGAGTAAAAGGACCGGGAGGAAAGAACGGTGGAAAGAAAGAAGGAAAGGAAGAGAAGAAAGGAGAGGAGACTAGCAGCAGCCGAGGTCAGAAAGAAGAGGATGAAGAACCCAAACCGCAAGTTCAGAATGATGGCTACCCGAGAGGAAGAGGTAGATCTGGACGCGGGTATGGAAGAGGAGTGTTTCGAGGAACATGTTTCCACTACGGAGAAGAGGGGCATCGAGCATATGAGTGTCCCCAGCACCCCGAGAAAGTGAACAAGAAACAAGTGGGTCATGCCAGAGCAGTTGTGGCAGTTGAAGATGCTGACTCAGAACATTCTGAAGAAGCTGAAAAAGGAGAAGCAATGATTGTGAGGAGGACCATGTTGAGTGAGGAAGACAAATCTGAACAAAGGAGAAGCCTGTTCCGCACCCGGTGCAAAAGTGCAGGCAAAGTCTGTAATGTCATTATAGACAATGGGAGTACAGACAACTTAGTTTTTGAGGAGATGGTTACTAAGTTGCAGCTGGAGAGAAGGAGGCACCCGCATCCATACCGGATTGCGTGGTTGCGGAAGGACCACAGAGCATGGGTCCGTGAATAGTGCTTAGTTACTTTCAATATTGGAAGATACCAGGATGAAGTCCTGTGTGATGTTTTTCCCATGGATGCTTGCCATTTGCTGTTGGGCAGGCCATGGCAGTTTGATCGGAGTGCAGTGCATGATGGTCGTGCAAATACTTACTCCTTGGTGAAAGATGGAGTGCGGCACAAGTTGAAGCCATTGCAGACCGAAGATGAGAAGGTGTGCAGCAATGCCAGAATTTGTCTGGTAGAAGGCAAAAATTTTTGCCAGGAAACGGGATTTGAACAGGTTGTAAAGGTTGGTGAATGTTCGGAGATATTTCAAAGGACGCGGACCGAACAGCGTAGAAGTGAAGGTCACTTCTCCTTTTTACCCGGGGTGTCTGATGCAGGAGCATCCGACGTCAGCAGAATGATCGGGCATCAACCGGAGTTTTTAAGCAATTTGTTTTGTTTGACAAAGCAAAGTGGCAAAGTTGGGAAGGGGGGGTTGTGAAATCGCGACCCCAAAGGCTCAGCTGGGCGCAGGGCGGTTTTCGTCATGATATCGCAACGTCGCGATATCGCGACGTTTCAGAAGGCAGAAGGCAGAAGAGGCGGGGAGCCGTGAAATCGCGACATGTCGCGATTTCGTGACATGTCGTGAAATCGCGGCTCCCAATGGAGAGGCAAGTCGAAAGGCGAGGGGGAGCCGTGAAATCACGGCTCCCAAGGGCAAGAGGAAGGCGCGGAGGTGGCTGGGTCGCGATATCACGACGATTTTCAAAAGAGCAAGGCGCGGAGGTGGCTGGGTCGCGATATCGCGACAGTGTATGTGGGCAGAGGCAAGACAGTAGTTGGGTCGCGATATCGTGACATGTCGCGATATCGCGGCCAAGAAGAAGACGGGCAAGGGAAGAGAAAGCGGACGGTCGGGCAAGGCCATTTTCGACACGTGGACTGCCACGTGTATCATGGCAGTTGAGGAGGACACGTGTGCCGTATATATATTACGACATGGAGAAGTCATGGAAGATTTACGCACGATTGGCTACGTGTAAGAAATTAAAGATGAAGGCCATGTATCGGGAGTTAAATTTGACAGTCGCGTGCATTAAAGGGGGAGAACCACCTTTTGGAAGGATTTTTTGACAAAACAGCTGTTGCAGGGCATGGACAGTATGGAGGAGACAACAGTGCAGAGTACGGTCTGAGCAAAGCGGGCGGTGCAGGTTAAGGGAGGCCATCAATGCAAGCGTTTTGGTGGATCGGGCAGTGGCCCATTAATGCCGAAGAATTTGAATTCTCGGGGGGGAAAGGAAAATTTGAATTTTGTTTTAGGTGGGAGGCATTAATTGCCTAGAGGATCGAGGCCTCGATAAAAACTCGGATTTTTGTATTAGAGGGGATGGTGGACGGGAGAAAGGAAGCAGTTACAGTGAGGGAGACCGAGCCGAACTCGGTCAATGTATGCCTGCGGGCTGTTCTATTTTGGTGATGCATGTAAATATTTTCTGCAAATTTTAATGAAAAAGTAGAATTTGTAAGGTGTTGGTTTCCTGGTCTCCATCAGCATATTTGACAAGTTCTGAGTGATATTGTTGAGCAGATTTGAATAAGTTTGTGTGGAATTATTGAGAAGATTTGAATAAGTTTTGTGTGGACTTATTGAGCAGATTTGAGCAAGTTTTGTGTGGACTTGTTGAGCAAAGTTGAGCAAGTTCTGTGTGGACTTATTGAAGCAGATTTGAGCAAGTTTTGTGTGGACTTTTTGAAGCATATTTGAGCAAGTTCTATGTGGAATTGTTGAGTAGAGTTGAGCAATCTTTGTGTGGACTTGTTGAAGCAGATTTGAGCAAATTTTATGTGGACTTGTTGAGCAGAGTTGAGCAAGTTATGTGTGGACTTGCTGAGCAAATTTAAGTTTTGTGTGGACTTGTTGAGTAGATTTGAAAAAGTTTTGTGTGGACTTGCTGAGTAGATTTGTGCTAGACCGAAGGACTATGTTTAGTGCAGATTAGAGACAAATATTTGGAGGTGACAGAGCAAAGAGGAGATAGGTCTCCAATGGATAGAGATCCATCAGCTAGGGTAGTGAGGATAGGTCTTATAAGTGGGGATATGAGTCATCAGTGGAGAGAGATCCACAAGCCAGCGTAGTGGAGGCAGTAGTCTTCTAGAGGATCACCAACTAGAGTAGAGGAGAAGTTCTCTTGTGGATAGAGATCCACGAACTTGATTTAGGGGATTGGTGTCTCCTTTGGACAGAGGTCCATAAACATTGTAATTGGGAAGGATTCCCAAGATATTGATTGAGAAAATTTTAGTGAAATATTTTCTCTATGGAGTAGCCCACATTGGGTGAAGCGCATAAATTGTAGTCTCTATTGTGTGTGGTGATTTATGCATTGCTTTTATTACTACTATTGGTATTGCTATCTACACATTTCTTAATATTGATTTGAAAAGAAAAATAAAAAGTGGTCTTATACTGTTCACCCCCTCTCTCAGTATAAGCTTGTGTTCTTCACCATGTAATGAAAACCATGTGTTGAAAATAATGTATGGAAATCCTTGTGTTGAAAACAATGTACCGAGTAAACTATTTACAACAAACTAGATATTGGTGCTCCATTATTGCATCCACATAATTCAAAATTATTTATGGCATCTACACAAATGATCAAAACATTACAATATTGAAATAAAAACAAAAAAATGATATAAAATTAATGTAATATAAAATAATATGTTTTAGAAGATGTTAAAATACGAGTCTTTGAAACCATGTTTCTTTTCACCACAATGCCACATTTCAGAATCATCAAATAAAGAAACAACATTTCTACTTTTCTAAGTTTTCTTGCTGCAAAGTGCCTGAAATTTCAGCTACATCTACCTCAATATCCTTTGCTTCAAATGCACCAAACCGTACCAAAATATCAGTTGTAGGTGTTTATCCCTGATAGCATTAAACCTTCTTCCTTCGCGGGATCTTCTTTAAATGGTGCATTCAACTCTTTCTCATTTTATTTTATTGCAACATCCACATCCAGGCCATTTTATTTGATAAGCTTCTTCAACCAATTTTTTTGTCGAACAGTGTATTGTAGTCTCTTCAATTAGCATTAGTCACACTGATTTTTGCAGTCTTGATCCACGTTTTCATGGCTGACACCTACTGCTTTAAATGCTGATAATTAGACTGCAAAATACAAAAGAAAAATATTAATATTAATTAAAAAATATATTAAAGAAAAAAATGATTTTCATGTGTAAAACTTACATCTGCTGTAAGTCTTGTAGTTTCTACCACTGCTACTTTCTTATCTAGTTCACATTCATTGAAATATGCTTGGGATTCGGTATTTAGGTTCTCTAATTGGTCAAGTATAATGGCCAGAACTTCATCATTGCTTGTAGAATCGGCCTTGATGGTGCCAGATTTGGCCTTTAGTAACAAAGCATCGAGCTTTTGTGGCTCTTTATCTACCTTTGAAAACAACTCCTTTCTATGTCCAAAGTTCTTGTATCGACCATTTATTGCTTTGATCATAACCTTGGCCCGATATTCCCATTGTCTTAATGTATCAATATCTACAAGAAGATTATTAGTAACATTAGCCCTACATGAGTTTGCTAATAAAATATTTTTTGAAAAGTTTATTTTATCATCATCGATAGGATAATGATCAGTGTCGACATGCTGGTGGGGAGAAGAGGAAACATCGATGGCATCTCCTTCAACATTCTCCTGTGCTTCATCACCTAACCCTAGAACATGAAGTAGATCACATGTTTTTAGTGGTAAATTCAAATTATTCATATCTTGATACATAAAATCATCATCCAGATTGGCATATGGAGGGGGCATCTGAGATGCGCTTTCTACATTTGATAAATGATCAAGTATTAAAAATGGGAACCTCGTCCCTGAAACAATAGAATGACCCACAGTCTGAGTCTGTGTATTTAAGTGACTGCTGGTTCTCTGAAGTGGCTAATGCTGAGGTGTGAGGAATTTTTTCCCACACATGCGAGATTGGTTCCTCCCCAGTGGTGCATGTTGTGGTGATTGTTGGACTTGTTGTAGATGAACTTGGCATTGATGGACTTGCGATAGGACTGGATGCTTTTCCTATTGTGCACCCGATGGAAGCATCTATTTTTTGAGTCTTTTAAATCTAGTTGGTACCTCTGCAAAATTTAACATGAAAATTATAAATTAAAACTAGTTTTAAAAACAATGCCATTAAAATATAACAATTTTAACTAAATATACCCGAATCAGACTCTACAGTCATTGTCGTTGATGGTGCAAGTGTTGTCCTTTGCTCTAAAAATAGTTAAAATATTTTCTCAAACTAAATATAATTGAATATTGTTAAAATACATTATTAAAATTAGAACTTTTGAAAAATATGTTTACCTTGTGAGCTCGAGGTTTCATCTTCAATGTTCACTGTAGCAAATGCATTTCCATAAGTAAGAGGAGCAACACATGTATGTTGTCCATCAAGAGACCTCCTACATTTACGAGTGGAAGGTACCAACGATTGCGATTGCGAGTCAGAATCACCATACGCTTCTTGAATTCTAATGGCGACATCCCTTTTACTAGACGAGTGAGCAACTCTTCTCCGTTTTCAAAAGAAAATTAGAAAATAACAAGATTGATTGAAATTTGAAAAGACAAAAAAGAGAGACTATTCCAATATATAATTTTACTTGTATTTCATTCTCATTTAACCCAATACGCAACAAATTTGGGTGCAATATAGTTGGACATTTTTTTTGAAGATTGTAATATGCTTCATAAAAAAAACAAAGAATATAGTTGTTGGAGGTTACTGTATATGCAGATTGAATTTTTTGCGCAGAAAGGAGGTCCTGTTTTAGGCGGTTTGAAATGAGTGTGGACCAATCATATCTCCCTCCATAAATACAACGAATCAACAATGACAAAGCCCAAAATGGTATTTCTATAGGTTAGCCCTGCAGAATAAGCCTTCCCAAGAACAATTCAATATAGGCATAAATAAATTTATCTGTCATGTTGGAAATGTTCAAAACCCTTATTGATTTTGAAGAATTAATTGAAAAATAGAGAGAACATTATTAGAGAATGGACATTGAAAACAACAATACATCAAATTAAGGATAAAAAAATAATTTTTTCAAAAACTTACCTTTCAAATGGTCTGGATTCATGCCATATTTGGATTCCAGCGTTGATTTGTTAGTTTCAGTCAACGCGTACTGGTTGTTAACAAGAAGACCATACAAAAATGGCAGTCCTGTTAATCATTGCACATCCGAGGGGTTTACAGTAAAAACAACATCCTTGTTATCAACTTGGATCTGTATAGTGGACACATCATGGTTGTAGGAACTAACAATACGTTGCATCAGGGAGACGTTGACGTCCAACTGTGGCATCTTAATGAATCCAACAACTCCAGAGGTGTAAAGCCAGTTGGAATCTCTCCTAGGAATGTTAAAAATGTTCTTGATGTTCAGGAAATAGTAGCTCTTGAATGATACCTTAGAAGGGAGAAGAGAGGAACCGCTAGCCATTTCTAAAAACGGTGGGAAAATGATGGGAAAACATTGGAAAAATGCCCTGAAAACGATATGAAAATGCTTAAAAAATCGCCTGAAAAAGGTTTAAAAACACTCTAAAAACGACCTGAAAACGATCAAAAAATGCTCAAAAAATTGCCTGTAAAAGGTCTAAAACCGTTGTAGAAAATGCACTAAAAATACTAGAAAAAGATTTGAAATTGCTCTGGAAATCATCATGCGAAAGGTGAAAATGACGTTGCTATTTTATTTATAGAAGTATGCATGCCTAAAGTCGATGGATGCATGACACATGGCAAAGGAGAGAACATGTAGCAGCATCTTATTGACAATATTTGGCAGTCGCATTCTTCCTATCACCATGTGACAATCGTCGTGTGATAGTCACCATGCGATAGTCGCCCTTGAAAGTTGCTTCTTGTTAGTTGCCACTTGACAGTCACCTCTTGACAGTCACCCTATGGCGGTCACCACTTGACTGTCACCCATGGCAGTTGCCTCTTGATAGTCACCACTTAACAGTCACGCTTGGTAGTCACCACTTGACAATCGTCATATGGCAGTCGCCATTTGATAGTCGCCCTTGGCAGTCGCACCTTGACAGTCACCACTTGACAGTCGCGCAATGTTAGTCGCCTCCTAAAAGTTGCACATTGATAGTCGTATCTTGGCAGTCGCTTCTTAGCATTCACTTATGTAAGTTGCTTCTTGGTAGTCATTTCTATCAGTCGCCTTGTGACAATCACTTATGTTAGTCGCTATTTTTAAGGTTGAAAACTTTACTGCATAGTTTTCAAAAAATCACCAATATTTGAAAAAATTTCTACAAAAATTTGAAAAATTTGCCCCAATGTTTATACAAATTAGGACTAGATTCGCCCCGATTTTATAAATACACTTTGGGACCAACCCCTTATGCATAACCTTGGCCCTTTGTGCTTCCTTGGATTTGATGCAAGGGTGTTTTGGGAAAAGACTAAGAATTAAAAACATTTGATTGGGGATCTCCCGATGGAGCATTCGTTGGAAGCTCTGCATCAAAGTTACTTGATCCTTAAGGACATGCTTGAGTCTGGGATGAGATTGAACCAGATGTTGGTCCATAACTTTGAGGAGTACACCACCTAGTTGGAGGACATTAAAAGCAAAATTGACTACCAATCTTCTTTTAGTTTCTCAACTCATGGATCAAAACATGACAGTAGAATCCAAAATTTTCAATGGAAGAAAATAATGTCATTCTCAAACAAGAGAAATAGATTGCTTCAGGTTCCTATAAAAGTGGTCTATTTGTTCAGGATACTACTACAAATTTGGATTTTTCAATTAAGACTTCAGATCTATGACATAAATGTTTGGGACATACTAGCATATCCTCTATAAATGAAATGATCAAATATCAAATGGTTGAAGGGATACCAAATCTATCTTTGGAATCTACTATTTTTCTAGAATGCTTAGCAAGAAAACAACACATAATTCCTTTTAAACTTCGTCAACATAAGACTCAAAAACCACTAATATATACAAATTTATGTGGTCCAATGAATGTTACTAGTATTGGAGGACATAAGTATTTTCAACTATTTATTGATGATCATATAGGAAAGATGTGGGTGTACTTCATGAAGTACAAATCAAAAGCATTTAGTCATTTTAAACAATTAAAACTTCAAGTAGAGAAATAATCAGGAAAGACTCAAAATTGTTCGTTCAGATAGAGGAGGTGAATTTGTATCAAAAGAGTTTGATTTATTTCTAGAAGAAAAAGGAATTACCTACAATAGTATACTTACAAAATAGATTACCCACAAGATGTTACACCAGAAGAAGCATGGTCAGGATAAAAACCAAATATTGAAAAACTAAGAATCTTTGGATGCAAAGCTTATATGCATATTCCAAAACAAAAAAAAAACAAAATTAGATGACAAAACTATGGTTGGTATATTTGTTGGCTATGATGATGAATCAATAGGGTATACAATAATAGATCCAAGTACAAAAAAGGTATATATATGCTGAGATGTAATTTTTGATGAAAAGATCATGGTTGATACTAGAAAACAAATTAATGATTCAAAAGTATTTCTAAATTTCTCAGAGGAATATTTGGTAAATCTAGAGACAAAGTCATAATATCAAGATGAAGAAAGTGAATATACAGAATCATCCACAATCCCTCAAAGGAAGGAACCAATATGTCTTAGGGACACACTCGGGGAATCAAACTTGGAACAAATGCCAGATCTTACTACGACAAGACCTTAAACTTGTAGTCAAAGTAAAATGAACAGAGGATTACTAAGCACCATAGTAGAGCCAACATCAACACTTCAAGACCTAAATAACTCACATTGTAAGCTGTAAACACCAAATCCTAACCACTTATCATCCATGCATCCTCAAATCACAACCATTCATTATATATATGTATTTATTTATATATACAATTATAAATATTAAATAAATATATATATATATATATATATATATATATATATATATATATTTAATATATATATGTATATATGTGAATAAATCTTAGTCGCCCATCATGACTTAATTTTGACCATTCATTCATCACGATCCATGTCACTTGCTCAAGCTCAATCTCAACCCTTGATCATGTTTTACTATCGGTTGCTCGTTGGTGTTTTCGAAATCCTAACATGATCAAGGGCAAATTATAAAAGATGATTCATTTTATGAATCAAGGTCCGAAAATTAACATTCGAAGAACATTGATCATTTGTCCACTCACAAACCCTAGCATTCTACTAACACCTCCCATCTTCGTTGTCACCCAAAACCCTCACCACCATATCCGCTATCGAAACTTCTACTAACCCTACCTGGATTTCATAGAGTGTCCCCCATCACTGTTGAATGCTTCCAAGCATTCCCCGAATGCTGCTAAGCATTCCAAGAACACTCTAGGGTGTTCAAAAACATCCTCAAATGCTCTAGGGTGTTTCTCATTTTCTAGTTTATAGTCAACAAACCCTCGGATGCTTGCGAGCATTCACACGACACTAGATCGATGGAGCAGAAGCATGGATCAGAAACACAGGTATATTCTTGAAAAGGTATCATTTATTATTGCTTTACTTACGTTTTCGGTACATCTATACTTTATTTCATCAAATATTTTAGTTAGGGTTAATATTGTACACTTTAAGATTTTAGTGGACCTCACATTGTGGAGGCCCTGCTTATGTTACTAACCTATTTTTTGATCTGTTTGTGTGCAGGTTATAGGGAGCGTTTACATTGATGACTATTACAACCACAAGTGGCCCCGCAGGGATACACGAGCCCACTCACAAATTGTTTGGAGTGAATATGACCTAGATACACTATATATTCATTTGAATGAGGGTTTGAAACCCTCTGATTGTAAAATCATCTGTATCAACACAAGTTGCATTGTAATAGTGGAGATCAAAGCTCCCACAATATAAATATAATATCATTTCTTTATTGTGCAATATTTCTTGTGTTTGATTTGTTATCATTATATGGGTGTTGTTCATTTTTGCTTTACAAAATAGCGATCACGGTGGGACCCCCAAAGGGTTTTATGTTTTAATTGCCTTGTTAATATTGAGTTTATGATCTATGTTTTATGTTTTTACTACAGGTTTTTAGAAACTTGATTGTGCAAAAATCACAAATAGAGTTTTTAAAATTTGCAAGGGTTTGTTCTGTGCTTGTGTGGGCATCGGACTGGGTCTGGGAAAAAATACGGCATCGTTTTTGTGAAGTTGGGGGAAAAACACATAAAATTTTAGGTAAGTTATTTTTTTAAACCCTAGCTGTATTTATTTTTGTTTTATTATATATATATATATATATATATATATATAAAATTAATAAATATTCATTTTTCTATTTATTTGTTTACAAAAAATCATATAGACTTAAGCATTTTATTTTCAAAGAAAAAAAAAGAGATATGGAAGTGCATTTCAAAATAACATAGACTACACATAGGGGTATATTAGCATTTATAAATTCATTTTTGGTTGCATTAGGGTTTTCAAATTTATTTTTTGCTATTTTTTAATTTGTATGTTAGAAACATTCTAAGATTTATTTGAAATACACTCACTGCATTTGGTTCAAGTTTTTTTGTTATTCATGGTGTTTTGCTTTCCGCCTTGTGTGTTTTGTGCAATAAATGGAAAAGTATATTTGTTGCACTTTAGGTTAAAGTTTCCCACTTCTCACACTTCTAGGTTGGAACAAGTCACTTGTGCTCAAGCTTCCTCCCACTATTGGAAACACTTGCTAATTTAGAATGGAAGATCTAGGTGAACCTTCCACTATTGGAAACACTTGATGATTTAGAGTGGATCTTAAGCGGTGTACCCTAGACTCTTTTGAGGGCCTCATACTTGGCACTAGTGTTCCTAGTCACCAACTTGGTTGAGTGAAAGAGGGTTTCTTTGCATTTTATGTACACCATAGACAACAAAGACTTAAAAAGAATCACACACATTGCACGTTCCATATTTAACATCAGTGAGTTAGATTTCATCACTAACCACTAATCGATACCAGCGACGATGAGCTTCATCTCCTTCCATTAGCTCGCCCCATAGATACCTTAGTAGCCCATTAGTGGGTTTTTTAGACTTCATCACCAAAAAATTCCCCACTCTTGACCTATCCACTTTAGGAAGCCATTTAAGCTGTTCACATTTAATTTCTTGTCAAAGAGGTGAGTGTGAACAAACCCATTCATCCTGTATAGTTGTCCTAGGATTAGAGAGTCTTTAAATTAGACACACAAAACAAAAAAAAAGAATTGTTGCAAAAAATATTGGACACATATGTTTGTTTGATCTATGTGTTTTTATTGCCATCTCACTTTACACACATATCCTACACATTTGCTACCCCTGCCTACCTAAAGCTTATGGTATTGACCATAAATCAAGCTAGAGCCATGAGTCAGGTACCTACCTCATCAATGGAGTGCTCCACTCCTTTCCAAGCCATTTTAGTGGCTAACCCAACCAACATGACATAGACAAGCTATTTTGGTTTGTCAATGAGACCTCACATTGTATTCACTTCAAATGCAAAAGTGATACAAAGAGTCATCCCCACTTCCATTACAGAAACTGAGCCATCCACACCCACTGATACCCGCATCACTTACATAGATATGGGAAAGGTTGGAGTTTATTTAAGACCAAGTAATCCTGTTCTAGAACCACTTCACATTACACCTAGACATGTTCCTTATTCTCAATAGCAAATTTCTCACTCTCATCCTCACAAATTTAATCAAGTCTACACAAATCCTCTTTTTGAGATATCATCCACACCCTCACACCAAATTCCTCCACCACAATGTAGCCAAATCACTTCCATCCTATCTACCTACACCACTATCTATTCCAACCCACTCTACGAAGCACAAGTTAATGCTGCTTCACAATTGCACCCACCATTCCATCCACCACTCCCAATTTAGTTGCGATTCATTTCACAACTTACCCTCTGTTAACCTCCACAAACATTACCAACACTCACACTTTACCCACATCCACTTCCATCACAACCACACAATCTACTTCAAAAATTTCCATACAACAAGCATGGCAACACCTCAATCAAGAACAATCATACGTGGTAGATTTCAAGTCCCATTCCATTCCAAACCAACACACTTACTTCACACCTGATCTATATTGGGTATCATAATCTTCTTAGGTTGTTATACCCACATCCCCATTCAGTAACATCAACATCACTTCCACAAACCAACATACTCACATTCCCCAAATCTCATATCCACTCCATCAACAATAATTACTCCATCACCAAACCTAACAACATACCCAACATCATCAAATATCCCTGAATCCATCAAGCCATAAACATCATATTCTATCTCAACAATTCACCACTTCACATATTCCGCCTTCACACAATCATCAAACAATGTAGGGCTTCTACGCACACATGGAAAACCCTAAAATCCAAGCCATGCAACAACATATTGACAACTTGATTATGAATACTCCTAGTATGATGTACTAGAAGCCTATATTGAGACAACTAATCAATCAACCTATTTATTTTTTGATACCATCATTGCCTTATCTGACAGAATTCACAATACCAAAATTTGATAAATTCAAAGAGATTGAGGATCCTAGAGAGCACTTCAGCACATTTATTCACTCATGCTTTTGAATTCAAGATCAAGATGCTTTGATGCTTAGAACATTTCCTCAGCCATTGGGGGGAGACACCTTAGATTGGTATAATCATCTGCTTCACCATAACATTTACACATTCGAACAATTGGTGGATAATTTTTTGGAAATGTTCTCCCTCGATGTTCACAAGAAGACCACATTGACTGAGTTATATAATCTCAAATAATTTGAAGAAGAGTCGGTCTATGATTTTGAAAACTGTTGGAGAACAATCATCACTAAGTTGCCATTTTCCCTACCAATAGAAGAATTGATACGAATGTTTGCAAGGAGTTGTCTCAAACCTATCTCCTTGTTATTGCAATTATAGCAATATAGGACATTTGACGAATCTCTTGCCCAAGCCCGAATCATCGAAGAAATAAAAATTCAAGGTGGTGAGATAAAACCAAAGAAAAAATGGTAAAATAAGGGTAAATTTAAAGGAAAATATTCTGGCCAATCCAAACCAGGACAAGTAAATCAAGTGGTTTTGAGTCAACCCCAAATGACTCAACAACCCCAAAGTCAACCACAACAATCATTGCAACAACCGCAACAAGTATCTTATCAAGCGGTTCCCCACCACAACAACTTCATAACATAGTGCCAACTATGGAAAATCGATAGTGTCGATAATATATTTGAAAAATCACACCTACACACCCTTATCTGAATCATATGCATCCATATTTTGTAGGTTGTATGACACAAATACACTTACCTTACCCGAAGTTAAACCAGATGATCCAACCAAACGTGGTAAGGGCTATAGGGAACATTTGTTTTGCCCTTACCATCGACAAAAGAGGCAGAATATTAACAAATGCTTTATATTTAAAGACATTGTGCAAGACCTAATAGACCTAGGGGTCATTAAGTTTGATAGTCCCTTAGCACAACAAAATAAAAACCTTGGTATATACCAAACACCACTTCCTCATCATGAGGAACAACAATAAACGACAAGGGGATCAAATACCATGAATCCTCCTAACCAAGTTTATCATGTGGAACAATACACAGATTTTATGGGGGTTATCCATGTAGTCACCCAAGGTAAAAGAAGCACCAATCAACAAAATGAGCAACAACAGGCAGTTCAACCTCCCTCCTATGGCACCACAAGCAAGTGTGTCTCCACAACCTACCAATTCATCATCACCCATCCATTTTTCCACAAATTTATCCCAATCCATCCACCTTCCAAGTCATCTATCCCAACCTATCCATATCCTAAGTCATCCACAAAGACCCATTATATTGCTAAGAAGCTGACTAAAAACTAGCCTCAAAATGGCTTCAAAAAAATATCCATCTATGAGCTCATAGAACAATATCGAACACATCGTGAGGCATTAATGGAAATTTTAAAATCCATTGAACTTCAATCCCAAGATACTAATACCTTTAACAATTTTGTGGGAAGTATTCGAATGTGTATGGAACCTTCTATCACACTATATGATTTTAGAATTAAATAAATATCATCAGAATTGCCAGATCCTCCATTACAAATTATGGCTCAAGTTGATAGGAAACCCTATAAATGAGTGCTAATTAACACCGACTCATCCATCAACATCATCACCACCTTCGCCCTTCAACATCTCAATCTTCCACCCTCACACAACTAAATCCACATTCACATTGAGAGCATTCAATGATGCTCTTTGTTCCATAGTTGGCAATGTCGTCTTACCTATACAGTGGGGGTTAAGACGTTGCATTACATGTTCCATATCCTAGAGGGGTTCATGGCTTACAATGTACTCCTTGGACATCCCTGGATAAGGGAGATGAAATGTGTCCCTTCAATATTGCATCAATGTTTGAAATATTTACATGAAGGACAAATTCATTGCATACCAGCGGATATTGAATCGTTCAAGTTCTACAACTTTATTTTCAATCCATACGAATCGCCAGATCCTCCATTACACATTATGGCTTAAATTGATAGGAAACCTTATAAATGAGTTCTGATTAACACCGACTCATCCATCAACATCATCACCACCTCCGCCCTTCAACATCTCAATATTCCACCCTCACACAACTAAATCCACATTCACATTGAGAGCATTCAATGATGCTCTTTGTTCCACAGTTTGCAATGTCGTTTTACCTATAAAGTGGGGGTTAAGATGTTGCATTACATGTTCCATATCCTGGAGGGGTTCATGGCTTACAATGTACTCCTTGGACATCCCTGGATAAGGGAGATGAAATGTGTCCCTTCAATATTGCATCAATGTTTGAAATATTTACATGAAGGACAAATTCGTTGCATACCAGCGGATATTGAATCGTTCAAATTCTACAACTTTATTTTCAATCCATACGAATCCACACTTCCATCCATTTACCTATTATTAACCCCATCAACCGCACCATCCATCTCACATCACACCACTTCTTCATCAAAAGCTTTTATTCTTGAGGAGCTTCCCATCACTACCCCACATCAAGCTTTTACTTCCACACCCACACCTTCATCACAATCGATTACATGTACATGTGGTTGAACCCAATCCACACTTTCTACATCATCAACATCAACATCACCCATTATCGCCACTCATTTATCATCCAAATTCACAAACACCCACTATCATTTCATCCACATCAACATCATCAGTCATCCATTAAATGCCTCAACCAAATCCATCTTCATCTACACCAGCTGATTTCTCATAAGTTGATTTGACAGAATGGGAGATGCCATTTCACCATTCATATCTTCCCTTATTTTAGCCGTAAGCTACCCATGATTACCATTCTTCCACATCCACACAAGTTGCAGTCCACCTCACTAATCCTAGCATTGGCAAATACATGGTTCAATATGTCACAGTTACACAACTTAGCATCCAAAATTCTAAGGATTACGGTCATCCATGCGATCCCATTTATCCATAGGAGCAGTGTACAACATAGATTCAATTTTATGTATGGGGGGTTGATTCATTGTCCAATCCACCTCCCCTAGATGAACCCAAGCAACCATCCTATGCCAACCCTGAAAGCATGATCATTTTTTATTTTCCACCACGATAATTTCATCGGTTTAATTGGCAAGGCTATGGTTTAGGATGACATGAATAGGGCATACACGACATCATTAAAAATCCATATCGAGAAATGCATGACCGTTCAGGTTTGGGTTACCATTCTCATTTTTCCACTTCTTCTTTTGAACAATATTTTCAAAGCCTCCATTTAGATTTAGAAGAGGAAACCAATCACAATGATGACTTTGAGTTCTATGAAGAATACGATGTCATGTTGATAGCTTCTAATGAATCCAAAGAGGAATCGGACCCAATCACTCCATTCACCGAACATGATGAGTATTATATTATAATGTTCCCCATCCATCAACCCATTTTTTGTTTACTTCTCCTAAGGGAGCGAGTTGAACCAACTGATGAACCACCACATCCATCTCATCCACTTCACTGGAACATCATGTAATATATGTACATTAAAATAAATCTTAAAAAAACAAAAATATGTGCATTGCATTTGCATGGCCTTGTCATTTGCATTTACAAGTGTTTCTTGGTGATATCCAAGTTCTCAAGGTTCATTCCAACCATATAGGCTTGCCACACTAGGGGGAGTAGAAGAGCGCAAAACACTAAAAGTTGTCCACTTGAGAGTGTTCTATGATTAATGTATCTTATATATGTTTATATGCACATGACTAATGCACAAAAATATCATTCATATACATTGCATTCATACATATTGCATTTCACATATTCATTTTTCATAATCACATTCATTGTCATTCTGATGCATTCCATCCACCATACTAGGGTCATTTGTTAAGTTTAGACAATAATTGATCCACTAAATCTTGTTTCTATAATCAGGGGCACCCTCAAGTCAAAATCCATCCCATTGTGCCACTTCATACATCTAGTCATAATTTTCACTACAAGTTTCCATCATGCCTAGGTGTTTTTGGTCACTCAAACACTCCTAGTGTTTCAAGCAACCTCCAATACATGTCGAGTTTTCTTTAGGACCAAGGCACATTTTCACTAAAGAAAATATTGACTTTTGGGATTGGACTCTAACATTCTTGAACCAAACACATCTTACATATATTAAAAGCATCTTGTGTCAAAGAGGGATAACACCATAATGGGGTTGAACCTCAAAGTGAAAAAGTCATCTTTGCTTGTCCCATTATGTACATAGTCCAAAATAAAAAACAGTGGTATTCACCATTACACAACACTTCCAAATGAAAGAATGAGTTTAAGGATAGGGTAAAATTATCATCACACCTTGGTTGAGAATCCGATTCCTCAAATCTCTAATTATTTTAATCACACACAAAAAATCCTCGAGTAATAAGGATAAAACTACATTTCCATCTAGATGGTTGGGTATTACGATTCCCCAAAGCTTAGAGATCAGATCATTGTACTATGGAGTTAATCTCCACCGGGGCTATAAACACTTGATTGGCAATGGAGGTGGTGACACTTCTCTCTTGAAGAGACCTCTGGTCGCACATAAGGACAAGCTAGCTTCTTGGTCTTCTCCATTACAAGTTTCATCTCAATTTACTCAATATGGGTTAATAAAATCACTTGCACACACATTGGTTCTTGATTGCCTTGAGTCATTACCATGCTCATGATTGGTAAATGAACATTCACTACACACACATTTGGTCTTGGAGAAATTAGACAGAACTTAGTGAGTTTGTTTGAAGTCACTAGGATGTTTGAGTCTGTAAAAAATTCCAAGTCAGTCACCCATAAACCAAAACAACATCTATGGCATTATCACATCATCACATGAGTATTCCATTTCACATGTCATAATTTTGGTGTCCCTGATTAAACAACAATGATAACAATGGTCAAGTAAATCTAAACTACTACAAATGATCATTAGAACATTAGTTCATTTGCATTATCACAATTCATACACATCATCATTACATTATCATCCATCACATATACACATGCATTCACACAAACATTCACACAAATTCATAAAACAAAAGTAAAAGCCATGTATATATATATATATATATATATATATATATAAATCATATGTATAATGATTGATTGAAGGCTATATACAATAGAGCACTAAGGTTCATATATAGAAAGTGCCACACAATACTAGCTAGCACCCATAGGAAGACCCCTGTGACCTTGATGGAGCCCTAGACCAAGAGACACTATAACGAGAGTCACTACGCCTAACATAACATGCTATGGAGGAGAACGCCTGCAATGGCAACCTAATGTTATGCTACATCAGCAGGTCATCTAAATCTTGGATGTACCTCTCTCGGGATCGAAGGCATAACACATCCTACCTCTAACAAGCATCCCTCTATTCCAACTCTGCCTGGAGTCTTGCTATAGTATCCTCACCTTCACCTATTACCACCCGTGCATCCAACTCTGATCACAACCAAGAAATCCATGCATATTGCTTTACCACTATTTGTCAAAGCTGATCCTGCTCAACCTCGAGCTTAGCCCATGTCTCCTCACTTTAAATGAGAGGTCTCTTTGGAACCTCCTCCGTACCACCATCTCCATCACCTCCAATATCTAGAGGATTCTCTGCTATGACCCTTGACTATCTCCCTTGATTGCTACACTGATGACATATTTGACATCGAGGAGTCTCCTCGATCACCACTATCGCGTCTCCATCATCCCCACTACCTTCCTCAACCACCTGAATTGGTACCCATGGCAGATGTGAAGAAAACCATACATCATAGTCCATGGTGGTCCCAAAATCATCCACATATAGGAGATCTATATCCTCATAATTCCTATACTCCACCTGCCACTCCTCCACACAAGATAGGCTCGACTCATCAGATCGACAAGTATACAACATTGTAGCCTCAGGTACCCCCTATCATATTCCAAACTATCACAACACCCATGATAATTGGATTGACTCCACCTCACTCCCATGTCACCCAACCACCCATCTAGCCTACCTAACCCATCATAGCTGCTCTCCATCACTAGGCCACCTAGAATCCTACCATGGTCTCCAACACACCTAATATAATGTCAAACCTACCCACAAATATCTGCACTCCTGGCCACTATGACTATGATGACTTGACTGTACCTCCTTAGCTGCCCACCTCCTCAAAGCATAGGGTTGATCCCTATCACACTCTTCGTAGGAAAGACCTACAAGATGAGCCACATTGAAGCTCTCCCAACTCTATATATGCAACATTACACTACAACCCAATCCCTTTGGTCCCTGCATTCTCACATCATACAACTCCATATAAGTTTGAACTAGCAAAGTTGGTGCCCATGCATACACCCAAGGCTCATCGATCATATCATACACCAATCGAATCATGCTCCATGGAAACCGATATTCGATACTATTAGGAACCAATACGTTAGTTATAAGGAACATGACCAAGGTGGATAGGGCCTTCAACTGCTTCTTCGCATACATATCCAAATACTTGATCCCTCCACCCTTGATGCTCACATCCTCCCACCCATATCCAAAAATCTACCTCAACTCATACTCCTTATTGTGTCAAAATTGGGCACATAACCCCACTGGTACTCGATGTATGCGGTATACATCTTTGAGTGTCACTGTCACCTTCCTAGTCAGAAACTAGAATATCCCCCTATCCTAATCCCATCGCTCTTCTAAGGTAGAGAGGTATCGCTCATCAACCCTCACCACCTCAATTCGGGTACACCCTACCAATCCCACTAGCTCCAACCAATCCCAATGGTCCTTCTGAAGTGATTTCTCACCCCTGGTATGATATGCAAGAATCGATGTTGAGCCTCCAATATCATCAACTACAACACAACATAACATGCAAATGCACATTACCATCATATTTTATGCAAAAAAATGTAAAAATCCAAACAAGAGTGCTAAGGGCACCCTTAGTCACCTACATCTCAACACCTGCCATCACATCCATGCCCTCCATTGCCATCACCTCATGCCTTCACACTCACTCACTCAATCACTCTTTAGGCATCACTTTTGGAACTCTCAAATGCAAGAATGAATCAAATTATACCTCTACAACCCTTTTATAACTATTTCTAGTGGACTCAAATGTTCCCCTACGTTTTCCAAGTGGCAAACACTCTCCCGTATTTGTGCATGATGTGGATGCTGGTCGATGTTTGGCTCTAGAATGTTGCAAAAAGACTCAAAGGGCCTCAAACTATATCAAAACCCCACAAAATCATCTCAAATTCCACCCATGCATCTTTTACATCAATCCATTATGTTTTGTGATGATATGAATTTATTTGAACGTTTCATTTTTGATTACGACCAAAAGTCATAAAAATACCTAAATCGTACAAACACCTCAAGACGGTCCAAAATTTCACAAAATTGGCACATTCACTATTCTAAATATCCATCACATCATTTCATCACATTTTGTGATAATACGGATTGACTTGGGCATTTAATTATTGTTTGCGACTAAAGGTCATGAAATTGTTAGCGTATCTTCTAGTTATTATTACATTATTAGCATATCCTATAGTTAGTGCTACTTGGTTAGTAGATCCTACATCTACGAGCCTACTATAGACATTGTAACCTATATATTCCTCACTCATTATCAATGCATATATCGCTTATTATATACTCTGACATGGTATCAGAGCTACAACTCAAGACCTATAGATCTAGGAGGAGGTTTTGGGAGCGACACACTTCCCAAGACAAGGCGAGCCAGATGTGGGATAATTATCCCAATTTGAAGTGCTACAAAAATTGTAGATCCTGTGTCGAGACTTCCAAAAAATCACAGATAGCGCACAGTCGCGTTTTGAAGTGTGACGACGACGAGATTCATGCAAGCACGAGGAGAATTTTTTAATGGTGATGGTGCCCTAACACAGACTGGTGGAGGCAGTTGCAGGTTTGTCCCATAAGAGAAGATTGCATTTGCGATTTGCAACAAAAATTGATGCTCTCGCAGTAGTTTTTCGGTTTGCAGTTTTCAATGACACCAAATTGCAATGCAAAAGTGGTGATTTGGATTTAAAAATTCATATTTCGTGCCGTGAGTTCATTCTTTGTCGTGAGTCCATTCAGATCACGAAAGACATTACCAACATTAATATGTCACGATTACAGCAACGACATGCCGAATCAGGCTGAACACAATTTTTTTCGTTGCATTCTGGTTCGATTTGCAGATGAAGTGGACGATTTGCAGGGTTGACAGTGCAAGCTTGTAATCAAACAACGTCCATTGACATCAAGTAAATTCTGAGGAGATGCTTGGTTATAGTGACAAATAAAGCAGGTGATTCGCTGGGAGCACACAGATTCGATGCAAGGCAAAGTGGGAAGGAAAAATCTGTGTTTATGCAAATATTTATTTGTGCTATTCGGGCGAGGCGGATTTGCAAGCACTATGCCCAGTAGATGATCCTTGCAGGCCAGATCAGACAAGTGCAGATCAAGCTTTCACGATTTGCAATCAAAAGCACCGTCGTGAGAAGGAGGCGCGACGCTTCGGTGGAGGAAGTGCCGCGCATGAATGAAGAGGCGAATTTTACCTCTTCAAATAAAGGGTACTACCCTTTGATTCTCACTGAGGTGGTAGCTCGGTCGGTTGGTGGCCGAGCGCTTAGACTTTGCGGTAAGCCCGAGGTCGGGGGTTCAAACCCCGTCGACCCTCTCCAAGGTAAATTTTTTCTTTTTTTTTTATATTTATTTTTTCTAATGTTTTTTTTAAATATTTTTAGTTTAATTAAATTTTTTATTTTTTCTTAAAAAAAAAAGAAATTATTTTAAATTATTTTTGAAATATTTCTTTTTTTTTAAGAAAAATAATTTAATTAAACTTTAAATTATTTCTTTTAAACATTGGAGGGAAAATATTCTTATCAAACTTAAAAAAGGGAGGCATATTTTTTGCTGCATAAGTGAAAAGGGAGATAAACCTTGTCAAAGCAATAACAAAGCATACACTCATCAAACCTCAAAACCTATTTTTTTTAGGCTTCATAAATAGCAAATATTTTTTTGTTGTTTGAAGTACTTCACATAGGGGGGATTTTTTTTGGGTGACACATTGTGCTAATCTGCCTATGAGGCATGCTTTGTAAGAACCTTTTGAGGCTTCATAATTGCATTTTTGCATTACAAGGGGGGATACATTTTTTTTCTCTCCACCATCTCCTATCTTGCATACAGGGAAGATATAATTTTGCAAACACAAGGGAGATATAATTTTGCAAAACCAAGGGGGGAAGACTTATAAGGGTGCATTTTTGGCAGTGCCCGACACCTTAGTCATTATTTTTGCAAATTTCATTGTAAAAGGTGCATTTTCGGTAGAGACCGACACCTTAAGAATGGGCAGATCAAAGAAGAAAACTATCCCAAAATCAACTGATGTTGCTAAATTAGTTAAAGGTCCATATTTTTCCCCACACATGGAAGGGATAGATTATTATGAAGATGGCACATTTCGTACACTAAGGAATGGTGTAGATGCCATAATCAATGATTCTGCATATTGTGAAGACATGCAGACAAATGGTGTTCTAATCCCTATTGGTGCTATAATGGGCATATTCATGTCATTTTATGCTCTTGATAAAGCACAGAGTAAAGAGAAAAGGGACTTTAGTGAGGAAACAGAGGTCAAACCCCTAATGGTCGATGTTTGTAGTGACACAAGTGACCTTTAGCCCATGGTGGCGAATGCTTGTTGTGACACATGTGATCTTGAGCCCATTATGGCCAATGCTTGTTGTGATATAGGCGACCTCATGTCTATGATGGCAGATATTAGTTGTAGCACAGGTGATCTCATCATAGTAGCAAATTTTGCTTGTGACACTAGTGACTTAAAAACTGAACCTCCTAAAAATGAACTCCATAATCTCATCAATAGCGACAAATACAATATTGTTAAAAGCATTGATGAAGATGATGAAATTGGGTGTTTTGAAAAACACACCAAAATATTTGGTTCCAAAATGATGAAGAAAATGGGATTCAATGGTGAGAGATTAGGTAAATAGGAACAAGGCATTAAAACTCCTATAATTCTAAATGTTAGGGCAAAGCATGAAGGCCTTGGCTATTCTGGACAAGCAAGTACCAATAATTCCATGTTTGTAAAACCTAAATCTCCTACATCTCCTAAAAAGCATTATTGCAATCACTGTGGAAAGGTAGGACATGTTGCAGCTAAGTGTTGGAGATTACATCCTTGTGATTCATGTGGATGTACTAATCACTCTTCTTCTAGTTGTTGGTACAAACTAAAAATGGCCAACAAGGTTCACATTGATTGTGGATGGATAGATCTCACACAATGGACCATGATGAAAGAAATGTTGTATGGCTTCTACCAAAAAGGTAAAACCTATGGTAGACCCCACGACAAATCCAGTGACAGATCGAGTGGCAGTCCCAGAGACACTAACCCAGAGACAGACCTAAAGACAGACCTAGAGATAAAGTTCCAGAGGCAGATCTATAGGCAGATCCAGAGGCACTGTTCCAGAGGCAGATTCACCGACAGATCCAGAGATAGAACCAGAGGTACAAATCCAGAGGTATGCTTAGAGCCAGAGCCAAAGCCATGAGCTAGAGCCAGAGCCAAAGACAAAGCACAAGCTACCATTATTTCATTTCTCTTCTTCTTCTTCACTGTATTGGGGCAGTTATATACTTTACCCAAATATTTTTGTATGAGGGTTTTTAGTGTAGCTAATAGCTATTACATTACCCAAATAATGTAATAAGGGGGGACGTTAACGTATATTTCAGTCCGTATGTCGTTATTACATTATTAGTGATATTGGGATGCAAGCTCGGGCGCGACCCGACTTCCAAATAAGGGATCTTTCCATTTTATCACCGTCGAAGCAAGCAGCTTGGTTGGTTGCCAGGCCAGGTGCTAAGGCGCAGATCTGACAGAGGGTGTGTGTTTCATTCCCTCCGAGGGCAAGGTAAGGTATAATATTTAAATAAAATAAAATAAAACTTTGGTTTGAATTTATATTTAAATTTAATTTTTTAATGTTTCAATTTTTTTTTAATTAAATATTTTTAATTCTTAATTTCTTTTATGAAATTAATTAAGAATGATTCTATTTAATTAATTTAAAGTTTTTTTACATTAAGATATTATTTTTTAAATTCAAACTTTAAAGTTTACATACCTTTGCACCCCATTTGTCAAGACGACAAGCATTTTTGTGTTATGGGGGGATGTTAGCATAGCGAGTAGTTGTATGTATTACCTAAATAATGTAATAAGGGGGGATGTTAGCGTATATTCTAGTTATTATTACATTATTAGCATATCCTATAGTTAGTGCTACTTGGTTAGTAGATCCTACATCTACGAGCCTACTATAGACATTGTAACCTATATATTCCTACTCATTATCAATGCATATATCGCTTATTATCTACTATGACATAAATTACATCAAATCACTTCCAAAATATCCCAAATAAAATTTCAAATTTCACAAAATTATCAAATTCACCCATCAATCATTGTATCATTCATATTCATGACACCATTTATAGTCACATTTATTTACATCATTCTTACCATCCACAATTCAGTGCATTTCCACTCAACATTGTCAAAGTCACATCATCCAAGTGAACCTTGTATCTAGTGGTTTACTCTATTTTCCTTGGTGGTTGCAGGGATTGGTTATCCATGCAACTAAGTATGATGAGTATATCACCATAAGGATGCTTGTTCAACCACATCCATTTACATCATTCATATCATACAATCAAAATACCCTTTTTTGTTGTTGGGGAAAAAGCAGAAATCAATCATTGCACTATTCAGGATTAGTACACCATTCACATGCACTACATCATTCACATTCCTTTACATCATTCATATCATCCAAGTGAACCTCATATCTAGTGGTTTAATCTATTTCCCATGGTAGTTGCAGTGATTGGTTATCCATGTGTTGGTCAAATATCTACCTAAAATAAAAAACATGCATTTGTGCACCCTAGACATGACCAACATTGAAATACCAGAGGAGAGAAATGTCCCCCATACCAATCTCTAGAGAGGGTTGTCTCCCTTACTAATCCTACATTGGTTTAAGTATAGGGTTGTAGGAAAGAAATTAGAAATAACAGAAAGAAATGGGAAATATGGCCACAGACCAAAGATGTAGGATTGGGTACAGATTAGCAGTAGGAATTCCAACCAAGTTTTATAGTAGCATAGAATAGAAAGAAAGCAAGAGAATCCACTTATAGCTCCTTGGAGATAACTTCAAGAATTGCATTCTAGTACTCACACTCTCACCAACAGTTCCCAAATCTAGATACATAATTTGAACTTGGCAGCAGATAACATACATGAATATAAAATAGAAATTCTTGAACATAAAGAAATCACACATAGAAATTGCTTGTGAGAATCAGAAGCTAAATTTCTTCTATTTACGCAGAAAACTTGAAGAGTTTTTTTGTAGAGTGTATATCCCACTTTTACATTAAAATGTTTAGTATTTATAGAGCTTTTCGCCTCTGCTCATTTAATACACAAAAAACAAAATATTTACAGATCAGGAACCTTAGTGAAGAAATTCCTCAATTTTTTTGAAAATATTCATTCTGAGACAACGATCCAAATTTTAAGGGGAGCCTCTGGGAAATCAACAAATCTAGACATCGATGCACGAAAAACTACAAATATTGTCATTGACTTGATACCTCCATTGTTCCTTGGGAATTCACCCTTGTCCAAAATGCCTTGGAATTCATAAAAATCATATTGTGATATTAAATTCTTCATCTTTTCAGCATGAAATCAGCGAATTTAGTCATTCTTCACCTCAACCATTAAATTCTCATTATTTATTTGATCCGGGGACCTTTGAAAAATATCCTTTGAACTCGAAATGAAATTAGTCCAATACAGAGTGATGGGTCAAAGTGCTTTACTTAAATTTCATTATTTCATCCTTATTCGCACTTCCAAGTAGAGAGGGCACCGCAACAAAAATAATTTTTATAATTTTTCTCAATCTATGCTTCTGAATCGAGCTTTGCATTGCTATTTATATTTTTTCTGAATACATGACCCATGGCTTAATTCATTTTATCACGTTTGTACCATAACAACAATCTACCTTGGGAAAAAACACCTTTTAGACACCTTCATTTTCAATTACAATTCTTTTAAATGTCTTTCTATCATTTCGACCCAAGAAGAGGTGAATGGGACTTTCGGCCTTTGCTCAGGGTAAAAACACTACTAATTGTTGCCTTTCAAAAATCTTCTTATCCTTGCAATATATGTTTGTCCCAAGGAGGGGCGAATGGGATTTTTGCCCTTCACTTGGGACAAAACCATTTAAAAATTCTTTTCAATATGCACCATGATGGGGACCACAATGTTTTCTTTTTCATATGCTTTCACCCCATATAGGGGTGAAATAACCTTAACCTTTTAAAGTCGTAGCTTAGTGCCTTACTGCATTTGCTTGGCGTTCACTCAAAAAATGGGCAAAAAATATTATTGTTTTCATGAATCAGCACCTTAGTGGGACCCATGACGCAAAACATCCGAACTATCCATTACTGGGATTTCACCCCAGGGATGGGCAAAAGGGAGTTTCACCCGTCATCTAAGGTGAAAGTTTAGTTGACTTGTCAACACGTTTATTGGGTGAATCATCCTCCAGTTTTAAATAACGTTTGTCTCAAAATAGGGTGAATGTTGCTTTCGCCCCACCTTTGGGGTGAATGCACTTCTTTTCATTGCTGTCATTATTCAACTTCAGGCCCACCATGATCGTTTTCACCCCAAAGAGGGGCAAAAGGGATTTTCATCCCTCGAGGAAAATGTTGTTTTGCCATTTTTTTCCCTTTTCAATTTTACATTCACCCCAAAGTGGGGCGAATGGGTTTTTTGCCCCAATTTTGGGGCGAACACATATTTACCATAAAAATAAAGTCATATTTACCCCAAAGAAGGGGCAAAAAATATTTTCACCCTTATTTTAATGCAAAAATATCGTTACATCGACTTTTCCCTTAATATTTTAAGTGCTATTTTTGTTGACGTTCTTCGGGCAATTCCAACCAATTTGTCACACCATTTTCCATAATCAATTTTCCTTGTAACACCCATTATTTTCAAGCATGAAACTCATGAAAATAAAGAATATTAATATAAAAAATGAACTACAACACATTATAGAAAATACTGCAATATTAATTTACTATAATTGTCGCTTTACAATAATACTGTCAATCAAGACTTCATCAAAATTTTAATGTAGAAAGATGCAAAACTGCCAACACCATGCAATTTAGTAGGATGAGTAGATCACCATAAGGATGCTTTCTCACATCATCATCCTATGTCATATATAATTTCAAATCAAGATGGTCAATCTATTTGTGAAAGCGATTGTGTTCAAAAAAATTGCTCGAAGCTATCATTAGCTCCTTTCGCAGGTAAAATTGCAGAATTCTATTACTATTTCCATTGGCATCATACAATTTTTACTTCTAATAAGCCAATAGTTAGTTTAAAAAAGTGTGGTTGCATGAAGAGAGGCGGTCGTACCGCCTCTACCACATGTTCACCAATGTTGGCTATTTGTTTTCCTTGTCTTCCTTCCCTTATCAACAACAAAAATAATAGTGCACCTTGTGCTAAGAGCAAATTTTGAAAAATATGGAACCATCCCTAAAATTGGGGTAACCAACCTTGACTTCGATTTTAAAATTGGCATATCCATTTACATCATACACTGCGCTATCCAAATAAAAAAACCCATTTTCTATTGGGACAAAAGCAGAATTGTTCATCACATTTGTTTACATCATTCATATCATCCAAACTTCCAAAAACCCCTTTTTCTATTGAGGAAAAAGAAAAATCAATCATTGCACCTTTCATAATCATTACATATTTATTTACATCATCCATATCATCCCCACTTCAAAGCCACCTTGTTTTTTTGGGGTGAAAACAAAATCAATCATTACACTATTCACAATTACACCATTATCATGCACTACATCATTCACTTACATCATTCATATCATCCCCATTTTTGTCAATTGGCTCGTGAGATTCATTCTTCACTCATTCGCCAATTGAGGAGGTAAGCTACAACAACATTTTTTGTCTTTAGTATCTTTTTGCACACCAAGAAAAAGAAGCTGCTTCACCAAACTAGGTGTCTCTTATTTTTGCACCGCATTGTGTGAAACACAATGCGATACGAAAAGGGCCATCTCTAGACACCAAATCCTAGCCACTTGTCATATATTCACATCCTCAAATCATAACCATTCATAATATATATATATATATATATATATATATATATATATAATAAATATATATGCATATATGTGAATAAAATCTCAACCACCCATCACGAATTATTCTTGACCATTCATTCATCACGATCCATGTCACTTGCTCAAGCTCAATCTCAACCCTTCATCATGTTTTAATCTCGACCGCTTGTTGGTTTTGTCGAAACCCTAACATGGTCAAGAGAAAATTATAAATGATGATTCAATTTTTTGAATAAAGGTCTCAAAAATTAACATTTGAAGAGCATTGGTCATTTGTCCACTCACTCACCCTAGCATTTTGCTAACAACTTCCATCTTTGTTATCACCCAAAATCCTCATCACCATATCCGCAACTGAAACTTCTGTGAACCCTACCCAAATTATGTAGTGTCCCCCATCACTCTTGAAAGTTGTTGAGCATTCATAGCCCTCCTCAAATGCTCTAGGGTGATTCCCATTTTCTAGTTTGCGGTTGACAAACCCTTGGATGCTTGCGGGTGATTGCGTAACACCAAATCAAGGAAGCAAAAGCATGGATCAGAAACACATGTATATTCTATTGCTTTACTTATGTTTTTGGTACATATGCACTTCATTTCATCAAATATTTTAGTTATCATTAATATTGTACACTAAGAGTTTAGTGGATCTCACACTATGGAGGCCCTACATGTGTTACTAACCTATTTTTTGATCTATTTGTGTGTAGGTTACAAGATGCATTTACATTGATAGTTTTTGTATCCACGAGTGGCTCCATAAGGATATGCAAACCCACTCACAATTTTTTTAGAGTGAATATGACCTAGAGATACCGAATATTCATTTGAACGAGGGTTTTAAACCCTATGATTGTAAAATCATTTGTATCAATACAAGTTGCATTGTAATAGTGGAGATCAAGGCTCCCACAATATCAATATAATATTATTTCTTTATTGTGCAATATTTCTTGTGTTTGATTTGTTATCGTTATCTTGGTGTTGTTAATTTTCACTTTATAAAAGGTAACTATGGAATCTAAATATTCATCACTACAAAAGAACAAAATATGGAATCTAGTAGAATTACCTCCAGGAAAGAAAGTTATGGGTTGCAAGTGGATTTACAAGATTAAATATAAAGAAGATGGGACACTTGACAAGTACAAATCTCGGTTAGTAGCCAAAGGATATACTCCGATAGAGGGAATTGACTATGAAGAGATATTTGCACCAACAACTAGAATGAATACTATCAGAATAATATGTGCTTTAACATCTCATTAAGGAACTTCATCAAATGGATGTAAAAAGTGTTTTTTTTATGGTGACCAAGAAGAAGAAGTCTACATGTCACAACCAAAATGATTTATTGTTTAAGTTCAAGAACATAAGGTTTGCAAATTAAAAAAATCCTTATATGGTCTGAAACAAGCCCCTAGAGCATGGAACATAAAAATTAATAATCATTTATTACAACATAGATTCAAATGAAGTACATCCGATCCAAGTCTATATACAAAGAAAATTGGAAATGATATACTAATTCTTATAGTGTATGTTGATATAGTGATTACTGGAAGCTCTAAAAAAATGAATAAGTGGAATAAAAAAAGATCCTGAGAAAGCTTTTGAAATGACAAATTTAGTACTGATGAATTATTGTCTTGGTCTAAAAATTCATCAAAAAGGAGACAATATTAACAATACACAGTCAAAATATGTAAGATCTCTACTTGAGAAATATAAAATGAATGATTGTAAGCCTAAAGATGCACCCATGGAACAAGGGATTCAATTATCCAAAAATGATGGAACACCTTTAATTTTAGCTACAAGATACCACCAATTAATTGGAAGTCTTCTGTAATTAATAAATACTCGACCTGATCTAGTCTTTGTTGTAAATTATATTTCAAGATTTATGCAAGAGCCAAGAGAGAGTCATTGGAAAGCTACAAAAAAATACTACAATATGTTAAGAAAACTACATATTATGGACTAACTTATATGAAGAATGTTAAATATTTTTGTCTATAGGGTTATTCAGATTCTAATTATGTTGGTTCTATTGATAGAAAATTTACTTCAGGATACATTTTCTATCTTGGGTCAGGACCAATATCTTGGTACAGTAAGAAACAAAATATAGTTTTACAATCATCCATTGAAGTAGAATACCGTGCAACAAGAGATACAACTTGTAAAGCTTTGTGGTTACAATATATATTATCCGACATAGGAATAAAATGAACTCCAACTCTAATACATTGTGATAATAAAGTATTACTCAATATGATAAAAAATCCAATTATACATGAATGAACTAAGAATATTGAAGCACAATGTCATTTAATTAGAGATCATTTACAGAATCATCATATTAGTTTGAAGTATATTCTTACAGAAGAACAACTGGCAGATATATTTACAAAAGCTCTAGGTAAGAACAAGTTTCAAACATTCAGTGACCATATATGTAGATCAAGAGAAGTTCATCCCAAATAATGTAATACGGGGGGTGTTAGAGAATATTACATTATTTGGTACATGTTAATGTACCACCTTGGGTACATATTTATATTAGGAGTATTTACTTTATGTAATGTAATAATGTGTAAGAAATGCACTAGTGTCTTTAGTTAGGTGTGCATGCACACAAGTGTCCATCATGTAGAATGCACGTGTCCTTAGAGTAGGAAAGTTAAGAGTCACATAATATTATATATATTTATGACAAAGCATTGTAATTAATATGGAAAGTGCTTTGCTCATAGCATGAATTAGTAGATCTCCATTCTATAGTATTTACACTATTTTCATGAGCTTTCATTAATGGGAGTTTCATGAGTGGTTGGAGAAGTTTTTTATGAGTTTTACATGCTTATAATGTTGCCATTATCATATATTTAATAGTGCATGCTCATTTTATATCTTGTGTTTGATTTCTCATTGAGTATCTAGAATCAAAAGCTAATACTTAGAAGGATATAGAAAGGAAGATAGCTTGGAAGCTAAAATCCCTAAAAATGAAGTAAAGCTGATATGCAAAAGGATTATTCATTTGAGAATCAAGTTATGGAAGATAATATGAAGGTATGTGATACTTTACCCTCCTTAGAAATTAATATTGTTCTTTCTTAAAATTACTTTGATATGCTTCAAGAGATTACTTCCAAAGATGAAGGTAATGGCTTATTGGAAAAGGTGAATGATGGAAATATTTAGTCAAAAATTAGGGTGAAGATGAGCATAACCAAATAGTTTTGACAATGTTGGTAAATCAATTAAAAGAGAACCTAGAAAAATTAGCTGATCTGGAAAAAGCTGCCCAAACTCTAAAAACTAGATATCAAAAGAAGTTAGAAATTGATGTGGGTATTGTTAAATCTCAGGGGAGACCTTCCAATACAGAATTAGACAAAAAGAGACAGAGACATATATTGCCAATGAAATCCAAAAAGTAATAGCCTTGGAAATGGGAAGTAAAAATGTGCTTGAGGCAAGAGGAAAAATATGATAATGCATACCATGTTGAGTCTGAGAATAGAAGTCCACCTACCCTTTGTGCTTCCTTGGATTTGATGTAAGGGCATTTTGGGAAAAGACTTAGAATTAAAAAATATTTGATTGCGGGTCTCTTGATGGAGCATTCATTGGAAGCTCTGCATAAAATTTACTTGATCCTTAAGGACATGCTTGAGTCTGGGATGAGATTATACCAAATGTTGGTCCATAACTTTGAGGAGTACGCCACCTAGTTGGAGGACATTAAAAGCAAAATTGAATCTCTAGCTAGTGTGTTAGTCTGATGTGGAGTGCTACGAGATTTTAATCTAATTGCTTCTAGGTGTTTTGCTCTTTTAGGTTCCTATTTGGTTTGGTCCTGGTAGACCATTTCACTTTATATATTTTTGCACTTCGAAATATTTTAGTTTTATAGGTTGTCTTGTTTGTGATGTCTCATTTTTTATATTTTTAGGAGATCTATAGGTGCTTTCTTGTAAAAGGTTTGGGGCCCCTTTTAAAACCCATTCTTCCACCCTAATAAAAAAGAAAAGAAAAGGATGAAATATGGAATTTATCCTTAGGCTTACATGAACATGCTTGTAAACTTATATAAATAATGCTAAAAGGTCTACATAAGTGATACCCATAGGTTTATGTATACACTTGCATGTAGGCTACATTAAAAATTCTCATAAGAACTCTTTCACACTTTTGGACTAATAAGATCAAATAACACATACTTCAACATGGAAGAGAATCAAACTCATGATATCAGGGTGAGTAACAAATATGTCAACCACTGTGCTCTCCCTTGGGACACTTCATATTTTGAACAAAGCACGAAATAAAGAATTAAATCATGCAAAAAGGGCATTCAATAGCAATGCAAAAAATCTTGTTTATGGTAGACTACGTTTGGCACCAAGCAAACTTTGAATTTTAAAAATAAAAAAAAAAGCCTACATATTCCCTTCAAAACTAGTACCTTGAATAACTATTTTAACTGCTTCATTTTTTAAAATTTTAAATAAGTTATGTGTGGCTTCTATTGGGGGCCACTCCCATTACAAAAACAAAACATTACATTGCTCTCATTACATTTCTATCAAGTTAATTAAACCATATCCAACTTGTCTTTCTATCAAAGATATTCTTCATTTGCATTTCTATCAAAGATATTCTCCATCTCAAGGGTGGGGGAGCCGAGTATAACCCCTTTTTATCCAGAACAAAAAAACAAGAAGATATTCTCCATCTTTCTCAAATTACTAAGTTTCCACAATCAACTTCGTTATATTATTTTTATTAAGAGATAAACTCTCACTCATATAGGTGCCTTTGAATTTTTTTTGTCAATATGAAATTCAACCCACAAAATACTAAAATATTTGTTGTCTTTTGTCAATTTTGACAATATGCCACATTAAAATTTTGATAAAATTGTATTGATGTAAAATCGACATATATATTAATTTATGATGCAGTTTTTGGCGTGTATGTTGAGACACAATGATTTGTAATTTTCTTTTTTATTCTTATAAATTTCATTCTTGATGGATCACCTAATAGAAATGAAGACAACGTATTAAAATTTAGAATTTACAGAGGACCACGGTAGTTCTTTCCCCTGAAATAAGAAAGTCTAAAGCCTTCCCCTGAGTGAAACATTTTTTTTTTTAAATCATATTATTGAGTTAGCAAATATGTTCACCTTTGAATTAAGGTGATTGTCACGTTCACCTCATTTCAGGGAAAACATAGTTGGAGAACGTGTGCTCGAAGTCAATGAATGCGCACCCAAAGTTAGAACGTGACTAAAGTGCATTCATCCCAAAGTTGGGGTGAAAGCATCATTCACCCCATCTTTGGGTGAACGTTATTCCAATTGAATTGTTGAAAATTCAAGGGGTGCGTTCAACCCATGTGAGGGATGAACGTCCCATGTGAGGGGCGAATGTCCCATTCATCTCTCTTTGGGGTAAAAGCCCATCGAAGGAAGGTTTCAGGCAAAGCAAAAGGGGAAAGCATTGTTGAAGAAGTTAATAGTGCGTTCACCCCATAAGAGGGGCGAACGTTCCATTCACTTCTCTTTGGGGTGATAGTGCATTGCAAATGTGAATAAAATCACGTTGTGAGTTTCACTTATTTCAAAAGGATATTTAAAGAGTTCCACCCCAAAGGTGGGGTGAAAGCTCCATGTACTCCACTATGAGGTGAATAGTATTTTTGAGTAAAGGACATCCCATGGTTTTCAGAGGCAAAAATGACCTATGGTATTTTCGCCATTCCTTGGAACGAAATAGCATAATTCGAGACAATGTGTTGAGGTGAATGTAAAAATGGACAATGGATGAATTTCGAATTTAATCAAAGCAAAGTTCTACAGGAAGAGTAAAGATGATTATTTTTAGCATGGTAAATGTGCAACAGGGCGTTTCATCCAAATTTATTTTACAAAGAAGTGTTGCAACATTTTTGAGCAAAACTATTTTTGGGCATCCACGAAAGCTGTTGAAAGGACTTGGTCTTGAGAATGGTGGAAATTTAATGATTGTGACAAAGAGTAACCAAAGTCATGGGTTTCAAGCGAGATGAGATACAACATTAAATTCATAGGGAGACTTTCGTAAGTTTCAAAATATTCCCAATGAAGGCAAATTTTTAAGGCATGGCGAATGTACCAAGTCAACGACCACGTTTGAAATTTTCTGTGCATTGACATCCAAATGCACTAATTTCCTAGATATTTTCACTTTAAAACTGAATCGCTGCCTCAAGATAAATATTTTCAAGGACTTCAAGAAAGAATTTCCTCACCAATGTCCCTGATCTGTAAAAATTGTCTTCTTGTGCATTGAATGAAAGAGGCAAAATCCTCTATAAATACTAATCAATTTCCATTGTAAAAGGAGGTTAGACATTTTGTAGAAAAAGTATTCAAGTTCTCTGCATCAATAGAAGATACTGCGCTTTTAAATTTGCAAGTGTTCTTGTGTGTGATTTCCTTCTATTTTATGCTCATATTCATTGTTTGTTGTTAAGTTTAAATTTTGCATCTGAATTTGAACATTGTTGGTGAGGGAGTGAGTTCTGGAATGCAAAACTGAAGGTTGTCTCTGCAAGGTTGTAAGTAGATTCTATTGAATTATTTTATTACATGCTACTTCAATGCTTGGGTGCAATTCTTGCTGCTAGTCTATCCCCAATCCTACACCTTCAGCTTGTGGCCATATTTCCCATATCTTTTCGTCATTTCTAATTTATTTCCTACAACTCTAGTCTTAACCAATATAGGATTTAGTAAGGGAGCCAAACCTCTCTGGATGTTGGCACAGAGGACATTACTTTCCTTCGGCTTTTTAATGTTGGCCATGTCTAGGGCGCACAAATTCATGTTTGTATAATTAGGTAGACATTTGACCAATAGTTTTTGGCATGCCCAGTAGGACCCCGAAATTTCCACTTTCAATAGTATTGAAGTTTGATATTTACCTTCGTGCTATATAGTTAGAAAATTTGGTGACTCAATTATACCCAGAAGCCTCTGAATGTGAAGGCAACGAAAGCTATACTTCATAATTACAATATCGAAGGCCAAAAATACCAAATATCCCATTGAGTTTTACGAACTTGATACCAAACTATTAGGTGAACACACCATGTTAGTTCCTTTACCTTATACATCATCCACAACATCCTCGTAGATAGTTGGTGTATTTTCTATTCCATCAAGTGCATCTAGTACTACTACTAGCTTCCCACCTCTACAACCTCATATACCAGTTCAAATGGCTCAAAACCCACCACCATAGTAGCCACAACCACCAAGGTAGTTACCAACATGGAATAGCTTAGGAGCTTTGAATTTACAAGAAAAAAATCTAGTTCCCCAAGCAGATTTGAAGGATTTGCCTACCTATGATGGTACTGGTAACACCACTTATGAGTATATTTACGATGTGGTTTCTTTGGAAACTATCCATGAAATCACAAATGAAGACATTATGGTAAGGCTACTAGTTTTATCTCTTAGAGAGAAACTGTTATACTAGTACCGATCATTATCGCCTGCTACTATCGCTACATGGGATCAATTGGCAGAATTGCTAATCAAGAATTTTCATGAGCAAGCTGATCCATTCTCCTTACTACATCAATTTACAATGATCCAAAGACATCCATAGGAGGAGATAGTGGACTTCAATGTCATATTCACCCGAAGTTGGCAAAGAGTTCCTAATGGTCTTCAAACCATGCATGAATAAGCTGCAGTTTACTATCTCAAAGTATTTAACTCTGATATTGGCATGGTTGTACGACAAGCTAAATTGAATATGTTCCTAGATATGTACACAAGAACAAAATACCGAATCAAAATTGATCACTATAGGTAAGCTTCCCTAAAAAGTGACCATGCCTATCCTTCTCAATCTTCCACAACATTTGTATTCAAGTGTGTTTTTGTAGCCCATGCATTCTATGTATCCAGTTCCTTCATGGAGCTCGAGCTCACCTCAAGTTGCTCTGATTCTTGTCTTATTGGGAAGTGAAGTCACTATGTAGTACAGGCATCCAGGAAAGAGGACTGCAGTAGTCCAAAGCAGACCATACATCTGACCTGCTAGACATTTGGATCAAACGTCTAGACAGTAGGCTAGATGTCTAGCCTGCTAGACATCTAGGCTACTAGACATCTAGGCCAGATGTCTAGGCTGCTAGACATCTAGGCTAGGCGTCTAGGCTACTAGACATCTAGGCTAGATGTCTGTTCTGCCAGACGTCTAGGCTGGTAGACGTCTAGATCTAAAGTTTGGCCAACTAGATGTCTAGGCTAGTAGACATATAGGTTTGACGTTTGACCAACTAGATGTCTAGGCTAGTAGACATATAGGTTTGACGTTTGACCAACAAGATGTCTAGGCCTGATGTCTGACCAAGTACACATCTAGGTTAGATGTCAAACTAAGTAGACATCAAGCCAAGTAGATGTTAAAGTAGTGGACGTCTAGGTAGACAACAACTTACGAAAGATGAACCATTTCGATTCCATATGAAGATGAACAGTATTGTGGAGGTCTCCACGAGGAGAGGAAACAAACAGTTGGAGTCTTCCTTCAGCTCTATAAAAGGGATGTGATCCCTTACATATTTTTTGTGTGTGAAAACATTGAGAAATATGAATGTAAAGTTTACTAAAAATTATAAAATAAGAGGTTGCCATTGCCCCATGGTTTTTCCTACACATTATAGGTTTCCATGTAAATATTTGTGTCACTTGTGTTGTTGTTTTTGTGTTCTATATTTTGAATACTGTGCTTCCTCTTGTAGGTATAAATCTAAAGAATTTCCTAAAATCTGGTATCAAAGCTAAGGTTTTGTGCGAGTGGAAGCTACAATAATGACAAAAGGTGTAACCAAGTTTGATATTGAGAAATTTGATGGCAAGAACTTCGCTCTATGGAAAATGAAGGTGGAGGATTTTCTGGTTTAGAATGACCAATCTCAAGCCTTGGAAGGGGTTGCGAGTAAATTGAGTAACATGAAATATGAGGAGTGGGTAACGCTTGACAAAAAGGTGGTTTCTACAATATGTCTCCGCCTAGCGGACCCCATCTTGTTCAATGTAGCTGAAGAGAAGACCGCAGAAGCCCTTTAGCAAAAGCTTGAAAAGTTATATGAAACAAAATCAATAACAAATAAGGTTTTTCTAAAAAAATAGCTTTATAGCTTGAGGATGAAGGAAAGTTCATCCGTAGTAGATCATTTGAATGAGTTTAATACTCTAGTCAGTAAACTAGTTTCAGTTAATGTGAAGATGGAGGATGAAGGTATAGCTATCACCCTACTTTGTTCCCTCCTGGATACTTGGGATCATAAGGTGATGACCATCAGTAATTCATCATAAGTAACTCTCAAATTTGATGATGTGGTAGCCGCTTTATTAGTAGTAGAGTTTGATGAAAAATATCTCTAGAACTCTCGATCAATGAAGCCCTATCTGTGAGAGTTCGATCCTTCGAGGGGAGTAAACAAGGTAGAAAACAATCCATATCTAAGTATAAAGGATGTAAGTAGAAAGGGAAGTGCTGACATTATGGGAAGCCAGGATACTCCAAGAAGTATTATTGGCAATTAAATAATGGTAAAAAGCAAAATCAAGCATCAGTTGAAGCCATTGCAATAGATTCAGGAGAGATGACAACATGTGAAGCCTTTTGTATTAGTAACAACAGATCGACTTTATATACCTGGGTTTTGGACTCAGGTGCGTCTTTCCACATGTCTCCCCATAGATACTGGTTTGACAAATATCAGCCATACTATGGTGGAAAGGTCTATTTTGGTGATGATAACCCTTTAGAAATTGTGGAAAGAGGGGATATAAGGATCAGGCTGGATGATGGTAGAGAAAGGATGTTATGTTATATGCGATATGTGCCCAATTTGAGGAAGAATTACTCTTAATCAAAATGATGGATAAGCTAGGGTATTCTGTCACTTTCTGTAACAACTATTGCAAGATTACCAGAGGAGCTCTTGTAGTAGCAAAGGAATAATCTTATGGGACCTTATACCATTTATGAAGTGATACAGTGATAAACCATGTAGCAACAACAAATTCTATTTAAGATGTAGTAATGCTATGACATCAATGCCTAGGCCATATGAGTGAAAAATATCTGAAAATTTTGCATGACAGAGGTATGCTTTCTAGGATTAAGTCTTGTAATTTAGACTTATGTGAGCACTGTATTTTTGTAAATAGAAGAGGGTTTGGTTTACTATAAGTCCTGGTAAGAGTTCTGATTTCTACAACTTATACATTCAGATATATTTAGACCAGTCCCCACTCAGTCCTTAAATGGTTCCATCTATTTTTTGACTTTTATAAATGATTATTCTAGGAGAGTGTGGGTTTAATTTTTGAAGAAGAAGTTGAAAGCTCTGCAAAGAGTTCAAAGCAAGGGTAGAGAAGAGTTTGGGCAAGTCAATTTTATTTCTTAGGTTAGATAATGGGGGTGAATAGTGCTCCAAGGAATTTGATAAACTTTTTATGTAGGAAGGTATTAAGCACAAGAATACTTTACCATATACTCCACAACAAAATGGTGTGGATGAGCAGATAAATCACACGATCATGGAATGTGCAAGAAGCATGCTTAGCGCAACCATGTTGGAGAAAAATTTTTAGGTAGAGGCTGTTAATATAGCTATTTATCTTATTAACAGGTCACCTACAACTACGTTGGATGGTTAGATTCCGAAGGAGGTTTGGTGTTGTAAGCCAGTTGATTACTCTCATATACATACCTTTTTTTGTGATGCGTTTGCCCATGTACCCAAATAAAAAAGGTCCAAGCTTGATCTGAAGTCAAGAAAATATGTTTTTCTGTTAGGGTAAAATAAGGTAGTGTATTGCATTACACTACGTGGGGTTATTACATTTACTTTTCTATGTAATTATGTAATTACCATGAGATATTTTCCTCATGGTTAAACTAGGTAAGTACCTAAATATCCTATGTTAGATATTTAGGTTAGTGTTATGGTTAGAACTCTCTACCTAGGTTAGTGGTTAGCATCACGCAACTCCCTCCCTATTCTATTGTTAGAGGGTAGTTAGCGCTATATCCTCGGAACTATTGGTTAGTCTATTATTTAAGCATAGACTAAACCTTAGCAATGGTTAATTAATCTATTGATTATTTTGTGAACTTACCTTCGGACCTACATTGGTATCATTCGCCAAGGAGGAGAATACGAGCTTTCGCTCGTTCCCCATCGACGCGGACTCCCACGGAGCAGCTGAGGTGCTCGACGCAGGGAGTCCCTCATGGAGCAGCCGCGGTGCTCGACGTGGACTCTCCCTCATGGAGCAGCCGCAGCGCTCCTACTCTGGCCCGCATGGTCGATGTCGACCAGGGCCCGCGTGTTGGCCCCACCTGGCCGACGTAGTCGACGCAGGCCAAGGGTCCGTGATCCCCTAGACCGAATGCGGTCGACGTCCCGAGGCCATCAATCCTCGGCTCTCGCATCGGCCTAGGGCCCGCAGAGCCACGTAGGCCAAGCAGGCCACGTGGCCCATTCACGGGAGAGCAACGAGGGCAGGAGCGCCCTCCCCTCCCCATGGACACAGACCCAGACCTCGAGATCTGAGAGGGCAGGCGGCCCTCCAATCCCTGACCGACACGTGGCACTTTTTTGTGCCTAACCTGCATGCACCCCGAGGGACACGTGGACTAGACCCTGGCATGCACCCCGAGGTGCTGACTAGACTAGACCAAGATCGGACACGTGGCGGACAACCACTAGACGATGACCGATGTAGACTGGACCAGGACCGGACACGTGGTGGATAGCCACTAGACGATGCACGATGCTGATCGGACATGACTCGACACGTGGCACATCGCCATAGGACCGACCTGGACTGACTGGCCTACCCCTGGCGCCACGTGGCGGCGTCCAAAAGGGCAGGCGACTCTGGTCGATTTCTTGAAGGCAATCGACATACAAGGGGAGGCCTCCGCCTTAAAAACCACTTTGCATCCCACTACGGGATGCATGTGGGATAAAAGTCCAGCGACTTTTAAAAAAACTCTCATCGTCCGCAGAGTTTAAGAGGCACATCGTGTGCCTCAGTACCCATCGAGCTCTTTAGCCCGACCGGTTGATCGGGTCGAGCTAAGGCCCTAGGCGGGGAGTCCAGGGTTCGACTCCCGTCGGGTACAGAAGGCAATTTTTTGCCTTCAACGCCAAGGTACATTAATTTTTTTTTTTTTTTGCATTAACATTAAAGTTTTTTTAGTATTATTTTTTTTAATAATTTAAACTTTAAAAAATAATGTTTTATTTCATAAATCAATTTCTATTTAATATTTAAGTTGATTTATTTAAAACATATATTTTTTTTAGTTTTTTATTATTCATTAAAATGATTTATTAAACTTTTCTTAAATATTGCAAATTAAAATTAAAGAAATATTTTTTTTGCAACTTTGAAATTTAAAGGTGCTAGTATTTTCTCACCAAATGGAGATATGAGACATAGCAAGAGCACATTTTTTGTTGCAAATTAGACAACTCTTCTCAAACCTTGTTAATTTAGCATACAAGAAAGGATCACACTTGATTTTTTTTTGCAAATTAGACAACAAGGTTCCTAAAATTTTTTGTAAGAATCAAAAGTTCAAAGAGTGCATTTGTTTTCTCCAAGGAGATATAATACATAAAATTGCACATCTATTTTTTTTGCAAAATTGAGAAGACCTTGTAACCTTGGGTCCATAAAAACTAAGTCGTGTGTCGACTAGTTCTGGAAGCCTTTCAAACGCGGGTCGTGTGTCGACTTGTCTTGAAAGGAGTGCTCTAAATTCTACATTTTGTAAACATTAAGGGGGGATAGAATTCAATTTTTTTTATTCTATAGTTTGCAAAATTGTAACAAAAAAGGGGGATATTTCAGAGTAAGAAAGGTGCATTCTCGATTTTACTCGACACCTTCTCTTAAAAATTGCTTGTACTAGGTGCATTTTCGGTTGCATCCGACACCTAGAGTGATACAAATTTGGGTTGCTCTCATGTTTTGATTATTGCACTAACACCCATGTTTTTTGTGTGCAATTAAAAAGTCAAATACAACATTAAAAGAAGCATTTCACAAAACCCAAACTTCACTCAAAAACCATGCTAAACTTTGCATAGGTTAAATCAAGTCATTTTTTTTACTCCCCATCAAAAGGTCAAAAATCCAAATCACCTTGATTCACTCTCTTTGTTTGGCTTAATATCCTCAAATTTTTCATCCTTCTTCAAGGGTGTTAAAGCAGGTGCCATTAAATATCCTAGAGGGCAAAATCAAAAGTTTTAAACAAACCTACCCCTGTTTCATTTGCTCTATTTTGTTTGGCTTAAAAATCCTCCAACTTTTCATCCCTTGGTAAGGGTGTTAAGGCAGAGTGCCATTAAATATCTTATAGAGGCAAATTGAAAACAACTTCCATATACTCTTTTGAGGGTATAGTGCAAGATATAACCATCTTAGTCCTATCAAATTTGAAACCTAAACCATGGCCATGATACACAAGTATCTCACTGAGAGCCAACTGCTCAAAGGTTCAAATTATTCAGCTTGGAAGACTAAGATGAAAGCTATCTTAACTGTAGAGGATTTGTGGTCAATAGTGGATGGAAGTGTCACTAGACCTCAATCACCTGGAGCAGATCAAAGAGACTTTGATAAAAAGGATAAAAAACTATCCTTAATGATCTTGCTTGCTATTACTGATGATATCCAACCTCATATCAGTGAAGCTACGACTGGTAAGGCAGCATGGGATGCCTTAAATACCATCTTTGAGGGAAAGAATCAATCAACGATTCTTAACCTTCAAACACGACTTCATACTCTACATATGAAATCAGGAGAAACAGTAGAGCTATTCCTCTGCAGAGTCGCAGAATTGAAAACAAAACTGCAATCCTTAGGAGAGAAAGTGGAAGACCAAGTCTTGACCTCAATCATTTTGAGAGCTCTTCCTGACTCCTACCGAACGTTGATCACCTCACTACAAGTTTCTGGAAGGACAGTAACTTTTGTCGAGTTGGTAAACATGCTTCAAACAGAAGAAGCTAATCAACTCCAAAGAGATGAGGCATCCAACAATGCTCTTTTCTCAAAAAGACAAGGTGGTAAGAAAAAGTGGAATCAACAGAAAGGTTCTTCTTCTAATCAAGAAAAAGGTAAAACCAAAGAGATTCCGAAGAAGAAGCAGTATTGTAAGATTTGCGACAAAGACACTCATGAAACCAAAAGATGTTGGTTTAAGAACAAATCGCCCAATGAACAAGGAAACAAAAAGGGCCAAGGCAAACCTAAGAACAAGAACAAACAACAAAAGGGACACATTGCAGTTGAAGATTCTAGTTCAGATTCTGAGAGAGCACACAAAGTGCTCATGACACATACAGATTCCTCCCACAAGGACTCTATGTGGTACATAGATTCAGGCGCTAGTAAACATATGACTGGCGATAAATCTTGGTTTGCAACATTTGAGGCTCGAGAAGGTAGACCGGTCACCATTGCTGATGATCAGACCTATCGAGTTCGGGGAGAAGGAAGTGTTTCTGTCTCCCTTCCAGATGGAGAATGTAATATTCAAAAAGTTCTTTATGTACCAAGATTGAAAAATAATCTCTTGTCAGTTCCACAAATCCTGGACAATAACATGAATGTCAATTTTATAGTGGACAAAGAAAAGAAACGTTGCTTTATCACTAAGAAGGGAAAACAGATAGCAACAGGTTCATACAAACATGGTTTGTTTGTCTTAGATGCCATTACCTCTACCCATACTACAATGGCAGTAACCACAAAGGAGGCCACTTCTCTTTGGCATAAGAGATTTGGGCATTTGAGTTCAGGATATTTACTAGAGTTGAGTAAATATCAAATGGTGAAAGGATTGCCTACTCTTTCATCTACTTTGCCAGTGTGCTCTGATTGCTTGTCAGGAAAGCAACATAGAGTACCTTTTGAACCTAGCTCTTTTCGAGCTAAGGTACCTTTGGAGTTGGTTCACACAGATTTGTGTGGTCCCATGTCTACAAGTTGTGGAGGAAAATGGTATTTTCAATTGTTTGTCGATGATCACTCACGAAAAATGTGGGTCTTCTTCTTGCAGTTGAAGTCTGAAGCATTTTCCTATTTTCAACAGTTCAAAACTCTTGTTGAGAAGGAATCAGGATGCTTTATTAAGACCCTCCATTCAGATCGAGGGGGGGAATACACATCAAAAGAATTTTCCTCATTTTTACAGACACATGGGATAAAGAGACAGTTAACAACAACCTACACTCCTCAATCCAATGGGGTTGTTGAGAGAAGAAATCGGTCCATAATGGAAATGGTTCGATGTATGCTTAAGGGGGCCAACCTTGAGCAAACTTACTGGGCTGAAGCTGTTCAAACTGTAGTATATCTTCTGAATAGAGCTCCCACAAGGGCTCTTGAAGGTATGACTCCTCAAGAATCATGGAGTGGTAGGAAACCCTCCATAACTCATCTAAGGGTATTTGGGTGTAAGGCATTTATGCATATACCTAAGGAGAAAAGAAAGAAATTAGATGAGAAGTCCCTACCTTGTATATTTCTTGGATATGATGAATTTTCAAAAGGCTATCGGTTGATAGACCCATTTACCAAGAAGATACATGTAAGTAGAGATGTAGTGTTTGATGAAGCTTTCACACCCAACACTACATCAGTATACCTAGATGATGAGGAGGAACATCAACTTCCTTCTTCACAATAGAAAAAGCCACCCAAATGGTATACAAGCACAGTGAAAGATTCTAAACTCACTTCCCCACCTGATCTTACTCTCAATCGTCCAAAGACAAGAAGCATGACACAGAAAGAAAAGAATGAAGCATCCACTTTAGTTGATGATCTTTGTGCAGATTTTCAAGATCTTTCTGTTGATAGAGAGTTACCAAGGGAAGATGAGATGGAAATAGATGAGGAGAGGGTTTACTTATCAGCATGTGATGAGAATGAACCTTCTACAGTTGATGAAGCACTTAGACTGCCTCAGTGGAAGGCAGCTATGGATGCAGAATATAACTCCCTCATAAAGAATAAAACATGGAAGCTAGTGGATTTGCCTAAAGGAAAGAAACCCATAGGTTGCAAATGGGTTTACAAAGTAAAATATAAGGCAGATGGCACAATATATAAGCATAAAGCCCATCTTGTGGCAAAGGGCTATGCTCAAAAGGAAGGACTTGACTATGAGGAAACCTTTGCTCCTACAACAAGGATGACCACCATTCGAGTGCTTTGTGCTATGGCAACACAGTTCGGATGGAAATTACATCAGATGGATGTAAAAAGCGCCTTTCTTAATGGTGACTTAAAAGAAGAAGTGTACATGACTCAACCTCCTGGATTTGCAGAGGTAGGCCATGAGCAACATGTTTGCAAATTGGTCAAATCATTATACGGGCTAAAACAAGCCCCAAGAGCATGGTACATAAAAATGGATAGTCACCTACTGCAACATGGATTTAAGAGAAGTCCATCTGACGCAAATCTCTATATCAAGAACACAGGTTCTGAGATAGTGATTCTTGTGTTATATGTAGATGATCTGATCATCACTGGCAATTCAGAGAACTTGATTAACGTCGTGAAAGATGACTTGAAAGAGTCATTTGATATGACAGATCTAGGACTTCTCCACTACTGTCTTGGCCTTGAGATAGAACAGAAAAAGAATCATCTAAGGGTGACTCAGACAAAGTATGCCAAGACTTTAGTAGAAAAATATCGTATGACTGATTGTAAGCCCAAAGCAACACCGATGGAATCAGGGCTACAATTATCACGATATGAAGACTCACCACAGGTAGATGGCACACTTTATAGACAGATGATTGGAAGCCTTATCTATCTGACTAATACTAGACCAGATATTACTTATGTTGTAAACTATCTCTCACGGTTCATGCAAGAACCAAAGGTCTCCCATTGGAAAGCAGCTAAGAGAGTCTTACACTACATTCAGGGTAGTGCCGATTATGGTCTAGAGTATAAGAAGAATAACTCATTCTTCTTACAGAGTTACACTGACTCTGATTATGCTGGATCCATAGATGACAGAAAATCAACCTCAGGCTATGTTTTTCATCTTGGATCCGGTCCTGTCTCATGGCATAGTAAAAAGCAACAGGTGGTTGCTTTATCTTCAACTGAGGCAGAATATCGCGCTGCACGTGGAGCTGTGTGTGAAGCGATATGGCTAAGTCGCATCTTGGCTACCATGGGCCTACCAAAGAAACTTCCCATTCACATGTTTTGTGACAACTCAGGTGTTTTGAACTTGGTCAAGAATCCAAGTGCATCATGAACGAACTAAGCATATTGATACAGATTGTCATTTCATTCGTGATGAAGTTCCTAAGCACAGAATCAAGCTCCAACACATTCCCACCGACGAACAGGTTGCAGACATTTTTACAAAGGCACTTGGACGTGTCAAATTTCAACTGTTTCGGAGCAAACTTTGTATATCAAAGTAATGTAATAAAGGGGGGATGTTAGGGTAAAATAAGGTAGTGTATTGCATTACACTACGTGGGGTTATTACATTTACTTTTCTATGTAATTATGTAATTACCATGAGATATTTTCCTCATGGTTAAACTAGGTAAGTACCTAAATATCCTATGTTAGATATTTAGGTTAGTGTTATGGTTAGAACTCTCTACCTAGGTTAGTGGTTAGCATCACGCAACTCCCTCCCTATTCTATTGTTAGAGGGTAGTTAGCGCTATATCCTCAGAACTGTTGGTTAGTCTATTATTTAAGCATAGACTAAACCTTAGCAATGGTTAATTAATCTATTGATTATTTTGTGAACTTACCTTCGGACCTACATTTTCTTAGTTATGGAGATATAGTGAAGGGGTATAGATTGTGGGATCCTACTGCCCATAAGGTAATTATTAGACAAGATGTAATTGTTGATTAAAAATCCATGCAAAGGAAGGAGGTATAGCAAAATCCTAATGTTGTACCTGTTGAAGTAGAATTGAGTGAACCATGGAGGAGGAAATCAAGGCACTTCGAAATAATAAACTTGGAAACTTGTGGATCTCCCACCTAGAAGAACAATGATGGGTTTTTGGAACGCTATAAAGCTCACTTGGTGGAAAAGGGCTATGTGTAGAAGTCAGGTGTTGAATTTAATGAAATTTTCTCTACAATTGTGAAGATGACTACTATTAGAGTTCTTCTTGCACTTGAAGCTGCACAAGATTTAGAATTGGAGCAGCTTGATGTAAAGACTGCTTTCTTGCATGGTGATCTCGAGGAAGAGATATATATGGATTAGCTTGAGGGCTATGAAGAAAGAGGCAAAGAGCATTTGGTTTTCAAACTAAAGAAATCACTATACGGGTTAAAACAGACACCAAGGATGTGGCACATGAAATTTGACACCTTCATGAAGAGCCAAGGTTTTAGCAGGAGTGAAGCTGACCATTGTGTATACTATAAGAGGTTTGATGATGGTATTTTTATTATTTTGCTATTGTATGTTGATGATATGTTGGTTGCAGGCCCCAACATGAAGAAAATCATTGATCTTAAGGCTCAGTTGGCTAGGAAATTTGAAATGAATGATTTAGGAGTAGAAAAACAAATTTTAGGGATGAAGATACATAGAGACAAAAAAGGAAGAAAGATCTGGTTAAGTCAAAAGTCATATGTGGAAAATATTCTGCAACATTTCAATATGCAGAATGCTAAACCAATTAGTACCCCACTTCTTCCACACTTAAAGTTGTCTTCCAACCAATGTCCTAGAATAGAAGCAGAGAAGACAAGCATGTCTTGTGTATCATATTCATTAGCAGTAGGAAGCCTCATGTATGCCATGGTGAGCACTAGATCGAATATTGTCCAAGCAGTGGGAGTAGTCAACCGGTACATGGAAAATCCTAGTAAGGAGTATTAGAATGAGGTGAAGTGGATATTTAGATATTTAAGAGCCACTTCAGATGTTGCCATTTACATTAGATTGGAAAATTTGCAAGTTATAGGTTTTATGGATTCTAATTATGGTGGATATAGAGATGGGATAAAATCCACTACAAGATATACCTTCACTCTTGTTGGAGGAGCGGTGAGTTGGGCTTCTAAGTTGTAGTTTGTTGTGGCTTTATCAACCACTGAAGTAGAATATATTGTAGCAACTCACGCCAACAAAGAGACAATTTGGCTAGAGCGATTGTTGGGTGAATTCAAGGTAATGCAAGAGAAAATTACATTGCATTATGATAGCCAGAGTGCTATTCAACTAGTTAATAATACAATATTTCATGATCATACGAAATACATTGATGTCAAGTACCACTTTATCAAAAATATGGTGGAATAAGGTAGGATCCTATTGCAAAAAATCGATACTGAAGTGAATCCTGCAGATATGCTTACAAAGTCGATCAAGGTAGAGAAGTTTGAATGGTGTAGAACTTCTCTAGGCTTGCTTAAAAAGTAACAAGGGCAACATTGGGCAATTGGCACTGGATGAAGATATTTGGTAGAAGAATTCCTGATATTGAATTCACTTGGGAGAATGTTAGGAAGTGAAGTCACTATGCAGTACATGCAGCCAGAAAAGAGGATTGCAACAGTCCAAAGCAAGCCAAACGTATGACCTACTAGACATATGGATTAGATGTCTAGACAACAGGCTATACGTCTAACCTACTAGAAATATACGTTGCTAGACGTCTAGGCTAGATGTCTAGATTGCCATACGTCTAGGCTGCTAGAAGTCTAGGCGATATGTCTAGGTTGCTATACATCTAGGCTGGTAGATGTCTAGGCCTAACATCTGACCAACTAGACATCTAGGCCTGATGTCTAACCAACTAGACCTCTAGGCTGGTAGACATCTAGGCCTGACGTCTGACCAAGTAGACATCTAGGCCAGACATCAAACCAAGTAGACATCAAGCCAAGTAGATGTCAAAGTAGTGGACGTCTAGGTATACGACAAATTGTGGAAGACAAAATATTTCAGTTCCATATGAAGATGAATAGTCTTGTGGAGGTCTCCATGGAGAGAGAAAATGAATAGTTGGAGTCTTCCTTCAAATCTATAAAAAGGATGTGATACCTTGCATATTTTTCATGTGTGAAAATGTTGAGAAATGTGAATGTAAATTTTTCTAAAAATAATAAAATAAGAAATTGTCATTGCCCCATGGTTTTTCCTACACATTGTAAGTTTCTACGTAAATCTCAATGTCACTTATGTTGCTATTTCTGTGTTCTATATTTTTGTTATTGTGCTTCCTATTGTAGGTATAAATCTAAAGAATTTCCTAATATATCCCATAACTTCTTGCTCCAAGATTTCTGTAGTTACCTGCACCAACAACACCACAGTTTCCAACACTCGTTCCTTTCCCAATGTTACCAGCACCACTAGTTCCACTACCATTAGCTACCCCATCAAAACCTCTACCTTTATCGATACCTCCTATACCCTCGAATCCTGATACTTATATGAAGTTGTTGCAAGAGGTGAAATATGTTAATTCTATTGTAAGGACGATGTCAAATGAAATCATCGCAGTAAGGAAGGAACAAGCAGAAGATGATTTTTGGTCAAGGAGATTTCAAACATCATTGATTACCAGGAAGCAAGCAACAACTACCAAGGGCATTGAAAGGAACACAAATGTGTTAACAAATGATGAAATCAGTACAATTTAGAGAGCATATTGGTGCTCCACCTACAATGATCCTCATGGAGAAGACATGCATATGGTGCATTTGAACTATGTAGAGACCTTGGCAAAAAATTTTGCTAGAAAACAAGTTAATATGATAATGGAAGCTGATCATAATTTAATGGTCTCATATTTGGAGTAAGTTTTAGTTCTTACGAGGATCTAAAAAATCTAGTGACTGTATATCCAACATAATTGGAACCCCTGAAGGTCCCTACTGAGCAGAAGATGCAGAATAAAAAGCACAATCACCAGCAAAAGCATTTGGTATGATGGTAAAGCAATAGGATTCTATCTTATTGAAATATTTATTGCCTAAGCAAGCTCAATAGAAATTGCAGATGAGGGCATCAAATTCATAACCTGCAACTGCTCAAGAACAAAATTAAGTGAAAGAGAAAACCAAAGAGCGCCTCAAGTATCCATCATTGACAAAGAGACAAAGGGTGGAGGCTACTCAACAATACCAAAATAAGTATGAGCAGGTTATAGAAGAAAATATTCCTGGTACCTCTAGTTATAAAATTGTGGAGGAGAGGAAGAAGATACCGTTAAAAGTGAGTTTATACGATGCAATGCAGTTACCAAGATAAGTTGACCTACTACAAGAGTCTCTCAATACTACAAAAGACAAATAAAAGTCATTCCTAGACTATCCTAGCACAAACCTTGCCTACCTCAGCTATCGGTAAGAATAGACCACCCCCATTCTATCTATCTCTCAGGATGGAAGGGTGGCTAGTGTATAATTGTATGATTGATTATGGTTTCACAACTACTGTCATGCCAAATGTAGTATGCAAAGTCATGGGAATGGAATACATAAGAAGTAGTCCAGGAGTATTGTAGTTGGATGGGACCCTAGTCAATATAGTAGGAGTAATAAAAAATATTTATATTGTTCTACATTGTATGCCGTAGATCACTATTATTCAAGTAGTGGTGGTTGACTTGGAACCATACTTCAGCATGTGTCTTTCAAGGGAGTTCATAGCGAAACTACGAGGGTATATTTCCTTGGACTATTCACATTTGGAGATACCATACAAGGGAAGGAGAATTCATATTTATAATAATAAGCCCTATACTTTTCATATAGAGAAACTGGAAGAAGAGGAAGAAAAATCCACAGGTGCAATCAACATGATGATAGAGGAATTTCAAGAAGTTGACTTAATGGAAGAAGTGCTTGGTGATATCTGCCTTGAATATGAATTTTTACTCATGGATTTCAATGCAATGGTCAAAAATGACATTGGTTTTTACACTATAACCAAACCTAAATAGATTGAAGAAAAGGTCCCTAATTCCCTAGACTCTATCGCAGATCAGCTATGGAAGTTGTATTTTGATAGAGCAAGGTGTAATAATGACAAAGGGGATGGTATTGTTCTAGTTTATCCTACTAGGTTGTAGAAGACCTATTCGTATAGATTAAATTGGATTTGCACAAATAATACTGCAAAATATGAAGAACTGTGTCTTGGTTTAAAGAAATCTAAGAAATTGGGCATAAAATAGTTGCAAATATTTGGAGACTCTAAGCTCATTATTAATCAGAATAAAAATATGTGTGTGTCAAAGCAGTACTACTTGAAGGCCTACCATAACAAAGTGTGGGACTTGTTTGAGTCATTTACTACATTGAATATCCAAGAAATTTCATGAGAGCAGAATAAGCATGCAAATATTTTAGCTTCCCTTGGGGCTAATTACTCTCCCGTGGAGCAAGTAGTCAAGAAACCTAAGACTATTAGGATAATTTATAGAACCTCAATCCCTGATAAGAACCTCTATTGGCAAGTGGTTGACAATGATAAGCAAATAGTCAATTTTCTGATTAAGGAAGCTGCAAGTGTAGATAATAGAGTACTCGTCGAAGAGAAATGGAAGGAATTATTCAATTGAAGAATAATCACATTCTCATAGGGCTGATTTCACTAGAAAGTATGTTTGACCAAAATGATAGGTATGAGAAGCATAAAATTAAGGTAGATGCGAAGAAATATAAGGAGTTTCAGCTAGAGCCTAAGAAGATCATAAAAATTAGAACTAATTACACTCTGCCATAATTAGAAGATATCAAGATCTTGTGCTATGAATTCCCTAATATCATCACATGGAGCTATCAAGATTTGATACCATAAGTGGTGGTTGACTTGGAACCATACTTCAGCATGTGTCTTTCAAGGGAGTTCATAGCGAAACTACGAGGGTATATTTCCTTGGACTATTCACATTTGGAGATACCATACAAGGGAAGGAGAATTCATATTTATAATAATAAGCCCTATACTTTTCATATAGAGAAACTGGAAGAAGAGGAAGAAAAATCCATAGGTGCAATCAACATGATGATAGAGGAATTTCAAGAAGTTGACTTAATGGAAGAAGTGCTTGGTGATATCTGCCTTGAATATGAATTTTTACTCATGGATTTCAATGCAATGGTCAAAAATGACATTGGTTGTTACACTATAACCAAACCTGAATAGATTGAAGAAAAGGCCCCTAATTCCCTAGACTCTATCGCAGATCAGCTATGGAAGCTGTATTTTGATAGTGCAAGGTGTAATAATGACAAAGGGGATGGTATTGTTCTAGTTTATCCTACTAGGTTGTAGAAGACCTATTCGTATAGATTAAATTGGATTTGCACAAATAATACTGCAAAATATGAAGAACTGTGTCTTGGTTTAAAGAAAGCTAAGAAATTGGGCATAAAATAGTTGCAAATATTTGGAGACTCTAAGCTCATTATTAATCAAAATAAAAATATGTGTGTGTCAAAGCAGTACTACTTGAAGGCCTACCATAACAAAGTGTGGGACTTGTTTGAGTCATTTACTACATTGAATATCCAAGAAATTTCATGAGAGCAGAATAAGCATGCAAATATTTTAGCTTCCCTTGGGGCTAATTACTCTCCCATGGAGCAAGTAGTCAAGAAACCTAAGACTATTAGGATAATTTATAGACCCTCAATCCCTGATAAGAACCTCTATTGGAAAGTGGTTGACAATGATAAGCAAATAGTCAATTTTCTGATTAAGGAAGCTGCAAGTGTAGATAATAGAGTACTCGTCGAAGAGAAATGGAAGGAATTATTCAATTGAAGAATAATCACATTCTCATAGGGCTGATTTCACTAGAAAGTATGTTTGACCAAAATGATAGGTATGAGAAGCATAAAATTAAGGTAGATGCGAAGAAATATAAGGAGTTTCAGCTAGAGCCTAAGAAGATCATAAAAATTAGAACTAATTACACTCTGCCATAATTAGAAGATATCAAGATCTTGTGCTATGAATTCCCTAATATCATCACATGGAGCTATCAAGATTTGAAGGGATATGATAAGAATGTAATACATAATACCATTGAAATACAAGATGGAGTAAAACCTTTTTGAAAGAAATAGTGGCCTGTTAATCCCAAAATCGATGTGCTCATGAAGGTAGAACTGTTAAATATACTGAAAGCAAAAATAACATATCTAATTAAGCATTCAACATGAGTGGAAAACCTAGTGCCCATTTAGAAGAAGAATGGAGATATATTTATGTGTGTAGACTTTAAAAATATGAATTAGGCATCATTAAAATATAACTACCCCCCTACCGCAAATTGATCAAATCCTCCATGTAGTTGTCAGAGTGAAAATATTTTCCTCACTGGATGGTTTCTTTGGTTATAATCAGATTTGGATAAAATATGAGGACCAACATAAAATGGTGTTCACTACCAAGTGGGGTATGCTCGCATATCAAAGGATATCGTTCGATATTTCAAATGCTGGCGCTACATTTCAGAGAGCCATGGACATCGCTTTCAGTGAGTTATTAAACAGAGTTATTATGATTTAACTTGATGATATGATTATGTTTTTGCATCACAGAGAAGAGTAAGTTTCTCACTTGAGGTAGATATTTGAAAAATATTGGGAGTTTAGGATTTCTATCAACCCAAAAATGTCCATATTTGCCGTTAAAGAAGGAAAATTGTTAGGTCATATGATATCACAAGAAGGAATAATGATTGATACCACAAGGGCCGAAGCGCTCTTGAAACTACCACTAACAATTAACAAGAAGGACCTACATTCATTCTTCAACCAGATAAATTTCATTCAGAAGTTCATTACCGATTTCTCTCTGGTAGTAAAACCTATGACCGAGCTCCTGAAAAAGAATGCAGATTTCAAATGGATCAAGGAGAGGAGATATGCTTTTTGGGAAATCAAGGAAATAATCACTTAAGTACCAGTATTAATTAACCTATATTATTCAAAATACTTCATTCTCTATGTAGTGGGCGAATAATAAAGTTATGCCACCATTCTCACACAAAAACAAGAGGATGAAAATGAATAGTCGATTGCATTTTTGAGCCAAGTTATCATGCCATACCAATATAAGTATAATTTAATTGAAAAATAGGTGTATGCAATGATGAATCCCTGAAGAAATTTTGGTACTTTGTCTCACGAGTAAAACAATTGTTTATGTTATACACCTCGATGTCCAAAACTTCATTCTTCAAGGAGAGTTAAGCGACAAAAGAGAAAGTTGGGTCTCAAATATTCAAGAGTATGATGTGGAGATCCAACCAACAAAGCTAATATATGGATGAGCTATTTACTAGTAATTAGCCAAAAGTGAAACATATGAATCATTGTCTATGGTACAAGAAGAATATATCCACGAAAACATTTGTGCAAATCGTGCTATAAGCGATCATGACTAGATAGAGGACCTTGTCAAATTCTTTATCTCAGGGAAATATCCATCATATATGGATGCTTCATAGCATCGAAGGTTTAGGCTGCAAGTGCTTAAATATGTCTTATTGCCAAGTGGATTATTTCACAAGAATATAGACGAAGTGCTCCTGATGTGTCTGAAGGGGTCAAAAAAGGAGAAAATATTGGAAGAGTTTCATTTAGGCTTATCAGGTGGATACTATGCAGGAAGGCCTATGGCCTTGAAGATCATTCGAGTTGGCTACTTATGGCCTACTATTTTAGTATATGCACATAAGGTGAGCCAAAACTATGATAGTTGCCAATAGTATGTTGGTAGGACAAGGAAAGGATCATTGCCTCTACAAGTGATTCAAGTGGAATCACCATTTCAGCAATGGATTTTGGACTTCATTGGAGTCATAAACTCTCACTTGTTAGCTGAGTATAAATACATCCTAACTGCAATATATTATTTCACTAGGTGGGCAGAGGCCTTCCCTATCAAAAAAGCAAATCAAGCTACGATCATCTCTTTCCTTGAGGTATTGATCACATATTTCAGTGTTACAGATGCTATAGTAATAGATAATGAGACTCCATTTATTGGGGTTAAGATCACTGAATTCATAAGCAAGTATGAGATTTATCTTAAGTCAACATCCAATTATTACTCGTAAGGGAGCGGCTTGGCCGAATCCACCGATAAGAACTTGTTATGAATTTTAAAAAGGATAATGGGAAGCAATTAAAGGAGTTGAAACTTATTGTTGAATCAGACTTTGTGGGTAGATCGGATATCAGTGAAGAAGTCTATTAAAGCCTCTCCTTACTTCCTCGTGTATGGGAAAGAAGCAGTATTACCCACCCATATTGAGCTACCTATCCTTTAGATATTGCAGTTGTTCAAAGATGAAGATGATGAGTATGAACCAATGAACGCAAGGCTGGATCAATTATTGTAATTGGAAGAAGAAAAAGAAAATGAGTATCAAGCTTTCATCGAACACACTAAAGCAATGCAAAAATAGTTTGGAAAAAGGACAACAGAGTGCAAGTTTTAGGTGGGAGACTTAGTCCTCAAATGGAACGAGAACAAATCCAATACGGGGAAGCACCACAAGTTTAATGTGATCTCAGAAGGTCTATTTAAGGTCTCGACAATGAATTCGGCAAATGCATATCATCTTCGGGATATGGATGGTTGGGATATTTCGATTCATGGTCTTCATTTGAAGGCCTATGTTCAATAAAAAAATTCAAAAGGTACCAGTCTGTAAATATGTACATATTTTTTATTTGATACTACTTAATAAAAAAAAGGGGGTGTATATAGATGCTCCATATCTCTTACAAGACTAGTTTCGTTCCTAAGTTATTCCTTGAAGGCATACCATGGTTTTAGGCAGAGTTAATGGCTGCATTAAAAAGAGAATTTTACCAGGTTGCTTTACTATACAAATTATTTAGATTAAATGCTTTAGGGAAGTAAGGTAGGAACGATTGTGAGCACAAGGAGAATGTTTTAGTCAAAGGATCAAATTGTAAAGTCAGATTTTAGAGGTTGTGGGAAGCATAACAAATTTTAAAGGTCTTTCCACCCCAAAAGCTGAGAGCGAAGGTGTTGTTCACGTCCTCCAAGGGTGAATGAATATACACTCTACGGTTATCGTGTGATCCCAAATTGATATTAAAATCAAATGCACTTTCACCCGACGAAGGGGGCAAAAGCACCATTCACTACCAAGTGGAGGCAAACACATATTATATTATAAAAAACAAAAATAAAAAAAAGTCAAAAAAAAAAAATTTAAAAGGTATTTCCACCCGAAAAGGTGAGAGCGAAGGTGTTGTTCACGTCCTACAAAGGCGGATGAGTATACACTCAACGATTATTGTGTGACCCCAAATTGATATTAAAATCAAATGCACTTTCACCCGAAGAAGGGGGCGAAAGCGCCATTCACTACCAAGTGGATGCAAACGCATATTATATTATAAAAAATTAAAAAACAAGTCAAAATAAAAAAAAGGGGAGTCAACAAGGGTTTCATCCCAAATGAGGGGTGAAATACTCATTCGACCCTCATTGGGGCGAAGACCCATTTTGATATTTATGATACGTGCCAAAGCGCTTTTGTCAGGTGGACGAAGTAAGGAATGATTCAAAATACAAAAAATGCATGTGGCAGCCCATTCGGGCGAATGCATTTAAATATTAATGCAAGGCGCAAATAAAAATAGAAAAGAAAAAGAGGGAAAATGCAAAAGCGCGAGTTGTATAAGGTTGCTATTGGCATGCAGGTGAATATATATATATATATATATATATATATATATATATATATATATATATATATATATATATATATATATATATATATATATATATATATAAGGAAAAGCCCTAAAATCAATTGAGTTTTTTAATAGAAAATCATGCTTTTCCTAAATATGGGAAAAAGAAAAGGCTGAAGTTGTTTTAAAAGGGACATTCACCATGGAATTACTTCAAAAAGGTAAAGAACGCTTTCGAAGCAAAGGAAAGAAGGATGAGTGCACCTCCATAGCATTTTCGCTCCATTCCTTTTTGGAGCGCTATGATTTTGTTAGAGTGCCCTTTGAAGCAATCTCGCTCTCTAGCACGTGGTGAATATTAGGAAGTGCACATATAAGCTAGGATGCATTTTCTGAAGCATTTAATTTAAAATGTGCACCCAAGATTTCATTGGGAGGTATTTTTGCTTTCTTGAGAGCTATGGAAGCTGTATTTTGATAGTGCAAGGTGTAATAATGACAAAGGGGATGGTATTGTTCTAGTTTATCCTACTAGGTTGTAGAAGACCTATTCGTATAGATTAAATTGGATTTGCACAAATAATACTGCAAAATATGAAGAACTGTGTCTTGGTTTAAAGAAATCTAAGAAATTGGGCATAAAATAGTTGCAAATATTTGGAGACTCTAAGCTCATTATTAATCAGAATAAAAATATGTGTGTGTCAAAGCAGTACTACTTGAAGGCCTACCATAACAAAGTGTGGGACTTGTTTGAGTCATTTACTACATTGAATATCCAAGAAATTTCATGAGAGCAGAATAAGCATGCAAATATTTTAGCTTCCCTTGGGGCTAATTACTCTCCCGTGGAGCAAGTAGTCAAGAAACCTAAGACTATTAGGATAATTTATAGAACCTCAATCCCTGATAAGAACCTCTATTGGCAAGTGGTTGACAATGATAAGCAAATAGTCAATTTTCTGATTAAGGAAGCTGCAAGTGTAGATAATAGAGTACTCGTCGAAGAGAAATGGAAGGAATTATTCAATTGAAGAATAATCACATTCTCATAGGGCTGATTTCACTAGAAAGTATGTTTGACCAAAATGATAGGTATGAGAAGCATAAAATTAAGGTAGATGCGAAGAAATATAAGGAGTTTCAGCTAGAGCCTAAGAAGATCATAAAAATTAGAACTAATTACACTCTGCCATAATTAGAAGATATCAAGATCTTGTGCTATGAATTCCCTAATATCATCACATGGAGCTATCAAGATTTGATACCATAAGTGGTGGTTGACTTGGAACCATACTTCAGCATGTGTCTTTCAAGGGAGTTCATAGCGAAACTACGAGGGTATATTTCCTTGGACTATTCACATTTGGAGATACCATACAAGGGAAGGAGAATTCATATTTATAATAATAAGCCCTATACTTTTCATATAGAGAAACTGGAAGAAGAGGAAGAAAAATCCATAGGTGCAATCAACATGATGATAGAGGAATTTCAAGAAGTTGACTTAATGGAAGAAGTGCTTGGTGATATCTGCCTTGAATATGAATTTTTACTCATGGATTTCAATGCAATGGTCAAAAATGACATTGGTTGTTACACTATAACCAAACCTGAATAGATTGAAGAAAAGGCCCCTAATTCCCTAGACTCTATCGCAGATCAGCTATGGAAGCTGTATTTTGATAGTGCAAGGTGTAATAATGACAAAGGGGATGGTATTGTTCTAGTTTATCCTACTAGGTTGTAGAAGACCTATTCGTATAGATTAAATTGGATTTGCACAAATAATACTGCAAAATATGAAGAACTGTGTCTTGGTTTAAAGAAAGCTAAGAAATTGGGCATAAAATAGTTGCAAATATTTGGAGACTCTAAGCTCATTATTAATCAAAATAAAAATATGTGTGTGTCAAAGCAGTACTACTTGAAGGCCTACCATAACAAAGTGTGGGACTTGTTTGAGTCATTTACTACATTGAATATCCAAGAAATTTCATGAGAGCAGAATAAGCATGCAAATATTTTAGCTTCCCTTGGGGCTAATTACTCTCCCATGGAGCAAGTAGTCAAGAAACCTAAGACTATTAGGATAATTTATAGACCCTCAATCCCTGATAAGAACCTCTATTGGAAAGTGGTTGACAATGATAAGCAAATAGTCAATTTTCTGATTAAGGAAGCTGCAAGTGTAGATAATAGAGTACTCGTCGAAGAGAAATGGAAGGAATTATTCAATTGAAGAATAATCACATTCTCATAGGGCTGATTTCACTAGAAAGTATGTTTGACCAAAATGATAGGTATGAGAAGCATAAAATTAAGGTAGATGCGAAGAAATATAAGGAGTTTCAGCTAGAGCCTAAGAAGATCATAAAAATTAGAACTAATTACACTCTGCCATAATTAGAAGATATCAAGATCTTGTGCTATGAATTCCCTAATATCATCACATGGAGCTATCAAGATTTGAAGGGATATGATAAGAATGTAATACATAATACCATTGAAATACAAGATGGAGTAAAACCTTTTTGAAAGAAATAGTGGCCTGTTAATCCCAAAATCGATGTGCTCATGAAGGTAGAACTGTTAAATATACTGAAAGCAAAAATAACATATCTAATTAAGCATTCAACATGAGTGGAAAACCTAGTGCCCATTTAGAAGAAGAATGGAGATATATTTATGTGTGTAGACTTTAAAAATATGAATTAGGCATCATTAAAATATAACTACCCCCCTACCGCAAATTGATCAAATCCTCCATGTAGTTGTCAGAGTGAAAATATTTTCCTCACTGGATGGTTTCTTTGGTTATAATCAGATTTGGATAAAATATGAGGACCAACATAAAATGGTGTTCACTACCAAGTGGGGTATGCTCGCATATCAAAGGATATCGTTCGATATTTCAAATGCTGGCGCTACATTTCAGAGAGCCATGGACATCGCTTTCAGTGAGTTATTAAACAGAGTTATTATGATTTAACTTGATGATATGATTATGTTTTTGCATCACAGAGAAGAGTAAGTTTCTCACTTGAGGTAGATATTTGAAAAATATTGGGAGTTTAGGATTTCTATCAACCCAAAAATGTCCATATTTGCCGTTAAAGAAGGAAAATTGTTAGGTCATATGATATCACAAGAAGGAATAATGATTGATACCACAAGGGCCGAAGCGCTCTTGAAACTACCACTAACAATTAACAAGAAGGACCTACATTCATTCTTCAACCAGATAAATTTCATTCAGAAGTTCATTACCGATTTCTCTCTGGTAGTAAAACCTATGACCGAGCTCCTGAAAAAGAATGCAGATTTCAAATGGATCAAGGAGAGGAGATATGCTTTTTGGGAAATCAAGGAAATAATCACTTAAGTACCAGTATTAATTAACCTATATTATTCAAAATACTTCATTCTCTATGTAGTGGGCGAATAATAAAGTTATGCCACCATTCTCACACAAAAACAAGAGGATGAAAATGAATAGTCGATTGCATTTTTGAGCCAAGTTATCATGCCATACCAATATAAGTATAATTTAATTGAAAAATAGGTGTATGCAATGATGAATCCCTGAAGAAATTTTGGTACTTTGTCTCACAGAGTAAAACAATTGTTTATGTTATACACCCAGATGTCAAAAAATTCATTCTTCAAGAGGAGTTAGGCGATAAGAGAGCAGGTTGGGTCTCAAATATTCAAGAGTATGATGTGGAGATCCAACCAACAAAGCTAATATATGGATGAGCTATTTACTAGTAATTAGCCAAAAGTGAAACATATGAATCATTGTCTATGGTACAAGAAGAATATATCCACGAAAACATTTGTGCAAATCGTGCTATAAGCGATCATGACTAGATAGAGGACCTTGTCAAATTCTTTATCTCAGGGAAATATCCATCATATATGGATGCTTCATAGCATCGAAGGTTTAGGCTGCAAGTGCTTAAATATGTCTTATTGCCAAGTGGATTATTTCACAAGAATATAGACGAAGTGCTCCTGATGTGTCTGAAGGGGTCAAAAAAGGAGAAAATATTGGAAGAGTTTCATTTAGGCTTATCAGGTGGATACTATGCAGGAAGGCCTATGGCCTTGAAGATCATTCGAGTTGGCTACTTATGGCCTACTATTTTAGTATATGCACATAAGGTGAGCCAAAACTATGATAGTTGCCAATAGTATGTTGGTAGGACAAGGAAAGGATCATTGCCTCTACAAGTGATTCAAGTGGAATCACCATTTCAGCAATGGATTTTGGACTTCATTGGAGTCATAAACTCTCACTTGTTAGCTGAGTATAAATACATCCTAACTGCAATATATTATTTCACTAGGTGGGCAGAGGCCTTCCCTATCAAAAAAGCAAATCAAGCTACGATCATCTCTTTCCTTGAGGTATTGATCACATATTTCAGTGTTACAGATGCTATAGTAATAGATAATGAGACTCCATTTATTGGGGTTAAGATCACTGAATTCATAAGCAAGTATGAGATTTATCTTAAGTCAACATCCAATTATTACTCGTAAGGGAGCGGCTTGGCCGAATCCACCGATAAGAACTTGTTATGAATTTTAAAAAGGATAATGGGAAGCAATTAAAGGAGTTGAAACTTATTGTTGAATCAGACTTTGTGGGTAGATCGGATATCAGTGAAGAAGTCTATTAAAGCCTCTCCTTACTTCCTCGTGTATGGGAAAGAAGCAGTATTACCCACCCATATTGAGCTACCTATCCTTTAGATATTGCAGTTGTTCAAAGATGAAGATGATGAGTATGAACCAATGAACGCAAGGCTGGATCAATTATTGTAATTGGAAGAAGAAAAAGAAAATGAGTATCAAGCTTTCATCGAACACACTAAAGCAATGCAAAAATAGTTTGGAAAAAGGACAACAGAGTGCAAGTTTTAGGTGGGAGACTTAGTCCTCAAATGGAACGAGAACAAATCCAATACGGGGAAGCACCACAAGTTTAATGTGATCTCAGAAGGTCTATTTAAGGTCTCGACAATGAATTCGGCAAATGCATATCATCTTCGGGATATGGATGGTTGGGATATTTCGATTCATGGTCTTCATTTGAAGGCCTATGTTCAATAAAAAAATTCAAAAGGTACCAGTCTGTAAATATGTACATATTTTTTATTTGATACTACTTAATAAAAAAAAGGGGGTGTATATAGATGCTCCATATCTCTTACAAGACTAGTTTCGTTCCTAAGTTATTCCTTGAAGGCATACCATGGTTTTAGGCAGAGTTAATGGCTGCATTAAAAAGAGAATTTTACCAGGTTGCTTTACTATACAAATTATTTAGATTAAATGCTTTAGGGAAGTAAGGTAGGAACGATTGTGAGCACAAGGAGAATGTTTTAGTCAAAGGATCAAATTGTAAAGTCAGATTTTAGAGGTTGTGGGAAGCATAACAAATTTTAAAGGTCTTTCCACCCCAAAAGCTGAGAGCGAAGGTGTTGTTCACGTCCTCCAAGGGTGAATGAATATACACTCTACGGTTATCGTGTGATCCCAAATTGATATTAAAATCAAATGCACTTTCACCCGACGAAGGGGGCAAAAGCACCATTCACTACCAAGTGGAGGCAAACACATATTATATTATAAAAAACAAAAATAAAAAAAAGTCAAAAAAAAAAAATTTAAAAGGTATTTCCACCCGAAAAGGTGAGAGCGAAGGTGTTGTTCACGTCCTACAAAGGCGGATGAGTATACACTCAACGATTATTGTGTGACCCCAAATTGATATTAAAATCAAATGCACTTTCACCCGAAGAAGGGGGCGAAAGCGCCATTCACTACCAAGTGGATGCAAACGCATATTATATTATAAAAAATTAAAAAACAAGTCAAAATAAAAAAAAGGGGAGTCAACAAGGGTTTCATCCCAAATGAGGGGTGAAATACTCATTCGACCCTCATTGGGGCGAAGACCCATTTTGATATTTATGATACGTGCCAAAGCGCTTTTGTCAGGTGGACGAAGTAAGGAATGATTCAAAATACAAAAAATGCATGTGGCAGCCCATTCGGGCGAATGCATTTAAATATTAATGCACGACGCAAATAAAAATAGAAAAGAAAAAGAGGGAAAACAAAAGCGCGAGTTGTATAAGGTTGCTATTGGCATGCAGGTGAATATATTATATATATATATATATATATATATATATATATATATATATATATATATATATATATATATATATATATATAAATAAATATATATATATATATATATATATATATATATATATATATATATATATATATATATATAAGGAAAAGCCCTAAAATCAATTGAGTTTTTTAATAGAAAATCATGCTTTTCCTAAATATGGGAAAAATAAAAGGCTGAAGTTGTTTTAAAAGGGACATTCACCATGAAATTACTTCAAATAGGTAAAGAACGCTTTTGAAGCAAAGGAAAGAAGGATAAGTGCACCTCCGTAGTATTTTCGCTCCCATTGCTTTTCAGAATGCTATGATTTTGTTAGAGTGCCCTTTGAAGCAATCTCGCTCTCTAGCACGTGGTGAATATTAGGAAGTGCACATATAAGCTAGGATGCATTTTCTGAAGCATTTAATTTAAAATGTGCACCCAAGATTTCATTGGGAGGTATTTTTGCTTTCTTGAGAGCCGAAATCCCACATCATCAAAAGAAGTTCTTATTTATTTACAGGTGGTGAGGTTATTATCCTAAGGAAGATTTAACATCCAGGGAATATTTTTTGATGAAACCCTATGGCAATAAGGGCACACTTTCCAAGGATGATCTTGCAACAAATAACAATTGATACCATCAAAACATTGGGAACAGTGCTAGGCAGGTGAAAAAAAGCATACATTCTTTCAAAATTGCTCAAGGAAAATTTGGCATTTACTACGATGGTTGGAAGGGCACTCTATATAAAAGAACAACTAAAAGCCTCATAGTTTAATATTTAAAATTTTACTGCCACTGTGTTTTTGAAAGCTGTTGTTGCAAAGATTACAAAGAGAATTTAGAATAGCAGAGGGATATAATGGGAAAAATAAGTAAAGAGTTGTAGGAGGCTACAGAGCCCAAGAAGTCTAGAAAGAAAGAAGGTGGGTTGAAATCCAAGAAGGCTCGAAGAAATGAGAATGTGGATTTGGACCCGTACTCTGACACTATGGCAAAAATCGAAGACTGTGTGGTTACCAACAAGGGTGTGGAGAAACTGTGATAAGATGTGGAGTTTGTAGTAAAGCAGGGATTAATAATAGAAAGCCCTTTAACTATGTCATTCCACGCATAGTTATCTTGGTATTTGTGTACACCCGTACACCCTTGTCCGGAGCTGGTGAAGATAATTGCTCGATTTTATAATCTAGTTACCAGGATGGTGCGAAAGGCAAATAGAGAACCACTTTTTCTATTTTCATTGATGAAGTGTGGGAAGCATTTGCTTGTGGCTTGAAACCTCCTTCATATGTGATCAGCAAGAAGCTACATACCAATGAGCAGGAGGACATATATGTATCTACTGTGACGATGCATCGGTTCATGGAGACAATTAATTAAAGAACCACAACTTGGATAACTACTAAACTTTCCAAAGTCACTCACAGAGTTCAAAAGCCCAGATATTTACTCAATGTTAGCGTGGGTTGTTGGTTTATCGATAGATTCCATAGTTCATAAGTGGCAAGTGGCTCTAGCACAGTGCATATGCTAGGTAGATTTTTATGCTCCATCAGCCATGAGGTAGGGTACCAATATGATTTTATTCGATTAGATCGATTTTATATCTCAAAAATTGCATTTCTAGCTAGAGAGGTTACATACTGGAGAAGAGACATCATTCAAGCATACCTCCTTTCTGGTCTGGTATTTCTTTTTCCATCTACACCAACATTTTTTATTTATCACCGTAAGGCAAATGGATGAGAAAGATGAGCTTCTGCTAGTATATATGTGGACTTCCGCTCTATCGAGCAGGGAGTCATTTTATAGTTTTAACCATTTATTTTTGGGACCCACAATAGAGTTTCTTTGTGGTGCATGTGAAAGAGTGCCACGGGAGATGAGAGAAATAATTGCTACGGTAAAAAAGGGTGACATATTTTTGTTGACTCAAGGCATGGTCGTAAGGATCTATGGCTTCACGGGTAAGCCATTCCTGCTCCCATACTTTACCATCGAATATGTTTTTGCTATGGAGGTGGTGCACCAAACATACTATGCTAATTATGTGTATGGAGCAGGGCACGACAAGAGGATGACTTGTAATATGCCTTTCAAGTTCAAAATTATAGAGGTGAACCAGGTTGGACAAAACAGGCTACTCACAGTGGCACTTCAAGACCTGGGTTTGATAGAACTACCGCAATGATGGAGGTATGACCCATTGGGTAAATTTATAGAAATAATCAAGGCCAAGATATTTCACTGTTGCCCATGACCCAACATTGAAAAGAGGTGCAATAATTTTTATGGGTACGACTTAGAGTGGCACATCAAAAATATGATGTCGCTCCCACCCTAGCACGACTACTATGAAGAGGAGGTTGAGTACAATTTGGCAGTATATAAAAATCAGATTCCTCCACCTGGACTATTTAGTCAGGTGAAAGAAAGTCAGCCCCTATGGACTGAAGAAAAAATTATAAATTGGTGGATTATGCGAGTCCACAGAGGAAAAATCATGTCTCCTTATGGGTTGAAAATGGATGAGGTATTTTTGGAGGCCTATGATGAATATGTTAATGCCTATCAACCCATCACTTTCACCAAGATCTTGCCACAAATTTTTCAACATTTCGATAATGGCAAAAGTGGGAAAAGGGAAGAGCACCCAACAATTGAGGAGGAGACCCCCGAGGAGGAGGAACAATAGTATGTGTTTCAATGAAGGTCGCAGTGGATGAAGTGTAAAGATGATGATGCACCTTTAGTGGAAAAGCAAGCTATCCAAGATGCACCTCCATTTCTAAAAGTAATGAAGAAGCCAAGGACCAGTGCTACTTCCTCATATATCGCTATAGTTTCAGTCATCACAGTTCCCATAGTTATGGTTGTTTCGATGACTATTATTTCTCCTCCACTGGTGATAGATGCGCCAATGATGGTCACCTAAATATTTCCTATGATTCATGAACAATCGAAGGACCAACAGATGGAGAACCCTCAGGTGGAGGTCATTAATGTTGAGGAGGAAGTAGAGAAGTAATAGGAAGAAATTATTTCATAGCCACCTCCATCACTAGAACAAATGACGCATGTGCCCAAAGGTACGTCTTCTTTTCCCCCTCCTTCTTCAGAGAATGTAGTGACTGTTAGTTTATTTCTGTCAGTTGCCACATCAATCACTCCCCATTTTGGTATGCCCTTCATATCCATTTCACTTCCTTCTTCTTCTCCTTCACAAGTCATTACTAATATTTCTTCTATTTCCATTTCTTCAGCCTCCCTTTATTTCAGTTCATTCGCATCAGGGTCAAACCCATTCTCTCACCCTTCCCCTTCCATTATCACTATCACTTTCAATGAGGCTGTGAGTATGCAAGTTCCTCCTAGAGTGAGCATAACTGCAACTAAACTTGGTTCCTCCACCCACTCTACTATTTTGGTCCCTCCCCTTCTAGCCATCTCTTCCACTTCCTTTGAGCTCAACCGCTCACAAATTTTGATACCTTTCACACCATTTTTGGAGTTACAAGTATTGCCAAAAGTTGAGGTGGCACCAAAGTAGCTTGACACAGAGAAAATCAATCGGGTGCACCTTAGTTCATTGTAGTGGTTGAAAATATATAGGTGAAAATAAGCGTTGGCTCCAACTCGACCGCTCAAGAAGGTCACTTTCGATCCAGTTGCCATGGAGGCTCACACAACCAAGATCACTCCCCTGGTCAAAAAGACTCAAGGAGAAATGATGGCGAGCGATTACATTTGTGAGATTATAATAGAGGACCTGACCAGGATTGATCCCATAGAGAAAATAGGCAATATACAGGTTGATATCAGTTCGGTATACTTGCATGGTGAATATTATAAGCAGAGATATTTTGATAATGAGAATAAAATTATTTAAATTGAAAATTCCTTGGTTGCAAGCAATGCACAAGAGGATAAGATAAACATGAAGAATTAATACTTGCAACAATAGGTAGTAGTGCACTTAAAAGAGAGGGATTCAACAAGAATAGAGATGTAAGCACTCAAAACACAAATAGAGGCCATACAAAATCAACTGGCAGAGAAATCCATGCAGGCTATAGGCTTTTCTCCGAAAACAATTAAGGAGGCTCGCCTTCGCTCAACTCAAAATTATGAGAAGTTGGCAGTGCAGGCGGTTCAGGTCTTGCATTATTTATGGGTGGCCCAAATTTAGATTCAATTGGGTCAGTAGTTGATTGATAACACTAAGGAAATGTTGGAGCCCTACATGGAGATGGTGATGAAAATTCAGGTCTTGGTGCATTCCAACATGCATATTCACCCCCTGAGTGAAATGGATCACACTTGGTCTATTTCTAAAGTCACGCTGTGTAGCTACTTTTAGAGGATGGACCTAGTGAGAGAAGGCCAAAATATTCTTAATGCAATTGAGTGAGAGCATACTGTTTTAATGACTCATTTTGATGCTCTTATCGATATGGGATTTTTGGATTTTATAGATGAGTGGGGCAAATCTCTGCCAAAGGAACAATTAGAAGTAACTTGGAAGAAATTTGTGGAGGACACCTCAAAAATTGATACATGGAAGGAATCCATTACAAAGGAACAAGTGTTGATGCTTATGCAAAAGTTTACATGCATGGAGCTATCATTGTTTGAGCTAGCCCAACGAGCAAAGCGCCTCAACCTGGAAGACGTCCAAAATCTATGTTTTTTTACGAGTCGTTGAGTGTTCCTTGCTTATTTTCTACACATGCTTGGGAGGAGGTGGTTGCAGTATATGAAGTTACCTCCAAAAGCTTGAAAGAGTAGGAGGAGTGGGAAGTAGCAGAGCACGTAGTAGCTAAACAAGCAGCGACATAAGTAGAACGGGCATAAGTTCTCTGAGTGGTAGTAGAGGCTAAAGCCATTGAGGGGGCAGAAGAGCAGGCACAAAGAAAAGCATCCATGTCAGAAGCACCCAAAGCAGCCAATAAAAAGACTCCATAAAAACCCAATTGATAAAGGCCTGAGATCGCTTGCATCCATATGAGCTGGATACCCCATGAGCTACTAGAAATATTGGCAATTTTGATAATATGCCACATTAAAATTTTGATAAAATTGTATTGATGTAAAATCAGCATATATGTTAATTTATGATGCAGTTTGTGGCATGTATATTGAGACAATGATTTTTAATTTTCTTTTTTATTCTTATAAATTTTATGCTTGAAGGATAACCTAATGGCAATGAAGACAACACATTAAAATTTAGAATTTACAGAGGACCACAATAGTTATTTCCCTTGAAAGAAGAAATAAAGTTTGATGCCTTTCCCTAAGTGAAAATATTTAAAAAAAAAATTATATTATTGAGTCGGAAAAGACGTTAACCTTTGACTTAAGGAGATTGTCGCATTCACCTCATTTAAGGGTGAATGTAGTTGGAGAACGCACACCCAAATTCAATGAGCACGTGCTTAGAGTTAGAATGTGACTAAAGTGCATCCGTCCCAAAGTTGGGATGAAAGCATCATTCGCCCCATATTTGGGAGAACGTTATTCCAATTGAATCATTGAAAAGTCAAGGGGTGCATTTATCACATGTGAGGGGCAAACGTACCATTCATCCATATTTGGGGTGAAAACCCATCGAAGGAATATTTTAGGCAAAGTAAAATGGGAAAGCGCTGTTGAAGAAGTTAACAGTGCATTGCAAATATGATTAAAATCACATTATGAGTTCCACTCATTTCAAAAGGGTCTTTCAAGAGTTTCGTACAAAAGGTGGGGCAAAAGATCCATGTGCTCCACTGTGAGGTGAATAATATTTTTGAGTAAAGAATATCCCATGGTTTTCAAATGTAAAAATGACCTATGGTATTTTCGCCATTCCTTGGAATGAAATGACATAAGTCGGGACAATGTGCTGAGGTGAATGTAAAAATAGACAATGGATGAATTTCGAATTCAATTAAAGCGAAGGTATACTGATAGAGTAAAGATGATTATTTTTCAGCATGGTAAATGTGCAACAAGGAGTTTCACCCAAATTTGTTTTACAAATAAGTGTTGTAGTATTTTTTGGGTGAAACTATTTTCAGGCATCCATGAAGGCTGTTGAAAGTGCCCAATCTTGAGAATGGTGGTAATTTAATGATTGTGGCAAAGAGTAACACCAAAGTTGTGGATTTAAAGTGAGAGGAGCTACATTATTAAATTCACAAGGAGATTTTTGTAAGTTTTAAAATATTCCAAACGAAGGTAAATTTTTAAGGCATGGCGAATGTACCAAGTCAACGACCAGGTTTACAATTTTCTGTGTACCGACATCCAAATGTACTAATTTTTTGGAGATTTTTCCTTTAAAAATGGGTCGCTGACTCAAGAGAAATATTTTCAAGGACTTCAAGGAAGAATTTTCTCACCAATGTCCCTGATTTGTAAACATTTTGTCTTCTTGTGCATTGAATGAAAGAGACAAAATCCTCTATAAATACTAATCAATTTCCATTGTAAAAGGAGGTTAGACATTCTGTAGAAAAACTATTCAAGTTCTCTGCATCAATAGAAGATACTGTGCTTATGAATTTTCAAGTGATATTATGTGTGATTTTCTTCTATTTTATGCATTTCTATTTTATGCTCATATTCATTGTTTGTTATTAAGTTTAAATTATGCATCTAAATTTGAACATTGTTGGTGAGGGAGTGAGTTATGGAATGCAATCCTGGAGGTTGTCTCTGCAAGGTTGTAAGTAGATTCTATTGCCTTAATTTATTACATGATGCCTCAATGCTTGGGTAGAATTCTTGTTTCTAGTCTGTCCCCAATCCTACACCTTCGACTTGTGGCCATAGTTCCCATCTCTTTCTATCATTTCCAACTTCTTTCTTGCAACTCTAGTCTTAATCAGTGTAGGATTTAGTAAGGGAGACATCCTCTTCAAATATTGGCATGAAGGATATTCCTTTACTTCAGTATTTCAATATTGGCCATATCTAGGACGCACAAAAACATGTTTGTATAATTAGGTAAATATTTGACCAATACCGTCTAATTTCCATATCTATAAATATTTGTTTATAACAACCTGACAATTTCTTAATACATTTTTTAGGATTTTTATTCATACCCCTAATATTCCAAGATATAGTTTTCAATGAGTTTACATAGGTTTTTATGAGGGGTCTTGGTATTGTTGTCGCCATTGCACAACATACCCCAAATTTGTGGACCCACCTTAAATTTTTATGTTTATTGGAAGTTTTGGTTTGCATTAAGTGTTTTGTTGGTTAATTTATACCAAGTAGTTTTGTATGGTTGATTATAAAGTCAAATTACATACCTCGATTTCAAGGTGTTCAAGGAGAGTCTAGGGGCATGATGTAAAAAGTAGGTTGACCATGGTTTATTGGAAGTTTTATGACAAGTTATTAAAAAAATTGTGGACATAATTTTGAGATGAATTCCAACTCGGCCAACCAACGGATGCAGCGTCAGAGCGTGGTAAACATGGAGGCACGATTTTTGAGTGTCAATGACATAATTTTTGAGGGTCAACACAAGAATATTTTTTAAGAAGCTTCCAAGTGGCACGACCACATGAGTTGACAAGGTTTACATGGTAAAAAACTCATCGATAGGACTAGTGTTCTTTTTTGTTAATAAACTCCCATTGTGCCACCACCGGATACATGTGGAAAAAGGGAGGATGCGAAACAAAGTAGGATGTAGATGGAGTATACGCGGGCTCTACTTGTAAGAAAGAGTATAGCGAGGCCATGCGGCCCACGTCACTATAATTTTTACATGGACGAGAGGAGAAATGATCCTAGTGATTTTTGGGTATGAGCGTCAAAGTAAATATGTCAAACAACTTCATGTTCAATGAAATAATAAACATGTTATCTCTCAATTTATGAGAATTGGATGTGGTTTGTTGGTTGTGACACTAATTTGATTTCTTTGTCTATCATGTGATGTTATATTGTTGTGCATATACCACGGTGGACGCATATTATTACTGAAAGACCATACACGTTGAACTTGGAGGTAATAGTTGTGTTATTTTGGAAAACCATAAACGTCAATGACTGCATAGAAAATGCATTGAAATAAGGCAATATTATCAGATAGATCCATTGAGGCTATAAAAATATTCCAACACTGATTCTATTACCATGCAAGGTAATCCTTTTGGTAGAGAAACTTTTGAAAAAGATGCGTAGGCTTCAAAAATCATTGTTCCTCAATTTGAATTTTTTTTGAGAACCTAGAAATTGTCACTTCTAGAAATCAAGTGAGATTTAGTTTCAATGATTCAAAGAGTATAAGTTTCCTAAACTATCAGAACTCAGTATATCACATCTAGATTCCTTGATGTAAAAATGGGATGGAACCAAGTATCACTCCTAGTGGAATTTGCAAGCACCTATCTTTGTAAAGATTCATTTTCAATTTGATATTCTATTTTGCTTCAAAGAATGGTTGATCATAATTCCAGTTTATTGAATATTTTAACCCTCTTTTGATCTGAATAGTGCATACGATTCAGGATAATATGAAGAAATATATGGAGATTCAACTTTTGCTACTTTCTATAGGAACATCATCATAACAATTACGAATTTAAATGGATACATGTGTTCAATAAAGTGAAAATATGTGGAATTGTGTACTTTTTTAGATCATATGGTCTCAAACAATGGAATTCAGAGTCTCAGGATGTCTAATACGAAGTATTAGGGAAGTAATGAAGGTTAATGGAATACATCAACATCAACCTAAGAAGGCACAACTCAATCATTAAGGAATAGTATAAGAAGAGAAATGGAATAATCAAGCATAACGACAAAGGCATTACTGAATGAGTCTTAAAATAAATGAAAAACATTAAGCAGTGGTTACAAGTGGGAGAAAAAGGAAGAAGACGAAGTGGAAGGAGAATGGATGCAATGGTTACAAGGAGGTGAAGGAAAAGGAAACAAATAACCAATGTTAGAAATTTTAAATAGCCATGGAAACGCAGAAAAAAGGGTTGGAGAGTTTTTGGCAGCAAGGGCACATTGGAACTAGATTTTTTTTGAAACCTCTCATATCAAGTTTCTGGATTGCACCAAGTTTCACCATTTTAAGCCATTGGAACATGGTATTTTGCAAGTGTATTTATTTAAAATCTTTCATGTTGGCAATATATTGGAAATTCTGATGAGTTTTATGCATGTAGATGGTAGACTCATTTATTTTTCTTAATGTATTGTGTTATTCCATAGAATATTGCACCTCATTAATTATGGAATATGTGAATATGGGTCAAACTAATGTTGGTTTAATGTAGGATGTGTGTTTATGTAGGTTCGATTTGAAATTTTAAAAGTTACGACAACTTGTCCTTTTATTTTATTTTCTCTAACCTTAGCCCTTTTACTTTTTTTTTTTTAATCTCATAAAAAAAAATACAAAAAATAATAAAAATTAAAACCCCAAAAAGAAAGATGGCAAATTCTAAAAATTAAATTTCAGATTTTCATGTTTACGCAAATTCACATTTTTTATGAAAATTTGAAATTTCAAACTTTGCACATTTTCCAAATAATCAAATTAATTTCATTTTTATGGAAACGGAAATTTCAATAAATTTCAACTTTCATTAAAATGAATAATTAATATGATATTCCAAAGATCCTACATTGCAAAGTTAGATTTTAGTCACTTTTATTTTTAGTTTCAAGCAAGTCTTAACAATCCAAGATAAAATTTGTTAACAAAAGAAGATAAAATTGGTTAACAAAATAAGATAAAATTTGTTAACAAAAGAAGATAAAATTTGTTAACAAAAGAAGATAAATTTGGATTAACAATTTGAGATAAAATTGATTAAATCACCATTCATAGATTGTTATTTCAAAGTATATAGTTGAGCAATAATGTCATATTTTTACAAATTCCATGAACAACAAAGATCATTATAAATCAAATCAATACCAAAATAGGCCTCTTGTTAATAGGTATATGCAACCCTTCCAGATAGGACCTACAAGACCATTGGAAAATTGCTCCATCGAAAGAAGACTTTGTATTTGTTGCACTACATACCTATGGGATAACTTCAATTTAAACCAACTATTGCCATGGAGTCCAAATACCAGTGAAATATCTGCTGCATACGTCCCATTTTTCCAAAGGTAAATTGCTTTGGAGCAAAGAGTCCAACCCCGTCTATCATCCAAAAATTCCCATTTAACCAAGCCAACTACATCTTTCCAAACCAATTTGGTGTTTTAAAACCTCTAAGATTTATCAGTTTATGGTTCCTAGAATCCCGTTTGGTGGCATTCTAAACATCATATGGGGTTTGAGTTGTTCTTGCAAAAAATGGAAGAAGCATCTCGTTGGGGTGTGGATGTTCCAGGTTTCTATGTAGTTGAAGGTGTTTGTCTAGTTAGTTATTATGCAGGGTCTTCATAGTAAGGCTCGTCTAGCCAAATGGATGCTTACATCGGATGCTTGTTCCAACTATGGAAAAAGTGAAACAATTAAGCATATTTTTTGGGAATGTTCGAGAACAAGAAAGGTATGGAGAAAGGCAGTCTGGTTGTATGACAATGTTGTTTAGGGGCATCTAAGGTGGAAGGCAGTGTTGTTTGGAGACTCCATTGACTATGCAAGCCACAAAAAGATATTTTGGCACATTATCAGACTCTCTATCTTGTTCAGTATTTGGAAAGATAGATGTAGTTTGATTTTTAAAAATGAGGAGGTGTCGGTTGTTGTTATTGTTAGAAAAGCTGCTGAGCTTATTTCTAATCAACTTAAGGTGTTTAGGTATGAGATTATTCAATAATGTATTAAAATTGATAAAAGTGTTAGATTTGAATGTTTGCTGCTCATTTGCAAACTATTGTAGTGTTGCTATGATGATGTATTCTATGATTATTCATTAATATGAAGTATTTTTCAATAAAAAAATAGGTATATGCAACACTGAGGTATCCAATTAATTTTAACATTTCATATTTTACTAAGCATAACCTTAGGGAAATTACAAACATTTCCCTACAAGAGAGGATATTTGAGCAGAATATTGACTATGAGTATAGTTTTACAATTGGGCAAAATTATCACTCAACAGGTCCCTTCATACTAAGTGGGTTATGAAACTTGGACCTCTCAAAGAGAAGCCAAAGTCCTTACCGCTGCAGTAATCTTTCACTATTAAATATTCTAAGATATTAATTTCATTGTTATTTTTTGTTTTTATTTGTGGGTTTAGTCTCACTTCTTGTTAACACTTGTAGTATTTGCTTTTGTTTTCCCATATCAATAGCACTCTGAGCTTCTTTTTCTCTTTGTTTTTGCTTCTTGGGTCTTCCTCTATTTTTTTCATTCCCACCAATACTTTCATCTTCATCAATCTCTTCAATATTATCACACTGCTCATAGTAAGACTTATCATCTTTAGGTTTATCTTTCTCTAAAGGATTTGAAGTGTAAGGAATAACATCAAAAGCATTATTTTTTCTATGTTGCCCTAGAAACCCTAAAGTTATCTATAGCAATTATCTTATTATTTTACCCTAAAAACCCTAAATTGTTATGGATTTCCTCCATCCTCATTTCTTTATTATGTTGCTATTTAAACCCTAAAGTGCAAGGGATAACCTCTACACCACTTTCAATTTTATTACAAGGAGAGGATTTTATATTACTTGAGGAAAATGAAGATGATTTACTTGGAATAAAATTGACCTCTTCTACCATATTTGTTTTACAATTTTTCCCCATGTTAATTGCTTCTGAACTTGAACATACACATTGTATTTTATTATACCTTATATACTTCTTTGTTTCTTCTAATGGTTTATCCAAGTGACCTATGATGACCTCTACCTAATGATGTTGTAGATAAGCTTTCTTTGCCTCTTTTTTTTGGAGTGGAATTCCCTTGATTTGATATTAGCTTCTAATACTGTATGATTTCCTTGTTTCGTATTGAAGTTTATCTCATGACCAAATTTTTTTCTCTTTATTTATAGTTTTCACTTTATAAACTCTTGCCATGTGTCCAATCTCATAACAATTGTGGCATCAAAATGCGATATTTTCATAACACACTTGTTGATCCCATTCTATTGATTTAAATTTGACCTTAATGGATTGTGGCAAAGGTTTTAAAATATCCATAGCAACATATTAATTGCTTCTTCAATTGCTTAAATGAGTAGTGATGCAAATCTAGTCCTCTTTATGATACCATGTTGGAGTGCACAATATTTTCTAGAAACATTTTGAAACATACATTTGCAATTATCATATGCAAAAAGGATGCAAGAGCAAAATAAATATAACATGATAAACAAAATAGAGAGAAATAGATAAACGACACAAATAGAGAGAAGGAATAAGCGGTGGGTACCGACAATATCACATATCACAAACTAATACAATTGATCAAATTTTTGGGGTATTTATAGTGATACCAAATCCCCAATTAGATATTAACCTCAAGCCAACATAACCTAACTTGAAGGTTAAATTATAATATAATTGATGTTATAAACCCTTTAATCAAGGTTAACCACATTGATGGTTTAACCCATATCACTAAGGGTAAATATATCAAAAATGTCTATAGTATTACATAAATGAAGCCCAAAGGATTACATAAATGATTCTTGATGGCTTATATAAATGATGCCCATAGGCTTACATGAGTAATTCCCATAATCTTACATAAATACTTACTCGTAGACTACATCAGTGGTGGCTATAAGCAGTCTCTAACACTTTTGGCCTTAGCCTAAAAGATCATAGAACAAATACTTCAAAAAATTCCTCCACTAGCTTTGCCATATTTGAAATGAAAACTATATAAGAATTGTAGATGAGTCCCATTGTTGATTTTTAACAAGTGTTTTATCCCTAGTTTTTAGTGGTTAATGATGATAGACTTCTTATCTAAACTCATACAAACCCTAACCTAGATAAGATAAAGGTGAATCCACATATGAAGCATCCTACTATAAATTTATCTAAGTTTTCATTAGTTTTTTTTATGTTTATAATAATTGAAAAAATAATGAGGAAGCCATATGTTAGTGTAACAAGTTTTATGATTCAATGTATAACTTGATGCATGACATTGCATTGTGTTAATAAAATTTTAATTTATAGATAAAAAGAGTAGGTTACTATGATTTAAATATTGCTTAAAATTTTGAATGCACCTTTTCAAATGAAATGTAACATAGTGAGTATGTTATATGCAAAGCTCTCATAATATTCTCCTTATTTGTTGCTTTTTGCTCTATATTAGATGTAAAAATAGGAGGGTGTGCAAAAATAGTAGTAGGCATCCATGCAATACATAATTGTATAAAATAGTAGAGCCCTTATTGTGACTTCTTTGTAGATTTTTCCTAGTCCTCTTGATGTAAATGCTCCCCCTCCTTGACCTCAAACTTTATATGGAAGAAAGTTTTCAATATCAAGAACCCTCCATTAGAGATTATCAATGTCAAACCCTAGCTCTTAGGCTTGATGCTATTAAATTGAAAGTGGGAGGTTCCTAAGATTTTCTATGATAGAAGTAATAAGGCATAAACCTTTATTGACAAGTTTATTGCCTTTTATAGGAAATTGCTTTCCAATGAACCAATATTGCTAAAAGTGTTTACTAGGTCTCTTGTTAGAAGTGTTTTGCGATTATTTGAATCACTTCTAAAGTATTATATAAACAACTTTGATGTATTTTTCAATTTATTTAAAGGATTTTTTTGACTTAACTCTTGCTCAAGTGATGAATTCCTCCCTAAGTTTTAAGTAAGGAGCTAATGAACCTATTACAAATTACCATAAGAAGTGGGATTAGATTAAAGAATGCCTATGATATTATAGATGAAGATGTGTTAACCTTTTTATTTGTAAATAACATACCATTCAAGCTATGGTTTATGAACATAACCTTTTAGCCTACCGAGCTTATAGAAGATAATAGCTATTGTTAAAAATATAAACATTACGTGCTAAAAGCAAATCCCAATAAAACTCTTAAAATTAAGATTGCTAATAAAAATGATGTAGATGATGGGGTGTGCAACACCAATATTCATTTTTTTAAGTTATAAGGTAGGTACCTAATCAATTTTAGCTAAGCTTGATCATATGCCAAACACCCCTACCAGTCAATGGAAACACAATGATATATAAAAAAATCTTGTCTATCCCTAATACTAAAACCCATGTTTGTGATCCACATATTGAGGTGCCAAAATGGTATTATCACATATTTTCTAGAATGGAATATGGGGCCATCATCATAATTATTACATAAAGCTTAAAATTACATGTTGACCTTATTAATAATATAAATATATAAAATAGAAAATGTGAGGAAAATCTATATTGAGGGAAGAGTTAATTCTTGTCATAGGAAAGACATTCTCTTTCTATGTGTGTCTTGTTAGTCTAAGAAGAAATTGTGTATGTTCTACAATCTAAGTTGGTGTTATACATAGATTGACAATCCAAATAGTATTAAAAAATATTACTCTAGGAGAGGAATGCAAGCAGCTTCAATAAAAAGTTGATAATTTATCTATACAATTCAAAGCCCAAAGTGAAATATTGATTGCATTTCTATTTAGTTTTCATGAGTTCTATGCAAAGCCTTCTCATTCTATTTATTATTACATGCAACAAATTCATCAATGTTAAAATCAAAGTACAAAATATTTCACCATCCATGCGTAGTGTGTTAGATTAGGTTTGTCAAGATAGAGGTTTATTGAGAGTCTACTTTCAAAATTATTTATAAATAGTTAGATGCATACAATTTGTAATCTTGATATAACGGAAACAATGTGTAGGAATTTTAAGAAAGTGGTGATATGTTAAAAAAATAGTGGATGTAGATAAAAATCATATTTTAAATACGATACAAAATAATGGATGCAAAATAAATAACACCTTTTAATTACCATGTAAAATTTGTGTTTTTCCATCTTGGTTCTTCATGTGGCTATATTTTGCTTTTCATGTGTGTTAAAAGGGATGAATCTCTCTCTAAAAATTCTTGTATGTTCTCATATGACAAGTGACATACCTTAAGCCCCATAAAATATTATGGAATGGTAAATTTTCCTTGTATTAAATATAATGTTGGATAAGAATTAATGTTATTTAAAGTTAGATTGGCTAAAGTTATTTTAGTTGAGTGTGTTTTTTAATTTAAAATAATATAAAGCATACATTGTTAAGACATAAAAGGGGCACTATAAAAAAACTTAAGGATATGTGCAATGTAAAATTGTTTTTTAAGGTGTTTTTGCTACTAATAAAACAGTTTGGTAGTGCATTTATTAGTTGTATCATCATAGTATTTTCAAAGTGTAAATTTCCATGACCTCTACAAATATTTTAATTCCATATTGTAAGATAGACAACAAGTATTTTCTTATTTGGAAATATAAACTAAGATAAGTTCCCTTATGGGATGTTGTTGAAGAAAAACAAGTCTCCACTATTTATATATAACTAGCCAAATTTTAGAAATTTAATTAAGCCTCATCAACAAGTGGCATGTACGTGGAATATAATATTATCAAATAAATAGAACATACTTCATCCATAGACATTTATAATAATAATTTAAAGTTAAATCTTGATGGGGCATCCAAAGGTAACCAAGATAAGGTCGGAGTAGGAGCAATTTTGAGGGACAATCAGGGTAGAGTGGTGGGGGAAGCTTGCAAGTTTTTTGGAATTACTACTAGTCATAAAGCTGAAGTTAATGCTTTATATCTGGGTGTAGAGCTAGCTAAGGATTTAGGTGCTAAAATTTTTATCTTTGAATGAGACTCCTTGAATATTGTTAATTTTTTGAAAAAGAAGGAAGAAGCTAATTGGTAAATTGATTACATTGTGCAAGATATTAGAGAGATTGTAAAGCATTTTAAAGAAGTAGGCTTTGTTCATATCTTTCTAGAAGGTGAAAAACTAGCAGACTGGTTGATAAACTTTGGTGCCATTAAAGAATAGGATAGGAGATGGATCCCCCAGGGGTGGTTCATAAGGACTTAAAAAAGTTCACAAGGGAGTATTGTAGCTAATTGGGGTCCAGGATTGATACTGTTTGTCTTGAATCTAGGGGATTTTTGTCTACTTGCCCTTGGTAGCTATGTGTTGAGGTGTGATTTTGTCCGATTACAAATATCACCCGACAATTAGGATCATAATCCTCTCTTGCAAAGAAAATATGTTTCTCCAAGGTTCTTTTACGTAACACGTTATGAATTTATGTCAATTAAGTGCACAGAACATCTCAGGGATTAACAATCAACTATTAACAAGGGGCCTAGTATAACAAATATTTTGATCTTGAAATCATTACTTGCATTTTCATCAGTATAATTTACTTCCTCAAAATGAATAAACTTACCTTTTAAAGCTAATATTTGAGAATGCAAATCTATTTTAAAAGATGAACTTTGATTAAAAATGCTTTTAACCTTATATTAAACTTGCATGAATGTTTTAAAGCATTTTAATTCAAAACTTACATTTATTTCATGAATGAAGCTTAAAATCAGATCTAATAAATGATGAATAAAATAAAAACCCTAATTATAAAATGTGAAACACTTTATAATCCCTATGTTTGGGCCTTTAGAATATTCTAAGCTTTATAATCCTTGCTTCTTTTCATAGAATATGAATAATTAATGTGTATGAATTCTAATTATAAAGTTTTGTACTTTATAATATAAAAATTAGAATTCATATAACCTTTTAAACCAAATATTTATTTATTCAAATATTTATTAATTCAAATATTTGAAATAAATAAATATAAATAATTAATATGTATGAATTCTAATTATAAAGTTTTGTACTTTATAATATGAAAATTAGAATTCATGTAATCTTCCTTAATGTGATGTTTATTTATTTTCAAATATTTATTAAACTAAATATTTGAAGTAAATAAATTTAATCCTTTCAATAGTATACTTTGGACTTTATGATTTGAGATTGAAAATTTTAATAAATCAAACTTTCAAAAACATAAATAAATCTCAAATTATGGATTTTAAAATTTTATGATATTAAAATCAATAATCCATATAATCCTTCTCTATCTCTGAAATTTATTTGTCAAATATTTATTAACTTAAATATTTGACCTAAATAAATTTTACAACCCTTTCTATAAATCTGAATCTTTGAAATTCAACTTAGGGTTTTAATAAAACAAATTCAATGAACTTTATAAACTTTATGAAATTTAAAATCAAAAGTTCATTGATTCCCTCCTCTGTGAAATTTATTCACCCGAAATATTTATAGAATTAAATATTTGAGTGATAAATTCAAACTTTAACCTAGTTGTAAAATTTAAATATTTTATAAAATAAACTAGGTTTTATCTTAAATCTTAATACCTCAAATAAATTAAAAAGGTCTTAGGGTAAAGAAACAAATTTGAATAAAACGTTTAGACAAACTTGCTACAACACAGAAAAACACAACTTTGAAAACCAAACTCAAGCAGACCAGATTTTACACAATCCTACCACAAATTTGGTGCTATCTTCTATGGAAATTTTAATTAAAAAATTATATCAATCAAATTATAAATTAAAAACACCACAATAGTGCTTGCTTTTAATAAAAATTGAATTTGATACAAAATATTAGATCTTACAATGAATCCAACAAAGTCTCTGTATTCATGTGCAAATGTAGCTTCCTCTGCAACTTGGTCTTCTATTTGGCTCCTTTCAATCTTTCCTCTTTTTCTCCAACTTGTCCGACCCCTCTCTTTGGTTTCTAATTCTCCATTTATAACTTGAGAAATTTGTTCCTCTTGATTAGTTTGCTCCGTTCCATCAGTTTTAAAAATGAATTCTTGAAACCCTAATATCAATAAAGCCTTTTCAAAGGATTAATATTTCTCCTCATTGGCATTCAAAATTTAAAGTTAAGACATGCCCATGAAACCCACGAACACATCCTCTATTCAACATATTTTAATAATCCTGCCAACAAAACAAATATTAATTAGAATATAAAACATTTATAAAATAACCTTTTTAAATATAATTAAATTACAAAGTTATAAAACTTTATAATTTAATTAATTTAAAACAAGTTTATAAAATAACAATTTTAAATATATTAAATTATAAAAGTTATAAAACTTTATAATTTAATTAATTTAAAACAAGACATAACTAAACATAACATACGAACATGCAACCTATATGACCACCACTATAATAAATGAAAATATATTAAAATAACACCAAAAATATATACTAAATAACAAACATAAAATTTAAAGACAACATAAAACTAAAACAACATAACATAACAAAACATATAAAACAAACCAAAAAATACTAGGTATACATGAGACTTAAAAATTTAACATAACACAAAACATATTTACAAAACCTAACCTATCAATATTAATAACAAACAAAACAAAACACCCTTGACATAAACATAACATAACAACAATAATACAACTCAAAGACCATAATCAAAATGACCATACAAGCATAACTTCAGGATCTTCAGATCATGAGGTGAATTTTGACAATGGACCTTGCTATAAGACCATTCAGAGGAAGATAAGCATTCTTGATATTTCAATGATGACAACGGTGAACAATAAGCGCAAGCAACAATTTGAAACAAGCTTTCAAATTTCAAGTGGGTCCCCAAATTTTGGGGTCATTGTGAAGGAGTCACAACAAATGGTGACTCTACTGGTAAATGTCCCTGGACATTTCGAACTTAAAAACCAAACTCTAAAAACAAAAAAAACCCAAATATTAGAATTATAAGCGTCAATGATATCCAGAGAATGAGAATAGACCAATTCGACATGAACCATCAGAATCATCAACATCAGCTCGGTGTGTGCAAAGTGATTCATTCTATATATTTTGAAACCATTCAACATTCCATTGTCAATTTTGCATTTCAAGCTATGAACATTTCCTCTTTGAAGAAATACCTCCACCTAATTCCCTTCAGACATTGCTCTACTGCCTACCGAGCGTCTATAGCTCCGGTAGAGATTATCTGAAACTCCCAAATATTAGGTTAATTTTGGATGTTGCATTTCCTTTATTTTAGACATAGCTTCACTACCAGTCGAGCGTCTATAGCTTCGGTGAAGATTATCTAGTTCATGGTGATAGATTTGACTTTATTTTCAATTGTATTCATCATTTCATCTCTCATTTTTTATCCCTCATTTTTTTTTGTTTTCACTTTTTTTCTCTTTTTTTTCTTTTATTCGGTAATATGGTACTTTGCAACAAATCCACCTGCCACTTGGGTTAGAGATCAGGTAAGGCTGAAAGAGTATATAAAATTTTTCACCTTAATATGTAAAATTGACAACTTCATACATCCAGAATTTCAAAAAATATTCCTTAATGTGTTTGTGGTACTCGTGAAGCTTTTGCAATATGATTCTAATATTTCAAATTTCCTTATCTTAGTTCACATTCATGAAGATATAGACTAACATCTCACTTTTCCTTTTCTCCAGGTTTTATAGGTTTTCAAAATAGGTAATTTTATCCTATATGACCCAGGACCAAATACCAGATAAAATCATCAAATGATTAGTGTCTCGATAACAACTACCTTAATCAAGAAAACCTCACTAAAACTTTGTCAAATTCAACAACACACATCAAAATAATGAAACTCCAAAATATGGCAAAGCCAATTTATTGCTATACTAAAAACACAACCAAAAATATAATAAACACTAAACAAACAAAAATAAAAATCAACAACATCACCAACTAATAAAATCAGCAAAATAACTAACTAACAAGCTCACAAAACAACAAGCTATACAAAACATAAATTTGCAAAACCAAAATTGCAAAGTTGATAAAGCGAGTGAATCCACTTCCTAAACTTGACAACATTGACAACAGAACCAATAACAAAACATTACAAAACCACAACTTATGTACAAACACAAAAACAAGAAAACAAAATCCAAAAGACTATTTACAAAAATATACATTATGTACAAGACATTGCAAAATTTCTGCCATCATTTCCCTGGATCCCAAATACGATTAGCACACTTTAGAAAACATATATGATTATATGCCTGCCAAGTTTTATAAGAATCCAATAAAAATAAGATTAGGCCAAAAATAGAAATTCTCATTGTGCCTATCTCATCCCACTGATTTGATTCAAGTTGATAAGCAATTCCATGTTTAAAATTTGATTCATTAAACTTAAAATTGAAAACATGATTTTCAATTATCTTTTGCTTATTCAATGAAATGTGAATTTCAAACCTTGATTCATCACTTTGACTTAAATTCTCATTTTCACAAGCATATAGGATTTCTTTCAAATAAGAAGCAACTTCTAAAAATTTTAAAGCAAAATCATCATCTATGTTTTTAGGCCAATCATATTCATGCAACAATTTGCAAGAATCTAGGATATTTATAAAATAAGAATCATTATAGTTTTGTATCCTAGATTGAATTGTTACTGTTGTTGAACTTGATTCAATGATTCAAACATATCTTATTTTTCATTTAGCAATGCAAAATTATTTGTAGTGGGAAAATAAATCCACTTTAGTTCTTGATCAACCTCCAATGGCATTTCATTATAAACAACATTTAAATCCAATAAATAATCATGCAAACTTTTACCTGATTCTTGGATGTTTGAATACAAAGGATAAGATTCTACCTTTTGTATACTTTCATTTACCACTACTTGATGAGCCATTGTAATCTTTTCTTTTTCTTCATGATCTCTATCATCACCACCATCATTTCGTATTCTTTCATCAATGACCTATTTTTTAGAAGCATCAAAATTAGGCATCCAATCAAGAATATGTCCATATTTTTCAAACCATAAATCTTGTTGATAAAACAAAGCAATAGTTTCTTTAGGATGAATAGGAAATTCTAGTTCTTTGTTAGCCATACATGAAGTTTCTTCATTTGAATATTCAATACAATCATGAAAATTTTCACTCAAATCTTTAGTATTCGAGAATGAAAGAAAATAATTTACCTCTTCTTCATCTAAAATAGATGAATCATAAGAAACATTTACCATTTCTTCCCTTTCTATTGCAGAAGAATGTTCTACAAACTCATGTTCAAAATGATCAAATCTTGGAACCTTCTCTACTTCTGAAATTGACATGTCATCTTCCAATTGGATAGAAATTGCCAAATCTTCACGCAAGATAGAGGTTTCAACATCCTGCATATCAAGTGAAATGGAAAATTCATCAGTAGGATAATTAGAAATAAATAATTCCTCATATCTTCCCCAACCATTATAATAATCATCTTCCTGAAACATTTGATGAGATTGCATCCCTTCTTTCATTTCTTCTTGATCATTATTTTGAGAATACTGAAAATTTTGATCATCATTTTCAATGATCTCATCCAAATTTATGGAAGGTCTTGATTTATCATGTGTTTCAAAACTAGTCCACTCTAGGACTTCTCCACTGTCTAAAAGAATATCACTTTTAGCATCTTCGATCTTTGTCTCATGAGAATGATTTATATAATTATCTAGATATGCATCTTGATGCATTTGTCCCTGTGCTTGATCACTGTTTCTTTTAAGTTGTAGAATTAACCTTTGCAACTTGTCCTGCATTTTAGGTGAAGCAAGTACTTCATTAGAAAGAGAGGCAAAATCATCCCATTTATTCCACCAACAATAATCATCCTCTAAAATTAGAGAGTGATGTTCAACCACTTCTTCGCACTCTGTAAATTCAACAATCGAATGCTTTTCAAGTTCACCTTCATCACTTTCAAAAAAATTATCTTCAATGAAAAACTCATCTTCCTCAAGTAATAAAATTTTATGATCAGTCATAATGAAATTACCTCTAGAATATTTCAATTCTGGAGCTTTAATTGTTTCATTCAACTCTATGGAAGATTCTATTCTATCATATGTTTCAAAGCTAGTTAGATCTAAAACTCCTCCAATCTCTGAAGACTCATGCATTTCTACATTTTGATAAACTTGATTACTACAATCCTCATTGATGGATATTGGATTTGAAACTTGCACTTCCTCTTGGATAATATCAAAAGTGGTTGAAAAACTAGGACATTCAATTTCATTCGATGGTGTCGAAAAATGCGTATCATGACTCATAGGTGGTAATTGATTTGAAACCCTAGGGTTAAGTAATGATAATCTACCCACATCAATTCCTCTTGAAATCAACCATTGTTCTACAACTACTGCCCCACCATAGACGCTAGATAAGGATAAATATTTAGGAAGCTTTTCTAACAACTTAACAGTAAAAGGATCTAAAGCTTCCAAGTATATTTGAACAACTTCTTCTTCTGAAATGATAAAGTGTATCTCTATTTCAATATACAACTTATGAAACCTATCATTAAATTGACTCATGGATTCATTAGGTTTTTTACAGATAGAGGAAAATTGATTTGATAACAAATCTGTGTCAACCAATGTTCCAAAATGTTCAAGAAACATTGTTTCTAGTTGGTTCCAAGAAGTGGTAGAACCTGCAGGTAAATTGATAAACCAATCTTTAGCAAATTCATCCAATGTGTATGGAAACATTCTATAGAGAACATCTTCCTGCATAATTTGAAAATGAAACATAATATTTTTATATGCCTGAATATGTTCTTCAGTTGTAATCGTCCCATCATGCTCAAAATAGGGTAAATCATTTTCTGCCATTGAACCAATTTTAATATGCAAGGCTATGTATGAAAATTCACAAGAATTGAATCATAACCTAATTTTTGAATTTATGATAGATTAACATTAATGCAACATAAATAAAAAATTTTCAATTTTTTTAAACTAAGATTTGAAAGACTTCAAATGAAAATAAAATATTTACCTTTCATGCCCTCCTTCTAGCACCAATTTGTTGAGGTGTGATTTTGTCCGATTACAAATATCACCCAACAATTAGGATCGTAATCCTCTCTTGCAAAGAAAATATGTTTCTCCAAGGTTCTTTTACGTAACACGTTATGAATTTATGTCAATTAAGTGCACAAAACATCTCAGGGATTAACAATCAACTGTTAACAAGGGGCCTAGTATAACAAATATTTTGATCTTGAAATCATTACTTGCATTTTCATCAGTATAATTTACTTCCTCAAAATGAATAAACTTACCTTTTAAAGCTAATATTTGAGAATGCAAATCTATTTTAAAAGATGAACTTTGATTAAAAATGCTTTTAACCTTATATTAAACTTGCATGAATGTTTTAAAGCATTTTAATTCAAAACTTACATTTATTTCATGAATGAAGCTTAAAATCAGATCTAATAAATGATGAATAAAATAAAAACCCTAATTATAAAATGTGAAACACTTTATAATCCCTATGTTTGGGCCTTTAGAATATTCTAAGCTTTATAATCCTTGCTTCTTTTCATAGAATATGAATAATTAATGTGTATGAATTCTAATTATAAAGTTTTGTACTTTATAATATAAAAATTAGAATTCATATAACCTTTTAAACCAAATATTTATTTATTCAAATATTTGAAATAAATAAATATAAATAATTAATATGTATGAATTCTAATTATAAAGTTTTGTACTTTATAATATGAAAATTAGAATTCACGTAATCTTCCTTAATGTGATGTTTATTTATTTTCAAATATTTATTAAACTAAATATTTGAAGTAAATAAATTTAATCCTTTCAATAGTATACTTTGGACTTTATGATTTGAGATTGAAAATTTTAATAAATCAAACTTTCAGAAACATAAATAAATCTCAAATTATGGATTTTAAAATTTTATGATATTAAAATCAATAATCCATATAATCCTTCTCTATCTCTGAAATTTATTTGTCAAATATTTATTAACTTAAATATTTGACCTAAATAAATTTTACAACCCTTTCTATAAATCCGAATCTTTGAAATTCAACTTAGGGTTTTAATAAAACAAATTCAATGAAATTTATAAACTTTATGAAATTTAAAATCAAAAGCTCATTGATTCCCTCCTGTGAAATTTATTCACCCAAAATATTTATAGAATTAAATATTTGAGTGATAAATTCAAACTTTAACCTAGTTGTAAAATTTAAATCTTTTAAGGACCCTATTCCTTTCCCAGCTTCCTTGGCATCTTTCCCATCCTTTTCGGAAGGAAGGTGTTGCAGATGATCTCCTTTGGGGGGAGATCCTTGATCCACTATTCTGCCCCTTTCCTTGCCCTTGGGTGGGAAAATATGTCCCATTTCTGTTCCACTATTCCATCCTTTGATGCTTGGGTTCTGGGTTGTGGTCAGGTTTTCCCTAGGACTTTTCCTGGGGTTTTTTCCTTAGGATTTTTTGGAAGTCTTCCTCTCGATTGTCCTTTGGGTTGCTTCAGCTATGGTTTTGCTGAGTCTTTAGATTTATGGCTTCATGAGCAGTTTTGCACAACATCCTTTTGGTTGCAGGGACCATGTGCTTTATACTATGGCTCTGCTCTTTGGGTTTGAAGTGGTGGTTCTTGGAGGTTTTTAGCTCCTTTCGTGGCTTCGAGGATAGGCCTCTGTTCTTCCTGTTGCTGATTCCTTTTAGGACTTCCTCCTTCATTTCCTTGAAGCTATATTTTGGCGGGGCTGAGGAATTTTGGCTTCATGAGCAGTTTTGCACATCTTTTTGGTTTTTAAGGGGACCATGTGCTTTCTACTGTGACTCTGCTCTTTGGGTTCATGGTGTTGGTTCCTATAGGTTTTTAGTTTATTTCATGGCTTTGGAGGAACCTCTGCTTTTATTATTGTTGAATCCTTGCAGTTTTTCCTTTTTTGCATACTTGAAGCTTTGGTGTTGAAGGTTATCCGGGTGGCCTGGCTGCTTCCTTTCATTCTGGGCTCCTTTGTTTGTAGCCGTGCTTCTTCGTGACTCCATCTCAGATTCCTGTGGCTTTTTTCTGCATTTCCTTCTGAATTGCTGTTCCACTGCAGTTGTTTCCTGTGCTGGGTGTTGTTTCTCAAAGACTTCCTTTTTTCTACTTGAGGACTTCATAGCTTGGGAAGTTCCTCTTGTTCATGTTCCATTGATGCACCATCCTCCAGGCTGTTGTTCCACTGCATGAGGATTTCATTGCCTATGATATTCCTCTTTATGTTGTCTCATTTTTTAAGGCGTTCAGGGAATGGTCTTCTTAGTTTTTTTATCTTGCACTTTCCCTATATGTTTCCTTCTACTTCACTGATCCACCCTATTGTTCATGGTGGATTTTCTATTTCTTTCTAGTTTTCCCCTACGTGGGAAGGAGGTTTCTCTCAAGCCTATTTCCCAATGGTGGTTTCTGGTTTTCCCACCATTGGGTTGATTCAAAATTTAAAATTTGGCTTTGGTTCCTTTTCCCGCCCTTGGGAAAGTTTCAAATTGTTTTTTAGTGGATGGGGTGGTTTGGCGCTTTCTCCTGCCCTAGGTTTGCTTGAAAATTCCTACTTCATGCCCTTTGATTCAAAATTGAATTTATGGTGGGCTTTCTCTTCCTGCCCATGGTTCCTTTGGTGCTTAGGAAGTAGTCTTCCTCTGTCGCAAAGGATTGCACCTTCCTCTGGCATTTAGGATGGTGCATCCCTCTTTTTATCTGTGTTTCTCTAGTGTTTCCTTTTGCTTCAATCCGTTGTTTCATGTTACATTCTGATCCATTGTAATCAGGTTTTGGGATCCTTGATAAAAACCCACTTTTAATATATAACCTACCAAAAAAAAATTAAAATCTTTTATAAAATAAACTAGGTTTTATCTTAAATCTTAATACCTCAAATAAATTAAAAAGGTCTTAGGATAATTTGAATAAAATGTTCGGACAAACTTGCTACCGCACAGAAAAACACAACTTTGAAAACTAAACTCAGGCAGACCAGATTTTACACAATTCTACCACAAATTTGGTGCTATATTCTATGAAAATTTTAATTAAAAAATTATATCAATCAACTTATAAATTAAAAAAAACACAATAGTGCTTTTAATAAAAATTGAATTTTATACAAAATATTAGATCTTACAATGAATCCAACAAAGTCTTTGTATTCACGTGCAAATGTAGCTTCCTCTGCAACTTGGTCTTCTATTTGGCTCCTTTCAATCTTTCCTTTTTTTCTCTAACCTGTTCGACCCTTCTCTTTGGTTTTTAATTCTCCATATATAACTTAAGAAAATCGTTCTTGATTAGTTTGCTCCATTCCGTTAGAATATAAAACATTTATAAAATAACCTTTTTAAATATAATTAAATTACAAAGTTATAAAACTTTATAATCAAGTATATAAAATAACAATTTTAAATATATTAAATTATAAAGTTATAAAACTTTATAATTTAATTAATTTAAAAAAAGACATAACTAAATATAACATAAGAACATGCAACCTATATGACCATCACTATAATAAATGAAAATATATTAAAATAACACCAAAAATATATACTAAATAACAAACATAATATTTAAAGACAACATAAAACTAAAACAACATAACATAACAAAATATATAAAACAAACCAAAATATACTAGGTATATATGAGACTTAAAAATTTAACATAACACAAAACATCTTTACAAAACCTAACCTATCAATATTAATAACAAACAAAACAAAACACCCTTGACATAAACATAACATAACAACAATAATACAACTCAAAGACCTGTTGGCATTTTTGCCACATTGATTCTCATTGATTAATGCATTAGTGTATTGTTGGAAATCTGATCTTTGACTTCAGCTTTGATGCAGCTTGGGCGAAAAAAGGAGAAAAATTGAGCAAAAAATGGTTAAGTCCAAAAACTGCAGCGACGCGCTAACATGTTGCAGAATCGCGGTCAACGCAGTCAACGCAGGCAGGTTGGGCGGAACCGTCGCGATATCGCGACATGTTCCGAAATCGCGGGTCGGGCAGCGTCGAAGGCAAAAAGTGAAAACTTGCAGCGCGTCGCTGACATGTCAGCGAATCGCGACCGAAAATGGCGATTGATGCGGAGAGAAGGAACATGTAGCGAAATCGCTACGTGTTCCGTTTTCGCGGGGCAGAGCGCAGGGAGGAGCAAGAGGGAGCCGGACATGTAGCGATATCGCGACATGTTCCGGAATCGCGGGTCTTCAGCAGCGAAGCGTACGGCGTAAAATCATGTCACGATTTCGTGACCCATCGTGATTTCGTGACCCGTCACGATTTCGTGACCCGTCGCGTTTTCGCGACCTGCGCAGTTTTCCCGCCAAGTGCAGTATGAACGGCCGAGAGGGTTTTTTCGATTTTCGATGATTTAATGCTGACCCGAATTTAATAATTTGCGGATTTCCAATGCGGTTAAGGTCAAAGAGTGCCCAGGCTACCAAAATTAAAGGGTTTATTGGTTCGAAGTTGCCGTTCGTGGATTAATTCAACGGTTTTTCATGCACATATTCAAAGAATCGAATTTAATGAAGGGCCGCAAGCGTTTCATGGAATTTAATTTTTATTTCTTCGAGAGCTGCGATTAAGGGGATCATGTTCCTCGTTTCCTTCGCATGATTGTAGATCTCAAGAAGGTCGGTTTAAAATATTTAATGCTTGCAAAGAGGACGGACCTCTATAAAAACCAATGTAATTTGCATTTCAAAAGGTTGGAATTTTTGCTAAAAACTGGAAGTGCATTTGCAAGAATAAATTATTGGCTTCGGATTTTTCAAGCGATTGTTTGGGTGATTGTCTTTTACGTTCGTTGCATTTCTAATCGAATTTATATTCCTTGAGTCTTTGTTACATTCAAATTCTGCATATTGGATTTGAATCTTGCTTGTAAGGATATGATTCCTGGAGTGTAATCTTGGAGAGATTTTCTGCATACAGTTGTGTGGGAGTGGAGTCATTATATTCTATTGCTTGCTTGTTGCCGCACTTTAAGTTTTCTCATTGTTGTTCTTCGATCCCATAACTCCGGCCTGTGGCCATATTTCATTTCTTTCTGCAACTTTTAATTTCTTTCCAGCAACCCTTATCTTCAAACAGAAATTTAGATTAGTAAAGGGAACCGACCCACTCTGGAGATTGGTCTGGGAGCCATTTCTTGCTTCCAGCCTTTCAATGTTGGCCGGGTCTAGGGTGCAATTGTAAAAATCCTTTCCTGTGGCAGATTTTGGACCAACAGTTTTTGGCACGCCCGGTGGGACAGACTTCTTCTGTCTCACAAAAATCCACATTTGTTTTAACACCCGGAGGTCTCAAGATTTGATGAGTTTGTCTTGGCCTCATAGCGGAGATTTGTAAGTTCATCTGGCGACTTTGTTGAGTTGAAGATCCGGATTTTTGATCGTGGAGCCTTTGCTGTTATTTGGTGACTGTGCTGAACTCAGAAATACTTCATGATCACAAGATCACAGTCAAAGAAATTTGGCGATCTTGTTCAGTTTTTTGAACTTGATAGTTCGAGAAGTGGTGAGCATTCTAGATTAGTTTCCTCGTCTCTTCCATCTTCTGCTGTACAAATACCCAGTATTGTTGCTAGTGTTGCACCCCTACAAGTTCCACCAATGGCACAATTTCCTCCACCCAGAAAATTCTTGGCATGGAACAGCACTGGAGCCTTGAATCTGCAGGCTCAGAATCCAGTACCACAGGCTGCACTGAAGGCTTTGCCCACTTACGATGGTACTGGAAAAACAGCCTATGAGCACATAAATGATGTGGCTTCTCTGTTGCTATTCATGACATTCTCGATGAAGATGTAATGATCAAATTGTTAGTGTGTTCATTGAGAGGTAAAGCTGCTGTTTTGAGTACAGAACTACGCCTCCGGCACCATAACATCATGGGATCAATTGGGTGATTTTCTGGTGAAACATTTTCATGAACAGGCTGACCCTTTCTCATTGTTAAATCAGTTTACTGTCATACAGAGACATCCACAAGAAGAGATACCTGATTTTAATGTCCGGTTTACGAGAACTTGGCAAAGGATTCCTGATGGTATTCGGCCTAGTGATGAATTAGGCTGCGATGTACTACCTCGGAGCGTTTCACTCGAGATATCGGATGGGCGGTTCGGCGAGTCTAATGTGGTGACGTTTCCAGAAATCTTTGAACAAGCAATTAAAGCGAAGCTGATCCGGTTCGTTGTAGGAAGACTGCCTCCAAAGGTAACTATGCCTCTTATTCCAGATTTGCCTCAATATTTATATGGTTCACAACCACACCCCATGCCAGCTATGTATCCTACACCATCATGGAGTTCTAAAGCACCTCAGGTTGCAACTGTCCCAGCTCCTCAATTGCCTGCTTTAACTCCTTTACCGCTCCCTGCACCCAGCATTCAACCATCTCCCGTTTCCACTGCATTTCCAGCTTTGCCAGCACCACCAGCTCCTTTGCCCTTACCAGCACTTCCTGCACCCTGCAAACCACGATCCATATACAACATTATTGCAAGAGGTTAAGTCTGCAAATTCTGCCATTAGAGCCATGGGAAACAAGATCACACTCATTGAGAGGAAGCGGTGAGAGAGATTTCCAGCCAAGGAGATTTCAACCTCCTCAAGTTACTAGAGATCAAGCTGCCTCCACAAGCAAAGCACCCGAAAAGGGCTTAGCTATTCTAGCAAATGAAGATGCGGCCCATGCGAGATGGAGTATATTGGTGCTCGACTTGTAATGATCCTCACGGAGAGGATACATGTATGGTCCACTTAAATTATGTGCGAGACCTTGGCGGCCGACGACCTCGGGTGACCATGTTAATATGATCTCGGAAGCTGGTTATAATTTGATGACTGCGAGTGGAAGATCAAGTTTCGGTTCTAACAAGGAGTGGAAAGAAGCCTATGAATGTTGATCCTACTGACTTAGAGCCGTTAAGAGTACCGAGCTGAAGTGAAAAGGCCGGTGAAAGCTCTGTGCTAGCTCCAAAGCCTTTGCCCAAAGATCCAACTTTTAACGAGTTCAAGAAAAGGCGGCATTTGCACCGGTTAGGTCGGAAGCGAGAGGAGCGAGGCACGTGAAAAATTGAAGTATCCATCAACGACCAAGAGGTTAAGAGTGGAAGCTACACAACGATGACGAGGACCGATTTGAGCAACCTGTTGAGACGAAAAATTCTGCTGCAGTTTCATACAACATTGTTGATGATCTTAAAAAGACCCCTGCTAAGGTGAGCCTTTATGATGCTTTGCAATTGCCAGGCCAGGTAGACTTATTACAGGAATCATTAAAATCTATCAAGGATAATGAAAAAGGTCCTACCAAGACAGTATATGCACAAACTTTAACCACCTGCTGCTCTTTGGAAAAAATAGGCCACCTCCATTTTATTTGTCATTGCACATAGAGGGTTGGATTGTTCATAATTGTATGATCGACTACGGTGCTTGCCACAAGCTGTAATGCCCAAGGGAGTCCGTGAAGCAATGGGAATGGAGTACACACGGAGTAGTCCTGGAGTTACTGCAATTGGATGGTACACCTGTAAAAATAGTGGGTGTGATTAAGGATGTTCCAATTACTCTGCATACAATGCCCCAAGTTATTGTTATCCAAGAAATTGTTGTGGTTGATTTAGAGCCCTACTTTAGTATGTGTTTATCTAGGGAGTTTACCGCCAAGTTAGGGGGTTATTTGGCACTAGATTATTCCCATTTAGAAATTCCTGTCAAGGGTAGGCGTCTCAGGATTCAAAATGAAAAGCCTTCTTCTTTTCACATTGAAAAGTTGGAAGAAACAAAAAAGTGCGGTCTATTTACATGCTTACTGACGAGTCTGAAGACTCTGTTTTTCTGAATGAAGTTTTAGATAGTCTTCAGTTGGATGATCAGTTTTCTATGCTTAATTTTAATGCCATGCTGGAAACTGAAATCGGCTGTTATGTCATCCAAAAGCCTGAGAGTGACATGAAGCAGGAATTGCCTATTCAAGCTGATCAGAATGTTATCACAGATCATTTATGGCAGCTATATTTTGATGGGGTTAAATCCGAAGATGAGGCAGGAGCAACATTATGCAAGTCTTTTGGGCAAGTCGTTGAAGATAATGAGCAGATAGTCAACTTCTTGAATCATGAGGCGCCACTTGTCGAAGGGAGAACTACGAGGAAGAAGCCAGCCCAATTTCAGGGACCGACTCAAGTATGACCAAATCTGGGCGGGACATTGCAGATTTACAGGATAACTCCTGAGATCGGGTTTGTGGTGGCGACATGCCAATCATGTCGTAAACTTATGTATATAATATAAAAAAAAAAAAAGAGAGAAAGTGAAGAAAAAGAAAAGAGTATGTATATATGTGTTGCCTTTTGTTGTCACCTTGGCTCTTGTTGCTTGTGGGCTGTAGGTGTTGATTTCCTTTTTTTTCTCCTCCTTTCCCAGCAGTTGGTGGCTTTCTAGCACTTTCTTCTTTTCCCTTCCCTTTTTCTTTCCTTTCCCTTCTTCATCTTCCTTCTTTTACTTCTTTTTCTTCTGCGATTCTGAGAATAAGCCACGGTATGTTGTTTCTTCTCCCCTTTTCTATTTTTCCCGTTTCCTCTTATCCCTTTCTTCTCAGTTTGTCTTTGTTTTAAAAAAGCATTTATTTTCCAGATTAGTTCATTTTCATTTCACGCTTCAAAACTTCCACTTCTGTTCCCTCCATTCGTTCATTCCATCTATTGCCGTTGGTAGTGTATCAACATGATGTTGTTATGTCTATCTCATCACTTGCTTACTTCCACATCACTCCATTGCAGTCACCGCTTGCGCAATCGCAGGAGCTCACTCCACCATCACATTCCATTTCTTTAGTTTATAACCGCTTCTATGCAGGTTCTTCCAGTTCTAGTTTTCCGCAGTAGAAGAAGTTTTGCAGCAGTCCCCTGACATGTTTTGCAGCAGCTTGTTTACAGTTCCAATATGACTCTGTGCCCAATGGACTAAGGCTTGGATTCTTGCATACAGCGAGCTGTATACCCCGTGAGCCGCCAAGAATGTTGGCATTTTTGCCACATTGATTCTCATTGATTAATGCATTAGTGTATTGTTGGAAATCTGATCTTTGAATTCAGATTTGATGCAGCTTGGGCGAAAAAAGGAGAAAAATTGAGCAAAAAATGGTTAAGTCAAAAAACTGCAGCGACGTGCTAACATGTTGCAGAATCGCGGTCAACGCAGTCAACGCAGGCGAGTTGGGCGGAACTGTCGCGATATCGCGACATGTTCCGAAATCGCGGGTCGGGCAGCGTCGAAGGCATTAAGTCAAAACTTGCAGCGCGTCGCTGACATGTCAGCGAATCGCGACCGAAAATGGCGATTGATGCGGAGAGAAGGAACATGTAGCGAAATCGCTACGTGTTCCGTTTTCGCGGGGCAGAGCGCAGGGAGGAGCAAGAGGGAGCCGGACATGTAGCGATATCGCGACATGTTCCGGAATCGCGGGTCTTCAGCAGCGAAGCGTACGGCGTAAAATCATGTCGCGATTTCGCGACCCGTCGCGATTTCGCGACCCGTCGCGTTTTCGCGACCTGCGCAGTTTTCCCGCCAAGTGCAGTATGAACGGCCGAGAGGGTTTTTTCGATTTCCGATGATTTAATGCTGACCCGAATTTAATAATTTGCGGATTTCCAATGCGGTTAAGGTCAAAGAGTGCCCAGGCTACCAAAATTAAAGGGTTTATTGGTTCGAAGTTGCCGTTCGTGGATTAATTCAACGGTTTTTCATGCACATATTCAAAGAATCGAATTTAATGAAGGGCCGCCTAGCGTTTCATGGAATTTAATTTTTATTTCTTCGAGACTGCGATTAAGGGGATCATGTTCCTCGTTTCCTTCGCATGATTGTAGATCTCAAGAAGGTCGGTTTAAAATATTTAATGCTGCAAAGAGGACGGACCTCTATAAAAACCAATGTAATTCGCATTTCAAAAGGTTGGAAGTTTTGCTAAAAACTGGAAGTGCATTTGCAAGAATAAATTATTGGCTTCGGATTTTTCAAGCAATTGTTTGGGTGATTGTCTTTTACTGTTCGTTGCATTTCTAATCGAATTTATATTCCTTGAGTCTTTGTTACATTCAAATTCTGCATATTGGATTTGAATCTTGCTTGTAAGGATATGATTCCTGGAGTGTAATCTTGGAGAGATTTTCTGCATACAGTTGTGTGGGAGTTGAGTCATTATATTCTGTTGCTTGCTGTTGCCGCACTTTAAGTTTTCTGCTGTTGTTCTTCTGATCCCATAACTCCGGCCTGTGGCCATATTTCATTTCTTTCTGCAACTTTTAATTTCTTTCCAGCAACCCTTATCTTCAAACAGAAATTTAGATTAGTAAAGGGAACCAGCCCACTCTGGAGATTGGTCTGGGAGCCATTTCTTGCTTCCAGCCTTTCAATGTTGGCCAGGTCTAGGGTGCAATTATAAAATCCTTTCCTGTGGCAGATTTTGGACCAACAAGACCATAATCAAAATGACCATACAAGCATAACTTCAGGATCTTCAGATCATGAAGTGACTTTTGAAAATGGACCCTGCTATAAGACCATTCAGAGGAAGATAAGCATTCTTGATATTTCAATGATGACAACGGTGAACAATAAGCGCAAGCAAAAATTTAAAACAAGCTTTTAAATTTCAAGTGGGTCCCCAAATTTTTGGTTCATTATGAAGGAGTGACAACACTATGCAGTTGATGGGTTGACTTTGTGTTGTAAAAGGGTTTGGGCCCTTTCAAAATCCTGTTTTTACCCTTATAAAAAAAAACTCTTGAAGAATTGAGTGGTTATTTCTTATAGGAAGGATACAATTCAAAGAAAGTTTGAATAATCCTACAACAATGAGTAAGATTATATCTTCAAAGGTATTTTAAGAGGCAACAATGTGTAAAATCAAGGTTTGTGACCAATCAATTTAAGCATGATATCCTAACCAAGGATATAGTAAGAAGAGGCCACAAAACAACAAATAAAATACTTCAATCATGGTAAAATTAGAAATATTAAATGAGAATTCAAAAAAAAAATGTTGGTATGGACAATTAACAAAGAAAGCAAGAAAATATTATAACGCTTCAAAATAAGAAGGTAATATCTTTATTGTATTATTCTTTATAAAATTTATTAAACTTTATTTAATACATAAACTTAGGGACAACTTAATACATGGATTGCAATAAATAATATTTAAAATGTATAAAAAAGAATGAAAAATCATTTATTGAAATATTTTTTCTTCATGATCATTTTATATATAACATTAACTTGTGGTGATGTACTTATCAAAATAAACAAAAATAATAAATAGTAGTTAACAATATGTAACATGTTAATTTTAAAAATTATTTTGTTAATCAATCAAACTACAAAGCAAGGTTATAAGATAGAATTTTAGAAAGACATTGTTTTTCAATGAGTTTACACAAGTTTTTGAGGGGTCCCGATTCCCTCATACTAAGTGGGGTTTGAACCTTGGACCTCTCAAAGATAGGCCAAAGCCCTTACCACTGCATTAAGCTTACAACTAATAGAAAGACATATTTTTGATAAAGCTATCATGAATTAGTATGAAAGGTCCATATCAATTTTTATAGGGGGAATATATAGGATTGATACAAGCAATATAAGTGAAAATATTCTCTTTACATATCATGATAACATTAGTGAACTATATTACTTTTTTTTTTAATTTACATGGTGGAATTGGTAGCCACCACGAATCTGGGTAGGCTTTTCGACTTTTATGGCCGCCACTGTATTTTGTGTTGTTTGCCCCGAAAGTTGCCACATAGTTCTTTGTGCAGTCCGTCCCTATAACCACCATGCCACAATAATTTTAAACTTTTATTCCGCTGAAAGCACAAAGAAAAATTATATTACTTAATATTTAGGCATCTTAATTATTAATTTTTGGTGTTGATAAAAATGTTGGATATGGTACATCAACTTCCTATACTCAATTTAAATTTAAATGATCACGATATTTTTCATATGAAAAGTAATATAGGGTCATATTTGAGAAATATAGAGCATAAAAAATAAGGAAGCAACCATAATTGGTCCATAATGATGTTATTTTTAGATTTACCACTTATTTGGAAAGTAAAATATATGCATTAATTTTTAGTGATGATTTTTCAAAAAATTTGGGTTCCCTAATGTTTATAATGATTAAAAAGGTAATGATAAAGTCATGTTTTTTTAACATTTTTATGAGTCAACACATAACTTGATGCATAAGATTGAGCTACGTCAAGAAACCTTTCTTTCTAGATCAAAAGAGTAGGCTACTATGATGTAAATATTGATTAAAGTGTCTAATTCATCTTTCTAAATTCTACATAACATAGTGAATGCATTTAACACAAAGCTCTCATAGTATTCTTCTTATTTGTTATTTCCTATTCTAGATCATATGTAAAACTAGTAAGAGTGTATGCAAAAATTGTAAGACACATCCATGCAAACTTTCAAATAATAGTAAATCCCTTGTTGTGACTTCTCTATATATTTTCCATTGTCCTTATCTTGATGTCAATTCTCCCCTCATCCAACTTCGCATGTAAGGTAGGTTCCTATTTTAATAGACCCCATCATTAGAAATTATTAATGTCAAACCCTAGCTCAACATTGAGGCTATTGACTCTAAAGGAGTGGTTCCTAAGTTAAGTGAAAATGCACAAAACTTTATTGATAAGTTTACTAATTTTTATAAGAAGCAACTTTTTAATGAATCAACATTGTTGAAATTAGTTATTAGGTATCTTGTTAGAAGTGCTTTGGACTTATTTGAATCACTTATAAAGCACTCTATAAGCACAATTGATGTGTTTGTAAAAATATTAAATTAGGAGTTGGATTATGACTTGAATTTTGCTAAAGCTATGAATGTATCCTTTTGTTGTAAGCAAGGTTCTAAGGAGTCTTTTAAAAATTATCATAATAAGTGACATAGAATAAATATTGAAAATGCTATTATAGATGAATATATATTAAAATACATGTTCATAAATCATTTACAACTCAAACTAATGCTTATGAATATAACTCTTTTATATTATCAAGTTGAGAGAAAAAATATCTTTTGCTAAAAACTTTGAATATTTGGAGCAAAAGGTCAATCCCACCAAGACTCTAGAAGTAAAAAATAACAACCAAAATATTGTAGATGATAGGGTGCATAACATCTTTTTTCATGAGCTAGAGATGGTAGGTACTCTAGTTAACATGTTAACCAATGTTGACCATATGCCAAAACTCGCTAATCCTTAATGGAAACACAATGGTATAAAGAAATTCTTGTCTAGTATTAACATTTAAACTTATGTTTATTGAGGCACCAAAACTATATATATTGACCAAATTCTATTTTTGGCATGTTGTATAGGGCCATTATCATAATGACTACATAGAACTTAGAAATTACCTTTATGGTTAGAATTTTGGTTAGAAATTCTATTTTTGGCATGGTGTATGTGATGTTGGAAATTTTTTGAATATTTTCCATGTTATTATGGTAAGAAAAACTCAAAAAGGTACTGGACACTCTCCATGTTTCCTCGTTAGGGTTTGAAAGTTTTAGGGTTTCTTAAGCTATTTTTAAACCCATATGGGCTATTTAGGGTTAATTTTTTGAACCCATGTTTTTTTGTCCATGGTATTGTAAAGTCCGTTCTTGTGCTGTTGTTATTTAATTGCACTTGCATAAAGGTTTGAAGATAGTTGAGATATGAACATTATTGTATTGGAGATGGTTAAGTTTATACAATAAGAAGATATTATTGTACTACATTTTTTCTTGTAAGGGTTTCCTATATGAAATATTGTGTTGTGTGTATCCGTTATCTTCTTCTTGTTTCCTTTAATTATGTATGTACTTTTTTTCTAGATTTAGTTTATCGAGACCTTTTGCTCTTCATGTGGCCATTATCATAATGATTGCATAGAACTTAGAAATTACCTTCATGGTTAGAATTTTGGTATAAATTTTATTTTTAAGAATATGCAATAGAAATAGATGAAAGAGTATGAATAACAAAAGAAAAGTTCAATCTACTAGATATAATCATCCCCAGAACTAAATATGGAGGATACATAATAATATTTTTGTTGACAATAATACTCAATGAGATTTCTCTACTTCTAATGCTAACCAATAAAAGCCTTTAGCTAATCCAAACACTCCCCAAGCTAATCAAAGAAGGGGTCAAGGTAATAAATTTTATATATCATTTTAAAATTAAAACTAGCCTAGTGCTCAACAAGCTCAAACTAAGTTGTAAGCTTACTGTAGTGGTAAGGGCTTTGGATTCTCTTTGAGAGGTCCAAGGTTCAAACCCCACTTAGTATGAGGGGGCCAAGACGTCTCATAAAAACCCGTGTAAACTCATAAAAAAAAACAAGCTCAAACTTTTCCACAAATAAATGAAATTAAAGCCCAACTAAGGGTGATAATGGAAAGTTTATTTGTATAATTCCTATAGTGTATTATTTTTTTAATATCTTGGATGTCAATAATTATTCTATAGAGAATAGATAAAAAATTAGCAACTATTCCTAAAGATATGACATAACACAAAAAGAAGCAACCCTCTAAGAAGGAAAAAAAAGAGGAAAACAAGCATAAGAAACCTATCTAGTCACATATCTATCTACAAATTAGTGCTAGTATCATATATTATTCTTCATGGATATAGCTAAATAAGGGGTACCTATAAAAAAAGCCTTTGAAAATCCTAAATAGTCCTATAACCAAACAACATCATGCAATTAGGATGTTTGTTTGGCTTCTTCTTATAAATGAAAAAGATCATTGTTAAAGTTTATTAATAATACTATGACTTGGTTTATGATAGAAGAGTTGGAAAATATTAAGGGAACCCTTGGACTAAATTTTTTTTCTCAATCCCAATGCCTACCATACTGACATCATATGAAGTCTAATAAAAATAACACAAATTAAAAAACTTGCATATTGATTTCCATACTTCCTAATAGTTGGTACTCTACCTCTCAAATAAATGATTGTTATTGAATAATCCTCCATTGATGATAACAATAAAATAGAAATACATAGTTATGCAAAGTATTTTGATTAATTAGGGTAACATAATATGTGTATATGTTTATATCTTTAGCAAAAACACTCCAAATTAATCCTCAAACATATCCATTAGGAAAAAATGATTTTCCTATTGTGCCCTTTCCTAAATATAAGTAGCTTGTATATGGATTTATATTTTGGTTGATCATAAAATGACAAGATTTAAGTTCATATTATACTTCAAAAAAAATTACAAATTATCTTAGGAAGGCCATGGACCAATAGCATGAGAACCATTGCTTCATATAAGTATGAATGTGTCAAGTTTAATTTTGAAGATAGGGTCTTTACAACTGAATATGACCTAGATCCTTGAGCTTCTTTCCCACCTAAACACATAGAATACTTTATTCCATCCATGGAGAAAACAAGGAAAGTACCCATGTATAAGCATGAACAATTATGGACATGAAGAAAAAAAGTATATGAGAGGCATCCTAAACGTCATCTAAAATTATTTGATGATATATATGAGTCTAAAGATGACCAAATAGACATGGATGTTATCAATCTATTTTCTAAATAAGTTGCTATAAAGTTACCTCCATTACTAATATTAAATCCTAGCGAAGATATCTTTTTTATACCAAAACATTATGATCATATACATCTCAACAAAAGAAAATAAAGGAGGTCACCTACTTTTAAGATGGTGACAACCTGTACGAAGTTAACAAATTTGAAGTTAAATGAATCTAGTCTTGTGCTATTGAGTCCATTTGCATCCTAAATAACAACAAAGCTATACTAGTTAGTCTATAGAACTACTCTATTGTGTATCTAGAAGATGGTTATTTCCTTCATAATTTTAATGTATTTTACATAAAGAATTATATTTATTTGTATGCTTATGTTTAGAGATAAATGTCTTAGATACAAAATATATCTAGATCAGAATAAAATGTTTCTATTAATTTTATTGTTGCTAAACATATTGAATCATAAGAATTATAAACTCAAGTTATTAAACTACCAAAAAATGTGTCACACAGATAATTTGTTCATTCAAAAACTATTATCTAAAATATATTTTGGTATTTGATGTATCTAATGAGTCATAAGAACTAAAATTACAAACCACTAATCGTCAATTTTGTTCAATATTTCCTATCATATCAAAGCCATAGTGGTTCTATTGATTAGACTATATCACCCTCAATTAAAAGTCTTAGATAAAAATCCAAAAAGTGATAGTAGACTAGGTTAAAGCTATGAGTCATTCAATTTTGATAGGATTTGCGATAAAAACAATAAAATTAAAGTCTATCATAAACATAATCTGGGAGATGTTAAAGTTCTTCTTAGGACCAAGGGATTGTCAATCGAACTTAGTACCCAACCAATATGATTAACATTGAGAAACATACATCCTTGACGCTAATATTATTAAAGGGATGATATCGTCTAAAAACATTGAATATCAATTATTTTTTCCAAAATAATTTTATATCTACATTGTCTGAGCAGATTGAATTTGAGACCATTCTATGCTCTCATAGACTTGAAACTACCTAGAAAAAAATTGATTGACTCCTATCAATCTTGTCTAGCTAGAAGGTTAATTGAAATAGGACTATCCCCAATTTTAAAACCAATGTTATCATATCCACTTTGATAACTGTATATAAATGTGGAAGGATTCAATAACAAGTCTAAATCCTATATTTGTTTGACAAAGCATTCTAAAATTTAGCTAAATTAAAGGGTAAGAGGAAAAAAAATATTCCTAGTCTTGAGATACACTATACCTTGCTTCATATTACCCAATAAATGATGAATCTAACTTAGAATTTATGTATTCCAAATAAGAGTACCTATCATGTCAATACAATAAACTTGGCTTCTTGGAAGACCTAAATGTTAAATTTTGCCATCATAAGCATTTGTAGTAGAAATTTCAAGTGGACACTGATAAGGAGATATAAATTATTTCTCTTGTCCCCAACCACTTTGAGGAAGGGAATTCCATGAATGATAAGTAAACTATAGATATTAACACAATATTTTTAACCTTTGTACGGTAGTAAAAATAAAAGATTGTTTATCTATATATGAACAAGTTATTTTGTATAACTTGGTAAAATATTATAAGGATGTTTTTGCTTGACACCAATTCAATATGCATTGCATGAATTTGAACTCCATAATCCATAACATCATTACATATAAATATTATAAGAATGTAAGAACAAGTAGAAAAAATCCCTCTATTAATTTAAGACATTAGAAAAATCATAATTCAAAATTTATCAAATGCCAACTTTATCAAACCTTTTTGACTACTTGGATTGATTACCTAATGTAGTCCTAACTAAAGGTTAAAATAATATTATCATAAGGATTTATTGTGGTTTCTATAACATAAACATAACTTATCTTGAGGATAAATTTCCTCTACCATTTACTAATGTTATAGTTGACTTTACCACAAGGTTGAAATGTTCTCTCTTATGGATAGATATTTTGGATATAATAAAAATTGGATATCCCTCGAGGATCAAACTAAGATGATTTCACTACTCCTTAGGACACATTTTTCTATGTTATAATTCTATTTGGGTAGAAAAATACTAGTGTTACATATTAAAGGTCTATGACATTTATCTTTTATGATCTATTTGGTAAACTTATTGAGTCATATGTTGATGATATCTTAGGAAAGTCAAAGCATAATGTTGATCATCCCTTTAACCTTAGATTTATCTTTAATAGACTAAGACATTATAAGGTCAAGCTAAATCATTTATAGTGTGTCTTTGTTATTTATAATGGTAAATGTTTAAGATTTATGATGCCAAGTATAGGTATTGATGTTGTTCAAGACAAGATAAAAGCTAAAGAAGTCATGTTCCATACCAAAATGGTTAAGGAATTCATAATATCTTTAGGAAAGCTAAGGTTAATTAACCAATCTAGTATTGACCTATATTATAAATATAATTCTATAAAGAAATTAATAAATATGTAACTTCAATCAAATGATGGGTGTGAAAGGGCCTTCAATGAATCTAAGGAGCTGCAAGCTTACTATAGTGGTAAGGGTTTTGGTATCTATTTGAGAGGTCTAAGGTTCAAACCCCACTCAGTATGAGGGGACCATGATCCTTCATAAAAATATGTGTAAACTCATTGAATAACTATTTTGGATACCTCTGCCTCCTTGGGTCTTATCCGAAAGTGGCATCCATTTTGGGATGTTTTCCACAAATAAAAAAAAATGAATCAAAGAAATTTTTAGTTTGACCACTAAATGTAAGGACACCAATTCTAGATAAGTATTTTATATTATATACTCTACCATATATTTATCTAATACAAGTATTATGGTATATTATAACCCAATGGAGAAGGATTGCCTCACTAATTCCTTTGGCTATGAAAAGTGATGGTATTATATGTTATATTAAACAATTTGTGTCATTATCAAGACTAATATTTAATGATATTTATTTCAAAAGTCTTATGTACCTAGTGACACAATACAAGAAGTGGGTCCACATGATGGAGGAGTTCAATATCCATATTATGATTCATAAATATATTAAGGATCAAGTGAACACCAATCAATTTTTCGTGGCTCTTGATGCAAGTCAAGAATTTTTGAAAGAGTATTTGAGAGATAAAGATGTTATAGTGACCGTATATTATTTATATGATTTTACTAGACATACATCCTCTTTTTATTCTATCTTAGTACATGAATTTGATCAATATACTCATAAAAAATGAGCAAACACCTTTTGAGTTGCATGAAACTTCTCATGTCTAATATGAGTCCAAGACTAAAGGAAAAAATCCAAAACTCATAGATGATTCAAATAAGGATAGGGAACTTCATATTGATGCTCAAACCCTATATTTTGATAAATAAAAGAATGAAAATAGGGAAGGGGAAAGAGTTTTTTGAAGAGAACTTAAATTTCTACTATTTTCTACTTGAACTTTACTTACAAAAATAACATAGCAAAATATGAACCCTTAGTTCTAGGAATCTTGTGGTTTAATAATTGATAAGGTCAAAAGGTATTTTGATTCTAAAAAAATTATTCAAGTATTTTAGATTTTGACACTTTTCTAGAAAGAAAAAAGAGGAGGTAGATTCTTTTGATTCTTCAATTACCAATTTTACTCACCATGAAAATATTAATCAAGTTTATCATAATTATCAATGACAAGCATTCCATATCTATAATGGAGGATAAGGTACATATTAGATTTAATAGTACTTTCCATAATTACCATAAGGTATGACACTCACCACAAGTTATATGCAAGACAATAAAAAAGCAAAATAGAAAGATCAAGTAGATAAAATAGAAAAAATTAGAAGAGGTGAGTGCCCATAGGAACCCTAAAATATCACATCACACAAATTGATAAAAAAATTTAATGGATGAGTGGTTGAAGGGTTTTATAGTGGATATCTAATCCCAAAATTATAGTTATATATTACACTAACCTAGACTAACACAAGGCTAAAGTTTTAAGTCAAGTTACTAAACCCTTAATAAATATTTTTTTAAGATTAACCATCCAAGTCCCTTAATTAATCTTGCTAAGGGTGAATTAATAACCATGTAAATGGTTTAACTAATACTTCTAGGGGATGTATACATCAGTATTGTCTATATGCTTACATAGATAATGCATATAGGCTTACATAAAGAATGCTTATAGGATTATATAATCATCTATCAAAAATAGCCAATAAGGTCAAATTACCATCTTCCAACACCCCCATAATCTAAGCTTGGGGATAAGGAGAAAAAATTAGAAATATGAAGCTAACATCTCCCCTATAATGAATGCTTAATTGGAATGAATAATATCTAAACCTTTAGGTCTCCTACATTATCTAGAAGACTATTAAATCACCAAGAATAATTAAGTCTCCATAACCATTAGGAGGACTTTCAATTCTCTTATAAGGGACATGCTATCAAATCAAATATACATGCACACTCACTCTCATGGCACCTTATGCATGACTTGGATCATGTTTACCCACTAATTAGGGAAAATGCAACATATGTGGTCCATGATGCTCTCACAAAATTTTAATGCTTTGCTGGTAGAATAGAACAAAATGGATACAACCATTATGAAGAAACTGAAAGAAATTTAAAAAAATGGGATCCAAATGTTTTTGTATGCAATATTTATGGCTAAAAAATTTTCCTCCCTCCACACATTGGCAAAGTAACCAAAAATATTAAATTTTAAAATTCAAAATTTCACAAAACTATCTATAACAAATCTAAGGATGCCATGTGTTTTGATAACATAAAATAAAAAAGCTACCTATTATCCATATTTTCTATAGATTGGGATAATTATTGAAGAGAGGTGATCATGTTTTGCCTTATGTCCTCTTCATCTGTTGAAAGGGAATAAAACACAATAAGACTAGATGTGTCAAGTTTTTGCCAATTTACAACTTGTCACTTAAAAACATTAGTTTGAGAAGAATCCTTCACAAGTAGAAAATAAAATAGATGGAGACATCCAATTAAGTGCTATGTTAACCTTCATAATTTTCATTTTAATTAACATGGGGATAGAAACACTCAGGTGGATTATTAAATAAGAAACCAATATTTAAGAATTTGAACTCTACACCCATGAGAGAAAATACCTCATGCACTATATGTTAACCAAGATGGTGAACTTCATATTAAGTAAAGTAAACCTTTTTCCAACATTTGAATAATGATAATGTCTCGTATAGGTAAAGGCCATGAAATAAAATTCATGTGTTTTAAACCCATGATAAACATCAACAAGAATTTTATGCAAGCCACAATGAGCAAGATGGTGCTAGGCCTCTTAAGAATGGTTGTTGTAATCCTTTAGTTTTATACTAATGTAACCCAAATATAGTATTGGATGTCCATGGTTCTATCTGATATACTTATGCAACACCTTAAAAAAGGAACCATTGCACAAGATTCAACTCATGAATGTTATTTTTATAAATACCCTAAAACATTGCTCACTAGCCATAAGTCCAAAATGGTCATCGATATTGAAACTATTAAATTGCTCCCTATCTACCATACATGGATCTTAATTCTGTGCATACACTCTCAAAGCACCAATAGTGCTGGTCACTAGCGGGACAACCACACTTTATTTCTATAGATAAAGAAGAAATGAGGTTTTATACTTCATACTTATACAACTAAAAAACTAGCACCATATTGGAGCCACCATACCACATTCTATTTATCAATAAAGCCACATTTTCTTTGATTGTTGGATGATTAATCTAGAGTGTTGGATAGGAGAAAAGATTGCACTTCTTCCTAGAATGATCCACATTTGTCTAAAATATGAATAAGCTTAAAATAAATAAAACTTGTGCCTTGCACTCAAAAGAAAAATTTAACAACCTACCTCTAAGGTATTCTTTGCATGTTTTCCATCATTACTTGAACTCATGACAACCATCATGACAAAATAATGCTTTACCGTTGGGCCATCACACTTTGTTGAACACAACATTTTTCCATGATATCAAATTGTCATTCACTGATTTGCTACCAAAGCATGAAAATCCCTATTTTACTATTATTTTTTACCAATAAAGGAATATTTGATAGAATATTATATTTTTCCAAATTCAAATTTAAAAAAAAATGAGGGAATTAGCAAATGTTTTTGAAGAAACAAGCACCTAAATGACACAATTTTCAAAATGCTAAACTAGAACCCTTCTAAAATTTCACAAAGAATCCAAAATACTAACTATTCATCCATATTTACCATGGTTTTATCTCTACAACTCTTTTTTAGAACCCAACTTGTCAAGAAATTCTCACTTGTGAAAACAACATAAAAGGTTGTTGGGCCATTCTAATAATGTATCAAGTGGGTTAGAGGTCTTTGCTATGCATTAAATCCTACCTAGGAATGATCTATCAAATATTCAAACTCTTCTTACCTTCAAATTATGGTATGTATGGAATGACTATTGGTGGTTTAGGTTTGGCTAGTTTGCATGGTCATTAGTGAGATTTGACCACTAGGTTACCCTATAAGGATTCACTTCCACTAAAATAGTTGGGGATACTGGTGATAGGAATGGATGAAAAATATGTGGGTTCACATTTATTTTATGTGGAGTCACTAATAGTTGTTTTCTTTTTGGAGTATTTTGATAGGTTCTCCTAATTATTATATCCAAATAAAAGTAGTAGGTTTCTTCTGTTTGGTTCTCTTTATTTGATAGCCGATTAGTCTAACTAGTTTAATTTTTTGATCTCATTTATAAGGTTAATATTGTATTCTTAAGATATTGAAGTCTATTATGTTAGTTTCAAATGAAGCTAATTGATTTTTACTATACCTTTAAATAGAAAATTATATCAAAGCAACATGATATTATATAAATCAATATAAATTGAAAAAATTGATGCAAGTAAATTCTAGCTTGCAAGAGAATTGCTAGCAGTGGAAGCAAATTGTTAGTTAAGGTATTTATGGATTTTAGAGCTTGATGATGCTTTCAATTTGTCAGACTTGGAACTTAGATGTTTTTAGACAAACAAATTGACATCTTGGATACTTGATTTTTTTTTTGGAATCCTCTAGAAGGTAGAAACCTTATAAAATTGTCTACCACTTTAAGCAAGTGAATCGCTATTGTGTTAGCAAATTATTATTTTGAAGATAATAATTGTTTTGGGTCTTGGGGAGATGAAACACTTTGTATCATCCAATTTGAGTGAATCACTATCTTAGTAAGAAAACCATAGGTATAAATACTTGAAAAAATGTAAGGGATATTTCTTTAGTTCCTCTAAAAACAAGCATATAGAATCTATAAAATTCCAAATTAGAGATCATAAATTATAAAATTAGTTAATTTAGGAAAATTTTCTTAAGTTTAGTCATTAGTAAAGCTACCATTGCACCAATTTTGACAAATTTTAAAAGGTTTCAAATGAAATGCAAACTTGTGATCTAGGTGTAAAAATCAACAAATCTAGGTAATATATGCATATATCTAATTCAATATTTCTAGGTTTTATCATGTTTAATATTTTGAAAAAACCCTTTTACAAATATAAATATATTTAAAGTGGATTTATGTAGATATAAAAATTGGTATGCAAATGCTAATACCTAATTTCAAGCAAAAATCATGTCTATGGATCCAATAAGGCATGACAAAAACTATTGAACTTGTGTAAAGGTATGTGCCTATGAGGGCATGTTTTAACAATTGGAAGGAAAGGAAATATCCTTTTTAACCTTTAAATTTAGGTTGAATCCTCACTAATATAGATAATGTAGACTGATATAAATGCATGAAAGTAAACATGGAAGGAAAATGGTGAGGTAACAATGTAAATATGGCCATGACCATAACCATATCATTGTTGATCAATCAAGCTATTTAGAAGTGACTGAACAACATTAGTGTGATATAACATTTGTGTAACATGTAACAATAGAAGAAAGGACTAATATAAAAGTATGAGGGCAAAGCCATAAGCACCATTCATTCATAAATAAATAGGTTAAATGACATGATTGATCAATAAATACTATGCATTATCTTTCTAATAATTTTAATATGAGTTGAAGGGTACAATTTAAAATCATAAAATGTAGCTATAATATTCACAAATGGCCCAAATATTCCTTATAATGGATCCCATGGATCTTATTTGTAGTAAAAATTTTGAACTCTTATTTTAACCCTTGATTAACTCAATTAACCCTTGGTTACTTTATTTTGACTTAAAAAAGCAAAAAATATGCTTATCAATTAGTTATCTTAGAACTCATGCTTTAAAAATCATCTCCTTAATTTGATTTGACTATTTTTCTAGCAATTTTGTTGGCTATTTATGATTTGCTACCTTTTTGACAATTTAGTAACACATGGGAAATTTTTTGGCATGTACCTATGATCACTTGATTCTAAACTTAGATAATATTCTGCATTTTCTTGTCTTGGTATTTAGGATCTCTTTTTAAAATTTTATTTGATCATTAATTCTCATGTGCCCTATCTTTCCAAAAACTTAAACTCCAATATTTATTGCTGAATACCACCTTCCATCCTTCCATGTGCCTTTACTTGTATTGATAATCTTTAAATTTCATAGCCATGGTACTAATTTGATACTACACACTTCAAGGATTATTGTTAAACATTTAATGAGAGAATTGTCCAACATTATCTATTATTTTGGAATCAATAAAAACATGATACATTCCACGATTCTATTATTATAATGTCATTGCATGTGTATGCCAATTTCAATGTAATAGATGTTTGCATATTATAATTAGTTGAAGATGTTCCATAGTATTATTTAGAATTATTTTATCTTTAGTACATGAATTGTAGTAAGGATATTATGTTTAATATAATATTGTAAATGTTATATTGTTTTTTTATAAACTATAATAATTTATCTATGCATAATAATTTACATGCATAATTTCTAGTGTTAAAAATATTGTTGAACATTATCATATGATGTGAGAATGTTGTTTCCTTTATGCAAGGAGCTATCATTTAAGAACCAAAACGTATAGGAATCACTATGTATAATTTTTTTTTTATTAAATTGATGTAAGATATATAATCAAACGACCATCGTAATAAGTTACATATAGATAATTGTATTACTTAAAGAGCACATTCAAATCATGATTTGACCATCAAAAGCAATGGTTAATTTGTATTATTAAAAATATTTTTTATATAACTTAAGATTTTTTCCTTCTATTTATTCATAGCAACTTGGCCACTTATATTAATATTATATTTTTAGCTTCTTGAGGATTTGTTACTAAGGGCCTTAATACTTGAGCTGCATTTTGTTGTGCATCTTCTTTCTTACTTACCTAAGTAAAGCAAACACATTTAAATTAAAATATGAGATAATTTTTTTTATTAATAAGCTATGTTTGGCTTCTATTGGGGGCCACTCCCATTACAAAAACAAAACATTACGTTTCTATCATTTCATTTCTAACAAGTTAATTAAAGCATATCCAACTTTACCTTTCTATAAAATATAATTTTAATTTGCCTTTCTATCAAAGATATTTTCCATCTTCCTCAAAGTGCTAAGTTTCCACAATCAACTCCTTTATATCAAATGCCTTTCGAAATTTTAAATTTTGTCCATATGAAATTCAACACCGCTAATGGCTAAAATATTTATTGCCCAACTTCTATATCTATAAATATCTTGTCTATAACAACCTCACAATTTCTTAGTATATTTTTTTAGGGTTCTTATTAATTCCCCTAATATTCTAAGATATTATTGTCATTGTTATTTTTTGTTTTTATTTATGTGTTTAGCCCTACTTCTTGTACTTGTGATATTTGCTTTTATTTTCCCATATCAATATCCCTATGGGTTTCTTTTTATCTTTGTTTTTGCTTCTTGTGTCTTCCTCTTTTTTCCCATTCCCAAAAATACTTTCATCTTCATAAATCTCTTAAATATTCTTACACTACTCATAGTTAGGTTTACCTTGTTCTAAAGGATTTTAAGTGCAAGGAATAACCTCAAAATCATAATTTTTTTTATGTAGCCCTAGAAATGCTAAAATGCAAGGATGCTCTTCTACAGAAATTGCCTTATTATTCTACTCTAAAAAACCTAAATTGTTATGGGTTTCCTCCATCCTCATTTCTTTATTATGTTTCTCTTGAAACCTTAAAGTGCAAGGGATAACATATTCACCCCTTTCACTCTTATTACTTGGATAGGATTCTATCTTACTTGAGGAAAATGAAGATGATTTACTTGAAATAAACTTGACCTATTTTACTCTCTTTGTTTTAGGATTTCTCTCCACATTTTATTTTGCACCTTTAATTCATTATGAACTTGTCAAATGATACTATAGATAGGATTTATTTGCCTCTTCTTCTGGAGTGGAATATTCTTGACCTGATCTAGCTTGTATTACTGTATGATTTTTTTGCTTCATATTGAAGTTTATCTCATGCCTAGAATTTTTTATCTCTTTCTTCATAGTTTTTACTTTGTAAATCCTTGCCACGTGTTCAATATCATAACAATTATGACAATGAAATGTAATATTTTCATAATCTACTTGTCAATCCTATTATCTTGATTGAAAAATATAACAAAAGAAATGAACACAACAAAGATAAACACAAAAAGAGAAGATTACCAAAAAGAATTTTCCTTTGTATTGATATTTGATATAGTGTTACAATAAATTTTTGAATTACCCCAAATGTGTTGAGAGTAATTTTACAATGCTTTCTCTTTTTTTGAGACACAATGATTTGATAGAAGAGGGGAGTTCTTCCAACTCTTCAACTATATACGGTATTCTTCGTTCCTTTGCTACAGCTCCAAGGGTGAGTGGGCTTCAAGTATCCAATGCAGGGACCACTCCAACTTTGTTAGCTTCTCCAAAGTACCTGTTTCCTACACACATGAAAACCAGATGAGGGTTAGTAGCACCTGCAAATCCAAATAAAGAATATTGCTATAAAATACTAACTGGAGAAAACATGTAATGCAGAAACAAAGAAAATAAATTAATGATGCCTTGTTGCAAATTCCAACTTACTGATCTATGATGTTGTCATTTCTCAGCTCTGATAAATTATAGGTATGCGGTGAAGGTTGATAAATGGTACATGGGTGGTAGGAAAACCACATAGGTGCAGTCTCAACTATGAAACCATGGATAAGCAATATATACTGAATGCAAGATTGCTTTAGAAAAGGGTCTTTGAGCTTCAGATCTTGGTTCTCCTTAGGCTGTGTGCAGAGTTCTAGTCCTATTTTGATAGCCTGATGGTACAAATATTCAATCCTTTTTTTGTGGATGGTGTGAAGGTGCCTTTATAGGCTCCTTAGGGTTTTGGAAGGAAATAATAGGTGGCAATCTAGGATTACCAAGTGGTAATTTTGGGTTGCCAAATGGAGGGGGCAGTTAGAGTGAGTCACCCAGGATGTCTCACTTAACTGGGGCAATGTGGTTGCGAATGGAGTGTTATGTAGAGGGTTACCCCATGTCAATGGACAAGGGGGACAAGGGTGTATGAGATGTGGTAAGGGGTGTTGTTGAGGTGGCCAGAACACATGCCTTGTGGCTAGGCAGGGTATCCTAGGTTGATTTTCCAGATTTAATAAATCTAAAAAATAAGATAATGTGCAGGGTTTCATACACCTAAGTTTGAACTTAGGTATATAAATTTATTATGCAGGATTTGATGTGGGATGGAAAATGTGGTGTTATGGATGCCTAGGTTTTGGTGTTTACAAAAAATAATCTTAATGAATTGTGGCAAAGGTTTTAAAATATCTATAGCAACACATATTAGAGTATATAGCCTACTTCACTCCTTAGTAGTTAGTCCTTCCTTGTTTAATTTTCCTTAGGGCATTTTCAATATTCTTCAGAATATCCTTATTTATAAGATTATATAGAAGTTCAAAAAGCCTAACCCATATTGGAAGCTTCTTAATAGTTTCTATCTCACTAGAAAATTTTTATTCCATGGTCAAATAAAGTGCATTTCTTCCCTTAAACCATGGGTCACAAACCATTATTTTTTCCCTAATTTTTGAATTAGAAAAGATGATGAGGATAAAACCTTTAGGAAGAAAATTCATAGAGTAATTAGAACTTAATCCCCACTTCCACTTGATCAAGTTTTGAATCTCCAAAAACCATAACTATGATCTATGAAACTTACATATTAACCCTCTACTTTTAAGAGCCATTATATCATGCTCAATCATCTCATCCTTGATACTCACTTTTGGTGTAACATATGCTACCTAGATAGAACTTGCCATGTATTCACTCTTTTGCTTATCTTTAACTTGGGCCTCCATACTTCCAACTAGGACATCTTGACTTCCCATTAGGGCTTTTTAAATATGATTTTCCTTCCATACTAGCTAATGGGGCCTGATCTTGGTTTGCACTCCATCTTGGCTTACATTATCTCTTCACTTACACTTGCTACCAACTTGCACTCTCCTACCTCACACTCGCTCTTGACTTGCACTCCATATTGGCTCACAATAGTCCTTGTATCTTCTTTTTTCCAATGTTCCTTTGCTTCAATTTTTTTTTGGAAATAATATTCCATGCATTCATGGTAAGGATTTTTAGCATTTATGTACTCTAGATGAACTTACCGCTCTTTTGCCATGATTGAATCTCATATCACACTCCCTCTTAGCTCGTACTTCCCCTCAACTCACACTTCCTCCTATATTGCATTGGATTTTCTTCAAATGGATTATATTTTGCTTTCTACTACCTACTCACACTTACTCCTCGCTCCCAATGAGTGCAAGAAATCCACTTACAAATTGCGCTTGCACTCACTTCCAACTACACTTTCTACTCACACTTGCACTCACTTCCAACTACACTTTCGACTCACACTTGCACTCACTTTCGATTTCAATCACTCTTGGCTTGCACTATACTCACTCCTAACTTGTGCTCGTACTCAATTCCATCTACACTCACTCCTGGATTCTCTAAGTAAATTATAAAAATATGGGATAGTTAATTAATATAGTTTGATAAATTGGTAAAGGCTATTTTTTTTGGTATTGATAAAAAAAAGGGTTGAAGGGCCCCAACCCTTTACACAGAGCTCGAAAGATATACAAGAAAAAATTAAGAGAAGATCATACAAATGCAAGATAGCCCTATCTTAGTAAAATAGACAAACCTGGGCTAAACCTGTTTATGAAGAAGCTAAAATAATATTCCTTTAGCTATCCTTCTATTTAATGTAGTTGATGCAGTGCTCAATGCTTTATATAACTGATAAAGAAATTGTTGACAATAATGTAATTTAGTGTGCTAAAATACTTCATTACATGATCCCAATAAGTATTTTGCTTTTCTTTGCCCACACATTCCACACATTGTTTTAAAGGCTAATTTTTAATAACTTTATTTTATTATTTTAAAACATGCCACACATTGTATGATTTTTTAATTAATTTTTTTAATCCTATGATATTGTATCTCTATTATAAAGATGAATATAATGTTGGTAGATTGTGTTTTTTTATATACAGGGAATGTTGATAGATTTCCATATTACACCACCCTCTAGGCTTATTGGTTTTATAATTACAAAGGACTTTACTAATTAGGGATTTCCATGTTACATTATATGTAAATATTTTTTATTTTAATCCCTTTGGAGATCTAAATGTCATAAGTTTCTAGTCGATTGAAATTATTTATCTTGAGAAGAAATTCTTGAATTTATAGCCAAACCTTATGCTAATATTATTCTAACTTATCTAATATGTTGGGCACTAGTTATAATTTCTAAAAAACAATACTATGTCTATATCAACATGTCAAAATATTTTATATAAAATATTATGTAAAAAAGAAAAGGAAAAGAAAAAGAAAAAAAGCATTATGGTTTTTTTTATGAATATGTTATAAACATTGGTGATTGGATGTATAATATACTTCTTTTCAATATGTTCTAATCAAATATGCTAGAGTGGATAATAGAAATTGTCTACTATTCGAAGTATTACATTATTTGGTAACTTGAAATAATATTGCAAGAACCATGTAAATATTTTACTTTAGTGTGTGATAAAAATCTGAGTATATAGTAGGTGTCATGTATGTGTGGATTTATGTAAGTGAGGTGTCATAGAGTTATGTAAGAGTTTGTTATTTAGTATGTGCAATCATTAGAGTTTTTTTCCTTATGTGGATATGTAGAGTAAATAATAGATTTATTATTATGTGGTATTCCTCCCATGAGAAATATGAAGTGTTAGATCTCCCATGTGTTATAAACCTCTCTTCATTAACAATAAATCATTCACTAACATGCAAAAATATACAACATGCATCCACAAATAAATTCTATAATAACAATCCATACAATAAAATAGAGATGATAATACCCTTGACATAGGGAAACACTGTACAATACTCCTTATTGGAAGGAAGCCATTGCACAAGATCTCCAACTCCACGAGCCAAGACTTCTACCTAGGATACTTCATATATATGACTTTATTTTACAATTGGGGGTACATCTCTCTTTATACATGAGTGTGATGGTTCATTTTCCATGAGTTACAAGATCACCCATGTGGTGGTTCACCTTCCATGAGTTACAAAGTGCATAATAATATGATAATATTCCTTAACAGTTACATAAATGATTCTATGACATTATTCTCCTACCTATTTCTAATTTTGACATGTGGCCTTCCTTACTAATGAGTAATGGTTACATAAATAACATTTATATCATAGCGATCCACATTAGCCAATAATTCATTTATGGCTTATACCATTATACAATACAATATTAAATTATTAAGTACCTATCTTGGGTACCTAACATTTCATTCCCATTACAAAATATTTTATCATAAAAAAGATTACTGGTACTAATCTTGATCATCCATACCTCCTATTGAAACTATGATTGGTGGTGGTATTTTTTGATGCCAATGCCATGTTTTGGAAGCATACATTTCACTTTTTTCATCTATATATGCTTACATTTACGACTCATAGCATATCCAAAGTTTTGGCTCCTCTGGTTCCTTGTATATCCCTCATTGTTCTTCTGCTTCCTCAAGTCATGTATCCATCATTATTTCCTCTCATGGTGGTGTGGATGATGATATACTCCAACCTTAGCTTGATGTTTAACCTTTTCAGACTCTTCATCACCTTGTTCTTTTTTCAAGCTCCCATATTTGAATTTGTTCATGGATTCTAATTTTACTTCTTTCTTAATATTTGTTATTGCCTCCTCAAACTCAGTTTCATGATATTCTGCAACTTACTTCCCTACCATAACTTTCTATTTTTCCCTTGATTCTTGCACCTTAGACTGAGAGATATCTTGCAATGTTATCTTCTTTTTGTGGTACCATAACTTCATAAATTTCTTTTGCATATTAATGTTAATAGTACCTAAAGAATCCAACCAAGGATAACCAAAAAAAATATATACATCATTCATCTCAGTAGCATAAAAATTTGAATGCAAAACATATTTATCCATGGTGAGTTTCAAATCTTAAAAAAATTGATTATTTTTACCCTCAAGGTGTACGTCTTTTATTTTCTTTGCTTGAAATTTCAACCTTTTAGTCAAAGATATATTGATATAATTATATTTGCTATTAGGTTTTATAGAAACAATAATTTTTTTACTTTGAATGTAACCATGAACTCGCAAAATAGAATTTTACATTCAAACAAATATTTTTGACCACTATTTGACCCTGACACAAAAAGTGTAGTTTTCTTATCTTGCACATTATTATCATTTTCTTTTGATCCCCATTTTTTCAAAAATACAATTTCAAATTCTTCTCATATGTATGTAGTTTTATGAGCATGCTCAGAGTTGAAAGCAAAAAAAAAGCTTCTCCCAAGTGAAAAAAATCTTCACTTTCCATTCTATCTTAGAAAAATTTAAAGAATTTTTTTCCACTTCATAAACCATTCCCTAGCATCACTATCCTCCTTTCCAGTGAATCTATGTAACTCCATGACCTCAACACATTTTTTTGGAAGCAGCTAGGATTTTAAAAAACCAAATTTTCTCACAAATTAAAATTTCTGAGATCTCATCTATTTCTTTATTCAAACAATTAAATCTACAAATTTTCTTTAAAATAAAATAAACAACTGATTTGCTTACTCGGATTGAGAGTTATGAAAATTTTCCCTTTGCATGAATTTTTTGTGCAACCCCAAAAACAACACCAAAAGCCCAACTTGCAACAATTGTAACTCCCTCAATACTTAACAGAATTTAACAAGTGAGTAGTCATTTTTGTAGTACTAAAAACAAAATACATGCTGGTGTAAAATGATTCTAAAAATGACTTAAAAAATTTAATATTAATTTTTCTCTTTTAAAAAACATTCATGCTACCAAAAACAACCCAATTATCTCAACTTCAAACACTTATAACTCTCTCAATATTTATCAAAATTTTTCAAGAGAGAAGTCATTTTTATAGTACTCAAAATAATCTACATGTTGGTGCAAAACTGGTTTGAAAATGACTTCTAAATAAATTAATACAAATTTTTTCTTTTTGAAAAAATAATCACGCCACCAAAAAACAACACAAATATCTTAACTTCAAACAACCATAAATTTATCAATACTTATTAAAATTTAACAAATGAGAAGTCATTTTTCTAGTACTTAAAATGATCTACATGCTGAAACAAAAATCTTCTAAAAATGATTGCTAAAATAAAAAAATTATGGCCTCTACAAAATGTGATATTTTTTGAAAAAATGTGCCCTAGCTCTGCAAAAACAACCCCACTTTACCTAAATTGCTGCTCTAACACCAAATGTTATAACCTCTCCTCATTAACAATAAATAATTTACCAATATGTAAAAATATACATGCATCCAAAAATAAATTCTATAATAACAATCCATATAATAAAATAAAGATTGATAATACCCTTGAGATAGAGAATCACCATACAATGCTCCTTATTGGAAGGAAGCCACTCCATAAGATCTCCAGCTCCACGAGCCAAAAATTATACCAAGAATACTTTATATATCTGTATTTATTTTACAATTGGGGGTACATCTTTCTTTATACAAGAGTATGATGGTTCACCTTCCATGAGTTACATGATCACCCATGTGGTGGTTCACCTTCCATGAGTTACAAAGTGTGTAATAATATAATAATATTCCTTGATTGTTACATGATTCAATTACATTATTATCCTACCTATTTCTAATTTTGACATGTGGCCTTCCTTACTAATGAGTAATGGTTACATAAGTAGCATTGATATCACATAGATCCACATTAGCTAATAATTAATTTATGTCTCATACCATTATACAATACAATATTAAATTATTAAGTACACATCTCGGGTACCTAACACTGTGCGTGTAAATTCATGAAAATTTTGTGTAAGTAGAAAGGTCAAGGGTTGTGAATGTGAAGAGTCTCATATCCATATGTGTATATATTGAAGATAAAGTATTGTAATAAGTGATTGAAGTTCCTTATTATGGAAGAGGTGTTGGATAAGAACTTGAAGAATGCTTACAAAAATGGGCTTATAAGTGGAATTAAGGCTAGTAATAACATGGACAACATCACCCATCAAAAATTTATAGATGATATCAACCCTTTTTAGGAGGTTAAGGATAAATGAGGTTAAAGCTTTGAATAACCTATTAAAGGAATATGAAAGAGCATCCTGACAAAAAGTTAATTAGACAAAATTCAAAATTTACTTTCTAAACACCCAAACTAAAGTCAAAGTAGGGATATGCAAGTTACTTCAAATGGAGGAGGTAAATTTACCAACTTATCTAGGGATGCCCTTATTTGAGGGGAGAATGAAGATAGAATTATGGAATTAATTTATAAGTAAAGTTTAGAATAAAACACTGATATGGAAAGGTAGATGGTTATTATTATCAGGAAGAGTGCAACTAATTAAACCAGTCTTACAGGTCATTCTAATATATTATATGTCCTTGTATACTATGCAAAAATCGATATAAAAAAGTTTAATATTTATTATGTAGAAATTTGTGTGGTTAGGATTACATGATAAAAGAAAAATTCCTTTGGTGAAATTGAGCAAGGTGTATTATGATAAAACTAAGGGAGGTCTCGGTTTAAGATTTCTTACGGATGTAAAATTAGCTCTTAGGGGAAAAGTAATTTAGATATTGTACAAAGAGAGTCAAAGACAATGGACAATAATTCTTATAAGTATGTTGAGCCCAATGATCCAAGCTTAATATTTACTGCATTCTCTCTACAAAAAGGTTTTTCACTATGGAACAATTTAAAAAAAATAATTGATATAGTGAGTAAAGGTTTAAGATGGGTGGTGGGAATTGGAGAAAACAATTCTATTTGAATGGATACTTGTGTAATAAAAAACCACTCAATCTAGATCTAATTTCAAAACCATGGATGTGATTACTTCAATATAAATATGGTGATAGGGTATCAAACATTTTGTACAAGGACTAGAAAGAAAGATACAAATGAAAAGAAGTTTTTTTAAAAGTATACAAGACATGATGCTAGGAAGGAGTTGAGTAGAAAGATAACAAAAATGATTATTTCAAGGGGATCCAAGGATAAGTTGATTTGGGAGTTGAATAGCTTAAGAGAATACACAAAAAGAAGTGGATATAATATAAAGCACCATCAAAATAGAAATATCACAAGAATATGGAGAGATATTTGGGATAGCTCGAGCATTCCTAAAGTCAATATGCTTGTTTGAAGCATATCAAGCAGCAAGAAATGAATAATACACAGGTATTTTTCCTTTGATCATGTCAGCTGAACTAAGACTTTTTATTGCTCTCATCCAAAAAGAGGATACAAAAGAAAGAGCCCCTTTTACAATTTCGAAATTTCTCTCAAATACCCTGTTTTCCCCTTTTCCCGCCTAAAACAATGCTTTTGAAATTTGAAATTCGGAGGCAAACTTCCCAGGGTCATAACTTTGCGCTCGTTGCTCTAATTGATTGGCACGAGACCTTATCGAAAAGGGCAAGAGATAAACTAAACGGGGTCAAATTCATCCTCTAAGACCTTCAAAATTCACTTGCAAGTTTGGGTATCTAGATTTTTACTATTTTTTGTAGGGTTTTGCCATAAAATGTACATATCTCCCAAACCGTTCAAGATATTGGGGTGATTCTTTTGCTAATGGATCTAATTTTATATCCCCTAGACAACTAAATACACTTAGAAAATAATTACATCAAATATAAATTTTGGGTGATGCAAGATCACTCTTACACCACTGGATGCTCCTCGCATCATTGTTTGGCTAGTAGGTCAGAAGAATTTTATCTTGGGATAACCTTATGAAAAGGGGTTTTCATGGACTGTAAAAATGTGTTGTTTGTAAAATTGAGGATGAGAGTATAAACCATATCTTTAGACATTGCTCAATAGTTTAGAAACTATGGCAATGGATTCTTAATATATTTAGTAAATGCATGGTGATGAATGCCATAATTGAATAATGATTAAAGCAGTAATTTTAAAAGTTAGGCTTTACATACAATAGGATATGTCAAAATATACAATACTTTGAATTGAATATCTAGAAAGGAATAAAAGAATATCTAAAGGAAATTTAAGCAATTTAGAGATAATGAAAATGAATATTTCTTTAGCCATAGAGGAGTCTAAATCAACCCTATCAACTCATCCCATCCCTAATTTGGAAGCAAAGAGTCTTTATAGATGGATTCAAGTCAGCAAATGGAATTATGATGTTGGGGACAAGAGAAAAAAAAAGGTAAAGAATATAAAGTGGAAACCACCAGATGTGGATTTGGTCAAATTAAATTTTGATGGAGCATCTAGAGGAAATCCAAGACCAACAGGAGGATAAATAATTAGAAATCATAGAGGATATATTTGGTCTCATTATGCTTTCAATAGTGGATTTAAGATAAATAATGAAGTTGAAGCTTGGGTGACTTTGGAAGGGTTAAAAACATGAATAAAAATGAAATGGAACAAAGTATGAATGGAAGGTGATTTATTCATAGTAATAAATACAATTTTGAGGAAATTAAATCTCGTAAAGCAGACTATGATAGTGTGATGTTTTGGAAAAATTTTCTCTACTAAGATGCAATGCATAGATAGTAGAGGTGAACTTTTGCTATTGTGAAGGTTGTTGTAGGAAAATGTAAAAAAGGATGCTAAATTATGGAATATTTGTATTCACATAAAAATTGAAAAAGTTCTAGAAAATGAAAATAAAAAATTCAAACATTTTATGTAAAATGATATAGGTTTCTAGCTATAGCAACTCAATTGATATGAGAATTGAATTTTTTTGTAAAATCTTATGATCTAAAGAAGAGAGTTGTGATTTGTCAAGGGTGGGGGATCCGAGTACAACCTCTTTTTATCCTATAAAAAAATAATAATCAAAGAAGCTTTGCAATACATTGTATTTGCATTGCTTGAGTTGATATATATTTTTATCAATAAAATATTTTCTATGAGTTTGTTATTGAATTGTATGAATATTTTATATTGATCTTATGAAAAATATAATTGGATTGCTAACATTTATTTGTATTGTTAAAATAATAAATTAAATAAATAAATATCATTTATATGTGTTAACTTCTTTTAAGGTATAATTAAAGAATGTGACCAATTAAACATACCAAGGAAATAAACCCAGGATTAGTCAATTCATTTTTACTGTGAAGAGAAAACTATTTATTAGATAAGTGAATAATAGTCAAAAAACTTGAGCCTCATCATGGTAGAGAGGGCTTAAGCCTCACCGTGGTAGAGAGGGCCTAAGCCTCATCATGGTAGAGAGGACCTACAAGGGCCTAAGCCTCACCATGGTAAAGAGGGCCTAAGCCTCCTGCTCCTAGGCTCTCAAACCCTTTCTCTTTGAGTAGGAGGACTCCCTATATTTTTTATTGGATTTTTCCCTTTGAGATCTTGTTGTTGGTTGCTTGTGTTGGTTAGTCGGGTGTCTCTCTGTGGAATTCTTTGGTCTTGCCCCTTCCCTAATTCAAATATAGGGGGAGACCTTGTGCCTTCAACATCTATGGAGTCATACTTGTATTGCCAGGTCACTCTAATTGGTGGATGTTTGGTCTTTTTACTTGATGACTGCTAGGAAAGTTGTTGGATGTGGGTGCCATTTTGGGGGTTCTTTTTTTGCAGTTCTTTCTGGTATTTCCCCTTTCTTGATCCAACTCTAGGGGGAGACCTTGGGCTAAATGACCATTGAGAAAGGAATTTGTGGATGGTCTCTTCATTTGGTGGGGTCTCCAGTGTCGGTGGGTTGTAGGGGGTGAACCAGTTGTTATACTTCTTTGGCTTTGTCGGATCCCAGGGTTCTAAAGCTCCAAATTTTTATCGAGATCTTTCCTTTATTTCCTTTTACGTGTTTTGGTCCAATTTATTCTCTTCAATCAATCCTGTGGTTGATTGGAATCCATATTTGGAAGGTTTTTCTATTGTTGGTGTACTCAGTTGTAGTTCTCCTTTTACTAATTATATAATTTTTGCTATTCACCTCCCTTGATAGGGTTCCATCTACTAGATGGACCACATGGTAAAGGAGGTCTGTGTTCGTTGGCTAGGATTTCTTGTGGGGAGGGTTTGTTTTATTTTCTGAGAGCTCCTTGGATTTTTTATTTTTATTTTGAGGTTTCAGGTTTGTGAGCTCTAAGGGCTTCGAAGTAAGTGGGATTATTTTGTTTTAAATTCCATTGCTTTCTTTTCATTGGGTAATTCAAGAGTTCTCATATTTAAAGCAAAAAATTATGTTTAATTTCTCTTATCGATTTGTCAACACCATAGCCATATTTTCGAGCATGCTTTGAGGGCTTCATAGCAAGTGGAATTTTTTGTTTAATTTCAGATGCTTTCTTTTTTCTAGGTGATTTGAGAGTTTTATTTTTTAAATAAAAAATTTGGGTGTTTTTTCTCTTGCCGGTTTGTTAGTACCATTCCCCTAGTTTTTGGCTGTTTCATTTTGGGTATGCTCCGTGGGCTTCGTAGCAAGTAAGAATTTTTGTTGCATAGGCTAATGGCTATTTGCGACTTGCTGGTTTGGTTAACTCTCACTGGGAAAGATTTTTTTTTAATTTTTTGTTGAAATCCTTGTTGTTTTTACCTAGTCTTTCTCAAGTACCTCATTTCGCTCGATGTCTTACTCTTTGGTGCTCTTTTTAAAATTTGAATTTTAAAGAGGAGATAAGATGGGATTTCTAGATCCATATTTTATTTGATGTTCTTCCTCTAGATCCATTTTTATTTTTTGTACTTCGGGCTCATTGAATACTCTTTGGATTTGTAATGGTTTGGGGTCCCTTCCAAAACCCCTTTGTAAATTTTTAGGGACCCTTCCAAAATGCCTTCTTTCACCTAATAAAAAAAAAGTTGAAAAAACTTATTTATAAGATTTAAAAAATAAAATGACCTCTAATTCTAATTAATCATGAATAAGTTAAATATAATAGGCTTATAATTCCAATTAATTATTAATAAATTAAATATAATAGAAAGAGAGAAATGTTTTTAAAGCAAGAATAACTCACAACCATTAAATTTATTTATATTGTAGAGTATTAAACATGTCAAATAAAAAAAAAAAAAAAAATTTTATGTACAATCATACACACACCCACCCTATGGTTTGAACCTTGGACCTTCCAAAGAAGAGCCAAAGCCCAAACCATTGTGCTGCCCCACTGGGATGGAATCAAAATTTCTTAATTAATAATAAGAAAATAAAACTTTGGTAAGAGGGACTAGGATCGTTCATAAAAAATTCATACAAAATTTAAAATTTTAGATTCATGAGGGATATTGTAGTAGTAAGTTAGGTTTTTATCCAAGAGATCCAAGTTTAAACCCTAATAAGAGGGGACTAGGAGCCCTCATAAAAGCCCGTATAAACTTAAATTTCATCTGACAAGGACAACTTAGTGGTTAGGGTTTTGGCTTCTCTTTAGGGAGGTCCAAGGTTCACATTTTATTTTGGGAGGTTGGTTCAAACTATGACATACACAGAAAGGAAGAGGTTGGATGGTAATGGTGGAGTGTTTAGCTACCCTAGTTTGATGCCTTAAAAGATTGAGGTCCTATTGATTTTGTTTAACTGAGCAGTCTAAGGTTTATAGTGACAACACCAAATGATGTTACTAATTCACTTATGTATATAAAAAATAAAAATAAGGAAAAAAACCTAGGCCCGTAGAGAACATATTTATTTTTTAAATAATTTTAAAAAATAATAAATAAAATATAAATATAATATATATATTTTATTATTATTTTATGCATGAAATTACATAAAAACTGAAAGATAAACATAATAAACCTATTTAATTTTGTGAATATAAATAATAAATAAAATATAAAATATATATTACATTATTATTTTGTACATGAAATTATTACATGAAAATTGAAAAATAAAGACACAATCCTACTTGCCCTTATTTCTATTTTAGCAATATCCTATAACTTTACAACTAAAAGAAAAAATGGTCTATCAACTTACAAATTCCTTTTAGACGAAGTCAACTAATAAGAATCATGCAAAATTTAACATTAAAAATTCTATTATAACTATTAGCTCTACCATCCCTTAGATTTTTAAGCATTTAATATTGGCTCTTAAACCATGCTTATGTTGATGGGTTGCAATTAGAAAATGTGGTGCAACTAGTTGGTCCATTCAACCTAGTAAACTATTTTTTTGTTTGTGGATACCACTTTTGGGTAAGACCCAAGGAGGCAAGGGTATCTCTTCTGCCAAAATCACCCAAGGCTCGCACCTGACCTATGACCTTTGACACACTCAAGGAGCATGCCTACAAAAACAAAAATAAGAACACACAAAAACATAGATAAAAAACACAAAAAACACAAAAAACACAACCAAAAATACACACACACAAAAAACAACAAAAGATAACCAAAAAACAAATAAGAAACATAAACAACAAAAAAACACGAAACATAAAAAAACCATAAAAACAACATAACAAAAACAATAGAACGATACAAAGACACAACAATCAAAAACGTGAAAAAAAAAACTAAAAAAAAAACAAAGAACAACAACAAAAAACACAGAAAACATACATGCACCAAAACACAAAAAAACAAAACACCAAAAAATACAAACATACAAAAATGACAACAATACTTAAATAAACACTAAAAACACCCAAAATAAACTAAGCCATTGGAGCAATTGACTATTTAGACAAAACACCCTGCCAATCTCTATCAAGGATAGTAATGAGGAAATGCACCAAAAAAGAAAAGGTTAAAATAAATTGCATAACCATAGCAGGGATCTGAAATGTCACACAAAAAGGAGTTGCCATCCATCCATCGTACCATTGAAGCTTTTACTGTTGAGACAAAACCCTCTAACATCCTCTATCATGAATAGTATTAAATATTTTTTTGGAAGTTTGGGATCCTGTCATGAAAAAATCTCTACATTGCTTATCATTTTAAACATAGATTCCTACATTACCATCAAGAGGATGAATAAGGAGAAGACTAGTCCTAATTTGTTATGACCGCCACCTAGGAGGATAACCATAGCACTTAAAATATCCTTTGTCAAGATCCCAATTTGCCATAGCATCTGCCAATTGGTTCTGTTCTCTAGGCATATAATTGAAAACAACCTCCTGAAAATATTTTATGATTAACCTAATCTTATCTATATTTTTTTGGATTCTCTAATCCACCTTCTTAGACCTTGAATTTGATTTAAGATAATTGATCATAACTTGAGAGTTTAACTCAGCAATCACCCTTCTCCACCCTACCTTCAGAGCCTCCTACAAATCTCTTAAAATACCCTACCCTTCATCTAAGTTTTTGGATAGAATTCCTATTTTTTTTGCAAAAGTAAAAATTGGAGTACCATTCTCCAATATTCCTATCCCTCATTTACTAACTCTTCCAAAATTTCCTCTTGATGCTCCATAAATATTGATTTTTATGAAGTTATTTGGGGGAGGTTGCCATTGTTGTGTTCTATACATCATTTGACCAGTCCTTTTCTTCCTTATGTGTTGGACTAATCCATTTATTATCTTTAATCGAGCCATCATTTGTTCCTATAGTTGATTTTAATTGTGTGGATGAGTTAATAAATACTGGATAGTCACTCAAATTTTCTATGGTATTTAGCCAAACATTATGGATGTTCCGAATTTCTTGTTGAAATATTTTCTTGTTTCGCTCCTTCCAGATGTTTCAAAGAAGAATAGTCATACCTGTTCAAACTATTTGGTTCACATACCTATATTTTTCTTCTTATTTTCTCCAATATCTACACAATTTTTATATGGATTATTCATTGGACCATCTTAAATTTATAAGGGAAGTCATCTTCTTCCACTATGCTGCAACTATGGAGCATTCTATGAACAAATGGTTAAGAGTTTCATTGTTATTCCAACACATTACACATTGAAATGGTTCATTAAATTCTTTCTTCATAAGTTGCTTCCCTGCGAGAACCCTTTTATGGAACATTAACCAACTAAAAAATATAACTTTTGGTCATATATTTTGAGCCCATAACTACTTGAAAATATCTTGACCCTGATGGGGATTAATAGGGCTTAAGGCTAAGTAACCTTGAGCAATAGTGTACTCACCATACCTTGAACTATTCCAACCAATACAGTCCTCAGCTTGTGACCATGAAGGCGATCTCATTTGAAGGATTATATGAATAATATTTTTTTGAGCTTTAGAAAGTTGGATTGACCAATCTTCTATGAGGATCCAACATATTCCCACCTCTGCATTTCTTTTTTATTTGTATAATATTTGGAAACTTTTATCCAATTCATCCTATGCATTTTCTCCATTATATGCCTCAATTTTTTATGTTCGATTGACAACGAAAGGTGTCCATCCCAAGAGTCTATCCAAAAATTTAACGTTTCACCATGTTGTACTATCCAAAAGATATTTTTCTTTATCAAATACTCTCTAATTTTTTAGGACCTTTAAAAATTAGTGAAACTCTAGAAGATAGTTGATGATGAATTAAGTCAGACGAGTCTTTAATTTTTGCATACTTGGCTCTAAGTTTTTTGGCCCATAAGGCATTGGGGTGGTGTTAGTAAAAATGACCACATCTAGGAAAAGAAGGAATAATATCCTCTAGATACTAAGTGTAGAAATCAAAAGTCATGATGACAAGATATTTTTGAAGTAATAGAGCAGATCGGACCCAAAAGTTGTGATGGCATGATATTTTAAAGGCCAAGGACCAAGTAGTGGCCAAAATTCATGATGGCACAATATTTTGAAGGCCAAGGACCAAGAAGTGGCTAAAAGTCATGATGGCACAATATTTTGAAGGCCAAGGACCAAGCAGTGGCCAAAAGTCATGATGGTACAATATTTTGAAGGTCAAGGACCAAGCAATGGCCAAAAGTCATGATGGTGCGATATTTTGAAGGCCAAGGACCAAGAAGTGGACAAAAGTCATGATGGCACAACATTTTGAAGGCCAAGGACCAAGTAGTGACTAAAATTCATGATGGAATGACATTTTGAAGGCCAAGGACCAAGCAATGGCCAAAAGTCACAATGGTGTAACATTTTGAAGGCCAAGGACCAAGCAATGGCCAAAAGTCATGATGGCACAACATTTTGAAGGCCAAGGACCAAGCAATGGCCAAAATTCATGATGGAACAATATTTTGAAGGCCACAGAGACCATAAATTCTGAAATATCTGATAAAGATTGATGTAACAAGAATATCCCAACATCTTTCAGTTAGAAGCTCCATCACTCAAATTTCTTTTGTACCAGAATGAGCCTATGGGTATACTTTTGTAACAAATTTTAGTTTTTTGTTATGTAAAACTCTTATATATAGAATGAGTGACCCAAACAAAAGGTCAGCTCTTAGGCATTTACAAGGCTATGTATACAGACTTCTGAAAGCTAAATAAAGATCTACCTTTTTGTTTTTGGCTCATTGATGTTGTGAAATCAAGTATGTATGTGTTGTCTATTGCTAATTAAATCTAGTTTGAATGTAATCTACATCAATTCTGGATCTATATTCTTGCATTAACATTCTATTAAGATCTGCAATTTGACTTCACAAATAGAGTTGTGTTAGCATAAAATATTCATCGAGGGTTTAATTTTCTGCATTAGATTTTATTATGCTTATATGTAATAGGCTATGATGGTAGTTGTTGTTGATGCTTAATCTGAACCGTTTTAATCCTCTAGAATTAGCTATATTTCCTTCTCTTTATGCATTTTATTCTCTCTTAATTTTCCCTAAAAGAAAAAAAAGGAACAAGCCTCCTCTGGAGATTGAACCAGGTAGACTTTGTTTTCACTTGGTCCTTCAATGTTGGCAAAGTATTGGGTGCAAACGTAACCAAAGGTAGATTTTGATCTAATAGTTTTTGGCATGCCCAGTGGGACCCAAATCCCATGCATTATACATATCAAAGCATCGATGAATAACTTTTCCCTATCAATATTTTTATATCACCTGGCGACTCCGCACCAGAAGAGAACCTTAGAAAATCCCTTACCCATAATCTAGTCATGAATCATATTTCATGATAACCAGATCTAAGGTAAAAAATTTAGAATAACCCATAGAGTTCTTCGAACTGCACTTAGGTAGCCTCCGGTCTAACCTTGTTTTGGTTGCTAGAACAACTTCTTATTATATAAACAACTTGAAACGCTCCAATACTTCCCTTGTATCCCTCTATAGAATTATCACTAGTGAAACTTTAGATCCAGTTATCTACTCAACCGTAATGGCTGGGAATCTGCCAATTTTGTCTTACCCTCCATGGAACCATATAGGCCCCTTGAACCTGGAAGTTTAACATCCTATCCTCGAAGCAACCCTAAAATCTCTACCCCAATATGATGTTACTAGAAAGACAACTTATGAACATTGTCTAGATATGGCTGCCTTGGCCCCCATCCATGACATTCAAGAAGAGGATGTTATGATAAGATTACTAGTAATTTCCTTGAAAGGAAAAATGCTCTATTGGTATAGAGCTCTTGAAAATCAATCTATAGCTACATGGGCCTAGCTTGCTGGTAAATTAGTGGAAGAATTCAACGAGTAGATAGATTCCTTCTTCCTGCTGAACTAGTTCACTATTGTTCAAAAATATCCACAAGAGGAGATCGTAGATTTTAATATAAGTTTCAATAGAATTTGGCTGAGAGTACCTAATTGTTTGAGACCGACTCATGAGAAGACAATGTATTATTATTTGAGAGATTTTAACTCAGATATAAGTATGGCAATTAGAGAGTCTCATGTACACAATTTCCCTGAGGTTTATTAAGAAGCACAAAGGGCATAGAAAGACTTTATTGCTATTGGTCGTTTCTCACCCAAATCCATAATGCCTATTTTTCCAAATTTATCTCAGGCATAAAACACCACCTACCCAACTAATAACAGTCTCATCAAGTGGACCAGACAACCTAGAATCCCATCAACACAAGCTCCTCCTGCGCTCCCAATGCTTACTCCCATCCCTGCACTCCCCATGACTATGGTCCCATCAACTCTAGATCCCCAAATGATATTTCTGCAAGATCTCCAATATTCCTATAAGACTTTATAAAACAAGTTCATATTCATGGAACAAAGAGATGCAGAAAGGAATTTCCAACCAAGAAGGTTTCCATAAGTGATTAGGGATCAAGCTTCTATAATTTCTAGGAACTATGATAAATCCAATACTATTTATGCCAATGAAGATAGTGAGCCTAGTAATGTTTCAATAGAATCAGTGTTTTGGTGCTCCACATGCAATGACCCTCATGGTGAAACTTCTTGCATGATTTATCAACATCAAGTACAATAGGTAGTCAAGGAAAAGGTCAAAAGAAGCTAAAAGGACCAAGTGAACATAATCGGAGAAGAAAATAAAAATTTCATGATGCCTTATGTGGAACAAATAGCCATCCTTACTAGGTCAGGAAAGAAACATCTACAAGTTGACCTCAAAGATCTTAATCCCTTGAAAGTGAAAGCATGATATTTCGAGCGAAGGAAACACTACTTGCGATGTATTCAAAATCAAATACGCTTAAGTCCTAAAAATGTAGAATGCATGAAATGAAAGAGACGCATTGAAATGAGATACAAGAAAATGGAGAAAACACAACCCTTTTATTAAACTCTCCTGATCTCGGTTACAAAGATGCCTCCTCCCTTTTCAGGGGCTAGGAGCGTTAAAAGAATTTGATTACAATCAAGACTTAATGTTCCTCTTTCCACGTGCCCACATTTGAAATGAGCGGGCCAAGACATTGCCGCCACTAGTGTTGATGAGTCCTTAACCTCTACTGCTCCTCCTGCGAACAAAGAAACAACAGATTCGTTAGTAGCACCTGCTATGAATAGGGAAAGTTCATTCTTTGAAATTAACAAAATATGCATACAAAATATTGTCAAATACAATGAATAACATGAATCTAAGTCACCTGAAGATTTAACAGAAACCAAAAGACCTTACCGGAGGGCCGTTGCCATTAAAACAGTCGGTCGATTTGCTCTTGATTGTAATTCGTTAGCGGGACAACAAATGACTTGCTCATGAATTTGACTGTGTTAAGATGCCGAACCAATGTTGTTACCTGCAGGTTAGCGGGACAACAAAAATGACAACGACATGATAATATTTGATAAAACCTCTTCTGAAATCAAGATTGCGAACTGTTTAAACAACATACAATATAATGTGGGATAAACAGATAATAATCGAGTATATTAAAATGAAACTTAACAAAAAGGTGGGGTGCCCAAGCGGGCCACCCCCGTTAAAACTTGACTTTGATGCCAATCCACTAGGGATGGGCCCAAAATCTCAGAGAAGGGGTTGTCAGAAAATTGGTTGATTCAAGTGGCCAAATGTCTGGTTTTTGGGTCTGGTTTTACACTTCCAATAGCCACCCAATAACCTCTCTTGCGAAAGAGATTAAGGATGTGGAGAATGTAAATCAAAAGGGCAAAGGCGTGGTATCAAATCAGCAGCACTTCGTTCCTTGAAAATGCTTCCTTCTTTTGGGTGGAAAAGTCCACTATTTTATAGACCCAGGGGGTCTCTTTGGATAGGCGTGCGTAAGCGCCATGTGTTGGTCATAGGTGCCATGTGGCGGTCATGTCTTCCCACGAGAGAGGAAAGTCCTCCATGACTCGAGCTTTCATGAATGCCTCTGTGACAGTCCTCTAACGGCCCACGCGCTTGACTGACTTCCACTTTCGATTGTTTAATGTCCACCTTCAAATGTTTAATGTCTGCGTTTAATTGTTTAATGTCTGCATTTAATGTTTGCTTTCATATGTTTAAAATCTGCTTTTAATGGTTTAATGCCCGCTTTTTATGGTTTTAATGTTGCCTCTGAATGCTTTAATGTCTGCCTTTGAATGTTTTAATGGCGCCTTTGATTGGTTGAATGTCTGCCTTTGAATGCTTGAATGTCTGCCTTTGAGCGCCGAAGTGTCGCGATATCGTGACACTTCGGCCGAGGCTTTGCCTTGGGCGCCGAAGTGTCGCGATATCGTGACGTCGCGATATCGCGACACTTCAGCCGGGGCTTTTGCCTTGGGCGTTGAAGTGTCGCGATATCGCAACGTCACGATATCGCGACACTTCGGCCAAGGCTTTGCCTTGGGCGTCGAAGTGTCGCGATAACCCGACACTTCGACCAATGCTTTGCCTTGGGCATCGAAGTTTTGCGATATCGCGACGTCACGATATCGTGACACTTAGGCCAAGGCCTTATTTTGATTAAGGCTTGCTTTTGCTTAAGGCTTGCTTTTGCTTAAGGCTTGCTTTTGCTTAAGGCTTGCTTTTGCTTAAGGCTTTAAAATGACCGACTTTGCTTTGTTTACTTTTCGACCTTCTAAACTGCTGTGTAAGTGGCTAGGACCACTGTTTGACCTCTGAGGGCTGCCCTGAAAGCTATGTGTGTCAATGCGATCAGTGTTTGTAGTCACATAATCGGATTGGTGTTGTTTTGGTGTCTATAGATGCCCCTTTTTGGGAAGCGCTACGGGTGACACAGTGCTGAGCAAAAATAGATAACCAAAGCACTAATGATTAAGGTTTCTTGGTAACCTAACCAACTTTTGATGCCCCAAGTATGGAAAGGGCATGCATTCTTGAATCCTTGCTTCTGACGAGCTAAGGAATTTGATTTCAAGTGTTAACCTGTTTTGGTGAGGTGTGACTTGAGCTTGGACATTGATCAGTCATGATTAGGCAAAGGGTGTAACCTTTTGTCCACAGGGGAACCTTGTGTTCATGCTTCGGGAATGCCAAGTGTTTGATCAATTTGATTGCTGCTTGTTTACTACCCCAAGCAGGAGCGTGATTGTCTTTGTCAATGATTCTTTGAATGCATGTCATTGCTTTGATTGGGTGTGTGCTTGTTGATTGGTGACTAAGTGTGACTACCCCCTCAAGCGACGAATCGATGAGGGAATGACCTTCATGAGAAAAGCAATGAGTCGCTTGACCCAAGATGACTTGTGCAAGGGTGCCTTTAGATGGTTTACCATTAAGCATGTGCAATTTCCTGACATTTGGACCTATTTTTGGTGGGTGTTAACCCTTTTGGTGATGCCATAATGGGGTGAAAGCGTCAAAAACCCGTCTTCCCGTGGAGCGGTCCGGCTATGGTAGCCTTCTTGGGGAAGTAGGAGAGTGACAATTTGAGCCCCGACATCAATTTTCTATGCCAAGAGGTTAAGTGCAAGAGCACTTGTGTCCGGCAATGCTTATTTCTTTGTTTTTGTGTTGCATTTTTGTGATGTTTTTGTTACTTTGATTTTCTTTCTTTGTGTATATGTCATGATTTTATGTTATGCATAATGATTGATGTTGATGGATGAATGCTACTTTATATTGATGTATGCATATGGTATGATAAATGTGATTGTTGTATGTTGATTTATTTTGATGGATGCATATGTTATGATGAATGCTAATGTTTTTTATTTATATGTGATATGCAGAAATGAAATGGATGGATAGAATTTGTGATGTTTGGCTATGGCACCATAGACTGTTTAGAACTCTATTATTTTGTCTTTTATGTGATTGCTGTAGTGGATGACTTTGTATGTATACATGTGGTTTTTTCTTTTTTTGTATTTTTTGATGGTATTGTAAGGATGAAAAGTAGCGCAGTTGGTTTAGAAATGTAGCTAAGGTTTTCTGAGACTCAGACGGTTTTAACTTACTAGCCATGACTATACTTTATCTTACAAGACTTTTGAACAAGGTATGAATCGGACTTGTTTTTGACCAAGCTATTTCACATCCCTGTGTGTGCAATTGAGTTCATTTATGTGGTATTTGTCAGGATACCACCAGTGCCAGATGGGCTTTCAATCGAACCTGTATTGAGGATCACCTAATTAGCTCCACTAACTCCTTTGTTGTATTTAGTTAGATTAATCTGTGGTGTTATCCAGGATACCATAAGCTAGCTCATCCTTATGCAAACATTGGTCTACACATATGCAAAGCGAATGTGACAGACATATCATCATGCGGGTAGGATACCGCCATTGCCAGATAGGCTATCAACCAAACCTGTAATGAGGATCACCTAGATGGTTTTTGAATGCTGAGAATTCCAGGGATTCAAGTTCAAGATATTTGTTGGCTGAATGATTTAGAAAGTTGCTCGTCTATATAGTGATGAAAATCACTATTTATTTTCTATTAATTCTTTTTGAGCAAGGATTTTGAATAGTAGTGATAACCACTGTTATTTGATTTTGTGTTTTGAGTATTGTGAGTTTGGGCTGGTGAGTGGTCTTGATCCTTGTGGCCTTGGGGATGACTACGCATCCTTTGCAGGGACGTGTAGTATGAATCCTTACGACATTAGGGACCAAGGGGGTGATGGAGATTATGGAGTAAGGGCATTGATCTTTTAGGCCTTGGGGATGACTACCCATCTTGGTTAGGGGCGGATAGTACGAATCCTTACAACTTGGAGACCAAAGGTGAATGGAAAGTGTTAGGATGATGATTTGTTGGAATTTTGTTTGTGAATGGCATTGATCCCTTTAGGTCTTGGGGATGACTACCCATCCTTGGCAGGGACGTGTAGTACAAATCCTTACAACTTTGGGAACCAACTATGATTGGGATTTGGTAGTGGTAAAAACCACTATTTATTAAGGTGAATGTATAGGAAAGAGGTTGTCCTTTTGTCAATTCTCAGCATTCTAGAACCATTCGCATAGGGGGATGAGCAAGATAACCATTTCACTTATGGTGACCTGGATTACTGCGCAGGTTTCATCTTTCGTTCACACAACTTGGGAATTTTTATGTGTTTTAATTTGTGTTGGGATGTTACGTAACAAGGAGTATTTCAAGTGTAACTCTACCTTCGTAAAATTTGTCTAACTTGATACATTACATGGCTAAAGAGCAAAATGATGACTGAATCACGAAAACTCTTGATACATTAGAAGACCACTGACTCTAGTGTGGTAAAAAGCAATGCATGGTGTTTTTGTTATTTTTGTAAAATGGAACAGTGTGGAACAAGATGGACTAGTAGAGCAATTATAGCCTATGGTGCCTTTCACCTGTATGACCACAAATATTCAATGTATGGATGCAATTCTTTAATGCAACTATGTATTTTTGTATTCTTGATGGATTGATTTTTTGTGAATATGAAGATGAGGTGCGAGAAGAGCTCTCTATTGATGAATTTGAGTATGCCTAGAAATGAGATGCAAAAATTTTTGTTGTTTTTGATGATTTTTGTTGTTTTTGAATTTTCTTGATTTTTGACCAAGCAATTATGGAAATCCTTGGAGCATTTTGGGATTGACCAAGCGATTATAGAATCCTTGGAGCATTTTTGGGATTGACCAAGCGATTATAGAATCCTTGGAGCATTTTGGGATTGACCAAGCGATTATAGAATCCTTGGAGCATTTTGGGATTGACCAAGCGATTGCGATAATCCTTGGAGCATTTTGGGATTGACCAAGCGATTGCGATAATCCTTGGAGCATTTTGGGGTGACCAAGCGATTTTAGGGATCCTTGGAGCATTTTTGGGATTGACCAAGAAATTTTATGGATCCTTGGAGCATTTTTGGGATTGACCAAGCGATTATGATAATCCTTGGAGAATTTTTGGGATTGACCAAGCGATTATAGAATCCTTGGAGCATTTTTGGGATTTGACCAAGCAATTGTGATAATCCTTGGAGCATTTTTGGGATTGACCAAGTGATTGTGATAATCCTTGGAGCATTTGGGGTGACCAAGTGATTGTGATAATCCTTGGAGCCTTTGGGTTTGACCAAGCGATTGCGATAATCCTTGGAGATTTTGAGGTGACCAAGTGATTGCGATAATCCTTGGAGCATTTTTGGGATTGCGATAATCCTTGGAGCCTTTGGGTTTGACCAAGCGATTGTGATAATCCTTGGAGCTTTTTGGTTTGGATTATGGCTCTTCAAGGGATAGAGGTACCCCCAGCTTGATGGTCTTTGCACTCCGGATCTAGCTCTGGAGGTATGGGCACGAATGGATTGGCCCTATGCACGGATAGTAGGACAGGGTTTGCCCTCGGCACTGATATTGCTATGGGATCTCTGGGCGAAAGTTGATCTTTGTGTGCCCAAAGTGGTGGATGTAACGCTTGGTCCCACTACGGTGGGTTAACGTGCCACTCATGCCCTAGTATTATGTTTATCTGTTGACATGCTTCATCGATATTTATGGGATGTCGATGCTGTCGCATGTGATTGCTATGGGCTATCTCTGTTTTATCTTCACCTTCGACTAGTGAGTACAGCTCATCATAATCTGGAGATTTTGAGACATGGAGGACTGCATCATCAGGTAGCCCTACGGTTAAAGGTTGATCCTCTTTGAAAGGAGCCTCATGTAAGTTGGGCCTTGGGAGCTCCAAAATCTTGGTCCCTATCGACTCTAAGTGCTCTAGCGCTTTGCATGTATCGAGAGATTTGAGCTCCTCCTCTTTGGTTGGTTCTTGTTGAGGAACTTGGGGCTTATGGAGGGGTGGCCAGATGGCACCCCCCATGCCTTGGTGGGGCTTTTCATCCCGCTCTTCTTCTCGCTCTGATTCCTTAGAGGCTTCTTGATGAATTTCTAAAGGTGGCTCATAAACCTGAGTGGGTTCCTGAGGAAGGCGCCCGTCATTGGTTATAGGGGTGGCCTCCCGCTCATGTCTAGGAGGCATCGGGGGTGATGCTCGATAAGGTCGTGGAGACTTGTCTCGCACCCGGGGGTTGTGCCTCTCATAATGTTTTGTCTTATGTGTGTGAGGGGTTGGAGTCCTCTCCTGCATAGTGTGTTGGAAGAACTCATCCTTCTGGTGCTAAAGGTGCTCTTTGTTAATATAGTATAGTTCCTCTAAACGTAGTCGCTCTAGCTCAAGCTACGTGAATTGCATCCAACATGTGATGTGCTTAATAGATTCTAAGATAGTTGGTTCTGTCGCCTCATGTATAGAAGGCCTAGATGCCTCTCCTACATATCTATCTCGATTGTAGTGATCCAATATTTCTATAGGCCGCCTCCCTCTGTTGGAGGTAGTGGCATTTATCCGAGGCTCTAGCTTCAGTAGGTGATCCTGATAGCTAGCATTTGCGGAGGCGTGTTGCTCCTGCACTGTATATTGCTCTCGAGGAAGGTAAGGGTTTTCCTCGTGCTCTTTGTCATAAGTGAAAAAGGAACAAGTGGAGTTGGCTCGCCTTGCCTGAGGAGCCTTGTGCTCTGGATTTGTCTTTGTAGTCCTGACAACTAGAGGGGGTGAAGGAGGGATAGTGTAATGATGTGGTTCCTCCCGTTGAACCCTATGTTGACCTAGCACTTCATCGCGCGGTGATCGCTCATAGTGAGCATCTAAGGGAGCTCTCCTATGACTGTACCCCTCATGGAAGGATGTGTGCTGAGTGCTATGCTGAATAGGAGTGCTCCTTGAAGAGGTGCCCCTATAGTCCCGTTTCGTTGGGGCACGGAGGGGACTGCCTTGTGTGTCAGGCCGCCAAGGTGGTATGACCAAATCCTTGGGGCTATACCGAAGGCGACTTGTGCCTCCTTGGATATTCCCCACAACATCCGCCAATGATTGGGCTTGGCTGCGGGTGAGCACCATTGTGGTGCTCTTCTACTAGCTAAGCAGATTTTTATCTCGTTTATGATGATTTTTCTTTTTGTTACACTAAGTAGAAATGAACACACACATACACAAACAATGATTATCTCTTTTAAGGATTAATAGTGTGTCCTAAATTGGTTTAGTGCATTTTGATGTTTTGTTTTGTTTTTGCAAGTTTTGAAGAACATTTAAATGCATAATGTTGGCTCATATGACTCCCATAAATGGTCGCCCCTTCAATATACCATTGCCGGACGGATATACCAACCTATCTATATACCCGCCCTTACGAGAGGGAAACTATAGGTACGTGAGAGCAGATTTTACGTGGAACATAGGCGGTACGAAAGGAGGGATTGTCCTGTTAATGACACCTACCATAGAAGACTTATCCTCGCGTGCATGGGAATCACCCCAGCAACACTCGGTCAAATTTCGTCAGGATTTACGCCTAACAACAGTGACAATCAAGGAAATGGATGCAAAATCAAGCCAAGGTGGTGATGAAATCCACCGATGGTCTTGATCAAGGGCTGGGGTTTTACGACCAGCTCCTTGGTTTAATTTACCACGTGATGTGTGTGGGGTTCATTTTATTTAATGAAAATGAAACAAGCATGAACAACTTTCCCTAAGCAAGTAAAAGTTGACGAAAGGTAGAAACAGAAAATGATAATAATAATAATAAAAAAAATGCAGGTACAGCTTTGGAACCTTACCTTTTTTTTCTGCTCAAATCGGTTGTCTTTTCCACCCAAACCAGCTGTTTCTGATTCGGACCGGTACCTTTAAGCAAAAAAAAACGTAAATTTCAATCAATTTTTGAATCTAAAAAAAAATAGGCGACAGAGTCCCACCATGATCACCATTGAAAGCACGAGATTTCGGGCGAAGGAAACACTACTTGCGATGTATTCAAAATCAAATACGCTTAAGTCCTAAAAATGTAGAATGCATGAAATGAAAGAGACGCATTGAAATGAGATACAAGAAAATGGAGAAAACATAGCCCTTTTATTAAACTCTCCTGATCTCGGTTACAAAGATGCCTCCTCCCTTTTCAGGGGCTAGGAGCGTTAAAAGAATTTGATTACAGTCAAGACTTAATGTTCCTCTTTCTGCATGCCCACATTTAAAATGAGCGGGCCAAGATGTTGCCGTCGCTAGTGTGGATGAGTCCTTAACTTCTGCTGCTCCTCTTGCGAACAAAGAAACAACAGATTCGTTAGTAGCACCTGCTATGAATAGGGAAAGTTCGTTCTTTGAAATTAACAAAAGATGCATACAAAAGATTGTCAAATACAGTGAATAACATGAATCTAAGTCACCTGCAGATTTAATAGAAACCAAAAGACCTTATCGGAGGGCTGCTGCCATTAGAAAAGTCAGCCGATTTGCTCTTGATTGTAATTCGTTAGCGGGACAACAAACGACTTGCTCATGAATTTGACTGTGTTAAGACGTCGAACCAATGTTGTTACCTGCAAGTTAGTGGGACAACAAAAACAACAATGACATGATAATATTTGATAAAACCTCTTCTGAAATCAAGATTGCGAACTGTTTAAACAACATACAATATAATGTGGGATAAACAGATAATAACCGAGTAGATTAAAATGAAATTTAACAAAAAGGTGGGGTGCCCAAGCGGGCCGCCCCCGTTAAAACTTGACTTTGACGCCAATCCACTAGGGATGGGCCCAAAACCTCAGAGAAGGGGTTGTCAGCAAATTGGTTGATTCAAGTGGCCAAATGTCTGGTTTTTGGGTCTAGTTTTACACTTCCAATAGCCACCCAATAACCTCTCTTGCGAAAGAGATTAGGGATGTGGAGAATGTAAATTAAAAAGGCAAAGACATGGTATCAAATCAACAACACTTTGTTCCTTGAAAATGCTTCCTTCTTTTGGGTGGAAAAGTCCACTATTTTATAGACCCAGGGGGTCTCTTTGGAGAGGCATGCATAAGCGCCATGTGTTGGTCATAGGTGCCATGTGGCGGTCATGTCTTCCCATGAGAGAGGAAAGTCCTCCATGACTCGAGCTTTCATGAATGCCTCTGTGACAGTCCTCTAACGGCCCATGCGCTTGACTGACTTCCACTTCCAATTGTTTAATGTCCACATTCAAATGTTTAATGTCTATGTTTAATTGTTTAATGTCTGCATTTAATGTTTTCTTTCATATGTTTGAAATCTGCTTTTAATGGTTTATGCCCACTTTCGATGGTTTTAATGTTGCCTCTGAATGCTTTAATGTCTGCCTTTGAATGTTTTAATGGCGCCTTTGATTCGTTGAATGTCTACCTTTGAATGTTTTAATGGCGCATTTGATTCGTTGAATGTCTACCTTTGAATGCTTGAATGTCTGCCTTTGAGCGTCGAAGTGTCGCGATATCATGGAACTTTGGCCAAGGCTTTGCCTTGGGAGCTGAAGTGTCGCGATATCATGACACTTCGGCCAAGGCTTTGCCTTGGGTGCCAAAGTGTCACGATATCATGACGTCATGATATCGTGACACTTCGGCCAGGGCTTTGCCTTGGGCGTCGAAGTGTCACGATATCGCGACGTCGTGACACTTCGGCCAGGGCTTTGCCTTGGGCGCCAAAGTGTCACGATATTGTGACATCATGATATCGCAACACTTCGGCCAAGGCTTTGCCTTGGGCATCGAAGTGTCACGATATCACGACGTCACGATATCGTGACACTTCGGCCAATGCTTTTGCCTTGGGCGCCAAAGTGTCACGATATCGTGACACTACGGCCAAGGCAAAAGCCTTGGCCGAAGTGTCACGATATCACGACACTTCGGCCAAGGCTTTTCCTTGGGCGTCGAAGTGTCACGATATCGCGACACTTAGGCCAAGGCCTTCTTTTGATTAAGGCTTGCTTTTTCTTAAGGATTGCTTTTGCTTAAGGCTTGCTTTTTCTTAAGGTTTTCTTTTGCTTAAGGCTTTAAAACGACTGACTTTGCTTTGTTTACTTTCTGACCTTCTAAACTGCTGTGTAAGTGGCTAGGACCACTGTTTGACCTCTGAGGGCTGCCCTGAAAGCTGTGTGTGTCAATGCGATCAGTGTTTGTAGTCACATAATCGAATTGGTGCTGTTTTGGTGTCTACATAAAGTACCTTTGTCGTTGAGGAACCCTATTGAGAAAAGGACTTCTTATGAAAAATCTCCTCCTAGCTCAAGCCAAAAAGATACAGAGACCTACAAGGAAGCACCACGATAGAAAGAAATGAAAACGCAATAACAAGCAAGAGATAAATTAAGATATTCTTCGCTTACTAAACATCAAAGGATTGATGCTACTTAGGGGTATAGAAACAAGTATGACACAACAACAAAGGAAAAAAGTGTTGAACCCCTCCCATTCAACATAGTTGAAGAAATGAAGAAAAATCCCTCTAAAGCAACTATGTATGAAGCTTTGCATCTTCTAGGACAGATTTATTTGCTATAGGAATCCTTGAGGTCTATGAAAAATAAGAATAAGACCCCCACTCAAATGGATTCTACACAAGCAAGCCTAACGTCCACTTTGGGAAAAAATAGAAGTCCCTCCTTTTACTTGTCTCTCCAAATGGAGGGTGGGTTGTTCACAACTGCATGATAGACTCTGGAGCTACAACCATTGTGATGCCCAAAGTAGTATGCAATATCATGGGCATGGAATATACAATAAGTAGTCATGACGTCTTATAGCTAGATGGGAACCTTGTGTAAACTATAGGGGTAATCAAAGATATCCCGATAGTACTCCACAGGCTGCCCCAACTCACAACCATACAGGAAGTGGTAGTAGTGGACTTAGAGCCTTATTTTGGTATGTACCTTTCCAGAGAGTTCACAGCCAAGATAGGAGGATATCTATCACTATATTTCTCGAACCTGAAAATCCCATTCAAAGGAAAAAAGGTGAAAATATTAAAATAAAAACCATAAACCTTCCACATCGAAAAGCTTGAAGATAAAAGTAAACAACCCACCACAGTGAACATGATGACAAAAGAACTAGAAGATCTAAACTTGATGGAAGAAGCTCTCAATGTATTACAAGAAAAAGACCAGTTCTCCCTTCAAGATTTCAATGCTATGATCGATACTGACATCGAGAGTTATATGATTCTAAAACCTGAGAAGAATGACCCCATTGATCCCTCTCTGGTAGACCAACCCACTGATCAGCTTTGGAATATTTTATTTAATGGGGTCATATGTAAGAATGGAGCTAGAGCGGGTATTGTCTTAATTTCCCCAAAAGGTGAGCAAAAAGTTTTTTCTTACCTATTAACCTAGAGCTACACCAATAATTTAGTAGAGTATGAAGCACTATGTTTGGGCCTCAATAAGGTTGAAAATATGGGCATCAAGTAACTACAAATATTTGATGATTTTGAGTTGATAGTAAATCAGGTTACTAAAAAATGTGTGAGCAAGCAACATTATCTTAAAGATTAATAAAATAGAGTCTAGGATCTATTATAATATTTTGAATCTCTAAACATAAAGGCAATTCCTAGAGAGAAAAACACTCATGCAAACTTATTGGCTTCAGTAGGCATAAACTTATACCCTATAAGCAATTTCATCCAAAATTATAAAATAGTCAGGCTGATTTACAGACATTCTGTGCCATATAAAGATACCTTCTGGAAAGTTTTTGAGAATGATCGACAAATAGTGAATTTCCTCATCCATGAGATGAATTTATCTAAAAATAGAATGGCTGAATATGAAGAAGATGATAACATAATCCAATTAAAAAATAACCACATACCAAAAGGATTGGTTATGCTTGAGAGCCTATTTGACAATAATGATAGGTCGACCAATCACAAAATGAAAGTTGACAAACATAGGTACAAAGAAACTCAAATGGAGCCTGACAAAGCTATCAAATTGGGAGTGAACACTACGGAAGTAGAAATGGAAGAAATCAAAGAATTGTGTAAGGAATTCCCTGACATCATTGCCTAGACCTATAAAGACCTAAAAGTCTATTCAAAATAAATGATCCAACACACGATCGAACTTGAGGAAGGTGCAAAACCATTTCAGCAAAAGCAGCGACTAGTAAACCCCAAAATTGAAGCCTTAATGAAACAAGAATTGTTGAAACTCCTCGAGGGAAAAATCATTTACCCAATCAAGCATTCATCATGGGTTGCTAACTTGGTCCTGGTCAAAAAGAAGAACGAGGACATCTAGTTGTGCATCGACTTTTGAAATTTGAATAAGGCTTCTCTGAAAGTCATTACCTCCTTCCATAGACTGATCATATTCTACACACAGTAGTAGGAGCACAAAGGTTTTCACTTCTAGATGGTTTCTCTGGATACAATCAGGTATGGGTCAAAGATGAAGATCATGTTAAAACCACATTCACAACTAAGTGGGGAACGTTTGCTTACCAAAGAATACCTTTTAGATTATCCAATACTGGAGCAACTTTCCAAAGAGCTATGGATGTAGCATTTGGAGAATTTATGAATAAGATAATAGTGATTTACCTAGATGACATGACAGGTTTTATCTCACTAGAAAGGAGATCACCTATTGCACCTAAGAAGCGCATTTGAAAAATATAGATAGTTTGGTATCTCCATAAATCCCAAAAAATCCATTTTTGTTGTGGAAGAAGAATGGCTACTTGGTCATGTTGTTTCTAATTTTGGTCTAGACATAGACCCAAATAGGGTGAAAGCACTGTTATATCTTCCCCTCCCCCCAAATAAAAAGTGCTTACGATCGTTCTTCGGCCAAATCAATTTTGTTCATAAATTTATAGCCGACTTTGCACAAATCATAAAACCAATGATAGAGATTTTAAAAAAGGATATCATGTTCAAGTGGACGGATGCGAGGAAACAAGCCTTCCAATAGATCAAAGAAAAGATAGCTCAAGACCCTATCTTAGTAAATATAGAATATTCTAGGGATTTCATTTTATATGCTATATATGAACAAGAAACCTATGCCACAACACTCACACAGAACGGAGCTGAAAATGAAGAAAGACCCATAGCCTTTTTGAGTCAAACTATGCAGGAACATGAAGAGAAATATAAATTCATTGAAAAATAGATATATGTAATAATGAAGTCTCTAAAAAAGTTTAGGCATTTCTTATCACAGAGTAGGATGATCATCTACACCATCCATCTCGATGTATAAGCTTCATCATACAAGGATATCTTAGTGACACAAGAGTCGATTGGGTGACCAAAATATAAGAATATGATGTAGAAATACACTCGACCAAACTAGTAAGAGGTAGAGAATTATGCCAAGAACTTTCCAAGCATGCATCACCAGAGTATGTAGCATTCTAGACTTAGGAAGCAACATCAAATGATGATCAACCCCTGGAATGGCTCGACTAGGTGGATGAATTGATCAAATACTTCCAAATTGGGAGATGCCCAATAGATTTAAATTCTTCACAAAGAAGAAGGTATCGGATCCAGGATTTGAAGTACACCCTACTTCCTGAAGGATTGTATAGAAAAAACTTGGATGGAGTACTTCTTCGTTGCATAAAAGAAGAACAAAAATAGAAGATCCTGGAAGAGTTCCATGGAGGATTTTTAGGACACTACTCGGGGAGAACCATTATCCTGAAGATCATCAGGACCGGGTGCTACTGGCCAACCATATTTGTAGATGCCTTCAAAATAACAAGAGGTTGTAAGGAATTTCAATATGTGGGGAGAAATAGAAATGCTCCATTGCACCTAAAATCCATCTAGGTTGAAGAACCTTTCCAATAGTGGGGACTGGATTTCATCGGGATAATAGAACCCAACTTGTCCATTGGACATAAGTATATCCTAACAACCATCGACTACTTCACAAAATGGTCAGAGGCAATACCCACCAAAAAAGTAGACCAAGATGTTGTGATAGAATTTATGAAAAGTATGATCACCAGATTTAGTATCCCAGAGGTTTTAATCACAGATAATGGTTCATCCTTCATAGACACCAATATGATTGAATTTGCATGCAAATACATGATTTATTTGAAAACATCCTCCAAATACTATCCTCAAGGAAATAGACTAGCTAAATCTACAAATAAAATCCTGCTCAGAATATTAAAACAAACTCTGAAGGACAACAAGAGAAGTTGGCCATCCTTGATAAATCAAGCACTGTGGGATGATAGAATAACTATCAATAATTCTATCAACGCATCTCCTTATTCCTTGGTCTATGGTAAATAAGTAGTTCTACCCATGTACATAGAAATACCAGCTTTAAAGCTACTTAATGAAGCTGGTACATAAGAGGCAAATCCAATGGAGAACAAATTTATCCAACTCCAAAATTTAGAAGAGAAAAAGGAATGGGTCTACGATCACCACCTAACACATGCTATCGCCATGAAGGGATGGTTTGACAAGAAGACCACCCTAAGAAAATTTAAGGTAGGAGAATTAGTCCTCAAATGAAATGAGAAGAAGTCTAAACCTGAAAATCATGATAAATTTGATGCATTCTGGGAAGTCCCTTTTGAGATAATAGAAGAAAAGCAACACAAATCCTTCCAATTGAAATATGAGCAATGCCATGTTCAACCTATCCTTGTTAACAGTGTCCATCTAAATTTGTACTTCAAGAAATAAGTTCCTCCTCCCCTTGTATGTATTTTTATGTAAATATGCATTTTCCTGTTCTTTCAAGAAAATTTTTGTGATAGCGTGACTTTTTGGTGTTCAAGTACCCATTAAAAGTAAAAATGTTATGATAGCACGACTTTTTGGTGTTCAAGTGCCCCTTAAAAGAAAAATTATCGTGATAGCATGACTTTTTGGTGTTCAAGTGCCTCTTCAAAGTAAAAATGTCGCGATAGCGTGAATTTTTGGTGTTCAAGTGCCCCTTCAAAGAAAATTTCATGATAGCACAACTTTTGGGTGTTCAAGTGCCCCTTCAAAGAATTTTTTTGTGATAGCATGACTTTTTGGTGTTCAAGTGCCCCTTCAAAGAAAATGTCATGATAGCATGACTTTTTGGTGTTCAAGTGCCCCTTCAAAGAAAATTGTCGTGATAGCACGACTTTTTGGTGTTCAAGTACCCCTTCAAAGAAAATTATCATGATAGCATGAATTTTTGGTGTTCAAGTGCCCCTTAAAAATAAAATTATTGTGATAGCATGATGTTTTGGTGTTCAAGTGCCCCTTCAAAGTAAAAATATTGTTATAGCATGAATTTTTGGTGTATAAGTGCCCTTTCAAAGAAAAATATTGTGATAGCACGACTTTTGGGCAGCTGGACGTCATGATAGATATGGCACTCATGAAGCTGGTAGTGAGCACCACGTTAGATAGAAGGGAAGATCCTTTGAAAAGTGCCATGTCACAACAACCAGGTATTATTACAAAGACCAAATAGAGCCACGTCAAAATGACAAGGTATTGTTGGCAATAAAAGCACTAACCTCAAAATTCTAAAAGGTGTCCTTTTTGAAGTACTGTCATACCTGCCAATTGGTACAAAACAAAAATGATAGAAATATGTTGGCCCAATTCAGAAGTAGCATCGATTTATTAGCCCAGTACAGTGGTAGAGTAGATCATTGGTCCTGATTGAAAATGATAAGTAATGATTGGTGGATTTTTGAATACTGGCATGCAGATAAAGGCTCCAGGTAGTATTCAAGATCTACATTGAAATTATTATCGTAAACTAAAATTGTGCCACATCAGTTTGAAAATTATTGCATGTCAGATTAGCGCGAGCATACATAGCCTTTTTGTCACGCACCTTCCATCTCCTTGCTTCGCCTTCTATTTTTCTTGTGCTTATTTTTTGTTTCAAGAGAACTCTACAACACTGCTATTCACTCTCCCGATTACTACCAAGTTACAAAGCACAACCATGGCAACCACACTCCCAGCTACTAGTTCTTTAGCAATGCCCTCTAATAAAAAGAGAAGCTCAAGAAAAAAAGTAAGCAGCTTTGTGGACCCTGATGCTCACATCACAGATGTAAAATTGAAATAGAAGGAGCCAGAACAAATTTAGAGGGATATAGCTGCAAGAATCTCCCCAGAAGTATCTTTGTCTAATCCAAGCATATTCCCATGCCATTCATTGCTCTATTGGTACATCTATCCCCAAGTTCATCCCTATCCAAAGCTAATCCAGGTGATGGTGAAGATGTATGATGTCAAGAATAGGGTGGTCAATAATTTCAAAGGGGAAGCCATGTTCATGCTCGACCCAAATACGATCAAGGTCATATTTGCCTACAAAAGAAAAATATGTGGTTCCCCCCATCTAGTTAGACCTAGAGAAATCTTCAAAGTACTACACCAATGCCCCAAACATTAGGGTATTTTTGCAACAGAACCTATCAGATACTCTTTCGATGAAGTTTATGCCCAAGTCCCAATTCCCTTGTTAATATTTAAGAATAAAGAGCTCTTTTCTATGTTGGACATGGTGGTAGTATTGGAGGATGATACTCAAGTTTACAGGTGGCAAATCATAGTATCACAGTGTATATCTATTCCCCAGTTCTATGACAAAGTGCACGTAGATCCATGCAAAGTTCCTATCTTCTTTGAATGGCTAGCGTACCTAGACAAACAGTTGCACACAGACCTCTCCAAGCTACAAAGGGATATCCTAGATGTATTCAGGTATTCCTCGTATTTAGTTTGGATATTTTTCTTCTTACAAGCCAAGCATTTAGTTTCCATTTCTACCACCATGAAGTATCAAAATGGGGAACACATACCAGTATGTGAATGGAAACAACTTATTTCAAATATAGGTTCATATTATCACTTCAACATGGAATTCTTGGGCCCTACTCTAAAGCTCATAAATGGCCAAATGCCAAGAATTCCTAAACAAATGGAGAACACTTTGAGGCACCCCCATGCAAAAGAAGGGGACTAGTTTGTCCTAACATAGGGGGTAGTTATTAGGCTTTAATGGATTCACAGAGAAGCCTTTTCTGTTGCCTTACTATGTCACCAAGTGATTGTTGGATCTAGAGTACATAAGGCAAACATAATTAATTAATAGTAAATATGGGAAAAGTGCTCAAAGTACACACACTTGCCTCATGTATTTTCAATATGAGGGAGTGATAGTGTCAAAAAATGGAGATCATGAGAAAATCACTTAGCTTCTAAGAGGCCTAAAACTTGTAGAGTTGCCGCATAAGTGGAAGTACAATCCTAAAGACAAATTCACCTAGAGGAAAGCCACCCTAAACAAAGCTCCTTTCAAGTAATTTCATGCCTCTGATAGGCAACTTGACAAATAGGTCAAGAATAACAGCGAGGACCAGCCACTGGAATGGCATGTTGAGAGGATGCAACCACTTCCTCCATGGCATAATTTTTATGAGCACCTGGTATATTGAAGCTTAGATTCAAACCCAAATCATAAGATTACTAAGAAAAACATAAAAATGATGAAGAAAATGGGGCAATACTGGGATCATGCTAAAATATTAGCGTGGTGGCAAATGATATGCCACATCCAAACATTCACTAGATATGGTTTGAATATGGACACAGAGTTCTGCATAAAGTATGATGTAAGTCATGAGGAATGGTCCAAGACTCTGGTGGACAAGGTTCCCTTGGGAATTGATGGCATCCCCATCAGAAAATCTAAGGCTAGAACATAGCAATATAAGGGGAAAGTAATAGCTTCTGAACAAAAGAGAACCCTAAAGAAAAGATGTCGAGTGTTCATCCCCTCTTCTGGATCTGACACAGAGTCAGGATAGTGCTCATATTGAGCACAATAAAATAAAAGTAGGGTCAAAAATAGGTGGCCCCCAAAAAGGGATAAAAATAGAAACGTCCTCAGAGGAGTCAGAGTATGAAGAATTAGAATAAGACTAAGAGTTCAAGGAATGGAAAAAATCAAAGGAACACGAGGAGACTAGAGATCAAACAAAAACTTGATATAATCTTGAACAGATTCTCGAGAAATAGAGGATTGATGAAAAAAAAGTTGAACAAGTTTTTTAAAAGCAGGTGATTGATGAACAAAGGGTTGAATAGGTTTTTGAGAAGTAGGGGACTGATGAACAAAGGGTTGAAATAACTGATAAACCTCCCTTGATAGAAATCATTGCACAAAAGAAACTATTGGTGAGGTGCAATCCCTGATAAGGACAATAGCTGAGGTTGATAACTCAAGTCTAAAATAGATTGCAGAAGCCTAAACATATAAGTCATAGGGAACTGAAGACGTCACTCCACCAAAGGCCTCAAGTATGTCTCCCATTGACCTTGATACTCCTTCCTCCTCTTATTATTCCCAAATATTTTCTCCTTCCCATTATGAGAGATAGGACAATCCATCATCTTCCAATCAGCCTCCTCCATCACCCCCTCATCAACCTCCTCCATCACCTCCTCATCAAACTCTCCCTTCCTCTCATAAAAATCCACTAGCATCTCCACCTACTCATGAAGGGTCCCCTTACAGAAAATTAAGTATGGAAGCCTCCCTAGCCACCACTCCTTTATCAAATTTTGCTAATATGTTAATATTATAGGCCATGTAGACTGCTTTACTTGTAAACAACCCCACTGTTGCCAAATTAAAAAAATTGAAGAAGGCCAACCTCAATGCCACCACATGGTTGAAGTCATGGAGCTTCTAAATATCTATAGATGTAGCCCATTTTTGAGAGATAATGGTGTTGGATCCCATCAACATGCAGTGGTCTACACTGAAGATGACCCCATTGGTGCAAAATCCAGAAAAAGAAATGACTTTGGAGGACTACCAAGCTGAGGTTACTCAGGAAGACATGACTTAGCTACCCATGGATGACGAGTGGAGCAAGGATTAGTCTCATATGGGGATAATTTATCTAAAAGTAGAGTATTACAAAGAAAAATTCCTTCAGGTGGAGCAATCAAGGAAGCATTTAGAAGAAGCCCTTCATTAGTAGAAAACCATAGAGAGGGCTTTGAAAAATGAAGTTAAGAAGTGGGAAGAAAGATTTAATGAGGCTGCCCCTTACAAATAGAAAGAAGCAAATGTCGAAGAACAAATTAAAATTTTGTAGCAACAAGTTGAAGACCTCAAATAACAGCTATCTGATAGTGCAGAAAAGACCAGCGGACTGACCAAGGAGAAAGCAAAAGTAGTCCGAAAGGAGATGCTCAAAAAGGTCTACCAAATAATCTTGAGGGCTAAACCCACATTAGTATACCTACTTAAAATATGAGTCATGCTAAGCCAAGTATAATATGAGTTCCAAGCATCAATCCAACTCCTGGCAATAAGGGTGTCAGCCGCTAATAAAATTTAGATCCTAGAGGACAGTACTCAAGCGATACCGGGGTACAAGGCTCTTGACGCAAACTGGTCTCAGGACAAATTGGTTGCTCAAAATTTCTTCAAGAGACATAAGTTGATAACAAAAGCTACAAGGATAATGTACGATCTAAATATAGAAGTTAAAGCAATTTCTAAACATGTGGATATAGCCAAAAATTGTGGCATGCCTAGCTTTTGGGATGGAAATTCATAGCTCCTAGCAGAAGACGAGTTGAAGGCCTCTTGGTGAAAGTTCCTAGAATATGAATCAAATATTGATAGTTGGGAAGAGCTAGTTCAAGATAATTCAATATTCACTATGGCTCAGGATATCACTCAGATGAACGCTTGTCTACACAAACTAATATTGAAAGAAAAATCACTATCGTATGACAAGGTCAAAGGGGTAGAATACTTGTATCTCACCTTCAAAGAAAAATCTGATACAAATGAAGAGACCTAGAATAAGGCTTGTGCCAGCTACATTGAGGTCGTTAAATAGAAGGATAAACAAGAAAAGGAGAAACAAATAAAATCCAAGAATACCTCATCCAGTAAGGCACCACCTTCAAGTCAAAGGGAAACAAGATATTCTAGCGAAAGCACCCCGAAAGAATGATCAGTTTAGAAGAGAGTTTTTGTTTATTTTTCCTATCTACTTGGTATCTTTCCTCTTCTTTCCCTTATTTTTATTATTATTTTATTTTTTTGACTCTGTTCCCCAATGGATAAAGGCTCTAGGTTCTAAAATTTAGTTGACAGAATTACCCTAGGAGGTACCAAGAATGTTGGTCAAAATGACCACATCTAGGGAAAGAAGGAATAATCTCCTCTAGATACTAAGTGTAGAAATCAAAAGTCGCGACGATGCGATATTTTAAAAGTAATGGAGTAGATCAGAGCCAAAAGTTAGGATGGCACGACATTTTGAAGTCCAAGGACCAAGCAGTGGCTAAGAGTCATGATGGCATGATATTTTGAAGGCCAAGGACCAAGCGGTGGTCAAAAGTCATGATGGTACAACATTTTGAAGGCCAAGGACCAAGCCATGGCCAAAAGTCATGATGACATGACATTTTGAAGGCCAAGGACCAAGCAATGGCTAAAAGTCATGATGACATGACATTTTGAAGGCCAAGGACCAAGCCATGGTCAAAAGTCATGATGGCATGACATTTTGAATGCCAAGGACCAAGCAGTGGCCAAAATTCATGATGGCACAATAATTTGAAGACCAAGGACCAAGCAATGGCCAAAAGTCATGATGGAACAACATTTTGAAGGCCAAGGACCAAGCAGTAGATAAAAGTTGTGCTGGTGCAAAATTTTGAAGGCCAAGGACCAAGCAGTGGCCAAAATTCGTGATGATGCAACATTTTGAAGGCCAAGGATCAAGCAGTGGCCAAAAGTCATGATGGTGCAATATTTTGAAGGCCAAGGATCAAGTAGTGGCCAAAAGTCGCAATGGCATGATATTTTAAAGGCCAAGGATCAAGAAGTGGCCAAAAGTTACAATGGCATGATATTTTGAAGACCATGGAGACCATGAAGTCTAAAAGATCTGATAAATATTGATGTAACAAGAATATCCCAACCTCTTTCAGTTAGAAGCTCCATCACTCCTTAACTTTCTTCTGTACCAGAATGAGCCTACGAGCATACTTTTGTAACAAATTTTAGTTTTCTATTATGTAAAACTCTTATATATAGAATGAGCGACCCAAAAAAAATGTCGGCTCTTAAGAATTTACAAGGCTATGTATACAGACTTCTGAAAGATAAATAAAGATCTACCTTCTAGTTCTTGGCTCATTGGTGTTGTGAAATCAAGTATGTATGTGTTGTCTATTGCTAATTAAATCTAGTTTTAATGTAATATGCATCAATTTTGGATCTAGATTATTGCATTAACATTCTATTAAGATTTACAATTTTACTTTGCAAATAGAGTTGTGTTAGCATAAAACATTCACCGAGGGTTTAAATTTTTGCATTATATTTTATTATGCTTATCTGCAATAAGTTATGATGGTAGTTGTTGTTGTTGCTTAATTTATACCATTTTAATCCTCTAGAATTAGCTATATTTCCTTCTCTTTATGCATTTCCTTTTCTCTCCCTTTTCCCTAAAAGAAACAAAAGAACTAGCCTCCTCTGGAGATCAAACCAGGTAGACTCTATTTTCACCTGGTCCTTCAATGTTGGTAAAGTCTTGGGCGCAAACATAACCAAAGGCAGATTTTGTTCCAACAGGTGGCTAATCCATATCCAATATAATTTTAATGTCAAAGCCTTATTATTCTTAAATTTTGATCTAAGACCTAACCCCCTTCATGAGTAGGTAGACATAGAGTCTCCCACCTTACTAGGGCCCATTTCTTCTCCATTTTTGAATCTCTCCAAAGAAAATTGTGACTAATTTTGTCCAGTTCATTAAGTAGTGACTCGAGGATGTTCAACACTACAGAAACAAAGATAGAAATATAGTAAATAACTGATTTGATAAGAGTTATTCTACCTCCTGATAAAGCCATCTATTCGTCCAGTTGCCAATTTTGTTCTTAACTTTCTCTAATAACCAATACCAATGCTCTTTTTTATTTTTTTGGCTACTTAGATTAATTGGAACACCTAAGTATTTAATTGGAAGAGATTTTTTTTTGAATCCTAATCTGCCCATTACCAAAAAAAAATTTTGGGTGAGCAACAAAAAAAAATACTTTTGATTTATCTTCATTAATTAGTTTCCCTGAGGCTCTAGTGAAAAAATGAAGAATTTGCTTTATTGAGGTTGCTTCCTTTATTGTTGCCTTCTCTAAAAGGGTGAAATAATAAATAAATTGTAAATGAGTGATAGGTCTGACTCCTTCCAAGGAATAATATTCATACGTATTCAAACTCTTTGGTTCACATACCTATATTTTCCTTATTTTTTGCTCCAATATCTCCATAGTTATTCTATGGATTGTTCATTGGACCATATTAAATTTATAAGGGAAGCCATATTCTTCCACAATGCTGCAACTATGATGCATTCTATGAAAAATGGTTAAGAGTTTCATTATTATCCCAACATATTACACATTGAAAGGGTTCATTAAAGCCTTTCTTCATAAGTTGCTCCCCTGTGATAACCCTTTTATGGTATATCAACCAACTAAAAATATGACTTTTAGCCATAAATTTTGAGCCCATAACTACTTGAAAAGATCTTGACCCTGATGGGGATTAATAATGCTTAAGGCTAAGTAACCCTGAGCAACAGTGTACTCACCTTGCTCTAAACTATTCTAGCCAATACAATCCTTAGCTTGTGACCATGAAGACGATATCATTTGAAGGATTCTATGAATAATATTTTTTGAGCTTCAAAAATTTGAATTGGCCAATCTTCTACAGGGATCCAACATCTTCCCATATCTGCATTTCTTATCTGATCTGTATAAAATTTGGCAACTTTTATCCAATTCATCCTATACATTTTCTCCATTATAGGCCTTAATTTTAGATTTTGGATTGACAATGAAAGGTGTCCATCCCAAGAGTATGTCCAAAAATTTATCTTTTGACCATTTTTTACTATCCAAAAGAGATTTTTCTTTATAAAATCCTATCCAATTTTTAGGATCTTTAAAATTGAGGATCCTCTAGAAGGTAGTTGATGACAAATTAAGTCAGACGGGTCTTTAATTTTTGCATACATAGCTCTAATATTTTTGGCCCATAAGGCATTTGGGTGGCTAATCCATCTCCAGTATAATTTTGCTACCAAAGCCTTATTAATCTTAACTGATGATCTAAGACCTAAACCCCCTTCATGAGTAGGCAAACATAGATTCTATCACCTTACTAGGACCTATTTCTTCTCCATTTTTGAACCTCTCCAAAAAATTTGTGACTAATTTGGTTCAGTTCATTGAGCACTGACTTGGGGATGTTCAACACTACAAAAACAAATATAGGAATAGACTTAAGAACTGATTTGATAAGATTGATTCGACCTCCTGATGAAAACCATCTATTGGTTCAATTGCCAATTTTGTTCTTAACTTTCTCTAATAACCAGCTCCAATGCTCTTTTTTGGCTACTCAGATTAATTGGTACGCCCAAGTATTTAATTGGAAGATAAGTTTTTTTGAATCCTAATATTTCCATTATCAAAAACTCTTTTTTGGGTGAGCAATGAAAAAAAGTACTTTTGATTTATCTTCATTAATTAGTTTCCCTGAGGCTCTAGTGAAATAGTGAAGAATTTGCTTTATTGAGGTTGCTTCCTTTATTTTTGCCTTCTCCAAAAGGGTGAAATAAACAAAAAATTATAAAAGAGTGATAGGTTTGATTCCTTTAGCTATAGTGACTCCTAACGTCTGACAATATTGATTCTTAGCAAAAATTCTCCCAAATATTCTACTAGGATGATAAAAAAATAAGGAGAAAGAGAGTCTCCTTACCTAATGCCTCTAGAAGCTAAAACCCAATGAGTAGGACAACCATTAAGAATAACTGAATAAAAACCTTTGATCCATTTTGTCCATTCTTGAGAGAACCCAAAATTTTCCAAAACTTGAATGAAAAAGTGCCAATCCACCCTATCATATTATTTGGAAAAATCCAATTGAATAAACATTGAGGGGGATTTTTAAACTTCCATAGAGTGAATTGCTTCTTGAGATAACACTATCTCATCCACTATTTGTCACCCTTCAACAAATACCCCTTGTTCTGGAGAGATGATCTTATGAATCAAAGGTTTGATCCTTTCTGACATAATATTTGAAATGATTTTTAGAATAACATTACATAAAGAAATTGGTCTTTATCCAGTAATGTTATCTACTTCTTGAGATTTTGGAATTAGAGCTATAAAAGTCTTGTTGATATCTTTGAGGATATATTTTGCCTTTCTAGCCTCTTCTACCACCTCTAGAATGTCATATGTTAGGGTACCTACGAATTGATATTTGGGGATATATTATTATATTGTATAAGGGTTGGTATGGGCCACACATAACCCAAGAAGTGATCTAAACCAATCGATGAACCGCCTCTACTTCATTGAACCACATCACCAAAAAATCCTATAATATATGTACATAAAAAAATAAATATAAAGCACACAAAAATTAAAAAAAAAAATCATTGCATTATATGTGTATGGATTTTTTTTTGTTACATTTATTTGTGTTACTCAATGTTATGTAGGTTCCTAGAGTTCTTGCATCGATTCTAGTAGACAAAATCTATCTATCCTTCACATTGCCAACCACTAGTTTCCACTTTAAGTTAACATGAATCTTGTTGACTTATTCACCCCTCTCTGTAACCCATACAATTTGGCAAAACCAATTCCAATTTACATGAGCCTTATTGATATGGACCATATTTCCTCGTCTCCATACTTTTTTGAATTCATCCTTTTCAAGAAATTGTTAAGGGCTTCAACCAACTACATTCCTCCTTTACCTTCACCTTCGCCTTTAGATCTTGAGGTTTTCTAGGAAGACATGGAAGAGACTTTTTTATAAGAGTTTGATAACATCATATATGACATTCATTTGATCCCAATGTCCCATAAACTTGAGGAAGGTTATCATATGTCCATTGAAGATACCATCAATGTGAACCTTAGTTCAGACGTATACAATCCTCAAATCATCAAACTTGGAAAATTTTTATCCGCAGATGAACAAGAGCAATTAGTTGCTCTCCTTAAGAAGAAGGGAATTTTTACATGGTTTTATAAAGATATACCTGGTCTTGACTCTAACTTAGTTATCCACAATCTCACCTTGCACCCTGATGCTAAGCCTATGCATCCTAACATTTCCCTCATGGTCAAAGAATAGCTTCAAAATATTTTAGATGTGGGTTTCATTCAACCCCTTGATTATCCTAAGTGGCTTTCAAACATGGTACCCATTCGTAACTCTAATGGGGTGATACACATTTACATTGACTTTTGAGACCTTAAAAAAGCGTGTCCTAAGGATGACTTTCATCTACCAAACATCGATACTCTTGTCGATACTTACACTGGCCATGACATATTATTTAATAGAAAGTTTTTTAGGTTACAACCAGATTTGAATCAATCCTGATGACCAACATAAAAAAACATTCACTACACATTAGGGGATTTTATGTTACAAGGTAATGCACTTTGGCCTCAAAAATGCAGGTTCCAATTATCAACGTGTCATGACATACATCTTACATGATTACATACACAAGATCAATGAATATTATGTGGATGATCTCTTGGAAAAATCCAAAATTCGACAAGAGGACATTGATGTCTTGGAAAAAGTCTTTGATCGACTTCTAGAGCATAATGTAAGGTTGAACCCCAAAAAGTGTATCTTTGGTGTCACCTCAAGAAAACTACTAGGATTTATTATCTCTAAAAAAGACATTGAGATGGATCCAAACAAATTTAAGACCATCATGGAGATGCCTCCCCAAAAAAACTTGAAGAAATTGCATAGTTTACAAGGAAATATCCAATCGATCCATCATTTCATTGCGTAAATTTTGATAAATGTAGGCCATTTAATCATCTGCTACAAAACGGGGTGAAATTTTCATGGACATATGAGTGTCAAAAATCTTTCGATAACATAAAGCAATACTTGGATTCTCTACTAGTTTTAACTCCTCGTTTAGGGATCCCCTTCAATATTTATGTTTAAGCAACAAACTTTGCATTAGGGACAATTCTTGCAAAAAAAAATGAAAAAAATCAAGAGCAAGTTGTCTACTACATTAGTTGAACATTGGTAAGCTATGAAATCATATATGCTTACGTGGAAAAATTATACTTAGCAGTGATTTTTGCCACTAAGAAACTCATAAATTACATGCTTAGTCACACCACATATGTCATAGCTTATGAAAATCCTCTGTGTTACATGATGTATTACACTTACAATAACACCCACATCATAAAATGGATAATGCTTCTCATTAAATTTAATCTTGAGTTCATTAGCCAAAAATCCATTAAATGTTAGGTCATAGCCGATCAGCTTGCGGAAGCTCCACTCCCTAGTGATCAACCCTTGATTATTGAGATCCTAGAGGATTCGGTATTCATTGTCACTGAACAAGAAGAAGATGTCATTTCAGAGGAAGATGCCGATATCACACTACTCATTGATGGTTCTAAGTGTAAAAATTTTAAGGTTTTGGAGTCATGTTTCATACACCATAGGGAGTACCTATTCCCATATCTTTCAAACTTGAATTCCAATGCACAAAGAACAATGTAGAGTATGAAGCCTTAATATTAGATCTTCAAGCAGCCATATCTATGGGCATAAAGCATATCATGATATTTTGTGACATCCAACTTGTTTTTCATCAAATAAATAGGGAATACCAATGCAAAGAACCAGTAATAAAGATTTACCATGAAGTAGCAATGATATTACTTGCTAAATTTTATTGGTATGAAATCAATATTTTACCATGTTCGACTAATAGATTTGTATATGCGATGGCCTCTCTAGGATTATTGATTCCAAAGAACTTCGTAGGAGAGGTAAAACCACTTATTATCATAATGATCTCTATATCTGTAATTATTCATGCTGAATATAAGGATGAGAAGGACGTTTGCTTTTGGTCTAACCAAATAATAGCCTTCCTCAATTTAGGAACACTCCCATCAGACATGTAATGGAATACTAAATTCACTTTCAAGCAAAAGGTAAATCATTTTACTCTCTTGGAGTACATGTTGTATAGATGTAGTTATGATGGAGTCCTCCACTGTATCAAGCTTGCAAAGGCAAATTGAGCCATAGTTGAAGCTCATGATGGTACTTGTGGTGGTCATTTTAGTGTAATGACCATCGTAAAGCACATTCTATGCATGGGTTACTATTGGCCCACCATGGAATGTGATTGTTGTACTTACATCAAGCATTATAAAAAATGTCAACAACATGCTAATTTAACTCATGTGCCATCACAAGCATTACAACCTATTCAAATAATTTGGCTCTTTTCATGATGGGATCTTGATTTGATTTGAAAAATCTTACCTTCTTCCTTGGGATAATATACATTTATCATCACGACCACTGAATACTTCACAAAGTGGGTTGAGGTGATTCCTATAACTAGTAGATAGGACCTTGAATTGTGGAGTTTATACTTCATCATATCATCTATCATTTTGGTATTCCATCAAAAATCATCTCTGACAATGGTAAGTATTTCAAAAATAAGTATGTTCAAGCACTTTATGTGAAATATAATATCCAACATAGTTTCTCAACTCCTTACTACCCATAGAAAAATGGACAAGCTGAGGCTACCAACAAGACATTAATTGCTATTCTAAAAAAATTGGTCAAAGAAAATCATTGAGATTGGCATACTAAAATACCCTTGGCATTATGGGCTTATTGAACAATCATCCACACGCCTACTAGGGAAACACCATTTTTACTAGTCTATGAAGCTGAATCAATTATACCTCTTGAGCTTGAGATCCCCTCATTATGAATTTTATTGCAGGAATTCATAGAAGATGATACTACTAGACAAATATATTATGACCAACTCATGCTTTTTGATGAAAGGTGGGTCAATGCTTTAGAGCATTTACGAGTTTATCAGGACTGCCTAAAGCATACTTACAACAACAAAGTTCATCTACGTGAATTCCAATTATGACAACTTGTTCTTAAGGAGAATCAAGAAAACACCAATGCATTATCACATCTTCATGATAAATTAATGGCTAATTGGCTAGTTCTATATATTGTCACTCAAAAAGTGGGTCAAGGAACTTATAGGCATGCCAGTCTAGAGGGATTCGAAGAGCCTGAACCACTTAAAATCATCCACTTGAGAGAATTCTATGCTTAATGTGATTTATATATGTACATATACATGGCTTAAAAAAACATAAAAATAACATGCATATCCACTGCATCTCATACATTCATCCCACATTCACATTCATTTGCATTTTCACACATTTCATTTCATATTAGGGGGTCATTTATTCAGTTTAGATAATAATTGGTCCAATAACATTTGTTGCCTTAATCAGGGGCATCTTCAAGCCATGATCCATTTCATTGCACCATTCCATAAAGTCAAACTATCATTTTCAAAGCACATTTTCATAATACCTAGGTGTTTTCGGCCACTCAAACACTTCTAGTTTTTTCAGCAACCTCCATTGCATGGTCGAGTTTTCTTTAGGACCAAGAAACATTTTTACTAAGAAAATATTGAGTTCTGGGAATTGATTCTAACACTCTTGAACCAAACACAATCACACATCTTAAAAACATCTTGTGTCAAAGAGAGATAATACCATGAATGGGTTGAACCTCAAAATGAAAAGGGTAGTCCTTGCTTGTCCCATTATGCACATAGTCCAAATATAAAAAATAGTGGTTTTCACCACTATAACAATCATTTCCAAACAAAAGAAAGAGTACTAAGGATACGGTTACATTATCGTCATGCCTTGGTTGAGAATCTAATTCCCTAAAGCTCTAACTCTTTTACACATCACACACCACATATCCTCGAGTTGTAAGGATAGAACTACATTTCCATACATATGGTTAGGTATTCTGAATCCCCAAATCTTAGAGATCATATAATTGGACTATGGAGCTAACCTCCATCGGGGCTATAGATGCTTTATTGGCAGTGGAGTACGCTCATGCATGGTGACATGTCTCTCTTGAAGAGACCTCTAACCGCACATAAGGATAGGCTAAATTCTTGGTCTTCTCCATGATAGGTTTTAGCCTAATTTAATCAAGATGAGTTAATGAATTCATTGCACACACATTGGTTCTTGATTACCTTGAGTAATTACCATACTCATGATTCGATAAATGAATTCATTGCACACACATTTGGTCTTAGAGAAAATAGATAGAATTTAGTTAATTTTTTTGATATCACTAGTATGTTTGAGTCTCTGCAAAATACATTTTCTATATCAACATCCATATCATTACATGAGTCTTTCATTTCACATGCCACAATTTTGGTACCCCTAATTAAACAACAATGCTATAAATAATCAAGCAAAATCTAAACTACGAATGATCATTAGAGAATTAATTCATTTGCATTCATACACATTATCATTGCATTATAATCCATCACACATGTACACATAAATTAAAACAAAAGTATCCATACAAAAACATAACACAAAAGTAAAAGCCATGTATATATATAAATATTACAAGTACAATGAATGCCCGAATGCTATATAGAATGGAGTACCAAGGCTCATATACAAAAAGTGCATCTAAGCACTATCTACCACCCATATATAGACCCCTATGACCCTTAAGGAGCCATATATCTAGAGTCATTATGCCTAGAGTCACTATGCCTAACAAAACCCACTACGGAGGAAGAGGGTCAATATGGCAACCCAATGTGGTGCTGCATAAAAAAATTCTCTAACTCTTGTATGTATCCCTCTTAGGATTGAAGGCATAATATATCATACCTATGATGATGGTCCCTTTGTGCTAGCTCTATCTAGAGCCTCATGATCATATCCTCCCCTACACCTGTAGCCATTTGTACCTCTAGCTCAACCTATAGTTGAGCTATCTTTGCATCTCGTGCTGCTATCTTTGCATCTCACTTTGCCACTATTTGTTAGAGATGATCCTAATATACCTCAAGATTAGCTCTCTTCTACTCACTTTGACCTATAGATATCTCTAGAACCTCCTCCATACCATCCATACCCTCACCATCACCTCCAATGTCTAGAGGTTGCTCTAATGCATCCCTAGCACACATGTTACCACTACCAAACCTATGATGTCTCTGATGATATGGAGTCTCCTTCATATTTATATTTACCTCATCATCATCCCTATTATTCTCATCCACCATTTTATTGGGTACCCGTGGTGGTTATGTAGCAAACCATGCATCATACTCAATAGTAGTCCTCGTGTCATCCACATTTGGTATATCTATCTTGTCATCATCCTCATAGGTCACCTACCACTCTATCACATAAGGTAGGCTCATCTCATCATGATGATGCCTATATAACACATGTACCTCAAGTATCCCATAATTTAGTCCAAACTATCTTAGCACCTGTGAGAACTAGATCAACTCCACCTTACTCCCATGCTATCCAACCACCCATCTAGCCTATCAAAATCATGGTAACTACTCCCTATCCCCAGTCCACCTAGCACCTCACCATGGTCTCCAATGCACCTAATTAGGTGTCAAATCTGCCCATAGATATTTGTACTCCTTGCCACTATGGCTAGGATGACTCATATAAACCTCCTAAAACACCCACCATATCAAAGCATAGGGTTTCTTCCCATCCCATGTCTTACTAGGTAGGCCCACAAGCTGAGCCATATTGAAGTGCTCCCAGCCCCAACAATATAGTTTTACACTACAATATAACCCCTTCCATCCCTGCCTCCTCACCTTGTACAACTCTAGGTACATCTAAGCTAGAATAGTAGGCACCCATGCATACAACCGAGGCTCATCGATCATATCATACACCAACCTAATCATGTTCTATGAAAATCGATAGCCAATGCTATTAGGTGAAACTATATTGGCCAACATGAACATGACCAAGGCGAGAAATACCGCCAAATTCTTCTTGGAATACATGTCCAAGTACATGATCCATCCACCCTTCACACTCACATCCCTCCATTGATCTACAAATATCTAACTCATCACATGCTCGTTATCGTGTCCAACCTTGACACTAATCCCTCCACTGGCACTCAGAGAATGTGGTATACATCCTCGAGTGTCACTGTCACTTCACTAGTAAGGAGCTAAAAGGTTCCCCTATATGGATCCCATATCTCTTCCAAGGTATATATATACCCCTCATAAACCCTCACCACCTCAATATATGCAGCTCTAGCTAGCCCCACGACCTCCAACCACTCCTAATGCTCTATCTGCAATGCCTTTCTCACCCCTGGTATGATGGGTGAGAATCGATGTTGAGCCTCCAAGATCATCAACTATAGCGCAACACATGCATAATGCAAGCACATTAATGCCACATTCATTGCATAATTCACAAAAAATAAGAAATGTCACAAGTCCAAACAAGATTTCCAAGAGCACTTACCTTAGCCACCTACATATCTACTCCTATTACCGCATCCAATCCCTCCATATCCATGGCCTTCACTCCACCACAATCCATCACTCACTCACTCTCCTTCAAACGTAGTTTCTGGAACTTGTGAATGCAAGAATAAAATCAATTTGGCCCCTGAAACCCTTTTTATAACTATTTGGAGTGCACTCAAACACCCTTGGGCATTTTCTAGATGTACCTAAAAACCAACCAACATTTGCAACATGGTATACGCTTGTGCACGTCTATCTAGATATGAATGTTGGTAGGTGTTTGACCTTAAAAATGTAAAAGGTGCCAAAAGGGCCTCAAAATGTAGCTTACCCCCATAAAATAATTCCATACTTCATCCATGCATTCATTTCATCATCATATCATGTTTTGTGAAAGTCCAAACTGATTTGGGCACTTAATTTTTGCTTGCGACCAAAAGTCATGAAATCGCATTACAAACTTCAAAACACCTCAAAATGGTTTGAATTTTCACAAAACAACTGCATTCATCATTCTAATCATCCATACTAACATTTCACCATTATTTGTGTTAACATGGATTAATTTGGATGGTTAACTTTTGTTTATGACCAAAAAGTCGTAAAATTATTCAAAATTGCTTTTAAAAATGCTCCAAAATAATGCAAAACTTCACAAATTTATGCAATCCAATAATAAATGCCTTATTCATCAACAAATTCTCATTTCAAATACATCAACCATTGTATTTGCATTATTTTTTTTTAAATTTACCTACAATTTCAAGTGAACCTCGTATCTAGTGGTCTACACTACTCCCTTGGCGATTGTAGCAATTGGTTGTCCATGCAATTCGGTAAGATGAGTAAATCACCATAAGGAGACTTGCCCATCATCATTCAACATCCTATTTTTTGAACACAAAATCATTTTGGGTTACTCATTTCTCAAGTGAGACTATGCTCAAGTTAACTTACACAAAAAGTTATCATTTATGGCCTTGTTCATGAGGATTGAAACACGGACAAATCACATATCAACATTTTTTTACATTGATAGTCATCACGGACACAGGCCCTTCCTAGGTTGATTGGTTTCAATTGAGGGAATTATCCTATAGTCACTAGCCGACCCTCCAAGGTTGACTCTTTTTATTTTTGCATTTTCATCACTTTGCATTTCAATGACGTCAATTGGCATGTTTTCCAATAGCATGGAATCACCCCAAACTTGGGGTAACTAAATTTAATTTTGAGTTCCCACATATAGATACATCATTCACATCATACATCTACATTTGACAAAAACCCCTTTTCTTTTGGGACAAAAACAAAATTCATTTACATCATTCATCATACATCTACATTTGGCAAAAACCCTTTTCTGTTGGGATAAAAATAGAATTCATTTACATCATTCATCATACATCTGCATTTGGCACAAATCCCTTTTCTATTGGGATAAAAATAGAATTCATTTACATCCACACTTGGCAAAAACCCCTTCTCTATTAGGGCAAAAAAAGAATAAACCACTTGCATTGTACAAAAACCATTTTCTCCATTGGCACAAAAACAACATCAATCATTCATACACATTTACATCATTCATATCATCCATATTTACATTATATACTTGCAATTACACCATTCACCTGCATCATTACCCATAATTATATCAATTGGCTCGTGAGATTCACTATTCACTCATTTGCCAATTGAGGGAGTAAGATACACCAACAAATTCTTTGTCTTCAAGATCTTCTTTGCGCTCCAAGGAGAAAAAAGTTGCTTCACCAAACCAGGTGTCTCCTATTTTTACATGGCATTATGTTTCACGCAATACGATACAAAAATGGGAATATGTAGACACAAAAATCTAGGTATTCATCATCCATTTGTATCCTCAAATCATAGCCATTCATTATATATATATTTAATACATATATATATATATATTATATTTATATTTATGTATATTTAATAATTATATATGTATTTATGTGAATAAATCCTAGCCATTTTTCTACCATCTTCCTCCCTCGTTGTCGCCATTGCACCTTTCATTCATATTGTTGTAAAACCTTTACAAACAAAATCTGGTTTTGCATCACTCCCATCCACCCCCGAATACCTTCTAGAGTTCATAGAATGCTACTGAGATTTCTTGGAATGTTGTTGGGAATTCAAAGTCCTCCCAAAATGCTTTTGGGTGTTTCTTGTAGTTGATTTGCCATTCTCAGGTCCTCGAGTTCTTTCCGGTGTTTGCACGACTTTAGAATATATAAATAGGAACATAGATTAGCATCACAGCTATTTTATTAACAAGGTAAGATATTCGTTTGTATCTATTTATATTTCTACATTTTGTTTACAGTTTAATATTACAACACTTAGGGACTCACATGGTGGAGCTCCCATAGGTGCTATTAACCCTTTTGGTGTTGTTTTTTGTTTGTGGGTGTAGGAACTACATTTTTTGAAGCTATTGTATCTAGGGTGGTCCCTTAGGGATACACAAGACCACTCACACACTTGTTTGGAGTAAAATTCAATGAAGGCACACCACTATTATTTGTAACTAGGGTTTTAAAATCCTATTATTTGTAATACAATATCAAGAGTGAAATAAGAGCACATTGTAACCCCATATTCGAGGCATATTTGTTGCACATTATGGATATCCAGGTTCCTCCAGTCATATATTAATGAGATCACTTATAATTATGAAATATTGTGTTTGATTGATTTTGGTATATTATCGGTATTGGTGTTAGTCAATTTTTTTGCTTTACAGTATTAAATATGCATAGTAAAATCAATGAAATTTGGGTAATTCTCAATATTAAAATTATAGCAAATCTGATCTTACTCGTTCCTCACATTCCAATTCTACATGGTGGAGTACTTACTCTTAGTACCCTCAACAATGACATGACCAAGGGTATTTCCAAGCTTATGGAGCTAAATTTGATGCCCAATCCATATTTATTTGCATCTCTATAGGGGAATTTGAAGAGTGAGATGGCACTCTCCCAACACTTGCCATTGGATGAGGATGGGGCACATTCAAAGCCACTACTAAATAACTAGTGTCGCCATTACCATATACCATCAATTAGCCCATTCACATGGCCATTGGAGTTAGTAGGAAGGAGTTCTAGTTCTATGAATCTAGGGTCTTTACAATAAAGTGCTATGAATTCATTGCCCATGGATATCTCTTCGTAGAATGCTTTCCTTCAAGAAATGATCTAGCAAAAGGTGGCTCGAAGCCACCAAATTTTAATTTTTTGACCTACCAAAATACCTTCAACTTCAATTAAAATTAGCTATAGATTGTGTCCATGACACACAATCAAGCTTGGAGTTTGTCAATTCAAATCACACCAAAGAATACAACAAAGACATAGAGGTCACCATGTCTAGGTGATTGTGATGCATAGAAATTGGACTGGACAATATCTATATGAAAGGCATAGTCTTATTTTCTACTAATTATTGAACCTGTTTTAGAGAGAAAGGAGAGATGGCAATCTTCTAAAGTGTTCCTCATGCAATGCTTTTGTTAGTAGGTCCTTTTCCTATATTAAAAATTAGAGAGAATAATAATAATACTACTGTGAACCCAATACCACTTGCTATACTGAAACCTAGCATAATAGTAACCTTGGACTTTCTAGTAGGGTATATTTTTTTACTAAAGATGCCACTATAATAGCAAAAAGTTATTGTCAAAATATTACAAGTGTAACTTTTTCTCAAAGACCACAATAATTATAATATTTTATGGGAGTTTAGTTGATTTTATTCACTTCACTCAAAATTTGATCCAAAGGCTTCTCCTAGTCTTTTATGGGTAGCTCAATTGTTGACTCATAGGTAAAATTAACTGAGATTATAGTCAACTCACAATAGTGTTGATTGTTACATGACACAATTAGTCATACAATACAGATATTGAATTCTTGAGCATTAAGGCATGCAATGTGCTATGTGAAATTGATGCAAAGCCACCATAAAACCTTGGAGACACAATATTTTCAAAGATAGGTAAATAGTTGAATTGACATTAAGGTAAATGTGAAGACTTACAAAATTGAAGGTCTTAGATTCAATTATCTCACTTATGTTTTTGCTTCATATTCTATATTTTAAAAAATGTGAAATATAACATTTCTTTTTAATACATGAAACATTAAACAGGATAGTTGAAAATTTAAAAATAAAGTATTTTTTTGTAAAGACACATTTTTTATTATGAATAACACCTTCAAAATTTTAAAAAAATTATTTTAAAATTTCATGCTTTCAATACCTTTAAACCATGTGATTAAGCATACTATTAGCAGTATCCATGTCATATCTCACATTTATAGTAAAGCTATTGTGTTGAGTTGTGTCTATAGCCTAAAAACGTTATCATAATGACATATGGGCATTGACAATTCAAACCATCATGGAGATATAAGGTCATAATTTTTTACGATTTCCCTCCATAATCATAGCCTATTCATCATTGTCACTATACATAAACCCTAAATTTGAGAAATTACAAGTATATAGAAAAGTTACACTTGCATACTAAGATTTTTCTTTAAGCAAGTGCCATTGATAGGGAAAATCCCTTTTCTTACTACCTTAGTATCTCATATTGTTATCTTTTATTTAAGTCTCTCTCATGTATTATTGTGTATATCAAGATGATGAGTCTATGGGTACATAGGAAATGCAAGTATATAGAAAGGTTTGGTAAATCACAATGATGGTATATTGAAAAAAAGATCCATTTAGGAGTTGTAGGGAACCCTCACCATGGAAATACAAAAATTTCTTATAAATTCATAGCTATTCAAAGGATTAAATAATAGATATTGAAAAAATAAGATGAGAACCATCTTGATAGTTGAGAAAATTTGGGACATTATCATCAATAAAGTCACTTGACCTATAGATGATGAATATGAACAATAAAAACTTGATGATGTAGATGTTAGAGCAATGATGATTAACATCCTTTCTACAACATATATTATTCAACCACACATTTATAAAGCATGAACATATAAGGAGGTATAGTACACACTTTCTACCATCTATGAGAGGAAGAATGAACTCACAATATTTTACTTTTAGTCTCAAATTCATACATTGAAATTCCAATATGGAGGAAGCATTGAGGTTATTCTTCATTGAGTTGCAAATTTAAAAGCCAAACTAAATACCATGGGATAAATTATATATAATAAGCTCTTAGTATTTATCATACTTAGAGATCTACTAGATTCATTCTAAGTTTTTACCACTTCCTTACAATTTTTAAATAATAAGGTGTCCTTTGATGAGTTGGTGAATATGGTTCAATAGGAAGAAACAAATAATAAGTTAAGGGACTAGTTGACAAATACCTAACTCATTTCTAAGAAATCTAGGATAAAAACCCACAAAAATGTCCTTCATCCTCCTCATCATCATCACGTAATCAACATTAGAAACAAAAGATATATTTCCATAGTTGTGATAAAGATGGATATAATACAAAGAGTTCTTGGTATAGTCCTATGACTCAAGGAAATCAAGTCTACAAACCTCATTAGAAAAATAGAATACAAATGGTATCCCAAGTAGAAGTGACAATAAGGGCATGTTACACATGAAGAATAAAATTCAAAATCTGAACAAACACATAAGGTGTTAATTTCCAAGGCAATAAGAAGAACAAAGGATGAATTTTGGTATATTGATTTAGGGGCTAGAAAGCACATGAATAGGGAAAAATTATGGTTTGACTCATTGCAAGACAAAGATGAAAAACTAGTAACTATTATCAATTACAAAATATATCATATCAAAGGAGTGGGAGATGTTTCTCTCAATCTTCTTAGATGATGTTGGACAATTGAAAATGTACTATATGTACCTAGATTGGCAAATAATTTTTTATCCCTACCAAAAGTTTTGGATAAAAATATGGTGGTAGAATTATGAGTTGTTGATGACAACAAGAAGTATTTTATCATGAAACATGAAAATATTGTGGCAATAGGTTCCTACAAGAATGGCTTGTTTGCACTTGATATCATATTATATCCTCATATCATACTATAAGTAACAATGATAGATGCTACCTCCTTTTTATATAGGAGATATGGGCATATAAGTTTTGAATACTTACTCCAGTTGAGTAAGCATAAAATGATGTAAGGATTTCCTAGCCTTTCATAAATATTGCAAGTATGTTGAGGTTGTTTGGAAGGAAAGCAACATCAAGTACCTTTTGAGTTAATCACTCACAAATTAAAAGGATAGCTGGATGTGATACACATGGATCTATATAAAACCTATGATATCTAGTTTTAGTGGATATAAGTACTTTTAGTTGTTTGTAGACGACTACTCACAAAATATGTGGGTGTATTTATTACAACTAAAGTTAGACATGATCAAGTATTTATAGCACTTCAAGAAGCATGTAGAAATGGAAACTAGGTGCTCTATTCAAGTTCTTCACTTAGATCAAGGGGGAATATACATCCAATAATTTTTAAAAGTTTCTAACATATAATGGGATTAATCTATATCTCATTACAACATATAATCCACACCAAAATGGGGTTACCAAAAGGAAAAATCATTCCATATTAGAAATGGTTTGTTGTATGCTTACAAGAGCCAATTTGGAGAAGTAGTACTAATCTAAACCTATGTCCATTGTCATGTGCCTTCTAAATAGAGTTTTCATAAAGTAACTAAAAGGATATACACCTAAATAATATTGGTTTGGGTGTAAGCCTTCAATTGCACATATCGAGGTCTTTGACGGTAAGGCATACACGCATGTTCCAAAGTGATAGAGAACCATGGTGGATGTGAAGACCCTACCGTGTATATTTCTTGGAAATAATGATGAGTCAAAATCTTATTCACCAATAGATTTAGTCACTAAGAAATTTTATATAAGGATAGATATGGTTTTTTATGGAGAATTTGAAACTAAGTCAAATACAAAGTATTCTAAGGAGTTTGGAGATGCCACATCTCTAGTTGTGAGCATAAATGAAGATATTAATTTATATGAGGAAGTCTATGAAGATATTTTAAAAGTTTTTGATGAATCTACAACAGTTTATAAATAGGAATATATTGTACCTATAGATCCATCATAATGAAAAAAGACTCCAAAATGGCTCACTAGTACCATTAGGGATTCTAATCTTGATGCACCTCTTGACATTACTTCCACATGACCACATACTTGTAGTAGTACACATCAAGAAGTCAATTTAAGCTTGATGAATCTAGTGATGGAGAATTGAAAACTATAATTGATAAAGGAAGTACTTAATTCACTGTAATGGAAGGTAGCTATGGATGTAGAGTATGAATCTCTAATGAAAAAAACATGGAATCTTATTGATTTTGCAAAATAAAATAAGCCCATAGCATATAAGTGGATATTCAAAATTAAATACAAGGTAGATGGATCCATTGAAATGTATAAGGCATGACTCATTGCAAATGGTTATGCACAAAATGAAGGAATTGATTATGAAGAGACATTCATCCCCACTACAAATATTAAGATCATCAATGTAATTTGTGCACTAGCAACATAGTTCGGTTGGAAAATTCAATAAATGGATGTCAAGAGTTCCTTCCTTAATGGTGATCTAAAATAAGTATACATGACACAATCTAAAGGATTTATTCTCAATGGATAAGAACAATATATATATACTAATCAAGTCATTATATGGGTTTAAGTAGGATCCTAGAGCTAGGTACATAAAATTTGATGATCACCTATTGCAACATGGTTTCACTAGAAGTACCTATGATGCAAATATCTATCTTAATAAATTTGAATCTAAGATAGTAATACTTTTGTTATATGTTTATGATCTAATCATCATTGGAAATTTAGATAATTTAGTGAATGGTTTGAAGAATGACTTGAAAAGTCATTTGATATGATAGATCTAGGATTTTTTATACTATTATCTTGGCTTGGAGGTATGGCAAAGAAATAATCACATTGTGGTCTCATAGAAAAACTTTATCAATATATCACTTGAAAAATACTAATGACAAACTATAAACCAAAGACAAAACCAATGGAACAAGGTTTACAATTATCCCAATATGATATATCACCACAGGTAGCTAGTACTCTTTACAATTAGTTGATTGGGAGTCTCATATACTTGAAAAATACTAGGTCTAATATCAAATTTCATATGATTTATATTTAGAGGTTTATGCAATAAACTAAAGAGAGTCCTAGGAAGGTAGCAAAGAGGATTTTGCATTATGTCCATGGTATAGTGGAATATAGTTTGGAGTATAAGAAGAATGATAAACTTGTCCTACAAGGACACACAGACTTAGATTATGCTAGATATATAGATGATAGAATGTCAACATATAGATATGTATTTCATCTAGGATTTAAACCTATCTTACGGTATAACAAGAAAAAATAGATAATGGCATTGTCATCCACAAATGTAGACTATCATGTTGTACAAGGAGCTATATGCAAAACAATATGGTTACATTGCAAACTATCAAATATGCATGTATCTAAAAATTGATCGAAAATATTGAATTGTGATAATCAAGGTGTTCTAAAACTGGTTAATAATATAATTTTTAATGAAATAATAAAGCACATTGAATTTTAGTGTCATTTAATTCAAGAAATAGAATTTTTTATTGAATAACATAGAAAAATACGTTCAAAATTAAAACACTATCAAAGAAATAGCTTGTATTAAATGAGGAGTTTTTAAGATCAAATTTAAGCAAAGAAGTTTGAGTTTTAGAACAAGGTAAAGTTATTATCGACATTCTAAGTTGCAATAAAGAGAACACAAAACTCTCTTTTGAACCTGTACATAATAGTGAAGAGCAATAAGTAAAGATATAAGTTAAAGCATCATAGAGGTAGAAAATGGCTTGAATTCTGACTAAGAGATATCTACTTAGAAATAAAGAGCCAAAGGCCAAGTAAAGTTCAAAGGCTAAGCTCTAAGCGATAGTCCAAGAAGGAGCATTAATCAAGTGGAATAGTAGTCCAAGGTCAGATTGTAAACCAAGTGCAACAAAAATCCAAGGATAGAGCATCAACCAAGTGCAACACCAAGAGCCGAAGCCTCAAAGTTAAGGATAAAATCAAGTCTATGTTATAGAAAGTGCAAGGATAGAGTTAGAGTAGGGCTACCATAGAATCTCACATTAAATAGAGAATTGCTCATACAGGAAAAAATGTTCATCAAGAATAATTTGGACAATGCTTACTAGTAGAGCCCATGTGCATCTCATATGTATGAAAATAAGAAAAGCACAAAGAGGACATAGTGATTATTAGAGGATATAGTTCAAATAGGTTCTAAGCTTATGGAATAGCACTCAGAACAACAATATTTGGAGGAACATCTCAGAATAGTAAAGGAGAGGTGAGAAATCAATGATTAAAAGCATTATTAAAGTACAACCTTTACAAGGAGATAAAGGTATCTTTAATAAGATCTAAGTCTCTTACACCATAGAAAGATTTGGATGTCATAGTTGCACATGCACCTACAATAATAAGAATAAGAATATTGGAACAAAGAGTAAGCATTTGAAGTAAGCAAATCATGTAAGCATTAATGGATAGATGCAACATTAATAGAGAACATAGTCCATAGAAGAGAATGTAGTATTGAGCTAAATATTGAGCGCAAGAGAGTGTAGTCTAAGGTGAAATTAGTGTAGCTCTACACAGCTTGAGCCAAACAAAGTTGAGGTAGAATGTAGGCCTGAGTGTAGAAGGAGTTGATCCATATAATAGAGAGGTATTATCATGTAAACTAGTCCAAAATAGAGGTGCCATTGCTGAGTACAGACTAGCTAGAAGTGTAACACCATTTCTAAGTTTAGGATAGCCAAATAAGAGCACAAGAAAGGTATTGAAGCATCACTAATTCATCTAGAGAGAAAGGAATCGAAGTGTCATTATTTTGGCTAGAGAGGAGTGCAAGCATTGAGTGTAATCCAAGCATTATATAGACATTGTAAGAAGAAGCCAAAAATTGGTAAACCAAGCACCAAAACCAAGAAAATAGTTTAAATTCCAAGGAAGGTGAAGACTCAACAAATACCAAGCATGGTCAAATATTATAAGTATCGAGTCGCTATGACATTCAAACATTGGAATAATATTTGAGTTCCAAATAAAAATGCCATGCAATCTACTTGAATGACATGTTGAAATAGGGAATATGGAAGGATGGAGATTGAAACATTTACCTTCAATTATTTCAAGTACTGGCTCATGCGAATACTTACATACAAGTTCACATTCTCAAGCCTAGATAAGGACATCAAAATTCTTGGAATCTTCTTACCAAGTCTAGTGCCAAAATCATCTCAAGAAGTAGCACCTAAGGAAGGTATAATATAAGGGTTTTGATAAATTAAAACTAGATTTTTAAATTTTATATAAGGTTAATAGGAGTGATAAATTTTATAACTTTATTTTTAAATTTTTTTTTTTTGGAGAGATATGTGTGCTAATAGTATAGTTAAGTTTTTGGATTGATAAGTAGTAATATGAAGTGTTAGTAATTAAGTTATTTGAAGTTTTTATATTTGAAAGTTGTGATTATGTTTTTGAAATTCAAGGTTTATAGAATATTTGTAAATTATTTAATCTTGGAGAGATAAGGTAGTCTACTTCAACTTTAGGAATACTAAATTTGCAAAAATTCTTACTTTACTAGTTTCTAAATAATTAGGGAGACATAAGGGATTCTACTTCATAGGGATACATAAGTTTATTGTTGTTTCATTTCTTTTTCTCATATTCTTGTGAATATTTGACATGTATGCATTTTGATGCATCATTCCACCTAATTATTTTCTTAGTTGCTCCATCACTTTCTTTTACCATCAACCTACAAAATTTTTCTATTGTATCTAACTTAAGTTGCATCTTATGATCCTTTCCTAGTTTTCAACTACAAATTATGCATCTACATTTTGTTGGTATGTCATTATTGTTCTTTAGAAACACTAGCTCAATAAAGGGATATGTTGATGACCATTCAAGCTGAAATATCCTTCCAATAGTCCACCTAGTTAACTTTCTACAGCTAAATTCTTTACTAGAATATTCCCTAGAAGTTTGTATTTTATTTGAATCATCATTTTATTTTTTGGTTGGCATGTCATTTTGAGGAATCTCTTCAAGGGGTTATTGCATGTTATTATTAATAAAATTTTCATGTGGAGGAATCTCATCTCATATTCAAGTGTTGGCATATTAGGGTCATTTGTTTTTTCTGCATAAAAGATGTCATATATCATTTTTGTAATAACTTACAAAAATTAATTGTTTAGTAGGTAAAATGTGTTTGTACCTTGAATTTGTGCAGATGTCGATGGCTCACTTGATTTTGACATAAGGTTAAAATATTTTAGGATACATTTTCTAATAGAAGATTGGCCTCCCTTCTTTTCATTGTTAGTAGGTGTCGGATGTCGATGGCTCACTCGATTTTGATATATGGTTAAAATATTTTAGGATACACTTTTTAAAAGAAGATTGGTCTCCCTTATTTCCATTGTCAGTAGGTGCTATTGTATATATAAAGAAAAAAGTTTTTGATGTTAGAAAATAAACATGATATTGAAAAAAATTATAAAAATTCTATAATGGATATAAGGAAATTTGTGATCTACTACCTATCATAGGACATCTATTTCTTGCACTACTCATCAGCTCTATTCATGATTTTTATAAGGTTAGCTTTTGATGTAGCATGTAATGGGAGATAGCAATCACAATATGTAGAATAATATAAAATAAAGTAAATCTGTGAGATGACTGAAAATATACTATAAATAGAAATGATAGAAATGTATAAAAGTAGCTATGGAGGAAATGAACACTCCATGAATAAAGCTACTGCTCAAGAATGAGCTTTGAGCATATCATACTCCATCACATTACATCACACTCTGCTACATCACACCATACTATTCTACACTACTTCATACTAATATATCTACTACTATGTCTATGGCCCTTTATATAGGAAAATAGGTTCCTTGGTCAACACTCTACCTAGTTGTGCAAGGAACAACTTGCACATTGAAACTTGGGCATTTAATACATTGCATGAAGCAACTAGATAACTTCCTGTAAAGTAATCTAATGTTCTAAGTATGTACCAAGAAAGGTACATTTACATGATTCAAATGATATAATCTAATCTATTTCTAACACCCCCTTGTATTACATTATTTGGATATTGAAGACTTTAGTCTTCAATCTGGATCTTCTTCTTGTCCTTGAGATTCTAAATCTTCTTCTATGTTTCCTATAGCCTGTTCAAAAAAGTTATTACTATCTTCATTATCTTTCATTCTTGGTGAAAGAGCTTTGAATTCATAATCATCTATCAATTCTTCCAGTTATTCAATTTCTTCTATCCTCCGAGATAGATGTCCTTTTTTATTTCTTTTTTGATACTCCAATTGCAGATAATTGGTTGGACGCTAGAATTTTTGCTGTTGAGGATTTTGTATTGTTGTGCTTGAAATTGGTTTCCATTGTTCATCTAATTTCCTTGATTCTAATTTTTGGGATTGAACCTGTAGTAGCTGGTGCTATGGCCTTTTTTATTGCATATCTAACAATACCTATTGTACCATGTTTTCTATCCTTTTGATAAAGAAGCAATGTTTCCCTATGGATTTTCTTTAGATGCCAATGTCGTGTTAGATATTTCAACTTTAGATGTATTTTCCACTTCATATCCTGTAGAATATTGACTAAGTCATCAAAAGAAGTATCTTTACTTAGAACTTGTAAAGATGTTACCAAATATTTATAGCTTTCAGGAAGTTCTCTCATAGTTACTTGAGTAAGAAGTTCATCCTTAACTATTTCTCCTAAGATAAATAATTTTCCTTTAATATCTGCTACCTTCGTTAGGAACAGTTCTATGCTTTCTCCAATATTCATCTTTAATGAATGAAGTTGAGGCTCAAATGAAGAACGGTTACCTTATTTTTTCCTTCAAATATTTTATCTATGCTTGTCCATGCCTCTGAAGATGTTTTTGTTGAACTGATTTAGGGTTGTATTTCATCAATGATAACAAAGTTTATTATTATTAAAGCCTTTGAATCATTTTCTATGAACTTTAGGATTTCAATATCATCTATGGTAGGTATTTGTGTTTTCCCTTTGACAATATCTCAAAGTTTTTCATATACCAATATAGCTTTCACTTTATTCTTCTAGGAGAAATAGTTAGGACCCTTAAGTATTTGAGATTTTTCTAGGAAGAATTTGTTTGAAGCCATTTAAATTCCCTAGTATCAATATTTAGATTTTGTAGAATGCCTTATGAATCCCTAGTATGCTTTGGATAAGATATAGTGCTTTTGTAAACTACAGTTCAATATTTGGTTGATTTTGTAAATTTTTGTAAAAAATCAACTTCTATTATCCCTTATTGCTCCTATTGAACTAAGCACTTTTTCCAAATTTTAAAGAGGTTATAATGTTGGATCTTTTATCTCCTTTTGAGAAGTTTGAGACAATAATTTTATAAATTTCCAACCTTTGAAATACTATGATAAACTTTTATTTTAAATAACCCTTTGGGAATCAATTTAAGTGTATATAATTTCCAATAAATTAATTTTATGTAGTAACCCTTATGAGTCCCTAGTTTTTGGAAAATAAATATTTAATATTTATTCTAGTAGAAACCCTAATTACTCCTAGGTTTGATATTGAAAATATTATATTTATTTGATAAAATATTCCCTTTGATGTATGGATTTAAATATAATCATTTTTTTCAATTTTAACCTTATAACTCCCAAGGAAAGAAAGCACATAGAAATGGGAATAATCCTTACATTTTACCAAGCAATAATCGACGTTGTTTTCAAATGATCTAGGGTAGCAATATTGATGTAGATGCTTTGAATACTTTGAATGTACCCTCCAATGGAGTTGCTTAGAACTTATCCTTGTGTTATGCGTTCATAATATGGTTTTGTTTAGACTCTATCTTTGATCTTGCTAGATCATTAAAGGCTCTACCATCTTCTTTACATGCTACAACTCGATCTTGTGCTCATAGATAATAAATTGATAAATGTAGAGACTCTGATTGATTCATATTTAGATGCCTTTTAAGGTGATGAAGGCTTTGACAAGTGTTACTGAGTGTTATGTTCGAGCTCTCTCCTTTGTAATGTAACAATCCTTTAGTAATGCTCTGCTATCTTCTTGGTCACCTTGTAATGCATGAACACTTGTGTGAGTGCTTGCAACTCCTTAATGAGTTTTTTTTTACGTTAATAAATGGGATGGCACCTTAGATAATTTGTGCCAAGTGGCTTTCAAACTTTATGCATGGATTTATTTCACTATAACGATTCCAATGAGAGTATAACTCCTTTTTGTAAGCCTCTTCTTTGCTTGCTACATTTCTTGGAGTGCAAGAAACCTCTTCTCTTGTTGGTCGATCATTGAGGTGATTTTGGAGCTTCAAATGGCATTGTAGGTGATTCTTTTGGTGGAAAATATTCACCAAGATAGAAACCTCTGAATATATCACCTGTTCTCCTCATTCCTTTTTTCCTTCAACATGCTCCTTTTACATTGTTTATCCATGTTGATTGAGGTAGAATATGCCACCTTTTTTATTGTAAAATAGAGTTCCATTTCTATCTATGTAAATGCAGGTTGATGACCAATTGATATGTGCATTACCTTTTATAGGTTCATCCATCCAATATGTGAAGTGTGAGCCCCTTCGAATGGCTCCTTGTATTGTGGATGAGGAGTTCTTAATGTTTGATCTTTCTTGGCTGGATTTCCCTATAGTTTTGTACCTTTTGTGGCACCTTCAATCTGCCCTTTTCCTGCAAACAATGTAGTGCAATACCTTGTAATAATCTATGATAATAATATGTTCTTATTGCACCTATTTTGCACTCCTTCTTGTAGGCCTTGTAGCCTAATTTTATAGCATATTTTGAATACACAAATGAGGGTTTTTAGGACATCCATTTGGATATATTTCTTGCCCTATTTTCTTGGATATTTAATGATAGATCTAATATTTATAAATTTTGTAGATAGAGGTTTTTTTCTGCTGCACTTAACCCTGTAGTACTTTGGATTTTAAATTCACCAAGTCTCAATATTTGAAGCTTCTTTTGGTTAGTTTTTATTCACTTGTACTAACCAATTTTGGTGGCTTCTATTGGCCACTATGAGTTGCATATTTTTGTGCTTTAAGAGTGTCTTTAGAAACTTGATGCAAACTACATTTTGTACCCTTCTCAAAAGCACAAAACTAATTTATTTTGAGAGTAATAATAGTGCAAATGAATCTAAAATTTTTCACTTTGAATGCACTAATAATTACACCTTATCACTCCAATCAACTCTCAAGTTAATGCGCTTAATAAATTTACTACAACTAATAAAGAATAATTTGAAATGAATCTTCAAGAATTATTCTGCAATTTCCTTATAAGAAAGGTAGTAGGAGCTAGTCTTCATTTATTTTCTAGAGTATACGATAGGTAGTTGATAGATAGTTTGAAATTATGAAATCTAATCAACTCCTAAAGTGCAAATGAACCTTAAATAAACCTTTCTCTTTTTGCACTTTTGAATACTGTAATTCAATTTTCCTTATTGTAACTTTAATCCAAATTAAGGTGCTTAAACAAATCTAATAAGTAATCCACTTTAATGAATATACTTGCACCAATAGTTACTTATCTTTTTATCAAAGCCCTTGTTGTTGCTTTTGTAGAGGATGTAGATATTGGTGTCTAAGATCACCAGGTTGCTACTTTGAGTAAGATCTTGTAGCTATTTGTAGGCTATCCTAAACATCATTGTCTTCACCAAAATATGATCTCTAACTCTCTTTCACGAGCCTAGGATTTTGGTGACTTGTTATCCTCTTGTAGTCTCCTCATTTTGTTATAGATTTGAAGAGATATTTGTTTCTAAAATAGTGCCTTCTTGTTGTGAGAGGCAATCTCCAAATATCCTATATTTTGTAGGCTTATTTTTTCTGAATCTTCCTTTAAGCTTCTTGTTAAATTTTGACTACAAAGGGTCTTCCTTGAGACCTTATATTCAATATTCTACTTCTAGAAGCATTGGTGGTGATATTTTCTCCTTGATATCTTATTTTTCTACTTATGGATTCGATTAGGACTCTCCTAGTCTTTATTCTTCTTCCAAGTTTGGAAGTTCTTCAATGAGATATTCTCTTGATATATTTTACTCTAGGTGTTGTATTGATTCTGAAGAAGATACTCTTCCAATATTTCTTATAGGAAGCTTTCCCAACTCACTGAATCTCCCTGTGCCTAAAAAAAAAGTATTAGTACTTAAATCAACTTTTGAATTAGATACTTTCTTTTGGAGTCATCTTAAGTATCAAGGCTTCTATGGCCTTTTCAAGTATCAAGGCTTATATGGAATTTTCTTCAATATCAAGGTTTCTGTGGCCTTTTCTTCAATATAAAGGCTTTTGTAGTCTTTTCTTTTGGATCAAGGCTTCTATGGCATTTTCTTCTAGATTAAGTCTTCTATGGCCTTTTTCCTTGTGAATTTCCCAATCTAGCAATGGAGATCTCCTATCTCCCAACTTCACCACAATTCTTCTCCAAAAGTCTCTTCTATAGTATTCTTCTCTTGCAACATCTAATATTTGCACTATGAAGGTACTCTGACCTTTGGGTAAAAAATTTGAAATCTCCTAGATTTTTTTTGTAGGAGGTGTCTCAATCATATGAGAATTAATTCCTCGAAATAAAATAAAATTTAGGTAAATCTTTCCATATCTCTTAGATGAGCTTCACTAGTTGATTCATCAAACTAGTGGATCAAATGTTGAGTCCTAGTCTTTATGAATTTTTCCTTGTAACTCTATGGAAAGACTCTAGCCATATGCAATCTCAGTATTTCAAAAATTGAGATTTATTTTAGTCCTTAATTTTGACTTTTCCTAATTCTACCATCTAGACTCTTCTGAGAATTTTTTACAATGACTGGTCCAATAGCATGTCAGGTTGACAAAAACTTAGGATCAGTGATAATGACGATTTTCCTATTGATCTATCATAGCTCTGATACCATTGTTTGATTTTGATGTAGCATATAATGGGAGATAGCAATCACAAGATGCAGAATAATATGAAATAAAGTAAATCTACAAGATGATTGAAAATATACTATAAATAGAAATGATGGAAATATATACAAAGTAGCTATGGAGGAAATTAACACTCCATGCATAAATATACTGCTTAAGAATGAGCTTTGAGAATATCACACTCCATCATATTACATCACACTCTGCTACATCACACCACACTATTCTACACTACTTCCTATTGTTATATCTACTACTATGTTTATGGCCCATTATATAGGAAAATAGGTTCCTTGGCTAACACTCTACCTTGCTATGCAAGGGACAACTTGTACATATGCAACTTGCACATTGACACTTGTGCATTTATTACATTGCATGAAGTAACTAGATAAGTTCCCCCTAAAGTAATCTAATGTCCTAAGTATGTACCAAGAAAGGTATATTTACATGATCCAAATTATGTAATATAATCTATTTCTAAAATGCAGTTTGTTGTGTTCTTTTTTATCATCTCTCTCTCTTTCCACAACCAATCATCTCTTTATTTTCTCTAATCGACAGTATCTACTATTTGTCGATAGAATGCCCCTCTACAATCAATAATATTCTTACTTTTACTCCATCGATAGTCCATGCTCTCTACTAAAATATTGATTCTATGCAACCAATTGACTCTTTTATTGATAGAATCTTCTCATTTTTTTTGTCGATAGACTATTTCTCTATAATAAATCGACTCTTTTATCGATAGACTACTTCTCTACAACAAGTCAAATCTTATACTGATAGACCTATCTTCTATAATCAATCAACTCTTCTATTGGTAGATCTATCTTCTACAACCGATGGAATCTTCTACTAATAAACTAATCTACAACCAATTAAATGTTTTATCGATAGACTGATCCTCTACAACTGATCGACTCTTTTGTTGATAGAATGATTCTCTATAATCAATCATCTACTTATTTATTCAACCAATAGTCCTTACTCTTTATCGATAGACTGAACCTTTACAATCAATTGAATCTTCTATCGATAGACTCTTACCTTCTATCTATCAATAGATTGATCCTCTACAACCAATCATCAATATTTTTTTTTGCAACTGGTTATATTAGTTTTTCACTACTACAAGTCATTTTTTGAGAGGAATGAAAGTTTTAGATGTATGAGTATCACTGTCATGTTAGGTATATATACTGGTGGTATAAGAGGTGAATTTGGTGAGATAAATAAAATTATTTATAATTTTAAGGTAAAAATGTCCACATTTTAGGCGAGAGTGTTGATGATTTAAAATAAAAATGGTGAAATTATTATCAATGTGGGGCAATCTGACCTAAAAACAATTTACACCCAAAATTTTTGGATAAATGGGCCCTGATGAAGGATCCCCATATTCACCAATTTCAAAATTTTAAAATCCTAATATTCATGAATTAACGATGATTCACCACTATGCATAACCCTAATTAATATTTTTACATTGATAAATTGTATAAATCAATAGAAGCTAGGATCCATGAGGAATGATGACCCATCCTGATCATCCTTATCCCAATTCAATATATTTAAAAAAATGATGTTGTCATAGGACACCCTCTCAAAAAGTCTAGATTCATTTTTGCTATCAAAAGAATGGAGAGGCTAAATATGTCTAGGGATATAACCTATTCCATAGTATGTTGGCTATGTTTTCATCTAAGGGGCTCTCTGATGTCCTCATAAACCTAGTCCTTTACATGAATATCTCATGTTAGAAAATATATACTTTGGAATGGAATATGAGTTTGACAAGATGTATAAAACATACTATAATTCAATTAGGAAAGGGTTACTACCATGTATTTGATCATTTTTAATAGTACCAACATAAATAAAGGAAAAAATTCCTTTTTATACCAATTTACCCTTACTACTAGAAGGTAATCCTAAGGTTTTAGGAGATAAGGGAAGCTTGGCTAGGTCCAATACAAGTTGATTATTAATGTTAATATTGGTTGGATTAGATATTTGACCCTTAGTTTCATTATTAGGTGGATTATTTAAGGTGAGAAACCTTAATGAATTAGTGATTAGAATTTGAGAAGAATATGACTCAAGATACAATTTTTTTTGGTAAGTAAAAAGATTATATTAAGTAGGTTTTGACTGGGTCTCGATTCCAAAAGTGCAAAACACCATAAAAGTTTGCACAATATCAAGTCTAAAAAATATCATACATGGGATAAGAGCTAGTTGTGAATACAAAATTCCTATGCAAGAGAATAGCCAAAGATATGCAAAGAGGACAAGGTCCATGCAGGGACAAACAAAAAAGTATCCTAGCTTTTGAAAATATAATAAAAGCCCATCCATGGGAAAACCAAGCCATAAATCATTTAAAGACACCCACGTAGGGATTGACTGATAACCAAAGCAAAAACCCACAAATTTCCAAAATCCCACGTAGGGGAAAGAATGTAATCTATATCAAACTAGAAGAAACTAGAAAGCAAAAAGGGACTAAGCAAAGAACCAGTGAAGCTAGGCTTCTAGGGTATCCTCCTCAGTTGAATTGATGTTGTTATAGAGGATATGCTTTAGAGCATTGCCAATGATGTCCATGGCTGTAATTATGCTTTTGAGGATGACCCTTGACAACTTGCTGGAAATAGTCGCATCTAGATTGGAATTCCCATTGTTTTCCTTAGAGATATGAACAGGGGAATTCTGGATGGTTTCCACTCTATATTTCTTGACATGGGAGGACCTTCTCACCTGAGTGGTACTTTCTTCAACATTAACATTTATCTTTATGGGTAAGGATTTAACTCCACCCGATGCAAGGGAAATTTTCTTATTGGAAGGGGGAGTAATAGTAGCTAAGATTCCATTTTTGGATATGGGGGTTTGAGCTTCAGGGGGTTCCTCATTGAATAAAGGGTCACTGGAGAGGGAGTGACATAGGCTCTAGCTGAAAGAATATGGGGGAGGGTTGGATTGGAGGGGAAACTAAAATGGGAGGTGGAGTGGAGGCCAAAACATGATAGAAAATGACAGTGAATAAACCTTGGTGGGCGGGGGCCAAAAGTTTCTTGTGGGCACTATGGATAGTCATTCTGATGGAGTGGTAGAGAAAGACTATAAAATTCATAAGCTTGAAATATAGTAAGTGATTTACAAGGGCAAGGTGGAAGCTAAAAAGAGGTTTAGCTAGATCGTCACAGGTGATATATTGAAGCAAGGGAACAATCATAGTTGGCCAAGGGAAAGGGAGGGACTCACGGTCGAGGGCTACACCAACCCACTTGAAATCCTAGTGATTCAAAAAACCATCCAGCTCTTGATCCTAGCTATGCTTATCTCTACGAATAATTCATCCTATATTTGGAAGGTCTGAGACCTCTACAATTAGATCAGTCATCATTTTAAAATGAATATTCCTCATAGTAACATGGCCATTTGACCAAGACTTGACAAAATCAGTTGTAATGTCCTATTTTTCTCCTTTAAATTTGTCCATAAAGAGGGTGAAGCCTTGTACTTTTAGGAAAGAGGTTGAAGCCTTGTACTTTTAGGAAAGATGTTGAGAGGGGGTCCAGTTGAAGGTTGTTAGGTTCTAGAAGGGCCATGATAGTGGGAATCGAGCACTAGGGATGACCTACAAGCAAACTAGGCTAAAAGAAGGGATATAGAAACTGGTACATGTAGGTTATGAAGGTAATCATAAGCTAGGGATAACTTAAATAGGCATCCAACATAGAGGAGCCCATATCAAAAAGCCAAGAATAAGTGCAGGTGTGATGAAGGTGTTGATGGCAAGGGGAATATGAAGTGTTGAAATGTCTATGGCTAATATCCACATTGGTTAAATGATGGCCTTGACAATACTCCATGTTAGAAAAACCATGCATATTCCAATGGAATGCAGCCTTGAAACAATAATTTTTAGAAACACACAGATTATATTGAAAATAGTATACGCTTGATATTTGATTCCAATATTCAGGCACGATAATAGAAAGAAGAGGCAAGAGGGATATCATGGGAAAATGAGAAGGCACATGAATCAGAGCATGGAGGTGGAAAGGGGGAAAAAGGGAATGAACATGATGGGTATTAGTGCAAATCAACCACTAAAAAATGGAGATGGTGGGCCCATCAAAGGTGAAGAAAAACTCATTCTAGGGATTGGGGCAAAGGAGATCAAGACACATCTATAGATGATGATAAAGAAAATCATGTATCCATGGAAGAAATAACTAGAGACTTGTGGAACCTTTCGAGGGGCATTATGGTGCCAAATAAAGAGAGCAGATTGGGCAACTCCTATATTTGCAAGGCAGTCAACAACCTTGTTGGCTTTATGATACACATGGAAAGCCACCACATTGCTTTGCTTACTAATAAGAATCTTGGATTTCTAAATGATTGAGTGAATGTTCCATGAAGGCTTTTTGTCGTTGTTGATATACTTTATGATGTTTATGAAATCACCCTCAATGTGTAAATTTATTTTTAAATCCATAATGATATGCAGACTTCTCCAGAGAGCCCATGCTTCAACTACATTATTTTTTTGATGGTCAAGGTGCTCAAAAAAAGCTATTACAATGTCTCCCTTGTGGTCCCTTACAACACCACCAGCTCCTACTAATCTAGGATTCCCTTTAGAAGCACCATAAAATTTTAACTTTAACCACCCCTTAGGGGGTGTATTCCAACAAGTATTTATCCTATGATGGGAAGGAGTAGGGACCATATTGAAAAGGATGGGAATATTCAACGACTAGAGGAGCTCAATTTTAGTGCCAAGGCTAGGGGATTTGAGATAGGGGAATATCTGGGAAATTTTTTTGGCATAAGTAATAGCTTTGTTGGCTATGGAAATGGGGTTGTTTGAAGAGAGTAAGAAAATTCTACTATTTCTCTCGAGCCAAACTTGCCAAATAAAATTATGAATGCAAATTTTCCATAAAAAAAATCTTGGGATTGTTGAAGGGATTAGGTCATTAGACAAAGAGGTCTAAGAGTGAATTAGGATGAACCCATTGAACATGAAATGTGGATAGAAGGTGGTTCATCCCTTCTCTAGCATAGGCACAATCTATGAAAAGGTGATTAACAGATTCCCAGGAAGAAAGGCACATATGGCATCTATTAGGCACAGTCATACCTCTTTTCATCAAATTATCAATGGTAAGGATCTTGTTTTGGATAGCAAGCCAAGAAAAGAACCCAATATTAGGAATGAGATACTTGACCCAAACAAGGTTGAAAGAAATGGCAGAAACTTGAGGATTGAGGAGGAGGAGATAAGCTGATTTAATAGAGAATTCCCCATTGTCATTTTCTTTCCAGACAAAATAATTAGGAGAAGATATAGTCAAGATAGTAATAGCCTTGAGCATGTGAGATAACGTAATCCCTATCCTTGATATGTGGTTGCTTTCATTGGTAGTGGGAATGATTTTCCATATATGTTGGTATTCAATGAAATCCGTTACTTTACTACCAAAACTCCTATCCAAAATAGGTTTTAGGATGGATAGCTCTAGGACCTCAAAGAGAGGTCTATATTTTATCCACTCGTCAGTCCAAAAATTTATAGTAGTGCCAGTGCTCAACTTCAATTGAGTACCTTTGATTATGAGGTATTTAGTCTAAATGGTAGCCCACCAGAAAGTAGAACCATTAGTGGGAGTGTTATCATCCATGAAAGAGAGGTTTTGGAGATATTTTATTTTAATTATGGAAACCCACTCAGAGTCAAAGTTGGTGAAGACCTTCCATGCCTGCTTGGCCAAGAGGGTAAGGTTCATGTTGAAGATCCTTCTAAGCCCTAAGCCTCCTTGGGATTTGGGGTAACATACCTTATCCCAACCGATGAGATGGAACTTTTTCTTATCCTTTGGATCCAACCACAAAAAATTCTTTTGAATTTGCTTAATTTTTTAATACACGAAGGCAAGAGATTTGAAAACTGACATGAAATAAATAGGGATGCTTTGAAGATAAACCATGGTGAGAGTGACTTTGGATTCTTGGGATAGGAGGGATACTTTACACCCTATGAGTTTTCTATTAATATTTTCAATAACATTGTCCCACATAGGCTCCTTTAGATTCGTGATGGTTAGGGAAAGGCCTAGATAAGGAGTATGAATATCAACAATGTTGCATTGAATAATGCAAGCAATTTTTTGCTATCTACTCATAGGAGTGTTGAGAAAGTAGCTTTTACTTTTCGTGTAATTGATTTTCTACCCCACTGCTTGTTCATAGATATCAAGGATGGACTTGATGGTTTTAGCTTGTTGGATAGAAGCAAAGGTGGCAATGATAGTGTCATCTACAAACTATTGATGGGAAAGAGGAGGAGAGTTTGAAGTGGCTTTAATACCTAAAATAAGCCCTACTGCACAAGAAGATTTGAAAGCCCTGGCTAGGGATTTTGCAAGAATGAGAAGAGGAAGGGGGAGAGGGGGTCTCCTTTTCTTATGCCTCTATAGCTAGGAAAATACCTTATTGTTGATCCGTTGACCAACATCGAGAACCAAGGGGAAGATATGCAACCTTTAATGAGATCAACCCAGTCCTTGTGGAAACCAAACTTGAGAAGGACCTTTAGGAGAAATTCTTGGTTGACCCTGTCAAAAGCTTTGTTCATATCCAACTTAAGGAAAATGGCAATTTTTTTTTGCAAGAGACTGAGTGAAGGGTTTCATGCAGAGAGATGATGTTGTTTGTGATAGATTTGCCTTCCACTAGACTTCATTGACAACAATATACAAAGTGGGGGAGGATTTTCTTGAGCCTTAGGGATATGGCTTTGGTTAAAATCTTGTAAATAATATTGCAAAGGCTGATGGGTTTGAAGTCCATCATGGATTTATAGTTGGGACTTTTGGGGACCAGGGCAATGAAAGTTGAGTTGGTTCCTCTAGGGATGATCTTGGTTTGCTATAGCTCTTTAATAGTGTTGTAGATATCCTCTACTATAATATCCTAAAAATTTTGGAAGAAATGGGGAGGGAACCAATTTTGACTTGGAGATTTATTGGCATGCATGGAGAACAAGGCTTGCTTAATTTTATCTTGGCAGAGGGTTTGGATGAGAGAGGAATTCAATTCAGGAGTGATCAAAGGGGGAATTTTTTGTAAGAGAAGCTCTTGAGATTCACCATGCTCTGGGGAGGAGGTTCCCATCAAGTTGCTGAAGAAAGAAGAGGCTTCATCCCTGATTTTGAAAATATCCTTGGAGGTAGTGCCATCACCTAGAATAATCTCCTTTATATTGTTTGCACTCCTATTACGAAGAGTTAAGAGAAGGGTAAAGACAAGATTTAGGGTTCTTGAACTTGATCATTTAGTAGTAGGAAAAGGGTTTTGGGTTATCTTGGTACATGATAAGTCTTGCCTTTGTATTCACATTTAAGGCACTAATGAAGAGCTGAAGGGTTGACTCACATTTTTTTGATACATGGTCTCCTAAGAAGAATGTTGTAGGTTAAGTCACAAGGCATGGCATAGAAGAGAGTGTTGATAATACAAAGTCTAATTGTAAGGGGTAATATAGTGCTACTAGCCTCATGATCCCCATAATTAAAAGCCTTAATAAAAAAAATATATTTCTTCAAATCTCTTTTGGTTAAGCCAAAAATACTAATGAATCTTACGAGCCAAACATTGAGACCAAAACCATTATCGACTAGGATTCACTTGATGAATCTATCACCGATATGGCCTATTATGTATAATGGAAAATATTTGATCATAGAGGATTGAGGTATATCATCCTCATGGAATGATATAGTTGCATGGTTAACCCCAATGGATCCCACCACATAAGTAATATCATTTAGGTTGAGGTCTTAAAGAATAAACTATTTACTCAAATATTTTAGTAAGATGTATTTATGGGTTAGACATGCCTTGAGAAGCTCATGAAAGGAGATGTTGCTAGAGTACTCTCAAGTTGATGAAGCAAATCGAAAGTTACCTTAACCTTAGTTCTTGATTGAATAATTAATATAGGTACTTTGAGGGGAGTTATTTTCACATGAGGGACCAAAAAATATCTATAAGATTGTGTAGACATGAAAAATTGACTCATTTTTCTTAGTTTTCCATCTAGAAAAGTAAGGTCATATTTGAGATTAATTTTACCTAAAAAAATCCCATCCAAATTTCCTAAAACCTACACCATTGGATTGGGCTCGAAAAGAGATTTCCAATGGTATATTATATGTCTAGTTTCAACACTGTTTGATCCCTCAAACTGCAAAAAAAACTATGTATATGTCTAACCTCCTATGCAAGATCGTATCACCCGATCTAAGATCGGACCACCTGATCTGATATCGAACCTAAATGTGCAATATCAGATCGCCCAATCTAAGATCAAAAAATTTTGTACAAGATCACATCACTTGATCTCATCCAAAACTAAAAATTGCCCTGTTTATCAAGGCGACAAAAATGGTTGCAACTTCTTTGTCCTTACCTGGCCAACTACACAATGGTTACAAGATTAGCTTGAATGATAATATCCAGAATAGGGGAAGTTGTATCCGTATTCATTTTTAGCCCAACCTCTCAACCTATTATAATATATTTAATCCAAGCTCCTCTCCCTGGATTCTCCTGGATAATTCACATAAATTTTCTCTATCATTTCATTTTTATGCTATATTTTTGCAGGTTCAATTTGTGCATCAACAAGTTTTATGCAGGATCATACTACCCAACCCCTGGATTGTACTACCTAATCTCTGATGAAACCACTTGATCTTGCTTGAAACTACCTAGTCTTGTCTGCATCAAAATTTTTCACTCTTAAGCTGATTGGGGGTATCCATACCTCATTATTTGTATCTTCTTTCCCCATTTCCCATTACCTATATCATATTTATTATCTTCTAAATCATTATTAATCCATTTTAATTTATGCATTAGTTCTTCATTCATTTAGTATCTTTATTTTTATGAATATTCATGAATATAACCTAAATCTATATTCATCTATACCGTCATTCCTGATACTAGCTCATAATTTAATCTAATTCACCTTATTACATGCACATTATTCTGTAAAATTTGCTATCTATTGTGCCAATTTGTAAAATTTTAGGTTTCTGCTCTGATCGACTAGATTTGTGCAAGATCAGATCAACCAATCACCAGATCGTATCACCCAATCTTGTTCAATTTTGATCGATCCTGTCTGTAGCAAGCATAAAAGTACAAAAATCAGCCATCTAGATCCAAGTTAGAATTTCAAATCACTTTATAAGCATTGCATTGCTCATTATTTCCTATTTTCTATTATTTTTTAATTACATATGAATTGAAATCGCATATAAGTTAGCGTAGTTGCATATTGGCCAAACTAGGTGTATGAGAGACTATTAAAAATAACACATCAAACAAACTCCAAGACCTAGGCGTGGAAACTAAAATATTTCCTGGTGAACCCACCCAATTTGTCGAAAAATCACCAAAGAAGACATGAACTCAAGTCTCTCTCTCCGAGGTGTAGACCTACTATCCTCCCATTCCCATTCAAGATGCAGATCCATTAGCATATAGGAAAGAAGTGCGAGAATTTTAGAGCTACATTATTTGGTGAACTTGACGTGAATTACGTAGGCATATTTCTAATTCATAAAACACAAAAAAACATAAAAATATATAAAAACAAAAACCAAAAAGACCATTAGTCAAATTTGCATGTTCTAGATTTATTTCATATATGTTATACTTCAACATAGGAATAAAACAAAAATAAAATATATTATATATTTACATATTTGCATATTAATATATGTATATATAACATATATACCCCAAAAATTTAAGCATATATATATTTACAAGATAAAAACATCTTAAAACAAAATGCCTAGGATTTTAAGAAGTGGAAAACAAATAGAGTTTGAAGAACAAGATCAAGAAAATCTTGATGATAGAGCTCAAATAGAAGATGCGACAACCCTAACATACCCGACTATGTTAGGGTCCAATTGAATTAATTATTTACTATTTAAACTAGGGTAGGCCTGTGGGTTCTTGAAAAACCTCCTCATAGTTAGACACAATGTTTTGGAGATCTTCTTATTTTATTTTTGGCATAGTATGTTCTAATTTTTCAATGCAATTGATTCGGGCTATGAATCCCCCACTATATTTTCTTAACAAATTTTCCATGCTATGTGAACTTACAACTTTTGATGGAGGTGTGGGTAGTCCTTGAAGACGGATGGTCCTCCCATTGGCTTGACATTCCACAAAGCGAATTTTGTGATTAAAACCCATGGTGGTTTCTAATTGTTCCATCCATGCAACACCTAAAATAACTTCTGAATTTCCTAATTCCATAACAAAAAGAGGACCTTTCCAAGTATACGTACCCATTTGTAGTGAAATTGAAGATGTCTTAGTGAGACATTGAGAAACTTCCCTGCTTGTCATTCTAACTTGAAACCGATCTTGACTAGAAGAGTAGACATGCAAACCCAATGTCCTTGCAAGTCTTGCATCAATGAAGTTGTGATTACTTCTAGAATCAATTAGTACCGTCACCCGCTGCTTCTGAATGAAACCTGCCACCTTGATTGTATGATGAGAAGATAATCCCATAAGAGCATGTACTAAAATATTCATGGTAACCTCCTCAATGACAACTTCATCTTGTGCATTTTGGTCCTCAACTAAGGGATCTTCAGGTGCGTCGTAATCCTCTATTTCTTCCTCCTGATCAGTATATTCAATCTTAAAAAAATTTCATGGTGTATATGCTTGATATTTTTTATGTTGAGTGCGACATTTGTAGTAGAAGTATCGTGATGGTTGATCATTTCTATGAAAATAATTGTTGTAGAATGGAGGCCAACCATATGAATCATGTCGTGCAGATGATCCTATGTGTGCCTTTGTTTTTGCTAAGTCAACAATACTTATACACTCATCCAACTTGGATGGATTTTGTAGGTATACCTCAAATTTAATATGTTCTTTTAATCCATTTCGAAAAGCTGCTACTACCACATCTTGTGGTAGGTCTTCTGCATAGGAAAACATACGAGTGAATTCAAAAATATAGGCCCCTACTGAACCTATTTTCTTGAGTGACAACAATCGTACTATGTATGAACCCGTGGGACCTTTGTCGAATCTATGAAGAAAGGGTATTTTGAAAATATCCCAATATAATGCATTTTGGGGCTCCTCACATTTATACCATGTAAACCATTGATAAGATTTAGTGCCAAATTTGGTTGCTAGAAAAGGGACCTTGTCCTTGTCTAGAAATTTGTAAAATTCTAAGATGCCATCCATTTTTGCAATCCACCCACATGGATCCTGGCCTTCAAAGGTAGGCATGTCAATGCATGGATGATTGACTCCCGTTGGACCTCTTGGTTGGTGGAAATTATTTCTATCTTGTTCCTCATTACTTCTTTGTCTCTAGTTGTTATTTTTATAGGGTCTGTAAAACCCTCATTGTTGCTCCATATTTTCTTCAATACCCCTATCCTCAATATTTTGGTGACCATTGTGAGTCAGGGACTGATTATTTTGACCTCTATGGTGTGTATAGTCATAATTGTAGACATCTATACTCCAATTATTAGAACTAGAAGGATTTAGTTGGGGCGGTGTCTAAGATATGTTGAAACTTTTAGTCATCCTCTGGAGATTTAATATCAAAGATTTTAACAAATCATCATTGAGTATTGGATGATTTCCTTCTACTTGGGTGACATTTTCCTGTGCGGAATATGGAGAAGAATTGGATGCCATTGGGCTAACCACCGGGGACTCGGGTTAAAACTACCAATTTTGGATGGAGAAGAATAATTTTTTGTACCTTGGCTTTGATGAGCTCTTCTTACATTGTTATTGGGAGTTTTTGAGCTTGTTAATCATTCGTCAGATCCTTTGGTCCAACTTTTGCTCATGCAACTTCCAAAATATCCTACTTAGGAGTCATTAAGATTCCAATTTCTTAGGTTATAATGTTATTTAATTTTTCCCTCACTTATGATTGGTTTACTTGCTTGTCAAACTTTGGAACGTATTACACCAGGTACATCTATGATTATGATTGCAGTTGTTTGGATTGTGCTTTGCACAGGTTATTGGGCAATTGCTACGGTTGAACTACAACTAGGAGATAAATTATCCCACTGAGTACAACTTCTTTGGTAACGTATACAAACGTGTGTCTCCATGGCTTGGTTTTAATTCTTCACACCCAAAAATTATTATTGTTGTTCTATGGTGTGATTGAAACTGTGGTTACTCCTTAAGTTGAGTTCTCCATTGGTTGAGTTGACAAAGACACTTGGCGGTGTAATAAACTTCTTGTTTCACATTAAAATTCTTTGGTGTTTGTGTAGGTTGCAGACGGATGAGAGGCCTATGCCTTCTCGCTCACCTGGATCTCGTGATACCACTTGGAAGGAACTCCTATGAGTTCTCTTCGATTCCAACAATAATTATATCACTAATCAATTAACCATGATAGATAACCAACACTGATGCAATTTGCATAGATGATCAAATGGAATTTAGAATAAATGCTCAACCACTTAAGGTGGGCACTCCCTCTCCATAAAGGCCTTATGCGATATGTGCAAATGAAATAATAAAAACAAGATGATAGATAGATTTCAAAAATAAATCAATCCTAGTCTAAATAGTAAATAATTAATTCAATTGGAATCTAACATAGTCGGCTATGTTAGTGTTGTAGCAGAAGATAGAATTTTAGAACAAGGTGAAGAAGATAATAAAGAAGATGAAATAGATGATCCAACTAAGCCTTATATGGATGATGAAGGTAATGTCAGTTTTAAATTTGTCCAACACTTTGTTGGGTTTCTAAAAGAAAACATAGATGTCATTAATCATGTGATACAAACAGAAGGTCAGCTTCCTACAAGAGATTATTCAATGGAGGCTTCTTTAGAAGCTACTTTCCAACTACATGCAAATCCATTAACTTACATAAATAGAACATATCAAGATCAAGCTGGTACATCCAAAAATATAAATCAAAACATAGCAAAACCACCAGCAGCAAAAAATTGAAATTATAAAAAAAAACAACATTCTTATGCTTCTCAAGCTCCTAATAAACAAATAGCTACATCACAAAGAGCTAAGAAAATTCAAAATACAAAAAAAGTTCAACAAAAAATAACCCCATATAAGCTTCACAACACTATTTCCAAAAACACTTTACACAATAGTATTTCAACTAAAAATTCCTATGTGACAACAACATTATTATTAGAGACACAACAACATGGTGCAACAAAATACATTTGGTGGACAACCACAAGGGATTGAAGCCATGGTTAAACAATTGGATTCACATCTAGATCAAATAGATCCCTACCATCCCTCATATAGTTATAGAGAGATGTGTAGCCAACCCTTGGATCCTATTGTGGTTGCTCAACCATACCCAAAACATTTCCCTATGCCTATCCTCCTGATATATAAAGGAACCAAATATCCTATTGAGCATATTTGCATGTTTAGGACAATATTTCATGATATTTCTTATGACTTGTTGCTACTAAAAATATTCCCTAAAAATATCGGAGGCATGGCTTTAGAGTGGTATTATCAACTACCAAAAAATTCTTTAAGGAAATTTGAAGAGACAACATAAATATTTGTGCACAAATTTAGTGCATATATAGAAAGACATGTCACTACAACTTGAAACAAGGTAAATATGAGAGCTTTGCTGGATTCCTAGCCAAATGGAGATAAATTCTAGGAAAAATACATTTTGCTTTACCTCAGCGAGAGATGTTGGAAATATTCATTGGCAATTTATAAGAACAATTATCCTATGATCTTGCTATAACTATAGTAACCTCTTTTGATCAAGCTATATACTTAGCAATAAGGTTAGAAGATGCCCTTATCAAAAGAGGACAATTCAAGAAAAAGGATGAGGATAAAACTTCTAAAAACTAATACAAGAACAAACAAGTAGTAGGTGATGGAGTTACTGATAGTAGAAATACCTCAAACATAAATACTACAAAATCTATGAAGAAGTTTTTGTTGAAAATTCTTGATAAACCTCTAAGAGAATTTACAAAGTTAAATCAACCCTTAACCATGATTTTGCCACAATTATTAGAACAAGGTTTAATATTATTACCTGAGATAAGACAACCAGATACCACTGCAGCTGGATATAGGGCTGATCTACATTGTAATTTTCACCAAGTGGATGGACATTCTACAAATTCTTGTAAAATATTAAAACATATGATACAATATTTGATTTATAAAGGCAAAATGGAAGTACAACAATTTCCCACAAACAATAACACTCAAAATAATACCCAAAAACAACCAACTCAAAATGCAAATAAAAACCTAGATATTTTTCAACATCCTTTACCCAAACATGGTAAAGAGGTTGTAAATCAATTAGAACATCATAATGTTCCTCCTCCAACTCAATATGTAGGAACCATTAGTAATTTTTTGCCACAACAATATTTGCAAACCTCTTATGTACCTACTTTATCTATAGTCACAACTAGACCAATACAATATTTTCAATCTTCATCTTTAAAAGACAAAAAGTGACACAAAAAGTGAAATAGAAAATGAAATGGACATCACCTCAAACAATTCAAATAGTTCTGAAGATGAGTCAGATCAAATTCTTCCCATCACAGATTTATTAGTTCCAGGAGAACTATTCCCTAGAAGAATGACCACTCGACCTTCATCTCAACAAACACTTTCAAATGAACAAGCTAAAAATTATAGGCCCCAATTTGGTCACTTACAAAACAATAATATTGTGGGTACTATTGGAGCCATCACTAGGCAACAAGATCAAAATCAAAATTCTCAATCACAAACTCAAACAACTGATCAATACATAGAAATCTTACAAAATTCCTTACCCAATCATAAACAATAGGAAAATAATCTCTTGTTATTTTATAATGTGCCTCATAACAATGATATTATTAGTTTAGTAATAGATACTACAACAAATCAAGTTCTTACCCAACTAAATCATATTGACAAGCAGGAGACAAATTCTTCATCCAACCAACCTTCAAGACCTTTCTTGGCTCTGAAGAATAATCAGAAAGAAAATACAAGCATAGAAAATTTGTCCTTAGTGTTGAAGTCTCAACCTAAAGTCTCCCTCAACCCTCAACATTCAACAACAATGGGATAATCATCCACATAAGATATATATTTTTGGAAATTTTGTGAATATCTCCTATTCATTGGGAATATTTTTTCTTTATTCTCTCTTTCTTTATCGTCACTACAACAAGTTCTCTACTCTTTTCCTCTTTATCATCATTGCCACCTTTTGTCCACCACATTTTATCCTTCATTCTCTCTTTCATTATTTATATCACATCAAGATATCTATTATTTTCCTCTTTATTATCATCATCGTCTTCTATCCATCACTTTTCTTCATCTACATCTACTTATCATTCTTCATCACAACAATATCAACTATCAACCAATCAACTTCAATCACCTACACCACAACCAAATTGTCCTTCAAAACCTCTTTTTATTTTGAAGCCACCTTAGAAATGTTATGCAAAAATCACTTTGTATAGTGTATATATAGCATTTTTTGTATATATTATCAATTTTATCAAATCACAAAACAAACCAAAAGAAGAAAAAAATCAAAAAACATGAAAATTTTCCAAAAATATTTCAAATTCTGCATTATTGTTTGTTGTCTTCCAAAAATTTGAGTTATATTTTAGAGAAACTCAAAATTTATCTTGAACCATGCACTTAATTCATATTTACTAAATTTTGATTTCATCACTTTGATTATAAATCTCTCTTGTATTGAAAAGCACTATTACTTCACTAAATAAAATTTTGAGTTTTAGGAATTGATCTTGCTACTTCTTGAACTAAGAACACATTCTCACATATTAAAAATGATTTGTTGTAAATTCGGAAAGGATACTACATAGTAGTCTTAGTTCCTGTAGCACCCTAAAATTGGCGTAGTTAAAATTATAATAATTACATTCACCTTAGTAAATAATTTAAAAATCAAATTTAACCTCCCAAACCGCCCGTTAACCGTCGGGTATTCCGTTTCCCCCTTTTTCGTGCCAATTTTAGAGGTTGTTTTGACCGTTTGACGATATCGTCGCCGATCAGACGATATCGCCCCGCATTTGACGATTTCGTCTCGGACTAGGACGTCCGGACGATCTTGTCACAAAACTGAATTTGCATAGTTGGAATCTGTTCCAACGGGTCTCCAATCTAGGCAGAAGCGTGTCTGCACCGTTGGGACCCTCCCCGTTGGAGATCTCCCAAATTGGGATGATCTCCAACCTCCCAACAACTCCCCCTAAGCCTATTTAACTTCTAGGATTTTCCCTCCCCAACCCCTGGCTGAATTTATCTGCAAACTGATTCCCTCTGCGTCAACACATCCTAATTTTGCTTTTGCACTAGTCCCATAGCCATTTTGTTGCAGGTACATCATCGGTTTTCAGCCGGAGCTAGCACCCATCGTCATCGATGAACCTCGTTCAAATCGGAGGCGATCCTGTCGAATTCGAGGCAATTTCGTACTGATGCAAGATGATCTCGACTGCAATCTACATCGAGGCAATCAGTGTCTGAAGTTTGCTCTTCTTAACTCTTTCTCCATCTTTTTATTCTGCAAATTAGACTATTTATTTAGTGTTTATGCTATTTTGCATTTGGTGTTCACCCATTTAGCTTAGAATGCATGTTAAGTTCATGATTTGCCATTAAAGTACAGTAATTTGCATTAATTTTTGTTCTTAAATATTGTTCAGTATTCATATTGCTATTTGGTGTAATTTGCCTCTGTTAGCACAATAGAATTTCTTGTATTTTGCATCTGTTTTCTGTCTTGCAGGTCTCTGACGAATTCGTCTGACGAATTCGTCAGATCTCGGACGAATCTGTCAGTCTCAGATGATTCTGTCAAATTGCAGATGATCCTGTCAGATTGCAGGCGATTCTGTAGAATTCTCGACGATCCAGACTGCTTCAAACGTCAGAATCTTCTTCAGACATCCGGATCAGGTATTTTTCATTGGCATTCTGTAAAATTCTCTGTTTTCTGCTTTCAAATCTGTCTGTTGTATTCATGGAACTTGCATTTTCATATAGTTTAATTTAGTTTCATTCGGCCAAACCTAGGATGAATGTTTAAGGTTAAAACGAACTCATTAAACACATTCCAAAAACCTAGGCGTGGAAACTGCCATTAAATGTTTCCTGGTGAACCCACCATCCGTCGAAAAATCACCAAAATACACCTCCCTTGAGAGGCGGGACCTTCGCAAAGTCCTCTCGTCCGAGGTACCGCATCATCCTTTTCCCATCCTCCTTCCGGGCGCGGATCCTATAGCCTGAAGGTAGGGATGCGAAAAATTTGGAGCGATACATTTTGGTGAACCCGACGTGAATGCATCATAACCTTTTGAAAACAAAAACAAAAACAAAAACAAAAAAATTAGAACAACTAAAACTTAGATGCATTTTAAACATTTAAGATTTAAAGTCATGTTTAGATGGTAGCTCCTAAAAAGAGGTTAGCAGTTACTATCAACGTAGAAAATCAATTGGCAGCTATAGAAGTTAATTCTGTCCTTAGTATCCCTGAAACAAGTAGAACTCAATCCTTGTGGAACGAACTTGATAGGAGACTTAGTCTCATTTCATCTAGGTCCACACAACTTAAAAAGATTAAGAGGCTAGTCTTGGATAGAATCCTGGATCCTCATCAAATAGTTTTTTATCATGAACTTCAGAGAGCCTGCCATAGATGGTTAGCCTATAGGAGAGCTTTAGTATCTTCAGAATTATTCAGCTTCGAGGAATACCTCGAGAATGCAGACATTGTACACCGATTCCTAGGCCTTGTAGAAGACCAAGAGGTTGTTCTTACAGATAGGGAAATATGGAATAGAGTTCCTCGTGCTGTGTTATATCGAGAGTATTGCCACGAGATTTACTTCTATCAACCAACATCTGAGACAGATAATATGACCATAGCCCTTTTCATCAAATTTCTAAAAGAAAACTTTCAATTTGAAGAAGAACATTTCATGACCCCTGAAGAACTAGAGCCTATTAATGATGTTTATAAATTGTTCTTAGAAGACTAGTTCATTTACTTTCAGTCTTGTTATTGCGTGCATTTATTGTTTCATTTGCTGTCTTTATTGTATTATTTCAAAAAATTAAAGAAAAACTAAAAAAATCAAAAGACATAGTAAAAACTTAAACATTTCATTTCCAATATTGCATTAGGTATATAATAAATATATACCTTTTAATTTGTTGCATATATATATATATATATATAAATATATATATATATTTGCTGAAATCAAAACTTAGCACCATGCCTAAACTTAGGAATGGTAAAGAAACTCTAGGAGAAGGAGAAGATTGGTTACAAGATACAACTGAAAACCCAAATGTCCTTCTTGGAGATACAAATCCAGAAGGAGAAACTCTAGGTCAATCAGATGAAGACTTAGGGGAAGATAAAGAACAAGAAGCAAATGTTAAAGAGGATGGATCCTCATCCCCTAGAATAGCTCCAAATGGAAATATTGCCTTTGACAATGCAGAGCATTTCAAGAGATTTCTCATGGAAAACATTGATGACCTTAATGTGGCCATTCGCCTTGATAAAGGGCAAATTAGTAAAACTCAAGCAACCATGGAATATATGTGCAATATGCAGACTAATCCCTTGTCTTTCATTGATCAAGAAAGTGACAAGGGTGGACCATCCAATGCGGATATGGTCACTATAGCCCAAAGCATGTCAAAACAACAGGTTACCCAACCTCCTAAGGAACCTGTTATTCAACCTAAAATCACTCCCACACAAAAGAAAATTCCCTTCACTACTTTGTTCCGCCAAACTATTGAGCAAAATGCTTTAAATAAACAGAAACCTAAAACTAAGCCAAATACAAACTTTCAACAATCTGGAATACAACATAATACAAACTCCCTCCATAATACTTTTCCTACCAATAATTTACACAACAATAACATGGCATCTAATCTGCATGTTCCTCCATCATATGCCCATAACACTTATGTCAATGCCCTACCAAACCAATATGGGGGGCAAACTAGTAATCTGGAAGCCATGGTGAAACAATTAGCTTCACGTATGGACCGGATAGATCCCTACCGTCCCTCGTATAATTATCGAGAGATCTGTAGTCAACCTTTGGATCCCATAGTGGTAGCTCAACCATACCCTAAACATTTTCCCATGCCTCGTCTGCCTATATATAAAGGAACCGAAGATCCCATAGAACATCTTCGCATGTTTAGGATAGCATGTCATGACATATCGCATGACGACTTGCTATTACTAAAGATGTTCCCAAAAAGTTTAGGTGGAATGGCATTAGAGTGGTACTATCAATTGCCCACTCATTCTTTGAGAAACTTCGAAGAAACAGCTGAATCATTTGTCCATCAATTTAGTGCCTACATCGAGAGGCATGTAACTATTAAAGACCTATACAATTTAAAACAAGATAAAGACGAATGCTTTGCTGATTTCTTAGCTAGATGGAGACAATTGATAGGAAAACTGCACTTTGTGCTACCCTATAGGGAAATGTTAGACATTTTCATCAACAATTTACAAGAACAACTCTCTTATGAGCTATCAACAGACTACTTTGACTACCTTCGATCAAGCTATAGATTTAGCTCGGAGAGTAGAAGATGCCCTCATTAGGAGAGGCCAACTTAGGAAGAAGGATGATGAGAAAACATCTAGAAATCAATATAAAAACAAACAGGTTGTCGGTGATGGAGTCATTGACAACAAAAATGTTGCTAATATCAATGCAACAAAGACAACAGAAAAATTCATATTGAAACCTCCTGATAAGCCTCCTCGAGAATTCACTAGATTAAACCAACCCTTATCAACTATTTTACCTCAATTGCTCGAAAGAGGTTTAATCCAATTGCCAGCCATCCAGGAGCCTGACCCAAGTATACCCGGATATAGAGCTGATTTGCATTGTGAGTTTCATAGAGGACCTGGACATTCTACCAACGCTTGTAAAAGATTGAAGCATAAAATACAAGATTTGATTGACAATAATGAAATGGAAGTGCAAGCCTTCCAACCCAAACAAAACCCTCCTAATAATACTCAAAATACTGTTCCCCAAAATCAAAATCAGAATGCCAATCAGACTTTAGACATATTTCAACACCCTTTACCAAGACATGGTAAAGAGGTAGCTAATCAAATCGAACATCATAATGTTCCCCCTCCTACTCGATATGTAGGAACCATTAGCGGACAATTACCTGTTCAGGATTCTCAAATATTTGACACAACCTTATCCCTGGTTACGACCAGGACCTTACATAATTTTCAAACTTCTGATTCTAGTGATATAGAATCAGATAGTGAAAGTGAAGTAGACACTATTCAATCGAATAGTTCTAAAAACGAATCAGATCCTATTCAACCTGTCACAGATGCTAATGTTCCAGAAGAACCATTTCCCAGAAGAGTCACTACTCGACCTTCTTCTAATATAGTCCTTCCTTATGAACAAGCCATAAATTCTCAACCGAGACCGTTTCAACGTCGTCACTATAACATTGTAGGTACCATCGGAGTCGTCACCCGACAACAAGCTCAAAATTCCCAACAAGAACCAAACCAGAACGATGGATCAGCTCCATTCGTTCTAAAAAATCCCAATAAAGGGAATCATACTTCTAATGCTCAACCTAAACCCCCTTATAGTATTAACGAGCAATTGTCCAATACCACGGCCAGAATTTCCCTTTTAGATTTATTACGATCCTCTCCCACCCATAGGGATGAGTTGATGCTTACACTGAGCCAAATGATGGTACCTCAAAACATTCAACCTCGAAGCTATGGCCAATACTATCATCACTCGAGAGATTGATTGTATTGACTTTCGGGATAGAGATATCCCACAACACAGTTTACACAAGGATAATCCCTTGTATATTACTTCTTTAATTGGAGATGTGGCTGTCAAACGAGTCTTGATTGATAATGGCTCATCTCTAAACATTTGCACCTTTGACTTCTACCAACGATTTGGTTTTAGAAGTGATGAAATGAAGAAAACTGATATGATTATTAAAGCTTTTAATGACGAAACACAAGAAACATGTGGAGTTATCACCCTCCCATTGCAAGTTGGTCCTAGAACCCTTGAGACAACTGTGTTTATTGTACATTGCCCAAGCATCGTACAATATACTTTTGGGTCGCCCTTGGATCAACGCCATGCGAGCGGTCCCATCAACTTTACACCAATGTGTTAAATTTGAGTTTAAAAATCAGTTGGTCACTATTCACGGTGACCCTAGACCTTTTGATATGTGTGCTTTGGCAAGAACCGGTTGGAGTGCAATTTTGCCCAGCTCTGTCATCCACACATCCTAGTTCTTCTTTTTCATCTAAAACTGTGAAACATAAACCCATAACTTCACCGAGTTCCCCTTCATTAACTTCATCCTCCTATATAGATCAACAACCCTCTAAACAAATTACTTTAGAACCTCAAAAAGATTTCAAATCTACAACCAATTCTTCAACTACTACCCCTACAAATTCAAAACCTCTAGACACATCTATCATCCCTTCCACATCTCAAGACATAGGTAATAAACCTTCTACATCTTATGCCCTTTTTGATGAACTATTACCAGATTTATCTACAACCTTAATATCAGAAAAAATGAATGCTTTCATGCAAGATTCAAACCTTTTAAATAATTTGCCGCCATCTCCTCGTACTTTGGGCCTCCCACAACCTATGGGAAGTACTTACCAAGTCGGGAGTTGTGCCTTCATTTATAAAGGATATGACTAGGGGAAGAATCCCTCGGAATATCAAAACTCACCATGAGGGATACGCTCGGTGCTATTTTACCAATGATTATATTAAAGCTAAACCCATGATGCTTAAAATGGGATATGAAGGGAAAGGCTTAGGACCTTTCCAAAATGGCATGAAAGAACCTTTCGAGGTAGAACCGTGGCCTGCCCGCTGTGGTGTGGGCCTATTTCCTAGTAAGGGTCAACCCTTTCCTTTTGAAGAGGATGATCACCTCATATCCTATCAAGATTATTTGGATAGACATGTTGATTTGCCTCTCCAAAATCAGTCATTTTCATGCAACATGCTATCCATAGCATACCCTGAAATGATTGCTGACCCCGATGAAGAGTTGGAAGGAGATATCTTCCATGATGTCTCTGTTGAAGAGATGTTACATAATGGGTTTTATTTTGATGGTTCTATACCAACTATAGCCCAACTTGAGGCCACTGATCCTCGGAATGAATTATCTAAATTAACCTTACAAGAATTACAAGAATTGGGCGTTTCACCCGCCCCACCTAATTTTGAAAGAGATCTACACATGGAGGTAGAAAATGTCATTAAAATTAATATTGGAACTGAGGACAATCCTCACATAATCAATATTGGATCAGAATTAAGCCCAGACAAACAAGAGCAATACATTACATTCCTTAAAGAGTATGAAGATGTCTTCGCTTGGACATATGAAGATATGCCAGGTCTAGACCCTTCCGTAGTCATGCATCATCTAGTGGTCCATCCGGATGCTAAACCGGTTAAACAAAAACTTAGAAAAATGCATCCCAAAGTGGCTCTGCTAGTCAAAGGGGAGTTAGAAAAACTCCTGAATGTTATCTTTATACAAGCTATTGATTATGTTGAATGGATCTCAAACGTAGTTCCAGTCACCAAGAAAGAAGCTACCAAAGTTAGGGTTTGCACTGATTTTAGAGATATTAACGCTGCATGCCCTAAAGATGACTTTCCTCTTCCAAACATGGATCAAATTATTGACTTTACTGTCGAAAGTGGGATGATGTCCTTAATGGACGGATTCTCCGGTTATAATCAAATTCGGATAGCTCCTGAAGACCAGGCTAAAACAACCTTTATTACCCCCTGGGGTACCTTTTGCTGGAAAGTGATGCCATTTGGCTTAAAGAACGCAGTGCAACTTATCAACGAGCTATGACCTACATTTTTCATGATATGATGCATGATATCCTACATGATTATGTAGATGATATTATAGCTCGCTCTCTTATTGAAGATCATCATTTGGATGATTTGCGAAAAGTTTTTAATCGATTACGAGAATATCTCATTCGATTAAATCCAAAAAAATGTATATTCGGAGTTAAGTCCGGCAAACTATTGGGGGTTTTAGTTTCTTTACGTGGTATCGAAATTGACCCCCTCAAAATTGCGGCTATCACTGATATGCCCGCACCTACTAATATATCTGAATTACGAAGCTTACAAGGTAAACTTCAAGCTATCCGTCGCTTCATTGATAAGCTGGCGGACAAAACTGGTCCCTTTCTCAAACTTCTTAAGAAGGATGTCCCTTTCAATTGGGACACAGAATGTAGAGAAGCTTTTGAACTTCTCAAACAATACCTCCTTAATCCCCCGGTGCTTTCACCGCCTAAATCTGATCGCCCATTTCTCCTCTATATTTCTGCTTCAGATTCTGCCTTAGGAGCTATGTTAGCTCAACTCGATGATGAAAAACGAGAACGTGCTAATTATTATATTAGCCGAACCTTCATCAGTTATGAAACCCGCTATACAGCGTTAGAGAAGCTATGTCTAGCAGTCGTTTTTGCTACGCAAAAATTATGACATTATATGCTTAGTCAAAAAACGTATGTCATTGCCAAATATGATCCCTTAAGATATCTCATGAGTCGACCTTATTTATCGGGTCGCACAGCCAAGTGGGTTCTTGCTCTAAGCGAGTTTGATCTCACATTCATAGGACAGAAGTCTGTTAAGGGTCAAATCATAGCAGATCAATTAGTCGCTGCACCCTTAGAGTCTACTCATCCCCTCATTATCGAGTTTCCTGATGAATGCCTTCAATTAGAGGCAGACCTTGTTGAACAATGGTCCTTATACTTTGATGGAGCCCGATGCATGAGTGGGGTCGGTGCGGGTATTATTTTAATATCTCCGCAAAAACATCTTATTCCTCTGTCCTTCAAACTGACCTTTGCTTGCACCAACAATACTGCTGAGTATGAAGCTCTAATCCTTGGATTACGAGCTGCTTTAGCGCTAAAAATTACAAACCTCTTAGTTTTTGGGGATTCCCAATTGGTTATAAACCAAATTAATGAAGTTTATCAAACCAGAGATGATAAACTTCGCCCATATAAGGCCTATGTTTTACAACTAATGTCCTTGTTTGATCAAGTTACCTTGGAAGCCATTCCTCGAACTAGCAACCGTGCAGCTGACGCTATGGCCGCCGCTGCATCTCTCCTGCCCTTGGAGTTAGATGACGAATATGCGACTATCATTATTCGTCGACTCCAGGAACCCGCTTCAAATAAGTCATGCTTAGAGCCTTTGGATGTGTTTCTAATCAATGAAACTACTCCTGAACCTTGGTATACAGACATATATGATTTCCTCCAAAATGGGACTTTCCCTGCCAATTCTAATAGAAACCAACGTCGGTTATTACGTCGACGAGCAAGTCGATTCGTCATAATTGGCAATACTTTATATAGGAGATCTTTTGAAGGTATCCTATTAAGATGTTTAAATTTAGAAGAGTCTAAATCAGCCTTGAGTGAAGCCCACGATGGATCTTGTGGAGGACACTTTAGTGGTAGTGCCATTGCTAAAAAGCTCCTTCGGATAGGATACTTTTGGCCTACCATGGAAACGGATGCACATGCGTATGTGCGCCATTGCGACAAGTGTCAAAAACATGCTGACCTTGTCCATGCGCCTGCACAAGAGTTGCAGGCTATTTCATCTCCTTGGCCCTTTTCTAAATGGGGCTTGGATATTATTGGCAAAATCAATCCTGTGTCATCTGATGGACACAAGTTCATCATAATCGCCATCGAGTATTTCACGAAGTGGGTTGAAGCTATGCCTTTAGCTTCCTGCACTGGCACACAAGTTTCTAAATTTATTTTTAATCAAATTATTTGCAGGTTCGGAATTCCTGCCAACCTCATCTCTGACAATGGAACTCCTTTCAAAAATAAAGATGTTAAAAAATTATGTCAAAAATATAAGATTCAACATCGCTGGTCCACCCCTTATTATCCTCAGGGTAATGGTCAAGCAGAAGCATCTAACAAAACTTTAATCAAAATTCTCAAAATATTAGTCAATAAACCGGCCGTGACTCGGCATATTCAATTATATCCAGCCTTGTGGGCTTATCGAACTAGTGTTCGAACCCCCACGGGCACTTCACCATTTGTTTTGGTATATGGTGCTGAAGCAGCTTTTTCCATTTGAATTGGAAGTTCCTTCTTTGGCTCTGCTACTTCAAGATACTGAAGTAGGAGATGAATATCGTGTTGGCAGACTCAGTCAGCTGGAACTCCTCGATGAAAAATGCATCAATGCTTTGGAGCATCTCCGTGCTTACCAAAACAAGCTTAAAAGATCATATGCTAAGAGAGTTCGTCATCGATCCTTTGAGATCGGCGACCTTGTTTTAAAAGAAAATCAAAAAAATACAAATGCAACTAAAGAACTTAAAGGTAAATTTGAGCCCAACTGGCTCGGACCATACATCATTACTGCTAAATTTGAATCAGGAGCATATAAATTATCTACCTTAGATGGTAAAGAACTTAAAGAACCCATGAATATTTTGCATCTCAAACGTTACTATGCATAAATTTGGTCATTTCATCCATGTATATATTTGTTCAAAATTACTATCTTGTATTTCTTTCAATTTATTCAAAAACACCCAAAAACATTCATAAATCTCCAAAAAATCTTCAAAAACTATCTATTGCATTTATTTAAAGCACTTGTTAAATTGTTTGCTCAAAAACTAAAATCAAAATAAAAATCTAAAAACAGCTATATGCTTGACTCTTTCGAAACCAAAACAATATACAGAAGAAAGAGAGAGTCAACATTCTCAAAACTTCTCAAAAGTGTTTATATATATTTTCTTACAATTATTGCAGCTTATATGTTTCAACTTATTTTGGATAAATTAGCATTTATTTGGCATCCCTCACTAGCACACTCACAACAATAAATATCTTGATTTTATCTGGCATGATTACTAATCTCTCTTATATCAAAGTCCACAAAATTCAATTAAATAAAGTTTGAGCACAGAGAATTGATCTTGTTATTTACTTAAACCAAGCACATCTTTTCACAATAAAATGATTATATTTGTAATTTCCATGTTTTGCTACATAGTAGAACTGATTTCTTGAGCGAAAAGTTTCCCCTGCTATCCTATCATGCACATGGTCTAGAATCTTTGAGAATTGGCAAAAGGACAAGCTCACCCCTACCCAGAATAAAAATCCCTTGCTCTACAGCTAATCCGAGCAAGTATCCCTAGAACAAAAAGAAAAAGAAAAAGAAAAATTCAAGAAAAAGAGAAAAGAAAAATGTTCTTTTATATCATTATAGCAATGTTCCAAGCATTATCAAGCAAAAGAAATACAAAAGAAAAATATGCAAAGTTCAAAAGAAAGCAAGAAAGCAATAAAATCCCTTTCCCTACCCTTTGAAAAGAAAAGAAGGGTTGATGAGCTTGAATCCTTGGAATTCTCAATTATTCGAAAACTGTGAGGTAAGCCCCATAACAAGTGGTTTGTGCCCAACCTGCTTGGCCTTGGGTAACTCCTAGCGTGGCGATATGTCTGTCACATTAGCGACCTTCTTTTGTACGGACCTATGTCTGCTTATGGATTAGCTAGCTCTTGATAATCCGATCTACATAGTGGTCTAATATGGTTATATGCATCTACATCATGGTTAATGAACACTTATTTGGTTTCTTCAAATCACTTGTATCATAGTATCTTGCTCAAATCTGGTAAATGAACAATGCAATTGCACACACATTTGTATTTGAGAGATTTTGTCTATCATTATTATAAATCAAGATCGGAAATGAATTCACATATGCACATGGGATTCCTTATAAATCTAACTTTTGTCTTCAAAGTACTTTGAAATATTATTTTTGCAACTTGTTTGGGAATAAATCAAGTACAGTTGTTTACACAAAGACAACTATATCATAGAAAAATCAAAAATTTCTTTCAAAAACATATCATGTATATCGTGTCGACTTTCGCGACGATGGTATAGTTCCACAACCAAAATTGGAATTGTATGCCTAGCGCAAGTCCTCATTTTCATATTTCCTGTTCATCAAACATCAATCATGCAATAAAAATAACCTTTTTTGGATTTTCGCGATGACGGTATAAGTCTATACCTACATATTCTATGCCTAGCGCAAACCATTGTAACAATTTTTATTCCCCATTTCTTAAAAATCATGAAAACCATATGACTTAAATTAATTATGTTACACAAATTATGCTTTTCAACAGCAAACACATTTTCATATCATTATGTCAACCTTTAAATTTTGCAATGATGGTATAATTCCTAGGGAATTATCCAAAAAATTTATCACACTTAGGAATTTATGCCTAGCAAAAATCATTTTTAACATTATTTCATGTACAAATATTTTTCATGAAAATCTGAAAACAAATCATTATCATCACCATCATTTTTCATCATTGCACCAAAGTCTTAAGACAGTCTCTTAAGCACTCTTTTACTTTTTGCAATATTTCTATACTGGGATTAGCTTGACGACCGAGTGAGCAGCGACTCCATGAAATGGTCTATAATAGCGACAATGTCCTTTGAAATTATTGTTAGAAGTCTCTTTTTATTTTTATTTTTATCACATTTCATTACAAACAACCAATTTGTTACATCAGATTATTTCATTTCAAATATTACAAGCATGACATTCCAATTATAATATATCCACCGACATAATCACATGAAATCAATCAATCAAACATAAAAACATCATAAGCATCACATAAGACAAGTCATATGATCAAAAATAGCTCATCTATATATGTCACAAATATATGTACATCATCAAAACTGGATCGGTATGCCACAATCTGTACCTCGGCATACTCAATCCTCTATCAAACAAAAAATATATATATAATACAACATCAATGTCCAGCCCTCTAGCCTCGAGAGCCCCTCGAGCTCTCTGCCTCATCTCCTCCCCCGCCCTGAGGTGGACGAGGTGGCCCCATCGCAATCTGTGTAGTCCTAGTCCTCGATCGGGACGTGGTCCTCGATGACCCGATCCTGATCGGATCTGCGATGTTAGCTGGCAGGGGTAGTCTATCTACCTCTGGCACCAACTGGAAGTACAGTGTCTGATAGAATGTCAACTGGGCGATAGCCCGTGTCAACTCTCCAGAGCTCGCCCCTCCGCCCCGTGCCCTGAGGCGTGCAATCTCGTCTCTGAGCTGTGACACCTCAGCATGGTGTCGTGCAGCCGTAGCCTGTAGCGTCTGCACCTGAGCCTGCAGATGATCTCTCTCCGCCCGGAGAGTAGCCATCTCGCTACTCTCTCCTGTGTCCACACCCTTGCCCTTATCGGGCGATGGTGGCCTCTGTGGAGATGGGGGTCTCTCCTCCCTCCTCTCCCATTGCCGCGGCCTCTCCTGTGCCTGTGGCCTCCTCTGCTCTCTCCCGCCGTGACCCTGGGCCGCCTCTATCGCTGCCTGGCACCGCCTCCCTATCCGACGCACGACCGCGTGGATCGGACCCTGAGCCCTCGTCATCCGAGGAGGGCGGATGCCTACGTACCAGGCATCGTAGCCGTCAGCCACCCCTGCGTCGTCTCCATCCACTGGCTGGATGGGGGCATCATCCGCATCCTGACTCCAAAATCGCTGCATGTCTGGAGCCCCGCTAACCGTGGTGTTATCCCGGACAGTCCAGGAAAACTCATAATCCCTGAGAGATGGGATCCCCTATTGTAGACCGAACTGCCTCAAAACTCGGTCGTAGCGGTGGAGCTCCACCTCTCCCCTCTCCATCCTCAACCAGCAAACTCGCCTGATGCGAGCCAGCTCCTGTCCATCCTCGGCCCACCCTGGGTGCCCTCGCCATGGCCTCCAGGTGATCTGATCCGGGATCAACTCATCTAGCAGTCTCCGGGACATAGGCAGGTCGATCCGTCGTTGTGCCCCTCTTCGGAGCCACCAGTAGAAGACTCGGGGCCTCTCCCCGTCTACCCCTATCAGTGGAAGCCCTACCGGCCTCCGCACCGCAATGTGCTCCCAGCACCAAACCTGTAGTAGCGATGTCATCACCAGACATCGGCCGCCCTTGTACACGACCCCATACAGGATCCTGTACAACCGGCATAGAACAAAGCTGCCCCAGCAAAACCTGTACCCATGGTCCCGCATATCGTAGATCACATCTACGAGCATCCATGGTACCCTGCACCCGCTCTGGTGGCACAGCAGAAGTCCACCAACCACTCCTGCTAGAACTCGTGTGAGTCTGGATGCCCCAGGCATCTGGCGTAGTGCCTCGATGTTCACTCCGCCCTTCTCTAGGGCGAAGCTCGGGTCACCACACAGCCGTCCCATAGCGTGGCCCTGGTTGGCCGTAGGAGTGATCATCCGTCCTTGTATGGGGATTCTCAGAATCCTCCATACATCCTCCAGTGTGGGAGTCATCTCCCCTGTCGGTAGCCAAAAACAGGAAGACCCCGGATACCATCTCTCTGCTAGGGCTGTCAGTAGCCCCATATCTGTGGATATTTGTGGCATCTCCGCCACATGCTGCAAGCCGGCCTGTGCCAGCAGATCCCGCTCTACCTGTGTGAGCGCGGCCAAGTCATCTCTCAATCCTCCATATTTCCATTCTCTCGCTCTTTAGCAATCCTCTCTGCAACATAAACAATAAACAACAAACAATCATTAATAACAATTCCAGTAATTAATAATGCAACTTAAAGATCAATTTCATGTAATTGATGATATCGCCCACTATTGGACGATATCGTCCCAAATTTGAGCATAATCGTCTCCGATTTCGTAGTTCGAAATCGTCTCTAATTTGACGAAATCGTCCCCCTTTCGACGATTTCGCCCTCGGGCGAAATTGCCGAAATTGAGACGATTTCGTCGAAATCGGGACGATTTCGTCCCGACGACGTCGACGGCCCAAAAACGGCCGCGATGCTCAAAATTCATCTAAAAATCACTTAAAAAGCATGTAAATTCAAATTAAATCAGTTCTAGATCAGTCTAGACCCTTACCCGTAGACCGCGCCGGACCTCTGCTGATCTGTGCGTCGTCTCCACCATTTTCTGCTTCGAGCTCTCAAAACAGTAAAAATGAACAGTAACAATGAATTAGGGTTTTACCCTATTTTTCTTAATTTTATTCAACAATAATTTTTTGCTTTTTCGCGTTTTTACCTCAAACGTTCGATTTGGGTAAAAACACGGAGGGGGCACCATAGTAAGTCGTCGTACGATTCGACCAAGAATCGTCGCCTAAAAATGGGTATCATTTTTTGCTTTCTCGTAGATCGAGAAGAACTCATCTTTAACGCATTTTCTTCGAAAAATTCGCTAAAGAGGGGGCAAAATGTAGCACCCTAAAATTGGCGTAGTTAAAATTACAATAATTACATTCACCTTAGTAAATAATTTAAAAATCAAATTTAACCTCCCAAACCGCCCGTTAACCGTCGGGTATTCCGTTTCCCCCTTTTTCGTGCCAATTTTAGAGGTTGTTTTGACCGTTTGACGATATCGTCGCCGATCAGACGATATCGCCCCAGATTTGACGATTTCGTCTGGACTAGGACGTCCAGACGATCTTGTCGCAAAACTGAATTTGCATAGTTGGAATCTGTTCCAACGGGTCTCCAATCCGGGTAGAAGCGTGTCTGCGCCGTTGGGACCCTCCCCCGTTGGAGATCTCCCAAATTGGGATGATCTCCAACCTCCCAACAACTCCCCCTAAGCCTATTTAACTTCTAGGATTTTCCCTCCCCAACCCCTAGCTGAATTTATCTGCAAACTGATTCCCTCTGCGTCAACACATCCTAATTTTGCTTTTGCACTAGTCCCATAGCCATTTTGTTGTAGGTACATCATTGGTTTTCAGCCGGAGCCAGCACCCATCGTCGTCGATGAACCTGTTCAAATCGGAGGCGATCCTGTCGAATTCGAGGCGATTTCGTACTGATGCGAGACGATCTCGACTGCAATCTACATCGAGGCAATCAGTGCCTGAAGTTTGCTCTTCTTAACTCTTTCTCCGTCTTTTTATTCTGCAAATTAGACTATTTATTTAGTGTTTATGCTATTTTGCATTTGGTGTTCACCCATTTAGCTTAGAATGCATGTTAAGTTCATGATTTGCCATTAAAGTACAATAATTTGCATTAATTTTTGTTCTTAAATATTGTTCAATATTCATATTGCTATTTGGTGTAATTTGCCTCTGTTAGCACAATAGAATTTCTTGTATTTTGCATCTGTTTTTTGTCTTGCAGGTCTCTGACGAATTCGTCTGACGAATTCGTCAGATCTCGGATGAATCTGTCAGTCTCAGATGATTCTGTCAAATTGCAGACGATCCTGTCAGATTGCAGGCGATTCTGTAGAATTCTCGACGATCCAGACTGCTTCAAACGTCAGAATCTTCTTCAGACATCCGGATCAGGTATTTTTCATTGGCATTCTGTAAAATTCTCTATTTTTTGCTTTCAAATCTGTCTGTTGTATTCATGGAACTTGCATTTTCATATAGTTTAATTTAGTTTCATTCGGCCAAACCTAGGATGAATGTTTAAGGTTAAAACGAACTCATTAAACACATTCCAAAAACCTAGGCGTGGAAACTGCCGTTAAATGTTTCCTGGTGAACCCACCATCCATCGAAAAATCACCAAAATACACCTCCCTTGAGAGGCGGGACCTTCGCAAAGTCCTCTCGTCCGAGGTACCGCATCATCCTTTTCCCATCCTCCTTCCGGGCGCGGATCCTATAGCCTGAAGGTAGGGATGCGAAAAATTTGGAGCGATACAGTTCCTTAAGCAAAAAGTTTCCCTTGCTATCCTATTATGCGCATGGTCTAGAATACTGAGAATTGACAAAAGGACAAGCTCCCCCCTACCCGAATAAAATCCCTTTCTCTACATATAATATGAGCAAGTATCCCAAAAAAGAAAAAAAAATAAAAATAAAAAGAGAAAGAAAAGCAAAGAAAAAGCAAAAAGCAAAGAAAAGAAAAAGTAGTTCCACTACAAAAGCAATAAAATCCCCTTGTTCAAAATGGACAAGAATCCCTACTCCAAAAATCAAAATAAAAGGAGGTAATGAGCTTGAATCCCTGGAATTCCTTAGTTATTCAAAAGCCATGAGGTGAGCCCCAAAAATCGTGGTTTGTGTCCAACCTTCTTGGCCTTGGGTAAGCCTTTCGCATGGTGATATGTCTTTTACATTAGCAACCTTATTTTGTATAGACCAATGTCTGCTTGTGGATTAGCTAGCTTTTGGCGACTTGACTTACATAGTAGTTCGATACAATGACATGCACCAAATCATGGTTAAAGAACATTTCACTTGCACACACATTGGTTCATAAAAGTTTTCTTGTATCATTTACCTCACTCGAAATTGGTAAATCAACCTCACAAAGCACACACGTTTGATCCTTGAGAGATTTTGTATCATTATGACAATCAATATGGATAAAGAACTCACATATCACACTCTGGTTCTCGATAAATTTGACTTGTATAGGAAATAATTTAAAATATTTCTTTAAAATTTGTTATAAAATATTAGTTTATAACTATTCAAATTAATCCATATCACTTCATTTTTTGTAATTACATATAATATATATATTGTCTTAAAAAAATTTCAACATGTGACAATGATTTATTTTCAAAATACAACTTGCATTTTAAAAATCATATATAATCATGCATTGCATTTTGACTTCGCAATGATGGTATAATTCCTAGTAATTATTTTTCTTAAATTTCACACTAGGAATTCTATGCCTAGCGCAAGTCATCCTTCCCAATTTTTCATGCTTAAATAAATTTATATCCCTCACAATACAATCTTTGTCAATCTATTTTCTCAAAATAAATTTCTCTTAAAACAAAATCAACATCCTCTTTCATCATCATAAGCCTCAAGGTTACTCTTAAGCCCACAATCCTTTTGGTATTAGCAATACAAAACTTCCTCACAACATGATATGCTTCATGACCCAACGAGCATCGACCTCCACCAATGGTCATATAACAACACAACATCCTTTGAGGTTCATTTTTAATACATCTATTTTATCACCACACAAAAACATATTTTATCTTTCAAAAAAACTTTACAAAATTGTTTCCTTTTATGTTAAGCATGATAAAAAAAGTTCAAAAATCAAAGCATGATTACAAGAAATTATATAACACAAACGATCATAAGCAAGTGCAATAAATCATCCAATAAATCAAATCATTCAATGTCGCATAGACAAAAGGATCAATATATATATCTCAAAATATAAGTACAAAATGAAGTCAATCTCCAAAATTGGTATACTCGGTCACTAGGGGGTATACCACAAAAGCAAATTTTAAAAATTTTGAGTTTTCCACCAAATATAGAATTTGGTGCAAAAACTCGAGGGGGCATCCTAGTCAGTAAATTAGTAATTATTTTTCTAAAACATCAATTTCCCATGAACTATTCATTCTAAACCATCTACTCCTTTTTATCCATGTTAATCATAATCACTTCTACTTAAGTGTTTACACTTTTCTTTGACACATTTATTGTTCATAAATATGCCAAAGAGGGGGCAAAATGTAGACATGAAAAATTGACTCATTTTCCTTAGTTTTCCTCCTAGAAAATTAAGGTCATATTTGAGCTTAATTTTACCTAAAAAAATCCCCTCCAAATTTCCTAAAACCTACACCATTGGATTGGGCTTAAAAAGAGCTTTCCAACTATATATTACATGTCCAGTTTCAACACTATTTGACCCCTCAAACTAAAAAAACAAATATGTACATGTCTAACCTCCTATGCAAGATCGGATCACCTGATCTGAGATTGGACCACCTGATCTGAGATCGGACCTAAATGTGTAAGATAAGATTGCCCAATCTAAGATTGAATGATTTTGTACAAGATCAGATCGCTCGATCTCATCCAAAACTAAAAATTACCCTATTTAGCAAGGCAACAAAAATGGTTGCAACTTCTTTGTCCTTACCTGGCCAACTGCACGACGATTACGGGATTGGCTCGAACGATCTCGTCTAGAATAGGGGAAGTTGTAACCTTCTTCATTTTTAGCCCAACCTCTCAACCTATTCTAATATATTTAATCCAAGCTCCTCTCCCTAGATTCTCCCTAGAGAATTCACATAACTTCACTCTGTCATTTCGCTTTTGTGTTGTGTTTTTGAAGGTTGAATTTGTGCATCGATGAGTTTTGTGTAGGATCGTACCACCCAACCCCTGGATCGTACTACCCGATCTCTGATGAAACTGCCCGATCTTGCCTAAAACTGCCCGATCTTGCCTGAAACTGCCTAATCTTGTCTGCATCAACAATTTTCACTCTTAAGCTGCTTGGGGGCATCCAACCCTTATTGTTTACATCTTCTTTCCTCATTTCCCATTATCTAGATCATATTTATTATTTGCTAAATCATTATTAATCCATTTTAATTTATGCATTATTTATTCATTCATTTAGTATATTCATTTTTATGAATGGTCATGCATATAACGTGAATCTATATTCATCTATATCGTCATTCCTGATACTAGCTCATAATTTAATCTAATTCACCTCACTATATGCATATTATTATGTAAAATTTATTGTCTACTGTGTGAATTTGTAAAATTACAGGTTTCTACTCTGATCGGCTAAATTTATGTAAGATCAGATCAACCAATCACTAGATCATATCACTCGATATTGTCCAATTTTGATCGATCCTATCTACAACAAGCATAAAAGTATAAAAAACAGCCATCCAAATCTGGGTTAGAATTTCAAATCACTTTATAAGCATTGCATTGCTCATTATTTCCTATTTTCTATTGTTTTATGATTGCATATGAATTGAAATCGTATATAAGTTAGCGTAGTTGCATATTGGCCAAACTAGGTGTATGAGAAACTATTAAAAAGAACACATCAAACAAACTCCAATACCTAGGTGTGGAAACTGCCATAAATTATTTCCTGGTGAACCCACCCAATTCGTCAAAAAATCACCAAAGAATACATGAACTCAAGTATCTCTCTCCGAGGTGTAGGCCTGCTATTCTCTCATTCCCCTTCAAGGCTCTGATCCATTAGCCTGGAGGAAAGGAGTGCAAGAATTTTAGAGCTACAAATTGATTAGATAAAGTATTTCTATGGTGTTATCTAGTTATAAATGTAAGAGATATAATCAGAAGAATGGAGCATCTTAACCATTTTTTGTTTGGATGTGGGATATTCCTATGGTGAACATTATTCATTGCATTTTGATTTTGATTATGATTAGGCAATAAATTTTATAAAATTTGAAGGTCTTGATTATAAGAAGGTTGAGAATAAAATCTATTGAAAATAACTTGATCTTTATTTATTAGGTTTTCAAATATCATGAATTTATCAATAACATGACCATTAATGTGATGGAAGGTGCGTTTCTCATTAGGAAAAAACCAAGGATATTTTTTCCTTCTAGGTTTTAAAGCCTTTGCAAGTGGAAGCTCAACCATTTTAACTTTTAGAAGTTGATTGATTATGGCTAAAACAGGTTCATATAGTTGGGATTACTTCCTCTTAATTTTTTAATATTATGGCTTCCCTAAGACAAGCTTTAAGGTTGGCTACAACACTAACATTGTTGGCCTAAGATGAGTTTGTGAGTACACAACCTACATTTTTATTCTAGTACTACCCATTATGTTAGAATAAGGCTTATCTTCCTCTCTATGGAATTTGATTTTCAATTGACTTCTTTTGACAAGGGCATCTCTATTGTTGTCTATTTCAATTGCATCTTTGAAATAAGATACATTGGCCATCTCTAAATATAATGGCAATTGACCATTAAGGTTACCTATAAAGATGTCTAGAAGGTATCTACCTAAAGGAACATAGTGGAGTATAGAGCTCACAATATTTCTAAGAAGTTGATAAAATTCTAATCTTTATATTACTTGATCTAGTATAGGTAACTAACTATAACCTTGTCCTCAATGTAGATAGAAAATTTCTTGACAAATATTTAAATAATGTTTTAAGCACTTCAAGGAATACCTTGGTATTTCGTAGTACCATTATAAGGTAGGGCCACTAAGAATCTTAGAAAAGAACTTGAGTAGAAATGTTTAATTGTGAGATATATTGCTACAAGCAGTTTTAAACCTAAGGTGGTTGACGAGATCTTCCTTCCCTTTGTCTATTTGAAACATAAGATTTTAAAAGTTAGGATGGAAAGGATAAATAGCTACAAAAGTATCTAAGGGTTGGTTGCACATCATCATAATAATACTTATAACTAGAATAAGACCCTTGGATGATGAGCATTTGTTGTTCCAATAGCTCTAGTTGAGAAGTTATGGTTTGAAGTTCAAGAGAAATATGGTTTGATGTTACTAAAGATATGTAAAAGAGACCATACATCCATAAAATAAATGACAAAATTGCAATGTAGCTAATCTAAATATAACCTTACAAACAAAAAACAGGATAAAGAAATGATTGAACAGTGCCCTTTTATTAATAATTCTTTGTTATTTCCAATAATATTACAATAAAATCCCTCTTAGGGATTGCTACCAATATTGATACAAAGAAATACAATTATAGCCATTTAGGATGTAATTCACAGGATCTCCTTTGCATCCTCATAAACTAATTTAGAGAGGATTTTCTCATGACCTCCATAATGTAGGATGGTGATGAGTGAATCTAGGATGGTGATGAGTGAATCTTTATGTTGTAATTCCCTTGCAAATACTTGTAATCTACACACAAGAAACCTACAAAGCACTAATAGAATATGAAGAGTCTTCTAATATGATGCCCATATTCATGATAAAAAAAATTATAAGGAAGATGAAAACAACTGATATATGCATGAAAATAAAAATCTAACTATATTAGAAAATGATTAAAATATTGCTAAAACTAATTTAAGCAAGAAAATAAGAAAAACAAATCCCTCCCAGGAGGTCGTCTCTATGCAGGACGGTCTAGCCTACTGGCCATCTTGGGGGGAGATAGTCACATCTATGGTCTATCTCGAGGCAATATGACCACTAAACTATAATGAATTCCTTGTGGTTGATGTGAGACAATGTCGAGTTTGATCTGTTGAATTGATGTTCAAGGGTGCGCTCATAAATAACAACTTAATGGTAGGATTTGACACTTGAATCAATAGCATGGGATGGTGAAAAAGTGTGAATTTGACCTTCAAGCTTTGAGATACTCCATTGTCACACTTGAAATATCCATGGTTAGATTTTGATAGCACTTTGTTGCTATGATGATTGAAGACTCTGTGATCACCAATTCAGTAGCACTTTGTTATATGAAATTGCTATATCTTTATTACTGAAGGCTATGCACCATTATATAGACTTCCCCAAAGGGAGTCAGCTTGTAGGAGAAGCAAAGAAATGGTTGATTCCAAGAAACCATTATCAAGAAACTATTATGCTTGGTTGGCATTCATAATTTCTCAAACCGTTGTTTAGGATTTGGAGTCTCGTTGCTCCAGGGTGCAACCGTCTTGGGGTGGGATGGCAGTGACTACTGATTGTATTGAGGTGAGATGGACTCTAGAGTCCATCCCTTGGTGGGATGGTCTAGGTTGTAGAAGGGGAAATCCTCCCTGTTTGAGTGGTGAAAATAATTGTTAAGCCCTGAGGCTACCTAAGATGGATAATATGGCTTGGAAATGTGTCCATATAGGTAGTCTCCTCAATATGATGTGTTTTAGGTGTCTATAGATGCCCCTTTTTAGGATGTGTTGCATTAAAACATAGTGTAAAGCAAAAATAGATGACCTAAAGTAAAATTGGGTGTTGATGGTGTTCATTGATCTAATCAATGTTAGATGCCCCAATCATGGAAAGAGCATCCATATTTGAATCATTACCTCCAACACTTTGGTGGCCTTGATTTTAGGTAAGCCTTTCAACTGTGGGTAGATTGCTACAAGCAACGACTTCTATTTTAACTGTGGGTAGGTTTTCTACAAGCGATGACTTTGGGCATATTTGGTCTTGGTAATTTGAAAATATTCTAGGTAGGCAATTCTACAAGGCCAGGGTTTTCAGTCATACCAAGCATTTGTTGTAATTTTTGCTTTTTCCCTAGCAAATAAGGATGTGTATGATAGTTATCAATAATGTTTCTTGAATGAATGCAATTTTCATTGATTAAATGTTTTATTATCAATTTGATTATGAATGTTGTAATTATATGACTAACCCCTCAAGCGACGAGTCGATGAGGAGATGGAAATATATGAAAGCAACGAGTTGCTTGACCAAGATGACTTGTTTTGGATTTTTTTAGGATCTTTACAAATATGGAAGGAGTAAAATCCTATTACAACTATGATTTCAACCATTATTGGTAATTGTAGATCTCTATCCCTTAGAGCATTCCATCCATATGGCTTTCTAAGGGAATTGATAACAATTCGATTTATTCTAGAGGTCAATCATTGTATTCGATGATCTCATGAGACTGAACAGGAGAATTAAATGTATATCTCTATCCCATGGAGTAGTCCAACCACATGGATTTCTTAGGGAGTTGAGATAATACCATTTCAATTCTAGTTGGAGCTATTTTTGGTTCAAGTTATCTTATGGTAACCTACCCATCTGATTGGATTGCATGGATAATTAGTCGTTGCAACCACCAAGTGCATAGGGTAAATCACTAGGTAAGAGGAACACTTGAGAGCTTTTATTTGATTCTTTTTAAGTATTTTTATATTTTTTGAGTAGGATGGATCATTAGGTGTGGTTGAATGACTAAATTAACATTGTGGATGCTTACAATATGCTTGCAATTTTTGTGGTTTTGAGGCCACCCTAGGGTAGAATGGTTGCTTTCGATAAATTGTGGGATCATATTGGGGTAGGATGACCACACCGAATGTGATCACCCTACATAGGGATGGTATCAAAATTTGAAAAATATAAAAAAAATTCTAAATTTTTGATGTCATTTGCACTGTTGGTAGCTAGGGAAAAGGAGAGGTGAGGAGGAGGAGAGCATTTTCTGATATTGAATGTTGTTGAAAACTGAACCCACTACTTGATGGATCAATCTATGGTGTCTATGAGAGGAGGAGCCAAAGTGAGACGAGTATGCACTCAAGTTTTCCTCTTTTTTAATTTGCAATTAAAATGAACCTCATTAAGTAATATGGTAAATGAACCACATTAAACTATACGCAATGAACCTTACTATAGATTTATGATGTAGTGTAGGTTATTTGATTCTATTTTTGGTTGTTTTCATTTTTTTAAAGACATTTTTGGATGTTTTTTGGGGCCATCTTGGGTATAGAGGGTTCCATTTTGGCATTTTGGGGGCCATATTGGGGTGGGATGACCTTGTTTAAAAAGCCAACGGTAAAATATTGACCTTGGCAGTGGCCATATCGAGGTGGGACGATCTTGAATGTAGACCATATCAGCTTGGGATGACTACAAATTATTGAGGTTTTTTGAAATATTTTAAAATTTTTGCAAATATTTTTGGATTTTTTATTGATTTTGTGTTTTTTGGGCTTCATCTATTGAAGGCCCGCCATAGAGTATCGATACTTTTTGAGGATTTACGATATGAGCTCACTAATGAGGAGTGGGTGTGGCTTGAGGTGATTGGCCTTAAGTAGGTGACTCCTCTAGAGGTAGTGATGGCATATCAGGCCTATATGACTGCCTTACTTGACTGATGGGACAGTCGACCAAACACCTTTTACCTCTTGACTGGCAAGATGACAGTCACTTTGGAGGATGTATACTAGATTCTCTACATTTAGATCGAGGGATGCTCAATCACCTTCATTCCTCTTCTTCAGCAAGGTAGGGTATTACAGAGGGTATTCAACACAAAGGTTGATATTGTGAGGTAGTGCATGGATAGTGATAGGGTGCTAATCAGAGTATGGTATGCTACACAGGTGTTCATTAGGAGGTATGTAGTATAGATGTGCATTATTTTAAACATCCTACTACCTGAATCTTCAAGATTGAGGTTCGCATGGAACCTCCTTGATGTGTTATAGGATCTTATAGAGTGCGATGTCCATTGATCATGGTGTGGAGCAACACTCTGCTTGCTCATATGTATGATGAGTTATATGAGATCAGATATCATGGTTGATGCATATTAGGTTACAACTTCCTTCTACAGGTTTTGGGATGGGAGCATATCTAAGTGGACTAACCAGAGGGGCTTCCATGGGTATCTTGAGAAGATATGGATGATGCTGACATAGGATATGTAGCTTGATTGAGGTGAGATCGAGAGATAGGTCAAATTAAATGTCATGCAGGATGACTCAATCATTATGTAGGGTCTCTAGATGGACTAAGGCCATGTTAGGTGATATGGAGACCTTATATGGATTGTCCTCCATGGGTAGGTGAGGCAAGAATGGTTGCTACTTGGGAAACATGGCATAGAGTAGGAGTACTTCCAGTACTCTCATATGATATGATAGTTTGGGATCTTCCAAGGTGTTATTAAGGAGCCTATGATCTATTTCTATTGAGGGGTGAAGAAATAACTAGAGTGGCCTTGAATGGAGCCACTAGAATATGAGGAGAATCCAATGATAGCTAAGCCAAATTTGGAGGATCCAAGTACCATAGTAGAGTATGATACCTGGTGGTTAACTTGGTTGTGGTAGGGAGGTGAGCTGATGGGTACGCCTTTTAAGGTTACAACAGTGGAGGGTGTGGTAGGTGGAGCCTCAAGAGATGAGGTGGATGAGGTAAGGTGATGAGTGCATCACCAAATGGTGGGAGAGTGAGGCCAGCCCACATAGGGGGTAGAGGAGCCACAGGAGGAGGGTGAGGATGAGAAGGATCCTTAGGATGAGATGGCTCAACTGAGAGCATAGGTGCAGACACTATAGGGAAATTTAGTAGAGTGAGTCATTACCCTCATAGTAGTATAAAGTTAGCTCAATAGGGAATAGCAGTAGTGGAGGCAATTATCTAAGGAGATGGATCTCCTCAAGATCTAGTTGGGCAATACCCAAATAGAGATTGATAAGGTGACCACAGAGTGAGATACTCTACATACATAGATGGATACCTATATAGCAAAGAGAGACACTAGGACAACAAAGCAGGATGCTCTATAATTTTAGTTGGCAATTGCAACTGCAAGATAGGGGTAGGATACAAAATCTACTCAGGATACTCAGTCTATAGTAAATATGGTAGGATTATAGGTAGATCTATCCAAGCTACAAACTCTATTGAGTGATTACGATGCTTGATGTCAATCTAACATGGCTTACATCTGGTACTTAGAGGGTTATATTAGGGTACTTAGTGGTCATTTAACTGAGTGGTATTCAACAGGGGATCCTAGAGGATCTGGCATAGTGAGTCAGGGTAACCATCAACTATATCATTAGCTAGGCACAATCATAGGTCATTAGCTAGGCCATAGAGGTTAGTGGTCAATGGATCTGCTTAGCCTCATCAAAGTCGAGTTGAGGGTGGAGGTGAGAGCAGTGGTGTTGGGTCTACATGACTTATGCATATGTGCTAGTTATTTTTTGGTTGTAATATCCGAGGACCTACACGATTGTAGCCTATAGGTAATTTTATACCATGGTGTATAAAAAATTTATCATATATGATATATATTTTATTTATGACTCATCATATGTTTATATTATTTTTTTATTTTTATGGAATGGATGTAATGATGGATGCAACTATGGATGATGGATACATACCTAGATATGGATGTATATATATATGCCTAGATATGTGTATGTATGGATGCAACATATTATGCTAGGTGTGTGATATAGATTTATTTATTTGATTATGAATGTGAATTCCCCTCTACCCCTCAAAAAAAAAATGAGGAACATGATTCCCTCTAAAAAGCATGGAAGACTTTTATGAATTTTTCAATTTAAACAACCTTGTGGATGTCAAACTTAAGGATGCCAAATTCACTTGGAGTAATAGAAGAGTGGAAAATCATCTTATACAGGTAAAATTGGATAGGTTTTTCCTTTTTTATGAATTCGTTTAATTTTTTGGTGATGCAAGCCTTCATTCTCTACCTAAAGTAGGATCAGATCACAACCCCTTATTAATGGAAGTAGATAAAGACAAGGATAGGCCTTTTAAATTTGAAGCAATGTGGATTCAACATCCTAACCTTAGAAATATGATTTCTCAATTGTGGCAATAGGTAGGACATAGATGCCCTTATTTTAGACTTGCACAAAAACTAAAACATGTGAAAGAAAATCTCAAAGTATGGAACAACGAAGTGTTTGAAAACCTATTTGAAAACAAGCAATCCATTGAGTATATATTAGCCTCAATTGAAAACAAGATACAAAATGGTCAGTGTGATGAGAAAACTATATTAGAAGAGAGAAGCATCTTGGATGAATACCATAACATCCTTGCCTATGAAGAAACCTTATGAAGATAGAACTCTAGATCCCTATGGCTCAAAGAAGGAAATTCAAATACCAAATTTTTTCATGCCTCAACCTTGAGAAATAGAAGAAATAATAGGATCAAGGAACTCGTTAAGAGTGATGGATCCACCACTTTTGACATCATGGAGATCAGAGCTAAAGCTATCTCATACTTCAATTCTCTTCTTGGAGATTGCAATCCTGCTTTAGATATAGAAAAATATTACATGCTCTATCACATCCTTCGATCCATCCTAGAAGAAGTCAACACCAATATTATTGCACCTTTTTCTGATGATGAGATCAGGTAAGCCTTATTTACCATGAATCTAGAAAAAGCTCCAAGCCCAGATGGGTTTCCTCCTCACTTTTTCCAAACTTTCTAGGATATTTTTGGCCAACATGTCTGCTCCACTATCAAAGAATTTCAATCTTCTAAGTCTATTCCATGTTGCTTTAACTCCACTTTCATTGCCCTAATTCCAAAAGGTCCCATTGCCAAACTCATGATTGATTATAGACCTATAAGCCTTTGTAGTGTAGTGTATAAGATTCTCACCAAAGCCATTTCCAATAGAATGAAGGATGTCCTACCCAACCTCATTTATGCTTGTTAAGTAAGCTCAGTCCAAGGTAGATCTATCCTATATGGAGTCATAACTATCCATGAAGCCTTACATTATGTGTCCCAAACCAAGAAACTGACTTTCGTCTTAAAGCTTGACATGCACAAATCCTATGATAGGATTAATTGGGATTTCCTTACAACCATTCTACTCAAATTTGGTTTTTACCTAGATTAGGTTGAACTGATCAAAGGATTCATTTCAAAACTCTGGTTTTCTATTCTTATTAATGGATCCATGATAGGTTTCTTCTATAGCAATAGAGGTCTAAGACAAGGAGACCCTATTTCTCCTTTATTATTTATTATTGTAGCTAAAACACTTGGTCGAACCATTAAATCTTCTTGTAGATCAGAACTTATATAAAAAATCAAAGTTGTATCACAGACAAATCATGTAACTCACTAGAAATTTGTATATGACACCATTATTTCTACATTTGCATATATTTAGGAAGCCAAAGTCATCAAATATAAATTGCTTTTATATGAAGAAGCAGCTGGTAAAAAATTTAATTTCAATAAAAGCAAGATATATTTTTTTAATACTCCTTCTCAAAGGTAAATCAAAATATCCAGAATTCTTGAATTTTCTATGTCATCCTTTCCTGCTACCTACCTAGGACTTCCCCTATTTATCGACAATCCTTTTGAATCAATGTGGAACAACGTAATTGAAAGAATATAGAAGAAATTGGTAGGATGAAAAGGAAATCTATTATCACAAGCTGCCAAAGCCACTCCCACCATGGCATCCCTTCATAGTATCCTAGTATATTTCATGTCTGTTTTCAAGGCCCCTATAGTAGTTTACCATAGAATTGATCAAATCCAAAAAAAATTCTTGTGGTCTAGGTCTGAAACCAAGCAACACTTCCATTTAGTGGCCTCAGACAAAGTCTGCAAAATAAAAAATAAGGGAGGAATCAGCCTTAGAAGATTCCATATTCTAAATTTAGCCCTCATGGATAAGTAAGCTTGGTGCTTAATAACTAATGTGGGAAATGAATGTGTTGTGGCTGCTCCACAACGTACCCCAAAATTGGGGACCCACCTTTTTTGCATGTTTTCCAAGAAGACCGAAGTGGCCCATATGCTAAAGATCAAAGAAAAAGCAAAACACCACAAGGAGAAAAAAGTATCGCAATATCGTGACATGTTGCATTTTCACGGTCCAAAGCAAAGGGAGAGAGCAAGGAGGAAAAAGTGTCACGATATCGCGACATGTTGCATCATCACAGCCAAAAGAGGAAAAGTGTCGCAATATCACGACATGTTGCATCGTCGCAACCAAAGGAGGAAAAAGTGTCACGATATCGTGAAATGTTGCATCGTCACGGCCAAAAGAGAAAAAGTGTTGCGATATCGTGACATGTTGCATCATCACGGCCAAAAGAGAAAAAGTGTCGCGATATCACGACATGTTGCATCATCGTGGCCAAAAGAGAAAAAGTGTTGCGATATCGTGACATGTTGCATCATCGCGGCCAAAAGAGAAAAAGTGTCACGATATCGTGACATGTTGCATCATCACGGCCAAAAGAGAAAAAGTGTCACGATATCATGACATGTTGCATCATCGTGGCCAAAGGAGGAAAAAGTGTCGCGATATCGCGACATGTTGCATCATTGCGGCCAAAAGAGAAAAAGTGTCGCGATATCGTGACATGTTGCATTTTCATGGCCAAAGGAGAAGAAAGAAAAAGTGTCGTGATATTGTGACATGTTACATTTTCGTGATTCAAAATGGGCAGGCAAGCAGAGAAACAAGAAGTGTCACGATTTCGTGACATGTCCGATTTTTGCCAAGGTAACAGACCTGCATAGTGATGTGGACATAAGGACAAAATCCAATGAATAAGACAAAACATTACATAAGGAATCTTTAATGATTTAAAATCATTTAAGATGGTCGTTACACATGGAAGGAAATGGACGCAAGCCCATGTGGAGAAAATGAAACGAAGGGCCACAAAATAGAAACAAAAAGTTTTTTGGAAACCAAAACGCACGCATGCACAAGGGAAGGTGAAACGAACAACCATTGGAAAATGAAACGAAAAGCTTCCTGAAAATTTTTAAATATGCCAGGCAAGGATGTTTTGAGGGGTTGGAAATTGTTGCGAGCAGAGTTGTAGAGTTGAAGGCAAGAGGGCCATTCTAGACCTGTTTGAGTCATTTTTCTTCCATGGACTGGTTTGGGAAAACCAAAAATTTTTGTTATTGTAAAATGACAAATTTTTAATACAAATTTTTTTAGAAAGTTGCATCTTATGGACAAGAAAGGAGGAGTCATTTTCTGCATGCAAGATTAAATGTCTATTTTTCCCCTTTTCAGATTTTAGGCTTGTAAATGGAGTTTATGCAAGTTTTCTTAGTTGCTTCATGCAAATGTTTAAATTTGAAAAACCTCATTTAAAACCCTAGGATCCAGCACTTAGCTTATCCGAATTGTGCTTGTTTTGCAGGTCCAATAGGTTAGGTTTCATGCATGAAAACCTCACATCTTTGGTTTTGTCGAAATAGGATAGCATCATACTGAATGTGTTTTATTTTCAGTTTTCTGCATTTCATTTTCATTTTCTGCATTTTATTTTTTCTAAAAATTTTCACTTATTTTAAATTTTCAGGCATTAAAATAAACATTTAAAAATTTTCAAAATCCAAAAAAAAAAAAAAAAGCAATAAACAATCACTAAAGTTTCATGGTGAAATAAACCAACATTGCCCCTTGTTTACAGTTACTTGGAATTACTAAGGTGTTCCAAGCATTTAAATTGAATATCTTTATTTGAGATTACTAATACACATGCAAATGCTAATACAACGGAGACCTTGGAGAAGTTTTTTATTTAACTTCTTTGCAAGAGGGGATTTGGAACCCAAATCCTAAAGGAGAGTGTACTTTCACAACTGAGTGAAAATACCACCCAATAGATTGGCGCTAGGAGGGCCTGAATTGTTTTATTTCAGAGTGATTTAAATGCTATAGGGATTTAAATTTTGAATATTTCATGCCCTATTGGTTATTATATTTGGCCCTCTTTTAACAATACAACCTTGTAGTGTTAAAAGGAGGACATGAATTGCTATGCATTGTTCTAACGCTTTTGATTGTTCGTACAAGAATAATGTGTTTTGATTTGATTTTGAAAAAAATTGGTCTTGACTAACGAGGTTGTCTCCATGCAATTAATTTCATTTGATTTTAAGGGATACATCTCTTGGTTGATGCTAGCATGATTATTAATACATTACATGTTTGATATTTGCTAGTCAATTTCATGCTTATTTGTAAGGAATTATTTTTTGTCTAAAATGTATTTGTTGTCGGTATTATGCTCTTCACTTGCATGTAATGCGATCTTGTGAATCAGAAAGCCTACAACACTAGGAGTATGCTCTTCACTTGCGCATATGCGATCTGGTGAATGAAAAACTTACATTTTTAGAATACTGCTTTGTCATGGTTCCTTCTTTCATTCATGAATAGCAAATTGATTTTGAAGTTATTCTTTGAATTTCATTAATTGCAGGATTTTTTGTGTGTCGTAGGTTTTCTTTGAGGTATTGAGAGTTTTGTTAGGTTTTGTAGGGTAGTTTCATTTACAAGTTGGACCCACCGCATCGCATCGCAACTAGGTCCAAAAAAATTAAGGAAACCATATTCCAAAGCCTCTCTCACTCATAGAAATCCAAGGAATAAAACCGAGCAAAATGTGGTCCCACCAGATATTCTTGTTACAGAAGATCCTTATGTTTCAGGCGCATCTAGCGGACTTGCATCGGTGGTGTTATTTTCCACTAGTGTACCAATTATTAGTACCATTTCCATGGTTCTTATAGGGTTATCATCATTGATTTTTAATCAAATGGCCCAACCTCCACCACCTCCTTGGTACGGAGCCCATAACTTTCCTTTGAATATTGCAAGGGATATTCACGATGTCCCTAAGAATATAGAGAGATTTTTGCCCAAATACAAATCGGATGGCCCAAGGACCGTAGAAGAACATATTCAGGCCTATAGGGATGTTTTGATAATATTTCAAGTTCAACATGAAGATGTGGCTTGTAGACTCTTCCCCATGAGCCTAGACCAAGTGGCTTATGAATGGTATATTTTCTTACCTACTGGTTCCATTACGTCATGGATGCAAATGGAGGATGCTTTTGTCAATCAATTTAGGTCACCATTAGATCCCAAAATCATCTATAATCAATTCATTACATGCAAAAGAGGCTAGGGTGAGCCAATCCAAACTTTTAATCAAAGATTTCAGAAGTTCTATAATAGAGCAATTCGGCATTTTTCCATTAATCCCGTAGTAGCTTTGCAAATATATTTTGGAGCATTGGATTCCATGATGGCAATATTTGCAAGGCAAAATCCTCAAGTTACCACGCTTGCTCTAGCCTACAATGAAGCTATGACCATTGAACAACAAATGACACCACAATGTTATGGGTTTTCCCAGATGCCTATGGTAGGACAATATGGTCCATATGGTCAATCTCCTATGATGAATCAGATCATGGCACCACAAATATCAGGCATAAATGCTTTGCCTTATCAACAACCATATTCATCAACACCCGCTTACACACCCATTCCAATTCAACCAATCACATCCATTCCCCCCATTCCTTCATTTTTGCAAAATAGTCAACAGACTATGCAAGGAGCTAGTCCGGTTAATTCTCAGGCTATAGTTCCTTTCCCCAATCCAATTTCGATTCAAAGTGTGAATCCCTACGCAAATCAAGTGGCTCAAAATCCAACTCAAATGTTAAGTCAAGATCTCACCAATTACGCAAATCCTATTGGAACTAGCAATAACATAGCTCAACCAAAAGAGATTTATTCAGAAGTTGAAGAACTCAAAAATATAGTTCACAAATTGAGTAATTATTTGGTTCAAAAATAGAAGTATAAATCCCATGCCCCTCACCCAAATCGAAACTCCAACAATAGAGGGAGACAGTGGAATACGAAGCCAAAAAATGGGGGTGTGTCTTCCCCTATTGCTAATCAGACAGATACTTCTACAAGACCAAGTCACTCTAGTTCCATTCTTAATATTTCTGATTTTGCATGGGAAAAGGGGTGTAGATTGCATAATACAAAGGAGCATAATGAAAGAAATTATCCCAAAATTGCTAGGTATACCCATTGTCTCCAAGCTCAAGTGGATGATTTGGAACTTGTGCCAAATAAGGGTCCATCCCAACATCAACAAGGAGAGGACAACATTTTGGTGGTGGAAACTCTATATCGTCAAGAGAGTGAGAATGAGGAAGGTGAAGATGAATGGGATGAGAAGCATGTTGATGAATCAGAATATGAAGAAGAAGTACTTGAGCGTCACAACTTGAACTTGGAGGATGATTACTATGATTCATGGAAGAAATGGGAAGAATATTATCAATCTAAATCTTCTAATAAACTTGTTGTGTCAATTAATATGCAGGATAACTCAATTGCTTCCTCACATGAGGATACTATAAATCCTGTACAATTTGAGAAATTTTTGGAAGAGGAATTCAAATCTCATCAAATTTTGGAACATGATAAGGATTCTACAACCATGAATCAAGAAAGAGATTCATTTGCTTTAGATTCCTTTGGAGGAAAATAAATTGAAAATCTTGATCCAATCCACTTACTTGTGCTACAATGATTATGCCATTTCAAAATGAGAAAATTACAAAACCTAAATCATTTGGGTTTGATATCATTGATGATCCAATTGAAAATCTCACGTTACCCAAAACAACCCAAGTGATTGATCATGGAAATGTGTTAGTTAACCCACCCCTAGATAGACAATAGTTATGGTTTGAAAGGGATGGGCATATTTTCAATTGGGTACCTAAGTTGGGTGCCTTTGATAAACAAGTCATGGAGAAAGAACAAGTGCTACATGATGATGAATGTCATGAGAGAAAAGATGAATTTTCAAATCCTCTTCAAGTAAGGTCAAATGAAAACATGCCAAAGGTAAAATGTCACCTTTTTGGTTTCACCATGCAAAATTCAAAAGAAGATTTGCCTAATGAATGGTTTGATTCAAATATTATTAATGTTATGGCTTTATTGAATGAAAATGAAAGCTTATTTCTACACCATGAATCAAAGTACATAATGGACATCTTAAAGAATAGACATAAAGGAATTGAATATCAATCATTGTCTAATCAATTTGAAAACTTGAAACTCCACCATAGGATTATTAATGAAACTAAATCAAATTGGTATGGTGAGAGGGGCAAGTGGAAGTTTGTTTATTTGTTTGGTTTGATCTTGTTTTTGTTGGATTCCTATAAAACTTGGTATGTGTATCACGTCATACATATTTTAAAGAATTCCAATCAGGTTTGGGATCCGGGAAAATGATAATCCAAACTTTTGCACCATCTTGCATTATATTGTACATTTGTATATACTTTTGGTTTTCATGTTTTGGTTTTGGATTGGATCTCACTTTGGTTTTAAGTTTTGTGTGTTGGTCCTTTGGAAACTTTTGGTTTATTTTAAAAAAGAAAAAAAGAAAAAAAAAAGCAAGATGTCAACTTAGGTCCTTATGAATGTTGACTAAGACTAGGAGAATATGAAACATCGGAATTGTATTGCGGAAAGCTCCACGAATTTCGCAAACACATTAAAGAATATCGTTTGGAACTTGTGATGCATGAAGTTGTCAGTTTTATAAATTATGGCAAAGTAGGTGGTATACTCCATCCGCATTTCAAAAGGAGCAATGCATTCATATCTCATGTACATTCCGCATTGCATATACATTTCATATTAGTTGCATTTTCATTTCATGTACAATCATTGAAAAGGTGTCGAATCCTCTTAGGGTTATTACATAACATATATTAAAAGGATCCTAAGGTTGGGAAATGATGCCCAAACTATCTTGAACCAAGCACGTTTTACACATATTAAAGAGGATCTTGAGAAAAATGGTCAAAACCATACTTGGAAGAAAAGGTGAGGCAAAAGGAGTATTTCGTGTATGTCCTATCATGCAACATAATCTTTAAAATAGTGGTTTTTACCACTCCTATAGTGCTTAAAGCCTAAAATCATAGTAGTAAGGATAGGGTTAAATCCTCATTGAACTTAGGTTGAGTATCCAATTCCCCAAAGCTCTGATTTGACCTTCATGGAGTAGTAAGGATAGGGTCTAATTCTCATCTCACTTAGGTTGAGAATCCAATTCCCCAAAGCTTCTATTTTTCCCAATCAAGAACTTGAAATTCCAAAGCAAATATGTTTCATTCTACTTTTTTTGCATCATTGATATTGGATTGGAAGGATCATACTACATGTCCCTTGCAAGGATGGGTAGTCATCCCCAAGGTTCAACAAATCAAAAGTAAAGTCATATCCTAGATTATGGGGTTGATCTCCACCGGGGCTATAGATGCCTGAATGGCAGTGGAGTATGCTCATGCATGGCAACATGTCTTGTCTAAAAGCAAGACCACTAACTGCTCAAATGGACAGGCTAGCCTGATAGTTTCATCCATAAAAAGTTAAATCATTTTGTTCAAGATGAGGTAATGAACTCCAGATCAGAGTAGTAAGGATAGGGTTAAATTCCCATCTCGCTTAGTTTGGGAATCCTATTCCCCAAATCTCTGATTTCACTTACACTTGCACATGGGTTCGATATGGTAGTGGCACATAATCAACTTTGGTATCTAGTAAATTAATTTAGTATACATATATTTGGTCCTAAGAGGGTTTGACAGTTTTAATATGTTTGTTCATGATACTAGAAAGTTTGAGCCTTTGCAAAGTAGGTTGTTATATCTCTAACATAGTTGACATACATCAAATCCTGCACAATTCATTCATAGCCTTGCATACGAATCATAAGTTAAACTGACAATGGAAAGTTGAACAACTTTCAAACTATAGAGAATGAAGCACATTGCACACACCGAGCTGATGCCTAATAATTCTAATGCTTCATGTATTTCTCATCTAGTTTCATTCTTGGGATATTTGTTGATGCTTGTATTTGAGTCTATGTGTTTTTAGGTTGAGTTCTCATCGAAATGCTCAAGAGCATTTCCCAGCAGAGTCGCCATTTGTTGTGGCTGCTCCACAACATACCCCAAAATTGGGGACCCACATTTTTTTTGCATGTTTTCCAAGAAGACCGAAGTGGCCCATATGCTAAAGATCAAAGAAAAAGCAAAACACCACAAGGAGAAAAAAGTGTCACGATATTGCGACATGTTGCATTTTCGTGGTCCAAAGCAAAGGGAGAGAGCAAGGAGGAAAAAGTGTCACGATATCGCGACATGTTGCATCGTCACGACCAAAAGAGAAAAAGTGTCGCGATATCGTGACATGTTGCATCGTCACGACAAAAGGAGGAAAAAGTGTCATGATATCGCGACATGTTGCATCGTCACGGCCAAAAGAGAAAAAGTGTCACGATATCGCAACATGTTGCATCGTCATGGCCAAAAGAGAAAAAGTGTCGCAATATCGTGACATGTTGCATTGTCATGACCAAAAGAGAAAAAGTGTCGTGATATCGCGACATGTTGCATCATTGCGGCCAAAGGAGGAAAAAGTGTCGCGATATCGTGACATGTTGCATCGTCGTGGCCAAAAGAGAAAAAGTGTCATGATATCGTGACATGTTGCATTTTCGCGGCCAAAAGAGAAGAAAGAAAAAGTGTTGCGATATCGCGACATGTTGCATTTTTGCGATTCAAAAGGGGCAGGCAAGAAGAGAAACAAGAAGTGTCGCGATTTCGCAACATGTCCGATTTTCGCCAAGGTAACAGACCTGCATAGTGACGTGGACATAAGGACAAAATCTAATACAAAATGTTACATAATGAATATTTAATGATTTAAAATCATTTAATATGGTCGTTACACACAGAGGGAAACGAACGCAAGCCCATGTGGAGAAAATGAAACGAAGGGCCACAAAATAGAAACGAAAAGTTTTTGGAAACCAAAACACATGCATGCACAAGGGAAGGTGAAATGAACAACCATTGGAAAATGAAACGAAAAGCTTCCTAAAAAGTTTTAAATACACCAGGCAAGGATGTTTTGAGGGGTTGGAAATTGCTACAAGAAGAGTTGCAGAGTTGAAGGCAAGAGGGCCATTCTAGACCTGTTTGAGTCATTTTTCTTCCATGGACTGGTTTGGGAAAACCAAAAAAATTTGTTATTGTAAAATGACAAATTTTTAATACAAAAAATTTCAGAAAGTTGCATCTTATGGACAAGAAAGGAGGAGTCATTTTCTGCATGCAAGATTAAATGTCTATTTTTCCCCTTTTTAGATTTTAGGCTTGTAAATGGAGTTTATGCAAGTTTTCTTGGTTGCTTCATGCGAATGTTTAAATCTAAAAAACCTCATTTAAAACCCTAGGAGCCAACACTTAGCTTATCCGGATTGTGCTTGTTTTGCAGGTCCAATAGGTTAGGTTGCATGCATGAAAACCTCAAATCTTCGGTTTTGTCGAAATAGGATAGCATCATACTGAATGCGTTTTATTTTTAATTTTCTGCATTTCATTTTCATTTTCTGCATTTTATTTTTTCTATAAATTTTCACTTATTTTAAATTTTCAGGCATTAAAATAAACATTTAAAACTTTTCAAAATCCACAAAAAAATAAGAAGCAATAAACAATCACTAAAGTTTCATGGTGAAGTTAACCAACATTTCCCCTTGTTTATAGTTACTTGCAATCACTAAGGTGTTCCAAGCATTTAAATTGAATATCTTTATTTGAGATTACTAATACACATATGCAAATGCTAATACAATGGAGACCTTGGAGAAGTTGTTTATTTAACTTCTTTGCAAGAGGGGATTTGGAACCCAAATCCTAAAGGAGAGTGTACTTTCACAACCGAGTGAAAATACCACTCAACAAAATGGATACCCATCGTTAGAAGAAAATACTTGTAGGGAACATATTTCCTTAATGAAATAGCTCCCACCAGAGGATCTGCCTTTTGGAAGTCAATAAGAAACATGATATTTCTAGTGAAAAAAGGTATGCGGTGGAGATTAGGATATGATCATAGGATAGATTTATAGAATGATAAGTGTATTAAAGGAGAACCTCTCATAAATGATCCTAATATGGCAGCCCTGAAAGTTCTTACTGATAGCACATTTGGTCAAAAAGTCTCTAATTTTATGAGCTCCTATAAAAATAGGAAGAGCTGGAAATACATTAGAAGCATCACCCGCCTAGAAGAGTCTAAAGAGTTGCAAATATTTTTGAAGTCCATAATCATTCCCTCAGGTAATCCTAGGGATTAGTTATTTTGGGAATTCACTAAAAGTGGGGAGTTCTCTGTTAAGTATACCTGCAATTTGCTCTTGACTCATGAGAAACCTTTATTCCCTTGCCATCTTGTTTGGACCAAATTCCTCATTTCTAAAATATCCTTTTTTTCTTGGGTTACCATTCAATAGAAGATCCTCACCATATATAACTTGCTCAAAAGAGGTATGGTTTTCCCAAATAGGTGTTTTCTTTGTTTGGCTGACTGGGAGTCCCTCACCACCTTTTCATTTCATGCCCTTTTTCCTCCTCCATACTTAACAAGATCCTTCAAAACTTCTATATCCTCTAGGCTAGAACTTGTTCCATTATTGAGCTCTTCCTTCAATGGCCTAATACTTTCTACAATACCTATCTCAAGTTCCTTTGACAAAATTTTCTTCATCATTTTTTGTGGTAAATATGACTAGAAAGAAATCGCATAATCTTCTCTAACAAGAAGATGAATCCTAACCTTATCACTAATAATATCCTATCCTTTGCCACTAAAAATTCTACCTTCATATCTTTCTCCACTTATCCTACTTCCATATTTGAGACTTCCTTGAGCCGCTCCCTGAATATTCTTATTATGGGAAATCAAATTCAGCTTTCCTTCAATTTAAGAGCCCACTCCAAATGGATCCCTCCCCCTATAGAATGGATTAAACTAAAATTTTATGGTGCATCCAAGGGTAACCCTGGAAAAATAGGTTTTGGGGGCATCCTAAGAGATCATAAAGTAAATATCATCCTTTCCTATGCAGAACACTTGGGGATTCAAAAAAAACAGGTTGTTGAAGCTAGAGCCATGTGGAGAGGATTATTCATTGCAAAAAATAAACCAGATAGACTCATGGTCGAGGGAGACTCACTAAAAACAATCAACTACCTAAAGAACAACAAAAATACTTCATGGAGGGTTAAGGAATGCATTGAGGAAGCCAAGATTTTGAGTCAAAATCAGCAAGAGATTATTTTACAGCACACTTTTAGAGAAAGCAACAAGGTTGTTGACAAATTAGCAATTTATGGTATCAACACCATGAGTCTAATGACTTGGACAAGTGGCATGCTACAAGAAATCATTGACATTGTGGGTCAAGACAAATCTGTGATAACTAGTAATGATGCCTGACCAATAAACTATAATGATTTTTCTTTTGATCCTCCTCGACACCCATGTATCTTTGATACTTGGCACCATCAGCATTAGTGAGGTTTTCAAAATTTCTAGTTTTTTCATTGCCAATTTCCAATAAATTTTTACCTTTTGCCTTAACCACCTAAGCTCTCACACCACCCTCAATATCTGCATCCATGTTTCCTATTTTAAATATAGATACCATATCCTTGTTGGCCATGCTCACACACACCCTTTGCCAACCAATCACCTCTATCCATTCCTTCATACCATCACCCTGCTCCTCCATATCCCTGACCTTACCTCCATATTTCTTGTTACAGTTCACATTCTCCACCATTATCCTATTTACCTCTCCACTTGGCCCATCAAGGAGATTAGGCCATCCAATTGCAAGATTTTTTGCATGGATTTTTCAATTATGCATGGGAATCCCTACATCGATATCTACAATTTTCAAATTGTTTGGATTGTTCAACTTCTCATCCAAGAATAAAATTTACCTAAACCTAAGATTGGCCTCTACTTTTTATTTCCTTATAGTGAACCTGGATTTTATTACTTGCAACAATTCTTCCTTCACTCCATTCCTAAGCACCATTTTGCCTAGTAACCATGAGTTTTTTTAGCCAAACACTTTTGCCATGGACTCTGTTGTTGAAGCCATGCTCATTGAGAGAGGTTTTATACCTTTCTTCAAGATATTTTCAGGGGATGAATTTGAGATAACCATGGCAATCTTGGATAGTTGGAACAACAACAAGGTGATCATCCATGATAAAACTTATGAGATCGACATCAAGTTTCTCACTGAACTCATAGGCCAACTGACGAGAGGAGGTCCATTCGGTGTGAGAAGCATAATTGGAAGGCAAAACTGAAGGACATCAAGGATAAAGAACTATGCAAGAAATTTAGTATGGGAATGAAATGGATAGAGCTTCCCACCCCATGGAAAAATGTAATGAACCCAATTATAGAATTTTTTACAGTTGATGATCCTAAGAAGGTACTTTGCAAATTTCACTTTACCTTCTACAATCACTTTAGGGATGTCAATTTAATGAACATACCCCAATTTATATTTAGTTCCATCAGCTATTCCATAGAGAAAATCCATTAAAAGAAAAGTGATGACTTACCCTCACATCAGGGCCTCTTCAAAGTCCTTTATAACCACTGGCTCATCCATTGCCCTCAAGGCATTACTATCCCTACCATTCATTCCACCAAAGGAAAACCTAGCCTCACCCCTACCAAATCCAAAAAAATCCAAACTAGTTCATCTCCCTCTTATTCCCCAACCATGTTGACCAATAAATAAGTGACTGTGGAGGTAGTCAAAAGTCTGAGAAATCAAGTAGTCAAGAAAATCAAACTTGAGGTCACTGAGAAATTAGAGAGATTCGTAAGATCCTCACCACATTTCAAAAATATTACATCGAAAAATAAAACCTTGGTAATCAAATTAGATGAGGAGGATAAGGATGTACCTGACTAATGCTTGAAGAAATACATCATTAACTTGATTTCCAACTGCATTTCTCACATTATGGACCTTCATAACACCCTTAATATTCTATTTTTAAAAAGTTCTCTGAGGATGATAGCATGGACAATGCCATGGATGAAGTCAATGATGACAATAAGAACTCTGTGGATTCTGACAAGATTGAGGATGAAGGTGATGACAAGATAAAGGAAGAGCCTAAGGACAAAGATGTTGAAGTTGAAGAGGAGGCTTAATACCTTCTTTGTGCATGATATGTTGTTTGTCTCAAGGCATCCTCATGTTTTTCCCATCATATTTTTTTTTCTATTCCTTTTTGTCTTCCTTATTGTAGGATTGTGTTCCTCTTTTTTTACTTCTTGCTTTATATTTTGCTTGTTCAACACTTTTGTTGTTTATGTAATCAGGTTTTGGGAGCCTATAAAAACCTATTTTGAATGAAAAATTTAAATCATAAAAAAAAAAATCATGTTATTGATATGCCAAATCTAATGTGTATGAGATGCATTACATTTTTAGATGGATGTTCTAATGTAAATTATGAATGTATATTTTAATTTCTTAAAACATAATAAATTAATCTAAATGTGTTTCACAAACTAACGGTAGACACCACATAATGTATAAAAATTATGAATTAAAATGTTAACCTTATCACAAAAGTCATACATTTGGATGTGAATGTGTGAGATGAAATATGATATGTGGGGATTTTCCCTATAAGATTTTAAAAACTAAAAGGTGTGCTTAAAATAATCAGTGGTCATCTAAATATCATTTATGATATTCATCCAGTATCTAACCTATATTATGAGGACCTCTTAATAAGCTAAATATCATAAGGAAAACTGCTAGTGATGATGTGATAGTTAGGTGCTATGAGGGAATTTTAAGTTTTTCATGGGACTCAAATACCCCATTTGATTGATCAAAAGTTGTATATTGACTATACAAGACTCTGAAAGATATAATTATGTTATGAAGACCTAGATATTCAATATCTCTATGTGTGCAAAGTGAATGTGTTAGATGAGGCATAAGATAACCTTGTTGCCAGGCGGGTTTCATGCAACCCATTATTGTAATTATGATCACCCTATGGTCATATTATCCTAAGTTTGGACATAATTGGATTAGACTACTAGCAATACAAGTTGCCAAAATCTAGCTCATCCGTAAGTCAATATTGGTATGTACAAAAGAAGGTCGCTAATGTGACAAACATATCTCCACGCATAAGGCTCCTCCATTGCTAGGTAGGTTTCATTCAACCCATTGCTATGATGGATATTATCCCATGGCTTTTGAATAACTAAGGATTCCAAGGATTCAAGATCATTACCCCTTTCTTTACTTTTGATTGATTGGGATACTTGCTCATTTTAGTGGTGAAAACCACTTTTTTTTTGGAACTTGCTCATTTTAGTGGTGAAAACCACTTTTTTTTTGGAACTTGCTCATTTTATGGAAGAGCAAGGGGATTGTTTGGGTAAGGAGGAGCTTGTCCTTTTTTTAATTCTCGACATCCTAGACCATGCATATAATATGATGAGAAAATGGGAAACCTTTCACTTAAGGTGGCAAGGACTACATTGTAGTGTTGTCCTTCCTTGTTTAAAACTTAGGTTTTAACATGTAAAATTGTGCTAGGATTTTGACATATGCAAGTGCATACCCAAAATTTTTGCACTCCTTTATTTCAGGCTAATGGATCCACACTTGGAATGGGAGGAAAAATTAAGTGCCTACACCTCAGATGAGGAGCACTTGAGTTGTGCTCTCCTTGGTGTTTTTCGATAAATTACGTGGGGTTCATCGGAAACACTTTATGGCAATTTCCATGCCTAGGTAGGGTGAGTGTTTGATGGATTATTTAATTTACACACACCTAGGGTTTTAGATAAATGCAATTATACCTAACTATATGCACTTCAAATTTCCATGAAAGTAGCAGTATACGGTTTAACTAAAAAACTTGTAAATTTAACTACAATGCAATGGTTCTTATGGATACTGAAAGCAAAAGGTAAATTCTATGCTATCATGTCTATATATATATATTTTATTTTGTATTTTCAAACTAATATAATTGATATAAAAAGCAATGAAACTAACTTTATGTTTTTATCTTTTCTTTCTTTTTCTTTTATGAAAAGTGCTTGAAAAATAAAATAGTGCAAAATTAAAATATAAAAAACAAAAAAGAATAAAAATCAGACCCTTACTTGATATATAGGATTGATATTAGATGAATTTGGATCTATCATAGTGAATTCGGAAACACAGAGTAGATTCGGATCTCATAAAGTAAATTCGAAAATATTTTGCAGTTATCCAAATTCATTCAAAACTTGTAGTTTCACAAATGAGATGCTAAAATTGTGATTAGTGGTGAGGGATCTACTTAAGCCACTGTAATTTTTATCCTCAATGATGTGGCAGTCATATCCCCTCGGTTATTTTAGTAAACCGTAAACACAATGATCGATTTTCTAGATCTAATGCAAGCATATGTATTCAATCAAGAAAACAATAAAATAGTACATAATGCAATAAATAATAATTGTTAGGATAACTAAAGTAGAGTATGAAATACCGTAATGAACCTGAGAGTGATATTTTTCCCCCAACATGTGTCTACACGAATTCGAACATTGTTAGAAAATTTAAAACTATCTTGGTATTTTCTAAATTCATTCAAAACCTACAACGACCAAATTTAGAAAGTTATAGAGCGATTTCAGAGATCCTTTAGTGAATTCGTATGATCGTAAAAGTCTTCAAAATTTATTTAAAACCTAAAATTTGATATATTTGTGCTAAATATCTACACAAGGAATGTCAGGATTGAAAGTATCCATTATCAAGATTATCACAAAACAGGAAATTTATTTCTTAGATATATTCGTGTAATTTTGAAACCTACAAAGCGAATTCAAAAATATTTTGAAATTTTTGAATTCATTAAAGATAGATAAAAATCTGATCTAATAACACAAAATGATAAAATTAAGACACTAGATCAAATAATATGGGTCGATGATACCAATCGTCATCTTAGCTGGTCACTAGAATGGTGATAAAATACCAAGATATTCCCTTAAAATTTTTAGCAAGACATGAAAAGCTTTTCTTCATTCCAATATCCTATAAAATCACCATTAGTTCCCTTTGAAGGTAACTTGCAACTTTTAAGAACCATAGTCGATTGAAGAAAAATTAAGAGGACAAAGATAGGTTTTGTGTTGGAGGGGGTTGCGCCTGATAGTTGAGTTGTTGAGGCACTTTCTTGGGTTTTAAGATGTTAAGGACAACATGGTTGATTGCAAGTGGTTTTTACTGTGTGTTATTGCCTTTTTTGTTCTAGTCCTTTCAAATTTTGATATCCCCCTCTTGGAATTTAATATCCTCGATGAATTTGGCTTGTGCCAAAGCCTTGTGGAATGTCTGACATTGTTGTAACTGTAAAAGAAGTAAGATTTGATTCGAATATATTTTTGTGAATATTCAAGTCAATTTTGTTATATATAGGATAAGAGATAATTTTGACATCACTTTCTCCACCTATTACCATAATCAATGATCATATCATCATAGAATTATTTAAGGTTAGCCAAGTCACTCAAATTGGCCTTCTTCTTAATGTTGAATGAAAAATATTTTAAAAAGGCGTTCACAAGTTGTTCAAAGTTGTATATGCTATGTCTAGGTAAATGGTTGAACCACTCTAAGGTTGGGCTTGAGATTATTATCAAAAAATTTCTGAGCAACAAGGCATCATTATCTTGCAGCTGGAAATGAAGGTTCATGAACACATGTTCTTGTGCATCCTCATCCCCCTTAAATTGTCTAGTTTCAAAATTTTGAAATTATTAGGATAGGGAGGACATGGAACTGAAATTTGGAGGGGATGATTGTATATCTAATGTAATGTAGGATTTTGATAGCCCACCCCTTGCATATCCAGTATTTTGATATATTTCGTAAGGACCTTATAATATTGATATGATATTATCTTATCTTTTGGGATTGGTCTTTGCATAGGATGTGGGAGATTCTTGTTGGACCAAGGTGGTTGAACGTAATCAGCAACCATATCTTCATAGAGTAACTTAGGATACCTTTGGTCCTGATACTTGGGTTCTATATCTTCATATATCTCATAGTTTTCTTGGCGATCTAGTAGTTGATGTTGTTGTAGATGGGTGGATGCATGAGGAGGGCAATGTTTTGTTGGCCTAAGAGGTAATCATGATGTTGAGCAATGCACATTTGATTGGTTTTTTGCCTATAATTACTAAGTGTAGGGACTTCTTCATAAGCTACTCTATGCAATTGCTCCTCATGAAATATTTTCTCAAGCAACATTTGGTAGTGCACTCTTTATTGTTTTATGTGATCCTATTCTAGGTATTCTCGATCCTGTTGTAGGTGCTCTTGATATTTTTGCAACCTATCCAACCATAGCTGGTGGAGTTTCTCTTGTTGACTCATATTTGGCCTCGGTATTTGGTCTATTTTATTGATAGTGCAGGATCAACGAGATCTTATGTTAACATGAGGATATTTGGTTCATTCTATAGGTGCAATGGGAGTAGCAACCCATTTTTCTTGATCGAAGGAAGTCATGTTAACCTAATGTTCAAATATAAGAGTAAGATATTCACACTGATATGGAGTAGGGGTTTGATGTGTTTGTATAGAACACTCTCCATGAGTAGGATTAGGTTGAACTAGATCTTAATATTCCTCATCCTCAAAATGAGTGTGAACGAAAGAGGCTACTCTACTAGTATGATGCAGGTCATACTTATCTAAGTGAGCAAAATTCCTGCTTGTCCAAGGGTGATCAAGTGGAGTAGCTCTCCCATCCAAGCTAGGTAAAGTAATCTAGCTCATACTCAGATGGGTGTGTGGATCGATTGGGGATGCAAATTTGTGCTACTCCCCTAGTAGACACCTCAATGGGTGATTTATGTCTAGAGATAGCATGATATATATGTTGGCTAATAATATCATCTACTTGATCATGTGGAGGACCCATAGATGTTCCCTGGGCCTGGGCAAGGGTACCTTGATGATCATATCCTCTATGTGATAATTTAACCTCATGATGGCTACTAGGACATCATATGAGAATGAGTAGGTCCTCAATTAGCTTGTGATTGAGCTTGGCTACATGTAATTACAATGATATTTGATTACACAAAATAGAAATAAAATAAACAAAGTATACAATATGATTATCTTGTTTATTTTTTTTTATGAATTCCTATACTATTTGGTGTGTTTCAATATTGAAACCCCTAATCCTATGAAACTAAAGGGATCAATAAAATAAAAAAAACACTAAAAGGTAGTTTGAGCACACCCCCTATAAAATAATGCAATCCAAACGGTCAGAATATTGGTTTCCTACTATATATCATATCAAGGTAAAATTAAGGAATCAAAATTAACCCCTTGGAGGAGGCCACACTATTTAATTCATGCTACTAGCCCAACAAGATGTTTGCTTCAACACTTGAGCATGTCTTTGACAAAAATGACAGTTGTGTTCCATTGATTATTTCACCTCATTGTAAAAGTGCACTACTAATCCTTCCTACTCTGAGCACACCCAAGAGTAGGGGACCTCCTGGTGATGAAATCCAAAAGACCACTCACTTTGGCAAACTAGGTTGCTAGATGCAAGTCAACGGATGGAGATGAAGCCCACCATCATTGGTATCGATTAACGGTTGGGGATGAAGTCCAACTCATTAATATTTAAATAGTGTGTGGTGTGTGGGGTTCTTTTTATTTTATATAAAAAGTAAGTGCAAGCATGGAGTATTCAATGTTCTTTTACTACTGCATAAAAATAATGTTTGATTTTTATATTTCTAAGTAATAAACGTTTTAATTTTAGAAACCTAAAAATGTAGAACCCTAATATGATATCAACCTTTAAGTAGGAAACAAACAAATAGACCACATAATAATTATACAGAGGTCATATCTATGAAATATAGTCTATAGGAGAGGCAGTCTAACACGGGGACGATAAAAAATAGGGGTCATCTAGGACAAGGATGGCTAGAAACAGAGGTCATATGATTGAGGGATGTTCAAAAATAAATTATTTGAAATTGAAAGTTCTGCAATTTTCCTACTTAAGTATGAAAATTTTTAAATTTCTCTACTGAAAGCAAGAAAATAGGAATAGAATGACTCATAGGTGAAGCCTAAGTCTACTATAGATGTTGTTTCTACCCTTATCTAACTTCTACTATGAGGCCATGTCTAGCAGGGATGGTGGTGTCTACTAGCCATTTTGGGGTGAGACGGTTTCACCTACTTATCATCTCAGTCAAGGAAGGTGGTATCTAGAATTCAAAAGTACCAAGAAAACAAAAAATAGTTATGTGAATGTGCAATGTGGACAAAGTTCCACCATGATTGCCACTAAAAATGCTAAAAAGATCATACATCCAAGAAAAGAAATGCAATATTGAAATGTAGCAAATCAAATGTAACCACACAAATAAAGAACAAAATAAAGAAATAATGGATGGTGCCCTTTTATTGATAATATCTTATTCTTTTACAAAAATGTTACAAAGAAGATCCCCTCTAAGGGATCACTACCAATCTTAATACAATGAAATACAATTATAGCAATTTTGGTTGTAATTCATAGGATCTCCTTTGCATCCTCACAAATTGACTTGGAGAGGAGTTTCTCATGACCTCTGCAATGTAGGATGGTGATGGGTGAATCTTTATGCTGTAATTCCCTTGTAAATACCTACAATATACACACAAGAAACCTACAAAACATTAATAGCATATGAAGAGCCTTCCAAGATGAGGTCGATGTTCATGATAAAGAAATGATAAGGAAGCTAAAAAAAATTGATAAATGCATGAAAATAAAAATATAACTATGCTATAAAATGAATAAAATATTTCTAAAACTGATTTAAGCAAGAAAACAGGGAAAATAGATCTTTAACGGGAGGTCATATCTATGCAGGACAGTCTGGACTAATGGCCATATTAGGGGAGATGATCATGCATGCAGTCCATCTTAGGGTAAGATGACCGTTGAACTATGAAGAATTCTTTATGGTTGATACAAGGTGATTTCAGATTTGATCCATTGAATTGATGTTCAAGGGTGCACTCACGAAGAACAATTAATGGTGAGATTTGACACCTAAAGCAAGAGCATGGAATAGTGCAAGAAGTGTGTATTTGGTCTTCAAGCTTTGAGATACTCCATTGTCACACCATAAATATCCATGGTTGGATTTTGTTAGCACTTTGTTGCTATGATGATTGAAGACTCCTTGATCACCAATTCGACAACACTTTGTTATGTGGAATTTCTAGATATTTATTATCGAAGACTAAGCACCCTTATATAGACTTACCCAAAGGGAGTATTAGCTTGTAGGAGAAGCCAAGAAATGGTTGAATCCAATAAATTGTTATCAAGAAACCATTATTCTTGGATGGCATTCACAACTGCTCAAAATTTTGCTTGTGATTTGGGGTCTCGTTGCTCCAAGGCATGACCATCTCAGGATGGGATGACTATGACTCCTAATCATCTCGAGGTGAGACGGCCTATGGGGGCCATCCCTTTGTGGGATGGTCTAGGCTATAGAAAGGAAAATCCTCCTTTTTTGAGTGATGAAAATTACTGTTAAGCCTTCAGGCTTCCCAAGATGGGTCACATGACCTAAAAAGTTGTCCATACAGGTAGTCTCCTCAATATGATGTGTTTTATGTGTCTACAATTACAAAAGGTATATGTTGAAAGATAGGAGGAATTTGATAATTGATATAGGAAGGAGGTGATACACTTGGGTGTACAATGTTGAAGTTGGACTTGAATGATTTATTCCCATAGTATTATAAATGAAAGGATAATAATTTGAAGGATGAGAGATTGCAAGATTAGGATTTTTTGTAAAACCCATACTCATGCTTATGATATTAAAATGGAGGTTTTTGACATTAGGATTATATATTGGTACACTTGTTGATGTCCCAATTAGGAACATATATTATACCCACTTATTGAGATATAAGACAACTTACATTCCCTATAATAGTTCTTCAAGAGTCCATGGAAGTGGCAATGATAGAAGAATTTAAATCAATTAAATTGAAAGTTGATACATTAAAGTTCATATTTAAAGAACCAAAGGATAGATCCAATTGATTTAGAGCTAAAGTGTTTGAGCTAGGTTGTTGAGGATGGTCCATGAATGAACCTTCACCTGTAGAGATGCCTCGGGTATCATGACCTTCCCTAAAAAGAAGTCCATAATTTCCCTATGCTTCTACAAAAATTAATCCATGCGATTATATTGAAAAACCACTCTTCCTTTCTCATCATGAATAGGACTTAGAAAACCAAAGGTGTAGGAGCCTCATCTTCTTGCTTTAAGGTTGGGTCCTTAAAGGCTAATTATTTATTATGACCTTCCATTGAATGGTCAAGGTTAATTGTCAATTAATTAACAACACTATAGGCTAGGTGGTATTTCTCATTCATTAGTTTGGAATAAGAGAATTAGATTAATTAAGTTTTAAAGTTTTAGAGTTGGTTAAATAAGAAAGAGAAGATTTTTTAGCAACCTTATATTACCTTCCCTTGATATAGCAAATATGACCTATATACCTCAAGGGCCTTGCTATGTAACAAAGGTCCCTGTATACCTAACTCCCCTCTATATACCCATTAGTAAATGAGAGAAATTTGGTACATTGGTTGTCAATGATATGTGGAAGTGACCTCTTGGATACATGGCCAAGATGGTATATGAGGGGTAATAGTATACCTTATTATGACTCCCACTAGCCCACTATAATATACTCCTTACTAGGCATAAGAACACATGAATTCCTATGTGGGAAGTTGGCATATAAGGCCCACTATATACCTAATATAGCCTAGTAGATCATATAATAGTTCCTTAAAGGGTTGTAAAGACCCTTAGGAGGACCAAAAATTAATTATGTCCTTATTATCTAGATTTAATGTGATCTAATATAAACAAAAAAATTAGTGATCCTGATTAAGTTTTGATAAATATTAGCTTGACAAAGGCTTATCTTGGATAAAGAAGATCTTGATATCCACATTGGTTTTCATGACAGGTTCATCAAAATGTGAGAAAGGGTGATATGATCATGAAGGGCCTCTTGGGGGATCTACCATGATTCTCCCATCTATCACCTTAAGGATAGGGGTAGTTCATGAGATTAGAGCTTAGTTTTTGATGAAATGATTGAAGAACACCTATGTTTCTCCTAAGGTACTTCTTTGACTAAGGTTAAGTCTAATATAATCCTAATGGAACACACTAATACAACAATCAAGCCCTAAATCTAAAATGATTTTTGCCTTTTAATGATGAAAAAAATGGCAATTTCTCTTTTGAAGGCAAGGGTGCAATAAAATGCAACAAAAAAGTCTAAAGTACAACTATATACAATTTCAATTCAATGCTAAGGCTTAAATATTTAGTTGGTCCCATAGATGACTTGTCTGTTTGACAAATGATATCACCGAATTTATTTTTTTTAATACTTATCGACCCCTTGGCGAATAAAATGTCTATTTTGCACGCTTGATTTCATTCATCCCTGTTTCCAAGTTGGTTTTGTGGGTTATGCAAAGGCATTGACAAAGTGGAGGTTGGGAGTTCCAATCTCCCCACGTGCAAGGCAAATATTTTTGTTAAATATTTGTGCCGGTTGAAGTGGTGAAAAAGAGCTTTGTGCTTTCATATACACATCCACCCTGATAGTGGAGTTGGTCAAGCGGGTTTGCTAAAGCGCTTGGTGGTGCACGATCGGGGTTCAAACCCCACAAAGTCTGAATTAGACTCTTTTGAAATCAGGAGATATTTAAGGGATTTTTTTTATAAATACCTTAGGCAACGATCATCACCATTAAAAACTGTTGCAATCAACTGAAATATGACATTTTCAAGAGAATTTGCATGCACCAACATTAGCACCAACAAAGGATAGCCCACTCACAATCCATGTCTTACATCCCTGAACATCGATCACTTTTACCAATTGACAAAACCAAATTTAATAGGGGTGTGTTTCCTAGCAACATTCTCGTAATCACTTCTTCGATGTCCACCAATCCAATGTGTTAGAAAAATAACATACACTGCTCCTTCATGTAGTTCATATCAAAACTTATCATGATCCATACAAATTTTCATTTTGGCACGTAGGCAACATACATCAGATCTCATTCTTCCAACACGGGCTTCTTCATCATCCACAGAAAATATGGTGGCATCGTTATCATTTTCACCTTTATTTTTTGTGGTTTGAGATTTATGTTTTAAACGTGAGACCCAAGCATGAGATCACCAACACCTTCAAGCCCAAGCCACGATTGATGCACCGGATATCTCACAAATTGCACTTAATTGGACCTGCCTATCACAACATGCCTTGGAGAATATAACCAACCAACAAATAATTGGTGCCACAAAACTGATTGTCCAGAAGATAGTTGCTCAGTTTCTTTGGAGGTGGAAAGTTTGAAAAATGCACCATGGAGCACTTAATTTCCATCAATATCACGGGTGTCACATGAAGGAGAAAAGGTGATCCGTTGGTGGGATTTGTCTCATGAACCAGTATAAAAAAAGTAGCAATAAAAAATCATCACCAATGCTACATCGATATTCTCTAATTTGAGCACAGTGATTCAAAAAAGTATGGAGGTTGGACATAAATATTTTGCCTATGGCACAATAATCTTTGGTAAAAATATAACATTGGATTCACTATTACTTAAAAAAAATTAGAGTAGGTCGACCACCTCTATCATGGTGCTCTCTCTGCAATATCACCGCCTTCCGTCCTTATCGTGTTTTGATTAATTCAGAGTTTTATCCTCTGTAGAAATGTAGTTGTGGGCTATGACATCAAATATTATCCTTCGATGGGACTTGTAAAATAAAACAAATAAAAAATATATGTGGAACAGATAAAAATGGTCGGTGAAACCCTATGAAACCAATAATATTTTAGGATCCCATTTTTTATTTCTTTGACAAAAAATTACTTCTTCGAACGGATCATGAATTTTTCCATAAAAGATCTGGTTTCTAATACATCATTGATGGAGAGCATACTCTCTCATTTTGAAAAGAAAAAAATGAGAGAAAATTTTTAGAGGAAAGTATGATGGGGATTTCCATAAGGGAAATCCCCCCTCAAGCTCACAAGACAGGGAAAGCCTGGAGCTCTTATACCAAATGATAGAAATAAAACTAATGAGATGTATTATACAAGAAATGAGATTACATATATAGGCAAAAGACCTATTTGATAACATAACAAATTTCAAGTGATACTGACAAGTGTCAAGATGAAGGTATAGTGCACATTAACAATATTCTAACAATAGGAATAGATGAGATATTATATTGATACAATGAAGTACAATATATAGGCATAAGCCTATATGAGAAACATGACAAATGTCAATAAAACTGACAAGTGTCAAACTAAAGAGGCATAGTGCACTTTAATTCTAACATTCCCCCTTAAAGTGCACTATCCTAACTAAAGAAAAAAATAAGTCAACATTAGGTAACATTCCCCCTTAATGTTGACTTCTCTAAAAGAACCCTATCATCCTCATTTATTACATGATTTTTTCTAGGCTCGTGCTCTTTGCGCTTGGCTCTCCAACTGTAAATAATGCTAGATAAATGGTGTATACATCTCATTCTATTGCCATAGGGTCAGCCACTTCTTTGGACCTATTGCCACTGGGTCAGCCATCTAAGTGCCTTAGGATCATGGTGGGTGCCTCAAAGTTAGCCACTTTTGGGTCTGTTGACTCTGTAGGTCATCCTCATAGGATGTTGCCTCTCGTAGGTCACTGACTAGATTCACCATGAATATCATCCCCCTCATGGTGAACTCAATATAGAAGGTGTCGATATCTATCAAAAATGCACCTTAATACATAAAAAAATGAGCCATGAAATACAATATAAATGAGCCATAGAAGCCAAATATGAAGGAGAAGAAGAAGAAATAAGAGAATATTATGAAGTGTCTTCGTCTATAGTATTTAGAAGTTGATTCGAAAAAGACCTCGGATAGAGTCTAGGGTATCAATATTCTATAGTCCCTATAGTAAGTATCCTTATTGTGACCTCCTCATCCCACCAAAATGCATGGATAACCAGCCACTACATCTGCCAGGTCTATAAAGAAGGTGACTAAGTACAAGGATCACATACATTTTATCTTGGGAGTGTTGGGTACAACCAAGAGTGCACTCCAAGGTACAACAACTTTGAGGCTAAAGAAATAAAATGAAACATCCTCAAAATTACAAATGGACACCACCATTTTTTCCATAATGAAAAAACCTTTTTGACGACTATAAATAACCCTATGTTTGGGTCTCAAAGGGGCCTTCATCTACTAGAAAAACAATATGCCTCTGTAAAGAACAATATCAACTCCATGCCATGATTAATAATTTTCCCTCCAAGGAAATATTCCAAAATTTTGACTTTGGAATAAATACAAAGTTTTAAAAACAAATGGACAAAGTCCACGCCATGATTAATAATTTTCCCCATAAAAAATGTTTACCCTACCCACTATTCTTGTGGGTTAAAAACAATTGGACAAAGTCCCATCATCAAAATTTGATTAAAGCCCATTAATGATTTGAATCTGGGCCCCTCCACTTAATTATCACCATAAAAAAAATAAAAAAAAAGTCATGGGGTCTATTCACGTGGGTGGAGTGGCCGACTTGTAAGAGGTGCACCTAAACCCCTCTAAATAAAGAAATTATTTGTCGATAAATAGCCTTTACTAAATCACTTTTCTACCATTAATGCATTCAGCTACGAAAAAAAAAACCTTTGGAGGTACTCTCGTCATCTGCTTTGCCTTGGAAGACAAAGATGTTGGTGAAAAAATATCTACAAAAATAGGTCGTGTCCACCACCACGGGCATCATCATCGCTCTGTACTCTCGCCAATCTCACCACCAATTACGTCTAGAAATCTTACGACAAAATTGGAACATGGCATGACTACCGTGGCTTCGTCAATGGTTGACTTAACAATCACAACCAAAGTCATCCACAAACCATATTACGAGCATTTAAAAAAAATTAGCTTCAACAAGCATGCGAGCAGGTTTCACCAAAAAAATAGCCGCTCCTTCATTGCCATCAATTTATAAAGAGTTCTTAAATGTAGCAGCATCGACATGCGCTGCATTAAGTGCTCATTGGACTAAGAAAAAAATGCAGTCACCTACTGTGTGGGCCAAAACACATATTCAATCAACTCGCTACAACCAAAATAGTGCCCAATGTGAGTGCAACGGCTAGTTACCCATGCACTCCAGTGGGATGAAAGGTCACCATAGGGACACCTACTCTAGGGACTATAGAATATTGACACCATAAACTCTATCTGAGGTCTTTTCTGGATCAACTTCTGAAGACTACAGATGAAGAAACTTTAGAAGATTCTCTTCTTTCTTCTTCTTCTCCTCCATATTTGGCTTCTATGGCTCATTTATATTGTATTTCATGGCTCATTTTTTCTATTGTATTAAGGTGCATTTTTGGAAAAGACCAAAACCTTATATATTGAGTTCACCATGGGGGAGATTTGATATTCATGGTGAATATAGTTAGTGACCTATGAGAGGCAACATCCTTTGAGGATGACCAACAGAGGAAACAGACGAAGTGGCTGACCTTAAGGCACCCATGATGACCTTGAGGCACTTAGATGACTTACCCAGTGGCAACAGACTCGTGGAAGTGGCGGACCCTGAGGCAAAAGACCGAGATGTATACACCGTTGATCTAGCATTATTCACAGTTTGAGAGCCAAGCGCAAATAGCACGAGCCTATACCATGTAATAAAGGAGGATGTTAGGGTTATTTTTTTAGATAGGTCAACATTAAGGGGGAATGTTACCTAATGTTGACTTATATTTTTCTTTAGTTAGGATAGTGCACATTAAGGGGGAATGTTAGAATATTTTTAATGTGCACTATGCCTTCACCTTGACACTTGTTAGTTTCACTTGACATTTGTCATGTTATCAAATAGGCCTTCTGCCTATATATGTAATCTCATTTCTTGTATAATACATCTCATCAATTTCATTCCTATCAAGTACAACTATATACAATTTCAATTCAATGCTAAAGCTTAAATATTTAGTTGGTCCCATAGATGATTAAGACTAAACTAGTTATTTCTTTTTCTTTTTATTATTTTATCAAATATATAGAAACAAAAACCAATCTAATCAGACAACAAAAAATATTAAGTTCTAAATGTTGAAATAAAATATTATAGAGCAAAAAAAACTGTTTTTACCATAGATGTAGAAGCAATACTAGTTTATAGAAGCATTGTTGGTGCTTTTACCTACCGATGGCACTTTTGCTTTCCTAAAAATAGATAAAAATAATAGGATTATTAGTAGAGGGGTCTAGCTAATATAGCAGAGGATATTATACTCCCTTGGATAATAATCAAGAATCTATCTACATAGAAGTAAAAGTGATAAAAATAATAAAGTATGAAATAAATATTCTATGGAAAAATTACCATAGGTTCAATGATAGCATTGTCAATGCTTTCAGTACTAGTAGCTAGCACTTTGGATTTATGTAAAACAAAGAGTTATAGCACCATCAAACCTACAATTTAATGATGCTTTTATTTCAAAGAGCAACAAAGTGAGATTAGGTACAATATGAGATACATTAATGATTGAAATGATAAGGATCTCTATCTTGGGACTGTAGAAATTCTATTAGATGATAGCAAAACATAATTTTGCTTGCTTAAATAAATACTAAAATGATAAAATAAAATACTAACTAGATGAAATACAATATGCAATTTTTTTTAACATGCAACACATTAAAAGTTTAGAGCTACAAGACAAAGAAAGTGCCATAAGAAAATCAAGGGAAAGAGCACAACCCAAGATGCTAAAGTTGATTTCTCCTTGTTTCTTATTGAAAGCTTTCTAGATTTCTTGTGGTCGCATGAAATCTTGAGTTTTGAGGCTTGAATGTTGTATGCTTATATATTGAGTACTTGAGTGTGTAATTGCTTGGATGCTTGGAGACTTGATTGTTTGAAGAGAGGTTGGATAATTAGATGCTTGCAAGAAGAAAATATTGAATGCTTGCAAGTATGACCTTCATAAGAATGTGGTAAAATTTTGGCATAATCATACCATTCAAATGACAATTTCCTATAAACCTAGAGATATTTTAGTAGAATGTTGATGCTTTCAAAAGACCATGGATTGGGCTCTCCCAAGTGATGACTTTATAAGAAGCCATAACTCCTTGGATAAATAATTGAATATAAAATTATATGATTAGATATGATAAGAATTTGAAAAGAGATCAAGATACCATGAATGGAGGAATATTAAAGGGTAAAGGGTAAAGTAGTTTTCTTACATCTATAAGGCTATAGACCATATAAGATATATATTGTTTACATAATATATGGTTATCCAAAATCATACTCTAGTAATTGAAGCATGGTTTACAACCCTACCCCCATACATGTATCCAAAGTTTCAATATCTCCATAATTAGACTACATAGTATTGAAAATAGCAAACCTTATATTTGGGATTTCTGTTAGAAGCTACAATTAGGTCTTAATAATTTGATTCATTAATGGTGGTCATCTTGGAAGGTATAAAAGTCAACTTTTTTATTTTATTTTAGCACATTATAGTCAAAATAATCAATAGGAGAAAAGCACCAATGGCACTTTCACTATCATGACCATTGGAGGTCATATTTAGAAAGGAAAGGTCAAAGTAAAAAATTGAGTAAAAGCATCATTGAAACTTTCACCCATGCCTTAGAAATTGTACTCTTGGATCAATAAATGCTCCAAATTTTGGCATAAGGAAGGTTCATTCAATCTAGTTGATTGGTAAAAGGATTGAAAAATTGAATATTAGCCTTGTGTTCAAAATTGGGTGTCTACAATTTGATCAATGGTGAGCAATGGGTAGTGATCCTTCAATGATTACCTATTCAATTTCTTAAAACTAACACAGCCAAATATCTCTACTTTTATTGTGTACTAGGGCCATATTAACAACCCATTTAGAATTCCTGATAGGAAATATAATTTGAGCTTGTAGGATCTTGAGCAACTCTTTCTTCATTACTACTTCTATATTGGGGTTGACAAGTCTCTGCTTTTATCAAAATGGTTTAGCATTAGGCTCCAACTTGACGGTATATGTAACCACCCCAAAATCTAACCAACACAAGAGATATTTTTTTTAACTTATTATGGTTCTCAGGAGTATCCATGAAATACATATACTAACTAGACATACCCATATTTTGAGTCTATGATACTATAAATATCACTAAAATGGATAGGAGAGGCCAAGCTTCCATAGGTATTGGGTTTTGCCTCATATGCCTTTGTGGTATAGAGGACACTCTTAAAAATTCTTCCACATTTTTGGCATTCTCCATGAATGTAGAATTCTTAACCTTAGCATTAGGATTATCCCATATCAATCCTTAGGGAGGGGTAACACCAATTCCTTCCACTAGCCATGTAACAACCCCATTTGTTACCACAATTTATATATATATATAATAATAATATATATATATATATATATATATATATATATATATATATATATATATATATATATATATATATATATATATATATTCATATTTCATGAGGCAAGGATCATAATCATGAGCTAAAATAAAATCATTCCATTTGGATTGTAATCTATCAAGTCAAATAGCATCAAGAGTTATTAAGACTTGATCAGAGTCACTCTTGAGTAGAAGTGATCAGCTTCTACAAAACCCTCATACCACTCGGATATGGGAATGTTGACAAAGCGTTAAACTTCATGCCTCCTAAATTGGGACCTGTTGAGAAGCAACACACCCCCACTGAAAAATGAGATTCCATCCTTAGAAAATTCTGAACTTTCATTTTTGCAGCAGGGACCCTCTTGATCCTTTCCAATTTTAAATCCAGTTTTGCTTGTTTCCTTTTTAAGTTGTGCTTTTCCTGTTTTTCTAGCCGGTGTTTTCTTGGACTTAACTTTTACATGCTAGAAATCATTCATGCACAAAGAAAATCTTGCACCGGTACCGAGAAAATCCAGAAAACAGTTGCATAAATTCACTGAAAAATCAAACTTTCCATTTTTGGTAGTGTCGCGATATCGCGACACTTCCATTTTCGAAAATGTCGCGATATCGCGACGGGTAAATGAAAATGCATGAAAATCGGCTAAGTGCTAGAAAGGTCGCGATTTCGCGACATTTCGTGAAATCGCGACAGTTTTTGGAGAGAGAAGCAAGCTGTACGGAAGGGCGCAATTTTGCGACATGTCGCAAAATCGCGACATGTCGCATTTTCACGGTAGGAGAGAGAAAGTGGGCTGCAGAATGAAAAATCGGCTAAGTCGCAAACATGTTCCAAAATCATGGTCAATGCGGTCAACGCATGCAGGTACGGAACTGTCGCGATATCGAGACGTGTTCTAGAATCGCGACTGAAAATCGGGATGGCTGTACGGAGGCCAGGAAGGTCGCGATTTCGTGACATGTCGTGAAATCGCAACATGTCGCGTTTTCGCGGCCGACAGAAGAGAAGTTGCCATAGCGCTGGAGACGTCGCGATTTCGCGACATGTCGCGAAATCGTGACATGTCGCAGAATCACGGTAGGAGAGAGAAAGTCTTCAGAGGGCCCGAAAGTGCATTTCAGCTGAAACAGAAGGCATCCTGGGGTAGCGACACGTGTCAAAGCGTGAATGAGACAAACAGAAGCCGACATGCAAGCTTATTTTGTGATTTTTAATCTGTTTTTAATGTTTTAAGCTTCTGATTTAATTAAAATGCTAATCTAATGCATCTTTTTGTCTTTCATGCGGGATTCCACCTGGCACTTACGGGACAACCGGAAAGACCATAAAGGCAAATTTAAAGTGCAGATTTAGTCAAGGACCGCCATGCTAGAAGAGAAGAAGCCGGTAAAGCATTCAATAGCAAATTTATTGCAGACTTGATAGCATGAAGACAATTTCAACACAGGGATGGCTTTACGAAGATCAGATCTGAGAGAAGTGGTGACTCATCCGGCTCACCAGCAGAATTAATGGAGGCATTTATTTGCGGCTGCGGATGAATGCAAGTTGCATTTGATTTTATCTTCTCCATTTATGGCAGCTAACTGCACAGATTTGCCGAAGGGTTAAGTTCTATCCGGACTTTGATTTTAAAGGGATTTTTATTGTAAAACTCGGGTCCTAGGGTTTAAGTGCGATAAGATTTAGGGTTTGAGCAAGATATTTTGAAAAGATCAGGGTCTGTCCTGAGTCTATAAATACAGATTCTAAATGTAATCGCAGGAGGCGGAGACTTAGAAATAAAGGCTTATAAGCAATTTCTTGCAAATTTTGTGAAATCCTTTGTTTCTGGACTTGGAGTTGATGTGCTTTAGCTTTTCTGTGATAGCATGGCTAGGAGCCTAATATTTTGCAGAGTGTGATAAGTGTATCTTCTTTTTTTTTTCGTTCCATTTAAAGTTTATTAGATATATGCTATAAATCTGAGTTATCAAGTTTAAATATGCTGTTAGGCTTCAGTTGTTCTTTTGTCTGCTAGGGGAAATTACAGATTTCAGGTGTAAGTTTGTTCTAATTGCTCTGTCTTCATCAGTGCGAGCTAGGTCGCCGGTGAAAGATACCGATTTTAACCAATTGCCCTTGGATTTATAATTTTTTGCTAGATCTGTTTCACTCGCCTTGTGCTCTTAGTTGAAAGTGATATTAGACTGATCTGGACACTTTCCTCTTTGATTTGTTCTGTTGTGAAGCTAGTAGCATAGATAAGATTGATAGTTTGGGGTTTTACAGTTGATGTTTGATAAGCTTCTCTTTTCTGCCTTACCCTACCCTCTCTTTGCTTTCGGTGAATGATCCATTTTTATTTTCTTTATTTGCCTTTTATTTAAATCTGCTAACCCATGAGAGTTAGATCTAGAATTCAAGTTAAATCCGATTGTCAACAACTTTTGCAACTATCGAACAAGTTCAAGAACCCCCCGTAAGGTAACAGAGCGATCCATATTGAAATCTATTCCAGAAGTGGAAAAGAGTGAATTGCCATTCGACCCAACTCTGTAACTCACACCTTGGATAACTAGCCAGATCTTAAAGTTGAGTGGGATCCGTCCCGTGGGTGTCTTCGGAGCTTCCTTGCTTCATCCTTTCCCGGGGTGTGCATGAAAGCCGAACCAACAGGACCCTTAACCATACTATCTGCTAAGACCATTATATAGGTGAATACCTTGAATATGGAAACCCATCATAATGAAATAACCTCAACAATGGTTATTCATGGATCTTAGATCCTACCTACATCTTCTTGATGGGATAACAAAATCACTACATGTGATTAAAATTACATAATCCTTGGAATGCCATGATTATATTGCCTTATACTTCTTAAGGCTTATTTGACCATTTATTTTTATTTAGGCATCCCTTTTGTTATATACATGAATCAATTAAATTCATTACAAGAGGCATTATATAGCCATCATGGGAGTACCTATTCCTCATGTACATTCATTGAACAACTCAAAATGTAAGATCTGACTTGGTTTACAACTCAAGTCCAATACCATCCATGAATGTTTATGAAGTGATCATAACCCAATTAATCCTTTAAGTAAAATAATCCATTACTTTATGATTCTTGAGATTGTAGCACACGAGTTATTTAATTGAGCAAGATTTATGATTCTACTTTTTGCATCCATACAACCATTGAATACATCAAGTGTTAGTTGTTGAAAGGTAAAGCTAGCTAACTACATCATTCATAATTACCCAACATAATCCAAAAAATAATTGACATAATCGTATATCATTAAATCATCAACATATTAAAGTTAAGCATACATTCCTTGCATCATATTACACATGGTCACAATCTAAGAATTGTATAACTATTTCAATAAGCATTTAACCATCTCATCTACTTAAATCATTTACATTTTGAAGTAAAGGCAACATGCACAAAAATTAACACATCAAACCACAAATAGAGTGACACATTGTTTATCTTGGGAACCGTAATGGGGAATAAACCTAACTTCCAAAATATGTACTTTACTCATATTCATAAACTCAGGATATCAAATATTACAACAATAGAAGGGCCACTATGGGTCCCTTTCAATCAATTTTACATGCCAATAAATACAACCGTTCCTTATCAAATTCATGATGCAATTTAGGAATTTTCCTAATTCCTTTCTCTAAGTCATCATTATATCATTAAGGTATTTCCATACCAAAAAGGAATCCATTTGTCCTTTTAAAATCATGACGCAATTAAGGAATTTTTCCTAATTTCTTTCTCTAATTCATTTTTATATCATTAAGGTATTTCCATACCAAAAAGGAATCCCTCTGTCCCTTTAAAATCATGATGCAATTAAAGAATCTATCGATTATAATCCATCCTAATAATTTTCATATGTTTATGATAATTATCGGAATATTATTTTGGAAAAGTCGTATCGATGTTAGAGAGAACCATATAAGTTCTCTCAAGAATAAATTCCAAAACTTTTCTACATAATTGACACCAAGTCAATCCATGAATTAAAGTATCATACCTTTAATTCATTAATAAACCATTCTTACTAGCTTAATAACTTAAGCTAATAATTTAAGTTATCTATCATCTCATAATTATATCTTGTTGTAACAACCCATGTCAGCCACCTTTCTCCTTAATCTTAGGTTAATAAAAGTAAACCCTTAGAGGTTTAGCATGGGTAATATAAATCTCATTGTACTAAAGCTATTTCCTTTGATTATAATCAAACAAATAGGGGTCTAATTTCCCCATTGAATACAACATATTAATCTATTCAATTTATTCTCAATTGCTATCAAACTTGCTTCCAAAATTTGATCCAATATTCGTTTCATCACTTTCCAAATCCAATCAATTTTCTTCCCATATGTGAGCTAAAAATACATCAAATATCCAACACAATTTTTATATTTCAATCCAAGGTTATCTCTCATAGCAATTCATTTCCTTAACTGGATCCCAATATGCATTCATTTATTTCATCCTCCATCATAAAGTTTACAAGAATGTATTTATAAACTGTTATCAATTTTTTCCCAAAATTTGATCCAACACAATCTCTAATTATCTTGCTAATTTGATTATTAGAATCCAATCCAAAGAATATTTCTCTCATCTCCAAATGATACCAAATTACCTCCAAGATTGGATTCAATTCTATTCAATTAATCTCTCAAAAGAGGGAAATCCCCATAAATTCTCATAAATTATCTAGCATCAAGGTCCATATCTAAATAATTTACTTTTCTAATCCCAATCATAAATGTCATTCCTTTTATTGTTAGGGATGTTTGGAAGAGTCCCATACCTCTTCCTAGATGGACACCAAGATCATCCATTCTTCTAATGGATTATATTCATTAAAAATTTCATAATAAATCATCGTATGTATTTTACATATGAAATCTAAAATTCCACTAAAATCATTACCTCTATTTACTTCTCATATTTAATAGAGAAAACTAGCAAGCATGAATAAACAATTCATTCATCATAAAAAGGATTAATTCTTAATCCCCATTCATCATTTATATGCAATCATGCATCACATATTTACAAAATGTATATCACATACATAGAAATCACCAATCATGTATAGATGGTTCATCCATCCTATATATTTTTATAAATAAGGATTGATTCATAATTCCAACCATCATTTTTTTGGAATATCACCAAACTTAGGGAAGATTCCCATACCTCTTCCCAAGGAATGGACACCAATCCAAACCTTACAAAACTAGAAGATATTTTCCCAAGCTTCTAGTGGCATTCATTCATTTACAAATTTCACTATAATAGAATATGAATGCAAAATACATGGTTTCACTTGATAAAAAAGTAACCAATATTGTTGGGTTCTTTACTATACAAACTCTTTCATTTGAATTTATGAAAATAAAACCAATGTTTACCAAAAATAGAAGATAGTTTAAGATATTCCCAAGAAGAAAATTTCTTTATATTTAACCTTTAACACAAAGGCCCTTCCTTTTAAACCAAAAATAGAACTCGACTCTATATACTAAAAGGAACATAACATATCATGAATCCATATAAATACAATTGCCAAAATGTTACATTCTTCCATGATTTAATCAAACTATTAACATGGAATAAGATGTAAGTGTATTAGAGGCCTCCATCGGCAAGGTGAGGTAAGGTTCCATTCAGATGTGAATGACTTCCTTTATGGGATATAAAAATCATGTGCTTAATTTAGAACTCTTTCTACACATTTGATGGTAATCTAACCATATATTTAATGGTTCCCATATAATGTCCATCCAAGGTGAAACTTATACCTTAACGGATATGATATTAAGGTATGGAGATCAGATTACCCTCTACGTAATGAATTGGACATGAGGTTGCTTCACCGTCCAAAGATTTCACCATACCTCGATACCGGTTTTATCAAACAAGAAACAATGTTGAAATGGCCAGTAGGTATTGGTTGAATTTATGTTCATACATTGATGGTGTAGTGTCTTACGGTGCAACATATGCACTACAGATTTGGTTACAAAAATATCCATATATTAGTAGGCAATTGTTAGCTAGTTGCATCATGGCATACGGGTGGTTTTAGGTTGAGACACAGACATCACAGGTAGAGCGAATACATTCCCAATATGATGATATTGATCGAGAGGAAATAGACCCTCACCTTATCATAATTGAAATTTAACATGATAATGCAGAGTTTAGTTTGGTATAAGGTGAAACCAATTTAGTATAAGGTTTGGCCATTTTAATTAGAATTGATTCAACCTACTATACTCAAACCAGAATAGGTATTCAAATTGAAATAGGGGTGATGTCAATCACGAGGTAGGAGTTTGTTAATCCAACCTATGATGTGCAGTTGTAGATCAAGCGGGTTGGTATGAAGAGAATTTTAGAACATTTTAACACCTACCACCATCATGCAAAATTTGAAGAATTACGAATAGAGTAATTGTCTCCAAATATTAAACCCACTACAAGGATTTAAGTCCAACCATACCACTAGGTCTCAAATAAGTTTAGTAATTCTTAACTCCAATGTTAAGAATCAATACACAAATTACTGATTTATTGTTGTCCAAAACTCTCACAGAGAAAGACAAAAGCAACACATGTCTCATTTTAAAGATGTGGGTCTTAAAATAATGGAACTAGTCTCTTAACACTACTTTTATAATTCAGATACCCGAAATATGAGTATTACCTCTCCATTTCATGGTATAGAAGTAGATCAAATATAATGTCTGCTCTAGAATGGTATAATGAGATTAAATAATAAAATAATAAAGGGCTTTGTCTATGAATATGAGGGTATCACCTCAGTAAGTTTTTATCTCATCCTGAGACTTCCGCAAGATGAATCTTCCTTGGCTCTTCTTTTCTTCTCCAACATTCTCCTTCCAGCAGAACATAGCATAGCATTCCTTTTTTTTCAATATCAATGGTGATTTATAGCTCTCTTTCTTCTTAGACAAGAAAGAGGTTTCTAAATATATGTATATTTTATTTATTTTGCTTTCTTTATTTCAGAAAAGATGCTTCTAATTATATATATATTATTTATTTTATCTTCTTTTTCTCACCCAAGTTAAAACTTCTTTTTTAATATATATATATCTTAATGAAAGGAAATCCATAGAGATAAAAGTAGAACCTTATCCACCATTTCAACCTTCCCAAAGTAGCCATGTGGAGGGAAACATTTATATTTATTTTTTTCAAATCTACAAAGTAGTTTTTTTTTATTTAATCCAATCAAAATTGGACTAGTTTATAAAGGAAACAAACTACCTGATTTCCTTCTCAAATGAAGGTAATTAAATTAATTAAGCATATTTAAAAAATAAATCTCTACCCTTGAAATTGACCAATTTAATATTAATTGACTTCACAGAGAGATACCAACCTAGGAAATTGTTAGAAAAGGTAAGAATGGAAATTAAACCATAAGCATTAGCCTTACTATTCAGTAATCAAGTGCTTATAGCACTTAAAAATACTAACAATAAACTTAGGATATTAACTAAATAATATCCTAAGTTAGTGCTAACAAATAATGCATTAGGGTTGCTCTTTCGTGAAGGTAGCTAACCACTAACCTAGTTACGTAGTCAAGTTGACTACAATGACTAACTTACTAACCTAGGTAAATAGTAAATAGAAATAACCTAGTGGTAAAAAGTAACAAGCTACTTTTTACCATACGGTAAATAAACTTTACCTAGGTGAATATTACAATTAAAAAAATGAGGTAATAATCATAGTTACTAATTGTTGGCAATTTTGGGTATGTTGCCTAGCTTCATGTTTGTGAGTTGTCATTGATGTCAAAAGGAATTTGTGTTGATGTCAAAAAGAGTTTGGTGACAAAAAGATCTTGAAAGTTCCATGATGTTTGTTTAAGGGTTTTTATTAAAACCATGGTGACAAGGTTAAAGGTTTTTCTTAAAACCATCTGGACTCATTAAGGGTTTTTATTAAAACCATCTTGGCTTAATGAAAAGGTTTTTGCTCCTTGAAAAAACCTTAAAAGTCCATTTTGATTATTAATAAATAAATTAACTCAAACCTTTGAAAAGGTTTTAAGTTAAGTTTATTATTAATAAAATAATAATTATTAATTTAATAATAATTATTGAAAGGGTTTCTAAACCCTTAGCGGTGCTCATGTAAAAGACTTACCTCACCGATGTTAATTTGCATGGGATGAAAGACTATTAAAGGGCATTATTTCCTAAGGTTTTAAGCACCTTCGATTTGTGCGATTACCTTCGAATTCGTATTGCTTTGTGACCTTCGATTTTGGATTGCTCTGTGATTTTTGAGTTTCGTATTGCTCTGTGTTTAAGTTCCAATTTCGTACGCCTGTGAGGAAGACAAATCTGTTTGTCTTTAATTTCTACGAGAAAAGGGAAGGTAAAATGATGAGTGGCACTTGAGAGTTTCATTGGGCACTTGTGCTCCAATGGCGGAGGTAGTGGAGCGAAGGCGCTCGCTAGGCAGAGGTGTCGAGATCGATTCGTGATGGGCATGTTTCATTTTCATTTTGGTCATGGATTATTGTGCACGTGGTACGGTAGTTTCTTTGGGCCACGAGTTTGGAGGAGGAAGCACTTTGGCGCTTATGTTGGTGTCTCCACACTTCTCCTAAGGTTGGAGAATTGATTTTTGGCCAAGGTAGATCTTTTGTTGATAATGTGGAATATTTGATTTGACTTGGCAATTATTGTTGGTAATTGGATGGAGGTATAAGGTTAAATAGAAATATTGCTTTGACATTGTTATTATTGATGCTTAATGTTTATGTGGAGTAATAAGGTGTAAAAAGGATTATTTTCTATGTGTATTATCTTTTTGGTGGTTGATGTTAAGTTGGAGTGATAAGGTGTTGTTTGGGTTTTTATTGTTGTGCATTATTCCATTGTTGCTAACTCTAATTTGTGGCAAATTGAGATTTAGTGTTGTGACAGATTTTGAGTTCTCCTTCTTCATCAAAGTAAAGGTATGGGCACATTCTTCCATGGTTATTATTGATTGATGGTTTTCTAAAAATAAGTTTGGAGTGAAAAGGATTAAATTAAGTTTCCTTATTTGGAGTGGATCTTATTTTCTGAAAGTGGAAGTATTGATTATGCATTATGAGATCATGATGAGTTTATGAGTTATTGCATAATTTTGGTTTATGAGAGTGGAAGCATTTGAAGTTTGCTTTAGGGTTTTTGAGTGAGAATCTTATGCCATTGTTATAAGTTGTTGAAATCCTAATTGAGTTGTTTGGTTGTTGAGAGTTGAAGACAACCAAAAATGGTTTTGATATTGATTTGAGTTGATATTGAAAGTTGAAGGATAGAACATATTGAGTCTCTAACAATTCTCTTTATGCTTCTATGAGATTGATTTGATATGATTGGATGAAACACATTGGGTCTCTAACAATTCTCTTTGTGTGTTCACATTGGGCAAGTTTCTTGGTGAGCTTGCTTGAGCTGATTTGGGCAAGTTCTTGGTGAGCTTGCTAGGACTGATTTGGACAGTTCTTGGAACTGGTGAAATTTGGATAGGTTCTTGTGGAGAACTTGTGGACTGATTTGGATAGGTTCTTGTTGAAGAACTTGTGGACATATTTGATGAAGTCTTGGTGAAGACTTGTGAGCAGTTGTGATTGATTTGTTCAAGATTTTGGCTTAAGCTTGGGATAGATTTGATAAATATTTGAGAGTAGATTTGTGCTGGACCAGAGGACTGAGTTTGGTGCAGATTTGTGATAGAGTTTGAGAGGACTTGTGCTGGACCGACTGACTATGTTTAGTACAGGTTTTGATGAGTAGCTATGGAGGTGATCAGTGAGGACAAAAGTCTCTAGAGCCAGAGCAAGGAGGATAGGATGTCTTCTGTGGAAAGGAGTTCCACCTGCTAGTGGCAGAAGAGGCAGTGATATTTTGAAGTATCATTTCCAGAGCTTTGGGGGATAGGACATCTCCTTTGGGCAGGAGGCTCATAAATACTTCTTTGGGGGATAGGACATCTCCTTTGGGTAGGAGGCTCATAAATACTTGTTTAGGGGAAGGATTCTCCTTTGGATAGGAAGTTCATAAATACTTGTAATTGGGAAAGGATTTCCCAAAGAACTTGATTGAGAAAGCTTTTAGTGAAAATATTTTCTGTGGATGTAGCCCATCTTGGGTGAACCATGTTAAAATGGCTCTTCTTTGTGTGTTGCTTTCTGTGATGGTTAATGTTATGGTGATGCCACTGCTATCTAAAGTAAAGTTTTTTAAATGGTTGCATATTATACTGTTCACCCCCCCTCTCAGTATAATTCTATGTTCTTCAATTGGTATCAGAGCGGGTCTCTCCAAGAAGAGCCTAACAACTTGGAGAAGGATCCCTCGAAAGATCATATGAGCACAGAAAGTGATGAAGAGATTGAATTTGATTTGAAAGGGGAATTCTTTTTGGCCCTAAGAAATCTGGAAAAATTCAGGGAAGAGAATTTTGTTTTAAAACAACAAAATCAAGAAGAAGAGATGGCAAAAATAGAACTATCTCAAAATCTCACAGACTTCAAGATCCTAGCTGAAGAAGGAAAGAAAGTTGAGCAGGTTTTGATAGAGGTTTTGAAAGGGAAGGAAGCTGAATGTGAGAGACTTGAAGAAGAGGTGGTTTCTCTAAGAGTTAGACTTGAACAAATGAGTCTTAAACAAAATATTTTTCTTGGAAAGCAAAGGGAAGAAGATCTCCATATCCAAGAAGCAGGAACATCCAATAGAAATAAAGTCAACTTTCAAAAACCAAAGGATACCGAGAAAAGAAGAAAACAAAGGAGAGCAATGGACAAGAGTTGATCACAAAAGAAGGAACACTCATCAAAGGCTTCCAAACAGGTTACATAATACTTTCCATGGCTATTGTTTTTCTTGCAATAAATATGGTCATAGAGCTATCCATTGTACTAGGATTGTGAATGACAATGTTAAGAAAAATGTTAATTCTTTTGCACCACTCATGGATGATAGTATTATGTGTTACAAATGCAATAATTTTGGGCATATAGCTAGAATGTGTAAATTGGAAATATCTAGTGAAGTGAATGTTAGGAAAACAAATGGAAATAAAACTAGATCTATGATAGTTCAAACTGCTCTTCATGCTCAAGATAAGGAAGAAAAATGGTACCTTGATAGTGGATGTTCTAGGCACATGACTGGAGAAAAAGAAAAGTTTATAGTTCTCAAAGAAACTAGTAGAGGGTCAGTTAGCTTTGGAGATAACAGATCAGCTAAAATTTGTGGAAAGGGTTCTCTAAGTTTAGATGGAAAAACCAGAACTGAAAATGTGCTTTATGTAGAAGGATTGAGACATAATATTTTGAGTGTTAGCCAACTTTGTGATCAGGGTCATATGGTGACTTTCTATTCTGATAGATGTGAGATAAGGAAAGTAGAGAATGGAAAAATCATTGCTAATGCAAGATGAACTCCTAACAACCTCTACATGCTAAGTGAGATAAAAAGGGAAAAGTGTTTTTTGTCTCAAGAGGATGAAATTTGGCTATGGCATAAAAGAATGGGACATTTGAGCTTTGATAATCTTATCAACATTAGCCATAAGAAAGCAGTCAGAGACTTACCTAAATTGAAAAGACCCCAAAATACTATTTGTGGTCCTTGTCAACATGGAAAGCAAACTAGAACCAACTTTAAGGCTAAAGGGTACATGTCATCCAAACCTTTAGATCTTATTCATACTGATTTGTGTGGTCCCACCAGAACTCAGAGTATACAGGGAGAGAGTTACTTCATGCTTTTCATAGATGATTTCTCTAGAATGACTTGGGTTACCTTTCTGAAAGAAAAATTTGAAGCCCTTGACAAGTTTAAAGCCTTCAAAGAAATGATAGAGAATGAAACAGACAAAAGAATAAAATGCTTAAGATCAGATAGAGGAGGAGAATTCACTTCAAATGAATTTGTGGATTATTGTGAGCAACAAGGGATTAAGAGGGAATTTTTAGCAGCAAGAACTCCTCAACAAAATGGAGTAGTTGAAAGAAAAAATAGAACTATTGAAAATATGGCTAGAGCTATGTTGAATGAGTCAAAGCTTCCTGATGGTTTTTGGAAAGAGGCAGTTAGTACAACAATGTATATTATCACCAGAGCTCAGTTAAGAGTCAATCATCACAAAACTCCCTATGAGCTATGGAAAGGAAGACCAGCCACAGTAAAACATTTTAGAGTTTTTGGTAGTAAATGTTACATCAGAAGGGAAGATCAGAATTTAGGGAAGTTTGATCCTAGATGTGATGAGGGCATTTTTCTTGGGTACTCCAGCAAGAGCAAAGCCTATAGATGCTACAACAAAAGAACTTGTACTATTGTGGAAAGCATAAATGTTACAGTGGATGAGAAAACAGGGATAAGAGAACCAGTTCAAGAAATTGATGATGAAGATTGCCAAGAAGAATTCAGGGAGGATTCAGATAAAGAAGAAGAGGAAAGACAACAACTCCTTCCTAAAACTCCATCCAGATATGTTCAGAAACACCATCCAAAGGATCAAATAATTGGTAATCCAGAAGTCATATAGACAAGGAGAAGAATCATATCTTCAAATTCCCATACAGATGTTTCGTTGTTATCTCAGATTGAGCCAAAAGATCTCAGTGAAGCCTGTGCAGATAAGTTTTGGATAAATGCTATGAATGAAGAATTGGAATAGATAGAGAAGAGTGAGACTTGGGAACTTGTTCCAAGACCTAAAGATAAAAATGTCATTGGCACTAAGTGGGTCTTCAGAAACAAGCTAAATGAAGATGGTCAGGTAGTCAGAAATAAAGCAAGGTTAGTTTGCAAAGGTTATGCTCAAGTAGAAGGAATTGATTTTGAAGAAACTTTTGCTCCAGTTGCTCATCTTGAGGCTATCAGAATGTTTTTGGCTTTTTCAAGTTTTAAAAACTTCAAGGTCTATCAGATGGATGTCAAATCAGCTTTTCTAAATGGTGTGTTAGAAGAAGAAGTCTACATTGAACAACCAGAAGGGTTTTTACTTTCAGAAAATTCAGATTTTGTGTGTAGATTGAAAAAGGTATTGTATGGTTTGAAACAAGCTCCTAGGGCTTGGTATTCGAGGCTTGACAGGTATCTTTAGAAACAAGGTTTTAGAAAAGGTATGGCAGATAGCAATTTGTATATCAAAAATGATGGAAATAATATCTTAATTGTGGTTGTTTATGTTGATGATATCATTTTTGGAGGTAATAACACCAAAATGTGTAAATATTTTGCTAACAATATGCAAAGTGAATTTGAGATGTCCATGATTGGGGAATTGTCCTTCTTCTTAGGACTTCAGATTGCCCAATCAGAAGAAGGAATATTTCTCTCACAAGGCAAGTACATAAGAGAGATGCTGAAAAATTTTGGTATGGAGGATAGCAAACCTGTTAGTACTCCAATGATTATAGGGTGTAAGTTGAGCAAGGATGATGAATCTCCAGAGGCAGATCAAAGGTTGTACAGATCCATGATTGGCAGTTTGCTTTATGTTACAGCTACCAGACCAGACATCATGCAGGCAGTGGGACTAGTTGCAAGGTTTCAGGCTGCACCAAAAGAAACTCATGTTATGGCAGTAAAAAGGATTCTCAGATATCTGAAAGGCACTATGGATCTTGGGCTTTGGTATCCCAAGAGCGATAAGTTCACTCTCACAACTTTTATAGATGCATATTGGGCTGGCAATATTGATGACAGAAAAAGCACCAGTGGTGGAGCTTTCTTTTTGGGGAATTGTTTAGTTGCTTGGTTAAGCAAGAAACAACCTTCAGTTTCCTTGTCTACAGTAGAGGCAGAATACATAGCAGCAGTAGCTTGTTGTACACAAGTTTTATGGATGAAGACTACCTTGGAGGATTTCAAAATAAAGCATGATCAACCCATTTCCATATTGTGTGATAATACAAGTGCCATAAGTATCTCCAAGAATCTAGTAATGCACTCAAGAACAAAGCATATTCCCATCAAATATCACTTTCTGAGAGAGCAGGTTAAGCTGGAATATGTGCCTACTAAGGAATAAATTGTTGACATTTTCACCAAACCTCTTCCAAGAGAGACTTTTGAGTATTTAAGGAAGAATTTGGGAGTAGTTTTACTCCCACCCCAGAATTAATCACCTCAATAGGAGGTGGGGGAGGGGCTAAGCTAAGAGGCTCATTCTTAGCCCTGAGCCCCAAAGGTGACCCTTTGCCATTGATGACAAAGGGGGAGAGATTTGAGTAAGGGGGAGAGCCTTGAGTCAGGGGGAGAAAAGCTTCAGAGGATGGTTTTTAGTTGGTTTTAGTTTTGACAGTTGGCAGTTGCTTGAAAGTTTTTTTTCAGTAGTGGTTTGCCATCAATGACAAAGGGGGAGATTATTGGCAATTTTGGGTATGTTGCCTAGATTCATGTTTGTGAGTTGTCATTGATGTCAAAAGGAGTTTGTGCTGATGTCAAAAAGAGTTTGGTGCCAAAAAGATCTTGAAAGTTCCATGATGTTTGTTTAAGGGTTTTTAATTAAAACCATGGTGACAAGGTTAAAGGTTTTTCTTAAAACCATCTGGACTCATTAAGGGTTTTTATTAAAACCATCTTGGCTTAATGAAAAGGTTTTTGCTCCTTGAAAAAACCTTAAAATTCCATTTTGATTATTAATAAATAAATTAACTCAAACCTTTGAAAAGGTTTTAAGTTAAGTTTATTATTAATAAAATAATAATTATTAATTTAATAATTATTATTGAAAGGGTTTCTAAACCCTTAGCGGCGCTCATGTAGAAGACTTACCTCACCGACGTCATTTGTTTGGAAGGAGCACCGACGTCAACTTGCATGGGATGCAAAAGACTATTAAAGGGCATTAATTCCTAAGGTTCAATTCACCTTCGATTGCACGATTACCTTTGAATTCGTATTGCTCTATGACCTTCGATTTTGGATTGCTCTGTGATTTTTGAGTTTCATATTGCTCTGTGTTTAAGTTCTGATTTCGTACGCCTATGAGGAAGACAAATTTGTTTGTCTTTAATTTTTGCGAGCAAAGGGAAGGTAAAATGATGAGTGGCGCTTGAGAGTTTTGTTGGGCACTTGTGCTCCAACGATGGAGGTAGTGGAGCGAAGGCGCTCGCTAGGCAGAGGTGTCGAGATCGATTCGTGTCGGGCGTGTTTCATTTTTATTTTGGTCACGGATTATTGTGCACGTGGTACGGTAGTTTCTTTGGGCCACGAGTTTGGAGGAGGAAGCACTTTGGCGCTTATGTTGGTGTCTCCACACTTCTCCTAAGGTTGGAGAATTGATTTTTGGCCAAGGTAGATCTTTTGTTGATAATGTGGAATATTTGATTTGACTTGGCAATTATTGTTGGTAATTGGATGGAGGTATAAGGTTAAATAGAAATATTGCTTTGACATTGTTATTATTGATGCTTAATGTTTATGTGGAGTAATAAGGTGTAAAAAGGATTATTTTCTATGTGTATTATCTTTTTGGTGGTTGATGTTAAGTTGGAGTGATAAGGTGTTGTTTGGGTTTTTATTGTTGTGCATTATTCCATTGTTGCTAACTCTAATTTGTGGAAAATTGAGAGTTAGTGTTGTGACAAATTTTGAGTTCTCCTTCTTCATCAAAGTAAAGGTATGGGCACATTCTTCCATGGTTATTATTGATTGATGGTTTTCTAAAAATAAGTTTGGAGTGAAAAGGATTAAATTAAGTTTCCTTATTTGGAGTGGATCTTATTTTCCGAAAGTGGAAGTATTGATTATGCATTATGAGATCATTATGAGTTTATGAGTTATTGCATAATTCTGGTTTATGAGAGTGGAAGCATTTGAAGTTTGCTTTAGGATTTTTGAGTGAGAAGCTTATGCCATTGCTATAAGTTGTTGAAACTCTAATTGAGTTGTTTGGTTGTTGAGAGTTTAAGGATATAACATATTGAGTCTCTAACACTTCTCTTTATGCTTCTATGAGATTGATTTGAGTTGAGATTGAAAGTTGAAGGATAGAACATATTGAGTCTCTAACAATTCTCTTTATGCTTCTATGAGATTGATTTGATATGATTGGATGAAACACATTGGGTCTCTAACAATTCTCTTTGTGTGTTCACATTGGGCAAGTTTCTTGGTGAGATTGCTTGAGCTGATTTGGGCAAGTTCTTGGTGAGCTTGCTAGGACTAATTTGGACAGGTTCTTGTGGAGAACTTGTGGACTGATTTGGATAGGTTCTTGTGGAGAACTTGTGGACTGATTTGGACAGGTTCTTGTTGAAGAACTTGTGGACAGATTTGATGAAGTCTTGGTGAAGACTTGTGAGCAATTGTGATTTATTTGTTCAAGCTTTTGGCTTAAGCTTGGGACAGATCTGACAGAGATTTGAGAGCAGATTTGTGCTGGACCAAAGGACTGAGTTTGGTGCAGATTTGTGATAGAGTTTGAGAGGACTTGTGCTGGACCGACTGACTGTGTTTAGTATAGGTGTTGATGAGCAGCTGTGGAGGTGATCAGTGAGGACAAAAGTCTCTAGAGCCAGAGCAAGGAGGATAGGACGTCTTATGTGGAAAGGAGTTCCACCTACTAGCGGTAGAAGAGGCAGTGATCTTTTGAAGTATCATTTCCAGAAAAAAAATACTGCTTTGGGGGATAGGACATCTCCTTTGGGTAGGAGGCTCATAAATATTTGTTTAGGGGAAGGATTCTCCTTTGGATAGGAAGTCCATAAATATTGTAATTGGGAAGGATTCCCAAAGGATTTGATTGAGAAATTTTAGTGAAATATTTTCTCTGTGGATGTAGCCCATCTTGGGTGAACCACGTTAAAATGGCTCTTCTTTGTGTGTTGCTTTCTGTGATGGTTAATGTTATGGTGATGCCACTGCTATCTAAAGTAAATTTTTTTAAATGGTTGCATCTTATATTGTTCACCCCCTCTCAGTATAAGTCTATGTTCTTCACTAACATAGTAACTCTAACATCCCCCCTTATTACATTATTTGGGTAATGTATATAATTGTCCCAATACAGTGAAAAATATGTTGATCTGTTGGTTCTTGCTTTTGCTTGGGCTCTATCATAGTGCTCTGGCTACTCCTAAGCAAAAATTGGGTCATTCCTCACTTTGTCTTCACATCAATGAATGTCCTTATTGTAATATTTTCATCCAACCAGATTGTATGGGTAACCAGTTATTGCAACTCCTAGGTGTAGTAAAGTAGATCACTTCATACAAGGTTCATTCTATTTTACAATATGATTTTACAATTTTTTTTGATAAGGTAGCTAAGGTATTGGTCGATGTCGAAAATGCACCCTTATAAGTTCCTCCCTTGTTGCAAAACATGTTGTAATGAAATTTTTGAAAGAAGTGTGACTAAGGTGTCAGTCACTGCCAAAAATGCACCCTTATAAGTCTTCTTCTCTTTTTACAAAAAATTGTGTGAAGTAGGAAAAATAAATGTTTATTCCCCCTTAATTGCAAAATATGTATAGCTCAAGAAGCTTGTTAAGGCTTTTACAAAGATTGCCTCCTAGGAAAATTTTACACCAAAAAATTCCCCCCTTTTGTTACAAGTACTTCAAACAATGAGAGTTTTCTATTTATGAAGCCTAAAAGAGGTACACTCACCCCTTTATTTCAAGTAATTCAAATAAAAACTTATGCTATTTATGAAGCCTAAAAAGAGGTTTTGGAAATGGTGCTTGCTTAAGGTGACAAATTTGTTTCCCTTTACAATATTGTCTTAGCCATGAGTACTTTATGTGCTCTTTATGAACCATAATCAGAATCAAACACTTCACTAGAAACATGGCTTCTATGATGTGCCTTTGTCATTTTAGTTTTGCTTGTTTTGAAACCAAAACCATTTGGTGTCATGGTTGTCATTTTTACAATTTGAGCAAAACTTTGCCTCCTAGGCTATTTTTATCAAAAATGTCCACCAAATAATTCTTCTTTATTGCAAGTACTTCAAGCATGGTTTCTATTATGAAGCCTAAAATAAAAAGGTATAATGTTGATGACTTCCATTTTCGGATTGCCTTTACAAGTTTTATCTCCATCTTGTCAAAATATGTGTTTGAAGGAAGAAAGGAATTATCCTCCCTTAGTGCAAAAGATTGCTACTTTCAAGGTTCCTTATTTTACAAAAACTTGTTCTTTCTTTTGGTATACCCTAAAAAAAGATAATTCACTCAAAAAGATATTTAATGACACCTGCCTGAAAATCCTCCTGAAGAGAGATAATCAATTTGAGGAAATTAAGCCAAACAATTAAGAGTGAATTAGGGGTTTTATTTAGGAGATAATATCAAGGAATATTGGCTTTAAACCTGTGCAATGATTTACACAAATTATTGTGAAATTTTAGAGTTTTGAGTGTTCTTTATTTTATGACTTATAATTGCAAAAAATAATGCAATAATCAAACAAGAATACCTACAAAATTCTTTTCACATAGGTGTCGATCACTGTCGAAAATGCACCTAATTTGCCAATAAAGGTGTCGAGTAAAATTGAAAAAATGCACCTTTAATTTTTGCAACAAAATTTAGATTTGTGTTGTGCTAAAAATTTGATATTTTATGTCTCCTCTTGTTTTTCAAATTTGCAAAGAATGTGGCATAAAACAATTGTCTTTCTTTCTGTTTTTGCAAATTTAACAAGTTTGATTTTTAAGTGCTCCTCACTTTGTATTACAATTTTGCAAAGAAGTACATTTTCTTGTCTTCCCCCCATTTGTTTTGCAAAATTAACAAAATAGCACTCCTTCCAAGACATTTCGACACACGACCCGCATTTGAAAGGCTTCCAGACCAGTCGACAAATGACTTGGTTTTGATGGACCCAAGGTCTTCAATTTCTTCTCAATTTAAAAAAAAATAGAATATGCAATTTTATGTATTATATCCCCCCTTGGAGAAAACAAATGCACACTTTGCCTTTGAATTTTACAAAAAAATTGTTTCTCCTTGTGTTACAATTTGCAAAAAAGAATTCAAGTTTGATCCTTTATTGTATGCTAAATTAACAAGGTTGTGAGAAGAATTTTAGGGCTCCTAATTGTAAAAAAAATATAGTGCTCTTAAATGTCTTATATCCCATTTTTAGGAGAAAACAAAAGCCATCTTTGATGTGTAATTTGCAAAAAATAACATTTTTTTTGTTTTTTTGGATTTGCAAAATTTAAAAAAAAAAATTAATCATATAACTTTAAGCAATAATAAAAATAAGCAAATATTTAAAAAAAATAAGTTTAAATAAAAAATGATTTTTTTTAATAGAAGTTATATTTTAATTAAATAAATAAATAAATATATATATATATATATATATATATATATATATATATATATATATATATATATATATATATATATATATATATATATATATATAATTTTAAGTTAAAAAAAAAAACCTTTTTATTGCTCCTTGGAGAAAAAATTTTGGCTTGAAGACCCCGGCGGGATTCAAACTCCCGACTCGGGGGACTGCGCCTTAGCACTGGTCCCTTGACCAGTCGGGCTAGGTGATCCCGGTGGTAAGGAAGGCAAGTACATTCTTATTGAAGGCTTATGCACCCTTAGGTGCTTAATTTAGCATGCATCCTTGCACGCGCAAGGGAAAGCCTTTGAAGGCTTTCATGGGAATAATCCCACATGCACCATGTTTGGTGCTTTTCACCATTTTAAAATGGTGAACACGCACATAGAGTCTGATTTCTTGCGTGCAATCCGAGGCCCCCCCACTCTTTTGGTCATCGCCACATTGCACAGTTTAGATCGAGTCGGGTGGTGTGTGGCCTATCTACCATGTGTTAGGTTTGGTCCACGTGATTGGTCTGTGGTTGTCTGCCACGTGTCGCATCAGGTCTGGTCTAGTCTGTGGCTATTCACCATGTGTCGGGTCTAGTCCACATGTCCAATCTGTGGTTGTCTTCCACATGTCGCATCAGGTCTAGTCTAGTTTGTGGTTGTCCGCTACATGTCGGGTCTGGTGCATCCTTGGGCTTCATGTCAATGGTGAGGTCTCGATCAGTATTCGTCAGGGGTTGTCGGGTATGTTGCATCAGTCAGTATAACAACCCAGCTGTTGCATTGTCTATTTTATTTTATTTTATTTTATTTCATTTTTAGAACAAGGTACTACTAATGTCAATATGGATGTAGGTTCAGGCTTTGCTTGTCCAGATAGCTCGAAGATGGAATTCCTTCTACCAAAAGGGTAATCAGCTCCAGGTAAGTCCAGGGGGTGATGACCGATGAAGCATATGTTGAAATTTGGATCTGAGCATCCCGAAGGTAATGCGCCACCAAGCGGTTCATATAGTTGCATATCATATAGACGCATATATAGGTTGCATGCTTAAAACTATATATATATATATATATATATAAACATAGATAATTAAAGTTAATTAATTAATAATCATATTTTGAAAATAATTAAGGATAATTAATAAATAATTAAGAAAATATAAAATAATCAAGGATGGAAATAATTCATAGGCTTAACTATGTTGTAGATGTAAGTCTCTCAAGAGAAATGTTAGAAGTTTGGCCAAGTTATACAAAACATTGATTTTCATCATTTAGAAGAATTTAGATAAATTTATTTAAAGTATTGCTATGTGTGACTGAAGCTTGTCTTTCTCCAAATTTTATTATGTTCGTTTTTTAATCATTTACTCTTAGTTAGTTTGATTTATCAATTAAGTAATGCAATGGCTAAAAGTTTACTCATGGATTGTTTGAAATGTCAAATAAGAGTTAGTTGTTCATTAATTAATTAATATTGACTAGTGTAACTCAAAAGGTAAGCAAGGTCAACGTTTTTCGAAAATAAATCTAAATATGTTTTATGATCATCAAATAAATAATATTAAATAGTAAACATGGGTAGTGTTTTATATAATGGGACTTAATCTAAATATGTTCTATGGCTTAAAAAAATTGGGATTTAAGGGATGTATTTAGGTGATTTGCATTCTTAAAAAAAAAGTTTAAGATTATGATTTTATGAAGATTTGTTGGTTGTTCAAAATATAGAAAGGGAAATAATTCATTATCGAGAGGTTTGAGTGAAGTGTTGGATTTATTATTTGAAATTTTTAAGGTAGTATTGGCAAGTTGAAGTTATTATTAAAAAATTTATAAGTGTTTTTAAATTTAATTGGATAAGTTTGTTATTAATAACGGAATGTTGAAATTATTATTGGATGGTGATTTACATTCTATGCTAGGTAATAGATAAAGTAAAGTGGCATATAATGTATTTATTTTTAACCACTAACCCATGTTTTATAATATTGAAATAATGGTAACATCCAGGGAGTGTAGAAACATTAGGAAACATTGGTAATCTAAGGATTTATTTTACTAAAGAACTTTCAAACTGGGATATATTGTTAGTTAACCAAACCAATCATCTTGTCAAATGTGGAAAATAATATAGTTGTGGATAGACAACAAAAATATTAAGTTGTAGGCAGGCAACCTATTCACCTAGAATGTGGGAAGACATTCATGTTACTGGTCCTAAATTTAGGAGCGGAGCTCTCATATGGTTAAGTCTAGCTTCGAGAATGAAAGGAGAACAAAAATGATTTATGATATGGGAATAAATCTTGCACTAATTGATCTAGAATCTGGTAGGAAGTTTTATGGTAATCTGTGTAATGATATGGGCTTACACAGAAGTAAAACTTCTGGAGTGTTACAGGATGGTAAACTCATGATGATATAATTCAGGGAAGTGAATTGTCATCAGCCAAGCATGCATACGCTAAATATCTCAATGTAGATATGGGGAAAACAAGCATTCAAGTTCCAGGTGATATGGGCCCTGAAGTAGGAGAATCCCTGCCATTACTTGGGTACTCGAGAAGGAGTGGAAGTATTTTTAGGGTAATTAAAGCTGGAAACTGGCCAATCCCATCTTCTTGGATATTTTTCTATAGCAGAATGGCATCCGTTAAGAACATAGCATGCTCATATAGATATTTAAGATCAAATGGCTGGTAATAAACCCAAAAAAAAAAGAAACCAAGTAGGTTGGACTTGGGTTTTTACAATTGATATCAGAGCCACATGAATTCTTAGATAACAAAATAAACTTTTGCTTGCATAACCAAAATTATACCAAAAAAAAAAACTAACAAAAAATATTTTCAACAATAAGCAATGGCATTTGGACTACGAGATAGCTCCTCAAAAAGGCCAGTGACAACAACTCAGTGGGAAGGGTTGATTGAGAACCCAAAATGAGTCCTTAGGAAGGTTGTAAGGACAAGTGCTACTAAGGAAACAATTGAACCCTCTTTGGTAATAAGGAGGGAGAAATAACATGTGTCCAAGGAGGATAAAGTGACTCACATGATCCAATTGATGCAAAGAGCAAATGAGTTAGTAGAGAGAGCAAATGGAATAACAAAAATCCCAGATGCTAGAGCACATGGCTCAACAAAAAGCTTAGATGCTAGAACACATAGAACAACAAAAGTTCCAACTAACCCAGCAGCAGGATATGATTACCAAACAACAAAAGATAATTGGAAATTTATCTAAGGGAAAAGAGATAGTGATTGTTGGAGAGGGAGCATCTGTAGACCCTGATAGGAGACAAGTAGGGATAAAAATTGATAAGGATATGCGTAAAATTGATATAGCTAAGTTTGACGATAAAGGTAACGGTGAAGAAGCTAAAAGGTGGTTAAATAGTTTGGAAGCCTACTTTACCATCAAAACTTTGTCCTCCAAGTCAAAAAATTCCTACGTAGTATTTCATTTGATAGGAGCTGCAGCAGACTGGTGGGACACTCATCAAAAAACACACAATTTTGAAGTTGTTGATGTACCATGGGAGGACTTTGTGACTATATTCAAAGAAATATACTTGTCCCCTCATTTTTATCTGGAGAAAACTGTTGAATTTGCTCGTTTGACCAAGGGAAATATGACGGTCACTGAGTACTATCAGTGCTATGTACAATTGCTTAAGTACATGCCTGAATATGACCAAAGAACTAAGGTAAAAGTACAAAAAATGTTGCTAGGGCTTCACCCGAAATATAGTGACTTACTGCTCATGCTTAAGCCAACCTCATTAACAGCTGCTTGGGATTTGGTAAAACAATATGAAGAAAATTATAAGGCCAAAAAGGCCTATTACAAGAAAAACTCTGAGGAGTTGTCAAGGAAAATGAAGAACACAAGCTTATACTGAGAGGGGGGGGTGAACAGTATAAGACCTCTTTTTAATTTTTCCTTTATACTTCAAAATAGTAAAGCAATATACCCAAAGCAATATCAAAACAATGCACAATATCATCCACAAAGTGACACAAATTTTAACGTGGTTCACCCAAAATGGCTAGGCTACGTCCACAAAACTTTTCTCTAAAAGTTATCTCAAAGTTCTTTGGGAATCCTTCCCAATTACAATGTTTATGAGCCTCAGCCCAAAGGATATACCTTCCCCCAATCAGAACTTATGAGCCTCTGCTCAAAGGAGATACCTTCCCCCAATCTGAATTTATGAGCCTTTGCTCAAAGGAGATACCTTCCCCTCAATCTGGATTTATGAGCCTCTACTCAAAGGAGATACCTTCCCCTCTGCTCTGTAAATGATCCCTCAGAAGATCAATTGCCTCTACCTCTTGCTAGCATGTGGAACTCCTTTCCACCGAAGACCTCCTGTCCTCAATGCTTAGCCTAAGAGACCTTTGCCTTCTATGATCACGTCCACAACAACTCAGCAACCTGTACCAAACACAGTCAGTCGGTCTAGTACAAGTCTTCCTCTGTCTATTAGATCTATCCAAAAATTGAACAAATCAATCCTCTGCACACAAGCCTTCTCAAAGACTTGCCAAATATGTCCTCAGGTTCTTCTCAAAGAACCAATGCACCTTTGTCCTCAAGTTCTCTGATAGAATTAACAAACTTAGCTCACAAGTCCTCTGCTAGGACCTGTCCAAATCTGCTCACAAGTCCCCATCGAAATCTATCCAAAACCTGTTCACAAGTCCCCATAGGAACCTGTCCAAAACCTTCTCACAAGTCCCCATCGGAACCTATCCAAAACCTGCTCACAAGTCCCCACCAAAACCTATCCAAAACCTGCTCACAAGTCCCCATAGGAACCTGTCCAAAACCTCAGCAAGCTCACCAAGAAAAACTTTCTTAGTAGGAAATCACAAGGTGAATTGTTAGAGACCCAATGTGATTTGTCAAACTCATAGAAGCATAAGGAGAATTGTTAGAGACCCTATATGTTCTATACTCAACTCCCAATCTCAAAATTCAACTCAAATCAACTCAGCTCAAACTCAATCTCAAATCTAAAAACTCAACTCAAAATCTGAAATGGATAGGATAGAATGCTTTCTTTCAAGAACATGAAACCCCAACAATTGCCAATTATGCAAAGAATCACATAACAATGATACTCATGTTCTTTTCACCATCAATTGGGGCTTCAACAACAATGCTCATCAAACAAGGTTCAATCAACACCATTCAGCTCAAAACACAACCTTGAAGCATTTCACAATCAACATTAGAAAAGGAAACAAGTAGAACTCCTTTTCTCTCCAATATTGTTTGAACAAAAGCATCCACCAACTCAACTCACAATAGCATAAAACAACTTTTCAATTCATCAACAAAGGAGTAAGCCCAAAACTTTAACCAAGTAAAGAATAGCTTGATTATAACAAATTTAATGAAAGCAAATGTCAATCTCAAAGCTGTCCACTTAAGGTTTCATACTTTCACACAAGAAGCAATTAACCTTAACACATCATGCTTTCATTTCCATAATCAACAAAAAACACTCTCAACATTACAAGAAAAAATTATCCATTATACACCTTATTTCTCCCTTATTGTCTCATCAAAAATAAACTTTATCTCTCATAAGAATGCAAAAATATATTTCAACAACACTTTCAAAATAATATTTTATCAAAATAACAACAAGCTTTAAAACTCCTTATAACTCATAAGCTGTTTTTATTTTAACAAACTTCAACCGCAACATACACTTAGCAAAAGATTAATTTTGAAAATACCTTAGCCAACATCAAAAATCTCTTTGGAGAAATTTGCGCCCGAAATCTAACACCACTCGTTGTGTCCACGATGAAAAACCCTTTCGCATTATTCGAACGCGAAACCTCCCATTCGGATAGCGCGCCAACAGCCTAGCCGCTACCGGTGCACAAAAGGCACCTAGTGAGGTTAAAACCTCATGTTGTTATACTTGTCCCTTTTGTGCCAGGAAAATAAAACATAGCCCTCCCTTCCTTCTGATGCGAATTCGCAGACGACAAGCTCTACGGTGGATTCGATAAATGGCGAGACAAACGAACGAACAACGGATACGAAAACCGACGAAGACACACAAACGATCAGCGGATTACGAAAATCGGTGAAGACACAGTCGAATTTATAGTGAGCAACTCCTTTCGAAAATCGAATGGGATGAATCTTTGTTTTCACCGAGGGGTGTTAATATGAATCCTTGCCATATGCTCTTTGACATCGACGAGGAGTTTAACACGTCGACGGAGGTCTTGGCTAGCATCCACCATGTTAAAACATTTGCGCCATGGATTAGGAGAACCCATTGTAAATAATTAATATTTATTTTAAAAATAATTAAAGAGAACCTTAACAAGGTTTTTAATTATTAAATAAATATTTCCTCCTAGACCCAATTGCATTAAACTAATGCATCCACCTGTAATATTTAAACCTGCCAACTTGGGGTTTAGAAAAGACCTTTGAAGCTGTCATGCCAAACCTTCATCAAAACAAATTATTTGACATCAAATCAAATTCCTTCAAGAGCTTCTTGACATCAATGACAACTTATACACTTGAGCAAAGGCAATGTACCCAAAGTACCCAAAATTTTCAACAATCTCCCCCTTTGTCATTGATGGCAAACCTTTACTGAAAACACTTCTCAAGAGCCAAAACTAAAACCAACTGTGCTAAAAACTGACCAACTGTGCCCACAACTGAGAATCTTCCTTTGAAGTTTTCCTCCCCCTGACTTGAAGCTTTCCTCTTCACTTGAAGCTCTCCCCCTTACTCATATCTCTCCCCCTTTGTCATCAATGGCAAAGGGCAACCTTTGGAGCTCAGGACTAAGAATGAGCCTCTTAGCTTAGTCCCTCCCCTACCTACTGATGAGGTGATTAATTTTGGGGTGGGAGTAAAACTCCCATTAGGCACTGATCATCATCAGCATCTATAACTTCCTTGCCGGGACTTCTCTTGAACTCTTTGTCCATATTCTTGTTCTTGTCACTGTTCTTGTTCTTGTTCTCATCCTTGTTCTTGTCCATGCCTTGATCCTTGGACCTGATCATGCCACTGTTCCTATTCCTGTATTCTAGAATTTCAGCTCTACACTGTCTTATTATGTGACCTTCATTGTTGCACTTGAAACACTTGATGATGTATTTTCTCTGAGGTAAACCTGATCTTTGAATCCACCTGTTCTAACCAAACCTATTCTGGCCAAACCTATTTTGATCAAACTTGTTCCTGTTATTTACCTTGCAATAGACTGCCTTGTGCCCAAACTATTGACAAGAGTAGCAATACCCTTGAAATAAACTAGCACTTCTGAAATTGTCATTTACCTTCTTCACTTGAGCCATGCAATGTGAATCCATGTGACAAAACTTATGACAAGCAAAACATCTGCCTTGAAATTTTCCTTTATTTGACCTCTTGGGTCCTTAAAACTTTTTCTTCTCATTCTGAATTATGTTTTCTGTTTCTGTGCATCTATCATTCAAGGACTCATGATCTGAAATACTTTCCTCATAAGAACTTTCTTCCTTTTGGAGTCTCTTACTAGACTCTCTAACTTGTTCCTTGTGTGGCTTAACAAAACCAAGGCCTGTTTTATCTATTGTCTTTCTTTGACCTTTAATGAGTGAATTAACCTTTTTGGACCTATCTTGAAACCTGTAAAGCTTATCCTTGTACTCTTTAGTTTCCTCTTTCAAAGAAGCCATTTTTTGTTCTAACTCACTATACTCAAGAACCTTAGACTCTAACTCATCCTTGAGTTCTTGTGTCTTAGCTATAGAGAAATAAATATTTTCTATAAGATCATCTCTCTCCATACAACATTCATCTAACTTATCCTTGAGTCTAGCATTCTTCTTTCTTTCCTTTTTCAAAGCACTAAGAGCACTAATAAGTTCACTTTCAAGATCCTTTATTTGTTTGTTTTTTGAATCATCAAAGCCTTTTTCAGATTTCTTATCACTAGAGGTGCTACCTTTTTCAAAAACCATACATGCATCTTCCTTATAGTTTTCCTGAAGCATCCTCATACATACTAGAAACCAAATCATTATTTGTGCAATCATCCTCAAGGTGACCAAAATTTCCACATCTAAGACATTTCATGTTAATGAATCTATGTTTCGGTTCTTCCTCTTTTTCTGATATGAACAACATCTCATTTTCATTATCACTTGAAGAACTCTCACTATCACTACTAGAACACTTACTTGCTTTGTCTAGGTAGAAAATTTTCTTGTGCTTGTGAGAATACCTATTTCCTTGATTGTTGTGCTCATCTTTGATCTTCTTGTGATGCTTGTGCTTTTCAGAATCCTTGCTCTTAGAATCCTGTTTATCTTCATCACTTTCATTCTTGGGAACAGTACAGTTAGTAGCATAATGACCAAACTTTCCACAATTGAAACATCTTATATTTTTCATACTTTTGTGTTTTCTAGATAACTTGCCTTTCTTGCTGTAATATGCCTCTTCATCACTAGAAGACTCATCACTATCTTCAAGATGTTTACCCTTGGATTCCTTGGTAGCCTTGAAAGCTATCTCTTTCTTGACATCAACCTTCACTTGAGTTCTCAACTCAAATGCTGCAAGTATACTATGGAGCTCATACTTTTTTAACTTATCCAAATATTTAGCTTCCTAAATAGCAGAAATATTTTCACTAAATCTATTAGGAAGAGATCTTAAAATCTTATCACAAACATCATTTTCAGCAATCTCAAGACCTAAGTCTTTCATGGAGTTAACAACCTCATCCATACGAAGCATGTAGTCACTAATCTTTTCATCATCATTCATATTGAGTTGTTCAAACATACATTTGAAGTGTCTCAACTTGACCTTTCTGACATTTGTATCACATGTATGAACCACCTTCAACTATTTCCACATTTCACTAGTTGTCTTGTAGTGAATCAATTTGGTGAGATCTGCTTTCTGTAAGCCTTTCAGGATTGCATTCATTGCTTTTGAATTGTTGTGATGTAGGAGCATTTCTTCTTTAGTATTAGGACCATGTACAAGAATAGTTTACTCATCTTCAATCACTTCCCATACCTCATTACCAAGTGCCATTATATGAACCTTCATCCTTGCACTCCAAAGACCAAAATTTGACCCATCAAGAATAGGTGCTGCATTGCCACTTGAATGATCCATTGTGTTCTTTACTAGATTTTTCTTCAAGTTGTTAAACTTTTCGAAGGCACCTACTCTGATACCAATTGAAGAACACAAGCTTATACTGAGAGGCGGGATGAATAGTATAAGACCTCTTTTTAATTTTTCCTTTATACTTCAAAACAGTAAAGCGATATACCCAAAGCAATATCAAAACAATGCACAATATCATCCACAAAATGACACCAATTTTAACGTGGTTCACCCAGAATGGCTGGGCTACGTCCACAAAACTTTTCTCTAAAATTTATGTCAAAGTTCTTTGGGAATCCTTCCTAATTACAATGTTTATGAGCCTCGGTCCAAAGGAGATACCTTCCCCCAATCAGAATTTATGAGCCTCTGCTCAAAGGAGATACCTTCTCCCAATCTAAATTTATGAGCCTCTGCTCAAAGGAGATACCTTCCCCTCAATCTGGATTTATGAGCCTCTACTCAAAGGAGATACCTTCCCCTCTACTCTGGAAATGATCCCTCAAAATATCAACTGCATCTACCTCTTGCTAGCACGTGGAACTCCTTTCCACCGAAGACTTCCTGTCCTTAATGCTTAGCCTAAGAGACCTCTGCCTTCTATGATCACGTCCACAACAGCTTAGCAACCTGTACCCAACATAGTCAGTCGATCTAGTACAAGTCTTCCTCTGTCTGTCGTCGATTTGTCCAACACTTGAACAAATCAATCCTCTGCACACAAGCCTTCTCAAAGACTTGCCAAATCTATCCTCAGGTTCTTCTCAAAGAACCAATGCACCTCTGTCCTCAAGTTCTTTGATAGAACTAACAAACTCAGCTCACAAGTCCTCTGCTAGGACCTATCCAAATCTGCTCACAAGTCCCCACCGAAACCTATCCAAAACCTACTCACAAGTCCCCACCGAAACCTGTCCAAAACCTGCTCACAAGTCCCCACCGAAACCTGTCCAAAACCTGCTCACAAGTCCCCACCAGAACCTGTCCAAAACCTCAACAAGCTCACCAAGAAAAAATTTCTTAGTAGGAAATCACAAGGTGAATTGTTAGAGACCCAATGTGATTTTTCAAACTCATAGAAGCATAAGGAGAATTTTTAGAGACCCAATATGTTCTATACTCAACTCCCAATCTCAAAACTCAACTCAAATCAACTCAGCTCAAACTCAATCTCAAATTTGAAAACTCAACTCAAAATTTGAAATGGATAGGATAGAATGCTTTCTTTCAAGAACATGAAACCCCAACAATTGCCAACTATGCAAAGAATCACATAACAATGATACTCATGTTATTTTCACCATCAATTGGGGCTTCAACAACAATGCTCATCAAACAAGGTTCAATCAACACCATTCAGCTCAAAACACAACCTTGAAGCATTTCAAAATCAACATCAGAAAAGGAAACAAGTAGAACTCCTTTTCTCTCCAATATTGTTTGAACAAAAGCATCCACCAACTCAACTCACAATAGCATAAAATAACTTTTCAATTCATCAACAAAGGAGTAAGCCCAAAACTTTAACCAAGTAAAGAATAGCTTGATTATAACCAATTTAATGAAATCAAATGTCAATCTCAAAGCTGTCCACTTAAGGTTTCATACTTTCACACAAGAAGCAATTAACCTTAACACATCATGCTTTCATTTCCATAATCAACAAAAAACACTCTCAACATTACAAGAAAAAATATCCATTATACACCTTATTTCTCCCTTATTGTCTCATCAAAAATAAACTTTATCTCTCATAAGAATGCAAAAAGATATTTCAACAACACTTTCAAAATAATCTTTTATCAAAATAACAACAAGCTTTAAAACTCCTTATAACTCCTAAGTTGTTTTTCTTTTAACAAACTTCCTCCATCCGCAACATACACTTAGCAAAAGATTAATTTCGAAAATACCTTAGCCAACATCAAAAATCGCTTTGGAGAAATTTGCGCCCGAAATCTAACACCACCCGCTGCGTCCACGACGAAAAACCCTTTCGCGTGATTCAAACGTGGAACCTCCTGTTCGGATAGCGTTCCAACAGCCTAGCCACTACCGGTGCGCCAAAGGCACCCGGTGTGGTTAAAACCTCATGCTGTTATACTTGTCCCTTTTGCGCTAGGAAAATAAAACACAGTCCTCCCTTCCTTTTGACACAAATTTGCAGATGACAAGCTCTATAGAGGATTCGATAAACGGTGAGACAAATGAATGAACAATGGATACAAAAACCGGCAAAGACACACAAACGATCAACGGATTATGAAAACTGGCGAAGACATAGTCGAATTTACAGTGAGCAACTCCTTTCGAAAATCGGATGGGATGAATCTTTGTTTTCATCGAGGGGTATTAATATGAATCCTTGCCATATGCTCTTTGACGTCGACAAGGAGTTTAACACATCGAGCAGAGGTCTTGGCTAGTGCCCACCATGTTAAAACATTTGGACCATGGATTAGGAGAACCCATTGCAAATAATTAATATTTATTTTAAAAATAATTAAAGGGAACCTTAACAAGGTTTTTAATTATTAAATAAATATTTCCTCCTAGACCCAATTGCATTAAACTAATGCATCCACCTGTAATATTTAAACCTGCCAACTTGGGGTTTATAAAAGACCTTTGAAGCTGTCATGCCAAACCTTCATCAAAACAAATTATTTGACATCAAATCAAATTCCTTCAAGAGCTTCTTGACATTAATGACAACTTATACACTTGAGCAAAGACAATGTACCCAAAGTACCCAAAATTGCCAACAGAAAAATAATGAAGGCTCTGTTAGGTGGGAGAAGAATCAAGGAAACAAGGGTCAGTATGACAATAGAAATAGAAATGAGAAAGGTAAGAATAGATTCCAGGGAAATAGGAATTAGGACAGCTGGGGAGGTCAATACAAAGGAAATCCCAACATATTTGAGCAGAGAGTTAGGGACAAAGCGTAGGGTGGTAAAAATGATGAAAATAGGGAAAAAGCACCTCAAACAGGATGTTGGATCTGTAAGCAACCTCATTATGCTGACAAATGCCTGATGAGAGCTGATAGGAGGCAAGATCCAGTAGAGTCTGCCCACAAGATTTATGCTGCAATAGGTAACTCTAAACTTAATGGACAAGCTATACCTTTTCTGTTAAATGGAAAAATCTATGATATGAATGTAAAAATTCTAATAGATTCAGGAGCTACAAATAGTTTTATTACACCAAATATATTGAAATACATACCAGAAAGACCTAGGTTTATGGCCAATAGGTGGAAGGTTGAATATGGCTCTGGGTAAACTTACATAGTAGAACAATGTTTATTTGAACCATAGATAACTCTACCCTAGAGAAAGACTAGATGATAACTTTATGTAGCACCTTTACATGCTTTTGACATAATATTAGGGGTAGACTACCTCAAAGCTCATAAAGCCTTACTAAATTTTGAAACAAGATGGATGGAGTTCACTGACGATTCTAAACAAAGAATCTATATTTGCTGTGAATGTAAGTCGGTGGAACCCCATTTTCTATTAGCAATGCAAGTCAAACGAGCTATTAGGAAAGGAAGTAAGGTGTATGTAGTAAAACTTAATAAGAAGGAAGATGTGGAATTGGAAGCAAGTTTTTTCCAGACCTATCCAGTGCTAAATTATTTTTGGGATGTTTTTCCTGAGGATTTACCCAGACTACCACCCAAGCGAGAATTTGATTTTTCAATTGAACTTCTTCCTGGAGCTACACCCATAGCTCGAGCTCCATATAGAATGACTACGATTCAATCGTAAGAGCTTAAAACTCGGCTCCAAGATTTTTTGGAGAAAGGGCATATTAAGCCAAGTGTATCACCATGGGGTGCACCAGTCTTGTTTGTAAAAAAGAAAGATGGGACCCTGAGACTGTATTGATTATAGAATTTTGAATAAGATGACTATCAAGAACAAATACTCTTTACCCAAAAAATAATTATGGGACCCTAAGACTTTGTATTGATTATAGAATGCTAAATAAGATGACTGTCAAGAACAAATACTCTTTACCCAGAATAGATGATTTGTTTGATCAGTTAAAAGGAGCAACTATCTTTTCAAAAATTGACTTAAGATCTGGTTATCATCAATTGAGAATACGAGAGGAAGATACACATAAAACAACTTTCCACACTAGATATGATCATTATGAATTCACAATTCTACCCTTTGGACTAACTAACACCCCAGCAACATTTATGAATATTATGAATAGTGTTTTTTGGGAGCAATTGGATCAGTTTGTGCTAATATTTTTGGATGATATACTGATTTACTCTAAAAATGGAGAAGAGCATGACCAACACATGAGGGTTGTTCTCGAAGTACTAAGGAAAAATTAGCTGTATGGGAAATTATCTAAATACGAGTTTTATACTCCACAAGTACAATATTTAGGGCATGTAATTTCTATAGAAGGGGTTTCTATAGAGCCAAAAAATATTGAAGATATCATAGGATGGCCAGCACCAAAAAACATCTCAGAGATATGAATTTTCATGGGAATGGCTGGTTACTATAGACGTTTTGTCAAGAGTTTCTCCAAAGTCGCTTATCCCATAACCAATTTGCAGAAGAAGGGAAATGCTTTCAAATGGACATATCAGTGTGAGGAGGCCTTTAGAACACTCAAGGAAAAGCTAACCACTACACCAATTATTAGGATACCAAATCCAAAACTCTCATTTACTGTATGCACCGATGCATCTGTTGAGGGGTTAGGAGGTGTACTCATGCAAGAGAAAGGGGTAATAGCCTATGAGTCCCATAAACTTAAAAAGCATGAGTTGAACTATGCAACACATGACCTAGAATTAGCATCAGTCGTGCATGCTCTCAAGATGTTGCGACATTATCTATTAGGTAAACCATTTGAGTTGTGAATAGACCACCAAAGTCTAAGATACATCTTTACACAAACGATTCTCAATGCTAGACAGAGGCGTAGGATGGAATTTTTGGCAGAATATGACTTTGGAATTGAATATATTAAATGAAAAGAAAATAAATTGGTGGATGCGCTAAGCATAAGATGACACATATCTTCTATGTCACAATGTTAGTTTGATTTAATTGAGCAGATAAAAGCCCTACAACTTCAAGATGAATACTCCCAAAAATGCTATAATTTAGTCTAGGAAGGGTCTGATAAAGCCAAAAAGTTCCAAATTAAAAGGAATACCATGTTATTTCAAAATCGTATAGTGGTACCTAACGACCAAGACCTTAAAGGTAAAATACTACATGAGGCACATTATGGACCATATTCTGCACATCTTGGTTATGTAAAAATGCATGAAAATCTTAGGAAGGACTACCACTGGCTAGGAATGAAGAGATAAGTAGCTGATTTTGTAGCAAAATGTTTAGAATGCCAAAAAGTAAAGGTAGAGCATTTACATCCTACAGGGCGGTTACAACCACATACAATACTAGAATATAAATGGCAGGTAGTATCCATGTATTTTATTGTTGGATTGCTGAAGAATCATTTCCAGCATGATGTTGTTCTAGTAGTAGCTGATAAATTGACTAAGGTAGCTTATTTCTTACCCGATAATGTTAAGGATGGTGCACCTACTATAGCCCAAAAATTTGCCAGGGAAGTGGTACGGCTACACAATTTTCTAGAAACCATCATATCATATAGAGATTCCCGATTTACTTCTGAGTTTTGGTAGGTATTGCATCAGGTTTGGGGTACTAAACTTAACATCAATACTACATACCATCCCAAGACTGATGGACAAATTGAAAGGGTCAATCAAGTCTTGGAAGACATGTTGCGGATGTACTACATGGATCATCAAACCAAATGGGAAGACTATCTATTTTTGGTAGAATTTACATATAACAACAGGTATCATGCTTCATTAAAAATTGCACCCTTTGAAGATTTATATGGAAGAAGGTGCAGGACACCTTTGTCATGGGGCAATCCAGAATATCGAGTGATAATCAAACTAGAGAAGTTGAAGGAAATGGAAGAGCAACTAAAGGAAATTCGAGTCAGGATCAAGAAGGCTTCTGACTGACAAAAGAGTTATGCTAATTTGAAACGAACTCCTAGAGAATTCGCTGTGGGAGACAAAGTTTTCCTAATATTTAAACCCTCTAAAAGCTCCATTAAATCCTCCAATATTAGCCCAATATTTGTGGGACCTTTTTATATAACCGAAAATATAAGCCCAGTAGCCTATAAATTGGCCTTACCTCCTAACTTGTCCAAGATCCATGATACTTTCCATGTGTCTCTCCTTAAGAAATATATACCAGATCCTTCTCATGTTTTGAATGTTGATCATTTGTAGATGATAGATCCCCTGCACATTGAGGTGCGCCTAGTCAAGATACTTGGTTATAGAACAAAGTAGTTGAGGAAAATAAGCATAGACCAGTGTAGGGTCCAGTGGGACCAATACTCAGAAAGAAATGCCACATGGGAAGATGTGGATAATATGAAAAAATAGTTTCCATTTTTGTTTGAACTCTAAATGCATATGTATATTTTTTTATTTTCTTTATACATCCAAACTATTAATTAAATATTTTATTATAATGTATGTATTATATCTGTGATAACATGGAATTATAGAAAAGTTAGTATGACATTTATGTTGCTAAATATATTGTAAACATAGGGACTGTGTTTAATCTTAGAGGGTGAGTATATAACAACCCAACTATTGCATTGTCTATTTTATTTTATTTCATTTTTAGAGCAAGGTACTGCTAATGTCAATATGGATGCAGGTTTAGGCTTTGCTTGTCTAGACAACTCGAAGATGGAATTCCCTCTACCAAAAGGATAATCGGCTCCAAGTAAGTCTAGGGGGTGATGAGCGGTGGAGAATATGCCGAAAGTTGGATTTGAACATCCTGGAGGTAATGCGCCACCAAGCGGTTCATGTAGTTGCATATCATATAGATGCATTTATAGGTTGCATGCTTAAAACTATATATATATATATATATATATATATATATATATATATATATATAAACATAGATAATTAAAGTTAATTAATTAATAATCATATTTTGAAAATAATTAAAGATAATTAATAAATAATTAAGAAAATATAAAAATAAAAAAATAATAATAAATCGTAATTTAACGTGGTATTATTAATATAATAAAAGTAAATACAACATAAAGCAACTCTCAATGTAAACAGAGAATATATATATATATATATATATATATATATATATATATATATACACTAGCTTAGATATAAAGGATATATATCTAAAAACGTGAAGAGTTATCAATCTCGAGGTCTATCTCATTTCTTGGGGGTGTGATCTCCAAGATAGGCATATCCGTATTGATAACTCTCGATGTTTTTAGATATATATCCTTTATATCTGAGCTAGTTTAAATTTTTTTGTTAATGTCAACATTTTTAATAAAAAAAAATTGTTTATTGTAGGAACGCCTCTCAGTGTAATTAAAAAATAAAAATAATTATAATAATTTATAACAATAAAAGGAATATAAAAATAAATATCTGCAATTTAAGAAGTATAAGGTGAGTGTAAACATCTAATTACAATAAAAGGAATATAAAAATAAATAATATAATCTACAATTTAAGAAGTATAAGGTGAGTGTAAACATCTTATAAAAATTAAAATACGATAAGGAGGTTGAGCAAGCGAACATGGCCCTACTCCACCATCTGGCGAGCCAACAAAGGACGTTGCCATGCAAATGCAACAGTTGTTCGAATACATGTAAACAAGTATTCTTTAAAATGAGGAAAATGTGATAGTTAATGGTATGCAAAGGTGGTGGAGCAAAGGCGTGTGAAGCTTACAAGACAACCATTAAGGCATTAGGAAGCATGAATTTTAGTAAGTACATTTGAGTTCTCTAAAAAAAAATGGGCACATACCAGTTGAAACTACTAAATTAGTAATGAGAACGAAGAATTGAACTCCATGAATAATCAATATGAAATTGTGGAAAATTTTTTAAGGTTTTGATTTTTATAATTCATGTTTACGTTTTAGATTGCATGTAGAAATTGTTTTTTTTTTTTAAATAACATGAGTCGTGAATGAGGCATATAGGAAGTAGTTTTGCATTCATTGAGTAGGTGCCACTCTGACTCTGGATGAGAACGTCGGGAACCTTTGGTAGAGAGGAATTAGAAGCAGTATACCCCTGAGCATTTAAGTCGTTCACCGCGGGTTTCAAGGCAGAGATGGGAGGGAGAGGAAACTTGTTTTAAGTATATAATACTCTATATTCCTCTGTTATTGGAAATCTGAATATGTGTACACTTGCGGGGTGTTTAAACAAAGAATGTGATTAGTTTTATAATTTACCCCCATGAAATCATAAAACTTGTTCCCAAATGTGTTGATGTGTGGAGTTGGTTGTATGTCTGCATCTCTGAAATAATATTTGTTATAAATTTAAACGAGCACACAAAGTAGTGTGGGAACGAATATTAAATAAATTAATTTAAAATGTTGTTTTGAATTTAAAAGAATGGCAAGAAAGTGTTCCAATCAACACAGGGAAAAAGCTAAATTTTAGATTTTAATTAACATTCATACAATTTGCATAGCGTAGATGATAGAACATGTTTTCTTTTATTTAAACTCAAAAACACACAGGGGAACTCCATAGAAAATTAGGGAATGATTCAAGATATAGTTACGATGGTTAGAATTGTTATCATTTGAGTTTTTTGGGCTGAGTATAAACTTTAGGTAAACTTAGATAAAGTCCTCTCTTGGGAAGGTTTTAAATTAAGACGGTCGTATTGACGATACAGACGCTTTATCTTTAATTCCTAAAGAAAGACCCAAACTTAGAGAGGGTATGGTTTTAATTTGAATGTCTGAGAATACGAAGGTAGCCGAAGTTGGAACCTTAACAACATTTTATGAAACAGACCCTAGCTGGGGAAAAGCAAAATTAAAATTCAAGTTATTGTGACAAGGATGGAAATAATTCGTAGGCTTAACTATGTCATAAATGGAAGTCTCTCAAGAGAAATGTTAGAAGTTTGGCCAAGTTGTACAAAACATTGATTTTCATCATTTAGAAGAATTTAGATAAATTTATTTAAAGTATTGCTATGTGTGGCTAAAGCTTGTCTTTCTCAAAATGTTATTATGTTCATTTTTTAATCATTTACTCTTAGTCAGTTTGATTTATCAATTAAGTAATGCAATGGCTAAAAGTTTACTCATGGATTGTTTAAAATTTCAAATAAGAGTTAGTTGTTCATTAATTAATTAATATTGACTAGTGTAACTCAAAAGGTAATCAAGGTCAGTTTTTTTTGGAAAATCTATCTAAATATGTTTTATGATCATCAAATAAATAATATTAAATAGTAAACATGGGTAGTGTTTTATATAATGGGACTTAATATAAATATTTTCTATGGCTTAAATGAATTGGGATTTAGGGGATATATTTAGGTGATTTGCATTCTTAAAAAAAAAAAGTATAATATTATGATTTTATGAAGAGTTGTTGGTTGTTCAAAAGATAGAAAGGGAAATAATTAATTGTCGAGAGGTCTGAGTGAAGTGTTGGATTTATTATTTGAAATTTTTAAGGTAGTATTGGCAAGTTGAAGTTATTATTAAAAAATTCATAAGTTTTTTTAAATTTAATTGGATAAGTTTTTTATTAATAACGAAATGTTGAAATTATTATTGGATGGTGATTTACATTCTATGCTAGGTAATAGATAAAGTAAAGTGGCATATAATGTATTTATTGTTAACCACTAACCCATGTTTTATAATATTGAAAGAATGGCAACATCCAGGGAGTATAGAAACATTAGGAAACATTGGTAATATAAGGATTTATTTTACTAAAGAACTTTCAAACTGGGATATATTGTTAGTTAACCAAACCAATTATCTTTTCAAATATGGAAAATAATATAATTGTAGATAGACAACAAAAATATTAAGTTGCGGCCAGGCAACCTATTCACCTAGAATGTGGGAAGATATTCATGTTACTAGTCCTAAATTGAGGAGCGGAGCTCTCATATGGTTAAGTCTAGCTCCGGGAATAAAAGGAGAACAAAAAGGATTTATGATACGGGAATAAATCTTGGACTAACCTATCTAGAATCTGGAAGGAATTTTTATGGTAATTTATGTAATGATATGGGCTTACACAGAAGTAAAACTTCTAGAGTGTTATAGGATGGTAAAATCATGATTATACAATTCAGGGAAGTGAATTTTCATCAATGAAGCATGCTTATGCTAAATATATCAATGTAGATATGGTGAAAACAAGCATTCAAGCTCCAGGTGATATGGGACCTGGAGTAGGAAAATCCCTGCCATTACTTGGGTACTCGGGAAGGAGAGGAAGTATTTTTAGGGAAATTAAAGCTGGGAACTGGACAATTCCATCTTCTTGAATATTCTATCTACAACAGAATGGCATCTGTTAAGAACATAGCATGCTCATATAGATATTTAAGATCAAATGGTTGGTAATAAACCCAAAAGGGTGCTCCTACCCTCACGTGGTGGTGGGTCATCGATCATCGAAGGCTAGTCTCTGATCACCGATATCATTGCACCGTCGGTCAGGACAACCCTCCATCGATCAATCGCTCACTTTTTAGAGTAATATATCTAGCACCCAATAGTGGGTGCTCTGCCCTTATTGATCGATCGATAGTTGGTTGCATCACTAGTAAAGGGAGGGTGCTCCTGCCCTCTCTTATTGGTTGGCAGTTGCTAGTAGGCCTAGTCTGGTTGATCATCGATAAAAGGGAGGGCACTCCTACCCTCTCTTATCGGTTAGCTGTTGCCAATAGGCCTAGTTTGGCCGGTCCATTAGAGGAGCCTATGCATTACCTTGCTTAGAGGGGAGTGGAGACACTAAAAATAAATTTGATGTTCTAACACCCAGTCCTACGGGCCTTAGGTCCAAAAAAAATTAAACCTTAGAGGAGTTAGAAAATTAATTAATTTAGTAGCCAATTAAATCAAACTCTTCTCCTTGAAATATGTGGAACGAGAATCTGCTCGCCTTGTCCAATTGAAACAAGAGTTTTCTCTCACATTGTCCAACTTGGAACGAGATCATCTCTCACCTTGACCAACACCTTACCTTTGTTGCTCTTGCCTCCTCCATAGTCGTATCTCTGATAAAAATGTTAGAAAAGGTAAGCACAAAAATTAAACAATAAGAATTAGCCTTACTATTCAGTAATCAAGTGCTTAAATAGCACTTAGGAAATACTAACAATAAACTTAGGATATTAACTAAATAATATCCTAAGTTAGTGCTAACAAATATTACATTAGGGTTGCCCTCTCTTGAAGGTAGCTAACCACTAACATAGTTATGTAGTCAAGTTGACTACAATGACTAACTCACTAACCTAGGTAAATAGTAAATAGAAATAACCTAGTGGTAAAAAGTAACAAGCTACTTTTTACCATACGGTAAATAAAATCTACCTAGGTGAATCTTACAATTAACCAAATGAGGTAATAATCATATTTACTAACATAGTAACTCTAACAAAAATAAGTCATATTCTCACACGTAGAAGGGCTTACCTCAATACATAGTAACATAGACAAGCCATAAGTTAGTCTATGTTGGGTCCTTCAGCATAATACCTTGGTCTAGTTTAACTACACCTCCACGATGATCCCTTAAACTTATTTCTTGTCTTCCCCATCTCCACGATGGGTATCTAAGCATCAATCACGTGGCTCATAGACACAAGAACTAAGTGTTGTTACCCCACAAAAACACCTCCACGATGATCCCTTAAACTTATTTCTTGTCTTCCCCATCTCCATGATGGGTATCTAAGCATCAATCATGTGGCTCATAGACACAAGAACCACAACAACCCAAGTTGAAAATAAAATTTTAGATAAGATTACTTTTAGAGCCCTTTCCAAAGAAACACCTCTCTCTCTCTCAACAAGCATTAAAACAAGATAATCTTCTATAATGGAAGCAAAACTATCTTATCTTAAGCTTGAAAATAAATAAAATAAAACCTTTAGCTCCAGCAATATTTCCAATAGCATAAGTAAGACCATAAAATCATTAATCAACATGGTATCACATAGTCATTCAATTAAAGGTTTAGATTACACAAAATAATAGTCTTTGCTTCTATTACAATAAATCCTCTTTCACCAAGAGTGATTTTCAATAGTATTCCAAGAATAATTGAAGAATCAACTTAGCATGATCTGACATATTCTTCCCTCGATATCCATAGTAGTTTGGTAGGAATATGGGGATCAAAATAGCTCATGTGTAGGTATGAATGCATTTCTATATGATTCATTGCATAACAACCACAAGCAAAAGAAGCCCATACTTCTTTCTCAAAATATTTTCCACAAATATTTTAAATCCCAAACCCTTGCATTTCTATATAAATCAATTCAATATAGCAAAACACAAGCAAAAGAAGCCCATACTTCTTTCCCAAAATATTTTCCACAAATATTTTAAATTCAAAGGATAATAAAACCATCCTAATACTGACTTCTAATAACACATCATTAATTTTTCTTCAGTTATCAAGAACTAAATAAGGTAACACTGAAGATTTCAACCATGGACATTATTAGCATATTATCCAATCTTGAAAGGTCATCTCCACATATTGATCCTTTATATCCATCATTGGATTAAACTATAGATTAAATCAATCAAAACCAACATTATATTAATATTAAATCTAAGGTTTCAATAAATTGAACTTGCATTAGATTAATTCTAAAACCAAAGGTTAATCCAATATTAGGTCAATTCCAAACTAAATTATCCATCATCAGATAAAGGATTAGATTTACCCATCATTTGTTTAGGTAGCAATCTAGAGATTTTAAATAATCAATCTATCATTTGCAAGTCTTATCATTCAAATGCAAGACTAAAGATTAATCTATCATTTGATTAATTACCAATCTAAATATTATAATGAATTAATCTATCATTAGATTAATTGCCAAACTAATATATCATTTGATTAATTACTAATATAAAGATTATAATGAGTTAATCTATCATTCGATTAATTCCTAAACTATTCCATCATTTGATTAATTACCAATCTAAATATTATAATGAATTAATTTATCATTAGATTAATTTCCAAACTAATCTATCATTTGATTAATTACCAATCTAAATATTGTAATGAATTAATCTATCATTAGATTAATTACCAAACTAATCTATCATTTGATTAATTACCATTCTAAAGACTATAATGAATTAGTCTATTTTTTTTTTATTGATAAAAGGGTGTCTTGAAAGTATTCCCAAACTTGGAAGAATCTAACTATGGAAAAACCTCAACAAACTGAAACAAAAAAAGGATCATAAAGAAACCAAGGGGATGGAAGACCATCAACCCAAATATGGAGAAAATAGAGATATGTTGGCCATTTTGCATTTTGCCACATTGGGAGTTTTGTTGGGAAATTTTGATGCAATGTTTTGATTGTATATGGCGGCATTATTTCGAAGACAATTTTATATGCTCCTAATTCGCTTACATATGTGTTGTATTTTACTTTTGATGATTAAAATGAAGGTGTCTGTAAGTCAAAAAATAATGAAGGACTTAGTTGAAATATTTAAAGGAAAATGAAAATGTATTCGCGTTCGCCCCAAAGGAGGGGCGAACGCCCCAATCACCCTTTGTAAGGGCGAACGAAGTTCCAAGATCCAATGTGGGCAAAGATAAAAATGTAAGCGCGTTCACCCTTGTTTTGAGGTGAACGCGTCGTTCGCCCTTTCTATAGGCGAACGCACCCCCAAAGAAGGACGCGATCATAATCGCCCGAAGTCAGTGACAACTTGCGTTCACCTCAGTCAAGGGGCGAACGTCCCGTTCGCCCCTCCCATGGGCGAATGGACCTCAAGAGCAATACAATGTCGCGTTCGCCCTCGTTGAGGGGCGAACGTCCCGTTCGCCCTTCCAATGGGTGAACGTGTTTTAAAAGAAAAAGCTCACGCATGCGCACAAGGAGAATTAGGCGAAGCAGGTTTTTGGGGTGAACGTGATTCTTGGGTAAGAAGAACTATGGTCAAAGGTTCAAAGGTGCCAAATTTATGAAATATTAAATAATGGTGGCATTGAGTAACTCATATTGTGGATCCCAAGCATGGAAGAGGCTAAATGAGAAGAATGGAAGAATCTTCATAGTTTCCAAAGCATTAAGGCACTCCCAAAGTATTTAATGATGTCCTAATTATCTATGCACCGATGCCCAAGTTGTTAATTTTTTGGGAGTTGTTCCTAAAAGAAGAATCATTGTTCTAAAGAGAAATGGGTTTTCAATGATTCCAAGGAGGAATTTCCTTGTTTTTGTTCTTGATCCTGAAACATTTTGTTCTCTGGTGCATTAAATGAAAGAGGCGAAAACCTCTATAAATACTAATCAAATTTCCATTGTAAAGGGAGGTTAGACATTTTGCGAGAATACTCTCTAAGTTCTCTGCATTAATACAAGGCATCAAGCTTCTGAATTTGCAAGTGATCTTGTGTGTAATTGCTTTCTATACTGTGCACTTCTATTTTACATTCATCTTTCTTGTTTGTTGTTAGATTTAAATTCTGCATTTGGATTTAAATATTGCTAGTGAGGGAGTGAATGTTGGAGTGTTATTTTGGAGGTTATTACTGCAAGTTTACAAGTAAATTCTATTGTTTTTCTCTATTAAATGCTATTTCATGCTTTGGTGAATTTCTTGTTGTTAGTCTACCCCAAATCCTGCACTTCGGCCTGTGGCCATATTTCCCATTTCTTTTCGCATATTTCCAATTTCTTTCCTACATCCCTAGTCTTCTACCAGTGTAGGATTTAGTTTGAGAACCAACCCTCTCTAGAGATTGGCACGGGGGACATTTCTTTCCTCCAGCCTTTCAATGTTGGTCGTATCTAGGGTGCACAAACGCAGTGTTTGTTGATTAGGCAGATATTTGACCAACAATTTTTGGCATGCCCGGTGGGACCTCAAAGTTCCACTTTCAGTAGTATTAAGGTCTGATGTTTGCCTTTGTACTATAATATTAGAACATCTGGTGACTCGATTATACTCAGAATTCTCTGAATGTGAGAGCGATGAAAGTTGTATCTCATGAATACAAGATCAAAAGCCAAAAATCTGAATCATCAAATCGAGTTTTACGAACTTGATATTCAAAGGTTGGGAGAACATCCTCAATTAGCCACTTTTTGGCGTACGTCTTCATTACCCCATATATCCCACATACCATCCATCACATCCTCATGGTTAGCTGGTGTATTTTCTGCTCCTGTAAGTCCAGTTAGTACCACCACAAGTTTCCCTCCACCCCATACTACCACTAGCGTTCCTCAACCTACACCACATATACCAGTTCATATGGCTCAAAACCCTCCACCAAGGTAGTTCCCAGCATGGAATAGCTCAGGGGCCTTGAACTTGCAAGCACAAAATCTGGTGCCCCAAGCGGCTTTGAAAGCCTTGCCAACTTATGATGGTACTGGTAAAACCGCATACGAGCATATCCAAGATGTGGCCTCTTTAGCGACCATACATGATATAACAGATGAAGATGTAATGATAAAGCTACTAGTATTGTCGCTTAGAGGAAAATTGTTCTATTGGTATCGATCACTACAATCGGGTACTATTACTTCATGGGATCAGTTAGCGGAGTTGTTGATTAAAAAATTTCATGAACAAGTTGATCCATACTCTTTGTTGCACCAATTTATGATGATCCAAAGACATCCACAAGAAGAGATAGTGGATTTCAATGTCAGATTCACAGGAGCTGTCAAAGAGTCCTTGATGGTTTACAGCCTATGCATGAGCAAGCTGCATTCTACTATCTTAGGGTACTTAGCACTGATATTGGTATGGTTGTACGATAAGCCAATGTGATTACATTTCCAGACCTATACACATAGGCTCAAAAGGCCGAATCTGATTTGATTATCATAGGTAGGCTTCCCCAAAGATAACTATGCCAATTCTTCCTGATCTTCCTCAATACCTGTATTCTAGTACATTTTCACAACCCATGCCATCCATGTACCCAGTTCCCTCATGGAGTTCAAGCCCACCTCATATTGCTTCGATTCCCATCCCGCAACATTCAGCTCTAGGTTTTACATAGTTACCTGCTCCAACAGTCCCCCAACTACCAACATCTATTCCTTTTCCAAGATTGCCAATGCCTTCGACTCCCTTACCATTACCGGTGTCACAAGCACCCTTACCTTTTCTAGTGCCCATTCCACCATCTAATCTTAACCCTTTCACGACATTGTTGCAAGAAGTAAAATCCAATAATGCAACATTGAGAACAATATCTAATGAGCTCACGATAGTAAGGAAGAAGCAAGCAAAAGCTGAGTTCCGATCATGAAGATTCCAAACTCCACCAATTACTCGAGAGCAAGCTTCTACTAGTAGGGGACCTGAGAAAAGTACAACAGTGCTAGTGAATGAGGAGACTAGTGCAACAGAAAAGGCCTATTGGTGCTCGACATGTAATGATCCTCATGGAGAAGATACCTGTATGGTGCATATGAACTATGTGCAGACATTAGCAGAGAGTTCAATTGGTGGACAAGTTAATATGATTAGAGAAGCAGAACATAATTTCATGATGCCATCCTTGGAGCAAGTTTCAGTTCTCACAAGGTCGAGAAAAAGCCAATAATTGTAGATCCGATCGAGCTCGAACCTTTGAAGGTGCCTACAGAACCAAAGATACAAAATGAGAAGTGGTTACCTCCAATGAAAGCACCCGCTACAAGGGCTAAGGAGCAAGATTCTATCAAATTGAAATATTTACTACCCAAGCCAACTCAGGAGAAGGTACAGACCAAGGCATCAACTTCGCAACCTACTACAGCTACCCAAACGCATAGCGAAACAAAAGAGCAAGCCAGGGAGTGACTTAAGTACCCATCATTGATGAAGAGGCAAAGAGTGGAAGCTACTCAAAAATATCAGGATAAATATGAATGAGCTCCGAAAGAAAAGGTTTTGGTTGCTTCAAGTTACAACATTGTAGAGGAAATGAAGAAGATCCCAACAAAAGTTAGCTTGTATGATGCGTTATAGTTACCAGGACAAATTGATTTGTTACAAGAATATTTGAAAACTGCTAAGGATCAGAAGAAAGATCATTCCCAAATAGTCCTAGCGTAGGCACTACCAACTTCTACAATAGGGAAAAATAGGCCTCCCCCATTTTATTTATCTTTGAGAATGGAAGGGTGGATTGTACACAATTGTATGATCGACTCTGGAGCTGCAACTACTGTCATGCCAAAGGCAGTATGTGAAGTGATGGGGATGGAATATACAAGGAGTAGCCCAGGAGTGTTGCAGTTAGATGGGACTCTAGTCAAGATAGTGGGAGTTATCAAAGATATCCCTATTGTCCTTCATAGTATGCCTCAAATCATAGTCATCCAAGAAGTGGTAGTAGTCGATTTAGAGCCATACTTCAGCATGTGTCTCTCAAGGGAATTCATAGCTAAGTTGGGAGGATACCTTTCCTTGGACTATTCACATTTGGAGATACCATTCAAGGGAAAATGGATTCGTATCCATAATGAAAAACCTTCACCTTTTCACATTGAAAGGTTTGAAGAGGAAGAACAGTCTCCAGGCATAGTGAACATGATGACTGAAGAACTAGAGGAAGTCGACTTGGTGGAAGAGGCATTGAGTGAGCTTCATTTGGAGGATGAATTTTTGCTCACAGATTTCAATGCAATGATCAGAACGAACATTGGTTGTTACACAATAACTAAACCAGAGCGAGCTGAAAAGCAAGCTCCTGATTCACAAGGTTCTGACATGAATCAGTTATGGAAACTATATTTTGATGGTGCTAGATGTAAGAATGGCACAGGAGCTGGTGTTGTATTAATATCTCCCGAAGGTATACAGAAGACTTATTCTTACAGGTTGACTTGGAGTTGTACTAATAATGTAGCTGAATATGAAGCATTATGCCTTGGGTTGAAAAAGGCTGAAAAATTAGGCATTAAACAACTACAGATTTTTGGTGACTCTGAGCTTATTGTCAACCAGACCACTAATAGATGTGTATCAAAGCAGCATTATCTGAAAGCTTATCGCAATAGGGTCTAGGATTTGTTTGAGGCTTTCACAACTTTGAATATTCAAGTGATTCCTTAGGAGCAGAACAGACATGTTGATATCTTAGCTTCCCTTGGTGCAAATTATTCCCCCATGGAGCAAGTGGTCCGAAAGCCCAAGACTATTAGGGTAATCTATAGACCTTCGATCCTCGATAAAAATATTTATTGGCAAGTATTTGACAATGATGAACAAATAGTCAACTTTCTGCTTAGAGAAGCCGCTAGCATGGATGATAGGATACTTGTCGAGGAGGAGAAGGAAGGGATGATTCAGTTAAAGAATAACCACATTCCCAGAGGATTAATCTCACTAGAAAGTTTATTTGATCAAAATGATAGAGCTGATAAGCACAAGATTAAGGTAGATGCCAAGGAGTACAAGGAATTGCAGTTGGAACCAGAGAAGATTATCAATATTGGGACTGATTGTGTGTTAGAAGAGCTTGAAGGCATTAAAAATTTATGCTATGAGTACCCCGACATTGTGGCATGGAGTTACCAAGATTTAAAAGGATATGACAAGGATGTGATTCAGCATACCATAGAACTGCAGGAGGGGGTAAAACCTTTTTGGCAAAAGCAGTGTCCTATTAATCCTAAGATTGAAGTGCTCATGAAGGCAGAATTGTTGAAGATGTTGGAGGTAAAGATTATTTATCCGATTAAGCATTCAACCTGGGTGGCGAACCTGGTTCCTGTAAGGAAAAAGAATGGAGACATACGGTTGTGCATAGATTTTCGTAACCTAAACTAGGCATCGCTCAAAGATCATTACCCACTGCCTCAAATTGATCAAATTCTTCATGTGGTAGTTGGCGCTCAGAGATTCTCATTATTAGATGGCTTCTCTGGATATAATCAAATCTGGGTGAAGGACGAGGATCAATACAAAATAACATTCACTACCAAGTGGGGTACATTCACCTACCAGCGGATGCCCTTTGGGCTCTCGAATGTCGGTGCCACCTTCCAGAGAGCCATGGACATCGCCTTCGGTGAGTTACTAAATAGAATTATTGTAATATATCTTGATGATATGACTATGTTTTTGCATCGTAGAGAAGATCATGTTGCTCATCTGAGGCAAGTGTTTGAGAAGTGTCATGAGTTCGGTATCTCCATCAATCCAAAGAAGTCGATATTTACCATCAAGGAAGGGAAATTGTTGGGTCATGTAATCTCACAAGAAGGGTTGGTGATAGATCCTACAAGAGCTGAAGTGCTCATAAAATTATAGTTACCCGCTAATAAGAAAGACTTACAGTCTTTCTTTGGTCAAATAAACTTCATCCACAAGTTTATTGCTGATTTCGCCTAGGTTGTTAAGCCCATGATCGAGATTTTGAAAAAGAATGTTGAATTTAAATGGATGGAAGTCAGGAGATGAGCTTTTCAAGAAATCAAAGAAAGAATTACTCAAGCTCTAGTCTTAATTAATCCTGACTATTCAAAAGACTTCATTCTCTATGCAGTAGGGGAGCACGAAAGCTATGCTGTAGTGTTGACTCAGAAACAAGAGGATGGAGAAGAAAAGCCCATCACTTTCTTAAGCCAAGTTATTGCACCACATCAGGAGAAGTACAATTTTATTGAGAAGCAGGTCTACGCAGTAATGAAATCATTGAAAAAGTTCTGATATTTTGTTTCTCAGAGCAAGACTATTGTTTATGTGATTCATCCTGACATACGAAACTTCATACTACAAGGTGAATTAGGTGATAAAAGGGTAGGATGGGTTTCCAAAATTCAAGAGTACGATGTGGAGATCCGATCGACAAAGTTGGTTCATGGGTGCACCTTATGTCAAGAATTAGCTAAGAGTGTTGTCATTGAGATATTGAATGAGATTCACGAGGAAGACATAGGTGAAACAATTTGTGCAAATCATACTACAAGTGACCATGATTGGACAGAAGAGCTCATCGACTATTTTGCTTCTGGGAGATGTCCAACTCATCTCGATGCCTCACAGCATCGAAGGTTCAGACTACAAGCGCTCAAATATGTATTGTTGCCTAATGGGTTATATCATAAGAACATTGATGGAGTTCTTCTCAGGTGTGTAAAAGCATCCAAAAAGGAGAATATTTTGGAGGAATTTCATTCTGGGCTCTCTAGAGGTCATTATGCAGGCAGACCCATGGCTTTAAAAATTATCCGAGCAGGGTATTATTGGCCAACTCTGTTCATCGATGCTCATAAAATAAGTCAGCAGTGTGATAGTTGCCAATGATATGTGGGTAGAATTAGGAAAGGAGCATTGCCTTTACATCCAATCCAAGTAGAAGCGCCTTTCCAATAGTGGGGTCTTGATTTCATTGGTGTCATTGATCCACATTCTTCTATCGAGCACAAGTATATCCTGACGATGACCGATTACTTCACCAGATGGGCGGAGGCCATTCCCACTAAGAAGGTTGATCAAGCTACGATTATCTCCTTTCTGGAAGGGCTCATTACCCATTTTGGTATTCCATATTCTATCATGACTGACAATGGCACTCCATTCATTGGGGCCAAGATTACAGAGTTTGCTAGCAAATACGACATTTATTTGAAGACATCCTCCAACTATTACCCATAGGGGAATGGGTTGGCTGAATCTACCAACAAGAATTTGCTATGAATCTTGAAAAGGATAATGGGTAGTAACAAGAGGAGCTAGCATTTGTTATTAAATCAAGCACTTTGGGCCGATCGCATCTCAGTAAAGAAATCTATAAAGACTTCCCCGTATGCTTTGGTTTATGGGAAAGAAGTTGTTCTCCCCTCACATATTGAGTTACCAGTGCTCCAAACATTGCAGTTGTTCCAAGATGAAGATGAAGAATATGATCCTATGAGTGCAAGGTTGGCACAGTTGCTATAGTTAGAGGAAAACAGGGAACAAGCTTACCAGGTTTTTGTCGAGCATGCCAGAGAGATGAGGAAGTGGTTTGGAAAGAAAACAACCGATCAAAGTTTTCAGGTGGGAGATCTAGTTCTAAAATGGAATGAGAAGAAGTCCAAGCCAGGGAATCACCACAAGTTCGATGCCATATGGGAGGGACCTTTTCAAATCTTTACAGTAAATTCCGCAAATGCTTACCATCTGCATGATATGGAGGGTTATGATCTTCCCATTCCGGTGAATGGTCTTCATCTGAAGGCCTATATCTCATGATTATATGTTGACGAAGTACCATTCTATACATATGTAAATATTATTTTGACATTTTAATGATTGTTGCCTTTTATTATAGTTATAAAAAAAAAAAAAGAAAAAAAGAAAAGAAAGAAGTAAAATTACTAAGAATGTGCACCCTAAGAATAGACAAAAAGCATTTTTCACCCTAAAAGAAGGCCTAAGTAGCAAAACAATTAACATCGCGTTCACCCAAAGGTGAACACAATCACCCATATTGTGGAAACGAGAGGGACAAAGTTGTTGCTTTTTAAAGTGTATGATTTTTAAAGTTTTTTAAAAAGCTTAAAAAGACAAAAGCTAAGAGAAAAAAAGGGAAAAAAGAAAAAGTGAAGAAGCATCCTTAAGGGCATTCAATGAAGTCTTAAATAAATAACAAGTTTTTTAACAAGATTTTTCAATTTTAAAGTCACCCGAATTCAACAAAGGTGTGACACTTTCACCTCGATTTCAAAATCATCACTGGAGGGTTAAATTGTTGAGCGCTCAAAGTATTTTTTCGAAAAAGAAAATAGTTGTAGTAGCTTTGGGAGCACGTTGTGAAATGAAATGCACCCCTAGGTTACGTGTCAGCAATCGAAAGGCGAGAGCACCAGTAAGAGGGCATTAAATTTAAAACATGGGAGGTGCTAGATTTTTAGTTTTCCAAGGAAGCCATGAATATTGAATGATTGGCTATTGAGTGGCTAGTTTAGCTTCCCCAGTAAGCTTCAAGCGCTAGGGCACGCTTTACGATGAAATTACACAGCAAGGAGGGCACAATTTTCTAAGAGGATCCGATAACGAATCAAAGAGGAAACCATTTGGACTTCGAGAATGGTGCCAGGCTAGTAGTTCGATGATAATTCCCTCCTAAAAGTGCTCGCAATTAATTTTGCATTTACTATGGTAGGCGTCAGAAGGCCCTATAAAAATCGTAAGGTAAAAGGCCATAGTTTATTATTGTTTTTATTTAAAATTTTCTTCTCCATTGTGCCCTGCTTTTAGTTGCAAAAAATTTTAGAGGTTTCCTCAGAGCAGAGAATTGTAGAAGTTGTTCAGTCAGTTGTCAAAAAAAATGGGGAAGCGAAGCAAAGAACCCAAGGATGCCATGGAAGCCGTAGAGCCTAAGAAAATGAAGAAAAGGGAAAGAAGCTCTAGAGCCAAAAAGGCTCGAAAGAATGATTATGTCGACTTGGACCCTTATGAAGATGCTATGGCAGAAATTGGAGACTACCTGATTATGCACAAAGGGATCGAAATATTAAGGCAGGATGTAGAAGCGATGGTGAGTCAGGGTGTGTCTTATAATAGTTGGCTTACAGTTCCCTATAATTCATAGCTATCCTGGTACTTGTGCTCGCCCATCCATCCGTGCCCTAAGCTGGTGTAGCTCATTGCTCAATTCTATGACCCATTCACCAAGGTTGTGCGAAATTCCAGGAGGGAAATCCTATTTACTATTACTCCGGATGAAATTTGGGAAGCTTTTGCATGTGGGTTGAAGCCCCCATCCTATGCAATTAATAAGAAAATTCACACTGATGAACAAGAAGACCGATACGTCTCCACTGTAACTTTACACCAATTTATGGAGACGCAACTCATTAAGGAGCCACAGATGGGGCAGCTTCCAAATTTTTCAAAGCCGCTTTCAGAATTTAAAAGCCAAGATATTTATTCTATGTTGTCTTGGGTCACTGGGTTACCCTCAGATGAAACAGTACATAAGTGGCAGGCGGCTATGGCTCAATGTATTTGCAAAGTCAAATTTTATTCCCCTTCCACCATGAGGCAAGGAGGCAACCCTATTTATTTTGATTGGGCTGACTTCATCTCCCGAAGGATTAATTCTCAACTAGAAAAAATGCAAACCGAGGAGTCCCAATAATTTTTGCATACATCATTCTTGGTATGGTTCTTCTTTTTTTAGTTGCAGCAGCATTTTTCATTTATTGTAGTCACACCGTTGGGTGAAAAGAATGAGCCCTTGCCAGTGTATAAATGGACTCCGATTTTGTCAAGGAGGGAGTCAGTGTACAATTTTAATAGCTAGTTTTTGGGGCCAGCAATTGAATTGCTTTGTGGTACCTATGAGAGAGTGTCATGGGAGTTGAGGGATGCAGTCATCACAGAAGAAAAGGGTGACATTTTTCTGCTTACCCAGGGCATAGTTGTGCAAATTTTTGGCTTCACGGGTAAGCCATTTTTGTTACCATATTTTTCCACAATGCACATGTTTGCAATGGAGGTCATGCACCAAACAGACCATGTGAATGATATATATGGAGTCGGGCATGGGAAGAAGACCACCTGCAATATGCCTTTCAAGTTTGGGAGCATAGAGGTGAACCAAGTTGGACAAAATAGGTTGTTGACAGTGGTGCTCCAGGACTTGGGCTTAATTGAATTGCCGTAGCACTGGCGATATGATCCTTTGGGAAAGTTCTTAGCTATTGTAAAGGCTAAGTCATTTCATTGTTGTCCTCACCCTGACATTCAAAAGTGAAGGAACAATTTTGATGGGCCAGATATGAACTGGCATATTGAAAAAATGACCTCCCTCCCACCATGGCACGACTATTATGAGCAAGAGGTGGAATATAATCTAGCCAAAAATAGGACTCAGATTCCTCCTTCGGGTTTGTTTGGATCTGTCAAAGAGGCCAAACCTGAATGGACCGAAGAGAAAATAATGAATTGGTGGATTATGCGTATTCATCATGGAAAGCCACACGCTCCTTATGGGTTGAAGTTGGATGAACAGTTTTTAGAGGCTTATGATGATTTTGTGGATTCGTATCAACTCGTCGCCTTCACAAATATTTTGCCATAGAGTTTTCAATAGTCTGACAGTGGTGAAGGTGAAACTGAGCAGGAGCACCCCACAGTTGAAGATGAGACCCCGGAGGAAGAAGAACAACAATACATTTTTAAAATAAGGTCTCAGAGAACCAAGCGACAATAGGAGGAGCCATCTACACCCAAAAAGTAGAAACAACCAATGGTGCCTCCATTTCCTAAAGTGATGAAAAGGCCCCAAACCAGTGCGGCTACAACTTCTACCATTGAGGTCCCTATGGCTTCAATCACTATGGTTTCTACAACACCAACCATAGAGATTTCCATAGTTGTTAGTGCACCAACTGTGAACCCTTCACCTATCAAGGAACTCTCGACCTCAGTCACACAAATATTTCCAATGGCTCAACAATAGGAAGAGGAACAACCATCAGAGAGTTCCCATGTAGAAATCATGGATGAAGAAGGGGTTCTTGATATTGGAGAAAAGGTAGAAGAACAAGAAGAGATAGTTTCATAACCACCTCCATCCCCTCAACACATGGTGCACGTGCCCGAAGGTACATCTTTTCTTCCTTCTTCTTCTTCTTCTCTCCCAAAGCAAGTAGTGGTTTCTATTTCGATTCCATCTATTCCATTTTCATCTCCCCCAGTTTCTATTTCTCTGCCCTTTGGTATGCCTTCCACTTCCATTTCCATCCCATATTCATCCATTCCCGAAGTCACTGTTTACTCCTTCCTCTATTCCCATTCCTTCATCTTCCATTTCCTTCAGTTCCTTTGCATCAGGGTCAAATTCTTTTTTATGCCTTTCCCCCTCAATTGTCACCACTTCCACCATCGAAGCTGTAAGTACACAAGCTCCTCCCAGAGTAAGTGTAACTACAGCTGAGCCCATGTCCTCCACTAAGTCTGCCATCTCTCTTCCTTCCACTATTTTTGTCCCACCACTTTTGTCAGTATCATCCACTTCCACTAGGCCCAGTCACTCAAAAATTTTGGTTCCTTTCACCCCATTTTTGGAGCTCCAGATGGTTCCTGATGCACAGGTGGCCCGTAAACAGCCTGACATAGAAAATATTAATCGAGCACATCTGAGCTCTTCATAGTGGTTGAAGAGCATGCGGCACAAAGAGGCCTTGGCTCCAGCTCGACCAATAAAGAAAGTTGCCTTTGATCCCATTGCAAAAGAAGCTCACATCACTACCATCACATCATTGGTCCAGAAGCCCTAGGGAGAGTTGTTGTCGAGTGATCTCATTTCTGAAACCATTACAGAAGACCTTACATGGATTGATCCTATTGAAAAAATGGGTAACATTCAAGCAGACATGAGCTCAGTGTACCTGCATGGTGAGCACTTCAAAGAAAAATATTTTGAAAATGAGAATAAGATAATTGAGCTCAAAAATGCCCTAGCAAAAAGTAGAGCCATAGAAGAGAAGACGACCATGGAGAATGATTACTTGCACAACCAGGTCAAAGTGCACTTGAAGGAGCATGATGCCGCCAGGATTGAGATGCATAAACTTCAACAATAGGTCGAGGAAATGAAGAAGTAGTTGGAGGAGAAGGCAGCACAGGCCATAGGATTTTTGCACGATAGCGTCAAAGGAACCCGCCTTCGCTCTACACAAAACTCTGAAAAATTGGTCGCGCATGTTGTCAAGGTGCTGCAGTATTTATGGGAGGCGTAGATACAGATCCAGCTTGGGCAACAATTGATTGATACCACTGAGGAGATGTTGTCACCCTATATGGAGATGGTAGTAAAAATATAGGCTTTGATTAATACTAGTTTGCACATTCGCCCCCTCAACGAGATGGATTATGCCTGGTCCAAGGCGAAAATAACACTATGCAGTTACTTCCAGTGAATGGACCTAGTACAGAAAGGATGGGCCATCCTCAACATCATTGAATGTGAGCACACTATTTCCATGTCTCATTTTGAGACCATTGATGAGTTGGGATTTCTGACCTTTGTGGATAATTGGGGTGAACCTCTTCCCATAGAACAACTGGAAGCACTCTGGAAGAAATTCATTGAGGATACTTCTAAGATTGATGCTTGGGAGGAGCCTCTAATAGAAGTGTAGGTGTTGCCCTTGATGCAGAAATATACATACTTAGAACTATCATTATACGAGTTGGCTCAATGAGCGAAGCGCCTCAGTTTGATAGATGTTCAGAATCTTCATTTCATCTATGAGTCACTCAGTGTTCCCTACTTGTTCACTACTCATGCTTGGAAAGAGGTTGTTCATGCTTATGAGGTCCTTACTAAAATAATCCAAGAGCAGGAGGAGCAGGTAGCGATAGAGCGTGTGATAGCAACAAAAGCAGCAGAGGAAGCCGAGCGTGCTGAAGTTCTCAAAGTAGCAGTAGAAGCAGAAGAGTGGGAGCACGCAGAGGAAGAAACCCGTAGAAAAGCATCTATAGCAAAGGCAGCGACGCTAGCTAAAGCTACTAAAAAATAAACTCTGCAACCCAATGGATGAAGGCCTAGGATCGCTTGCATCCATGCGAGCTGGATACCCCGTGAGTCACCAGAAATGTTGGCCATTTTGCATTTTGCCACATTGGGAGTTTTGTTGGGAAATTTTGATGCATATTTTGATGCAATATTTTGATTGTATATGGCATTATTTTGAAGATAATTTTATATGCTCCTAATTCGCTTACATATGTGTTGTATTTTACTTTTGATAATTAAAATGAAGGGTTTGTAAGTAAAAATAAAAATTATGAACTATTGAAAGTTTTAAGGGAAAATGAAATTCACGTTCACCCCAAAGGAGGGGCGAACGCCCCAATCACCCTTTGTAAGGGTGAACGAAGTTCCAAGATCAAATACGGGCAAAGATAAAACTATAAGCGTGTTCACCCTTGTTTTGAGGTGAACGCATCATTCACCCTTTCTATAGGTGAACGCGCCCCAAAGAAGAACACGATCATAATCGCCCGAAGTCAATGATAACTTGCATTCACCTCAGTCAAGGGGTGAACATCCCATTCACCCCTCCCATGGGTGAATGAACTTCAAGAGCAATACAATGTCACATTCACCCTCATTGAGGGGTGAACATCCCATTCGCCCTTCCAATGGGTGAACGTGTTTTAAAGGAAAAGTTCACACGCACGCACAAGGAGAATTAGGCGAAGCAGGTTTTTGGGGTGAACGTGATTCCTGGGCAAGAAGAACTATGGTCAAAGGTTCAAAGGTGCCAGATTTATGAAATATTAAATAATGGTGGCATTGAGTAACTCATATTGTGGATCCCAAGCATGGAAGAGGCTGAATGAGAAGAATGGAAGAATCTTCATAGTTTCCAAAGCATTAAGGCGCTCCCAAAGTATTTAATGATGTCCTAATTATCTGTGCATCGGTGCCCAAGTTGCTGATTTTCTGGGAGTTGTTCCTAAAAGAAGAATCGTTGTTCTAAAGAGAAATGGGTTTTCAATGATTCCAAGGAGGAATTTCCTTGTTTTTGTTCTTGATCCTAGAACATTTTGTTCTCTGGTGCATTAAATGAAAGAGGCAAAAACCTCTATAAATACTAATCAAATTTCCATTGTAAAGGGAGGGTTAGACATTTTGCGAGAATACTCTCTAAGTTCTCTGCATTAATACAAGGCATCAGGCTTCTGAATTTGCAAGTGATCTTGTGTGTAATTGCTTTTTGTATTGTGCACTTCTATTTTACATTCGTCTTTCTTGTTTGTTGTTAAATTTAAATTCTGCATTTGGATTTAAATATTGCTAGTGAGGGAGTGAATGTTGGAGTGTTATTTTGGAGGTTATTACTGCAAGTTTACAAGTAAATTCTGTTGCTTTTCCTCTGTTAAATGCTATTTCATGCTTTGGTGATTTTCCTGTTGTTAGTCTACCCCAAGTCCTGCACTTCGGCCTGTGGCCATATTTCCCATTTCTTTTCGCATATTTCCAATTTCTTTCCTGCATCCCTAGTCTTATACCAGTGTAGGATTTAGTTTGGGAACCAACCCTCTCTGGAGATTGGCATGGGGGACATTTCTTTCCTTCGGCCTTTCAATGTTGGTCGTATCTAGGGCGCACAAACGCAGTGTTTGTTGATTAGGCAGATATTTGACCAACACGATATAAAATTGCAAGATGATATTGCTCCCAAATTATGTAAAAGTGACAATATGGTCGTACTCTCCACCATAAACATTCTAGATGGTGTTTGAAGCCTGGACTGCCACCTTTTGGTTCCAGATCCTGTTGATAACCTTCATTGCCTGAAGAAAAAAAGTTGATTCTAGGTTGACAAGATCATCCAGGTTGGACATCGAGTTAGAGTCATCACTCAAATGTTACTAAGTCATAGTCCTTCTAGGGGAAAGGTCATCCTTCAAAAGAAGTGTACGACTAGGAGCGACCTCCAGTTTCTACTTCTTATGATTAAAGAAGATGATCCAAAAAATATATTATCATGGTCCAAGATAATTACACTTTTATATTTATCCCCAAAGTATTTGCTTTTGATTTAATAGTAATACGGGGAGGGCATGGTCTCAGAATATCTAAATATGAGCTTCTTCTTGCTCACTTTGCCTAAGGTGTTAGTTTCCACCTCCACCTCAGTTGCTTGGATCTTCCTCTTGGAGTGACCCTTAGCTGAAAGCTAAAGCAGAGGGACAATATTTGAGTTTTCCCATAATGGAGAGAGTAGGTCCCTTAGCTTGAAGTTGAATTATGTGCTTGTAGATGATTGTGTAGCCTTTTATGCTTTGAATGTGAATACTTTCCCTTCCTAACATTGGAAACAAAGAGTTCCATGGATCAAAATAAATGCTTAGGAATATTGATCACCTTGACATCCCTTAGGTGGTTGAGATAATCTAGGTGAAATATTCTAAGGGGTGACTTTGGATCATCAATAGTAAAGTACTACATAATTGGAATGAGTACTTTATTCCAAGTTGTAGGAAGACCCTTCTTGATGATACCACTATTCTCCTTGACAAGGTGTTTTCCTTTATTCTTGAAATTACTGAGCTCAACTACCATTGAGTTCTTATCACAATGAACTATGTCACCATCATCGATCAACTTGGTGATGTTTGCAAGTATATTAATAGTAACTTTAAAGGAAACACCTTTGAGGGTCACCCTACCATTTTCCTAAGAATTGGTGAATTCCATGGACAGGGCGGGGTCACTACCCCCAAACTTATGTAAAAAGGGGAGAAACCCATGGGCGTTCAAGATATCCTCTACCATAGTGTTGAGCTACAATTTTTTAGGCTTAAGAAAATCCATCTTAGACCACCTCTAAAATCCATCCACACACTCAACATCTTCACAAACCATAGCTCAAACATTGCATTGTCGAAGCACGATCATTTGATTATTACCAATGTAAATATTATAATGAATTAATCTATCATTTTATTAATTTACAAATATAAATATTATAATGAATTAATCTATCATTATATTAATTTCCAAACTAATCTATCATTTGATTAATTACAAATATAAATATTATAATGAATTAATCTATCATTTGATTAGTTACCAATCTAAAGATTATAATGAATTATATTTCATTATATTAATTTCCAAAATAATCTATAATATGATTAATTACCAATATAAATATTATAATGAAATATTTATCATTAAGTTAATCTAGGGTCCAAGGTTAAATCCCATTAATCAATCAAGATATTAAAATAAATCCTAAGGACTAACTTAAGAATCAAACTAGAAACAAGCTAAAATAAAATACTAGCACATCAATCAACTGCTCAAGCAAAAGGACTAACCCTAAGGCCTATGCAATAAATGTAAACCAACTATGAGTACCCCAAAGTTGCATCTATGCAAACCAAACTTAAGGAAAATACTTGAAGATACATGATTCGTAGGAACGTAAATGAATAAGGCATATAGCAAGACATTCCTTAGGTCAAAAAGGGTTACATAACATGTCATGCAAAGGATATTTTGCAAGACCAATCAACGAATGCAAGTGATGCTAAACCAATTCAAGCACTTCCATTACACTATGCTCTTTCCCACTATGCAAGGAGAACTAGTTCTAAGTGGGCAAAAATTGAGCATGAAATCCCCAAGGAACCTAATCAAAATCATGCACAGGATAGAGCCTACACACTAGAATCCATAACAAGGTTAGAGGAAATACAATAGTATCTAGAGGTGATATTAAGAATATAACAACACAATGTATTTTTAGTAAACAAACATGAAGGCTATCCCAACAACACCATCAAGAAGCTATGAACCTTACACAAAATTTATAGCTAGATTGCATTCATCGCTATCACTTGTCCTTGTATGCCACCTTGCACTACACAACTTAATCTATATTTGCTCTTACGATCCACCTTGCCCCTTGCACTTGCACTTCCTTTCATGGTGATCTCCTCATTTACATAAAAGGACCTCCTCCTTCTACCAAGGAGATTCCAAGTGCCACCCAGTATGGAGAGCCTCTACGTAATGCACATGGTACCTTTCTTTAGCACCCACTATCCACAAGGGTGTTATCTCAAGATGCTCTCATAAAATAAGAGTGGTATCACGTAAATACACCCACTCCACTTAGGCACCATCACTCCAAGGTATGGAGTATTAAGTGCACCACCTCCAAAGTTAAAGGTAGCCCATCAAAGCCACAAACAAATAGAAAGCAACATCCACAACCAAAAACTCATGGATTTCTATTATATTATTACAAACCTTAGGCACACAAGAATTAACATCAACCCAAAATTAATTCTCTAAGAACACAAGGATATAATCAAAATCATCATGTCATATGCAAGAACAAATGCACTCTCTCGATGTTTTATACCATCATTTTATCCTTAAGTGAGTGGCTCCTTATTTAATATAGACTTAAGCTATCATTGACTCATGTTAAGGAGACTCATTGCAAGAAAATTTCCTAGTCCAATGGTACAAACATGAGCATAAGCAAACCACAATGCACCTACATGAAAGGGTATTCATTCATGTTACCTTGAGTTGTTTTATGAACAAGTCATCATCATAATTTATCCTTTATGAAGGTATCTTGTTCCTTATGGTCAATTCTCTTGTCCATCCATGAGATTACCTAATATTGCAACCACATAGATCATCAATAGTACCATGTCCCAAAATGAAATAGAAACGATATCAAAGCATACATCCATCAAAAGCATTTAAAATTTGTTAATACATAGTCCAACTTAAGTAGCAATTCTTGCCAAGGTGGGTCATGGCATACTATCCCCCTTGGACTAAACATAGTCCATTGTGTGTCTTGCCAAACATTACATTTATCTTTATTTAAAAAAATAAAAAAAATGTCTTTTCATCTCATCCACCTTCTCCTAAGTGGCATTTTTCTTATAATACTGGTCCCATTGGACCCTACACTATTCTAAATTTTGTTTCCATATTTATTTCAAATGAAACTCTAGAATATTTACTAGCCTCAATTCAATTATTGATAGATCTATCACCTAAATTTTTGAGATATCCCACACATGATTAGGATCAGAAATGTACTTCCTAAGCAGGGATATGTGGAAAGAGTTGTATATTTTTGATAGGTTGTATGGTAAGGCAAGTCTGTAATCCATTGGACTAGTATTTTTAGTGATTTCAAAAGGCCCAAAAAAATAATGATCCAACTTAGAAGACTTGATGGCACTCTTCATGGGCTTAATTATTAGGAAAAATTTGTCCCCCATAGAGAATTCTCTATGAGAATGCTTCAAATTAGGATAGCTCTTCTAATGATTGGTGGCTTCATTAAGCCTTTGCCTAATCATATTAAGTTGATTCTCCATCTCCCTAATGATAACCTGATCCTCTATGTTATTTCAATATAGAGGATTTCTACACCTCCAAACATACAAGGCTTAAAATGGGACCATTTTCAAGAAAGCATGGTACCCATTATTATATACAAACTCAAGTAGATGCAAAAATTCTCCCCATCAAGACTTTTGGTCTATGCAATACATGTGGAGCATGTATTTCAAGATTTGGTTTACCATTTTTGTTTGTCCATCTATTTTTGGATGATATGCAAAGCGAACATTCAACTTCATACCAACTGCATTATGAAGGGCCTACCAAAAATTACATGTAAATTTGGAATTCCTATCTAAAATAATTACCTTAGGAAAACCATGCTACCTAAAATTTTCTTTGGAAATTCTATTGGCCACTATGAGGGCATCGTCCTTGGTGTTTCCTGGAATAAAATGCACAATATTGGTCAATCTATCAACCACAACTAGGGTTGCATCATGATGGTATTGAGTCTCAAGTAAACCCACTATGAAGTCCATAGATATAACTTACCACTTTCAAACTAGTATGTCATGTGGGTATAATTGTCCAGCTAGATATTCTAAACATCGAGCCACAAAGTTAGTGATATCCTTCTTCATACCTGACTAGAAGAAGTTTTTCTTCATGTTCTCCCTCATATTTACCCCTCCTAGGTGAGCGAAGTAAGGATTTATATGAGCCTCTTGCATGATTAGTCTCCTTAAATCACCAATTTTAGGGATCACCACCCTGTCCTTAAAACATAAAAGTCCATCCTTTATGCCAAAATATTGATTCTCTTCAAAATTCCCTTCCATATTGGTCCTAATTTCACTGTAGTACTGATGTTGTGCTTACAATTCTCTAACTTGGTCCATTAAGTCCATGTGACTATGGGTAAAAGTGGTTATATGCCTTCTCCTACTCAAGGCATAAACAACCTTGTTTTCCTTACCTTTGATATACTCTATACCAAAATCATATTCTGCCAAGAACTTGATCCACCTTCTCTATCATGCATTGAGCATTGGTTGGGTAAAGATATATCTCAAGCTTTGATGGTCATATATCAACTAAAAATGCTTCCCTAGCAGATAATTCTGCCAAATATTAAGGGTGTGCACAACAACTACTAATTCCATATCATGCATAGCATAGTTGACCTTATGCTTCTTTTATTTTCCTTGACTCATATGATATGACCAATTCATTATAGGATAGAACTCCTCCTAAACCTTCCAAAGAAGTGTTAGTACAGACTAAAAAATTCCCTTGTGGGTCTAGAATCTTGAGAACAGGTGCAATAGTAAGCCTTTGCTTAAGCAAATCAAAAGTAACTTTGCATTTATTCATACATTTAAGTTATTTTTCTTTTATTTGAAGGTTAGTTATGGGATAGGTTATTTTGGAATAATCCTTTATAAACTAACTATAATACCCTATAAATCCCATGAAGCTCTGCACTTCAAGCACATTAGTAGGTGGTGGCCAACTCAAAATGATCTTTATATTCTTTGGATCTACTTCTATCCCCTCTACAAATATGATATATCCCAAATATTGTACCTCAAGAACATAAAAATCACATTTTGATAGATTCTCATAGATTTGGTTCCTTCTCAACAACTCGAGCACAATCCTTAAATGCTTATTGTGATTTTCCTTATTTTGAAAATATATCATAATATCATCCAAGAATACTAGAACAAACTAATCTAGATACTCCCTAAACACATTTTTCGTCAGATTCATGAATATTTTTGGGACATTGGTCAGTCTAGAAGGTAATATTGTAAACTCATAATTCCCATACCTAGTCTTGAAATTAGTCTTGTAAGTATCCTCCTCATGGATTCTCAACTTATGGTATCTTGTTTCAAGTCAATCTTTGAAAATATGGTGGCACCATTGACTTGATAAAACAAATCCTCAATTCTAGGTAAAGGGCACCTATTCTTAATAGTTGCTTAATTCATCATTCTATAATCTATGCATAATCTCAATGACCCATATTTCTTTTTGATAAATATAATAGAGGCACCCCATGGTGACACACTGGGTTTAATCAATCCTTTTTCTAGCAACCATTGAAGTTATACTTTTAACTCTTACATTTCAATAGGATTCATCTTATAAGGAATTCTATGGATGGGTTCTAATATTAGAAACAACTCAATAATGAAGTCAAAATCATGCTTAGGTGGTAGCCCCAAAAGGTCTTAAAGAAAAACATCCCCAAACTCCTACAAAATTGGGTGCTCCTTAAAAAATTCCTCCTTCCTATCATTTTTGGTCTTGTGGTTCAACTTAATGACATGGACCATACACCTTTCCTAATATATTTCTTTAGTTACATTACTAAGATCATCTGAGGGTTAAAATACCCTTGCTTACTGTGTATTCTCAGTATCTGCTTGTCCTTACATATAAATTCTATCTATATATCTTGAAAACTAATTATGGCTTCATGACCCTTAACTAGTCTATTCCCAAGATGATGTCAAAGGCATGCATCAATGCTACATATAAGTGCTATAGGGTAGAGCCATTGGATAGGGTGATATCAATTTAGGAAAACATTTTGAACCACTGAGTAGATTTGTTCAGACCCATACTTGAATTTCCACCGTTGTGCCAAAAATCTTGGTATTTCTAGAAAACCCTCAACTATACTAGAAGAAATGAAACTATTCATAGCTCCACTATCTACCAAAATCTTAAAATTATTATAAAACAACTTACCATTTAGAATTGTATGTGTGGCTTGGAATTTTTTCTTAAAGGCCTTCACAAACCTTCACATAATAGGTTAATTGCCTAATTTTTTTGATTAGATTTAAAAGTGTTCCATCATTCTAACCTAGTCTCTTGTAAATGGAGAGTGGCCCAAATAGTCTGAGTTACTAAAGAATAGTTTTCATGGAGAAATAGGTCTCTAGATCATTCATCCAAGCTTTAGCTAAATCACCCCCATCCTTTATAGTGAATTTAGAGGTCTTAACATTCTTCATATCCTTGGCTAATTTTACCTCTATAAGAGCCCTAACCTCTTGCTCATTTGAAGGAGGGTTTCCTTCCTGTCTAACCTTAGGATTTCTATTTTGACTCACTATAGTTTCTAGAATCTACCTCTATTGATCCATTTGTTCTCTTTGTTGCTCTATTTGCTCTTGCAAAAGTGAGATAATAGTAGTGAGTTTCTTCATCTCTCTAATGTAATTTCTCAAACTTTCTCTTGGGGATATAGCCTTAGAACTGTCCTACCTAGCCTATCGTGGAGGTACAACATATCCTCTTCTTCCCAACCTTAATTTTGGTGCCATAGTTTCCTAGCCACACAAAAGTTCCTAGGTTAGGTTGCAGTTCTCCTTCACATTGCCTCCTACCTACTAGTTAGCTACATCTTCCCAATGTACTAACAACTAAATACTATCATCCACTAAAAATATTGATGGGCATTCTAATTCCATATAAAAATGTCATCTCTCAAGAGAAAATCTTTCTACATAGAATTCATTCATCAATTCAAAACATCTCTAAGTCCTTTCTAGGGAAGCTTCTAGTCCTACGACCTAGAGCTCTAATACCAACTATAACAATCCCAAAAGCTAACCAACCCAAGATATATTTAAAAAAAAACTTACTAAGGTTCTCAGGAGTATCCATTAAATACATATATTAACTAGATATACCCACATTTTGAGTCTATTATGCTATATATATATATATATATATATATATATATATATCACTTGAGTGGATAGGAGAGGCCAAGCTCCTATAGGTAATAGGGTTTACCTCATATACTTCTATAGTATAGAGGACACTTTTAAAAGGTATCCATGCATTTTTAACATTCTCCACAAATGCTGACTTCTTGACCTTAGTGTTAGGATTATATCATCTTAGTCCTTAGAGATGGTAGGATGCCAATTCCTTCCAACAACCATAATTCAGCCTATGTTGGGTCCTTTGGTGTAATGCCTTGGTCTATTCTAATTTCACCTCTACGATGATGCCTTAAACTTCTTACTTGTCTTACCCATATCTATGATGGTATCTAAGCATCAATCACTCTATGTGATTGTCTTGTAATGGGCATAGGAACTAGGTATTGTTACCCCACAACAACTCAAGTTGAAAAGGAGAGTTTAGAGAAAGTTACTTTAGAGCTCTTTCCAAAAAAAACCCTAAGCCCAAGGATAACTCTCTATCACTCTGCAAGCATTAAAACAAGAGCATCTTCTATGATGGAAGCAAAACTATCTTATCTTAAGCTTGCAAATAAATCAAATAAAACCTTTAGCTCAAGCATTATTTCCAACAACATAAATAAGACCATAAAACCATTAATCAACATGGTATCACATAGTCATTCAATTAAAGGTTTAGATTACACAAAATAATAGTCTTTGCTTCTATTACAATAAATCGTATTCCAAGAATAATTGAAGAATCAACTTAGCATGATCTGGCATATTCTTCCATCAACCTCCATACTAGTTTGGAAGGAATATGAGGATCATAATAGCTCATGTGCATGCATTTCTATATGATTCATTGCATAACAACCACAATCAAAAGAAGCCTATACTTCTTTTTCAAAATATTTTCCACAAGTATTTTAAATTCCAAACCCTTATATTTCTATATAAATCAATTCAATATAGCAAAACACAAGCAAAATAAGCCCATACTTCTTTCCCAAAATATTTTCCACAAATATTTTAAATTCAAAGGATAAGAAAACCATCCAAATATTGACTTCTAATAATGCAACATTAGTTTTTCTTCAAAATGTTATCAACAACTAAAGAAGGTAACACTAAAGAATTCAACCATGGAAATTATTAGCATATTATCCAATCTTGAAAGGTTATCTCCACATATTAATCCTTTATATCTATCCTTGGATTAAACTAAATATTAGATCAATCAAATCCAACATTAGATTAATATTAAATCTAAGGTTCCAATAAATTGATCTCACATTAGATTAATTCCAAAACCAAAGGTTAATCCAATATTAGGTCAATTCCAAACTAAATTAATCCATCATTATATTAAGGATTAAATCAACCCATCATTTGGTTAGGTAGCAATCTAGAGATTTTAAATAATCAATCTATCATTTGCAAGTCTTATCATTCAAATGCAAGACTAAAGATTAATCTATCATTTGATTAATTACCAATCTAAATATTATAATGAATTAATATATCATTAGATTAATTACCAATCTAAATATTATAATGAATTAATCTATCATTAGATTAATTGCCAAACTAATCTATCATTTGATTAATTACCAATCTAAATATTGTAATGAATTAATCTATCATTAGATTAATTGCCAAACTAATATATCATTTGATTAATTAAGAATCTAAAGACTAATGAATTAAATCGTCATTAGATTAATTGTCAAATTAATCTATCATTTGATTAATTACCAATCTAAATATTATAATGAATTAATCTATCATTAGATTAATTGCCAAACTAATCTATCATTTGATTAATTACCAATCTAAATATTATAATGAATTAATATGTCATTAGATTAATTTCCAAACTAATCTATCATTTGATTAATTACCAATCTAAATATTATAATGAATTAATCTGTCATTAAGTTAATCTAGGGTCCAAGGTTAAATCTCATTAATCAATCAAGAGATTAAAAGAAATCCTAAGGACTAACTTAAGAATCAAACTAGCAACAAGCTAAAATGAAAGGCTAGCACATCAATCAACTACTCAAGTAAAAGGACTAACCCTAAGGCCTACACAACAAACATAAACCAACTACAAGCACCCCAAAGTCACATCTATGCAAACCAAACTTTTGAAGGCACATGATTCATAGGAACTCAGACAAAAAAGGCATATAACAAGACACTCCTCAGGCCAGCAAGGGTTACGTAACATACCATGCAAAGGATGTGATGCAAGACCAATCAAAAAAGGTAAGAAATGCTAAACCAATTCAAGAACTACCCTTGCACTATGTTATTTCCTATTGTGCAAGGATAATTGGTTTTGAGTGGGCAAAAATTGAGCTCAAAATACCCAAGGCACCTAATCAAACTCACACATAGGATAGAGCCAACATGCTAGAATCCATAACAAGGTTAGAGGAAAACAAGAGCATATAGAGGTGATCTTAAGAAAATAATATTAAAATGTATTTATAGTAAACAAACACGAATGCTATCCCAAAAACACCATTGAGAAGATACAAATATTACCCAAAATCCATAGCTAGATTGCATTCATCGCTATCACTTGTCCTCATCTACCACCTTGTACTGCATAACTTTTTCTATATTTGCTCTTACGATCCACCTTACCCCTTGCACTTGCACTCCCTTTTACGTTGACATTCTCCTTTACTTAAAACAACCTTCTCCTTCTACCAAGGAGATTCCAAGTGCCACCTAGAATGGAGATATTCTATGTAATGCACATGGCACATTTCTTTAGCACCCACTATCCATAAGGGTGTTATCTTAATATGCTCTCATAAAAATAGAGTAGTATCATGTAAATGCACCCACTCCACTTAGGTTCCATCACTCCAAGGTATGGAGTATTAAGTGCACCACCTCCAAAGTTAAAGGTAACCCATCAAAGCCACAAACAAACAGAAAGCAACATCCAAAACTAAAAACTCATGGCTTTCTATTATAGATTATTACCAACCTTAGGCACACAAGAATTAACATCAACCCAAAATTAATTCTCTAAGAACACAAGGAGATAATCAAAATCATCATGTCATATGCAAGAACAAATGCACTCTCTTGATGTTTCTTACCATCATTTTATCCTTAAGTTAGTGGCTCCTTATTTAAGATAGACTTAAGCTATCATCGACTCATATTAAGGAGACTCATTGCAAGAAACTTTCTTGGTCCAATGGTATGAACATGAGCATAAGAAAACCATAATGCACCTACATGAAAGGGTATTCATTCATGTTACCTTGAGTTGTTTGATGAATGAGTCATCATCATAATTTCCCCTTTAATATGGTCTCTCATTCCTTGTGGAATAATTCTCTTGTCCACCCATGAGAGTATCTAATCCTACAACCACACAGAGCATTAGTAGTACCATGTCCTAAAATGAAGTAGACACAATATCAAAGCATACATCCATCAAAAGCATCAAAACTAAGCATTAAATATCATTCGCTAATACATAGTCCAACTTAAGTAGCAAGTCCTACCAAGGTGTGTCATGATAGTATGCTCTACAACATTATGGTTTTATACCTTTAGATATTCATATGACTTTACAATTATGTTTTTTTATTTGCTACAAAGTTATTTCAAAGGATCTTATTCTTCCTAAGTTCAATCCTTTCTTAGAAAAAATTTATTTCTTTCAACGACCTCGAATGGGTGATATGTATAAGATTATACCTTAAGGCCATTTTCACTGAGATATCATCTAGATTAATCAGGATTTCCAACATAATTGTCCTTTTGGGTAGCTGATTTGACTTCAACTATATGAGTACATTCTTGATATCATTCCCATATTCATTTTACTCTTTAGCATATTGGCTATATTTTATAAGGAATTCTATGATCTGGTTATCATTATTAAAGATTTTTTAGTGATCATAGTTATTTAGAACTACTAGCTTGAAAACAACCTCTAGCTCCTTTAGTTTATTCCACATGTTATTTGTAGGGTCAAAGTATGCCATCATACCTGATAACTTATCTAGTTTTGCATTCAACTCTCTAGGTATTGTCTTGATTTCATAGGAGTCAAAATTTTCAAAAAGATTCCAAACTCAATGCTTAAAATATTTTAAATGTTTATTCTTGGTGGCACAGTGGAAATAGACCTAATTTATTATTAATTTAGAGTCACCATATATTCTTAGGTCTTGAATTTACATATTCTTTTTATTCCTTAGGCTAGTGTAGAGATATTCATGCTTAGCCATGTTTTTCATGCAATTGAATAGTAGCATATATGTGTAATGGGATTATGCCCCTTGAAGGTCAATAAAATCTACTATGACACCTTCCCTATTCCTGGTTATGGCACCATCAAAGTATATTGTCCATTCCTTTTTAGCCCCATGACTTATCAAGGCAATTATTTTGGAAAGAGTCACTATTATTATATAGTTTCCTAAATTTGTTTCTTCATGCTCCAATTTGGGATCTCCATCATAATGTAACACACTGATTATCATTTCCACCTCTAGGTCTTTATCTTCTTCTTCATACACATAATTATCAATGTATTATGGGAGTTTTTTCTAGTTTACAAAATTATCATATTTTAGTGTAAGAGGTAATTTTAGGGTGGTTCATTCTCAATCCTTGTAACTTTTTCATCCCTAGTAACCTTCATATGTGTATAGTCTATTACTAGATAACATTCCCATAACAACTTTTGTTTCCATTATCTAGACAACAACATTATGAAGTATGGGGGTAGATCTATGACTATCACCTCTTAAAATACCACAAATTTGTAGTAGCAGTCTATGCTCATGACCAGAACCTTGAGAACACATACTACATTGAATCTTATCCCATCTATATAGATTAGGTATCTAGCCATGTTAGTGTAACGAAGTCCCATCTATACATATATAGCCTTGGGCATGACTGTGACAACTAATATTAAATATACTATACAACTTTTAAGGATGTAGTTCTTAATTTTGAGCATAACATAGAATGGAGGAAGCTTTAGATCTTTGGTTTTAGGGTATTTTGTACATCAAAAATACTAACTTGGATATCCAATGGTTTTTATGATCAAATTTTGTTGCTCAACTATATGGGCTAAGGAGGACCCCAATTGCTTACCTCTTGCATAACTCTGCTCTTATTTTTTAGGGATTTTTTGTGTAGGTATCATTGCTTGGGAAGAGCTAAAGCTTCTAGTATTTTAACCTTAGCCAACACATTCTTCATATCTTCCATTATATTGAATTTTGTTAAGAGGTACTCCCTTTTTGTAGCAAAACTTAAGGGTTTCCTAAGAATCATTTGATGCCTTTTGCACATGAGAGAGGAGCACTTCAACCTTCTTTCAACATCTCTTTACAATGTATCTCTTCCCTTGTCAATTTACATTAGTGAATTTAATGGATTCTTATTTACCTCTATTGTTTACTATTAATTCTTTTCATTTGTCAACCCTTTGGATTTCACCATTTGGTATTTCATGGACCTCCTTTCAAGGTATTTTGTATCCTCCCATCCTATATTTTCCTTTTCATTTTGCTTATATCACTATGCTACAATAGTTCCTTTATATTTTACATGTAGAGAGGGCCTTCCCCTTCTAAGGATCATTATCCCCTTTTTAGTGTTGGCCTACCTATTAACTAATTGCTCTATAATCATTTTCCTTTTCCCCTAGTTTCTATACCCTACTAGTTGGCAAATATGATGTCATATTTGAAATTTATCTCTTCATATATATCAATAGCAATGAGATTTACTAATATTATATTATTAGGGTTAGGTAGATTAGGTACTAATTGTGTAGCTTGAGGCTATTGATACGTAGTAGAATTTACTATTGGAGAAACTTGATTGGCGGTGGTATCTTATTGAACTTGGCATTTCTAAATGTACTATATAGTCTAAGAATACTTAATAGCATTCATACACTCAACACAATAATGCATTTCATTACAAGAAATGTATCATGTCATTTTAGCTTCTAAAATAACATTAACCATTTTCTTGTAAACTTGATTTACCCCTTGGATGGTACCTTGTCAAAGCACCTAATATTTTATCAAGTACGATGTTTTCAAGGCTACTAATTTTGTGGTTGTTTCCATTGTTGTTTTATAGTATTATTTTTATTCATTAAGGTTTCTATTACCTACAATATCTTGTTCATTATAAAATTTATTGTTGGGCTCATTACCTAGGTTAGATGGAGTGGGAGGGTTAGAAGTGATGGCTAAAAAGTAATTATAGAATATGCATTTTGGCCTAGATAAATAACTATTATGGCTTAGATTGACATAAATATGAACTTGAGTTGTGACTATCATCTACAATGATTTAAAAGGCAAGAACCCGCTAATCATAGCCCAAACAACATATTGGAAGGATTATAATGGTTTAACCCAACCTCTAGAGTAGACTAGTATACCTTGTCAACTTACTGAATGTTGACTCTTTTTATCTCAAAACAATAAAATATTAGGGAGAAGAATGAAAGGGTTAAGAAATGAATGAATTAATATTGGATGGATAAAGCTAACAACATAGGCATCTATAGAGAATCCCCTAACAACTTAATTTCTAGAAAATAATGCTCAAGACTAACAACATTTGAAACTTGAAAATATTTAACATTGAGAGTTTTTGCATACTTAAAGAATCATTTCAAACATCTAAGCATTAATAATCCAAATTAACATAATTAGATTAACACCTTGAATAACTGAAATGACTTCTCATAAGCATACATTTAGACATGAATTGTTCCAATTTGCTCTAATTTAGCTATTCAAATTAACAGAATACACTAACCATAGCAACAATAGCAGAAATAACTTCATAAGATAATAATCAACAAATAATGTAGACGCAAGTTTGAGGTAGATATCCCAAGTAATGTTTTTTCCATTAATTGCAAGAATTGTACAATAGTAGTGCAAGAAAACACTTTATATCCAACCCTTTGAAATGAGGGTTCAACCTCTATTTATAGATTTATAGTCTTTACATTTTGAGCATTACAAGGAATTTTTAGAGTTCTTTATTTTCTTGCAACTTGCTTATCAATGGTGATGTCTAGCTGTGTTTTCTTGAAATAGTTATAGAAAATCTAGAACAGATTCACTTTCAATAATCCCCTATTCTTGCAACATTTTTATGATCATAGATATACAACAGAGTCAGTTCAATAAGTTCTAGAAGCTTCTAGACTACAACATTTCATCTTTCTAACGGTTCAACTTCCATACTGTTTGGTTCAATCTCTTCAGCTTACTTTATCACATATCCATGTGAGATTCACGTTTAGAATTTGAGATTCAAAGCAATATTGGTGTCCTTTATTGATTTATATATGGACAATTATGATCATCTGACAGATGACTTAGCTCACAATCATAGTTTTGCCTTTTATATTTCTTGAGATCATGCTTAATTTTCACTTTCGATAGCATTTGATAATTCTAGGCATGAAAAAGGAGAAAATTTTGGTTTTAATCCTTGCTTTCTTTTGGACTAATTAACCCTCAACTATGAAAACCTTATTCACTTCTTCACCTTCCCTTGTAGTCATGTGCAATTTTGAGATATAAATCCCTTTACCTGACTTAACCGCAACTATGAGGAAATATATAATTTTATGAAAATTAGTGGATTCAAGCTTATGGTTACTCCTTTCTCTTGGTCACAATGCTAAAAAAGAGATTTTGTTTGTCATGACTCAGTTTGCAATTGAGCCTATTTTGGTGAATTCTATCATAGATTCACATAAATAAACGACTTCGAGCTACTCTGACCATCGTGCTTATGCTTCCAAGTGTTTTTCTTATTTTTGTATCTTTAATAAAGAAAAACTATAAAGAAGAACTAGCAGGAAAAATCAAAAATGAAACTTGGTTTACTCTTGTCATTCTTACCATGGATTCACGCTTTTTAGCATATTCTAGCTTCTTTTATTTGCACTTATCTCAACCATGTGGTTAACAAAGGATATTTGATGGTTGCAGGGCAAAATGATCTTTCAGTTGCCTTAGCGAAATTCATCATGGATTTGGGAAAATCAGTGGATTTGAGATCAAGAATTTGCATGGCTACACACCTTTACTATCGGGTCAACTTGCTCGTCTTTTTACCATAGATTTGGGAAAATTTATAGTTTTGCATCATGCTCTAAACATAGTCATTTTTATGAAAATTTTGGTCATTTGTGATGTATTCATTTTGGCCTACATTATTGGCACCTCCTAGGGAATCATGCTTACAAGGTTAAAGAACTCAAAGCCTTATCTATTGGGTTTATGGAGTCTCAAATGAGAAATGAAAACAAAATAACATAGATGGAGGAAAAATGAAAGAGTATTAAAATGAAATGGCAAAGACATATGAACGAATGATTGTAGGGAAAGAGTGGAAAATGGGTTATATGGAAAGGAAAGAGAAAAAGAAGGTGTTCATTTATTGTTTCCAATGTCACTTCCATAGAACAGCTACCCTTTTCCAAAATTCATCATTTTATTTTGCAAAGGATAACGGTTCATATGGAAGTAAGATAGGAATCAAGATATCTCTTTTGTTCCATGAGGGGCTCAACTCTTGCTTATATAATAGAAAATATCATGCCTTCATCATGCTTTTGAAAGGTCATGTGTTTTTAGCTCTTATAGGAACCTATCAAAACCAGAGTCATGCCAAAAGCACCATCCTACTCTTCTTGTTGATCTTATTCTTCATTTTTAGCTTTATCATCTTCTTCCTCCAAAACTTCTTTGTTTGTATCTCCCTCTTCAACATCTATCACTTCCTTAGCTACAGGTATTTTGTATTCTTCTTGCTGCACCTATTCTTCTTCCACATATTCCTCTTTTGATTGGCCTTCTTGATCTATTTCATCTTCTTCTACCTCATCTTCATTTATATCTTTCTTGCTTAGAAGTTGAACATATTCAAGAGAATTGGAGGCCTCATCTTAAAATTTCTAAGGAGTTTTAGGTATTGCTAATATTTTCCAATAAACATGTTATAACTTGGAAAACTTTTCATAGGATGGTTTAGAACTGTTGTTAGCAATTTTAGTTATCACATCCTTAAACTTCATAAAGTCTTTGATCAATTGAACTACCTGATCTTGTTGAATCGGTTTGGGTCATCCCTCAATCTCAAATTCATCTTCCAAAACTAAGGTAAAGTTGGCTTTCAACTATTCTTCTCCAATGAATTGATGATCTTCTCCCCAAAAATATGGAAAACCATACCGCTTAATTTGAGTAAGGGATTGCAAAATTTTATTCATATTGGTCTCCAACTTATCCACCAGTTGCCATCCTTTTATTATTAATATGTTCTTACTTAGGATATCTTTGGCAATGTTTCTAGCAGAACGCCATTGTCTACTTGGGATGACTCTTGTTGTAGCCCTAAACCTTATTTTTTCCAAATTACAAATATTTTTTGTTGTGGAAGTCTTATGTTGAATCTCTCCTTGAGAAATCTTAAGAGCCTTCCTAGAATTTGCAACCACTTTGCTGGAATAATTAATAAAAATGAATATAGGCTTAGGTTCTAAAACCTTTTGTTGTATATCAGACCAAATATTCCTCCTTATCTACTTCACTCTTTCCTTATAAAACTTGAAAGACTTGGCCTTTTCCAATTGCAGCTACTGTTGCAATTGACTATTTTGTTTAGTGAAGGCCTTAGTTTGTGCTTGAGAACTTTTAGATTGTTCTTTATAACTGACCATCTCTTTAAACTTATCTTGTCACTTGTTCACTTCATTCTTGAGGGTCTTCTCTAAGTTCTTCTTCTCTCTGAGTGAAGCTTTTAATTCTCCCACTTTCTCCTCAAAATTTTAACATTTTTCTTATAGATATCTCCTTGCAAATAGATAGTGTCCATGTGATCCTTGGTAACTACAAGCTTATCCTCCATAGGTAATTGTATAATATCTTTGTCTTCTATTTTAATTAATTTTCATCTAGATTCATTTTCTTTTTAGGCTTGTTCACCTTAGGAGTGATGGTTAACTTCATTTTTTTCGAGAAACTAGATCTACTATAGTAGTTTTCCTCTTGTGGGTAACCTTCTCAAATGGCTTTGTAAGCTAGGCTTTCCACTAATCTCTTGCACTGAGTGAAAGCTCTTTAACTTTTTGGTATGTGGCTACAATAGGAGAAGTAGGGGAGGTTATCAAAGGTGATACTAGTGGAAGGGAAGAATGAAAAATGACTTAGATGGTGGAATTTGGAGGTAAAGGAGTTGATATTATTTCTTCTACCATGGAAGATGATAGGAGAGGGGAAGATAATTATTGTCCCACCAAATCCAATAAATATGTTGATAATGTAAGAGGTAGGACTTGATATGGAGAATATGAAACTTGAGTTTCTATGAAAAGTAGTTGATCAGAAGGAGCTTTTAATGAGGGTTATGTGGAAAATCATGAAGGAGATGTATTAACATGAGGAGAGGGGGATAATTCAATGTGTTCTTTAGAAAGGGGAGGGAGATTATTTGGGAATAGTAGATGAGAATGAATAGGAGAAGAAATAAAATATTCTAGAAATATTACCTAAGTCCCTTGGTGGATACTATTACATCATTTAATATTGGTTCAGGTTGCTCTTCATGTGGTAGTTGTGATTGTTCCACTGTATGAGATACCTGCTCCAATTTCTTCTTCTTAGTCACTTCCTTATCAGTTTCCTCTAGTGTGTTTGTAGATTTTCTTACCAACAATGAGGGAAGGACTCTACTTAATATTTATCTCCAATTGTTGTTGTTGATGCCCTACCACTACCTTTTTTGGTAGGGATTATTGCTCAAGAGGAGCAGAACCTGTAAATTTAACTAGAAAAATACCAGTAATAAGCATCATTTTACCTATAGATTCCTATTTATCTATGGTGTGTGCCCTCAAGGCTATATGATAAGGCATCTTATTTACTTGTATTATCTTAGTCTTACATACTTCACCTCTTCCCAGTCCTCCTCTAGGGTAACCTATTCTTTGCATCATTTTAGCACCTAATTTATATGTTTGGAGCTATTCGATCATTGGCTGAAACAAATATTATACATTTTTACCTTTGTAAGAGGGGCCTACCTCTATAGTGCCTTACCTTTGAGTTTGGGGAGATGGAGGAGGGTTTTCGATCTATATTCCCTTTTGCTTTTCTATATTGACTTATTTTTCCATTTATTTACCACTTGAAGCTGAAGAACATAAGCTTATACTGAGAAGCAGGTCAATAGTATAAGATAAACTTTTATTTTTCTTTCCAAAAAAATATTATCTAATATTATCAATGGAAATATCAATAGTAGTAATCAAAGAAATGCACAAATAATCACACGCAAGAGAGACACAAATATAATGTGGTTCATCCAATGTGGGCTACTCCATAGAGAAAATATTTCTACTAAATTTTCTCAACAAAACTCTTGGGAATCAATTTTCTATTACAATGTTTATGGACCCCTGTCCAAAGGATATACCAATCCCCTATGCTCTAATTTATGGATCTCTCTCCATAGGAGAACTCTTTCCCCTTAGGTCTGGTTCATGGAACTTGATCCAGGAGAACTCTATCTCCTCAACTGGTTCGTGGATCTCTCTCCATAAAAGAAATACATATTCTTAGTTGATTTACAGATTACACTCCATAGGATAACTATTTCCCCTTGCTCTGGTTTGTGGATCTCTCTCCACAGGAGAACTCTTTCTCCTCTACTCTAGCTGGTGATCTTCTAGAAGATTTCTACCCCCACTGCTTTGGTTTGTGGATCTCTCTCCATAGGAGAACTCTATCCCCACTACACTGAATAATGGATATCTATCCACTAGAGACTATTATCCTCTTTACTTTGTCACCTCCAAAGCTTACTCTCAACTTTGTATCAATATGTACCAAACTCTATCCAAATTCTAGCACAATTCTACTCTAACTCTGTCTCAAATCTACACCAAAATCTGTCCCAACTCTAACACATATCTTCTCTAACTCTTCTCACAAATCTGCACCAAAACCTATCTTAAATCTACATCAAAATTTGTCTCAAATCTATCCTCAAGCCTTAACACAAAGCTTCATAAAATCAACAACCAAACCTGCTCTCAAATCTATCTCAAGTCTTCACAAGACTTCCTCAAATCTACCTTCAAGTCTTCTCAAAAGACTTTCTCAAATATGCTCTTAATATTTCTCATAAAACTATACCAAATATTTCTAATCCTTGCACACAAACAAAGCTTATATCTTTTTCAAAAATGCTTTCTTCAAACAAAATATTATTGGAGGTTGGAATAATGCGATAGCCTTTGATTAATTATTCAAAGAATAAATACAAAGTGTAGGCTATATTTAGCCCATAGTATCGCTAACTAATAGCTAACTAATAAAAATATGCTAACAAACTAATATCTTAACTAATATCTATCGATAAGAAACTTTCAGTAAGATACTAACCTAGGTAAATGAAAACTAACCTAGTAGATGTAAATAAAATAATCAACCTAGAAGATATTACCAAATAAGGTAATACTTATTCTAACATCCCCCTTATTACATTATTTGGGTAATACATAAACATCCCCCCATACAACAATATTTGGGTAAAGTATATAACTACCCCAATACAGTGAAGAAGAAGAAGATAAATGAAATAATGGGAGCTCATGATTTGTCTTCAGATCTGGCTCATGGCTCTAGCTCTAGCTCTAAGCGTACCTCTAGATCTATACCTCTGGGTCTATCTCGGGATATGCCTATGAAAATACCTCTGGATCATTGCCTCTAGATCTGCCTATATATCTGCCTCTAGAAATTTGTCTCTAGGTCTGTCTTTAGGTCTGTCTCTAGGTCATTGCCTCTAGGACTGCCACTCGGTCTGTCACTGGATTTGCCTCAAGGTCTACCATAGGTTTTACATTTTTGGTAGAAGCCATAAAATATTTATTTCATCATGGTCCATTGTGTGTGATCTGTCCATCCACAATCGATATGAACCTTGTTGGCCATTTTCACTTTGTACCAACAACTGGAAGAAGAGTGATTCGTACATCCACATGAATCACAAGGATGTAATTTCTAACTTCTGGCTGCAACATGTTTTGTCTTTCCACAATGATTGCAACAATGCTTTTTAGGAGTTGTAAGATATTTAGGTTTTACAAATATGGTATTACTAGTACTTGCATATCCAGTATAGCCAAGGCCTTCATTATTTGCCCTGACATTTAGCATTATAGGAGTTTTAATGCCTTGTTCCTGTTTACCTAATATCTCACTATTGAATCCCATTTTCTTCATTATTTTAGAACCAAATCCTTTGGTGTGTTGTTCAAAACACCCAATTTTATCATCTTCATCAATGATTTTAACAATATTACATTTATCACTATTGATGAGATTATGGAGCTCTTTTTGAGGAGGTTCAGTTTTTAAGTCACAAGTGTCACAAGCAAAATCTGCTACTAAAATGAGATCACCTATGCAACAACTGATATCTACCATTGAAGGTAGGAGGTCGCCTATATCACAACAAGCATTTGCCACAACTGGCTAAAGGTCACTCATGTCACAATAAGCATTCACCACCATGGTTTGAAGGTCACTTGTGTCACTACAAGCATCGACCATTAGGACCTCTTTTTCCTCTTTTATTTCTATTTTCACTTTTTTTTGGGCATGGTCAAGTGCAACAAATAATAGGTATATACCCCTTATAACGCCAATAGGAAATTGAGCACCATTTGTCTGAATGTCTTTGCAAGACTCAGAATCATCGAGGAGGGCTACTAAACCATTGTTTAGTGTGAGAAATGTGCCATCCTCATAAAAATCTAGTCCATCCATCTCTGGTGGAAATTATGGGTCTTTAACTAATTTTTCAACATGATCAGTTTTTTTAGGGGTTTTCTTTTTATTTGATCTGCCCATTTTAAGGTGTCGGTCACTGTCGAAAATGCACATTTTACAATGAAAATCCAAAATAATGGACTAAGGTGTCAGTTGTTGCCAAAAATGTACCTTTACAAGCTTATCCCTCCTTTTTGCAAAATGTGCTTCTATGGAGGAAATATTGATTATCCCCCCTTCCATTTGCAAAGAAAAAATTATGGTGGAGAAAAAAATGCGATATCCCCCCTTAGTGCAAAAAATGCAACTATTAAAACTACTTGGGCTTTTACAAAGCTTGCCTCCTTGGCAATCTACAAAGATGGTCCCCTAGGGAATTTTCACAAAATATTTGTTTTTTTGAAATTTGAAAGTAACGAAATCCCTATTTTTTTTTTTGCTTTAAGGAGAAAATTGTAAACTTAAATCAATTATTTTAATGAATAATAAAATAATTTTGTTTAAAAAAATCAATATAATTAAAAATTGATTTTGAAAACAAAGTATATTAAATTATTTTAAAAAAATTTGGAAAAAAAACTTTATCTTTCATTCCTTAATCAAATGTTATTTCACGACCAGTATTTTGCAACATAAAAGAAATATCTTTGGGCTTGCATGGGTTTGAACCTGTTACCTAGCAGATAGCTTCTGGCTTATCGGTGTTTGGGCTACCATTTTGGTTGTCGCTCGGGACGTGTAGGGGAGGGCACAACTCCTCCTTGAACCCGTAAGCCACACTTCTGCTACACGAGGTGGCACTGCTGCTGCATAGGGTTGGCACCACCTACTGCATGGGGTGGCTGCTGCCTTCTGGTGGTGACACTCCGTCTTGTATTCTTCGCCATGGCAAGGTTTGGAGTGTGTAGTTGCTACAACGAGGGAGGAGGCTGCAAATCCTAAGGGTGTTTGTTCAACTTGTAACACCATCGAATAATATATGTTGCACAAAATATCCTCTAGATTTGGATCTGCCCGCGACACATCAGATGTTATGCAACAGATCAGGTTTTGCTCATAGATGTGCCTGCTTGGCATAGGGTCCCATTTTTTTGGTCCTCATTGTGCATCCACGGCTGGATCTGGTTCCCGATAGTACTTTCCTATGAAGGGTGATTCTCCACTCAATGACCACCAAAATTTAGGCTTATACTATGTCAAACATCTCCAGTGTTGATTGAACATGTGTAGTAAGTGGCTATCGTTCCTCAAAGCGATAATGGCTCCTCCACTTAATGATGTTGCTACTCTGCAAGGATGCCTACCAGCTTGTTTCTACGATGTTGCTCATCAATAGTAAAAATTATCTTGGAAGTTCTCCACCACAAATCTAAGCTCCTTTGTACATAGGATGGCTACAAGAGATCTGGTAGCCCTGATTGGTGTGGAGGAAATGCAAATATTTAGCAAAGCCTTGGGTTCGAAAGTGTGCTGGGATAAATATCCCACATGCATGACAAGAAGATAAAGGTGAGGCTTTAAAAAGAAAAACTCACTAAGACATTCAATTACCTTTGGGTAATTAGCCCACTTCCAGCTACCCCTTCGCGTGACTTGCATATGTGGTGCCCGTACTCCATAATTTGTCATGCGAGTCAGATCCATGTTCCGTGTCAGATCACCCATTCCTTGTTTTCACTTCTGAGTCATGTCCTCCCCTATCAGAGTCTAGGTCATAGGATAGGTCCACTTATCCATGTCGAGTGCCCTAGGTTAGGTTTGTGGTCTGCTCCTTTCTATGTGAGTGTTACTAGTCCATCACAAGGCACCGTGTCAAATCACTTGATTTGCCAATATCAGCCCAACGTCTGGTCGAGTTTGTTTTCCAACATGTCTAGGTCCAATATATCTCCTATCATGTTTGTTAGGGTCACCCAATCCACGTGGGATTTCCTTAGCATGTTTGACCATGTGTTAGGTGTGTCCCATACCCACAGGTCGATCTCCAGATCCCTCTGGCCATCCACTTGTGTTATTTCCTACTTGTTGGTACAAGTATAACAGATCCTATGGTTTGTCCTATTGGCACAAGTCTAACAGATCCCATGGTCTGTAAAAATAGATCTGAAAGTCATCAGATCAGTGGGTGTCTACATCCATGTGTAGGAATCCACCTTGAGCCCGCCAGTCCACAGAAATAATGTCATGCCAATTTGGCTAGTTAATTTTGGTCCAGTCTGACAGATTCAATGATAAAAAATGCCTAGGTTGGAGATCCACGTTGTTGAGCTACAAAACGAGCTCCAATAAAACAGTTCTGATACCATATTGGAGCTTGGAATAATGTGATAGCTTTTGATTAATTATTCAAAGAATAAATACAAAGTGTAGGCTATAGTTAGCCCATAGTATCGCTAACTAATAGCTAACTAATAACAATATGCTAAAAAACTAATATCTTAACTAATATCTATCTATAAGAAAATGTCAGTAAAATACTAACCTAGGTAAATGAAAACTAACCTACTATATGTAAATATAATAATCAACCTAGAAGATATTACCAAATAAGGTAATACTTATTCTAACAAATATATTCTGCTCAAAATTTGTTTAACCTCTGGAACATATAGAGAATGATATGCACTTGCAAATGGCTCAATATGTTCTACTCAATCATTAAGTTTATCGCTTTCACATGTCTCACATTTATTTCTCTTCTAGCATATGACACCTATCCTCTTGATGCACACACTTGCTTTCACAAATATAATTTCTAATGTTTGCACATTCACTTACAATATCACTCAAAACCAATGCTCAAAAGTTTCACACAATCATTCAACCAATGAAGCATAATTTGCTCATAAACCCTAAACAAGTGTTTTCAAAGCTTCTTCTAACAAAGAGCACAATGTAGGTCTCAAACCCTAACTCAAATATTTCCAAAAATACTTATCAAACAATCCTTTTCACTCCACCTTATGTTTAGAAATATTCACTCAACAAAACATTTTAAACAAATATTGATGTGCCCATACCTCTTTGCTTTTATGGAGATATGTCTTCAAAACCTGTCTCACCAACAACCAATTTCTTTTGTGCCACTTCAAGGTTAGATAGCAATATTCTATCTCAAAATATCCACATGAATTTTCACTTCAAAAGATATTTCACCATACACAGAATACAATAAAATATCAACCACTAAAACACCTTATTACTCCTAATCTTGCATAATAAAATCTCAACCAACCAAACCAGAAATTACACACATAAATTTCTCACATACACCTTATATATCCTTCTTTAAAAATAATGCACTTTTAAATTTAAATAAGGCCATACAATTACATCATCTCATGCATCATCAAAAACTCTAGCAATCTGAATTTTCACTTTTCAACCTTTGAAAAATAATATTCAAAATACCCTACTAATCCTTATAGCTCCTTAACCATTTTGTATCGCTCCAAATTTTTCACACCCTTACCTTCAGGCTATAGGATCCGTGCCCGGAAGGGGGATGTGAAAAGGATGGCACGGTACCTCGGATTGAGAGGCCTTGCGAAGGTCCCGCCTCTCGGGGGAGGTGTATTATGGTGATTTTTCGACGGATGGTGGGTTCACCAGGAAACGTTTGAATGGCAGTTTCCATGCCTAGGTTGGGAATGTGTTTGATGTGTTCAGTTTTAGCTTTAATCATCCAAGTCCTAGGTTTGGCCAAAATGCGTCTAAGCTATTCTATATGAAATGCAGATTTAAATGAAGACAGAAACAGATTTGGACAGAAAAATAGAAAGAACAAGATGGATTAAAGACCCATACCCGATCCGGATGTCCGATGAAGGTTCTGATTTTTGAAGTAGTCAGGATCGTCCGGAATTCGACAGGATCGTCTCCTATCTGACAGGATCGTCTGAGATCTGACGAATTCGTCAGACGAATTCGTCAGAGACCTGCAAATAGAAAAATAGATGCAAAATACAGAGAATGCAACTATGATAACAGAGGGTAATGATATAAAATGACAGTAAGAACATTAAAATGATGATAATAAGCAAAAACACGAATGCATTATACCGATCTAATGACAATTTATGCTTTTATTATGCATTAAAGCTACATGGGTGAACTCCAAGATGCAGAATAATAAAGAATAACCATAGAATTAACTAAATGCAGAATAATACGAGTAGAAAAAGGATGAAGAAATGCAAACTACGGGCATTGATTGCCCCCAATGTGAACTGCGATCGAAATCGTCTCGAATTGGGTCGAGATCGTCCGAGATTGTACGAGATCGTCTGAGACGAACTGAGCTTGCTCCGGCTGAAAAACAATGAAGTTCCTGCAAACAAACTTGGAAAAATACAAATGCAAACAATGATTTAAGATGGTCTAGTGCGTGTAGAATTCGAGTTACAGGGAATTTCAGCCAGGGGGATGCTAAGGGGAGGGCCTAGGATTAAATAGGCTTAGGAGGGAGGTTAGGAGGTTGGAGATCATCCCTATTTGGGAGATCTCCAACGGGGAGGGTCTCTAACGGCGCAGACACGCTTTTGCCCGGATTAGAGACGCCGTTGGAACAGAGACTAATTGTGAAAAATCAGTTTTGGGACAAGATCGTCTGGACGTCCTAGCCCAGACGAAATCGTCCGATATGAGGCGATATCGTCTGATCGGCGACGATATCGTCAAACGGTCAAAACAAACTCTAAAAATGGCGCGGGAAAGGAGGAAACGGGTTAAACGGCGGTTTGGGAGCGGTTTTGGAGGTTGAAATTTGAATTTGAATTATTTACTAGAGTAATTGTAATTATTAAGGTTTTACTGTGCCAATTTTAGGGTGCTACATTTTGCCCCCTCTTTAGCGAATTTTTCGAAGAAAATGCGTTAAATATGAGTTCTTCTCGATCTACGAGAAAGCAAAAATTATTCCCATTTTTAGGCGACGATTCTTGGTCGAATCGTACGATAGCTTACTATGGTGCCCCCTCCGTGTTTTTACCCAAATCGAACGTTTGAGGTAAAAACGCGAAAAAGCAAAAATTTAAAATGTTTTTAATTGTGTTTTGAATAAAATTAAGAAAAATAGGGTAAAACCCTAATTCATTGTTACTTGTTCATTTTTTTGGTTTTTAGAGCTCTGCAAGCAAAAATGGTCGAGACAGCGCACAGATCGACAGAGGTCCGGCGCGGGCTACGGGTAAGAGTCTAAACTTAGTTTAGAATGCTTTAAGTTGAATTTACATGCTTTTTAGGTGAATTTTGAGCAATTTTTGAGCATCGCGGCCATTTTTGGGCCGTCGACGTCGTCGGGACGAAATCGTCCCGATTTCGACGAAATCGTCTCAAGTTCGCCGATTTCGTCGAAGGGCGAAATCGACGAAAGGGGGACGATTTCGTCAAATTAGGGACGATTTCGGCTTGCGAAATCGGAGACGATTTTGCTCAAATTTGGGACGATATCGTCCAATAGTGGACGATATCATCATTTGTATAAAATTGAACTGATTTTACTTGCATTATTAATCACTTGAGTTTTTATTAATGATTTTTTTATTGTGTTGTTGTTTATGTTGTAGAGAGGTTTACTAAAGAGCAGAGAATGGAAATACGATGGGTTGAGAGATGACTTGGCCACTCTATCATAGGCAGAGCGGGATCAGCTGGCTCAGGCCAGCTTACAGCATGTGGCAGATATGCCACAGGTTTCTACAGACATGGGGCTACTGACAGCCCTGGCAGAGAGGTGGTATCCGGGTTCTTCCTGTTTTTGGTTACCCATAGGGGAGATGACTCCCACATTGGAGGATGTATGGAGGATTTTGAGGATCCCCATACAAGGATGGTTGATCACTCCTACGGCCAATCAGGGCCACGCTATGATGCGGTTGTGTGGCGATCCGAGCTTCACCCTGGAGAAGGGCGGAGTGAACATCGAGGCGCTGCGTCAGATGCCTGGGGCATCCAGACTCACATAGGTTTTGGCCAGAGTGGTAGGTGGACTTTTGTTGTGCCACCAGAGCGGATGCAGGGTACCATGGGTGCTAGAAGATGTGGTCTATGACATGAGAGACCATGGCTACAGGTTTGCTTGGGGCAGCTTTGTTCTATGCTGATTGTACAGGATCCTGCATGGGGTCGTGTACAAGGGCGGCCGATGTCTGGTTATGACATCGCTACTACGGGTTTGGTGCTGGGAGCACATTGTAGTGCGGAGGCCGGTAGGGCTTCCTTTGATAGGGATTGACGGGGAGAGGCCCCGAGTTTTCTACTGGTGGCTTCGGAGAGGGGCACAGCGGCGGATTGATCTGCCGATGTCCCGGAGACTACTGGATGACCTTGTCCCAGACCAGATCACCTGGAGGCCTTGGAGAGATCATCCAGGGTGGGCCGAGGATGGACAGGAGCTGGCTCGCATCAGGCGAGCCCGTTGGCTGAGGATGGAGAGGGGAGAGGTGGAGCTCCATCGCTACGACCGAGTTTTGTGATAGTTCGGTCTACAGTAGGGGATCCCATCTCTCAGGGATTACGAGTTTTCCTGGACTATCCGGGATAACACTACGGTTAGCGGGGCTCCAGATATGCAGCGCTTCTGGAGTCAGGACATGGATGATGCCCCCATTCAGCCAGTGGATGGGGATGACACTGGGGTAGCCGACGGCTACGATGCCTGGTACGTAGGCATCCGCCCTCCTCGGATGACGAGGGCTCGGGGTCTGATTCATGCGGTTGTGCATCGGATGGGGAGGCGGCACCAGGCGGCCATTGAGGCGGCCCAGGGTCGTGGCGGGAGAGAGCGAGAGGAGACCACGAGGCACGGAAGAGGCCGTGACAGCGGGAGAGGAGGGAGGAGAGACCCCCTTCTCCATAGAGAGAGAGGCCACCATCGCCCGATAAGGGCAAGGGTGTTGACACTAGGGAGAGCAGCGAGACAGCGACTCTCCGAGCGGAGACGATCCGTCTCCAGGCATAGGTGCAGACATTGCAGGATGAGGCTGCACGCCACCGAGGCTGAGGTGACACGGCTCAGAGATGAGATTGCATGCCTCAGAGCATGGGGTGGAGGGGCGAGCACTCGGGAGCTAGCATGGGCTATTGCCCAGATCACATTTTATCAGACACTATACCACCAGATGGTGCCAGAGGAGGAGAGATTACCACTATCGGCTACCATCGTGGATCCGATCAGGATTGGGTCATCAAGGACTTCATCTCGATCCACGACTAGGACTCACAGTACCACACATACTGCGATGGGGCCACCTCGTCCACCTCAGGGCGGGGGAGGAGATGAGGCTGAGAGCTCGAGGGGTTCTCGAGGCTAGCTACTATAGATTGCACTTGCCATGATTGATATATAGTATTTATTATTTTTGATAGAGGATTGAGTATGCCGAGGTATAGATTGTGGCATACCGATTCGGTTTTGATATGATGTATATATTGTTGATATATATATATATATAGATGAGATATTTTTGATCATATGACTTGTCTTATGTATTTTTATGATGCTTTTAAATGTTTTGATTGATTGATTTGATGATTCATGTAATTACGTCGTTGGAAATATTATGGTTGAAATGTCATGCTTAAAAAATTTAAATGAAATAATCTGATAGAACAAATTGGTTGTTTGTGATGTGATGATTTGATAAAAAAATAAAAAGGGACTTTTAACAATAATTTCAAAGGACATTGTCGCTATTATAGACCATTTCATGGAGTCGCCGCTCACTCGGTCGTCAAGCTAATCCCAGTATAGAAATATTGTTAAAAAGTAAAAGAGTGCTTAAGAGACTGTCTTAAGACTTTGGTGCAATGGTGCAAATGATGATGATGATGGTTTGTTTTAGAGTTTCATAAAAATAGTATGCATGAAATAATGTTAAAATGATTTTTGCTAGGCATAAATTCCTAAGTGTGATAAAATTTTTGGATAATTCCCTAGGAATTATACCATCATTGCAAAATTGAAGGTTGACATAATGACATGAAATAGTGATAATGTGCATGCTGTTTGTTTTAAAGCATAATTGTATAACATAATGATTTAAGTCATATGGTTTTCATGAATTGATTTTTAAATGAATGGGGAATAAAAATTGGTACAATGGTTTGCGCTAGGCATAGAATATGTAGGTATAGACTTATACCATCATCGCGAAAATCAAGGAAGAAAATAGATTGTTTTATTGCATGGTTGATTTTTAATTTTTGAAAATATGAAGATGAGGACTTGCGCTAGGCATAAAATTCCAATTTTGGTTTTGGAACTATACCATCGTCGTGAAAGTCGACAATATATATATATATATATATATATATATATATATATATATATATATATATATATATATATATATAGTGTGTGTGTGTGTGTGTGTGTGTGTGTGTGTGTGTGTGTGTGTGTTTTGATTGTATGGTTTTGAAAGAAATTTTGATTTTTCTATTATGCATGTAGTTGTCTTTAGACTAAACAACTGTACTTTAAAGAAGAAAATGAATTATTCCAGACAATTTGCAAAAAAATATTTCAAAGTATCTTAAAGACAAAAGTTAGATTTATAAGGAATCCCATGTGCATATGTGAGTTCATTTCCAATCTTGATTTATCATAATGATACACAAAATCTCTCAAATACAAAATGTGTGTGCAATTGCTATGTTCATTTACCAGTTTTGAGCAAGATAATATGATACAAGTGATTTGAATGAACCAAATAAGTGTTCATTAACCATGATGTAGATGCATATAACCATACTAGACTACTATGTAAGTCGGATTATCAAGAGCTAGCTAATCCATAAGCGAGACATAGGTCTATACAAAAGAAGGTCGCTAATGTGACGGACATATCGCCATGCTAGGAGTTACCCAAGGCCAAGCAGGTTGGGCACAAACCACCTGTTATGGGGCTTACCTCACGGTTTTCGAATAATTGAGAATTCCGGGGATTCAAGCTCATCAACCCTTCTTTTCTTTTCAAAGGGTAGGGAAAGGGATTTTATTGCTTTTGCTTTTGCTTTCATTTCTTTTCTTTTTGTATTTTTGCTTGATAATGCTGTAATGATATAAAATAACATTTTTCTTTTTCTTTTTCTCTTTTTCTTGAACTTTGCTTTTTCTTTTTGTTCTATGCTAGGGATACTTGCTCGGATTAGCTGTAGAGCAAGGGATTTTTATTATGGGTAGGGGTGAGCTTGTCCTTTTGCCAATTCTCAAAGATTCTAGACCATGTGCATGATAGGATAGCGGGGAAACTTTTCGCTCAAGAAACCACTTCTACTATGTAGCAAAGCATGGACATTACAAATATAATCATTTTATTGTGAAAGGATGTGCTTGGTTTAAGTAAATAACAAGATCAATTCTCTGTGCTCAAACTTTATTTAATTGAATTTTGTGGACTTTGATATAAGAGAGATTAGTAATCATGCCAGATAAAATCAAGATATTTATTTTTGTGAATGTGAAAGTGCGGGATTCCAAATAAATGCTAATTTATCCAAAATAATTTGAAACATATAACTGCAACATTTGTAAGAAGATATATATATAAATACTTTTTGAGAAGTTTTGAGAATGTTGACTCTCTCTTTCTTCTTTATGTTGTTTTGGTTTCGAAAGAGTCAAGAATATTGTTGTTTTGTTTTTATTTTTTTATTATTATTTTTTGTTTTTGAAAGAATTAACAAGTGCCATAAATAAATACAACAAGTAGTTTTGAATATTTTGATGATTATGAATGTTTTTGGTGTTTTTGAATTTATAAATTGAAAGAAATACAAGATAGTGATTTTGAAATATTTTAAACAAATATATACAAGGATGAAATGACCAAATTTATACATAGTAACGTTTAAGATGCAAAATGTTCATGGGTTCTTTAAGTTCTTTACCATCTAAGGTAGATAATTTGTATGCTCCCGATTCAAATTTAGCGATGATAATGTATGGTCCAAGCCGGTTGGGCTCAAATTTACCTTTAAGGTCCTTAGTTGCATTAGTATTTTTTTGATTTTCTTTTAAAACAAGGTCGCCGATCTCAAAGGATCGATGACGAACTTTTTAGCATATGATCTTTTAAGCTTGTTTTGGTAGGCACAGAGATGCTCCAAAGCATTGATGCATTTTTCATCTAGGAGTTCCAGTGGTCGAGTCGCGCGACTTCGATATTCATCTCCTACTTCGGTATCTTGAAGTAGTAGAGCCAAAGAAGGAACTTCTAATTCAAAGGGAAAAATGGCTTCAACACCATAAACCAAAACAAAAGGTGAAGTTCCAGTGGGGGTTCGAACACTAGTTCGATAGGCCCACAAAGCTGGATATAATTGAATGTGCCGATCGCGGCCGATTTTATTGACCAATATTTTGAGAATTTTGATTAAGGTTTTGTTAGATGCTTACGCTTGACCATTACCACGAGGATAATAGGGAGTGGACCAGCGATGTTGAATCTTATATTTTTGGCATAATTTTTTAACATCTTTATTTTTGAAACAAGTTCCATTATCAGAGATGAGATTTGCGGGAATTTCGAACCTACAAATGATTTGATTAAAAATAAATTTAGAGACTTGTGTGCCAGTGCAGGAAGCTAAAGGCATAGCTTCAACCCACTTCGTGAAATACTCGAGGGCGGTTATGATGAATTTGTGTCCATCGGATGACACGGGATTGATTTTGCCAATAATATCTAAACCCCATTTTGAAAAGGGCCAAGGAGATGAAATAGCCTGCGGTTCTTGTGCAGGCGCATGGACAAGGTCAACATGTTTCTGGCACTTGTCGCAATGGCGCACATAATCATGTGCATCATTCTCCATGGTAGGCCAAAAGTATCCTATCCTAAGGAGCTTTTTAGCAATGACACTACCACTGAAGTGTCCTCCACAAGATCCATCGTGGGCTTCACTCAAGGCTGATTTGGATTCTTCTAAATTCAAACATCTTAATAGGATACCTTCAAAAGATCTCCTATATAAAGTATTGCCAATTATTACAAATCGACTTGCTCGTCTACGTAATAACCGAACGTTGATTTCTATTAGAATTGGCAGGGAAAGTCCCATTTTGGAGAAAATCAAATATATCCGTATACCAAGGTTCGGGAGTAGTTTCATTGATTAGAAACACATCCAAAGGTTCTAAGCATGACTTATTTGAAGCGGGTTCCTGGAGTCGACGAATAATGATGGTGGCATATTCGTCATCTAACTCCAAGGGCAGGAGAGATGCAGCTACGGCCATAGCATCAGCTACATGGTTGCAAGTTCGAGGAATAGCTTCCAAGGTAACTTGATCAAATAGAGACATTAATTGTAAAACATAGGCTTTATATGGGCGCAGTTTATCATCTCTGGTCTGATAAACTTCATTAATTTGGTTTATAACAAGTTGAGAATCACCAAAAACTAACAGATGTTTAATTTTTAGCGCCAAGGCAGCTCGTAATCCAAGGATTAGAGCTTCATATTCAGCAGTATTGTTGGTGCAAGCAAATGTTAATTTGAAGGACAGAGGAATAAGATGTTTTTGCGGGGATATTAAAATAATACCCACACCAACCCCACTCATGCATCGGGCTCCATCAAAGTATAAGGACCATTGTTCAATATGGTCTGCCTCTAATTGAAGGCATTCATCGGGAAACTCAATGATGAGGGGATGGGTAGACTCTAAGGGTGCAGCGACTAATTGATCTGCTATGATTTGACCCTTAACAGACTTCTGTCCTATGAACGTGAGGTCAAACTCGCTTAGAGCAAGAACCCACTTGGTTGTGCGACCCGATAAATAAGGTCGACTCATGAGATACCTCAAGGGATCATATTTAGCAATGACATAAGTTTTCTGACTAAGCATATAATGGCATAATTTTTGCGTAGCAAACATGACTTGCTAGACATAGTTTTTCTAATGTTGTGTAGCGGGTTTCATAAGCGATGAAGGTTCGGCTAATATAATAATTAGCACGTTCTCTCTTCGCATCATCAAGCTGAGCTAACATAGCTCCTAAGGCGAGAATCTAAAGCTAAAATATACGGGAGAAATGGGCGATCGGGTCTAGGCGGTGAAAGCACAGGTGGGTTAAGGAGGTATTGTTTGAGAAGTTCAAAAGCTTCTTTACATTCGTCGTCCCAATTAAAAGGGACATCCTTCTTAAGAAGTTTAAGAAAGGGACCGGTTTTGTCTGCCGACTTATCGATGAAGCGACGGATGGCTTGAAGCTTACCTTGTAAACTTCGTAACTCAAATATATTAGTAGGTGCGGGCATATCAGTGATAGCCGCAATCTTGAGAGGGTCGATTTTGATACCACGTAAAGAAACTAAAACCCCTAATAGTTTACCGGACTTAACTCCGAATATGCATTTGGCTGGATTTAATCGAATAAGATATTCTCGTAATCGATTAAAAACTTTTCTCAAATCATCTAAATGATTATCTTCATTAATAGAGTGAGCTATAATATCATCTACATAATCATGTAGGATATCATGCATCATATCATGAAAAATATAAGTCATAGCTCGTTGATAGGTTGCACCTGCGTTCTTTAAGCCAAATGGCATCACTTTCCAACAAAAGGTACCCCAGGGGGTAATAAAGGTTGTTTTAGCCTGATCTTCAGGAGCTATCCTGATCTGATTATAACCGGAGAATCCATCCATTAAGGACATCATCCCACTCCCGACAGTAAAGTCAATGATTTGATCCATGTTTGGAAGAGGAAAATCATCTTTAGGGCATGCAGCGTTAATATCTCTAAAATCTGTGCAAACCCTAACTTTGGTGGCTTCTTTCTTGGTGACTGGAACTACATTTGAGATCCATTCCAGCATAATCAATAGCTTGTATAAAAACAACATTCAGGAGTTTTTCTAACTCCCCTTTGACTAGCAAAGCCACTTTGGGATGCATTTTTCTAAGTTTTTGTTTAACAGGTTTAGCATCCGGATGGACCACTAGGTGATGCATGACTACAGAAGGGTCTAGACCTGGCATATCTTCATATGTCCAAGCGAAGACATCTTCATATTCTTTAAGGAATGCAATGTATTGCTCTTGTTTTTCTTGACTTAATTCTGATCCAATATTGATTATGTGAGGACTATCCTCGGTTCCAATATTAATTTTAATGACGTTTTCTACCTCCATGTGTAGATCTCTTTCAAAATTAGGTGGGGCGGGTGAAACGCCCAATTCTTGTAATTCTTGTAAGGTTAAGTTGGATAATTCATCTTGAGGATTAGTGGTCTCAAGTTGGGCTATAGTTGGTATAGAACCATCAAAATAAAATCCATTGTGTAACATCTCTTCAACGGAGACATCGTGGAAGATATCTCCTTCCAACTCCTCATCGGAGTCAACAATCATTTCGGGGTAAGTTATGGATAGCATGTTACATGTAAATGGCTGATTTTTTAGAGGCAAATCATCACGCCTATCCAAATAATCTTGATAACATATGAGTTGATCATCATCTTCAAAAGGAAAGGGTTGACCCTTACTAGGAAATAGGCCCACACCACAGCGGGCGAGGCCACGGTTCTACCTCGAAAGGTTCTTTCATGCCATTTTGGAAAGGTCCCAAGCCTTTCCCTTTATATCCCATTTTAAGCATTATGGGTTTAGCTTTAATATATTCATTGGTAAAATAACATCGAGCATATCCCTCATGATGAGTTTTGATATTCCGAGGGATTCTTCCCTAGTCATATCCTTTATAAATGAAGGCACAACTCCCGACTTGGTAAGTACTTCCCATAGGTTGTGGGAGGCCCAAAGTACGAGGAGATGGCGGCAAGTTATTTAAAAGAATTGAATCTTGCATGAAAGCATTTGTTTTTTCTGATATTAAGATTGTGGATAAATCCGGTAAAAGTTCATCCGAAAGAGCATAAGATGTAGAAGGATCATTCCCTATATCTTTAGATGTGGAAGGTATGATAGATGTTGATAATGTGGAAGTGTTAAGAGATGGGTCTATAGGTTTTGAAATTATAGGGATAGAACATGAAGGATTGGTTGTAGATTGAAGATCTTTTTGAGGTTCTAGAGTGGTTTGTTTAGAAGATTGTTGATCTATATATGAGGGTGAAATGAATGGAGGGGAAATAGGTGAAGCTATGGGTGTGTGTTTCATAGTTTTAGATGAAAAATAAGAATTAGGATGTGTGGATGACAGAGCGAGGGCAAAATTGCACTCCAACAGGTTACGCCAAAGCACACATATCAAAGGGTCTAGGATCACCGTGGATAGTGACCAACTGATTTTTAAATTTGAATTTAACACATTGGTGTAAAGTTGATGGGACAGCCCGCATTGCATTGATCCAAGGACGACCCAAGAGTATATTGTACGATGCGGGGCAATGTACAATAAACATGGTGGTATCTAGAGTTCGAGGACCAACTTGCAATGGGATGGTAATAACTCCACACGTTTCTTGTGTTTCGTCATTGAAAGCTTTGATAATCATGTCAGTTTTCTTCATTTCATCACTTCTAAAGCCAAATCGTTGGTAGAAGTCAAAAGTGCAAATGTTTAGAGATGAACCATTATCAATCAGGACTCGTTTAACAGCTACATCTCCAATTAGAGCAGTAATATATAAGGGATTATCCTTATGTAAACTGTGTTGTGGGATATCTTTATCCCGAAAGTCAATACAATCAACTTCTCGAGTGATGATAGTATTGGCCATGGCTTCAGGTTGAATATTTTGAGGTACCATCATTTGGCTTAATGTAAGCATCAACTCATCCCTATGGGTAGGAGAAGATCTTAATAAATCCAAAAGGGAAATTTTGGCTGTAGTATTGGATAATTGCTCATTAATATTGTAAGGGGGTTTAAGTTGAACATTGGAAGCATGATTCCCTTTATTGGGATTTTTCAAAACAAATGGAGCTGATCCATCATTATGGTTTGGTTCTTGTTGAGAATTTTGAGCCTGTTGTCGGGTAACGACTCCAATGGTACCTACAATGTTATATTGAAGACGTTGAACTGGTCTCGGTTGAGCGTTTATGGCTTGTTCATTTGGGAGGAATTGATTAGAAGAAGGTCGAGTAGTAACTCTTCTAGGAAATGGTTCTTCTGGAACCATAGCATCTGTGATGGGTTGAATAGGATCTGATTCATTTTCAGAACTATTCGATTGGTTTGAAGTGATGTCCATTTCACTTTCAGTATCTGATTCTATATCACTAGGATCTGGAGTTTGAATATTATGTAGGGGCCTGGTCGTAACCATGGATAAAGTTGTGTCAAATATTTGAGGATCATGATTAAGTAAATGTCCACTAATGGTCCCTACATATCGGGTAGGAGGAGGAACATTATGATGTTCGATTTGATTGGCCACCTCTTTACCATGTCTTGGTAAAGGGTGTTGAAATATGTCTAATGATTGATTAGCATTTTGATTTTGATTTTGGGGAATGTTCTTTTGAGGATTATTAGGAGCATTTTGTTTAGGTTGGAAGGCTTGCACCTCCATTTCATTATTATCAATCAGATCCTGTATTTTATGTTTCAACCTTTTACAAGCGTTGGTAGAGTGTCCAGGCCCTCTATGGAAATCACGGTGTAAGTCAGCTCTGTATCCGGGTATAGTTGGATCAGGTTCCCGGATAGGTGGTAATTGGATCAAACCTCTTTCGAGTAATTGAGGTAAAATAGTTGATAAGGGTTGATTCAATCTAGTAAATTCTCGAGGAGGCTTATCAGGCGGTTTCAATATAAATTTTTCTGTTGTTTTCGTTGCATTGATATTAGCAACATTTCTGCTGTCAGTGACTCCGTCACCTACAACTTGTTTGTTTTTATACTGATTTTTGGATGTTTTCTCATCATCCTTCTTCCTAAGTTGGCCTCTCCTAATGAGGGCATCTTCTACTCTTCGAGCTAAATCTATAGCCTGATCGAAGGTAGTTAAAGTAGCAGTTGATAGCTCATAAGATATTTGTTCTTGTAAATTATTAATAAAAATGTCCAACATTTCCCTATAAGGTAGCACAAAGTGCAATTTTCCTATCAACTGCCTCCATCTAGCTAAGAAATCGGCAAAACATTCATCCTTGTCTTGTTTTAAGTTGTATAAATCTTTAATGGTTACATGCCTCTCGATGTAGGCACTAAATTGATGGACAAAAGATTCAAGCTGTTTCTTCAAAGTTTCTCAAAGAATGAGTGGGCAATTGATAGTACCACTCTAATGCCATTCCACCTAAACTTTTTGGGAACATTTTTAGTAATAGCAAGTCATCATGTGATATATCATGACATGCTATCCTAAACATGCGAAGATGCTCTATGGGATCTTCGGTTCCTTTATATATAGGCGGGATGGGCATGGGAAAATGCTTAGGGTACGGTTGTGCTACAACTATGGGATCCAAAGGTTGACTACATATCTCTCGATAATTGTACGAGGGACGGTAAGGATCTATCTGGTCCATACGCGAAGCTAACTGTTTCACCATGGCTTCCAGATTACTAGTTTGCCCACCATATTGGTTCGGTAGGGCATTGATATGGGATTTGTGAGCATATGATGGAGGGACATGAAGATTAGATGCTATGTTGCTATTGTGTAAATTGTTGGTAGGAAAGGTGTTATGAAGGAATTTTGAAGTTGTATTATGCTGTATTCCAGATTGTTGAAAATTGGTGTTTGGCTTCATTTTAGGTTTTTGTTTACTTGAAGCATATTGATCAATAGTTTGGCGAAGTAAAGCAGTGAAGGAAGTTTTCTTTTGTGTGGGAATGGTTTTAGGCTCAATAACAGGTTCCTTAGGAGGTTGGGTAACTTGTTGTTTTGGCATGTTCTGAATCATAGTGACCATATCTCTATTGGATGGTCCAGCCTTATCACTTTCTTGATCAATGAAAGACAAGGGATTAGTGTGCACATCAAACATATGTTCCATGGCTGCTTGAGTGTCACTAATTTTCCCTTTATCAATACGAACTGCCATATTAAGAGCGCCAATGTTATTATTGAAAAATTTCCAGAAATGATCTAAGTTGTCAAAAGCAATAGTTCCATCTGGAGCTACTCTAGGGGATGAGGATCCATCCTCTTTAACATTTTCTTCTTGTTCATTGTCTTCACCTAGGTCATCTTCTGGTTGATCTAGAGTTTCTCCTTCTAGAATTGGATCTTCAGGAAGGAGATTTGGGTTTCTAGTTTTATCTTCTAACCAATCTTCTTCTTCTCCTTCAGTTTGTTTACCATTCCTAAGTTTAGGCATTGTGCTTAATTTAGATTTCAGCAAATATATATATATATATATATATATATATATATAAATATATATATATATATATATATATGCAACAAGCTTAAGAGGTATATATTAATTATATACCTACTACAATATTTAAAATGAAATGTTTTGGTTTTTGTTATGTTTTTTTTAGTTTTTCTTGTTTTTGTAATAATATTGTAAAGATAACAAACAACACAATAAATGCAAGAAATAATACTGAAAGTAATGATCTAGTTTTCTATAAACAATTTATAAATATCATTAATGGGCTCGAGTTCTTCGGGAGTCATGAAGTGTTCTTCTTCAAATTGAAAATTTTCTTTCAAAAATTTAATGAAAAGAGCTATAGTGATATTATCTGTCTCAGATTCTGGTTGATAGAAGTAAAGCTCGTGGCAATACTCTCGATATAACACAGCTCGAGGAACTCTATTCCATATTTCCCTATCCGTAAGAACAACCTCTTGGTCTTCTACACGACCTAGGAACTGGTGTATAATGGCTGCGTTCTCGAGGTATTCCTCGAAGGTGAACAATTTTGAAGACACAAGAGCTCTCCTATAAGCTAACCATCTATGGCAGGCTCTCTGAAGTTCATGATAAAAGACGAGTTGATGAGGATCCGAGGATTCTATCTAGGACAAGCCTCTTGATTTGTTTAAGTTTTGTTGACCTAGATGAAATGACACTTAGTCTTCTATCAAGTTCGTCCCACAAAAGTTGATTTCTATATGTTTCAGGCACACTAAGCACATAATTGATTTCTATGGCTGCCAATTGGTTTTCAACATTTATAGTAACTGCTAATATTTTCTTAGGAGCTACCATCTAAACATGATATGCAACTTATTAATTTTAAATGATTTGAAATGCATCTATGTTTTGGTTGTTTTATTTTTTGTTTTTTTGTTTTCAAAAGGTTTTAAATGCATTCACGTCGGGTTCACCAAAATGTATCGCTCCAAATTTTTCACACCCTTACCTTCAGGCTATAGGATCCGTGCCCGGAAGGGGGATGTGAAAAGGATGGCACGGTACCTCGGACTGAGAGGCCTTGCGAAGGTCCCGCCTCTCGGGGGAGGTGTATTATGGTGATTTTTCGATGGATGGTGGGTTCACCAGGAAACGTTTGAGTGGCGGTTTCCACGCCTAGGTTGGGAATGTGTTTGATGTGTTCGAGTTTTAGCTTTAATCATCCAAGTCCTAGGTTTGGCCAAAATGCGTCTAAGCTATTCTATATGAAATGCAGATTTAAATGAATACAGAAACAGATTTGGACAAAAAAAATAGAAAGAACAAGATGGATTAAAGACCCATACCTGATCCGGATGTTCGATGAAGGTTCTGATTTTTGAAGTAGTCGGGATCATCCGGAATTCGACAGGATCGTCTCCTATCCGACAAGATCGTACGAGATCCGACGAATTCGTCGAGAGACCTGCAAAAAGAAAAATAGATGCAAAATACAGAGAATGCAACTATGATAACAGAGGGTAATGATATAAAATGACAGTAAGAACATTAAAATGATGATAATAAGCAAAAACACGAATGCATTATACTGATCTAATGACAATTTATGCTTTTATTATGCATTAAAGCTACATGGGTGAACTCCAAGATGCAGAATAATAAAGAATAACCATAGAATTAACTAAATGCAGAATAATACAACAGAAAAAGGATGAAGAAATGCAAACTTTGGGCACTGATTGCCCCCAATGTGAACTACAGTCGAAATCGTCTCGAATTGGGTCGAGATCGTCCGAGATTGTACGAGATCGTCTGAGACGAACTGAGCTTGCTCCGGCTGAAAAACAATGAAGTTCCTGCAAACAAACTTGGAAAAATACAAATGCAAACAGTGATTTAAGATGGTCTAGTGCGTGTAGAATTCGAGTTATAGGGAATTTCAGCCAGGGGGATGCTAAGGGGAGGGCCTAGGATTAAATAGGCTTAGGAGGGAGGTTAGGAGGTTGGAGATCATCCCTATTTGGGAGATCTCCAACGGGGAGGGTCTCTAACGGCGCAGACATGCTTATGCCTGGATTAGAGACGTCGTTGGAACAGAGACTAATTGTGAAAAATTAGTTTTGGGACAAGATCGTCTGGACGTCCTAGCCCAGATGAAATCGTCCGATCTGAGGCGATATCGTCTGATCGGCGACGATATCGTCAAACGGTCAAAACAAACTCTAAAAATGGCACGGGAAAGGAGGAAACGGGTTAAACGACGGTTTGGGAGCGATTTTGGAGGTTGAAATTTGAATTTGAATATTTACTAGAGTAATTGTAATTATTAAGGTTTTACTGTGCCAATTTTAGGGTGCTACACATTTCACACAAAAATATTATCTAACCCTTATAACTCCCTAGCCAAGCACATCAAAAATAATGACAAAACCCTTATGACTCCCTAGCTAGGCACATCAAAAATATTTAATCAACCCTTATGACTCCCAAACCAAGGCACATAAAAATATTTAATCAACCCTTATGACTCCCAAACCAAGATACATAATACATACCTTAACAAAATTTTAATCCTCCTCAAAGCGCTGCCATCACTGCTTGAACCTGCTACCTTGCTATTTGCCATGCCCTAACACAAGGGCAATCACCGTGTGAGCTAGCTGCCCATGTGAACCAAAGGAGCACGAGCTCCTTGATATTCTCCATCTTGGTACTAACAACAAAATCTGACCATGCAAACAAAAAGGGCCTTCACGTGAATCGAACGTCGCTCCTTCTACCTTCCATGTGTGCAAGCCAAGCTTGCCAACTCGGCTACCACCTCACTTCGGGTGGGGACAAACCCCTTCTAAACTTTGACCAATGCGCTGCTCTAAAAAATCGTGAGAACTGCTATCTTTTTCCTCCACCGCGTCCGAACAAAAATCGAGCAAGGAAATAATTTAGGGGTAAATATTAATTCGAACACACTTTGCTTAGGCTAAAATTTAGCCTATAAATACACATGCCTTTTTACATTTGATGTCGGCTCACTTGCAATTCGAAATTGGTGCTTCGAATTTAATTATTATTTTTATTAATATTTAACCTTAGGCTTAAATATTAATTAATTATATTATTTAACCTTAGTGTTAAATAATATACTTAGCTCCTTCATAAACTCTTTGACCAATGCATTATCCAATCTCCTCTTTGAAGGGCCATGATGGCCAAGATATTATAATATTAAAATATTATAATATTATTCTTTTTCACTTGCTCTCTTGCACATAGTCTTAAACTTGGGTCTTCAAGCCTCCTTCAAACCTCTTATCCATTAACTTAGAACCCATGGTCCCAAGTGCTTTGGAGAGAACCTTGCCTTGCTTTCATAGCACATTAACCTTTGACATCAATGACCATGCAACTTTGACATCAATGACAACCAAAGTGCTCAACTTTCCAACAATCTCCCCCTTTGTCATTGATGGCAACCCTTTTCTAAAAGTTCATTTTTCCTTTCCTTTTCCAAATCTGCTCCCCCTGAGAAACTACTCCCCCTAACTGAATGCTCTCCCCCTTACTCAAATATCTCCCCCTTTGACATCAATGGCAAAGGGACTCCTTTGGGGCTAAATATAAGACTCTTAGCTCAGCCCCCTCCCCACCTCCTCTCCTTGAGGTGATTAATTTTGGGGTGGGAGTATTTCTACTCCCAGCATACAATGCTCTTTTTCTTTGTCAACCTTCTTTCTCAACATACCCTTTTGATCCTTTTGAGTGTCCCTGTTCTTGCTTGTCTCTGGAAGCTCTAGAAACTTTGTTCTACACCACTTGGCCTTATGCCCTAGATTATTGCACTTGTAACACTTAATGTTGTAGTTCATAGAAGGTACAAATATCTTGAAGTTCCTCCTGGTGAAGCCATACTCCTTTTTGTCATGAACCCTGCATTGGATTGCTTTATGACCAAATCGATTACAAGAGTAGCAATACCCTTGAAAGAGATGTCCATATTTGAAGTTCCTCTTAGTAAAACCATATTCCTTCTTTTCATGAGTCCTGCAATGCATAGCCTTGTGACCAAACTTGTTACATGAAAAGCAACGTCCTTTGAAGAAATCTTGCCTTGAACCCATTGGTCTCTTAGTCCTTTCTTCTTTGTGATGATCCATGTACCTTGTTTGTGCATTGTTTCCTTTCTTAGTGAAGCTTTTATTCTTTGACTTATCTTCATAAGTCTCAATTTCTACTTCACTCTCTTCCTCTGAACCTTCTTCTTCTTTTGAGCTTGAGCTTGACCCTTCTTCTTGTTTCCCTTGTCCTTCTTCAAAACCAAGTCCTGTTTTGATAGATGAAGATCTTTGTGCATTGATAATCTTATCCAAAGTCTTTGAACTTTTCCCAAACCTGTGTAGCTTGTCCTTAGACACTTTCACTTCCATCCTTAGTGAGATTACCTCATGTTCTAATCTTTCACATTCTAAGACTTTTACCTCTAAATTTTCTTTAAATCTCCTTGTCTTAGCTATTGAGTTTGTCAGGTCTTGTATAAGCTTTTCTTTTTCCTCATCACATTCTTGAACTTGAGCCTTGAATTTTGAATTCTGCTTTCTAACCTTTTTCAATTCTTTAAGAGCAACAATAAGTTCTACTTCTAGATCTACTACACCTTCCTCTTCATTTTTTGAATATTTTTCTACTTCTTGGTCTTCAATAGCATCTTCATACTTTTCAAATTTATCTTCAACAGGAGCACTTCCTTCCTCTTCTATTGCCAAAAATAGAATTTCTTCTTCTTCACTATCTGAAGGTCTTTCATCACTGTCACTTGAAGTCTTGCTTCCCTTATCAACATAGAAACTCTTCTTGTGCCTTTGAAAGAATTTATTTTCATGCTTGTTTTGACCATACCTATTTTTCTTTTCATACCTGGATTTTCTTCCTTCCTTTTTCTTATGATCATGTTTCTCTTCATTGCTACTGCTTCCAGCTTCTGGAAAATTAGATGCATAGTGACCAAAATTTCCATAATTAAAACATTTCACTATTTTCATACCTTTGTGCTTTCTTGAGTCCTTGTTTCTTCTACCATAGTTAGCTTCTTCATCACTGCTTGACTCACCACTTGATTCTGGTTTCTTATCCTTTGTCTTCTTTGATGCTTTGAAGGCTACCTCTTTCTTGGAGTTGGGATCCTTTACCATTCTCATCTCATAGGCTATGAGAATTCCATGTAACTCATCCATAGTCAACTGATCAATATCTTTCATCTCTTCTATAGCTGAAACTTTTCCATCATACCTTGTAGGAAGTGACCTTAAAACTTTCTGAGCAACATCGGATTCTTCAACTTCAAATCCAAGTCCACGCATGGTATTAACAATCTCATCCACATGAAGTAAGTATGTAGCAATATCTTCCTCTTCTTCCATATTCAAATATTCAAACCTTTTCTTGTGGTTTTGAAGTTTTGCCATCTTGACCTTTTTATTTCCCTCATAGGCTTGCTTCAATTTTTCCCAAATCTCTTTTGCTGATTTGCAATGCATAACTTTCACAAATTTTGCTTCACGTAATCCACTTAGGATTGCATGCATAGCCTTGGAATTATTCACATGTAAGAGCTTACCATATTTATCTATGGGAGGATTAGTTGTAGGTGTGAACCCATCCTCAACTGCTTGCCATGTCTCATATCCTTGTGACATCAAGTAAGTCCTCATTCTTATGCTCTAGAAAGCATAATTATTCCCATCGAACAATGGTGCCTTATTTGATGAAGATCCATTCTGAGATGCCATATGTGTTCCTGTAACTTCTTCCTTCAAGTTGTTAGACTCTTCCGAAGGAACCCACTCTGATACCAATTGAAGAACACAAGCTTATACTAAGAGGGGGGTGAACAGTATAAGATCAAATTTTACTTTTCTTTCCCAAACAATATTATCCAATATTATCAATGGCAATATCAATAGCAGTAATCAAAGCAATGCATAAATCATCACACACAAGAGAGACACAAATTTAACGTGGTTCACCCAATGTGGGCTACTCCACGGAGAAAATATTTCTACTAAATTTTCTCAACAAATCTCTTGGGAATCAATTCCCTATTACAATGTTTATGGACCTCTATCCAAAGGAGACACCAATCCCCTATGCTCTGATTTGTGGATCTCTCTCCATAAGAGAACTCTTTTCCCTTTTCTCTAGTTCATGGAACTTGATCCAAGAGAACTCTATCTCCTCAACTGGTTCATGGATCTCTCTCCACAAAAGAACTCTATCTTCCTAGCTGGTTCACGGATCACACTCCATAGGAGAACTCTTTTCCCTTGCTCTGGTTCATGGATCTCTCTCCATAGGAGAACTCTTTCTCCTCTACTCTAGTTGGTGATCTTCTAGAAGACTTCTACCCCCACTACTCTAGCTTGTGGATCTCTCTCCACAAGAGACCTTTATCCCCACTACACTAGCTAATGGATATCTATCCACTAGAGACTATTATCCTCTTTACTCTATCACCTCCAAATCTTGCTCTCAACTCTATCTCAAATCTACACCAAACTCTATCCCAAGTCTAGCATAAATCTACTCTAACTCTATCTCAAATCTACACCAAACTCTATCCCAATCTCAATTTCTAGCACAAATATATCTCAAATATATCCTCAAGCCTTAACACAAAGCTTGATCAAATCAACAACCAAACCTACTCTCAAATATATCTCAAGTCTTCACAAGACTTCCTCAAATATACCTTCAAGTCTTCTCAAAAGACTTGCTCAAATATACCCTCAATACTACTCACAAAACTGTACCAAATATTTCCAATCCTTGCACACAAACAAAGCTTATATATTTTTCAAAAATTCTTTCTTCAAACAAAATATATTCTACTCAAAATTCTTTTAACCTCTAGAACATATAGAGAATGATATGCTCTATCAAAATCTCAATATGTTCTCACTCATCATAATATACACCACAACAATCTCTATCATATTGCTGCACATTCACTTTCAATATCTCTCAAACCAATGCTAAAAAATTTTCACAAAATCATTCAACCAATGAAGCACAACTTGCTCACAAACCCTAACACAAGTGTTTCCACTTTCTTTCAACAAGGATGCACAATGTAGATTTCAAACCCTAACTCAAATATTTCCAACAATGCTTATCAAACAATCCTTTTCACTCCACCTTATGTTCAGAAACATTCACTCAACAAAACACTTTAAACAAAGACTGATGTGCCCATACCTCTTTGCTTTGATGGAGATATGTCTTCAAAACCTGTCTCACCAACAACCAATTCCTTTTGTGCCACTTCAAGGTTAGATAGCAATATTCTATCTCTAAAATATCCACATGAATTTTCACCTCAATCTCAATAAATTCTAAAAAAATTTTCTTCTTTCTCCCAAAAATAATGCACTATCATTCATCAAAAACTCTCAACAATTTGAATTTTCACTTTTCAACCCTTGAAAAATAATATTCAAAATACCCTACTAATCCTTATAGCTCCTTAACCATTTCACAAAAAATATTATCTAACCCTTATAACTCCCTAGCCAAGCACATCAAAAATAATGACAAAACCCTTATGACTCCCTAGCTAGGCACATCAAAAATATTTAATCAACTCTTATGACTCCCAAACCAAGGCACATAAAAATATTTAATCAACCCTTATGACTCCCAAACCAAGGCACATAATACATACCTTAACAAAATTTTAATCCTCCTCAAAGCATTGTCATCATTGCTTGAACCTGTGACCTCGCTGGCCACCATGCCCTAACACAAGGGCAATCACCGCGTGGGCTAGCTGCCCACGTGAACCAAAGGAGCATGAGCTCCTTGATATTCTCCACCGTCGGCGCTAAAAATAAAATCCGACCATGCAAATGAAAAGGGCCTTCACATGAATCGAACATTGCTCCTTCTACCCTCCATGCACTATGCAAGCCAAGCTTGCCAGCTTGGCTACCACCTCACTTCGGGTGGGGACAAATCCCTTCCAAAATTTGACCAATGCGCTACTCCGAAAATCATGAGAATTGCTATCTTTTTCCTCCACCGCGTTCGAATGAAAATCGAGCAAGGAAATAATTCGGGGATAAATATTAATTCGAACACACTTTGCTTAGGCTAAACTTTAGCCTATAAATACACATGCCTTTTTACATTTGACGTCGGCTCACTTGCAATTCGAAATTGGTGCTTTGAATTTAATTATTATTTTTATTAATATTTAACCTTAGGCTTAAATATTAATTAATTATATTATTTAACCTTAGTGTTAAATAATATACTTAGCTCCTTCATAAACTCTTTGACCAATGCATTATCCAATCTTCTCTTTGAAGGGCCCTGATGGCCAAGATATTATAATATTAAAATATTATTCTTTTTCACTTGCTCTCTTGCACATAGTCTTAAACTTGGGTCTTCAAGCCTCCTTCAAACCTCTTATCCATTAACTTAGAACCCATGGTCCCAAGTGCTTTGGAGAGAACCTTGCCTTGCTTTCATAGCACATTAACCTTTGACATCAATGACCATGCAACTTTGACATCAATGACAACCAAAGTGCTCAACTTTCCAATAGAAGCTTCTCCTTGAGTAGTAGGAATTCTAAAACTTAGGGCAAGAAATATCTCATTGGGTTTCCATGTTTTATAGGATTGATCATATTTATCAAAAAATTACTTGTTCATTTTAGTGACATATTTTGACTTTGTGATGCTTGTTTCAACTCTCATTCTCCACATTCTCTTTATTTATAATGGCTTAGAATTTTGACTCATAGAAGACATGTCTTTTATTATTCTTGGGTCATAATTTGTGATGTGATAATAAAAATCTCTCCAAGGAGGTAAAGCTTCCATTTGCTTGATATTCCATTCTAACTCTAAACCCTCCTGGTTATTTTTTGAAATTTTCAATATGAGGCTTAGGAGATCCTTCAAATTCTGGGTGCTTCCCTTTATTAAGTTGATTTATTATATCTACGAACTTATGTTTAGGATCATACCTCCATATTTGAGGAAGCTCTATTAATCCCAATTTCTTCATGAATGTAGTAATGCTTTGATATTGACCTTTTTTTAGTCACAATAATTCTCTCCTTGTTAAAGGAATAAATGTAGGTGCCTTTCCTGCCCTGTCCTATGCCATATATGATATTGATGTGGTCTATTTTATGATAATACTCTAATGCAAATAGTCTATATGCGACAAAGTGCAATAATAAAAAGGGCTTTTCTATAAAACCATATAAATGTATCATTGTTCCCTAGGTTAATATATACCAATCTCCCTATTTTACCCCTTTGGTCTGTAATATTTTTGTTTCCAAGGAGGATAATCTAGGCATTCAACCATTAATGATTCTCAAAGCAAGTCCTAAAAATTCCCTATTAAAATCATAGTAAGACTCGGCTTTACTAAGCACGTTGGTCCATGCGTAAATAAGAGTAGGATTTTCATCTTGACCCTTAGTGTTAATTGCTATTCATGACATATCAAGCCGAAAAAAATAAAAGTAAAGCCAAATCATATGGGAGAAATACCTAACTAACACTTTATCTTCATCCTTTTATAATTTTTTTCAATATTTGGGAACTATATTACTTAGGTATTTGGACCAATTGAAAAATATAGGGCGATTTTTCATCAGAGCTAGGTCATAGTTCTTGGGATTTAAAATGTAATAGGTAGTAGCTATCTACCAATTATAGACATTCTTATCAGTGGGTAACCCCCTATTATGGCCAACATTGAATAAAGCTCAGGATTCACAAATTCTTTAAGCTTAATAGGGGTTTGTGGTAAGGTTTTACAACTCAATTTTCTTTTTAGTTGGTTGGATAACCAATTTAGAAAAATGAACTCCCCCATCTAAATGAGCATCAAGTGAGTAATACTTAGCCTATTTATGGTAATGCTTTTTTCCTTCCATTTGGTTGCACACCCATAGAAAAAGCATTATTAAAAGTCACAACATTCAAATGCATTAGGGTTTTGCCTCAATATTTTACACTTCCCTCTCATTAGAATCATAGTTTTTTGCTATTGCAAAAATCAAATCGAGGTAGGGATGCATAGAATTATAAATATAGAATGGAAGAAGAGAGCTAACCACAACAACACTTGGGCTTGACGATGATACGCATTGGTCTACCCTTTATTCTGTGTCTGCTCTTAGTTGCTCCTTTTCCTCCTAGGTCATATTGTATCATTCACCTTAATTGTTACATCTTAGAAATAAATTTCATCCTCACTCTCATATTTTGTAGGTCTCCGAGTGGCTGAGGATGAAGAGACCATTATTGTTTTAGTGAAAAATTCATTCACAAGTATAGGAAAATACTTAATTTCACCAACCTTATAAAACTTGCTCTCTATTTTGCACTACTTTACTCTAAATATCGAATGCATGATAAAATGAGTGTTGCTCTATGTTGCTAAACATATAGCTTTTCTAATGCATGTGCCATTAATGCAATGGGTGAAACATCTTGTTGGCGTATCCTCTTTGCATGTAAAAAAACAACTAGAGCTGTATCAATTTCTTCTATATATGATTGACTTGAATTCATGATTGGTGGTGTGGCCTCAAGGCATGTTACTGATGTGTGCCTGCTACCTTTTTAATTCAAATTCATCCTTTTCCCATGTAGATATCAGCTTGTGATGAACTCATGGTTGGGACTTAATTGAATGAGGTAATGTAAAAATGATTTAGGTGTGGTCATGCTTCTCCTTTCTCTAAAAGCATATTTTGGCCATTCTAACCTGTGACACATTGACTTCTTAGAATTCTTGTGATCGTGAAGCTTTGAGAATATATTAGCTTTAATTTCACCATAGCCTGGGGCTAGCTTGCGATCGCAAGAAAACTCATGAACGCAGCCAATTTTCCTCTCTTTTTTGTTGAAAATAAAGTACAAACCAAAAATATTTACAAAATATGGTACATATAATACACAATAAGAAATTTTACCAGAAACAGAGCTTATGGTGATACTTATTGATTGGGATAGGTTGGATTCTCCCTTCTTGGTCTTGTAATTGGAAATAATTATTCTATTTGACTTCGAAAACTTGATACGACCCTTCCCAAAAGGAATCAAACTTTTGATGGTTGCCTAGTTTGGATTTCTCCTCATTCCATCTTAAAATTGAGTCACCAACCCTAAACTTTTTGAATGTGGCCCTTTTATCAAACCACCCTTTAGTTTATGCCAAATGCTTTTCACATTGTTGATAGGTCTCATTCCTCTATTCTTCTATGTATAATAATTGTATTAGTCTTACTTTGATGGGGTCTTATTCCGGTAGATCATTCCAATTTGCAATTTTTGGAAAGGTATTTTCAGGTGTGTAGGAAGCATATCTTCTTTTCCACACACTAAGGCATAAGGATATGTGCCTATTGAGCTTTTGATTGTAATCATATCCATCCATAGAACTTGATTCATAAACAAATGCTAGCTTCTTTTGTTAACCTCCAAGGACTTCTTTAGCATTCTAAGAAAATTCTTATTGGTGGATTCTACTAAGCCATTTCCTTGTGGATAATAGTTTGAAGAATATTTTTAAGTATATGCCACATGTACTGGTAAAATCAATATACTTTACCCCTATAAAATATGGATCATTTTCACTCACCAAAGCTTCAGGAATGCCAAACCTTGTGATCAAGCATTCAATAAATTTAAATACTACATCTTGATCGACTTTCTTAGTTGAAATTGCCTCAACCCATTGAGTAAAATAATTAGTGGTAGCTAGGATGCATTTGTGACTTGTTGAAGAGTTTAGATTTATGACTCCAATAAAATCTAGCCCCCATGCTAGAATGGTTCTTCTAATTTAATAGGCCTAAGTGGTATTGATGCATTCTTATTTCTCCCCATATATCTCTAGCATCTATCACATGATCTAGCCACTTTGAAAGTATTAGAGAAAATAGTAGACCAATAATAACCAGCCTTGATTATCTTTAATGCAATTGTTCTTCTTGAAAATTGTCCCCTTGATATTCCTTTATGAAATTCATCTAGAATCTTTTGTTTCTAATCATTTCTTACACATTTTAGAAGAAATAAATCAAGATTTTTCCTATATATTTCTTAAGTTAAGGGGATATATTTCAAAGATTGAATCCTATATCCTCTTTGTTATGATGCATTCAAACCTTGAGGACATACTTGTGTTTGAAAGTAACTTCTGAGCTGATCAACCCAATTTGAAGCTTCTAAAAGACTATATTTCCTCTATCCAAGTTTTGATGACTAACAAGTTGTTATCTAATTTGAGCCTTATTGTAGCCCATTGTTTTTAAAAAAAATCATTGAATTGATGTCTAGGTGAGCTTAAGGTGTAAGGTTCAATTTTTTGATGATTCCAAAAAATTAAGGCTTGGGTTTAATCTCAATTTCTGGCTTGTAAAAGTGTTGAGATTTGTGTATCTTGAAGACTAGGGTCTAGTGGCAATGGTTTGAATTGAGCATTGTTGAAGTTTTTCAAAGGCTTACAAAATTTAAATTTCATTTAAGGACTGCTCCAATTTTATCACTTTTGCCCTGTATTTTGATGTAAATTGATATGGCCATAACTTAAGCTAGAAGACTCCATTTAAGCTAATCCAAAAATTGGAGGAAAGAACTTGATCTAATCTTCAATGGAACTGAATTTTAAGAATATTAATTGCTATAATTTTCTATAAATAGCAATGTATAGTAACTTATTTGAGTACCCATTTGGCCCATTTAGACACTTGAGTAATTTCATTGAATTTCAAGAATTTTGATTTCTACCTTAATTTTGGAGCACACAAAAATCTGAGAGGCGTGCGAGTTCATGTGCCCCATGTTAAATTTGTGTGCCCCATTTTCCTATGGAGTGCACAAAGGTCTTAAAAGGTGCCCCATTTTAAAGTCGTGCACCCCATTTTCCTACGTAGTGCACGCCGGTCTTAAACTCGTGCGCCCCAATTCACGTAAAAATTTGAAGAGACATATCTCATGAACAGTAAATAATTTTTTTATTATCTCAACTGATTTGGGTACCCATTTTGACCATTTAGACACCTGAAAATTTTTATCGAATTCTAAAAACTTTGATTTTTACCCTAATTTTGGAGCACACGAAAATCTGAGGGGCGTGCGAGTTCGTGCACCCCATGTTAAATTTGTGCACCCCATTTTCCTATGGAGTGCACAAAGGTCTTAAAGGGTGCATGATTTCATGTGCCCCATTTTAAAGTCGTGTGCCCCATTTTCCTATGGAGCGCACGAAGGTCTTAAACTCGTGCACCTCGATTCACGTAAAACTTTGAAGTGACGTATCTCATGAACCATGAATAATTTTTTTATTATTTCAACTTATTTGAGTACCCATTTGGCCCATTTAGACACCTGAGAAATTTTATTAAATTCCAAGAACTTTGATTTTTGCCCTAATTTTGGAGCGCATGAAAATTTGAGGGGTGCGCGAGTTCGTGCGCCCCATGTTAAATTCGTGTGCCCCATTTTTCTATGGAGTGCACAAAGGTCTTAAAGGGTGCATGATTTCATGCGCCCCATTTTAAATTCGTGCGCCCCATTTTCCTATGGAGCGCATGAAGGTCTTAAACTCGCGCACCTCGATTCATGTCAAACTTTGAAGTGATGTATCTCATGAACCGTGAAGAATTTTTTGATGATTTCAACTGATTTGAGTACCCATTTGGCCCAACCCAAATGGCCCATTTAGACACCTAAAAATTTTTGTCAATTTTTGAGAACTTTGATTTTTGCCCTAATTTTGGAGCGCACGAAAATTTGAGGGGCCTGCGAGTTCATGCGCCCCATTTTTCTATGGAGCGCACAAAGGTCTTAAAGGGTGCATGATTTTGTGCGCCCATTTTAAAGTCATGTGCCCCATATTTTAAGAAAGAGGCAGGTGGACGATCTATCTTGTAGAGGCTCCCAACAAAAAATTGAACAGGTGTAGTAACCCTCCTTAGCCGAGTATTGAAAGAAAGCAAATATATATTTTTATATATGTATACTTACCTATATGTGAGAAACATGGTACTACTGATAGCATCTGTGAATGCAGGACAATTACGAAAAGATAAAGAAAGGTGACAAGTTAGTAGAAAGGCTATGTTTTATTGTTGCATCAAGGATGGAAAAGTTGGTAGAATCAAAAGGAGAACGAACAAGATAGAGTGGGGCCCAGTACACCAGAAGAAGCTCATGATCAAAGCACACCATAGTCGCCAGCCTAGGAAAGTAGGAAGGATAGCCCACAAAAATAACCATCATCCTTGTGAAGATAAGGGTGTGGGACACATGCCCAGTTTTGATTTTATCATATTTTTACAAGGAAGAGGAGATCAAGCCAAATGGAGGGCCGATGAAGAAACGGTTATAGCTCTGCTCGAGATTAACACTACATATGGAAGACCATTGTAGTAGCAGAATTTTTTATCAAACCTTTGAGAGAGAAAACTTAAGTCCAAGTATAGCTATTTTTTAAGTGTTAGTCATATTTCTTGTTCTGTGTTAATCCCTTTGTCTCTTACATCACCTTTTCTTCTACCATTTATCTAGAGACTGTCCAGGAAGCTTTGTCTGTCGAGATCATTTCCTGTGGATGCGCTAGAGTTGGAGACTCTTACATCATTGCAATCAGGATGGAGAGAAATAACCTCATGTTATGATATTCGAACAGGGGTGTCATTGTAACTATTATCATATAAGATCCGAGCATTCTATCGGTCTTCTCATATGTAAATTTTTTTATATTAATATAAACTCCAACTCTATTCCTAGATTTTCCTTGTGTGTATGGTTTATGTGTCTTGCTCATTTGTGTATTACAGTAATCTGAATGTGTAAATGACGCCTTCTTTCACTAGTTTAATCATTTTCATTTATTACATTATTTGAATGAATGTGGATGAACTAGTTTCTCTTCACTACTATTTTCTTGGTTCATAAAATTTAAACTTGCTATGACTACCCAATGGACATGGCACTAGTCTGGTCTTAATGTGTTTTAACAATGCTTGGTTTGGTTATAAAAATAAAAAGAAAATATAATATCATCGAATATGGTAGAACATGGGTGATCATGTTACAATGGTAAATATCTGAACCCATTGTCTAGGGTTTCCTTACCCGACCTGGTCTATCTAGAGCCCCGTAGGTAATCTATTCCTAGGTCAAAGAGGTAGATCCACCAGAGTCTACAATACTCATTGTGATTTTTAGGATTCTTGTGATGTGACAAAGTTTAAGGAGGTAAGCAAGAAATCCCCACAATAATTTTTGGCATCGTTATTGGGGAGGATCCTTTAAATCCTTCTATTATTCTACTCCTTTGTGACATATTTTTAGTTGGTTATTCACACTGGCCCGTCAAACTTACACCATAGTTTTTGGCATTGTTATCCCTTGTGAGATCTAGAGTATTGGGCTGAGCAATCTTGGCCAGAGAGCACCTCTTATTTTTGCACACTATGTTGGCGACTCTGAAGAACCCATCATCAACAAGGAGCTGATCTGGCGGCCACAAGAAGCAGCAAAAATGAACTCTACCCTGAACTTCCAAATACATAGGTACTTTTCTATCCATGTAATATTAGAAAGCAACTTTCACTCTCTGTTCCTTTAGATAAGCATCATAACAACAGTACTAGTTTTATTTCTAAAAGTCCCCATCTATCAAGTATTATTCTATCTATTATACCTCCTGTGCTAAGGGGCCCAGTTACACAAATGGCCAATCCTCTTTTAAACAACTGGCGTACAAATAGATACATGCCTTTTATCTTACCCTCTAGTCTTAAACCCATTACCCCCTAAGGCCCACAAATACATACCCAAATTCCTAGGGGATAACACTGTAACTGGGGAAGACCACATTCGATATTTTTTGTATGCCATGGACATATTGGAAGTCGAAGAAGAAGATGTGGCTCTTAGGCTATTTTGGCAAACCCTAGAGAAAGATGCTTTAGATTGGTTCAATAGTCTTCCCCCACATTGCATATTGGGTTTCTAGGAAATGGAAGAAGTCTTTTTAGAAAGGTATGGTGAGGAGAGAAATATATGTTCACTCATAACTGAATTGGCTACAATGAAAAAAGAGAAAAATGAACCGGTTAATGACTTCAACAAAATATTCATCAAGGTTAAGAATAAAATTTTTGATAAGATAGCTCTTAATGATCAACAGTCCATTTGCTTTTATAAAAATGCTTTCTCTGTAGAATTCAATTATGAACTAGGGAAAGAGCAAGTAAACACTATTGATGAGTGCATGAATAAGGTTGTTCATGTAGAAAGGAATATGATCGATAGTAAATTCCCTTTCTATTGCCCTACCTGTAATTCACCTCATAAGCCTTCTAGTTGTGCCATCTATTTAGCTTCACACCCTAGCCTGAACCTCAAGGATCGGCCTAGTAAAGCAGTCAGGACCAATTCAGATTGCAAGGATAAACACACTAAATCTAAAGGAGATATTGAGGTCTATCAAGAATAGAGAACTTTAATATCCAAAAGAGAGCAACTTCATCTTGAAACCTCTAATGTCATACTTGATGAAGTCAAATGGGAACCACTTATAGTAGTAGTGGATCTTTTTCAAGAAATCCATGCCATGGACTTTGAGAGTACAATAGATGAGATGAATGTTCCTAATATGGATGAGATGAGAGAACAACACTCAGATGAAGAGGCACTATCCAACAAAATAGTGCAGACTAAAGAAGAAGAAATTGATAAGGGGGCAACAATTAATAACGATGAGTCTAAAAATGGGGGTCTTTTTAAGTCCAATGCGGAAGAGAACCACAAAATAGAATGGATTGATCACAAACCATGGGTTGAAGAAGATATCAACGTCTGCCTTATCAGTAATGAGCAAAGGACTTTATCTCCTAGAAAAGAACATCATCATCAAGCTCCTGATGAAAGCCCACAAGATCCATCTATAACAACAGAAGTTCCAAAAAGCCTTCAAATCAATGATTTCAATATATTAGAAATGCTAGAACAACATTCAGAGGAAGAGGCATTGTCCAATGAAACTGTATAGGTTGAAGATGAAAAAGTAGATGGAAGGCCAATAACTGAGGATGATTTATCCAAAGATGTAGTTCTCCTTGTGAAGCCCAATGCAGAGGTAGACCCTGAAACAGAACTAACTAATCACAAGCCTAAAAGTATAGTTAAGTCTAAAAAAGATATTGGTCAGAGAATCATAGCACAAAAGGAAGATGAATTTTCTAGGTCTTCTAAGCTTATTAATCAGTCAGAAACGAGGCCCCTCCATGTTTTCCAAAGATATATGTTGAATTCAATGAACGACTACTCTATCTGCAATCACCCGCCTGATAATAGAACTTCATGTAAAATCATAGTTGATCTGTTGAGTCTTTCTTCTGCAAAGAACTATCTCCTTGTTTCTAGTGTGAAATCAATCAGATTGAAACAAGCCAAATCATATGAAATCGATAAATTCATAGTACTCATTGGTCTGGAAAATGAGGTTGGTCCCTTTGCTAACTTCTCCATCATGTTCAGTGACAAAGCCCTAGTCCTAGGTAATATTGCATATGTTACCTCATTTCAGAGTAAAATCCCCAATGCCCAACCCATCATCAGGAACCCCACAAGAATTGGCCAGTCTAACAGAAGATACATCATAAAAAGGACAAGGATAAAAAGAATGCATAAAGTTTGATCGCAGTCTATTTTTCTCTGGAGTCATCAAGAATTGAGAGTGTATCCTAGGCCATCCAGACAAAAACGAAAGGAATTTGAACTCACTCTACATCCTGAGGTCATTAAGCTATTTTTGCAAAATGAAGCGTTACCCCCCATCTTGTTCTAGGTTTCACAGAAATTATCCCAAAAAAGTTGATTGCCATTGCAAATATTCCAATGAGATAATTTCTCTTTTGTTTGCCTCATCACCATCAGTATCCAACAGTGATTATGATTTTGTCTCCTTAAAATTTTTTGTTGCACACTGCAATTTTGATAGACTTGTTCTAATCAGTCAAAGAAAGAAGACCTAGAGTGAGGGTAGATGACACTGAGATCTTGTGGGCCAGGTTTTAGGCAATGGTCCAACAAGTTCGAAGCTAAAATATATTAGGAGGAAGGTACGGTGCATTATGCTAAAGCTTCACATCTCCCACATATTTTAAGGATATTCCAAGATCAAGAAGAATGAAGTCATCATTGAAAGGATGCCTTGAGCTAAAAATATATACACTCTACTTCCTTAGCCTTATATATTTCTAACCCAATGTGAGCTTTGTAATTCATCATAATCCTTCTCAAAAAGAAGAAAAATATAAATAATGCAAAGCAACTATATGTTTGGGGTATTCGGATAACCTCTATCGGGGCTATAGACGCATGGCTGGTAGTAGAGCAGGTCTGGAGGAAATCGAGGTCATCTCCACTAGGGCTATAGATGCCTAGCTGGCAGTGGAGCAATGTCAAGGTGAATATCTTTTAGAGTGAAATACTTAATAGGCTCAACTCCTACCGATATGGTGAATTTTTGACTGATCAAGGAATAAGAATGAATGCACAAAACACACACAAGCCTAGGCATGATGACACAACAACTTCCAAATAAATCTGCCTCAACTCTATCTTAAGACATTGTTGATAGATTTGTTGCCCCATAAGTCAAATTTCATCTATTTTTAAACTGGGTCATCATATTTTACTGATCAAAACCAAGGTCAATCCTTTAGTATTTTCTCTTTGTTACCTTTGTTTTCCTTTTCAGTTTTTAGTCTAAATTTTTGTGGTCTCTTGATTGTCAACCGAAGATTCTGGAGTTCTCAGGAGCATTCATGTGCCATTCATACTACCTGTCCCGAGTCAAATACGGTGTTGTCACCCCATTGTTTTTAAAAAATATATTGAATTGATGTCTAGGTGAGCTTAGGGTGCAAGGCCCAATTTTTTGATGATTCCAAAAAATTAAGGCTTGGGTTTAATCTAAATTTTTGGCTTGCAAAAGTGTTGAGATTTGTGTATCTTGAAGACCGGGGTCTAGTGGCAATGGTTTGGATTGAGCATTTTTGAAGTTTGTCAAAGGCTTAATTAATTGAATTTCATTTCAGGACTGCTCCAATTTCGTCACTTTTGCCCTGCATTTGGATGTAAATTGATATGGCCATAACTTGAGCTAGAAGACTCCATTTGAGCTAATCCAAAAACTGGGGGAAAGAACTTGATCTAATATTCACAATGGAACTAAATTTTAAGAATATTAATTGCTAGATTTTTCTAGAAATAGCAATTTACAGTAACATCATGTAAAAATTTAAAGTGGTATATCTCATGAACCATGATGAATTTTTTTATGATATCAACTTATTTGAGTACCCATTTGGCCCATTTAGACACTTGAGAAATTTCATCGAATTTTAAGAACTTTGATTTTTACCCTAATTTTGGAGCGCACGAAAATCTAAGGGGCACGCGAGTTCGTGCACCCCATGTTAAATTTGTGCACCCCATTTTCCTATGGAGTGCAAAAATATCTTAAAGGTTTCATGATTTCATGTGCCCCATTTAAATGTCGTGTGCACCATTTTCCTATGGAGCGCACATAGGTCTTAAACTTACGCGTCCCGATTCACGTCAAACTTTGAAGTGATGTATCTCATGAACCGTGAAGAATTTTTTTATTATCTCAACTGATTTGAGTACCCATTTGGCCCATTTAGACACCTGAGAAATTTTATCAAATTTTGAGAACTTTTATTTTTGCCCTAATTTTGGAGCGCACGAAAATCTAAGGGGCATGTGAGTTCGTGCGCCCCATGTTAAATTTGTGTGCCCCATTTTTCTATGGAGTGTACAAATTTATTAAAGTGTGCATGATTTCGTGCACCTCATTTTAAATTCGTGCGCCCCATTTTCCTATGGAGCGCACGAAGGTCTTAAACTTGCGCGCCTCGATTCACATCAAACTTTGAAGCAACGTATATAATGAACCATGAAGAATTATTTGATTATTTCAACTGATTTGGGTATCCATTTGACCCATTTATACACCTGAGAAATTTTACCGAATTTTGAGAACTATAATTTTTACCCAAATTTTGGAGCTCATGAAAATTTTACGTGCGTGCAAGTTCGTGCGCCCCATTTTAAATTCATGCACCCCATTTTTCTATTGAGCACATAAAGGTCTTAAATTGCACATGATTTCATGTGCCTTTAAAGTCATGCACCCCATTTTCCTATGGAGCGCAAGAAGGTCTTAGACTCGCGCACCTCGATTCACGTCAAATTGTGAAGTGACATATCTCATGAATTGTGAAGAATTGTTTTATTATTTTAACTTATTTGGGTACCCATTTGGCCCATTTAGACACTTGAGAATTTTCATTGAATTTTGAGAACTTTAATTTTTACCCTAATTTTGGAGTGTATGAAAATCTGAGGACTCGTGTGCCCCATTTTTCTATGGAGCACACAAAGTTCTTAAAGGGCACATGATTTCATGCGCCCCATTTTAAATTCATGCACCCCATATTTTAAGAAAGAGGCAGGTGGACGGTCTGTCTTGTAGAGGCTCCCAACAAAAAATTGAATAGGTGTAGTAACCCTCCTCAACCGAGTATTGAAATAAAGCAAATATATTTTTATATATGTATACTTACCTATATGTGAGAAACATGGTACTGCTGATATCATCTATGAATTCAGGACAGTTACGAAGAGATAAATAAAGGTGATAAGTCAGTAAAAAGGCTATGTTTTATTGATGCATCAAGGATGGAAAAGTTGGCAAAATCAAAAGGAGAACGAACAAGATAGAGTGGGGCCCAGTACACCAGAAGAAGCTCACAATCAAAGCACACCATAGCCACCAACCTAGGAAAGTAGAAAGGATAGCCCACAACAATAACCATCATCCCTATGAAGAGAAGGACGTGGGCCACGTGCCCAGTTTTGATTCTACCACATTTTTGTGAGGAAGAGGATATTAGGCCAAATGGAGGGCCGATGAAGAAATGATTACAGCTTCACTTGAGCGATCAGCACTATATATGGAAGACCACTGTAGTAGCAAATTTTTTTATCAAACTGAGAGAGAAAACTTAAGTCCATGTATAGTTGTGTTTTAAGTGTTAGTCGTATTTTCGTTCTGTGTTAACCCCTATCTCTTACATCATCTTTTCTTTTGCAATTTATCCAAAGATTGTCCAGGAAGCTTTGTCTATCGAGATTATTTTATGTGAACAAGCTAGAGTTGGAGACTCTTACATAACTGCACTCAGGATGGAGAGAAATAACCTCATGTTACTGTTGGTCATCAAATCCACACAGGAAAGGACTTTCGGTGGGTTTGCACGCCCTGGACCTGCGACCAACATTGAAAGGCCGAGGGGAAGAGATGCCCCTCGTGCCGATCTCCGGAGAAAGGCCGGCTCCTATACTAATCTACTTTTGGGGTTTGAGATAAGAGTGCAGGAAAGAGATAAAAGGAGTTCGGGTTAGAGAAAGAAATAAAAAGGGGTAAGGGTTAGAGATTGATGATTCAAGGTGGGGAAGAACAGGAAGCACGATCACTCACTAATAACTCGAATAGCAGCAAAGAACACCTAGAATAGATGAAGGAAACGTAGTGCCGACCTTCCTATGTATCCTCTGGACGGGTTCGCAGGGTTCTCCTCTCTCTCTCGCTGGAATTTAGGGTTCAGAGTAACAACGATTAAGACGAGGGAATAACAGAAACCTCGATCCACCAGGCAGCATAAAAGAAGGCAACAGGGACGTTTTTCCTCTCCTATGTATCCTTCAGGGTGAATTTTAGGGTACAGTCCCCAATCGCACATCGGATTCAGGATTCAGAGTCTCAGTATACGAATGCAGACAGACAAAAGAATTAAGCACAGAAGGCAGCATAAAAGAGAGAAATGGAGTACAAAAATCTTTAGTATTAGACGCAGGACATCAAGTTACAACAGCTTTCTAGCAGAAAGTTCCCCCCCTTTTACATTGCAAAGCCTGGGTTTTTATAGAGGACCCGGCCCTCTGAATCATTATTACAAAAATGGTGGAGTACGCCCTCGGGCCCTGAGAAATCGGCTCCTCGCTGCTGCTGCGGATGATCTCTCAAATCGGCTACCAAAATTGGTAATGGTGACCGAGTCAACCGGGGAAAGATGCATTAAATGAGCCACCTGGGTGTCCTCGGATTGCAGGTGCGGTGCTCGAGTGGCGGCCATGCTTGTCGGGCTCTCCTTCTCGGACTGATACTTCGCATCCAATTGCCAAAAATGAGCAACGGGCTTATCGGGCAAGAAAATATGCATTTATGAGGCTCTCTGACTGCCTCGGGAAATGCCCAACTTGGGAAGCGTTCCTGGAAAGTGCCTCGCTGATTTTCGCTTCGCAAAACTACTTCGGGGCGTGGAGTGCCGAAGCCGATCCTCCTCTATCCTTCGCTGCTTCGTTGACAAAACTGCTTCGCTGATGGGTTGGGACAAACACTTCGGGCCGATCTTCTTTTGAAACGGTGGTTCGGGGGAGTTTTGGCCGAAGCATTTTCTCGACTTATGCTGCTTCGGGAGAAATCTGGCCGAAGTGGATTTTAGAAATACTTCGGGCCCGAAGTATTTTCTTTGCCTTAGCCGATTCGGGCTATCTTTTCTTCTTCGACGAAGTTGCTTGGATGCCGCTTCGCAAACTCTTCACCCGAAGTAGTCTCTGGGAATGCTTTGGGTGCGAAGCGTTTCCTTTGGACCTTTTCGGCAAAGTTCTCGCCCGAAGTGATGATTTGAAGTGCTTCGGGCCCGAAGTTCTTTTCTTTTCATTTTGTCCACCAGGGGGCGATAGGGAAAACCAAAATTGCTATAACTTATAAACAAAGAAAAACTTTCAACAAAACAAATATCATACAAAGTTTTAAATTTTTTGCCCCTTGGTGGAATGTGACAATATTGTCAACATTCTTGGTGGCTCGCGGGGCAACGAGCTCGTCTCGGTGGTAGAACCCTCAACTTTTATCCATTGGGCTAGAGTCACCTCCAGACCCTTCTCCTTGTTCTTTTTCTAGGGGTGCTTCCACAGCTTGTCCTTCCTCTTCTCTCTTCTTTCGCCACTGCTTCTTCTTCTCCAGGCGCCATTGCTTTTGCTACATCTTCAGCCATTGGCAGTGGGGCCAAGCGGACGCGGATATTCTTCAAGGTTCGGCGAACCTGAGACCAGACGCTTTTTGTGAACAGCTCTTGATTCTCCAGGGACCTGACCAAAGCGCGGAACCTATCGATCTGCCCAATTTTTGCATGCTGGGACCTAGTATACAGATCATTTAAGGAAGCGGTGATTCTACAGTATTTCAATATGTAATCAAAAACCTGCTTCTCTGTTATTGGTTCGGCCCACTCGTCTATCTCCGAAACGTCGCCTTCAAACTGCTGCCACTTTGGCATGATTTCTTCCTTGGCTAATGGCTTCCCATCATCATCCGTGAAACTCGAGAAGCCTAAGGAGAAGAGGTCCTCGAAGTAGCCCATTGACGTGTGCCTCTCGCTTTCGAATGCGTCCAGTAGGACTTTCGCCTTTTGAGCTTTCTTGGCTATGGAGAAAAAGGCGCAGACTGTGGCCTGGGTCGTTGACCAATCCCTTGTTGTCCGACTCATCGCTGCGAGCTTCAAATCTTGATACCTTGCATCTTGGACCTTGAGGGCCAGCTTGAGTCGGGTTCTGACATTCTGAATGACCTCTTCGACGATTGGTCCTCCTTCGACGGTGGCAACCTGGGCCTCTATGGTGTAGACTAAAACTGAAAGGGCACTGGCAGCCCGAGACCTGAAACTCTTGAGCAACTGTGAGCGAATCTCCTTGATTTTGCTCTTGTCAAATAGCCCTAGGCTTTCCTTCTCGTGCAGCTGGATCTGAGCTTGCAAGATCCTACTTTCAAGCTCCTTGACCCTCAAATCATTTTTGGCCTGCCTTTGTGCTTGATTCTCAGCTGTGCACTCCAGCTGTGCTATCTGTAGCTTTAGGGCGTGTGCTTCTTTCTGCATCAGCTTGCATTGCTCCTCGGCCTCTGCCAATTTGGAGTGAGCCCTTGCTAGCTCCTCCTCCAGCTTGATGTTAGCACTCTCGGCTTCGAACCTGCGCTTGTTGGCAATGTTGGCATGTGCCTTGAAGGTCTCGATTCCAATGTGCATAGAGGCGGACTCCTTGTCCACATTCAGATGTTCCAAGTCCTTTTCCTTATCCTGATATTCATAGTCCGTTGGAGTCATTTCATCCAGGGGCTTCTGGACTTTGGGTATCTTCTTCACTTTATGCACCTTTCCCGCCTCGAAATCGAAGACGGCACATTTCTCAACTTGAGCGAGCGAGCGCCCTCTCTTCTTTCTTGCCTCTTTCAACATTCTCTCTGTGTTCTGTCGGGCTTGGAGGAGTTTTTTGGCCAAGGGGGACTCCCGTATTGAGGACAGCTCGGAGTCGAATGCGGCTGGGTCTACAGCCGAGGGATTGAACAAATATAAGGAGTTGAAGGGGATAGCCTCACCCGAAGGTTCGACAACAGGGGTGACGGGGGCTTCGACGAGTGGGAACACATTATGTACAATGGAGGAATGAGCCTCGGGGTTCGGTATTGGGCTATTGGCTTCACCCTGGTTGATGACCGAAGGATTGGCGGTGTGGCTGGGCGAAGTAACTTCGACAGGTTTGTCCTGGCCGGAAGACTCGGGGGGAGTAGTTAGGGACACGGCGCAAGGAGGTGACTGACCTTGTGGAGGCAGGGTGGATAGGTGAGAGCTTTCGGCTAGGGTCGAGGTGGACTTATGAGCAACCAGAGCATAAGGCGAAGAAAACGTACCTGCGTGCCCTCCTGGCAGAGCGGCCATGGTGATCTCCTGGGTGATCGGCCCTGGTTCCTCCTGGGCCTCGGTACTCTCGGCTTCCATGACTTCCACGAGTTCCTCCATGTTGATGATATCTACATTTGGGATCGCTTCGGCATTTGGTGGAGCTTCTCCATCATTTACTTCGGTCGAGCTCGATACTGATCTTTCGGTAGGGGCGCTCGACGTGCCTGTACGTGGTCATTTTGGGAAGTTCGGGGGTGCCTGTGTAGGTTCCCGCTCCTTTCTTTTCTTCCTCTTGAGGGGTTGCTCTGATTCCTCTATTGTTGTCTCGAGATCTTCGGATGGACTCTGTAATAAAGCCTTTGGCGCGGGCCTGGCTGCTTTTTCCTTGGGGACATTATCAGTCTTCTCGGGGCCTTCGTCTGAACTTGGAGTGGTCGGTGGAACGAAATCGGTGAAGGACAAGGGTTTCCATGACCCAATATTGGTTTGATACACAATTGCGAATTCCCTGTCCATTGTTAGAAGCCCATAAGAATTCATCTTTCGGTGATGGACTCTCATAATCCACCATTCTCTTAACTGCTCCTCGTCCCAGTCCTTTAACTCCTCTTTTAAATCGTCCCTTGCTTTTCTCCAGAAAGTGGAGTCGGGAGTTGGGAATGGGTACTGGTCTAGGTCGAATTCGACCTCCATAGGATAGAAGTCATGCCAAGGAGGCAACGTCCTCATCTCCTCTAAGTGCCACTCCAGGTCCGTACCATTGGGGTTATTCCTTTGCTCCAGAACTTTGGGGCAAGGACAGACATGGAAGTTTTTGCTTTTCAAATGATCTCTCATCACCCCCAACGGGTCGTAGAGCCACCTCTGTGGTATTTGAAGCAGACCAAAATCGGCGAGCCTCTCCTCCAGGTATATGTTCTGTTTTAAGGCAAAGACTTCGATCACTCCCATCTTGAAGGGAAAGTCGCAGGTGTGTGCCCACTTTCGCCCGTGACCATAAGTTTCGTCGGTCGCGTCACTTTGTCGAGCAACTTCCAGGGCAAATTGGTACTCCGAAGGGAAAAAGGGCAGCAAGAAGGGCTTCCCTGTGAAGCCAAAAAGGTGGATCACAAGCCCTTGTGTCAATTGAAACACATCCCCTTTTCTCTCTAGTACCACTTTATCTCTAAGGCAGAGAGGCACCCGAGGGCTAGACCCTGTCAGAATGTGCATCGCAGGTCCCAAAAACTATTGGTTGAAAGGGTAATAGGACTTCGACCTCAGCAGGAGACGGGTCCACTGATATACAGGCAAAGGGATCCCATCCTTGTCGACTGGTGAAATATCACAATGGGGAAGGGTTTTATGTACATGGAAGAAAAAGAGCCAAACCAAGAAGGAACAAGGCTGGAAGTACGGCTCCTTGCTAGCATCCTTCATGGATGACAACCGCATATGCAGATTTCGGGCCACCCATTCTGCCCAATCGAAGAAAACTGGGTTAGTGTTCGGCCGCGAAGCGTCGGGAGCGTAGAACTCTCCTCTGGAAATGCATTCGGCTAGCGACACCTGCCATGGGCATACCAAAGTATCGCTTGACAAGCCCCCTACCCATGCAATGATAGAGAATATATCTATGTTCTTGAAGGCCTCCAAGGGCAGGGGCATCTGGGGTCGCTTACCGGAAGGAAGTCCGCTCTTGAGATTTTCATGCAAAAAGCTCAGAATGAAGGGATTAGAGGTGAACTTATCCGTTTGTTCGCTCAGGCTGACATTGCGAATGGTATAGCCTTTTGGTGGCCTTTGCTGTGGTGCGAACGCTGCCTGCACATCCTCCTTCAGAATGGAAAACAACTTTTTACCCGAGGCGTCTAACACCTGCCTTGTTTGCGGTTGATAGTTCTGAGCAATGGCGTATATGAGCTCGGGGCAGTGATGTGTAGGAAGGACCAGATACCAGTATATGTGGGAATAATACGCCATGGCCCTCTTGTTCT